>CM042015.1:44073018-45394268 GCA_023525715.1 Cichorium intybus
GTTGACTGTGGATGCATGATATTGCGGTAGCAATTATGAATTTGGCATTTAAGCTTTAGAAACACTACTTGTATGGTATAAAGCTTATCGCGATAAGATCATAAAAGTTGAAATACTTAATTGATCAAAAGAAGCTGAAGATGAGATAGCAAAGATAGATAGGTTACTTAGAGATTTCGGGTATGAAATCTGGTACCATCTCAGAAAGGCGTATGTGATTACAGATGCCTTGAACTAGAAAGAGTAACCTTTGAGGGTTACATCCACATGTATGAATGTGGCAAATTGATTATCTAAGTTGATTCGGGTAGTACAGAAAGACGTGTGCAAATCTGAAAATGTGAAAAGTAAATGAATGATTAGCTATTGAAAGAAGCTAGTTAGAAATTCACAGAGTTTGAAAAACATTGGTGATTGTGTATGTGAGTTCCAAAGCCAAGTGAAACATAAAAATTATCTTGAAAAGATGCATTTTGTATCAGATAGGCAGCATACCCGGGGCAATACCAAACTGGATAGGTCGATAAAACCTATGTGTTGGTGGCCGGGGCTGAAGAAAGACATTGAAAGACATGTGACAAATGTTTGACTTGTGTGTAACTACAGTCAAATCATTAGAAGTATGTGGACTGTCGGTCCCAAAAATGAAATGGGACGGAAAATATCATAGACTTTGTAGTAAAGTCTTTGCAAGTACCGCATAGGTATGACACCATTTGGGTGATTGCAGTTTGATTGATGAAATCAGTGTAGAATTATACCGACTAAGAAGAAATTAAGAATGGAAAAGTAGTGAAAAACTACAAAGATAAAGAAAATTGTTGACGTGCACTACAGGTGACGACTGTATCGGATCGAGATACTAGAATTATTTGCTGAATTTAGCATTAATTCTTAGAATTATTAGCTCAAAAGTACTAGTAAGTACTGTATATGATTTGCAGATTGATAGAAGAGGCGAGATAATGATGCAGACTCCAGAAGATATGCCTGAAACCTGCATAACAGACCCTAGCGGAAAACTAGACGACCGTCTATCCTTGGTAGAAGTTGTAGATAAGTATAGGTTTTATACTAGCGTTTTATTGACTCGTAGGAAGTATTGTTTAGACTACCGTGTTGCACGCCGATTTGCTAGACAGAAGTTGGGGTGAAGCTATTGAGTAACCTGATATTGTATCTCAAACTGAAGAAAAGATTTGGCAAGTTCGAAAAAGCTTGGAAATAGACCAAGATCGACAAGAGTAGTATGCGGATTGTCGAGTAAAACCATTGAAACCCCAAGTAAGGGAAGATAGTGGAACTCAAAGTGACCCTCCGGAAGGACTAGAAATTGATGTGGGACAAAAAGGAAAGTTGAGTCCTTGTTGATTGGACCTTTCCGTATATCCCAAAAGCAAGAATTGCGGTGTATTGATTGAATATCCTTGATGAACTTCAAGATGATTGTAAATGTTTTCTATGGGTCTCAGGGTTCTGAGAACATAGATTGATAAATGCTAATGAACCCCTCATGTTGAAATGAGGAAGATAAGTGATTAAGATGCCCGGGACAACCGGATGAGTGATATGCGAGTGGTGATATAACCACGAGATAAGAAGACTAGTATGGTTAAGTGCTTAGGCAATACCATAAAGGTTTCCATATGATATGAGAAACCGGAATTGTAACGAGAAAGAATTACCCTCGTTTGTTTGTATGATTTCGGGGACGAAATCTTTTGAAGGAGTGGAGAATTTGTAACGCCAAGATACTCTTTTTATAATTATTATAAAAGGGTAAATTGGTCATTTTACCTTGGAAGGGTAAAATGGTCTTTTGGACAGAAAAGTATTTGGTTTGAAATAATATTTTGAGTTTTGGACTTAAAATGTTATAAAAACTGATTTTTGGTCGTTTTACCGAAAAAGGGTATTTTGGTCATTTGACCAAGTCAACGACCAATTATGTAAAAATATTGTTGGTTGTGGCCAAAATGTAAGAAATGGAAGTTTTATTGTAATAAAACTTGATTATTGTGGTCAAAGTTCAAGAAATGAAACTTAGGGACCAAATTTGTAAAAAATTGAGGTATAAATAGGAGAGTTGACTCTCCTATTGGGGGCTGTCCATTTTCAGCAACGGGAGAAGGCTTTGAGAGGCTATTTTCTGCAGGAAATCATGAGGAGAAACAAGAACTTGAATCAATTGTTGGAGAATAATGATTCCAAGCAATTAAGGTTAGTAATTGACTCTTTAAGTCAAACTCTTGATTGTGTTCTTGTTTTGGTATATTAGAAACTGAAATTTGTACATTTCAGTTGTGATTATGTGGTTTAATTGGTTTATTACTTCCATTGAGTCATGCTAGAAAGGACTTAACTCAAGAAAATGGAAGTAGGTTGTTATTAGTGATGAATTTGAAGTTTTGGGGTTGTTAGAACTAAGAACCCTAATTCTTCATTTTGATTGATTTGGTTGTTTTGAATGGTTGAAAACCTTGTTAAAGTATAAGGTTTTAGTCCTAGAACAAACCCCAATCGATTAAGGACCTGATTAAGGACTTAATGGACCAAAACTGCTTGCTACAGTGCATAAATCGCGGCTGGACAGGAGACACCTGTAGGCGATAGGCGCGGTGCGCCCAAAAGCCTGGCGGGGTGCGCCCAGGCGCAGTGCGCCCATGTCTGGGCGGGGTGCGCCCCTCAGGCAGGGACTTTGAAATGCTAACTTTTGTTTGGCTTGTCCGTTTTAGCTCAAATTTGGACCATAGGCTCGTTATGGTCTGAAAAGTTTGGGAAAATTTTTAGATTGAGTTTCCGACCCCTCGGGGGCACTGTAGATCGATTCCAATGCCTCGGTGAATAGTAAAATTCATATAAAGTTAGTAAATGGAAAGTTTATTAACTAGGCATTGTTTGTAAAGATATTGTATTGAACTCTAGTGTATTAGAGTCAATTTAGATGATTATTAACCTATTATCATTTGGTATATAAATGGATAAATAGGTATGGGACAAAATGGTTGTGGTGCACGCAAAGGCAAGAAACAACCGAAATTGAAACGCAGCTAGCATCCAGGTGAGTAATCTCACTGATATCATATGTGATATATGATGATTGATTTGTTACAGGTTGAAACAGCTTCGGGGGACGAAAATGACAAGTGTAAAATATATGTAAAAGACAATACCAGATAAGCCGTGAGTCATTGCGATGACAAGAACGGAGCTGTGAGTCAATACATATCTATTTACACTATGAAATGACAAGACCGGAACCAGCCGTGAGTCAATAAAATGAAATGACAAGACCGGAACCAGCCGTGAGTCAATGAAACTTATATAGACAAGACCGGAACCAGCCGTGAGTCTAGGCAACAGCGGGATTTTCCTGTGAGCCACATATTTCAGGCAACAGCGGGCTAATCCGTGAGCCATGGTTTACTTTGATGAGCCAAACTTATATAGACAACAGCGGGCTAACCCGTGAGTCTAGGCAACAGCGGGCTAACCCGTGAGCCACGGCAACAGCGGGCTAACCCGTGAGCCATATCTAACCGGTGCAGCCTATATGGCTATGATATTGTTACAGGTACATGGTGCGGCTTTTTGGCTATGATATCGGGTTATTGAACCCAGCTGGTGCGGCCTGCGGGCTATGAATTATATATTGATATTGTTTTGGTGTAGCTTACATAGCTATGACACAGGGTGCGGCTTATATAGCCATGACATATGATGCAGTCCATTGTGACTAAGAGATATGGGACAGAAATTGTTGTATATGATTATGTGTGCAAATAACTGACGTGACTTGATAATTGCAGGTTATCATGTTATAGTCTGTAAGACTATAATTTAGGATGTGAAATCCTAAGAGATATTTGGCCAGCCAGTAAGGCTAAGAGTTTGGATTCGATGTCCAGACAAATACATGATTGTATTTTATATGTGTTATTTACAGGAATGATTACTCACTGAGCTTTGTAGCTCATACCGTTTATTACTGTCCCTGCAGGTTAGCATGATACTGGTAGGGGACAAGATAGAGTCCGTGACTTTGAAGTGGGACTCATAGATGCTGTCAGTAGCAGCCCGGCTTTAAAGGAGTTATGGTATTTTATACTCTCCTTGATACACTTGTACCCGTTTTTATTAAAATATACCCCTTGTTATGGTTTTATGTATTGAAACCTGTGTTTTATATGAAAAATTTTTCAGGGGTGTTTTTGTTTTAAAAGCCGGGTGTTACAGTGAGTAACTCTGAGTGGAATTCCGAACCAGTAGGATTGGATTTCTGAGGTAGTGAGAACATCTGGAACTGTGTTCCAAGAAGGGTTTCGGAGTGGAAAATTCGGAGAGTGAGAGTTCTGAGTGAGGGTAAGGATATGGGGTTTCTGAGATACGGGAATGAGTCAGAAGGGTTGATTCAGAAAGAGATAGTGGGGTTCTGAAGTTCAGAGAAGGGGGGTAGTGTTTCTGAGGGCTACGGATCAGAAGTGATATAAGTGTGAAAGTTCTGATTGTAGTTCGGAGAGGAAAGCTCAGAAGCTGCTTTCTGAGAATGGCAGTTTAATGGATAACTTAGGAGTTGTCATATCATTTCTGTAGAGATAATCAATGGCACAGACTGTTTAGGTTAAGCAGTCAAATCATGTAGTGCATCTCTATATTACTGATCTCGAAGCGATAAGGTGTCGTGAAGTGGTGAAGGGGAAGTGGTAATAAAAAGGGGGTTTGATGTGAAACGAAGAAATCACACAAGAGAAGTTTTGAGGACTAATATATCTTCAAGACGTCCATTTAATCGTGATGAGAAGGTAGAGGTTAGAATGCAAGATGGTGAGTTCGCTGGCGCTGTTTATGGTGGGGTGATCAAATCTGTGTGGAATCATCGTTATGAAGTGAAGATGACAACACTGACAGATGGATCCACTGGTGGTCCTTTGAATGTGCATGTGGATTTTGCATATCTGCAACTTGTTCCTCCTAAGGTTTTGGTGGAGTTTAAGCAGTTTGATTTTGTGGAGGTGTGGTACCGTCGAGGGTGGTGGCCAGCTGCCATTTCGAGGAAAACGCCATTCAATCAGTTCCATGTGGTGTTGGTGGATGGGACTCGTCCGTTTGTTGATGAGTCAGAACTGAGAATTCATCAGAGGTATCATCTTGGAGAGACTCCGATGTGGCAATACTATAAGCTCTGATGATTAAAGAAAGCTGTTGTTCTCTTGGTAGATTATGTGACTTGTTATCGGATATTATGTTGTCTTGTGTGTCTAGGTTTTTGTGAAGATAGCTTTCATTGTATTTTGTAATGTTTTGGGTGTTATGAATGAAGGCATGTTGTGACCTTTAATCTTGATTGAGTTTGTGAATGAAAGTCAGAACTTTACATTCAGAAATTGTTTAGGAAGAATTCGGAGATGAAAATATTCAGAGAGAAGAAGATTTTTGTCTTATCTAGAGGAGAAAAAGATAGTGAGAGAGAGTGTTAGGTGAGTGTGAGTCAGTTCTGGGAAAACGAAGAAAATCTGTATTGAATCAAGAGCGGTTTATCCATTACGCCGTCAAAGTTACTGAACCGTCTAATCAACCGTTTTAGGCCATGATGCTGATGTGACAAGTGCATTAACTGCCCACTAGGGTCATTATGACCTCTAAGTAATTGAATTAGAGAAGGTGAATGGGCATGCTGGTTGTTTATAAAAAGGGGTTTTCGGCTTAATGTATAACCACTCATATCAAAAGAAAAATTAACTGAACAAAATTTTCTTTCAAAATGGCTCGATTTTTCTTCAACTGCTTTGATGAAGTCGAGGTGAAGCTTGCTCAGGGAGATTTTGCAGGAGGTTTTTATGAGGGAGTAATCACTAAGACGTGGAAGAGACATTGTGAAGTTCAGCTTAGGTGTCTACCGGACAACACAACTGGGAAGATGATGATCGTGAAGGTCAGGTATGGTGTTCTTCGTCCCATTCCACCTACGGTGATCGTGGAATACAAGGTTGGGGATTACGTCGATGCATGGGATCGACAAGGATGGTGGAGTGGTGTCGTCAACAACGTGATCGGCGATGATGTGTATGATATGGTGCTGTTGGATTGGAAGACTGTGTGCGCATGTGATTTGTCTGTGCGAATCACACAAAACTTTACGTATGACAGTCCTCCAAAGTGGCAATACAACAAGCACTAAGGTGGGGGGGATGAAGTTGTAATATTTTTGTTTTTGATGTTTTTGACTGTTTTCTGTATTAGAATCTTAAGTCGTATGATTTTCAAATGTTTTTGTTTATGACTTAATGGATTCAGATCTTGTAAGCTCTTTTAATCTTAATGAAATTATGTGTATGTGTAACACTAAGATAAAAGGTGTGACAATTTTTACTTTGATTATATTGTGAGAGATCTTCTGAGACTATAAAAGTTGAGACAGTGAGATTAGTCGGAAGTCTTATAGTTCTGAGGGAATAGTCAGAGGTTGTTCGGAACTGAGCTTTGGCTGAGTAGATGATAGTCAGAAACTGAATATCATTCTCTGAAGAAATCAGAGTCAGGATTTAACATACCCAATTTGTCCAGAAAATTATTGAATTTTGTGGAATCTAAGGCTTTTGTGAAGACATCAGCAATTTGTTCATCAGTAGGAATGAAGTAGAGTTCGATGTTACCTTCTAAGATCTGATCCTTGATGAAGTGATACCTAAGATCGATGTGCTTCGTCATAGAGTGCTGAATATGATTATGAGAGATGGCTATGGTACTCTTGGAGTCGCAGTAGATAGGAACCTGAAGAAATCGGAAACCATAATCCATGAGCTGAGTCTTCATCCAGAGAACTTGTGAACAGCAGGTGGATGCAGCCATGTATTCTGCTTCTGCTGATGACAAGGCGACACAGTTTTGTTTCTTTGAGGACCAGCTGATTAATCTTCCACCTAGAAATTGACAGCCTCCGGAAGTGCTCTTCCGATCCAATTTGCATCCGGCATGGTCTGAATCGATGAATGCTTGGAGTTTGAAGTTGTCTCCGATTGGATACCATAGTCCCATTGTCTTAGTACCTTTGAGATATTTGAAAATTTGCTTTACGGCTGTCAGATGTGACATTTTCGGAGCTGCTTGATATCTGGCACACAGGCTGGTTGAAAACATGATGTCGGGTCTACTTGCGGTTAAGTACAAGAGTGAACCTATCATTCCTCGATACAACTTATGATCTACTGGCTTGCCATCGGAGTCTGCAAAGATTTTATGGTTGGTGGATATCGGAACTTTGGCAGTAGAACAATTTTCAAGGGAAAATTTCTTCAGAAGTTCATTTGTATACTTTTCTTGATGAATGAAAATTCCTCTTTTGGTTTGTTTGATTTGTAGGCCTAGGAAGAAATTTATTTCTCTGTTCATGCTCATGTGAAATTTGTCTGTCATCACTTTTGCAAATTCATCGACCATTGCTTGATTAGTTGATCCAATAATGATATCATCTACTTAGACTTGTACGATCATGATGTGATTTTGATGTGATCGAACAAAGAATGTAGGATCAATGATTCCTATTCTGTATCCGGATGATACTAGAAAGTTTGATAACGTTTCATACCAAGCTTTGGGTGATTTTTTTAGACCGTATACGGCCTTATTCAGACGATACACATGGTTGGGTCGAGATAGATCTTCAAAACCAGGAGGTTGTTGAAGATAAACTGTTTCTTGTAGATCACCTTGAAGAAATGCACTTTTCACATCCATTTGATGTACAATAATGTTTTTATGTGCAGCATAGGCTAGAAAGATCCGAATGGCTTCTAGTCTAGCTACCGGTGCATATGTTTCATCGTAGTCAAGTCCTTCGATCTGACTGTACCCTTTTGCCACTAATCTGGCTTTGTTTCTGACTACTGTTCCCATGTCATCAAGTTTGTTTCGGAAGACCCATCTAGTGCCTATGACTCTGTGATTTGATGGTCTCTGAACAAGATCCCATATATTGTTTCTTTTGAATTCTGATAGTTCTGTTAGTTCTATATGCCCAAGGATGATCATAAAATGATATTACTAATAATACATGATCCTATAGGGTCACACCAACAACAAGTTTGACACCAATTGATCATTTGGAATGTTAAATTTGATTTAACATCAAATGATACTAAACTTGCAATTTAATTTTGTAGGTTATTATTGTTTGAGATAAATAATAATAACTCCAAAATTAATGGTTGATTAATAATTCATATGTGATGAATTAATTATCTATAACAATTAAATTGTTTAAGTTGTTAAATAATTTAATTGATTCATAAGTAAACCTTTTATTTAATTTAATTGATAAATTAAATGAAACATGTACATTATAGATAAATATATATATATATATATATATATATATATATATATATATATATGTATATATTTATACAATTTATAATGCATGATTAATTGGTTTATGTAAGTGATTAAATGGTTAAATGTTATTCCATTTAAACACATGTATGAAAGTTTATTATTTATAAACTTTATTATATAAGTTTATAAAATGAGAATGGAAAATATATATTTATATATTTTCACCACTATGGCCGGCCATATTAGGCATGCAAATGTGCATGTGGAGACTTGTGAAAAGCATGGAATATTCTCTGATTACCCAAGATTTGACCATGTAAAAGTTGCATGCTTCATTTGTTTAATATATCCACTTTTCACTTGGCTTTTATAGTTGTTTTGGCCGGCCATTTGGGTTCATGGGGAACTATTCTTTCATGCAAATATATCAGCCAAAACACTCTCTAAAAACTCCCTTGAAGTCTAGCAAAAAAACGTTTTTGGTTTCAAGTTCAAAGGAGGTTTATCTTGCAAGTTTGAGAACTAGCATTCAAGTGTGTTCAAGCTTGTGGTGGACTAAGCTATAGAGGGATTCTAACTTGACTCCTTGTCATCAATTTCGTCCAAACAAAGACCAAGAAGAAAGGTTATAATCTTGAACTCTATCTATGCTTGTTCTTCATCTTATCTCTACATGCATGTATCATGATCCTTTTGAAGAGAAATTCATGTTCATGATTCTTGCTTCCGTTGCAACTTCTAGTTTTTGAAACTCATAACATGAACATGGATCTCCAACAATTGGTATCAGAGCCATGGCTATATTGCATGTTTAGATAATAAGTTTATTTGGATAAACTTGGTTTTTGGAAGCCATGAATGTTCATCTTCTTGAATGAAAGTTTCATGCATGGCTTCTTTGGCAACATGCAAGTATATTATCTATGATTTTATGTAATCAACTATATTTTATGTTTGCATGCATTTGGTTACATAATTGTTGCCTTAGAAAAACAAAGTGTTGATTTTCTTATGATTTTATGTGATAAAATGGTGCATAAACAAGCCAAGGACCATGTGTTGCATGTTTTGTGTTTAAATTCGATATGGTTGTAATCTATTCTTTTATTCAAATGGTTTGTAATAATAATTAGTTATTTCCTTCTTATATTCATTTTGTAAATATTAGAATAGTTGTATTTTATATCTTTCACAAAATGTAACAAGAGAAGGAGATAAAGGCATGAGAAGATTACACCCAACAGCAATGTTTTTCCTACTTTCCTGCTGTCCATTTTCGGACCTGTTAAGGAGGTCAAAATAAATTCATATCTTGGTATTTTGATGATATACTTGTTGGTAACTTTAATATCTAGCATATACAATAAGTGTTGGCAAGTATAAGCATCAATTTAACCAAGAATGAAGTCAAGAAAGCAACAAAAGCCACAAAAATGCTTCCTGCTGCCACTGTTCTGTCGTGATCTTTATGGAGCCCAAAAGAAATTCAAAACCTCATGCAATGGTGTCAAGAAATGGTGGTTCAAGTGTCATTTGATGATATAAGAAGCTTGGCAAAATTGTAGCCAAATCGAAGATCATTTGGTTGAGTTTTTGTCACCTTTTTGTCCCTAGGTTTGGACTTGATATTTCATGTATGGCTCACATGAAATATCAAACTAGTTGGCTTGTGTTTATGCACCCATGCATGCATGTGATGATTGAATGTTTTGTTATTTTATGTTGTGGATGAAAATAAGATTTTGCATGCTAGACAACCTAGATAATTAAACATAATCATCAAGGAGTTTGTAATTTTTCAAAGTTGACATTTAAAACATAAGATGTGATAAAATTGGTTTTATTAAAAATGGGTTTTGTTATAAAACCTATAAAGTCAAGTTTTGAAAATAAATGAAACAAATAAAATGGAGATTTTATGAATTCTTACAAACTCCAACCCTAAGTAATAATGGTAATTATTTAGGATTAAAATTGGTTCTCATGTATGTGATCAAACTCAAGCTTAATATTGGATATTAATTGTAATCTTGATCACAATCAAAGAATCAATAAAATGGAGATTTTATTATTAAGGAACCAATTAACAAAATAAGATTTTTATGGTACCATGTTCATTGGATGCATGCAATCTATATGATACCATATGTTTTTCAAAATTAGAATTGTGAAACATACAAATCCCTTTCGAAATACGAATCAATGCCGTCCCTCTTAAAGACACTCATGTATCACTTGTATATCCTTGTGGGATAAAGGATACCTAACCACTTGGAGTCTTCTTGTGATACAAGAAGTAGTTTTGCAATATTGATGGGATAAAGGACACCTAACCATTAATAGTTGTCAAAACTACACGTCCATTTAAGTGGGATGATTCGTTTGGAAATCTTTTGTGATAAAGGTCACCTAAGCATTAGAAATCCAAGGCATAGATGGGATCAAACATGCCAAACTTATAAATGTTATAATGGGATCCCATAACTCTAGAAATTATATTTGGATATAATTGGTAAACCGTTACCTACCTTGTTGATTCGAATAGGCGGGATAAAGGATACCTAACCACTTATTCATATTGCAACTTGGATTCTAGACCTTAATTAATTAAAGTTTATGAAACAAGAAAGGGTATTAATTATTAAGGACTTAATATCATAAATTACTAAATTGAACCTTGTTAAAATTTTGTAGATGGCACCAAACGCAACAAACCCGGCTCCCAACAAAACCTCACTACGGTCTCTCCTTGAGGGAGAAAAACTTAACCACACCAACTTCTTGGATTGGTACCGTAGTGTGACAATAGTTCTCAAACAAGAAAAGAAAGAATATGTTCTCAATGAACTACTTCCTGAAGAGCCCCCTGCCATCCCTAAGCCTGCACACGATGCATGGCTTAAAAAGATGGATGATTCCATTGATGCATCATGCCTCATGTTGGAAACCATGATTCCTGACCTTCAGAAGGACTTAGAGAATCATTCAGCCTATGACATGATCAATCAATTGAAGGAAATGTTCCAACAACTTGCAAGAACGGAAAGGTTCGAAACTGTTCGGGCTTTCCATGCTTGCAAGATGGAGGATGGACAGTCGGTTAGCTCCTATGTGCTCAAAATGAAGAGTCACATTGATCATTTGGCACGTCTTGGAGTTGTGATGCCCGAAGAGCTAGCAACGGATATGATCCTTAACTCCTTGACAAAGTCTTTTGATCCCTTCGTCATGAATTATAACATGAATGGTTTGAACAAAACTATCCCGGAATTGCATGGGATGCTAATTACCGCGGAAATGAATTTGCCAAAGAAAACCACTCAAGTTCTCATGATCAAGGAAGGTGGCACAAAGAGAACTAGACCCGAACACCCCACCAACTCCAAGGGCAAGGGGAAGGCAAAGGTTGTCAAAGGAAAGGGCAAGAAAGTTTTCCAAACATCCCGTCCGCCCAAGAAGAAGGCAAAGGTTGCCAAGGAAGACGCGTGCTTCGAATGTGGCAAAGTTGGGCGTTGGAAGAGGAATTGCCCTACCTATCTTGCGGAGTTGAAGAAGAAGAAGGCCGGTGAGGGCACTTCAGGTATCTATGTGATAGACCTAGAACTTTATAATTTATCTCCTAACACATGGGTATTTGATACTGGTTGTGGAACTCATATTTGTAATATGTTGCAGGGGTTCAAAAGGAGTAGGCGACTGAAGGCAAACGAGGTAGTACTCCGGGTTGGAAACAGTGCAAGGGTTGCGATGGATTCAATAGGAAATTTTGATTTGTTACTACCTAATGGCTTGTATTTGACATTAACGAATGTTTATTATGTTCCTAGCTTGTCTAGGAATATTATTTCGGTTGCTATGTTGAGACAATGTGGTTTTAATCTTTGCTTTATGAATGATGACATTTGTGTTTATAAAAACAATGTATTCTATTTTGAGGCTAGGCCTTTAAATGGAATTTATGAAGTAAATCTTGATGAAAAGACCAACCATGGCTCTTTATACCATACTTTCACCAAGAGACCCAAATGTGATTTGAGTCAAACCTATCTATGGCATTGTCGCCTTGGGCATATAAACAAGAATCGCATATCCCAACTTCAAAAGAGTGGACTTTTGAAGGCAAATGAGAATGACTCATTTGATATATGTGAATCTTGTTTACATGGCAAGATGACTAAAGCTCCTTTCTCGGGAACCAATGAGAGGGCAAATGACTTGTTAGGAATCATACATACGGATGTATGTGGTCCTTTCAAGCCAATGACTAGATATGGTGAAAGATATTTCATCACCTTCACTGATGACTTTAGTCGTTATGGTTATGTTTATTTAATTAAACATAAACATGAGGCGTTTGAAATGTTCAAAACGTTTCAAAGTGAAGTTGAAAATCAACTCAACAAAACAATTAAAGTTCTTCGTTCTGATAGAGGAGGTGAGTACTTAACTACAAACTTCATGGATCATCTTAAGAGTTGTGGAATTATTTCACAACTTACTCCACCTGGAACACCACAACATAATGGTGTATCTGAAAGGCGGAACCGAACACTATTGGATATGGTTCGATCCATGATGAGTAGAAGTACTCTACCTTTATCATTTTGGGGTTATGCTTTACAAACAGCCGATCGTCTCCTAAACATGGCACCTACTAAGAAGGTAGATAAAACGCCTTATGAGATATGGCATGGAAGCGTTCCATCTTTATCCTATCTCAAGGTATGGGGTTGTGAAGCTTATGTTAGACAGGAAGCTTCAAACAAACTAGAACCCCGTTCAATCAAGTGTATCTTTGTAGGGTATCCAAAAGATTGTCTTGGATACTACTTCTACAATCCCATAGAGAATAAGATATTTATTTCTCGAAAAGCTGAATTCCTAGAAAACAAGTTTCTGACGGAAGAGGCTAGTGGGAGGTTTGTGGAACTTGAAGAACTTCAAGAACCACAGCCTGATACACAAGAAATTGGATCTAGCATTCAACAAGAAATTGTTGAACCTGAACAAACGGTTGATCAGGAAAAAATTGTAACACAAGATGTTCGCAGATCTGGTAGGGTTCGATTTGAACCTGAAAGGTATGGTTACCTTATGATGGAAGAGGAATGTTATACGATAGATTCTGATGACCCCGTCAACTACCAGAGTGCAATGTCAGATCCTGAATCTGATAAATGGCTTGAAGCCATGAACACTGAGATGCAATACATGCACGATAACCAAGTATGGAACTTGGTTAATCTTCCCACCAATTGTAAGACTGTTGGGAACAAATAGGTTTTCAAGAAGAAAACCGATGTGGATGGAAATGTTCACACTTTTAAGGCTAGACTTGTCGCTAAAGGATACTCACAAACTCATGGTATAGACTATGATGAGACCTTTTCACCAGTGGCAATGATCAAGTCGATCAGGATACTTTTTGCCATAGCCGCATACTATGATTATGAGATATGGAAAATGGATGTCAAGACCGCTTTCCTTAATGGACACTTATTGGAAGATGTCTATATGGATCAACCTGAAGGTTTTGTCGATCCTAAGCATCCAAACAAAGTGTGCAAGCTTAAAAGATCTATTTATGGATTGAAGCAAGCGTCTCGAACATGGAACATCCGCTTTGATGAAAAGATTACTAATTTTGGATTCATTAAAAATGAGGATGACTCCTGTGTTTACAAGAAAGCTAGTGGGAGCATAGTCATATTCCTAGTATTGTATGTTGATGACATACTTCTATTTGGAAATGACATCCCAACCTTGAAAGGTGTCAAAACGTTCCTTGAGAATTGTTTCTCAATGAAGGACTTAGGAGAAGCTGCTTATGTATTAGGCATAAAGATCTATAGAGATAGACCTAAGAGACTAATTGGTCTAAGCCAAAGTGTATATATTGATAAAATCTTGAAAAGGTTCAAGATGCAAGACTCCAAAAGAGGATTCTTGCCAATACCACATGGTACCATCCTAGGTAAGTCCCAGTGCCCAAGCACTAGGACTGAGCTTGAAAGGATAAAGCATGTCCCATATGCTTCGGCAATTGGATCTATCATGTATGCCATGTTATGCACTAGGCTCGACGTCTCATGTGCCTTAAGCATGACTAGTAGATATCAACAGAACCCAGGTGAAGCCCACTGTACTGCTGTAAAGAACATTCTTAAGTACTTGAGAAGAACTAAAGATATGTTCTTAGTTTACGGTGGTTTGGAAGAAAGCTTGAAGGTAAAGGGTTACACTGATGCAAGCTTCCAAACAGATAGGGACGATTCAAGATCTCAATCTGGGTATGTCTTTATTTTAAATGGAGGAGCCGTGTCTTGGAAGAGTTCCAAACAAGAAGTGATTGCACAATCTACTACAAAATCAGAATATGTTGCTGCTTCGGAAGCTGCTCAAGAAGCTGTCTGGATGAGAAAGTTCATTGAAGATCTAGGGGTTGTTCCTTCCATTCGGGACCCCATAGAAATCTTCTGTGATAATCTAGGTGCTATAGCTCAAGCAAAGGAACCTAGATCGCATCAAAAGACCAAACACATTCACCGAAGGTATAACTACATACGACATGAAGTTAAGAATGGTGAAATAAGTATTCACAAGGTTCATACAGATCAGAATTCGGCAGACCCATTCACGAAGCCTTTACCCCAAGCTAAGCATGAAAGTCACGCTAAGGGTATAGGACTTCGTTTTTCTAATGAATGGACTTGATTTGTGTTTAGTGTTTTATGAATATGAACTGATGTAAACAACAAGAATTATGTAATATATGAAAGGTGATATTTGATTCATAATTTTGTGTTTTAATATTAGCATGTTTAATCCTTGAATAATTTGATTATTCTAAATGTCCATAGTCGATCATAGTTGTGGGAGCAATTATGAAGTAAGACTAATATGAATTGGATTGGTTGACTTTTATGGGTAAAAGTAGCAAAAGGTTGCAACCAAATTCATAGGTACTTGTCAGTAAACAAGTATTGGACTTGACCCGTTTCAAGATCACTTCATGGATCATTATCATAAGTGATTCTTGAACAAAGGTATTATCATTGTATCCTTAGACCTGAGATACATATTTGGGACTCAAGTGTAGAGAGTGTTGTGCTTTGATATGGTTCACTGTTGTTCTTGAAAAATAGACAACCATACAGACCATACTCAAGTACAGTACAAACTACATAAGGGGCGTATGTAGTCAAGACGGAATTTGTTCCTCTTATGTGTTGAGAGTTAGACACCTAAGGCGCCTGATTTAAAGTTGGACATTAAAATGAGAATTATTAAGATCCATGTCTCATGTTCAACATGATGTCTGTGACAAAGGGATAATTGATACATAACCTTGTACATCAATTAGAGCCTCGTGCTTTTGAAAAATTGGATGTTGTTGAATGGCATTATGTCATGTGTTATTGGGGGTAGTGAAATGTTGCTAGACGTTTACCACTGTCGATATCATTCTATGATGCAACCTTGTGCAAGTGGGAGATTGTTAGTTCTATATGCCCAAGGATGATCATAAAATGATATTACTAATAATACATGATCCTATAGGGTCACACCAACAACAAGTTTGACACCAATTGATCATTTGGAATGTTAAATTTGATTTAACATCAAATGATACTAAACTTGCAATTTAATTTTGTAGGTTATTATTGTTTGAGATAAATAATAATAACTCCAAAATTAATGGTTGATTAATAATTCATATGTGATGAATTAATTATCTATAACAATTAAATTGTTTAAGTTGTTAAATAATTTAATTGATTCATAAGTAAACCTTTTATTTAATTTAATTGATAAATTAAATGAAACATGTACATTATAGATAAATATATATATGTATATATTTATACAATTTATAATGCATGATTAATTGGTTTATGTAAGTGATTAAATGGTTAAATGTTATTCCATTTAAACACATGTATGAAAGTTTATTATTTATAAACTTTATTATATAAGTTTATAAAATGAGAATGGAAAATATATATTTATATATTTTCACCACTATGGCCGGCCATATTAGGCATGCAAATGTGCATGTGGAGACTTGTGAAAAGCATGGAATATTCTCTCATTACCCAAGATTTGACCATGTAAAAGTTGCATGCTTCATTTGTTTAATATATCCACTTTTCACTTGGCTTTTATAGTTGTTTTGGCCGGCCATTTGGGTTCATGGGGAACTATTCTTTCATGCAAATATATCAGCCAAAACACTCTCTAAAAACTCCCTTGAAGTCTAGCAAAAAAACGTTTTTGGTTTCAAGTTCAAAGGAGGTTTATCTTGCAAGTTTGAGAACTAGCATTCAAGTGTGTTCAAGCTTGTGGTGGACTAAGCTATAGAGGGATTCTAACTTGACTCCTTGTCATCAATTTCGTCCAAACAAAGACCAAGAAGAAAGGTTATAATCTTGAACTCTATCTATGCTTGTTCTTCATCTTATCTCTACATGCATGTAGCATGATCCTTTTGAAGAGAAATTCGTGTTCATGATTCTTGCTTCCGTTGCAACTTCTAGTTTTTGAAACTCATAACATGAACATGGATCTCCAACAAGTTCTTCTTGCATGGCTTTGATCCAATCGTCGTCGTCTAGAGCATCTAGAACTGTTTTTGGCTCAACTTTGCTGATGTATGCGGCATAATGGCATTCATCCAGAATTGATTTCTTTGACCTTGTCTAAACTTTGGAGGAGGGATCTCTGATGATTTGGTTCGGAGGATGACTCCGAGTCCATTTATGTAATCTTGGAAGAAGAGCTGTGTCAGAAATAGGAGGAGAAACATCTTGAATGAAGTTGATGTCTTCAGGAGATATGTTTTGAATTTGTGATTCTTCAGCTGATGTATTTTCATCAGCTTCAAAGGTGAGGACTGGTGGATTATGAATCGTAGCATCAGACGAGTTAATTATAGTATCTTTTGATGGGACATCTGCTGACAAAGTATCTCCTGAGGCTTGATGGTCCCCCTTGGATTGAGGTATCCCATCAACATGAGTAGGGAGTCTAGACTCCCCCTCAGAGGTTGCTGGGTGTGAGGGATCCTTCTGAGTTTGATGATTCGGGGAAGGGAGTGAACGCTCCCCCTCAACTGTTGAAGTGTTGATCGGAGGGTTTCTTTGATTGTCAGATGTCGTGGGTTCTGATGATATGGAAGGTTCTGATGCTGAGATGATTTGCTGAATTGCATCAGGAGAGTGGATAACTTCAGCATCTTTTGCAGTTATTGGTGCGTCAAAGAGTAAGTCGTAATCAATTTCAACTGTATGAATGGGTCGATGTCCCACTGGAATATCATCCTCCATTACATATAGAATATCTTGATTCTTCTTTCTCCATTGATACTGATCATCGAATTCTATGTCGAAGCTTTCTTCAATGACTCATGTTCTTTTGTTTAGAACCCGATAGGCAACTGATTTTGAGGAGTAACCCATGAAGATTGCTTCATCACTTTTGGGTGCAAATTTTCCCAAATGGTCTTTGTTATTTTTAATGAAGCATCTGCAGCCAAAGATTTGGAGAAATTTAACATTGGGTTTTCTCCCGTTTAAGATTTCATAGGGTGTCTTCTATAGTCGTTTGTTGATGATGGTTCGATTCTGAACAAAGCATGTTGTTGCTATTGCTTCTGCCCAAAACGTTAGAGTAAGATTTTCAAAAGTCAGCATCGATCGAGCTGCTTCCACTAAGGTTCTGTTTCTTCTTTCTACTACACCGTTTTGCTGAGGTGTGTATGGTGCTAAGAAGTTGTGCTCTATTCCTTTGGATGCTAGAAATTCTTCAATTTGCTTATTGTTGAACTCAGTTCCATTATCACTTCGGATTCTTCTTACTGGTAGTTGCATTTTTAGTTCGATTGATGTAATGAAGTTTCTGAGTTCCAGGAATGTGTCTGATTTTAATCTTAAAAAGAATACCTAAGTGAATCGGGTGTAATCGTCCATGATAACTAGGATATACTTTTTATGATTCAGACTAGCAACAGTTGATGGACCACAGAGATTCATGTGTAGAAGTTCTAATGGATGAGTAATGCTTGAGTCAGTGATTGATTTGTGAGGTTTCTTCTTTTGTTTGCCTAATGCACATGCTGCACATAAGTTTTCGTTGTCAAACCTCAGAAGTGGCATTCCTCTGACCATTTCTCATGTTACCAACTGGTTCATATATCGGAAGTTGAGATGAGCTAGTTTCCGATGCCATAACCAGCTGACTTCGGAGTGAGCCTTGGAAAGTAAACATAATCTTGGTTTTTCGATGAACATAGAGATGTCCAAAGGAAACATGTTGAGTTGTCTTGGAGATTTTATTAGACATCTGCCTCTGTTACCCATCATAATGTAGCTAAATTCATTGTCAAATTCAACTCGGAGACCGGTACTGACCAGTTGACCTACACTTATGAGATTGTGTTTAAGTCCAAGAACATAGGCAACCTTCTGAATGGTGAAGTTTCCATTTGTTAGTACACCATAGCCTTTGATGATGCCGTTTGCATCATTTCCGAATGTGACATATCCTCCAAAGCTGACTTCTCTGTAATCTCTTACTCCAATCTTCCGGTCATGTGCATTGAGCAGGCGCTGTCAATTAGCCATTCGTCATCCTGCTCTTCCGTACTAAGTGCCTGAAAGATTAGACAGTTAGTTTGGGTACCCAAACTTGTTTGGTCCCATTTTCTTTCATAGATATGGAAGATTTATTTTTGACAATTGATTTGATGGGAGTTTCAGTTTCAGAAGGTGAGTTTGGTTCAGAAGTGGATGATTTTACAACCCACTTTTGAACAAGTCTTTTTGAGAGTTTTGGAGAGTATGTTTTTATAGGAGGTTTAAAGTTTTTTGAATCAGTAACAATGACTGTTTTAGAATGATGTTTGCAACAATGACAGCAAGTATTATTTTGTTGTCGCTTCATAATTTTTGGAGTAATTTGTGAACGATTATAGTTCTGAATCTTTGTTCCGATGACATTTGGAGTTTGCTTGTTGCATCTTATGAAACCAGAAAATGAAGTTTTTCGTTTCAAAGACTCATTCACAAGTTTCTTAGAGGCTGCGGGACTGTTTTGAGTTATTTTTGAATTTCTTGTTAATTTTGTAAATTCTGAGTTGTAATCTGAATTTCTGATATTTTGAAATTGCTGAATGGGTTTGATATTTGGAGTCGGAAGTAATCCCTTATGGATATACTTTCGGAGTGTGGAAGGAGTGGATCTTTGAGTATGACTTGGAGTGACAAAAGTTGAATTAGCTTCAGGTCATTTCTGAGTGTAGAAACATTTTTTCTGTTCAAATCTTGCATGAGATCGAGGTGATTTGAGATCTTTTCTGTTTAGAATTGGTTTTACTCCTTGTTTGGTTAAATTCTTTCCTTTTCCTTTTTGAAAAATTTCTCTTGGGGAAGAGTCAGATAAATAATCATTTAAAGAGTCTGTCTCTTCATGATTGACTTTAAGTTTTTTGAGCGAAATTCTGATTGGATTATTTCAAAAATTATGTTGTGATGTATCTTCGTATGACTTTGTGTCAGAACATGATGGTTCGGAAGTCATGTTGGACATGTCAGCAACATTAGGGTTTCTGATTATAATTTTGTTAAAATCATTTTTAATGATGATGTTGCCTGGGGACTTCTCCATTTCAATTTCTTCATCCATCTTTTCTTTATTTGAATTTTCCAAGTTCTTAGAATTCGGAATGCATTCTTTAGTAACACAGTTACTTTGCTGATTTTCTGAGAAAGTGTGTTGATAAGAACTTGATGATGGAGAGTTTGTGACCGTGGTTATGTGTCTAGGCATGAATGGGACTGAAGATATAGACAATTTGCTGATTTCGGCAGTGTCTGCTTCTGAGAAATATGAAAAGGGAATGTACACTCCTTCTTTTGACTCAGAAATGGCACTTTCTGATTCATTGGCAGGAGTTTTAGAAAGGTTCTTGGTTGTGTCCTCATCGTGTTTATTATCATATTCATTTGACGGGTACTGAAAGAATGGACTTTTTCTATTGTATATAGGATAGTTTTTATTTGTGGTTTTTCTTGCCCATCCCCAGTTAAAAGTGTTTTCAGAAGAATTAGTATTAGCAGGAGATTTGAAAACTTTAGTTGCATGATACAACTGTTCTACTAATTTGTTTAGTCTTACATTATCGCTTCGGGCTAAATCCCTTTGCGATGTAAAAAGCTGATTTGAATTTTCTAACAGAGTCCTAGAAGTCTCTTCGATCTTCAAATCAGCAGTAATTTTATCACAAAATAGTTTCTTATCCTCTAGTCTATTCTTCAACTTTATCACTTCGTCATACCCATCATCCCTTTCTTCCAGAATCCGCTGATATGCAGCTAAGGCATCTGCACAAGTGTTAGATATTTTTTCTAGAGCAGGTTCTAGATTATTAAAGTAAATCTGATGTTTATGAAGCATGTTACGTACCTGTTCGATGATACTTACTCCTTTGCCTAATTTGTGGTTTACTATGAAAGCGTAGTTCTTTGGCATATATGAAGATGAGGACTCAGTAGTGTCGTTACGATGTTTGTACCATCATGCATTCTCCAAATCCTTTTCCTCGTTTTTGCTTGTTTTCAAACTGGTCATCATCATCTCCTAAGGACTAGATCTTGACGTTTCCGGATGCTACGAATGCTTTGACTTTTTCTTCTTCTTTTGCCTTTGGATAGTTCCTCGGAGCTCTGCAGTCAGCAGCATAGTGCCATAGACCTCCGCAGTTGTGACATTTGATTACTTCTGATTCTTTCTTTTCAGGAGTTGGTACTTGATTAGTGTTGACAGCTGGAGCTGCCTTTGGTTTCTCTTGCTGCTGATTTTCTGGTTTTGAATAGTAACGATTCTGACCAGATTGTTGATATCCTTTCTGATAGTTACTTCTGGGTTTATATTCTGTATTTTGGTTAGAGGAACGGAAGTTCTTTTTCGGACTAGAGTAGGATGGTATTCTGTTGAACTTCTGACTGATCATAGCAATCTCGTGTTGATATGCTGCTTCTTCTGCTTCATCGTATTCAGAGTAGTATGATTCAGTAGTTTGCACCGGAGCTGGAAGTGCAAGGGTTGAAGACTTAGATTGAATGGATGGTTGCGAGATTTGAGATTATTGGTATTGAACCGTCAGAGTTTGATAGTGTGAAGGGTAGGAAATTTGTGGTTGAGAAGGATGATATGAGGGTATAGGATTTGGTTGCTGAGGTTGTGGTAAGTTTAGAGTAGTAGCAATCTGAGGTGAACAGATGTTTGGGTTGATTTGTTGCTGAGTTGCTTGCTGATATTGTACCAGTTGCTGAGGGGTGTTGCCCATCGTAGGATAGTTGTGCTCAGCAACTAGAGCCAGAGGTCTACCAAGTTGCTGTTGTTGTTGATTGCTTTTTGTATCATTTTCTTGTCCAATGAGATTGTTATACAGTCGGTACATATTGAAAGTTTTCAACTTTCCAGACACTTGAAGAATCATTTTGACAATCATCCAGTCTTTTCCAAGTCCTTCAAGAAATCGATGATTGATCTCCTGATCGGTTATTTTTGCTCCTGAACTTAGAAGTCTGGTCACAATTATGGAGAACCGAGTGAATGCCTGTCTTAGTGATTCTCCCGGAAATGCTGAGAAGTGGGTGTATTCAGAGAGACTTGAGACCAGTTTTTGATCTTTCGCTTCCTCCGTTCCTAAGAACATATTTTGTAAGAGAACCCGGATCTGTTGGGCTGTTGTACAGTTTTGTATGAGATCAAAGAGTTTCGGAGGAATTCCACATTGGATTTCGGTGAAAGCGATTTAGTCGTTGTCCATTTTCTCTATATCCAGGGGAGTTAGCCTTGGATGAGAAGTACCACCTAGAGCCTCTTATGCAGTGTCTGGTCTAGGGGTGTATGATGGAAGATGCGGTCCTTCTTCGACTGAGCGCCAAATGTCTTTCCCTTTGGTTTTGAGATAGTTGCGCATACGAGATGCACAACCATTATACTCAGTATGAATGAGTATAGGAGCTCGATTAGAGCCTCCGACACTGTTAACAACGTTCAGAGAGTAGTTTATCTGCATTATGGAAACTGTGAAGAAAAGATTCCGAATTGTTTGGAATGAAAGAGAGAGATTAAAGTGTTTGAGCTATAATAGCATGCAATGATCCACAGAGGATTCTAAGGTTGTTGCTGCAGCCAGGGTTTTGAGCAAACTAGGCACTTAGAATCTTATAGATAGCTATTCAGGCTCTGATACCAATTGTTGTCGCCAAATATTCTAAGTAAGTGCGGAAAGTAAAGATTGCGAAATGTAAAGATCTAAAACTGTGAAGTTTCGAAGGTGGACAAGTCCTAAGACTTGAGATGGACAAATCCGAACAATTGATATAGATGCGGAATTATAATGAAGAAGTGATACTTAGAACAGATCTTAATAGCTCAACAATGAACAATATGGTTTAACAGTGACGTAACTTGAAAAGTAAAGACAGAAAGTTAAAAAGTGCTAGAAAAGTAAGGACAGTAAGAAATGCAGATAAGAACACAAGAGTTGATGGAATGAGAGATTGTATTGATAAGTGTGAAATTGTTACAAGAAGTCTCTCAAACTCATGAGGACTGAAGATGGACTTGGTCTCCTTTTTATAGACTAAGGGAGGACCTTTGGATAATAACCTATGGACTGAAGAGGAGACAACACGTCTCTCTTCAGTCAGATAAGAAAGGGTGAATCTAAAATAATAATACAATGCCAGACTAGGGTGGCTTGTCTATAATATATTAGTATTCTAAGTACACCGGACATACTTCTAGGGGGCCACACCTGATCTAGTCTAATCATGTCCTATACGTTGGAGTGATTATCCTTTGCCTTATCTTCCTGGTCTTCAGTCTTCTTTGTTGAATGGTTAAGTATGATATTTCCTTTGATCTGTTGATATTGATAGTCCGAAATCCTGAGTGGAATTCGGAGTCCTGGCAGTTCTGCATCAGAGTATCTTGGAAATATGGTTACGTATGTCTTGATCTTCTGAGTGAGTTCGGAGTGTGATCTTCCGAACTCTTTCTTCTGGGTGAAATACTTTCTGATCTTGAGATTCTTTGGAGTTCCGAAATCCAAGACTGGATTTCAGATGATTACATTGTTATCAGAACACAACTTATCCGAGATATTAGTTATGAATATACAACATACATAAATGTAACCATTCGTTCATTCATTAAAGCATTTATATAACAGTAATAGCATTCCATCAAAATAAGAAGTTTGACATTACAATCCTAGCATATCAAACTACGAGATGGTCAACGAGTTAACTTTTAGCACTAACAACTTTTGAAGTTCATCATTTATGATTTGATCATAAAAGACTTTTATTTCAAAACAATGTTTGTTTTGAACAATATATGTTTTAAATTTAGCATGTGTAAATTTATGTCTCGGTTAATTGATTATTTACTTAATCGTTTTTTCAGAACGATCACATTCATATTCTGAAATGATTATTCTTATTTCGAGAACTAGATCTCCTAATAGATTAATGAAGTAAATATCAATGGTTTATAAACTATAAGTTCTATAAGAAAACCCCTTTTGACTCAAATATGATTTGAATCAAATTTATCTATGACATTGTTATCTTTGTTATTAATATAATACACATATTCCAAGTTCAAGAAATAGTTTTTGAAGGGAAATAAAGATGTTTTATTTGGCTTATGTGAATCTTATTTATAAAAGGATTACTAATTATATTTTCACTAAATAGTAGAGAAAATAATTGTTAAGGAACTATTCACCATGATGTATGACTTCCTTATTAATGAATGTCTAGATTTAGTATGAGATACCTCATCAACTTCGTTAACAACTATAGTCGTTTTACTTTATATGATAAAGTGAAAACTTTAGATGTTTTTAAATGATAAGTTGAGAAACAAATCATAAGTACCATCTAAAGCCTTGATGACTATAAAGGATGATCTAAGCCTTATTGGATATAGTTTACTTTCTAATCGGTAGAAATTATCTTTCTTTATCCTTCTAGGATTATATCCATATCACTATTAATTGTATTTTGAATACAAACTCCAACTAAAAAGTAGAGGAAACATTTTGTTAATGTTTTTGAATCCTATATAAGACTAAAGCTTCCAAAATCTACTAAATACATATTTGTAGGATATTCTAAAAGAGTTTTAGATTACACAAACCCACCTAGAATAAGTTATCTTATTCCTCTAAAACGCTGAGTTATTAGAAAGGAAGTTTATAATGACAAAGCAAGTGGGAGGCACATGGAACTTGAACTAGTTCAATAACCATAGCGTGGTGTAACAAAAGTTGGCACTAGTTTTAACAAGAAATTGTTGAATATGAATAACGTAACGCCCCAAATCCGCACTTATAAAATTTCATTTACTATCAAGGTTTCAACAAAATCTTTATTCAAAAAGTAAAACTGTTTTGACATAATTATTAAACCAACAGCGAAAGCATTTGAAAATCATAACATAAACATTAAAATAAGTCTCGTGTATACGATGCGCTGCCGTCAAGCCTTGCCCTTCCCTTTGTCATTTGAAATACCTGAAATGCTATTAAATCAACGGGTAAGCACAAAGCTTAGTGAGTTCCACAAGTTACCATACATGCCCACACATTAAACAACCCGTCCTCGAGAACAACCCGACCCTACCCGCCATACAATAGCTACGGGCGTCCGTCATACAACAGCTATGGACACGAGGCGGTTCTACCCATCATACAACAGCTATGGATTCCCGGTTATGGCACAGCCCATCATATAACAGCTATGGGACAAGGCAATAGTCCAACTCGTCATACAACAGCTACGAGGGGATACGCATCAGTACTAAGCCCAACAACAAATAATCACAAATATATAACCAATAATATAACTGTAAATAACACACAAGATGCATCACATGCAACATCATACAGTAAGGTGATGATACTCATCTGATTCGTAACCGAGCGGATATACTCTAATATCCCCTCTAAGCTCGTTCAATCACCTAAATCCCACATACACAACATATTACCACACTATCATCCTAACGCTTGTTGTACTACCACTTTGGTGGATCACCATGATAGAAGGTTTGAGTGATTCGCAGAGACAAATCACACACACGCAATGGTGTGCAATCCTCCAATAACGATACATCATACAAGTCATCCTCAATCACTCAACCACACCACCATCCTTGGTGATCCCACACATCGACATAATCACCTACTTTATACTCAACCAACACCGTCGGCGGAAGAGGACGAAGAACACCATATTTCACCCTCACCGCCATCATTTCTCCAGTGGTGTTGTCTGGAAGACAACGGAGCCTGACTTCACATCGCCGCTTCCATGTTTTGGTAATCACACTTTCATAAAATCCCCCTGCAAAATCTTCCCTCGTAAGCTTAACTTCGACTTCATCTTGACAGTTAAAGAAGTAACGAGCCATAGTGTGTAAGTTAGTTCTTGGTATAAATTCTTAACATTAGCCAGTTTCCATTTTATAAGTTAACCGCCTGCCCGTTGATCTTCTCTAATATGTTCTCATCAATACTTTAGAGGTCATAATGACCCTAGTGGACAGTTAATTCACTTATCACATCAACATCGTGTCCAAGGCAGTTGATTAGACAATTCTGTTGAGTCATTAATAAGATTGAGTCTATTGCGAATCTGATTTAGTGCCTGATTTTATGCCTTTAGTTTAGCTATTAGTTATGGAATGGGCTTGTCCTTCTATACTAGGTTTTGTATTTAAAGCATGTGCGTAAACTAATTAGGGTTAACTTTTGTAACTCAATCTTTTACGGCACTCATACATAATAGTTCTCTGTGAATTGTTCTTGAGTTGCAATTTAATCATTCGACATCAGTTCTACATATTGTGTGTTCTTGTTTATTGTTCATATTTCCGCATTATTGAATCTAGATCCTACTTCTGTGTTTCAACAATTGGTATCAGAGCAGGAGATTGTGTTCTTTATACATATCTCTTCTGTCGAGTTTTTAAGCTTTCGTTCATAGATTTATCTCTAATTATCTTCATCGTCTTAATCGATTTTAGATATTAGATCCTGATCTTTTGTTTAAACCTTTTTCTCGATTCAAATATACACATCTGATTCAAACTTTAACAAGATCACATGGCTCACGATGATCATCACTCTCAATCTTTTAACCTGTCCACCAGTATCGGTTCTACTACTAGAATCCCAATCCTTTTTACTCATGATTATGAGGTATGGGCACTGTATTTTGAAGATTACGTCCTTGGTATCGAAGAACACGGAGCAACAATATGGCAAGCCATCATTAAAGAAACATTCGTTCACACCCCCACAAGAAGGGTTATCAAACCCCTAAAAGAGTACAATGATCTTCTTGTCGCACATACCAACATTCCTCAAGACGAAAAGGATAAACTGATGTGTAATATAAAAGCATTCAGGATTATTCGATTTGCTCTTCAAGCGGATACTCTTCGTCTGGTCAGTTCCTGTGAGACTGCGAAAGAAATATGGAACAGGCTACAAGAATTGTACTCTGGAGATGCTGATCTGGAGCATTCTGTTCAAACCACTATTCTCTCCGATTTCGAGTCCTTTGAACAGGCTCTAGATGAAACCCTAACACAAACCTTCATCGTTACAATCATCTTCTAAGTAGGTTGCTGAAGTACAAGATTGCTAGAACAGTTATTGAGCAAGAAGTCACCTTTTTGAACAGTCTTCGATTGGAAAGGAAGGCTATTGTCTCAACAATGAAGGCACATGAACAGTTCAAAAACTACACTCTGGCCAAGGTGATGGGCATCTTGAAGTCCCATGAAAAGGAGATTACTTCGGAAGCACAAACAACCACTAACATGGGCTCTCTTGCTCTTGTTGCAAAGGGAAATAAAGACAATGATGATGATTCCGAGTCTGACTTTTCCGATGAAGATTTAACAAGGGAAGAAAAAGCTTTGATGGTGTCTAATCCTAAGAAATTTTTCAAGAAAAATTTCTCAAAATTCAAAAACAGGAGTCGACAGGGAAACTATAATTCCGAAAAACCCAAGGAGGACGTTCAGAAAAAGCAAAAAACTGATGACGAGAAGAAGCTAATTGGTGATTCAGGCTACGACTGTCACTTCTGCAAGGGCAAGAATCACTTTGTGAAAGACTGCTTGATCCGAAAGCAGATTGAGAAGAAGGAGCATGTGAAAGATGAAGCATATTACGCGAAGAAGATTGCAGATTTGAAGAAAGACGATGCTTCAAATGCCAAGGCAGCTTTTGTGGTGCAGGAGGATAGTGAGTACGGTGCCATTGAAGTTTGGTCAACGGATTCTGATGATGATGAGATAAGGAAGCCAACGCATGGTCGATGCTTCATGGTGAAGGGAGACAGTTCCGAACAAAGAGGGTACTCCACAGATGGATGCCAGACGTCGGCGAGCTGTTTCGCTGCAAAGTCGGTTTCGGAACAGGTTGAAGAGTGCGAGGCGGTCGTGAATAAGGTACGCTCTATCCTTAAATCATTAAATATTTTCTCCTCCAATTATGATAAAGAATTAGAAGATCTAAGGTTCACTGTTTCTAATTTTAGTGATAGTTTAAAAAGAACATGACTTAGTAATTCTAACCTAAATGATCAATTGAGCAGGGTATCGATTAAAAATGAGGAGAGGTGAATGAGAATCGAGAAGTTAGATCATGAGTTAGTTAGAGCTAGAGATGATATTATCTATGTTAAAAGGGATAATTTGTTACTTGTTAAACAGAGGAATATCTTTTGCTTGATTGCGAAACGTCTTTATAATATCATTACTCAATTGCATCTTGATTGTGATATAGGCAGGGTTTTACACAGAATGATTTTACCCTTTCTTGAATTGAAAGAGGATGAAATCGATGCTGAATGTAACAGGTGTGAAACCATTGTTTCATCTGATGATGTTTCTGAAGCATATCGTATCAGACTTGACAAAATTGAAAGTTATATTCAGTCCAAAGAACATAAAAACATGGTTAAAGAATATTTTTCTAAAAATGATAAAGAAGAAATCAAATCCGCAACCTTAAAGAATTTTCATTCATTATGCGCTAAATTAAATTCTGATAATACTCTCATTAATGAGAATATTTCTGATTTTGATGAAAGTGAAATGAGTGAAATATCTGTTGAAGATGAGGTTGATTGTTCTGCATTTGTAAATAATTCATCTGAATCCAAGAAAAATCTTATTTCCGAAAATTCAGTAGCCTACGCAAGAATTATTGAGAATGAAGGACCACAAGCCTTGAATGAACAAGCAACAGTGTTTCCAAAAATTCAAACAGTTCCTAATCAAGTTTTCGTTAAACAAGGCCTGAACTCTAAAGACGTAACTGAACTCAAACTCCTTGTTGATAACGATAATTCCTATGGTTGCAATGCCCTCTTTTCGTCAGAACCAATTGATAATTCAGATGAAACCAAAGGTCTTTCCGAAATGACCTCTTGGAAGTCCCGAGGCAAGTATATATCAGGATCTCTGAATCGCAAAGATTCATTTTCGTAGGCAGGCTCAAGTGGCAAAAAGCATTTTTCAAACTCTAACTCTAGTACTTTTGAACCCATACCAACAAAATGTTAAACTTCAGCATCTCGCATTCATAAGTCTCTTGAAGAGCTCATTGCAAAAAGGAAACAAATGAATGCAAGATACAAAAAGAATTTGAAGGAGAGAAAACAATTTTGGAGAAATAAAAATGATAAAAAATTTTCCACTCCTACCCCAAATTCGTCTCAAAAGGTCAATACAGTTCAGATTCAGAAATCTCAACAAACCTCAGCTTCAAAACCAAAAGTTCAAAATTCCAATTTCTATGCAAAGTCAACAGAAAACCAAAAATCTTCCAAGCCTTCAAAGCCACATAATTCTACACCAGTCATTAAGTCTAACGACTTAAAAGGAAAGGCTAAGCTCTATCCTGAACCAGAACCGAAACAAATTTTCCAAGGGAACAAGTTCACAGAGGTTCAAAAGGTCATATATTCCGAACCGAGAACCATTATTCAAAAACCCAAATTCCCAAATCATTTGGAAAACTCTCAAAATCAAAAGGCTCAATATCCAAAGTCTTTTGTTCTGACAAAATCTCGTTTTGCTAAAGAAGTTTGGCAAACCACCAAAACAAAAGTATTTCGAATTGACAATAAGGAAAATCAAAAGTCATTTGGTTGATAAATTGTGCATATTTCCCATCTCCAAGAAATTCTCACATGGACCCACATTGGTTTGGGTTCCTAAATCTCTCTAAATTGTGCAGGTGATGCGTGACGAACAGTATGATTCAGAATGGTACATATATAGTGGTTGTTCGCGTCACATGACAGGGAGACAAGAAGAACTACGAGAATATCGATCATTACGAAATGGAGGAAGAATACGCTACGGCAACAATGCGACAGGAGAAATCAAGGGCTATGGTATGATCATAAATGGCAAACTCACAATTCGCAAAGTTGCTTATGTTGAAGGGCTCCAACACAATCTGATCAGTGTTTCACAATTAGTTGTCAGAACTAGGCTCAAAGTTTCTTTTGATGAAGATGGATCATAACTCATAGAAAAGAATACAAAGAAGGTTGTTCTGAACTCAAAGTGAAAGGGTGAAATGTTTCCTTTGGATATCAAGCCTATCAAAGGAAAACCCGCTATATGCTTACTGACAAGAGCCGCAAATGATGATAGTTGGCTATGGCATAGACGCTTATCCCACATGAACTTCAGAGATATTAACAAGCTTGTACATGGTGATCTAGTGCGACGATTGCTGCTACTAAAGTATGATAAGGATCGTCTATGTGATGCATGCAAACTAGGAAAACAAAGCAAAAAGAGTCACTCCACGATAATCAACACAAAGATCATAGAACCTCTGGAACTTTTGCATATTGATCTTTGTGGTCCATCTGCAATCGAAAGTGTAGCTCACAACAAGTACATTTTGGTTATAGTGGATGATTTCTCTCGCTTCACTTGGGTATTCTTTCTCAAACAGAAATCCGAAGCAACAACGAACATGATTAACTTTATCAAGCAGGTGGAAGTACTTCTCCGAAAGCAAGTTCGGATGATTAGAAGTGATAATGACACAGAATTCAAGAATCAAACTGTTGATGATTTTCTTGTTAGTAAAGGTATTTCACATAACTTTTCTGCTCCATACACTCCTCAACAAAATGGGGTGGTGGAAAGGCGAAATCATTCTCTCTGTGAAGCTACGCGCACAATGCTCTCTTTTGCGAAACTGCCTTTGTATTTCTGGGCTGATGCTATCGCCACAGCATGTTTAACTCAAAATCGTTCAACCATCAACAACCGCTTTCTTCTTACTCCTTACGAAATCATAAACAAAAGAAAACCGAACGTGAAATTCTTTCATGTTTTCGGATCAAAATGCTTCATCTTCAATTCCAAGGAGAAAATAATTAAATGGGATGAGAAGGCTGATGAAGGAATTTTTCTGGGATATTCACTCACTTCCAAATCCTATCATGTTCTGAACAAACGATCTCGGAAGATAGAAGAAACTTACTATGTCACCTTCAATGACAAGTACAATTCCAGAGCACAACATACTGGAAAGCAATCGCAAGAAATCTTCCCTGAGTCAAATCAAACAACGATTCCTCTCATTAACCTATATGAAGAATTTATGAATCTGTTCGATGAACCTGAAACTGCGAAATCCACAGAAAAACGTGCGACAAACAACCAAGGTGATGAACTTCTGAAGATTATTGACAACGCTATCAATGAATCAGAAAGTACTCCAGAAACATCATCTGTTCCGATTCCAAATTTGGACAGCCCAATACCTACTCCGGGATTTCCGATTCCGATTTCTACAGAAAATCGGCCTCGAACATCTAATTTTGAATCTCTATCCCAGGGGGAGAATCAAACACCTATCCAGGGGGAGGGACCTTCCACTATACCGGAGGAGCTTGTTCCTGATCTCGAGGGGGAGCACACCAGTGTCACGAATAACGAAACTCATGCTAACTTTCAGTGGGAGAATGAGAATGAAAATAATGTAGACGATACTCAGTCAGAGGCTCAATCGTAAAAAGAAGAAATTTTTAAGAAATCAATCCTAAGTATGATCCAAACTGAAAGGTTTTCCGCAACCATGAACTAAAACCCTAAGTTCACATGCAACCTAGAAAAGATCTATGTTTTCTTACTTTGAACATGTAACTAATTCCTAAAAGCCAAACAAAATTAACTAGAAGAATAAATCAGAAAAAACTAACCTTTAGTTTTAATCTTGAAGCTAAGCAGCACAAATGTCCTGCCTCAAATGAGATCACACCCAGGGAGCCAGAGGAAGGTCACGAAAATTCCAGAGAGAAATAATGGAATAAGCACGAATAATGAGGTCTAGGGGTCCCTATTTATAGGGAAACAAGAAACCCTAGCCGTCAGCCATTTTCCGGATTATACGTACGCGCGGCGCGCCGCATGCCGCAATTCAACTATTGAATTTGTACGACTTTAATCCCTGACTTCCTGATTAATCTAATTAATGCCACAGAAATCAATCCAATTAATTTCTGATCAATTATTAATCAATCAATATAGTTTCCAATTAATATATTATTACTTTAATATATTAACAAACCATATCTTTTATTTCTATTGATTTATTGATATCATAATAAATCAACCTTTCTCTCTACCGAACTTTCTACCAGACCTCCAGCTATGAGGGCAACCCAAATGGACTTTGCTACTATTAATTAGGTAAATACTAATTATTAGTCATGGCTTAGACACCTAATCCAACAGTCTCCCACTTGGATAAGTCTATGACTATAATTACCAATTTAACCTCTAATTAATCAGCAAACTATAGCTTCCTAGAAACTGCTGCCGAACTCTGACCTAGTCCGTTCTGTCCATAGATAAGTGATCATATGATCCTCCGTCCAACAAGATATTTTCAGACATGAGACATGGATTGAGATCAATCTCTGTCTGACACACTGTTTCCCGATTTCCGATTTTGCTTATGACTTTTAGACTTCAAATCGAACACATCAATTCAGTCTTGTCTGGCCAGCACTTTAGTCAACTTCAAAATCATCGAGTGGCCAACAGATATTTGTTTCCCGTCAGGGTCAAGGAACGAATAAGCTTTGACTGATATGTTATATCTTTTACCAGACAAATTACTCACAACAGCACGTTTTATAACACCGAGTTACCGATGCGTTTTCGTACTATCAATGAACAACCGCCTTGCAAATTATAACTCATATCTCTCCACTTTAAGACCATAAGATATTATCATCTCAACATTGCTCGTGATATAATCCATGAAGCAATCTATTGAGCGCGGGTTTATCCAATACTCAAATCTCCATTTCCAAGTATTCATGAACGTTGCAGCAATATTATTGCAATGTCTAACTCCTTAGACAATCTACAAACCAATTCATGACAGTCTTCCTTCATACTTACTCCCTAAAGGTATGAACGACTGTGGATATTTGAATAATCTAATTATTCAGGAAGTAAACATGCAAAAGCGAAACATAAAATCTGACTGGCAGCTACTCCTGCTAATTACCAAGTCTCCACGAGGTAATCACCAAGTCGGATTTATCATAACTATTCCGGTGATATCTCAATTTGTCATTCTGTCATTCTTTCTTACAACTCCATTCCGGTGATGTGTACCGTGACTGCCCATGGTTCTCGGATCTTTAGTATACATGACCACACCCTAAGACTATTTCGAGGTATCATGATGTGCCGGTGAACCACACGCGCTCCATCAGAAGCCAACGAAACTCTTTAACCATGTAGTCCTACAACACCATGTTCTGGTGTAAACAATTACTGTTTTGAAAACCCTTTCCAATCAATCACCCTAATCATTTCCCAATGATTTCTCATGTATGTTCAAATAATCCATTCAGTATTCTCAGCCAGGCACTATCCTGAATCCAACTTACAATGCTCTAAGCATTAAGTCATCAGGATATGTTCATAACACTTCTGATTGGTCCAAGAGGCTCGAGGACCCTGATGTAATCTCATTCCAAACCCTTTTGGAATCCTAAGATTACCAATAATCCTTGTGTCATGATTTTCGGAAACCATTTCCTTTCGGAGACTCTTTCTTATGCATCTTGAATCCCATCAAGATCATATTCTCAACGGCTAAGTCTATACTGTCAGTCTCATCTATCCGATAGATGTCTATGAACTACGTGAGTATCTCGCACCTTCTTTGTTTCTTTCATGCCAATTCATTACACTTTGCAATGACAGGAAACTCCTTTCCTTGGGTTATGCATCTTGAATCTCATCAAGATCATATTGGCAGAATTCTGATCTATCTAATAGATATCCACAACCATTTGAGTATGTTGTATCTCTTAAAGTCTTTCATAGCGAACCGTTTCTTAACACCAAGTCATTACACTTTGTAAGAGAAGTTTCCTAGAATCAGTATGTAACCCACATACAGTGATAGCAGATAACAACGATACTCCCACTGGCTTTGACACCGTTATATGACTTTTTCGGACTATTCACAAAATCCAGAACTTATGGCACATTTTACGAAACCGAAGTCCAAACCTTTCTGACATATTAAAGGAAATCTTTTAGGCTATTCACAAAATTCAAACCTTTTGGCCTATTTTGAGAATCCGAATATCCTTTCTTGCGAGATGCCCATGGGACGAATCCCGGGGCCATGTACCTTTTGTAATGGCATGCTCTATGTGAGTCCCTATTAGTGTGTCGGTAAACCACACACGCTCCACTAACGACTCACACTATGACATGCAGAATCCTCTCGGATTACATCTTCTATTGAGAGCGCTTCTCTCAGAATCAATTACTTGACTCCAAGTGATGACTCATTCAACCAGATGTTCTGTAAGTACATTTCTATGTTCCCTTCTTTGATGATTCAATTACTCCCACTGGTTCCTAGACCAGTTGTAAAGATCAATCAACCTGTCACATAGACTGTGTCTCGTGGTAAGGTCTTCTTATTTGGCAGCAAACGGGCTCACCAATGCTTCCAACAGTCGGATTACTTATCCGTATCATCTTTAGTGTTTTACCACTACTCGGTATATCACCCAAATCATAACTCCTTATGACGGTGACAAAAACTACTGGTCAAGCGAAGAGAGGGTATGTCAGGTTTAACAGGAATCTAATTCCTGGTCAAGGCCCAGTGGTGACTAGAGGTTCTTTCACTTGGCTAATCCCTGAACTCATTCAGAATTATTCTTACTCCCACTGTTTCCTTAAACTTGAGTTCTTTCTAAAATGACTCTTCTTTCATGTAACGCCAAAAATGTATTTATTATATAAGTATAATAAAAGGGCAAAATGGTCATTTTACCTCAAAAGGGTAATTTGGTCATTTGGACAGAAAAGGACTTGTTATGTAATATTATTTTAAGTCTTGGACTTAAAATGTTATAAAAGTTGATTATTTGTCATAAATTGTGTTATTTGTGGCAAAACTTTAAAATATGCAACTTCAAGGACCAAAGTGCAAATCTTGGAGATATATAGGCAATACTTGTGTGCAGAAAATTGAGGGTTACGGGAGCAAGTTCTTGGCTGATTTTCTGCAGAAGATTGAGGTCCTTGAAGACTTGGAATTAGCAAGCTTGAATTTAGCATTCACAAGGGCATAATTGGAAGAGTTTGAGGTAAATATTCCAAGCTCTTGATTGTTGTTCTTGGTGAGTTGTGTAAAACGCGAAAACTGTAATTTCAGTTGTGTTTGGGTGATTAGAATGATTTGATACTTCCATTAAGTCCTTATAACAAAGACTTAACTCAATCAAATGGAAGTAAGATGCTATAAGTGGTAAAATTGAAGAATTGGGGTTGTTAGAATTAAGAACCCTAATCTTCCCTTTGAATGATTGAGTTGTTTTCAATGCTTAAAAACCTTGTTTTTATGGAGGGTTTTGACCTGGGAATGAACCCCAAGTGTTTAAGAACGAAAATGAACACTTAATATGAGAAATCTGCGTGCTACAGTAGAGAATCGCGACTGGCCAGGAGGTCTGCCCAGGTGCCAGGCGCAGTGCGCCCAGAAGCCAGGCGGGGTGCGCCCAGGCGCAGTGCGCCCAGGCGCAGTGCGCCCTGACCCTGGCGCAGTGCGCCTCCAAGGCAGTGGCCAGGCAGGAACTTTGAAACGCTAACTTTTGCGTTGCTTGTCCGATTTAGCCCAAATTTGAAACATAGGACCGTTATGGTCTGAAAAGTTTGGGAAAATTTTTAGATTGAGTTTCCGACCCCTCGGGGGCACTGTAGACCGATCCGAATGTCCCGGTGAATAGTAAAATTCATATAAAGTTAGTAAACGGATAGTTTATTAACTAGGCATTGTTTATAACAATGTTTTATTGAACTCTAGTGTATGAGAGTTACTTGCAATGGGTATTAACCTATAATCATGTTGTAAATGATTGAATTATAGGTGCGGGACAAAATTCTACGGATCATATCGGAAAGCAAGGAACGGCAAAAGCTAGTTGTAATAATATTTCAGGTGAGTAATCTTGACTATATCTAGTATGATATATGATGATTACAGTGGCACTACTTAAAGTAGTTGAATACGGTACAAAGGTAGAGTACCCGAGTAATATACGGACATGACATTTGAATTGTAATTCTAAATGGTGCAGTCTTGTTAGCAAAGATTATTATCTTTGATATTAATGGTGCGGCCTTGTTGGCTATGTCTCCGATGCGGCCTTGTTGGCTATGACTCCGGTGCGGCCTTGTTGGCTATGTCTCCGATGCGGCCTTGTTGGCTATGACTCCGGTGTGGCCTTCGGGCTATGTCTCCGATGTGGCCTTCGGGCTATGATATTATATGCAGCCTGTATGGCTATGATTACGTGCGGTCAATGATGACCATGAGTTTTGGGACAGAAATTGTTTAAGAGTTTAATTGTTATTATACTCTTGTATATGTTTATCTGTTTGTTTGATTACTCATTGGGCTTGTAGCTCACGTTTTGTTTGATATGTCCCTGCAGGTGAGCGTGACCCTGCTAAGGGAAAAGATAAAGTCCGTGACTGAGGACTTAGCGTTGAAGTAATACCCGGCTTGAAGAATGTATAATATTTATGTATTGTACTTCGTGATACACTTGTCCTCGTATTTGTTAACTAATACCCCTAATTATGGTTTTTATTGTAAGATATTTGATTTGAAAAATGAAAAATTTTTGGGGTGTTTTTGTTAATAAGTCGGGTGTTACAAGTTGGTATCAGAGCCGTGGTTTAAGTGAACTAGGTGTCTTAGATTAGATCCCTGGACTTAAACCTTGAGAGGAACACAGATAATTGGACTGTTAGATATATATAAGTTTGTTACTATATATGTAATCTAATAGTTTGTTGAAATCTTGAAGTATGAGAAATACACGAAGCAATCCTACTGGTGTGAATTCGCGTGGAACTGCAAGAAGTGGACCAGCTAGGTCACGTGGAACTGCAAGAAGTGGACCAGCTAGGTCACGCGGCTCTAATGGGCGAAGAGCACCAGCAAGGGAACCGGTGGGACAAAATCCACCTGATATACGAGCCATCGTGGAAGAAGTAGTTAGGCAGATGATGCCTGTATTATCAAACAATCCTCACCCGAGTGGCAATCCCAACCCAAGTGCAAATCCGGATCCTACTGAGGAGGCTGCAAAAAGTGTTCATGACAGGCAGCCAGAAAACGAAAGCCAGGGAGAAAGTAGAGCCCGGGCAGTGAAGGAAACACAAGGTGGGGAAGCCTCTGTAAGGAAAGTCGGGTGTACATATAAATCCTTTCTTGGTTGTAAACCAAAGGAATTTTCAGGAACAGATGATCCAGTCAAAGCTATGGAATGGATCATGCATATGGAAAAGGTGTTCCGAGTAAGCAAGTGTGCGGATGAAGATAAAGTAGAATTTGCCACGAACCAACTTACAAGCGGTGCTTTACATTGGTGGCAAACTTACTATAAGTCACTGGATCTTGATTCGTCCCAATCGATACCTTGGGAGCAATTCAAGATAAAGTTCAATGAAGAATATTGCTCGGAAGTAGCTATTCAGAAGCTGGAGGATGAATTCCTGCATTTGGAACAGGGTTCCCGATCCGTTCAGGAATACGCTCTTAGATTTCTGGAGAAAGCTCGGTTTGCGGAACACCATGTCTACACTGAAAAGAGAAAGATAGACAAGTATGTTCGGGGGTTGACAACCCGAATTAGAGAAGTTGTACAACCGTTGAAATTAACTAATTTTCGACAAGTGGTGGATCGAGCCACGGAACGGGAAACAGAACTGAAGAGACAGGAAGACGAAAAGAAAGTCTTGGAAACAAAACGAAAGGCGGAAGACCAAGGTTGGACGCCTCAGAAGAAGTCACAGCAATCCGGGTCTAAGGGTAAAAGTCAAAGAGACGAGAGAAAATGGTGTGAAAAATGTCGGAAATGGCACTCCGGAAGTTGCCGGGTCAACACTACATCCACAAGTTGTCGAAATTGTGGAAAACCGGGACATGATGTGTACAACTGTCGGGCGGATCGTAGGTGTTTCCAGTGTGGAGCTACGGATCATCTTCGCCTGAATTGTCCCGAGTTGAAGTCTATAGCGATCAGTGACAGACCCAGGATTGAACAGGGAGGGAAGAAAGAAGAGCCGAAGAACAGGGGGCGACCGATAGCCTCGCGAGCTTTCCAGATGACTGTGGAAGAAGCCCGTGAGAAGACCGATGTGGTGACAGGTATTTTCACTCTCAATACTATACCTGTATATGTTATCTTTGATCCGGGAGCCACCCACTGTTTTGTATCGGAGTCTTTATTACCTCGCCTGAACGTACCTTTAACACCGATGGATGAAAGCTTAGAAGTAGCTATAGCAGACGGCCGGTATGTCTGGGTTTCTGAACATATGGAAGGTTGTCAGCTTAAAATCTACGGGACCGTTTTCCCTATAGATTTGAAGCCGATGACTACCAACGAGTTTGGTGTGATTGTGGGAATGGATTGGTTAGCGACAAATTATGCTAACGTGGATTGCAGAAATAAAAGTGTTACCGTGTTATCACCGGAAGGGGAATGGATAAAAATTCAAGGTGAACGACCTCGGTTAAGAATGCCAGTCATCTCCTTTGCTCAAGCTCGAAGCTGTGTCAGTAAAGGAGGAATGTCCTATTTGGCGTATGTGTCGGTAGCTCAGCCGATTAAAGTGGGGTAAGCGAATGTGAATGTGGTAAACGAGTTCCCAGATGTGTTTCCAGACGAACTTCCAGGGCTGCCACCAGATCGACAGGTTGAGTTCACAATTGAACTAATTCCGGGAGCTGCTCCTGTTGCTCGAGCTCCATACCGTTTAGCACCTTCAGAGATGGTGGAACTGCGGAAGCAACTGGAAGAATTGTTAGACAGGGGTTTCATTAGACCGAGTACATCGCCTTGGGGAGCCCCTATTCTGTTTGTCAAGAAGAAAGATGGGTCAATGCGAATGTGTATTGACTATCGGGAACTAAACAAGATCACAGTGAAGAACAAATACCCGCTACCCAGAATTGATGACTTGTTTGACCAGCTACAAGGCGCGTCATACTTTTCCAAGATTGATCTGAGGTCAGGATACCACCAGTTGAAGATAAGGGAGTCAGACATTCCGAAGACGGCATTCCGAACGAGATACGGTCATTACGAGTTTTTGGTGATGCCTTTCGGGTTAACCAATGCTCCAGCCGTATTCATGGATCTTATGAACCGGGTGTGCCGACCGTTTCTTGATACCTCGGTGATAGTGTTTATCGATGACATCTTGGTGTATTCCCGAAGCCAAGCCGAACATGAAGTGCATTTGCGACAAGTATTGGAGTTGCTTCGCCGAGAAAAGCTGTATGCTAAATTCTCCAAGTGTGAATTCTGGCTAAGAGAAGTCCAATTCCTTGGCCATGTAATCAATGCTGAAGGGGTGAAAGTAGATCCAGCAAAGATTGAAGCCGTAATGAAATGGGAACCACCTAGAAGCCCCACTGAAGTAAGAAGTTTTCTTGGTTTGGCAGGCTATTACAGAAGATTTGTCGAGAATTTCTCCTCGATAGCTGTCCCGTTGACCAAGTTGACTAAGAAGGGTGAAAAATTTACTTGGGCTAAAGAGCAGCAAGAAGCATTCCAGAAACTGAAGCAAGCTTTATGTGAAGCGCCAGTGTTAGTACTACCTCAAAGCGGAGAAGAGTATGTGATCTACAGCGATGCTTCTAGAATTGGTCTTGGTTGTGTTCTGATGCAGAAAGGTCGGGTCATAGCTTATGCGTCCCGCCAATTGAAAGATGCTGAGAAGAAATATCCAGTTCATGATCTGGAATTAGCTGCGGTGATCTTAGCATTGAAGCTGTGGAGGCACTATTTATACGGTGTAAAATTTGTCATTTACACGGATCACAAGAGCCTGAAGTATCTTTTTGACCAAAAAGAGCTCAGCATGAGACAGCAAAGGTGGATGGACCTGTTAAAAGACTTTGATTGTGAAATTCAGTACCACCCTGGCAAGGCAAATGTGGTGGCAGATGCTTTAAGCCGAAAAGAAACTCCTCTGAAAGTTACATCCGCGTGTATGGGTGTAGTGAGCCGGTTACCAGGATTGATTCGTTTGGCACAAGAGGAAGCGTGTAAGCCGGAGAATGTAAAAAGTGAAAGAATGGTTGGATACTTGAAGCATCTGGAAGAAAATGCTCAGAAATTGAAGACATTCAGAGGACGTATATGGGTCCCGAAACAAGGAGAAGCGCGAAACTTGCTTCTAGATGATGCACATTATAGCAGATATGCAGTTCACCCGGGTAGTACCAAGATGTATCGGACGTTAAAACCGATGTATTGGTGGCCTGGAATGAAAAGAGATGTTGGAAGATTCGTGGAAAAATGTTTGACTTGTTTGCAAGTTAAGTCAAACCATCAGAAACCGTATGGAGAAATACAGCCGTTGCCGATTCCAGAGAAGAAATGGGACCATATTACCATGGATTTTGTGACTAAGTTGCCGCGGACGCCGCGAGGTTATGATTCTATATGGGTGATTGTGGATCGATTGACCAAATCGGCACAATTTATACCATATAAGGAAAAGTACAGAGTAGATCAACTGGCGAAAATCTACATTGATGAGGTGATTTGTCGGCATGGACTTCCAGCATCGATAGTATCGGACCGAGATAGTAGATTTACTTCTCATTTTTGGCAAAGTCTTCAAGAGCAATTGGGTACAAAAGTACTTATGAGCAACGCATATCACCCGCAGACCGATGGCCAAAGTGAAAGAACGATCCAAACTTTGGAAGATATGTTGAGGACTTGTGTCATTGACTTCGGTGGAAGCTGGGAAGATCATTTGCCTTTAGTGGAATTTGCGTACAATAACAGGTACCATTCCAGCATTCAGATGGCCCCGTATGAAGCCTTGTATGGAGCACCGTGCCGTACTCCAACCTGCTGGACTGAAGTTGGGGAAAAGCCGTTGGCTGGACCCGAAATTGTTGCCCAGACTGAAGAAAAGATCAAACTGATATGTGAAAACTTGAAGGTAGCTCAGAATAGGCAGAAACAGTATGCAGATAAGCGGGTGAAACCGATAAAATTCCAAGTGGGAGATATGGTTATGCTCAAAGTATCCCCTTGGAAGGGCTTAATTCGTTTTGGGAAGAAAGGAAAGTTGAGTCCTCGTTTCATTGGACCTTTCCGTATATCCCAAAGGGTTGGAGCCGTGGCGTATAGATTGGAGTTACCGGATGAACTTCAGGGTATACATGATGTATTCCATGTGTCCCATTTGAGGAAGACGTTGTTTGATAAATCTCAACAAGTACCTCTTGCTGAAATTGAGGTTGATGAAAAGCTGAGATACCTGGAACAACCTGAGCGGGTGTTAGACCGCAAGATAAGACAGCTTAGAAACAAGAAGATCAGTATGGTGAAAGTCCTTTGGCGTCATCACAAAGGTTCCGACATGACGTGGGAGACCGAAAGTGAGATGAGGGAGAAATATCCTCAACTTTTTGTATGATTTCGGGGACGAAATCTCTTAAAGGAGGGGAGAATTTGTAACGCCAAAAATGTATTTATTATATAAGTATCATAAAAGGGCAAAATGGTCATTTTACCTCAAAAGGGTAATTTGGTCATTTGGACAGAAAAGGACTTGTTATGTAATATTATTTTAAGTCTTGGACTTAAAATGTTATAAAAGTTGATTATTTGTCATAAATTGTGTTATTTGTGGCAAAACTTTAAAATATGCAACTTCAAGGACCAAAGTGCAAATCTTGGAGATATATAGGCAATACTTGTGTGCAGAAAATTGAGGGTTACGGGAGCAAGTTCTTGGCTGATTTTCTGCAGAAGATTGAGGTCCTTGAAGACTTGGAATTAGCAAGCTTGAATTTAGCATTCACAAGGGCATAATTGGAAGAGTTTGAGGTAAATATTCCAAGCTCTTGATTGTTGTTCTTGGTGAGTTGTGTAAAACGCGAAAACTGTAATTTCAGTTGTGTTTGGGTGATTAGAATGATTTGATACTTCCATTAAGTCCTTATAACAAAGACTTAACTCAATCAAATGGAAGTAAGATGCTATAAGTGGTAAAATTGAAGAATTGGGGTTGTTAGAATTAAGAACCCTAATCTTCCCTTTGAATGATTGAGTTGTTTTCAATGCTTAAAAACCTTGTTTTTATGGAGGGTTTTGACCTGGGAATGAACCCCAAGTGTTTAAGAACGAAAATGAACACTTAATATGAGAAATCTGCGTGCTACAGTAGAGAATCGCGACTGGCCAGGAGGTCTGCCCAGGTGCCAGGCGCAGTGCGCCCAGAAGCCAGGCGGGGTGCGCCCAGGCGCAGTGCGCCCTGACCCTGGCGCAGTGCGCCTCCAAGGCAGTGGCCAGGCAGGAACTTTGAAACGCTAACTTTTGCGTTGCTTGTCCGATTTAGCCCAAATTTGAAACATAGGACCGTTATGGTCTGAAAAGTTTGGGAAAATTTTTAGATTGAGTTTCCGACCCCTCGGGGGCACTGTAGACCGATCCGAATGTCCCGGTGAATAGTAAAATTCATATAAAGTTAGTAAACGGATAGTTTATTAACTAGGCATTGTTTATAACAATGTTTTATTGAACTCTAGTGTATGAGAGTTACTTGCAATGGGTATTAACCTATAATCATGTTGTAAATGATTGAATTATAGGTGCGGGACAAAATTCTACGGATCATATCGGAAAGCAAGGAACGGCAAAAGCTAGTTGTAATAATATTTCAGGTGAGTAATCTTGACTATATCTAGTATGATATATGATGATTACAGTGGCACTACTTAAAGTAGTTGAATACGGTACAAAGGTAGAGTACCCGAGTAATATACGGACATGACATTTGAATTGTAATTCTAAATGGTGCAGTCTTGTTAGCAAAGATTATTATCTTTGATATTAATGGTGCGGCCTTGTTGGCTATGTCTCCGATGCGGCCTTGTTGGCTATGACTCCGGTGCGGCCTTGTTGGCTATGTCTCCGATGCGGCCTTGTTGGCTATGACTCCGGTGCGGCCTTCGGGCTATGTCTCCGATGTGGCCTTCGGGCTATGATATTATATGCAGCCTGTATGGCTATGATTACGTGCGGTCAATGATGACCATGAGTTTTGGGACAGAAATTGTTTAAGAGTTTAATTGTTATTATACTCTTGTATATGTTTATCTGTTTGTTTGATTACTCATTGGGCTTGTAGCTCACGTTTTGTTTGATATGTCCCTGCAGGTGAGCGTGACCCTGCTAAGGGAAAAGATAAAGTCCGTGACTGAGGACTTAGCGTTGAAGTAATACCCGGCTTGAAGAATGTATAATATTTATGTATTGTACTTCGTGATACACTTGTCCTCGTATTTGTTAACTAATACCCCTAATTATGGTTTTTATTGTAAGATATTTGATTTGAAAAATGAAAAATTTTTGGGGTGTTTTTGTTAATAAGTCGGGTGTTACATTTCAAAGGATAACCGGAGTGGCCAATGAAACGACATTGCTGATCAGTTTCAGGCTTGTCATGAGATTCAGACGAATGCTACATGACCCTGGACTTTCTATGTACTAGTGGGACGATCCCAGCTTTACATTTCAGACAGTGTCAACATAACCTACTTAGTCTAAGATGTGGTCGGAATATGGCTTCTGCGGTCTGACTGGTTGAATATTGAATTCATTGAAATATTAGTCGGAGTGTATCTTATACACTGAGGATCAAAACTATTTCGATCAATGCTCCATCATCTTTCCTAAGACACATTATAACCATTAATGTTCTTAGAAGAGGATAAACTGTGAAACAATTTCTCAGTCTATGTAGTTATTCAGGTTCTGTTGATCTTATACTTCCTTTGATATCCTTGAACACTTCAAGGTTCAAATCAATCGCTTATTCCGATAAGCGAAGCCATATTTGTCAAACTATTTGGCAAATATCATGAAGCATAACTAATCGTATTCTGTTCGAAGATTCAAGCAATACACAGTAACTTTTGTGTCTGTTGCTCAAAATCTTAATACCTTTACAGTTCCATGTAAATTTATGACTTTATTAATATTGTTCAAGACATGCAATCATCACCTGACTCCAAGTCAACTGATTCCAAAATCCTATCCATTGGATCTTTGGGCGATTCCTTTCTTGCCACAATTAATTTTATTAAGCACTCAATTCATCATGTGACTCTAAGTCAAAGGATTCCAAAGTCCTGTCCAACTAGACCTTTGGTTGAAGTGATTCTCATAAAATTCACTTTAACAATCATATAGAACACAATTTACAAATCTAATCCCATTGGATGTATCAACATTCAAGTTATTACCATTTACGTCATCAACACATTCACACAACATTTCGAGGACAATTAAAACAACCATGTTTTAAAAATATTTCATTAAACCAGAATTATCCTCAGAACAATGTACAATGCGAATGTATCTATAAACTAATAACAAGAACAAATATCTAGCTTAACTCCAAAAATGCACGAGCTCCATATCCAATCTGAATATGCTCCTGTGAGACAACATTCCGCATCCTACAGAGTCCGTGCATACAGAGCAAATGTGAGAAACACATACTGTATCAAGGAAATGAGGATCAGGTATTATGAGTTTTAAGATATTACTGAGTTTGCCAAACGGTTTGGCTTTAGAGCATTTTTCCAATCTTTCTGTGACTGTGTCCCACCTTATAGATTCCCAGTTTGAAACATCGAACAATCGGTCCAGACGATCTGGATCATTTCTTGATGCACCTTAATACTGGACTTAATCCTGAAACAGCTGAATCAATAGAACTATGCTTCTCCATGAACGACTCATTTAGAGTTGACATTGAATGCATTTCCATGATTGTCTTATCCGGTTACCCTCCCTGTTTATCTGGATGAACGGATCAGCGAGTCGAGCTAATGCTAAGCTCCTGATCACAAGGGGAAACCAGTTTTATGCTGTTCGCCTATGTATCCCTCAAACTTAGGAACATGCAAACTGGTGCTGCTTCATTCTAGCTTGCAACTTCAAGCTCTTTGAAGATCCTAGTTCGTTCTCCTTTTTCAACCAGTTCTCGAAACCTTTCCTCAACTAGTTATGATAACTTATCTGACCCCAGGAATTCTAAATCCCTGCGAAACTCGGGGTCAATGATCAATAGCATAAGGCAACGAACTTCCTTGGACTCAATAATCAAGGAGTCATGCTCATCACAAGCTGCTGTGTGATGCCATGTATGGGAGCGGACACTCAGTCGGATATGGTTCGCCAGCAAAACTAAGAACTATTCTCTAATTGCAAAACCATATCACATAGTTCAGGCCAGTCAGCCTTACCATACTAAACAGGTGCTTTCTAAAGCTCTCAGAAATGGGTGAAGGAGGAGAATGACACTTTCTTTAGACATATATAAAATTTAAATTTATTCGTTTAATTCATCATTTTAAATAATTACCCAATGTATATATTTAACAAGGCTAGGATCCAAAATACCCCAACTATGTTGTGAAGAGGGATGTCGTAGTCACAACACAGTGGTCATTAAGGTAGATAACATTTATCAATTTCAGTCTTATGAAATTCCTAGATCTGTGAGATTCATTGAACTGTTCAATGGCATGTTTAATCTCGGATATACCCCACCGTTTGTGACTGGGATGCCGAGGATCACAAACTGGGTGTGAATAACCATGCAAATTAGCTCGGTACTCACGGGGTCCATTATCATCTCAAATTAATGTGCCGGTTAACCACACACGCTCCATCAACAATGATAACACCCGAGAAACCCATTGCCACTCTTTATGAACCCCCATTGGTGTGTCGGTAACCCACACACGCTCCACCAATGTTTCATAAAATGCAATGTGCAATTTCATGGATTAGCATCAAATTCACATTCTCCCTAAAGTAACTAGATTGGGAATTCTTGTGAAGGGTTCTAGTACTTTGATCATTATACTTTTAATGATTAAGCGGTCCTATCAAATCCGTTCGGCTAACGACCCTCCACTGATCAGGCGAGCGGTGGGTGAGAGTGATCACCCATTAGACCGCCATTTTATAGGCAGTCTCCTTATACCCACTTTACAGACCAGCTTCGTGAATGAGGCCTACTAATGATTTGACTAACCAATTTATCTTATACATATAGTATTAACCTTTAATAATATATATAAGATGTATTTTAAACCCTTTTAAAATATTCCTGGTTTATCTTTTAATTTCCTGAAATTTAACTATTAAATTTCAAATTAAATTAAACCTTTAAATTCGATTTAATTCATCTTTTAATTAAACTATTAATAAATTAATTAAATCTAGATATTTTAAACATTTTAAAATATTTAGGATTTATCCTTTAATTTTTCGAAATTTAACCATTAAATTAAAATTAAATTAAATCCATTGAATTATCTTTTAATTAAATAATTAATTAAATTAATTCAAATGTAGATAGGTTTTTCTAAATTAATCAAATCAATTTAAACCTATCTTAAACCCCTAATTATCGAAATTCAAAAACTGGGTTTAAGGTTATCCAATTAATTAACCAATTTAAAGTTACCAAAAATAGAAAACCTTCCAAAACCCTAATGCCAATTTTCGAAAAATACCAGGGGAGGGGATAGGGTTTCTAAAAAAAACCAAACCCTAAATCGATTCAGGCCCAAAAAGGATTTATAAACTTTAAACCCTAATTCTAGGAAAACTATTACAGCAATTCAATAAGAAAACAACCAAATGCTCTGATACCACTGAAAGGTTTTCCGCAACCATGAACTAAAACCCTAAGTTCACATGCAACCTAGAAAAGATCTATGTTTTCTTACTTTGAACATGTAACTAATTCCTAAAAGCCAAACAAAATTAACTAGAAGAATAAATCAGAAAAAACTAACCTTTAGTTTTAATCTTGAAGCTAAGCAGTACAAATGTCCTGCCTCAAATGAGATCACACCCAGGGAGCCAGAGGAAGGTCACGAAAATTCCAGAGAGAAATAATGGAATGAGCACGAATAATGAGATCTAGGGGTCCCTATTTATAGGGAAACAAGAAACCCTAGCCGTCAGCCATTTTCTGGATTATACGTACGCGCGCCGCGGCCTATACATTGGCGCGCCGCGCGCCGCAATTCAACTATTGAATTTGTACGACTTTAATCCCTGACTTCCTGATTAATCTAATTAATGCCACAGAAATCAATCCAATTGATTTCTGATCAATTATTAATCAATCAATATAGTTTCCAATTAATATATTATTACTTTAATATATTAACAAACCATATCTTTTATTTCTATTGATTTATTAATCTCATAATAAATCAACCTTTCTCTCTACCGAACTTTCTACCAAACATCCAGCTATGAGGGCAACCCAAATGGACTTTGCTACTATTAATTAGGTAAATACTAATTATTAGTCATGGCTTAGACACCTAATCCAACACAAACTACCCTCCAATGCTAAAATGGACGAAAGATCATCCACAATCTCATATTATCGGAGAAACATCAGTTGGTGTTCTTACAAGAGCTCAGCTCAAATAGAAACAGACTGCATTATTTTCCAAAGTGGAATTTTCCATGTTCAATTCGTTTATCTCAAAAATCGAACCAAAAACCATCAAGGTCGCACTTGATCATGCTGACTGGGTCCAAGCTATGCAAGATGAGCTGAATGAGTTTGAATGCAACAAAGTCGGGAGATTAGTTCCAACTCCGAATAAAGCATCTGTTCTTGGAATGAAGTGGGTATTCCGAAACAAACTTGACAAAGAATGAAATGTTATTTGGAATAAAGCTCAATTGGTTGTCAAAGGATATTGCCAAGAAGAAGGAACCGACTACGAAGAAACTTTCGCACCTGTTGCAAGACTGGAATCCGTTTGGATCTTTCTTGCATATGCAGGACACAAGGGATTTGGCGTCTTTCAAATGGATGTCAAGTGTGCGTTTCTAAATGGAGAACTAGAAGAAACTGTCTACGTCGAACAACCACCGGGTTTTGTTAGTAGGAAGCATCCAGATCACTGCTACGTTCTAAATAAGGCAGTTTATGGCTTGAAACAAGCTCCAAGAGCATGGTATGAAACATTGACTCGCTTCCTCAAGCAGTCCAAATTCAAGCAAGGCTCTGTCGATCCGACCTTCTTTCGAAAAAAGGAAGGAAATCATCTCATGATCGTTCAAATCTATGTTGATGATATCATTTTCGGATCTACTCATCTAAGCTTAACAGCTGAGTTCCGAAAACTGATGGTAACAAAGTTTGAAATGAGTTCGATGGGAAAAATCAACTTCTTCCTTGGTCTCAACATCAAGAAAAGTTCAAAAGGGATCTTCATCAATCAAGAAGCTTACACTGTGACACCCCTCGCCAGGGTTTAATAATTTAAAACATTTATTTTCAAATATAACTTCATTAATTCAAAAAGAAGTTTCATCATCGCGGAAAATCGGTCCCAAAAACATCAAAAGTTGTTTAACAGTGTATAGCGAGGAGGTATCATAATTCAAGTACAAAAACAAGGTTTAAATAGCCACACATCCCGTGGTCTTCTAAAATTCCCGCTTCGCCTTAATCTCCTAACCATAACCTGAGTACACATCAAAACAGTTAGGCAATGGAAATGCCTAGTGAGTTACCCGAGGCTATCTCGTTATGAGTGGAAAGGATAACCTTAACACCCGAGACAACCTCCAAAAATATCTTTTACACTTATATAGATTTAAGATAAAACTTCATAAGGTTTTCTCAAAATAGAAAGTCATGATATGCATATGCAATGCAACTATCCCCACCCATGTCCACCTCATAAAGTCCATCTCACCTCAATGGCACCCACCTAAGTTCACAAGCAAACGCACGGAGCATAATACTTGATTCCCGTATGGGTTGAAACTAAGACTAGTGGCCATTACACTAGCCTCATGAGGGGTAGCAACTCCCTCATGCAAATTCCCTAATGTCGGGAACTACTCCTCACCCTCTTTGTTTTAGAGAAGGGTGAAACTCATATAAACTCTTCACCCTCTTTGTTTTAGAGAAGGGTCAAACTCGTCATCAAGGCATCTCACAGTCAAACCCCATCCTACATGTAATGTAATGCACAAATAGGATGTCCAAATGTTTCTCAAAACCTCTTTGTTTTAGTTTATAAGATTTACATTGAAAAGACTCAGTTTGATGTTATGCACACATAAGGTTTATGCAACATTTAACACATAGAAGTATGCATGATAGTTGTAATAAAACATCAAGTTAAAAGGGGGATGTGTACTCCCGGTAACTCACCTCTCTTAAGTCCCAAAGTAGGATGTTACTCTTTGCTTCACTTCGATTACTCCTCTCCTACAAGAAATAATATTCAATATTACTAATAGCTCTAGACTAGTTAAACTTCACTAATTAAGAGTAAAATCTTAGTTAAACATTGCCTAGAAATGAGTTCAGGTCTTAGAATCCAAAGCCCAAACCGTGGAGCCCAAACTCAAAAAGTACCCAAAACTGGTCAGCGAATTACACGGGTCGTGTAATATATTACACGGGTCGTGTAATTCACTGGTTCAAACAGCACGGGTCGTGTTCCTTCAGCACGGGTCGTGCTTTACCCAGTTCCAGCTCCGATTTTGGTCATTTTCACTTCATTTTGGTCCAATTCAAAGTCTAATACAACCCCAAGCTTCTAAATATCAAAAGGACATTATTTCTATCTAAATTACCCATCATTTGATCCAAACAAATCATCCAATAACATCTTCATTGGATCAAATCCATGTTCTAATCCTAATTTGCTTCACAAGCTTAGATCAAGGAATGTCCAATTCCAATCAAACAATTGATCAATGATTCATGAGATTCCTTCTTCCATTGGATTGAAGTCACTAGGAACACTTAAGCTCTTCATAGAACACATTTAAGATGTAAGTTGATCAAATCATTAAGATTTCACCCATTGATGGGTTTTTCCCCAAAAATTAGGGTTTATGAGTATCAACCAACATTCAAATGATTCTCCAAGCATGAAATCATTGCATTGAAAAGAGATAATTATAAGAAATCATATGCTACACCTTTGGGATCATAGAGTTCATCTCCCCCAACTATGAAACCCGAATTTGAACTTGATCTACCCAGGATGGTGGGTTTTTAACATGGACATTAGATTTCTTACCTCAAATCTTCAATTGGTTGATGTGAATCACTTAGATCTTGTTAAAAACAATCCTCTCCACTTGCATCTCCTGAAAATCGCCCCCTTGCTCCTTCTCTTCTCTCAAAATCGTAAAAATGAAAGGGAGATGGGGTTTTACCAATTTAAACCTCAAGACATTTCTTTATTTGCAATTAAGTCCTTCCAGCACCACAACTCTTCCATATTTGCTATAAAGCCCCTCCCCATCACCACTTTAAGTTCTAGTTTGCATAAGAGTCCCCTTCTAGAACCTCCTATGATAGATTCCTTAGTTACCCATAATTAATTACTCTAAATTAATTACTTCTTCAAGATAAGTGAATTAATTTATTTGTTATATTATGACTATTATAATTATCAAATATATTTATTATTACTATTATTCAATAAATTATTTACCCTAGATAGAGGATGTTACATACACCAAGTCTCTTCTAGAAAAGTTCAGAATGACAGGAGATTCAAAAGTCAAAGTTCCTATGGCGTTCGGAACTAAGCTCACTCCTTCTCTGGAAAAGCCTGTAGCAGACATCACACTTTATCGACAAATGATAGGTTCTCTTCTTTACCTTACTTCTAGCCGACCTGACATCATGTTTGCTGTATGTTATTGTGCTAGATATCAGGCTAATCCCAGAGAGCCACATCTCACTGCTGTCACAAACATATTCCGATATCTGAAGAGGACAACTTCACTTGGGCTATGGTATCCGACAGGATCTGGATTTTTCGTACAAGCATTTTCCGATGCAGATCTTGGAGGATGTGGACTTGATCGGAAAATCACCTCAGGAGGATGTCAACTTTTAGATGGCAAGCTTGTGAGCTGGCAATCTAGAAAACAGACATGTGTTTCACTCTCCACAGCTGAAGCGGAGTATATTGCTGCTGCATCCTGTACCTCTCAGATCATTTGGATTCAAAACCAACTGAGGGATTATGGAATCGGTATGCAACGTATTCCCCTTTATTGTGACTCTGAAAGTGCGATTCGGATTTGCCACAATCCTGTGCAGCACTCAAAGACCAAGCATATTGCAATTCATTCTGTTCGCTCATAAAAGATCATGTTGAGGATGGCAACATTGAAATTCATTCTGTTCGCTCAACAGCTCAACTAGCAGACATTTTCACCAAGGCCTTACCTGAACTCACTGTTAATCGAATATTACAAGGACTTGGAATGATGGAAGCTGAATCCATTCCAAGATCTACCTAAAGTTTCTATTGATTCCGAATTTCGAAATGCCTCGGAATCGCAACTGAGAATCAATGGATTCAGAATGGATCTATCCTTTTGTAAACTTAATTTTTTTCTCTCATTATTTTTTCACTTATTAAAACAACAAAAATATATCTGTTATAGATTCAGCGTTACCACGAAAATTATGAACAAACTAAAAACTAGAATATAGATGAAGAAAGAAAGAAAGCTTGAGAGCTTGGAGAGAGTAGAGAGAGTTTATATCACTTGTGAAAGAGTTGATATGAGATGCATTTTCTTCCTTACATTGATGGTCTATTTATACTAGCAAATTTACTATTCAAATATAGTTGTTTAATTGGTAAATGGAAGGTGATGACAAAGTGATTACATAATTATGTCATTCACCAATTACTTGTAACACTCCCCCTTGAATGACATCATTCTACATCAGAGTTCAACTTTGAAGTACTGCCCCATTAAAAACCTTGCTAAAGAAAACCCAGTGGGAAAAAACTTTAGCGAAGGGAAAAAGAGTGCAGTGTCTAGTTGACTCCCCCTCATTTCGATATCTAATGACCATTATGTATTGTGCAGATGTCTCATTCCAATACCATGAACATGTTTTCTAAAAATCTTGGTAGGAAGTGCCTTTGTGAAAAGATCTGCTGCATTGTTGCTAGATTGAACATATTTTAGTTCAATCTGTTGATTCTTTATACGCTCTTGAGTGTATTCAAAAAACTTTGGAGGAATATGTTTTGTCCTGTCGCTTTTGATGTACCCTTCTTTCATTTGAGCGACACATGCTACATTATCTTCATAGATTAAGGTTGGAGATTTATCTTTATCAATTCCATAAGAAGTCAGGATAAGTTGTGTCATCGATCTTAACCATGAACATTCTCTACTAGCTTCATTTAGAGCAATTACTTCTGCATGATTTGAAGATGTGGCGACGAGTGTTTGCTTTTGAGAACGCCAAGATATTGCAGTACATCCATTCATGAATACATATCCAGTTTGAGATCTAGCTTTATGAGGATCAGACAAGTAACCTGCATCTGCATAACCAATCAAGCCTTGTTTTGAACTATTAGGAAAAAATAAACCTAAATCAGTAGTTCCGCGAAGGTATCGTAATATGTGCTTGATTCCATTCCAGTGTCTTTTTGTTGGAGATGAACTAAATCTTGCTAATAGATTTACTGCAAAAGAAATGTCAGGTCTAGTACAATTCGTAAGATACATAAGAGCTCCAATTGCATTAAGATATGGTACTTCTGGACCAAGAATTTCTTCATTTTCCTCACAAGGGCGATATGGATCTTTGTCAATATTTAGTGATCTAACAATCATTGGAGAGCTTAAAGGTTTGGCTTTATCCATATTAAAACGTTTCAATACCCTTTCTGTATAGTTCGATTGATGGACAAGTATCCCATTTGGCATATGCTCAATCTGTAAACCAAGACAATATTTAGTTTTCCCAAGGTCTTTCATTTCAAATTCTTTCTTTAAAAATTCAATCACTTCAAGGATTTCTTTATTCGTCCCAATAATGTTCAGATCATCAACATAGACGGCTATAATCACATATCCAGATGTTGTTTTCTTAATAAATACACACGGACAAATAGTATTGTTTTTATAGCCTTTGCTTATTAAGTAATCACTTAGACGATTGTACCACATACGTCCAGATTGCTTTAACCCATACAATGATCTTTGCAGTTTGATAGAATACATTTGTTTGGGTTTTGCACTTAATGCTTCTAGCATTTTAAATCCTTCGGGGATTTTCATATATATATCACTGTCAAGTGATCCATATAAGTAAGCAGTAACAACATCCATAAGATGCATATCTAAATTTTCAGAAACTGCTAGACTGATTAAATATCTGAAAGTGATTGCATCCATAATAGGAGAATATGTTTCTTCATAATCGATTCCCGGCCTTTGAGGAAAACCCTGAGCAACAAGCCTGGCTTTGTATCTTACAATTTCATTTTTCTCATTTCTTTTTCGTATAAAAATCCATCTGTATCCCAATGGTTTCACAACTCCAGGTGTGAGTATAATAGGTCCAAAAACCTTTCTGTTATTGAGAGACGTTAATTCAGCTTGCATGGCCTCTTTCCATTTACCCCAATCCTGCCTATTTTGGCATTCAATGACAGATTTTGGTTCTGGATCCTCGTTGATAATATTGCATGCAACTGAATAAGAAAATATTATATCTTCTAATTCATATTGGCTCCTTACTATTTTTATATGAGCATAATTAATTTCAATCTTCTTATCATTTATTTCCTCAACTGGGGAAGTAATGTTATTTTGTGTTTCTTCATGAACACTTTCATTATGCTCAAACATATTTTCCATTCCTCTTCTTTTTCTAGGATTTGCATCCTTAGAACCAAATGGCCTTCCACGCTTCAGGCGTGCTTTGGATTCTTGAGTTACTTTTTTATCAGATTGTCTATCTGGGAGTTCAATTCGAGCTGGAGCGTTAACAGCAGGTATATATGATTTAGTAACTCTTTTTGTATCAGTAAATGCATCAGGTAATTGATTTGCAACTTCTTGCAAATGTATTATTTTTTGAACACCCATCTCACATTCTTGTGTACGGGGATCAAGATATGATAAAGAAGGTTCATACCATGAAACATTCTTTTCTTGGGTTTTCATTTCTCCCCCAAGCGTTGGGAAATTTTCTTCATTGAAATGGCAATCAGCAAGACGTGTTGTAAACATATCACCTGTCAAAGGTTCAAGATATCTTATTATTGAATTTGTTTCAAAACCAACATATTTTCCCAACCTCCTTTGAGGACCCATTTTTGTACGTTGTGGTGGAGCAATAGGAACATATACTGCACTTCCAAAAATTTTAAGGTGGGATATATCTGGTTCTTTTCCAGAAACAAGTTGAAGGGGAGAATGTGTATGATATGCACTTGGTCTCAAACGAATCAGTGATGCAGCATGTAAAATTGCATGACCCCAAATGGAAACAGGAAGTTTTGTTCTCATTGTTAATGGTCTAGCTATTAATTGGAGACGTTTAATCAGTGATTCTGCTAAACCATTTTGAGTGTGTACATGTGCAACTGGATGCTCAACAGTAATTCCTATAGACATACAATAATCATTAAATACTTGAGACGTAAACTCACCTGCATTATCAAGTCTCACTTTATTGATGTTATAATCAGGAAAATGTGCTCTCAGTTTAATAATCTGAGTTAGGAATTTTGCGAATGCCATGTTACGAGTTGATAATAGGCAAACATGAGACCATCTAGTTGATGCATCTATTAAGACCATAAAGTATTTAAATGGTCCAGAAGGTGGATGAATTGGACCACATATGTCTCCTTGAATTCTTTCTAGAAATCTAGGTGATTCCCTTTCAACTTTCATTGGTGAAGGTCTTGTAATTAATTTTCCAAGGGAACAAGAAATACACGGGTTCTTATTACCTATTTGAGGGAACTTCTGGTCCTTTAATGGATGCCCAAATGTATTTTCAATTATTCGACGCATCATTGTTAATCCTGGATGGCCCAGCCTGTCATGCCACAAACTAAATATTCTAGGATCACAAAATTTTTCTTTAACCACCAAATTTGACTCAACTATATTTATATATGTAAAATGTAAACCAGAATCAAATTGTGGTAATTTCTCCAATATATGGTTTTCATTTATTATAAACATAAATTTCTTGTTTCCTATTGTTTTGGTGAATGTGTCATATCCGTTAAGATATATATCATTAAAACCCAATAAATTTCTATTTGACTTTGGGGAAAATAACGCATTACTGATTACAAACTTCGTACCATTAGGTAACATGAAACAAGCATTTCCTACTCCTACGATCAAGTCTACAGGACCTGATATTGTATTTATGTGCCCTTTTACGGGTTTTAGTGTGGAAAAATATTTCTTTGTTTTCAAGATGGTGTGTGTGGTACCACAATCAATTATTAAGAGTTCTCCAAGATTTCCTTGGTTTTGTGCTCCAGTTGAACTCATTTTGAACTTCATATAAGAAAAATAAATGATGAGTTATGAACACAATTTTAATAAAAGTGACTCGAAAAACTTTATTAAAAAAGAAAAACATTACAATGAAAAATTAAAAACATGTTACAAAAGGAAACTAGTTTTCTAGGATGTCTAAATCATTGCAAAAGTCAAGAGTGTTTAGTTCAATGTTTCCTAGATCAACACCATCGATGAGATTGACTTCTTTCCCCTTTCCTTTAATGGAATCTTGGTAAAGTTTACAAAGATGGGGATCTGTACGACAGGTCCTTGACCAATGACCTGTGCTACCACATCTATAACAAGAACCTCCGGGGTTCTGTGATGTTCCGGCATCATTTCTTTTTTCTTGTGGTTGGACATTATTTCCTTGTGGAGTGTGTTGATTATTGTTTCTTTGACCACGCCCACGGTTATAAGGATGACCGCGTCCACGACCTTGAGTATAACCGCGCCCAAAATTTTGGTTTTGGTTAAAATGGTCTCGACCGCGACCGCGACCACGGCCTCGTCCACGACCACGACCACGACCACGACCACGTCCTCGTCCATACGAATTATTTCTAGGTTCATAAGTGATAGTAGCATTTGCTTCAGGAAGTGCTACTGAACCTGTTGGACGGGACTGGTGGTTCTTTATTAATAGTTCATTATTTTGTTCAGCAACAAGGAGAAGTGTATTAAGCTCAGAATATTTTTTGAGCTTTTGCATACGATATTGTTGTTGCAATGTCATATTTGATGCATGGAATGTGGAGAGAGTTTTCTCCAACATCGAAGCATCAGAAACCTCTTCCCCACAAAATTTTAGTTGTGAACATATCCGAAATAATACGGAATTATAGTCATGTACCTTTTTGAAGTCTTGAAACCTCAACGATAACCACTCAGCCCTAGCACTTGGAAGTATAACTTCCTTTTGCTGGTCAAATCTTTCTTTTAAGCTTTTCCAAAGAGTGCTAGGATCGGTGGTATTGAGGTATTCATACCTCAACATTTCATCGATATGTTTGCGAAGGAAAATTATTGCACGTGCTTTATCTTGCGACGTGCACTTATTTTTTTCTTTTATAGTTTCAGTTAAATCCATGGACTCAAGATGCATCGTAACATCTGTAGTCCAAGGCATGTAGTTCTTTCCGCTGACTTCAAGAGTGGTAAATTCAAGCTTTGCAATGTTTGACATATTGTAGTTCCTAAGAAAAATATAACTCATTAAATTTGTCGTTTAAAGGTGGGGATGAGTTTTACTATTTTTATTATAGTTACAAACATAATTAAATAGATGAATCTTCTCAAATTAATTTTATTTTAAAATTTAAAATGTTATTTTTAATCGGTTGCGCATAAATAAACGTTAGTATATATAAATAGATGTCAGAGCATGAATAATAGTTAGTATACATAAATAAATGTTAGTGTGCGTAAATAAACATTAGTTTATATAAATAAGCGTTAGTATACATAAATAAATGTTAGTATGCGTAAATAAATGTTAGTTTGCATAAATAAATGTTAGTTGCCGTAAATAAACGTTAGTTTGCATAAATAAACGTTAGTTGCCGTAAATAAACGTTAGTTTGCATAAATAAACGTTAGTATACATAAATAAATGTTAGTTGCATAAATAAAAATTAGTATGCGATAACAAAAGTTAGTTTGCAATAATAAATGTTAATAAAGCGTAAGTAAAGTTAGAATAAGAAATGAACTTCGTTAGTAGTCATAACGTCAAGGTTAAATAAGAAAAGAAATTTGTTAGTAGTCATAACGTCAAGGATAAATAAGAAAAGAAATTTGTTAGTAGTCATAACTTCGAGAATAAAATGTTGTTTTTTTTTTTCGTTGTCGTTATTGTTATTATTATTATTAATTAGCATTCTAGTTTTGATGAAATTACATACCTTGATTAAGATCGATGTGTCTTTTAATCGCCTTCGTTAGAGCCTCGTGCTGATAACGTGTTATAGATTCAGCGTTACCACGAAAATTATGAACAAACTAAAAACTAGAATATAGATGAAGAAAGAAAGAAACCTTGAGAGTTTGGAGAGAGTAGAGAGAGTTTATATCACTTGTGAAAGAGTTGATATGAGATGCATTTTCTTCTTTACATTGATGGTCTATTTATACTACCAAATTTACTATTCAAATATAGTTGTTTAATTGGTAAATGGAAGGTGATGACAAAGTGATTACATAATTATGTCATTCACCAATTACTTGTAACAATATCTTAATTTTCAAAGTTTTTTTTTGTTCAATATTACTTGTTTTTACTTGTGTTTTTATTTTTGTTTTGCTTTTCTTTTTGTTTTTGTTTTGTCTGTGTTTTACTTGCAGAAAAAGAACCAAAAAGGCAAAAGAATGCAACTTTTATTATTACTAAAGGAAGGAGTACATAACATCAAAAGAAGAAATTACATCATCTTCCTGAAGTTTATAGTAGTGCCACATTGAAGGATCACCAAGATGGAAAGCCTGGTGGATTCGCACCTCGCTCTCATCCACAAAGAGCCTTGTCCCGTCAGCTAGTCCCACATGGAACTGACTGTGGGGAGTTGTGCGAGTGATCACCGCCGGCCACCACCCCCGCCTGTGCCAGACCTCTACGAGGTCGAACTATTTGTACTCCACCAAGATTCTTGGTAGGACAGGCTACAGGTAGGGATAACTGGTGTGGACGGTCAGTGGACCACCATTCTCACCATTGTTGAGTGTGGTCATCTTCACCTCGTAACGATGATTCCACACGCCCATGATCACACCGCCGTAAATGCCACCGGAGTACTCTCCCTCCTGAATTTTGACTTCCACCTTGTCGAAGCGATTGTAGGGACGACGAGCCATTTGTCTGTCCTTCTGATGGTATTTTTCTCGGGTGTGTGTTTTGCTACTAACAAATGACTTCTTTTTATAGGCAAGAAACATATCCCGTTCATCTTCCCAATTATAGATATTAAATTATTTTTTGGAGTAATGATGTTTTCTGCAGTCATTAGTGCACTTCCTTAATGCTGAGACGGCTAATTGGAAGCCCGATTGGACGTTTCCCCTCTATTCGCCTGAGCATTTAATGGGTTCATCATGATGGCTGTCACCTACGTCAGTCTTTTTCAATCCAACTCTCATGACGTTTCTTTTTCTTCTAATTTAAAAAAAAACTCAAAAATTTTTTTTAACTCCGTATGAAACTTTCGGATTGATGGAACTCTTCTCACTAAATCTTCTAAGTACCAAATATGAAATTCGATGATTATTGAAATTAAAACCGATTTCAATATATGATTTTAGACATTCTAGTCAAAGATCGCAAATCATTTTCGCCATGATGCGCTGTGAGACTCACGAACTCTTCTTGAACCATCTATCATTTCTCCATCCAACTCATTTCCATATAACTGTAACCCTTTTGAAGGTTTTCAGCTTTACCACTGAAAACTGATGGTTACACAAGATCTGTGTTAATTATTTCGGAATTGTTTTCACCACATTTCCAATTGAAACCCAAAAATCCGATCACCCTTATGAAATTAACGGATTCAATTGCGAAATCTCAATTTTTTCTTTTTGCGTGACCTTAATGAAATTTATCTTAACCAGGTAGTTTCTACCCATAAGGTCCAGTTTTTATTTTTCTTGAGATTTCCACATTTACCAAAGTCAGATAATCAATATCCCGCCTTACTTGTTATTAATGACTACACTGGTCAAACAAGTACCTTCTTCCGATTTCGAACATTTCTCACGTTTCAGAATTCGAAAGAAGCCAAACCAACCCAAAGAGAACCCCAATCTTAAAAGATGTCTTTCAATGATGCTTGACAATCATATGATTGTAATTCAACGGGAAACCACACAAGCACTTCCAAATCTCTCTTGATTCTGAAGGAAGAGATCGTTGCCGGGATCCATCTGCTTTTATGTCTTTCCGACATCACAGATTTCCCAGAAAATTATATTGATTTACTTCTTTTTCTTTGGCACACTCTTGCACAAAAATCACTTTTGATTTTTCTAACTCTGGTTCCATTGTGATAAGGTTCTATTTGATGACTTGGATGATGAGACTTATCAGGCGCGAACTTTTGAATTTTGGCTGACCTCATCAACGCATATCAGTTACACGTCACCATAATTCTTGGCAGTTTCTCGCTTTTCACCTGCCTGACAAGGCGACTCTTAGGGGACTACTTATGATGATAAAGCGATATTTGGGGAAACTGAATCGATTTCCTCGGGATTTTCTCTCTCCGTTTGAAATCCCAAAGATATTTAAAGAGTTCTCTCTCTTCTCTGCACACTTTTACTCTTAATAAACTCGTCTTCTCCAAAGCGCAGAATCTCTCTCCAAGCTTTCTTCAATGGACGGTTCTTCTTCAGCCAACGACAACACTTCCTCCACTTTGATGCAGAAGATCAAAGCAAACCAAAACATGATTATTGATCTTAATTCCTCACACTACAGCGAAGCGATTCGCCCAATGATCGAGTGCCTAAAATACTCCCAGATCTCCAAGGCTCTGACTGAATCTGCATCAGTCCCCATTGCTCTTCTCTCCGCCGCCTACTCCACCGCCTTTTACAACAAGACGGAGGAGATGGTCACTTTTGAAGTTGGGTCGGTGAAGACGAAAATATCGAAATCTCGATTTGGTAAACTTCTAGGGTTTACAGATACCGGCGACATGGTTGACCCTGAATCTCTTCAGCCAATAACCCTACTCCGACTCATCTACCAGGTGGGATACAAGGGCGACATTACTCAATTGTCTAAGTTTGCGAAGAAGGGCTTACCTCCTTACTGGAATACACTATTCACAATCCTATTCAAGAGCTTTTCGAAATGAACCACCGGATCTGATAGTGCAAGTAAGCTATTCTACTCCTTCTTCTATGGTCTCTACCATGATGTCAATCTCGACTTTGGCTCTATCTTGTGGAGTCAATTCATGGACAGTGTCAACTACAAACTTCGACACACAAAGATCTCTTGTGCTCGCTTCTGGTCCCTCGTTGTTCACAGGACAATTGTGAAGCATGGCATTCATGTCATGACTCACTCAGTTATGGCTGTAATTCCAACTTTACCAACTGCCACCTTTGTTACCACAAAAGCGGAGGATTTCGAATTCGTAGGCACAATTCCTATGGCCATGACTAGTCGGGTTCCGAACGACATCAAGTGTGTCGTTGACTACAGCAAGAAGACTCCCTTTGTTACACGTCCTCTTGATCAAAAGAATCAATATGCTTTCGATAAGCTAGAAAATCCGAAAAAGAATTCTGCTTCTGATTCCAAGAATATTTGAAAAAGAGCTCAAGATTCCGAAACCTGAAGTTGATGAATGAAGCCACTTCGCAATTTGACTCAAAGGGGGAGATTGTTGAGTCATTAATAAGATTGAGTCTATTGCGAATCTGATTTAGCGCCTGATTTATGCCTTTAGTTTAGCTATCAGTTATGGAATGCGCCTGTCCTTCCATACTAGGTTTTGTATTTAAAGCATGCACGTACCCTAATTAGGGTTAACTTTTGTAAATCAATCTTTTACGGCACTCATACATAATAGTTCTCTCTGAATTGTTCTTGAGTTGCAATTTAATCATTCGATATCAGTTCTACATATTGTGTGTTCTTGTTTATTGTTCATATTTCTGCATTATTGAATCTAGATCCTACTTCTGTGTTTGAAGAGGTTCTGCGCCTCCGACGGCGTACTCGATAACCTCTCTTGAATCAACGCAGATTTTCTATTCTTCTAGAACTGACACATTCACATCTAATCTTATCTTACTTACTCTCTTTATTCTAGATACGACAAATTCTAAGTTCATCCTTTTGATGTATTCTATTTCTGAACCTTTTCTCTCAGAAGTCTTCTTCCCTACTCAAGAAATTCTGACCTATTCTCGGAATCTTTTCTGACTCTCAACTTCTGAATAATCACTTTACACACATTCACAAATTATTCAACAAGCTAAACAAAACAAAACCAAAATGCTTTCATTAATTGACACCCAAAACATTACAAATGAAGGCAACGTCACTTAGACTACAAACATAAACATAACATCACATCACAGACACTCAAAAGCAAACACATGTTTCCCCCTTAAGATTATCAACCTTCATCAATCATCAAAGCTTGTAATACTGCCACATCGGAGTCTCCCCAAGATGGTACCTCTGATGAATCCTTAGCTCTGACTCATCCACAAACAATCGTGTTCCATCCACCAGAATCACATGGAACTGATTAAACAAAGTTTTCCTTGAGATTACAGCCGGCCACCACCCATGACGATACCAAACCTCCACAAAGTCAAATTGTTTGAACTCCACCAGAACCTTTGGTGGAACAGGTTGAAGAAATGGAAACTCTACATGGACATTCAAAGGACCACCAGTAGCCCCATCTGTTAGGGTCGTCATTTTCACCTCACATCGATGATTCCATACTCTTTGATCACCCCACCATTGTAACATCCCAAAATTTTAGGGTAAAATTAAAAAAATTTAAACGAAAACTTCAATATAAGAAAAGCCACTTAATTAATTTTGATAAAATTTCATAACTTATAAGTTTAATGAAAACATCCCAAGATTAACAAAAGTTAATGAAATCACAACATAGCGGAACATCCATTAAAAAAACAGTCCTCCAATGAAGCAGCACAGTGTATACACGTCACGCCTTGCCATCCATGGTACCTGATGTACCTGAAACAGTAGTTTATATAGGGAAAGGGTAAGCACAGAGCTTAGTGAGTTCCTCAAAATACCATACGATCCATCACATAACATACAACACATCATAACCATTCATATGTCTGTGAGACTCGCGGGCTATCCCTGTTCTGCTGAAGACTCACGGGCAGTTCCCGTTCTGTCTTATCGCTCGCAGGCTTCTCCCGTTCCGTCTAATGACTCGCAGGCTATTCCCGTTCCTCCTATTGGCTCGCGGGCTATCCCGTTCCGTCCACAAACAATCATTAGCATAGCAATAATTCATACAATTATCGTAACAGGTAAGATCACCTTAGTCTAACATATCTTCCTTCCTACGCATGCAATATCACCTATAGTATAGTGAGAAGACTCACCTGATTATAGTTGACTATATCGTTTATCTTTCTCGGCTTTGTATTTCCTTCAACTTTATCTGTTAACATAATAAGAAATCTATCATTTCTTAATCCTTAACTATATTATAGTCGCATCATTAAACCCTTCAATAATTCCAATATGATACTCCATGATTTATCAAGTAAAGAACGGCCAGGTAGAAGATTAGATGGGGTGGCAGGATCCTTTCAGCATTTTAGCCTTTCGGAAAATCCAACAACCAGATCCCAAGTAATCGGCCTAGTCACCGTCCTCGTAAGTAAATCAGTTGGTATTATTTTCGGAAATTACGAATTGTTATAATAACGACATTTTAAGGTTTTTGTTTACTATTGTTAGAAATGAGTATAATATAACATATGTTATACTTATTAAATATTCTACTTCTTAACAAAAACTATTTTACAATACCTAATTAAGCTATAGAAAGGTTTGTAGTTACCTTATGACCAGTCGTCGAGATCTATAACTCCTTCGTTAGGCTTTTAAGCTTCCTTCCGCTCACTTGCTTACACTCTAGTGCTTAGAAACCTCTATATATTGGATTAATATTTAGTTGTGTGGTTTATGAGATGTTTTGAGGGGTATTTATACTTGAATTCTAGAATAAAAAATGGCATGACACTTTTGACAAAAGATTTTAATAATATAACTTTGTTGAAATTAATACCTTCTAGAATCAGTCTGTTCAAGACTGGTTTAGCCGACTTTAAACCCATGAAATTCACGTTTTCATTTGATATTCCAGAAATTTATCTCAATACCTTTCCAGGGATGTATTTTACGTATTTATACGATTTTTCTATGATTTATTATGAATTTTTGAAAACAGACTATCTAATCTGTCAATTCCGAACTAATCAGTAAAGATTGCATTTTTTTACCATAGATAATATCATTTTCAAGCTTACTATTATTTTTGGTAATTGTACTAGAATCAATTTGTAAACTTTGTGCACTGGTTTGAGGTCCAAACGATTTTTCTAGAACTAATTATGATTTTTCTAAAAACGACACAAAATGCTGATTTTCATATGAAATTGTAACTAAAGTTTTTCTTAGCTTTATAACTACCAAAAATCATATAATTCCTAACACTCTTATTTTAAGTATATGTTATAATCAGGATACGGGTCTTACAAGTCTCCCCCACTTATTTGGATTTCGTCCCGAAATCCGCATTCTCGAACGCCTCTATGTATTTCCCATCGAATCCTTGTGTCCTTCAAAAATCCTCCTCGTCTTATTGCCGAAACTTTACAAGATTTAATTATCTTTCCCTTTCAACATTCACATACCTCTGTAATAATGCTTAAGGTCCTATTATTCTCATTCACTCCACACTTCTTTTCTTCTAATTACCCTAGATGTACAAAAAAAACTCTAACTGTTTCTCACAGTCCCACACATCGACTTGACCGGCTACTATCTACAGTACATATTTAGTACTTTCTAATCTACCTATATACATAGTTAACCTAGTTAACTTGCAACACCTAATTTTAACACTATTTCGTATTTATATGAATTCGTCATATTTCAACACACATTTGCCTCAATTCAACATTTCTTTTAAATACTTTTTGGCTAAATAAGTCTATTTTTGTAGAATCTTCAAATTTTTGTGTTTCACCGAAATATAAAATTTACATCATCTTTTGTAAGTTTTTTTTTTTTTTGGAGTACTGAACACTCTTTAAACTATTTCCATTATATGGAGACATAAAATTTTGTTTTATTTCAAAAGTCTCTTTATTATCTCGTTCTCACAAGAGTCAAGCAGGGAATTTTGAAAAAATGTCACTTGGGGTAGTGAAAAGTCGCATCTACTGTAGTTAGTTTGAATTTCGGTAATTAAAACGTGAGGTATCCTTTCAGTTCCGTGTGTCCTTTCGGTTCCAGCTGCAAGATACTATATATACAGGTATGTAGTATCATTCATTTTCAGTCTCATCCTCTCTTATCACTAGTTTGTTCGTAAACAAACTCATATTTAAAGTCGAGTCATGGAAAACAGATCTTCAATGGGCGATCTGTCGAACCCTAGACCTGGTTTTCCGCAGGGAGAGGGTACTTCAAACCAAGCATTCTTAATAGAGTTTGGTGACTCTAACATTCTAGACATATATCATCCATACTTCGATTACCTTTCTAATGTTTTGTTTGATTTTGAATTATGGTACAGTCTTCCAGATATACTACCAATAGAGCATCTCCACGATGAGCCGGAAATTTTTCCCGAGTTGAACATTAACTTAGATGATCCGGTGCATGCATCTGACTTTGCACTTGATCAGACTCCATGCCTTCTACCAGGTTAAATTCTTTTGAATGATCCATTTATAAGTATTCTATTTTGTTTTATCATTTGACATGTGTTATTTGTAGACCCATTTGTGGATGGTCTAACTGAGTACAATCCATTCATGGACGTGCACCCAACAAGCAGTGAGCTTGTCCCCATGAATCAAGAATTCATGGCTGGTATTCAGGATGAGAATCAATTACAGAGGACTCATAACATAAATATTGAATTGAATCCCGAGTTTGGGGTTGGTTTTCAATATCAAGATCATCTTCGGTTGATTCAAAGGAATCTAGAAGGATTTCAGAATCCTGAGATTTTAGTTGAAAACCAACAATTATTACCGATAGAGGCCACTAATTTTGATGAATCAATGTCCATCTTTGGGTCAAAAAATCAGGATCATGTTCAAATGATCCAGAATGATAACAATACAATTGGATTTGAACCTTCTAGTTCAGAAAACATAGCAGGTGGCAGTGGAAGAGGTTTCAGACATTTATTAAGTAGGGAAATAATAGCTGAACACTTTAACGAACCAATTGAGAAAGCTGCGAAGGAACTCAACATTGGAAAGACAATTAAAAAAACGCTGTAGATAATTAGGTATCAATCATTGGCCCCAACGACAACTTACAAGTTTGCAAACCCTTATTGATCGTGCTGAGGTAAAGAACTACATTTTTTTAATTCCTTTATATCATAAGGTTGAATTACTAAAGTTATTTGTGCCACAGGAATTTGGTAATGAATTTATTGAGGCAACAGAATTATCGGGAGATTTAATACCCAACCTAAAAAAAGAAAAAGAAGCGATAATTGAAGGGTCACAATCGGGTTTAACAGACGGCACAAAGAAGCTAATACAAGCTGCTCATAAGGTTGTATTTAGGAAAAGAAAAATTCAGGAAAAAGGGGGAAACTTCATCAAGAACTCATACACAGCAGCAATCTCCGCCATCTAATTCTGGTATGAGTAGTATTAACCCTGGTTTACTCGAGTCTTCGAGTGACGAGAATTTTTTAGGCTTTGTAGGTGACCTAGCCTGGTTTCCTCCTTCTTATAGCTACCCCCAACTGGTTCCGAATTAGAGCCCTTCCTCATCACTGCCCTACTTACACACGCCCCAAATGAGTCAATATTTAGCCCCTAATCATGGGGTTACAGGTTCCAACCCTATCGAGACCCCATACCTTGGAGCTCTTCCTCCAATAACTGAAAGCATACCCCTTCCAAATCCTCAAGAACGTACAAGTCAACCTAATGATGACAAAGATTGGAGTGTAGAATATCTTTTCTCGCTTCTTTCTGATTCTCCGGTTTAAGTTAGTAGTTCTGTAAACTTTTCTTAATGTATTAATATAAAGTTGTAGTAATGAATTAAATATATTGACGTGTTACTATAATTTTAATAATTTCATCGATTCAATATAATATTCATGTTGTTCCCTTAATTTTGTATTCCTCCCCCACTTGGACTAAAGTCCAAGTCTGTTTATTCGATTTATAATTTTTTTTACGAGCTCTTACTCTCGAACAAAAACCAAACCCACTCTGCTCAGCCAACAACTTGCATCAGGGGCAAACACCATCTCAATAAACATGTTTCGATAATGTAAAGACGTTTACATCAACCACCATATGTTACTCATCCGCTTGCGACCCTAGTCAACACCTCTATCGTCAGTTACCTCAATCACGAGCGAGTGATCCAGACTCTCAACCCACACGACCTGATCAATCACTCAAGCAAGATCAATACAAGGGTAGGTAGCCCCACTATTACACAGCACCAGGCATGTACAGAGTCGACTCAAAAATACCCGCTATCATCTCAGGCGCCGCTTGTACCTCTTTGACCGTGAGTTGGAAAACTCACCCTTGCATCCTCTAGTCCCTGTCTGACTTGTGCGCCCATTAGTTGCATGAAAAATAGCTACCACAATAGCACTTTGACATTCTCCCTTTCAACAGTCTTTAAGTTCAGTAATCAACTTAAGCGTGATCCGTCCAAGCAAACTGGTATCACATCTTAATTGTTCCTACTGAACCTCACAACCAACATTCACCAATCGAATGGATAAAGGTTTACCACATTATACTAGAATTTAAGTCAACTATGCTAGACACTCACATACTCAGCTCCTTGGATCCTTCGTGACGAACTCCCGACTCAAACACAGATCCTGTGCTTTCGATAGTAGGAGCTCTACTACTACCTTCCACACCTATCCATGTTCGTTCCAAGAGCCATCTCGAAATATCCAATTCGCTTCTCACCGATAATTTTAACACATATGCCCTTACAAGGCATATGTCAACCCTTCTAGGAATACTTGGAATCCCACCCCCACCCTGCTATTCTAACTAAGACGGAACTTCCTCCAGTGATGACAAATTGTTTCGCGAACTTAGTTGTATACAATATCGAACTAAGCAGTCTTTCAAATAAGAGAATCTTCCCTAAGGCAACAACCAAACAAGGAACATGCAATAAGGTCAACTCACACATTCTATGACTATTCAGTCCATATTGTATACAACTTAGTGGAAATCTCTAAGCAACCTATCGGCACTAGCATACAGTTCTATTAGCAAATAGCAGATAATAATACAACAATGTGTGATCTCTACCAGGCATTTCAGCAAACATATACCATATGTTTTTTTTAACATCCACAATATTAAATACTTAACCCTTTTCTCATACTGGCGTCGGCTGGCGGTACACACTGTGTCTTCAGTTCACCCTTCATAAAACATCTTTATTTCGTAAAAATGTTTTAAGAAAACTCTTAAGCCTCAACTTGAGTCCAGAACTCACTAAGTGAGCCTGATTCTCTCAAACTGTGCTCTGATACCAACTTGTAACATCCCAAAATTTTAGGGTAAAATTAAAAAAAATTAAACGAAAACTTCAATATAAGAAAAGCCACTTAATTAATTTTGATAAAATTCCATAACTTATAAGTTTAATGAAAACATCCCAGGATTAACAAAAGTTAATGAAATCACAACATAGCGGAACATCCATTAAAAAAACAGTCCTCCAATGAAGCAGCACAGTGTATACACGTCACGCCTTGCCATCCATGGTACCTGATGTACCTGAAACAGTAGTTTATATAGGGAAAGGGTAAGCACGGAGCTTAGTGAGTTCCTCAAAATACCATACGATCCATCACATAACATACAACACATCATAACCATTCATATGTCTGTGAGACTCGCGGGCTATCCCTGTTCCGCTGAAGACTCACGGGCAGTTCCCGTTCTGTCTTATCGCTCGCAGGCTTCTCCCGTTCCGTCTAATGACTCGCAGGCTATTCCCGTTCCTCCTATTGGCTCGCGGGCTATCCCGTTCCGTCCACAAACAATCATTAGCATAGCAATAATTCATACAATTATCGTAACAGGTAAGATCACCTTAGTCTAACATATCTTCCTTCCTACGCATGCAATATCACCTATAGTATAGTGAGAAGACTCACCTGATTATAGTTGACTATATCGTTTATCTTTCTCGGCTTTGTATTTCCTTCAACTTTATCTGTTAACATAATAAGAAATCTATCATTTCTTAATCCTTAACTATATTATAGTCGCATCATTAAACCCTTCAATAATTCCAATATGATACTCCATGATTTATCAAGTAAAGAACGGCCAGGTAGAAGATTAGATGGGGTGGCAGGATCCTTTCAGCATTTTAGCCTTTCGGAAAATCCAACAACCAGATCCCAAGTAATAGGCCTAGTCACCGTCCTCGTAAGTAAATCAGTTGGTATTATTTTCGGAAATTACGAATTGTTATAATAACGACATTTTAAGGTTTTTGTTTACTATTGTTAGAAATGAGTATAATATAACATATGTTATACTTACTAAATATTCTACTTCTTAACAAAAACTATTTTACAATACCTAATTAAGCTATAGAAATGTTTGTAGTTACCTTATGACCAGTCGTCGAGATCTATAACTCCTTCGTTAGGCTTTTAAGCTTCCTTCCGCTCACTTGCTTACACTCTAGTGCTTAGAAACCTCTATATATTGGATTGAGATTTAGTTGTGTGGTTTATGAGATGTTTTGAGGGGTAGTTATACTTGAATTCTAGAATAAAAAATGGCATGACACTTTTGACAAAAGATTTTAATAATATAACTTTGTTGAAATTAATACCTTCTAGAATCAGTCTGTTCAAGACTGGTTTAGCCGACTTTAAACCCATGAAATTCACGTTTTTATTTGATATTCCAGAAATGTATCTCAATACCTTTCCAGGGATGTATTTTACGTATTTATACCATTTTTCTACGATTTATTATGAATTTTTGAAAACAGACTATCTAATCTGTCAATTCCGAACTAATCAGTAAAGATTGCTTTTTTTACCATAGATAATGTCATTTTCAAGCTTACTATTATTTTTGGTAATTGTACTAGAATCAATTTGTAAACTTTGTGCACTGGTTTGAGGTCCAAACGATTTTTCTATAATTAATTATGATTTTTCTAAAAATGACACAAAATGCTGATTTTCATATGAAATTGTAACTAAAGTTTTTCTTAGCTTTATAACTACCAAAAATCATATAATTCCTAACACTCTTATTTTAAGTATATGTTATAATCAGGATACGGGTCTTACAACCATACACCGCTCCTACAAACTCTCCATCTTGCATCCTCACTTCGACTTTCTCGTCGTGATTGAAGGGACGTCTAGCTGCCATCTGAATGTTCCAAGACTTTGTGTGATTTCCTTTTGCTTAAGAGTAACCCCCTTTTATAGGCAAACAAATCGTTGCATACTCTTCTCCATTTCACGACACCTCATCACTTAGAGATTACCAACATAGAGATGAGATGCATGATTTGACAGTTTAGCACAATCAGTCGGCATCATTTATTACCTCTGTAGTATATGACACCAACCAGCAGAAATGACAACACTTGCATCATATCTTAAGCTGACATGTTCGATTATCCTATATTGCCTCTGAATCCCTCTTTTCAGGATTCTAATCATCAGAATGATCCTTCCAACTTTCTTTCAGAACTTCAGCATTTAGGAACACTGTTGTTGCTGATGTGATTTCGGAAAGCTGAAATCACTAGCTTGTCTTCTGAGTTAATTCAGCACTTGCATTAGTCTTTACGGATTTATCACTTCTGAATTCACACTTTTCAAAATCACCCTCTGACTCCGCCTTCTAAAACACTCTCTCTGTTTCGAAACTTCTTGCGTTCCGACTCAGGTTCTCTGAATATCACATCTCTGATTGTTCCCGTTTCTGACTATTTTACCTTAGCATCCTTTTCACAACTTCTGAGTAACCTCGATTGAATTCGATGTTCTGAATCTCTTCTCTGCTTCTGAGTACTCATCCTTAGAACCAAATTCTTCAAGACTCCTATATTGTTGAATCTAAATTTTCGGATCACCACTCCTCAGAATCAAGGTACTCATACAACCATACCACCGACACTTCGACACGACCAATTTAATGATAGAATGAAAATTAAATACAGTTACATTTAATATCCAATCATTAAAACAAATAATCAGAATTTCTCCAACGGATATTCCCCCTGTCACACATGTCCGTCCTTTAAAGGACCATCACTTTTCATCATTACCTAGCATTAAATGCCAAGCACACACTTTTCTGACATCACTATTCACACGTCTTTTCATTCTCTTATCCGACGGTTCTTCACAAATTTTCAAAAGTTATTTTCACCGTTCCCCCTTACTTATTCATCTTCTTCAACGCTTTCTCTTCCACATCCTTACAAAGCCCCTCTTTACCCTCGTCACTCTCTTTCTCGCCGCCATCTGCAATCTCGCAACCCTAGAAATCTCAAACTTCCATTCTTTTCTCTTCTCTAGAAATCTCCAAACAGGTAAAAACACTCGATCTCTTTAATTTCTGCGTCAAATCCATAGGTTCTCTTCAATCTCAGACATACTTTGTTCTTCAGTGTTTCTCTAACAGTTACGTTTCTCTCTAACTTGTTAATTTTAGTACTTTCTCTAATGGCTACACAATCAAAAAGCGACAGACCTAACAACGACACCATTCTAGTCGCCATCACCAATGACAATCTTTCAAGAAATCTCACTCCCTACAAGGAACATTTACGGGTGCTAATTCACATGTTATCCAGACATAAATTGGCTAGGGCTTTCTTTGATCCACCACCTGCAATTCCAGTTTCTTTGCTACAAGATACTATCACAACCGCTACAAAAGGTCAAAACTGCTACTCTCTCACCCTCCTCGATGGCAGAAAACCCACTTTGAACAAGAAAGTATTCGCCGCAGCCCTACAACTTCCATACCACGAGGTCACTTTCGATCACCTAACTCCTCACCAACTTGAAAACATGATCTACAAGATGGGTTATATGTACAAATTGCCTAAATTGTTTCAACTTTCCAAGGGGCACATTTCACCCCTATGGCAAAGCTTGATCCATTATATCATCAAGTGCTTAACTGGTAAGATGGGTGGGACAGACCAGTTAAGCAAACGTCTTCTTGAACTTCTTTGGAGTTTGTACACAGGCTATGAGATCGATTATGCCGAAATATTGTTTGAAGATTTCCTCTCCTACATTCCAACCTCTCAGAAACCAAAAGGAAAAATCCACTCCGCACGTTTTTGGACCATGTGCATCGAACATATCTACCAAACCCTTCAGATCCCAATGTCTACACCCAGATCCAAGGACGACAAATTAGCAGAAGCCAAACCATATGCACCAAAGACATATATAATCTTTGGAAAACTCAGAACTTTGCCTGACTCTCTTCTAAACCTGGCTGACCCTACAGAACATGCATTACTCTCACACCTCTCTGAAACAAAGGATGTCCCTCCTTACACTCCACATCCCCTCCGAGCGTGTGTGGCCTCAAAGAAACCAAAGAAGAAAACTTCAGAGTCCTCTCCATCTAAGCAACCTCCGAAAAAGAAACAGAGAAAAGACAAAATGGTACACATTTCTTTATCTTTCTTTTTTCTAAATCCTCATTTCTGAAATATTTCATTTTTGAAATCTCTTCTGATTCTTGATTTCTGAAACCCTTTATCTCGAAATCTCCTCTGATTCTCTATTACTGAAACCCCCTTCTGAATCTTTTGAATCTCTCCGAACTCCCAATCTTACAACTCTCCTCAACTTAAGATAACAATTGGAATCACTCTTACTTATTCTATAAGTCAAAACAAAGTGCCCTGTTAACAAATAATTCTTCATCGTCATTGGCACTTGGGAAATCCAAGTATATATTCAGTATTGCTTGGTCATCTTGTTTTAACTTCAGAGTTTTCACAAATGCAAATCACAAATCTCCGATTTTTGAGTATCCAAATCACTTTTGGTCTAAACTTTAATATCTATGTGATAAATTAAGTTTGGTTCACCACAAGTATGTGTTACTTCTGGAAATTGTTTCCACATTCTAACTTGTGCAAACAAAATTTTAGACTTCTGAACTATCTTCTAAGGACTCCGAGTCCGAAAACTTAGAGGAAAGACAGAACTCTCCAGGCTCGGGGGATACTCAAGAAGAAATCATTTTGGTGGAAAAATAGAACACACCATCAAAAGACAAAGGAAAAGAAAAGGTCTTTGAAACTCCAAAAGATACACATTCTGCTACCATCATTCCAGATCGCACTCAACCCCCTGCCAATGCAACTGAGTTTGACGTATGGAGATTTAAAACTGCAATCAATGAACAGGCGACGTTAGTTGAACGCCTCAAACAACAGTTTGAGCTCAAAAACATTGAGCTTCAAACTCTCTCAGAACTAGGTCCACCGTCCGATGATGATTCAGAAACGGTCAAACTGGAACGAAAGAGAATCCATGCACTAACTTTACGTATTGATTCTTTTCTGGGCTCTTCTCTCAACACCTTGGTAGACTCTCCTGTCTATCTATTTGATACCACCGAGAAAGATTGGTCAAAGATTGCCTCAACAATTGTCCCCTCACGTGGGACAGGTTCCTTGCTCTAGAACTTCAGAAGAAGAAAGCGATTAAGACCACCATAGAGCAACCTGCTGAGTCCGGCTCCCGTCTTCTAATCTCCGAAAGCCAATCCGTGCCAGTCGAAACCTCCCTCTTCGGTACCGATCAAGAAGTAGACAAACCTTCCTCCTCCAAACTTCATCAAGTCAATCTTAGTGACACCAACTCATCCTCAGACAAAGCTACCACAAAGGTTCCCCCCAATCTATCATTTCCCCAGTCAAAGATGACGCCTTACATCAAAAGGTTGATTCTTTAACCACCCTTTTGACTGACCTCAAAGCCTTGCAAAATCAGGAGGCCCTGGTTAAAGAAATAGCTGCACTAAAAGACATGGTAGCTGCACTTGAGAATCGAGACATCCTTCTCCATCTCGGCAATCAAGTTGAAAAAGTTATCTCGGATGGCCTAGCAAACATTGATGCTCATCGGCAATCCGACGCTACCAACATGATGAAGACGATGCAAAAGTTATTCATAGAAGTAGAAAAATGTCAGCAGAAAATTCCAAAACTTATGGAAATAGTGGATAACAAAATAACCTCCACCACTGACCATCTTTCAAGCTATCTACACGGAGTTCTTTCGGAAAACATCTCCCTCTGAAAGACTCACTTTCTTCTCCTTCAAATCATCACTCATACCCTCAACTCCATTATCGACACCATGGATGGACCCCTTCAGTAGATCAAGCTCTGCACAAATCTCAACATTCATGTCATGGTACAATTTAAGGATCTCACCTCCAAGACTCTTGCTGACGATCTAGGCAAAATGTTCACCCAAGTGACCACCAATCTTGAAACTATTTTGGGCCGCCTACCTCTGCCCCCTTCAACTTCTAAAGGAACCCCAGGAGGGGGAAGGGCGGTTCAAGCAAACGAAACAGGTGCCATGAAAATAGATACATCTGTAGGTCCAAGTAGGACCAAAGAAAACGATGACGACATCATGGTAGACACAATTGTAGGTCCAAGTCAGAAGAACCAAGAAGAAAGAAACATCCAGGAAGACACCCATGCTAGTAAGGGTAATGAATCCGAAAAAGAGACCAATGCTGAGAAACCAACAAAAGAACCACTCATCACTCAGACCCCAAAGGAGACTTCAAAAGAATCTCCAACAAAGGTGCGAACTCCTCACTCCTCTCCTCCAAAAATCCAGACTCCAACAATTGAAATTCCCTCAGAGGACGAGATTCTCATGTACTCCCCAATTAAAGAATCAGATCCTCCAGAAGTTAAGGCCAAGAAATCAGAATATTTTGATGCTCAAGCTCTTCTACATGCTGAAGGCTTTAGTTCCGAGTCTGAACCAAGAACAGCTGATCCAAACAAAGTCGACCAAAGTGGTCCCAGCAGACCCGACTTCTCAAAATTCCTTATGTTCCAACCCTTGACCGATTCCGACTTCAAACCTTTTACGTCTTACAATCCTCCTCCCACTTCCAAACACAACTGGGGCCCCAGGATTCAACAAAGAACTAGCAGCCTATTACAGGAATCAGAAATTTTTGAGCACATGTACCAAGCCTCAAGTTGATACATGGTCAAATGAGCCCATAACATCCGTTCTAAGCGTCAAGAAAAGAAGCTTTCAAAAGTCTAACTATTACGAATATGAGATAGTTAGAAACAACTACGATAAAACGATTCTGATAACAGAGCTGACTTCAGAAAAATGAATCCAGCAGATCTTTTCACAATCGTCCGAAAGCTGTCAACCAAAGAGAAACAAGTCGCTAGAGAAGCCTATGTTGCAGCCAAATGATTTTTACATGGCCTTCTAGAAGAATTCTGTGCTGCTGATGCTGAAATGTTCAAAGTTGTTAAGGATAATCCAGACGAGCAATTCCCAGAAAAAGTTGACCTGTCTATGCCAGAAAACCGAGACAACTTGAGAAGATGTGCCACCTATGACCCAGTACTTGGACTGGTATACAAGAACCCAAATCAGAAGGGATCCTTTCTCTTCCTTCGTGCTGATCAATTCAGAAGGGTTCCTAACGAGATGCCGCAGGAATACATCAAAGCCATAAAGAAGTCATCGTCATCAGACACAGAAGCTAAGAAGGAACTGCTACTAAGAATGGAGTGGCTGCTGGCAATTAGGAATTTCTGGTCATACGCTGTGAGACAAGGCATATTGGACAAACCTTGAAGAACTCGAATCAAACCCCTCGGTTGGTCACCGAAGGGGGAATTGTTAGTGCTAGAACTAAATCGTTGACCAACTCATTGTTTGATGTGTTTGCTAGTAGTTCTAATATCTTTGTTTTGATGGAATGATAAACAAGTATTTTGTATGAATGTTTTAAGTAATAAACAAATCGTTATGTCTTGAATATGATATTCGAATATGTTTTACTTATGGTTTTGGATGAGTTATGTTCTGATATTATACGCGTCCGAAATCCAGTCTTGGATTTCGGAACTTCGAATTAAACCAAAACCAAGATCAGAAGGTACGCGTCTTGGAAGACACAGTTCGGAAGTCCACACTCCGAACTAACTCAGAAGATCAATCAAGACCAATAAAGATCATGTTCTTAAGACACTCTGATTCAGAAATGCCAGGACTCCAAAATCCTCTATGGATTTCGGATTATCAATATAAACAACTTAAAGGAACTGACATACTTAATCATTCTACAAAGAAGACTGAAGATCATATTGAAGATAAGACAAGGGATAAGCACTTCAACTTATAGGATATGATTAGACTAGATCAGGCGTGGCCTTTTAGAAGCATGTCGGTTGTACTTAATGTATTATTTTATTGTAGCTATAGCCACCCTAGTCTGACATTGTATTATTATAATAGAATTATTCATGTTTTCTGACTGAAGAGAGAGGTGTTGTCTGCTCTTCAGTCCATAGGTCTTTATCTGAAGGTCGTTCCTTAGTCTATAAAAGGAAGACCTTATCTTTCTTCAGTCCTCATGAGTTTGAGAGACAAGTTGTAACACTTTAACAAATATTAATATATTCTCTCATTCCATCAATTCCCTCACTCTTATCTGCATTTTCTCTTGTCTTTACATTTCTAGCATCATAATCTTCACATCTTTATATTTCTTATTATCAACTGTTTATGCACCTAATTTATTGTTGAGCTATCGATCTTTTCTAAGTAATATTTATATTCCGCAAATCAACTCTAGTCTTCGGACTTGTCCACTTCCGAAACTTCCCAGTTTCGGAACTTTACTTTCCGTGATCTTACTCTTTCTGCATCTTACTTAGAATATTTGGCGACAACACATTCTTTTAAAATAAAAAATTTATTACGAAATTTGGGACGTTACAGGTAGAGATAAAAGCAAAAGCAAAAAAGAGAGCTTCATCATCTAGCTCGATAAATGATGAATGAACTGATCAGATTGCTGGTTAATTTCTATTTTTTGTATACGAGTTTCAACAAGCATGTGGATTTGGAAAGCAAAAAAAGATTAATAAGGAAAAATGCAAAACGCAATGTATTACAATTGTTGATGATGTTGAGTCTCAACGAGTATTTGGATTTGTCTACATTCAGTCATTTATGTTTTTTTTGCACATATAACCATTAAAATTGTTTTTCTTATACATGAGCATTAAACTTTTTTTTTTACATATCTGACCATTAAGTTATTAGTCATATGTGTACAAAAAAATTAATAACTTTAATAATAATATGTGTAATCATAAAACACAAGTGACTATATTTGAACAAATTTAACTAATTCATGAATAAATCAAGTATAAAAAATTTCAATCGTCAAATATGAACAATTTTATGTTTGTTATTCTATCAAGTCATTCTCCCTTTTTTAAACTCGTTTTTGAAATCACTTTGAAAATGAAGACCGACATTATAAAGAAGTATGAAATATAATTGTTTATTTTTTAATTTTAATTTTATTTATTTTTATATATTATTTAATATTTAATTTTAGTTTAAGTTATTGTATTTCTAAAATTGTTAATTTTTAATGAAGTTTTTGTTTCAAATTAATCTTTTTTAAATAAATTATTTTTAATTAAAAAATAAATAGTGACAATTTGTAAATGTAATAGGAGGTTTGGAAAAAATATATGCTAAAAAACCAATCTTGGAACATATATATTGAAGATCAACCCAAATATATACATACCTACATACATAAAATAAAGTTTATTTAAGATTACGCTGGAAAAAATATCTAAGTGTCAAGAAGGCACGGAAAAAAAATATAGAATATAAAAAGCTCATACCGTCTAACATTATATGGTTTCTAATGTTTATTTATTTCTACTTTTTGACATAACTAAATTTTTTATACCTTTATCAAAAAAAATTATCACATTCTCATCTTCAAGTAATTCGAAAGAAATTTATCAAAACATCTTTTTAAAGAGAAAATCTGACGTAAAGAAAAAAGAGAGTAAAAAGACAAAAGAATCAATACTTTGTGGTGATAAGCAATGATGGTTCACTTTTTCAAAATTCAAGAGTCAAAGAGTATACGATTTACCCAACAACAAGCCTACAACACTACATACAAACAACACTAAATTACAAATACTGTGTAAAGCTTCCCATTTTAAATACATACAAGTTTTTTCAATAGACACACAAATCATAACTTCATAAGCCTTTTTCCGTTACAAATCAAAAGGAAAAAAATAAATTTAGACACTATTTTGAATAATACGTTTATTAGAATTTTTTTAAACTCTAGTTATGTTGTAGGAGATCAATTTAAACACATATTTATGGTTATGAAAAGAGATATGTTTTAGCATAGCATTGTTAGTTAAATTTTTGTAATCTTTTTTATAAATATGAACATAGGTTCATATGTGGAGACCAAATATTGTGTGAATGTGTGAGACATTCTGGTCCGATCATTTTGTAGGGGTATTATCAGAATTGTCAATTAAGTTAATTAATATTTAATATTTGATTCCTAAAATTATGGTAAATAATTAAACAAACTAAAAATAAAAACCTATAATATTGGAAGCCCCCTTTATAATCGCCTCATTCCTTTCATCCCGTATACACAACGCACGCTAAGGATTTCCGATTTCAAAATCATCGGAGGTGTCAAAGTCGATGTTCTAATCGTAAACCTAAATGCATGCTGGTTATCGACACATTGATACGGCATGGGAGTATGGCGTTCATCGGAGGTTTCAAAGTCGATGTTCTAATCGTAAAGCTTTTTCTAATCATAAACGTTGTTCTAATTAATCGACACATTGATACGGCATGGGAGTATCGCGTTTACGAAGAGGTAACATAATTTTCAAAACCCTGCAGGTAATCGTAAACCTTGTTCTAATTAATCGACACATCTCACATATTACATTCGTTTTTCCATTATTTATAGTACTAAAACATTGTAACCCTAATTGCAGGTAAGGCATGGTCTGAAGGCAGCCATGGATACAGGAATTGAGAGGATTTTTGTAACATAAATTCAAACAGGTTCCATGATTTATCTCCAGAGAGAGTTCGTCCGCCATTGTTGAACACCCTTGAAGAGCTTCAGCTCAATTACCTTAATCTCTATCTGGTAAATCTTAATTTACATTGTTAAATCCCAAACTTTTTGTTTTTGAAATTCAAATTTTATTTTAGGATATTGTAAAATTTTTTACAGATCCATTGGTCATCTTAAATAAGGAGCCAATAGGCCACCGAAAGCAGGGGATCTGTTGAACTTCGACATGGAAGTTGTTTGGAGAGAAATGGAGAAACTCGTAGTACAGAACCTTGCACGAGACATTAGTGTCAGCAATTTCACATTGAAAAAACTCAACAAATTGACTGCTTTTGCCCAAACAATGCCTCCTGTGTGCCAAGTTTCTTTCCATCATGTTATTTTAGTTGTTCGTTTGAGTTTTCATTCAATTGAGATTATTTTTTTTGAAACCGTACATGGAGATGCATCCGGATGGAGGAACGATAAAATACTTGAAGCATGCAAGAAGAATGGAATCCACGTCACTGTATCCATGAGTAGCACTTGGAGAAGACAATGAATACTACCGTTTGAGAAAGAAGACTTGGTGTCCAGTTTCAACACAGTCATACATACATATTCTTCCACGTTGACGGAAATCTTGTTTGGCATTTATGAAATTAAATCATTGATACGTACATATTCTGCGAATACATTCTTTGAGAATACATTCTCTTAGAAGACATTCTCAGTTTGATTATTTCAGAATACAATATTTGATGATTCTTTTAGAATATATACGCTCATATGATCATAGTGTGTTATATTATGATTCTTTCAATTCTATTATATTTTTTATTATTCTGATAGAATATTTAATCTTTTAATGTATTTGTATAATTTTTTAAGAATTGCTTATTCTTATGTCTTAATGTATTTGTCCATTTTTAAGAATACTAATTCAAGAATATCTTCATTTATTTGTCTATTATTATTAGTCGTATTCTTTAAGAATAAAGCCTAGCGTTCAGAATGTATATTCTATTCTTTAAGAACGTACTTGTCATTATATTTATTCTTTTTTTATATATAGACCGGTATTCTTTAAGAACGTTAATTTAAAAAAAACTAAACAACAGGGTTAATACGTATAAAATAAAAATCCTTGGAATTAGAATATAAATATGTATTAAATTCAAAATGCCATAAAATTAGGAGATAATTCGGGAATTTCCTTATATAAAAATTGATTGATAGACTAAAATACCCTTTATAATGGTCTAATTGTAAAAACTGATAAATTAATTATTATATATTTACGTTTAGGACCCTGAATCTAGAACCGTAGATCGTTTCGATCTAACGTTCCACATTTCATCACACACTCACACAATACTTGCAATCCACATTTGATACTAACTATATATATATATATATATATATATATATATATATATATATATATATATATATATATATATATATATATATATATATATATATATATATATATATATATATATATATATGTTACAAGTAATTGGTGAATGACATAATTATGTAATCACTTTGTCATCACCTTCCATTTACCAATTAAACAACTATATTTGAATAGTAAATTTGGTAGTATAAATAGACCATCAATGTAAGGAAGAAAATGCATCTCATATCAACTCTTTCACAAGTGATATAAACTCTCTCTACTCTCTCCAAGCTCTCAAGCTTTCTTTCTTTCTTCATCTATATTCTAGTTTTTAGTTTGTTCATAATTTTCGTGGTAACGCTGAATCTATAACACGTTATCAGCACGAGGCTCTAACGAAGGCGATTAAAAGACACATCGATCTTAATCAAGGAACTACAATATGTCAAACATTGCAAAGCTTGAATTTACCGCTCTTGAAGTCAGCGGAAAGAACTACATGCCTTGGACTATAGATGTTACGATGCATCTTGAGTCCATGGATTTATCTGAAACTATAAAAGAAAAAAATAAGTGCACGTCGCAAGATAAAGCACGTGCAATAATTTTCCTTCGCAAACATATCGATGAAATGTTGAGGTATGAATACCTCAATACCACCGATCCTAGCACTCTTTGGAAAAGCTTAAAAGAAAGATTTGACCACCAAAAGGAAGTTATACTTCCAAGTGCTAGGGCTGAGTGGTTATCGTTGAGGTTTCAAGACTTCAAAAAGGTACATGACTATAATTCCGCATTATTTCGGATATGTTCACAACTAAAATTTTGTGGGGAAGAGGTTTCTGATGCTTCGATGTTGGAGAAAACTCTCTCCACATTCCATGCATCAAATATGACATTGCAACAACAATATCGTATGCAAAAGCTCAAAAAATATTCTGAGCTTAATACACTTCTCCTTGTTGCTGAACAAAATAATGAACTATTAATAAAGAACCACCAGTCCCGTCCAACAGGTTCAGTAGCACTTCCTGAAGAAAATGCTACTATCACTTATGAACCTAGAAATAATTCGTATGGACGAGGACGTGGTCGTGGTCGTGGACGAGGCCGTGGTCGCGGTCGAGACCATTTTAACCAAAACCAAAATTTTGGGCGCGGTTATACTCAAGGTCGTGGACGCGGTCATCCTTATAACCGTGGGCGTGGTCAAAGAAACAATAATCAACACACTCCACAAGGAAATAATGTCCAACCACAAGAAAAAAGAAATGATGCCGGAACATCACAGAACCCCGGAGGTTCTTGTTATAGATGTGGTAGCACAGGTCATTGGTCAAGGACCTGTCGTACAGATCCCCATCTTTGTAAACTTTACCAAGATTCCATTAAAAGAAAGGGGAAAGAAGTCAATCTCATCGATGGTGTTGATCTAGGAAACATTGAACTAAACACTCTTGACTTTTGCAATGATTTAGACATCCTAGAAAACTAGTTTCCTTTTGTAACATGTTTTTAATTTTTCATTGTAATGTTTTTCTTTTTTAATAAAGTTTTTCGAGTCACTTTTATTAAAATTGTGTTCATAACTCATCATTTATTTTTCTTATATGAAGTTCAAAATGAGTTCAACTGGAGCACAAAACCAAGGAAATCTTGGAGAAATCTTAATAATTGATTGTGGTACCACACACACCATCTTGAAAACAAAGAAATATTTCTCCACACTAAAACCCGTAAAAAGGCACATAAATACAATATCAGGTGCTATAGACTTGATCGTAGGAGTAGGAAATGCTTGTTTCATGTTACCTAATGGTACGAAGTTTGTAATCAGTAATGCGTTATTTTCCCCAAAGTCAAATAGAAATTTATTGGGTTTTAATGATATATATCTTAACGGATATGACACATTCACCAAAACAATAGGAAACAAGAAATATATGTTCATAATAAATGAAAACCATATATTGGAGAAATTACCACAATTTGATTCTGGTTTACATTTTACATATATAAATATAGTTGAGTCAAATTTGGTGGTTAAAGAAAAATTTTGTGATCCTAGAATATTTAGTTTGTGGCATGACAGGCTGGGCCATCCAGGATTAACAATGATGCGTCGAATAATTGAAAATACATTTGGGCATCCATTAAAGGACCAGAAGTTCCCTCAAATAGGTAATAAGAACCCGTGTATTTCTTGTTCCCTTGGGAAATTAATTACAAGACCTTCACCAATGAAAGTTGAAAGGGAATCACCTAGATTTCTAGAAAGAATTCAAGGAGACATATGTGGTCCAATTCATCCACCTTCTGGACCATTTAAATACTTTATGGTCTTAATAGATGCATCAACTAGATGGTCTCATGTTTGCCTATTATCAACTCGTAACATGGCATTCGCAAAATTCCTAACTCAGATTATTAAACTGAGAGCACATTTTCCTGATTATAACATCAATAAAGTGAGACTTGATAATGCAGGTGAGTTTACGTCTCAAGTATTTAATGATTATTGTATGTCTATAGGAATTACTGTTGAGCATCCAGTTGCACATGTACACACTCAAAATGGTTTAGCAGAATCACTGATTAAACGTCTCCAATTAATAGCTAGACCATTAATAATGAGAACAAAACTTCCTGTTTCCATTTGGGGTCATGCAATTCTACATGCTGCATCACTGATTCGTTTGAGACCAAGTGCATATCATACACATTCTCCCCTTCAACTTGTTTCTGGAAAAGAACCAGATATATCCCACCTTAAAATTTTTGGAAGTGCAGTATATGTTCCTATTGCTCCACCACAACGTACAAAAATGGGTCCTCAAAGGAGGTTGGGAATATATGTTGGTTTTGAAACAAATTCAATAATAAGATATCTTGAACCTTTGACAGGTGATATGTTTACAGCACGTCTTGCTGATTGCCATTTCAATGAAGAAAATTTCCCAACGCTTGGGGAGAAATGAAAACCCAAGAAATGAATGTTTTATGGTATGAACCTTCTTTATCATATTTTGATCCCCGTACACAAAAATGTGAGATGGGTGTTCAAAAAATAATACATTTGCAAGAAGTTGCAAATCAATTACATGATGCATTTACTGATACAAAAAGAGTTACTAAATCATATATACCTGCTGTTAACGCTCCAGCTCGAATTGAACTCCCAGATAGACAATCTGATAAAAAAGTAACTCAAGAATCCAAAGCATGCCTGAAGCGTGGAAGGCCATTTGGTTCTAAGGATGCAAATCCTAGAAAAAGAAGAGGAATGGAAAATATGTTTGAGCATAATGAAAGTGTTCATGAAGAAACACAAAATAACATTACTTCCCCAGTTGAGGAAATAAATGATAAGGAGATTGAAATTAATTATGGTCATATAAAAATAGTAAGGAGCCAATATGAATTAGAAGATATAATATTTTCTTATTCAGTTGCATGCAATATTATCAATGAGGATCCAGAACCACAATCTGTCATTGAATGCCAAAATAGGCAGGATTGGGGTAAATGGAAAGAGGCCATGCAAGCTGAATTAACATCTCTCAATAACAGAAAGGTTTTTGGACCTATTATACTCACACCTGGAGTTGTGAAACCATTGGGATACAGATGGATTTTCATACGAAAAAAAAATGAGAAAAATGAAATTGTGAGATACAAAGCCAGGCTTGTTGCTCAGGGTTTTTCTCAAAGGCTGGGAATCGATTATGAAGAAACATATTCTCCTGTTATGGATGCAATCACTTTCAGATATTTAATCAGTCTAGCAGTTTCTGAAAATTCAGATATGCATCTTATGGATGTTGTTACTGCTTACTTATATGGATCACTTGACAGTGATATATATATGAAAATCCCCGAAGGATTTAAAATGCCAAAAGCATTAAGTGAAAAACCCAAACAAATGTATTCTATCAAACTGCAAAGATCATTGTATGGGTTAAAGCAATCTGGACGTATGTGGTACAATCGTCTAAGTGATTACTTAATAAGCAAAGGCTATAAAAACAGTACTATTTGTCCGTGTGTATTTATTAAGAAAACAACATCTGGATATGTGATTATAGCCGTCTATGTTGATGATCTGAACATTATTGGGACGAATAAAGAAATCCTTGAAGTGATTGAATTTTTAAAGAAAGAATTTGAAACGAAAGACCTTGGGAAAACTAAATATTGTATTGGTTTACAGATTGAGCATATGCCAAATGGGATACTTGTCCATCAATCGAACTATACAGAAAGGGTATTGAAACGTTTTAATATGGATAAAGCCAAACCTTTAAGCTCTCCAATGATTGTTAGATCACTAAATATTGACAAAGATCCATATCGCCCTTGTGAGGAAAATGAAGAAATTCTTGGTCCAGAAGTACCATATCTTAATGCAATTGGAGCTCTTATGTATCTTACTAATTGTACTAGACCTGACATTTCTTTTGCAGTAAATCTATTAGCAAGATTTAGTTCATCTCCAACAAAAAGACACTGGAATGGAATCAAGCACATATTACGATACCTTCGCGGAACTACTGATTTAGGTTTATTTTTTCCTAATAGTTCAAAACAAGGCTTGATTGGTTATGCAGATGCAGGTTACTTGTCTGATCCTCATAAAGCTAGATCTCAAACTGGATATGTATTCATGAATGGAGGTACTGCAATATCTTGGCGTTCTCAAAAGCAAACACTCGTCGCCACATCTTCAAATCATGCAGAAGTAATTGCTCTAAATGAAGCTAGTAGAGAATGTTCATGGTTAAGATCGATGACACAACTTATCCTGACTTCTTGTGGAATTGATAAAGATAAATCTCCAACCTTAATCTATGAAGATAATGCAGCATGTGTCGCTCAAATGAAAGAAGGGTACATCAAAAGCGACAGGACAAAACATATTCCTCCAAAGTTTTTTGAATACACTCAAGAGCGTATAAAGAATCAACAGATTGAACTAAAATATGTTCAATCTAGCAACAATGCAGCAGATCTTTTCACAAAGGCACTTCCTACCAAGATTTTTAGAAAACATGTTCATGGTATTGGAATGAGACATCTGCACAATACATAATGGTCATTAGATATCTAAATGAGGGGGAGTCAACTAGACATCTGTACAATACATAATGGTCATTAGATATATATATATATATATATATATATATATATATATATATATATATATATATATATATATATATATATGTATATATATATATATATATATATATATATATATATATATATATATATATATATATATATATATTGTTATAGATTCAGCGTTACCACGAAAATTATGAACAAACTAAAAACTAGAATATAGATGAAGAAAGAAAGAAAGCTTGAGAGCTTGGAGAGAGTAGAGAGAGTTTATATCACTTGTGAAAGAGTTGATATGAGATGCATTTTCTTCCTTACATTGATGGTCTATTTATACTACCAAATTTACTATTCAAATATAGTTGTTTAATTGGTAAATGGAAGGTGATGACAAAGTGATTACATAATTATGTCATTCACCAATTACTTGTAACACTCCCCCTTGAATGACATCATTCTACATCAGAGTTCAACTTTGAAGTACTGCCTCATTAAAAACCTTGCTAAAGAAAACCCAGTGGGAAAAAACTTTAGCGAAGGGAAAAAGAGTGCAGTGTCTAGTTGACTCCCCCTCATTTAGATATCTAATGACCATTATGTATTGTGCAGATGTCTCATCCCAATACCATGAACATGTTTTCTAAAAATCTTGGTAGGAAGTGCCTTTGTGAAAAGATCTGCTGCATTGTTGCTAGATTGAACGTATTTTAGTTCAATCTGTTGATTCTTTATACGCTCTTGAGTGTATTCAAAAAACTTTGGAGGAATATGTTTTGTCCTGTCGCTTTTGATGTACCCTTCTTTCATTTGAGCGACACATGCTGCATTATCTTCATAGATTAATGTTGGAGATTTATCTTTATCAATTCCACAAGAAATCACGATAAGTTGTGTCATCGATCTTAACCATGAACATTCTCTACTAGCTTCATTTAGAGCAATTACTTCTGCATGATTTGAAGATGTGGCGACGAGTGTTTGCTTTTGAGAATGCCAAGATATTGCAGTACCTCCATTCATGAATACATATCCAGTTTGAGATCTAGCTTTATGAGGATCAGACAAGTAACCTGCATCTGCATAACCAATCAAGCCTTGTTTTGAACTATTAGGAAAAAATAAACCTAAATCAGTAGTTCCGCGAAGGTATCGTAATATGTGCTTGATTCCATTCCAGTGTCTTTTTGTTGGAGATGAACTAAATCTTGCTAATAGATTTACTGCAAAAGAAATGTCATGTCTAGTACAATTAGTAAGATACATAAGAGCTCCAATTGCATTAAGATATGGTACTTCTTGACCAAGAATTTCTTCATTTTCCTCACAAGGGCGATATGGATCTTTGTCAATATTTAGTGATCTAACAATCATTGGAGAGCTTAAAGGTTTGGCTTTATCCATATTAAAACGTTTCAATACCCTTTCTGTATAGTTCGATTGATGGACAAGTATCCCATTTGGCATATGCTCAATCTGTAAACCAAGACAATATTTGGTTTTCCCAAGGTCTTTCATTTCAAATTCTTTCTTTAAAAATTCAATCACTTCAAGGATTTCTTTATTCGTCCCAATAATGTTCAGATCATCAACATAGACGACTATAATCACATATCCAGATGTTGTTTTCTTAATAAATACACACGGACAAATAGTATTGTTTTTATAGCCTTTGCTTATTAAGTAATCACTTAGACGATTGTACCACATACGTCCAGATTGCTTTAACCCATACAATGATCTTTGCAGTTTGATAGAATACATTTGTTTGGGTTTTGCACTTAATGCTTCTGGCATTTTAAATCCTTCGGGGATTTTCATATATATATCACTGTCAAGTGATCCATATAAGTAAGCAGTAACAACATCCATAAGATGCATATCTAAATTTTCAGAAACTGCTAGACTGATTAAATATCTGAAAGTGATTGCATCCATAACAGGAGAATATGTTTCTTCATAATCGATTCTCGGCCTTTGAGAAAAACTGTGAGCAACGAGCCTGGCTTTGTATCTCACAATTTCATTTTTCTCATTTCTTTTTCGTATAAAAATCCATCTGTATCCCAATGGTTTCACAACTCCAGGTGTGAGTATAATAAGTCCAAAAACCTTTCTGTTATTGAGAGACGTTAATTCAGCTTGCATGACCTCTTTCCATTTACCCAATCTGGTTCTGGATCCTCATTGATAATATTGCATGCAACTGAATAAGAAAATATTATATCTTCTAATTCATATTGGCTCCTTACTATTTTTATATGACCATAATTAATTTCAATCTCCTTATCATTTATTTCCTCAACTGGGGAAGTAATGTTATTTTGTGTTTCTTCATGAACACTTTCATTATGCTCAAACATATTTTCCATTCCTCTTCTTTTTCTAGGATTTGCATCCTTAGAACCAAATGGCCTTCCACGCTTCAGGGGTGCTTTGGATTCTTGAGTTACTTTTTTATCAGATTGTCTATCTGGGAGTTCAATTCGAGCTGGAGCGTTAACAGCAGGTATATATGATTTAGTAACTCTTTTTGTATCAGTAAATGCATCAGGTAATTGATTTGCAACTTCTTGCAAATGTATTATTTTTTGAACACCCATCTCACATTCTTGTGTACGGGGATCAAGATATGATAACGAAGGTTCATACCATGAAACATTCTTTTCTTGGGTTTTCATTTCTCCCCCCAAGCATTGGGAAATTTTCTTCATTGAAATGGCAATCAGCAAGACGTGCTGTAAACATATCACCTGTCAAAGGTTCAAGATATCTTATTATTGAATTTGTTTCAAAACCAACATATATTCCCAACCTCCTTTGAGGACCCATTTTTGTACGTTGTGGTGGAGCAATAGGAACATATACTGCACTTCCAAAAATTCTAAGGTGGGATATATCTGGTTCTTTTCCAGAAACAAGTTGAAGGGGAGAATGTGTATGATATGCACTTGGTCTCAAACGAATCAGTGATGCAGCATGTAAAATTGCATGACCCCAAATGGAAACAGGAAGTTTTGTTCTCATTATTAATGGTCTAGCTATTAATTGGAGACGTTTAATCAGTGATTCTGCTAAACCATTTTGAGTGTGTACATGTGCAACTGGATGCTCAACAGTAATTCCTATAGACATACAATAATCATTAAATACTTGAGACGTAAACTCACCTGCATTATCAAGTCTCACTTTATTGATGTTATAATCAGGAAAATGTGCTCTCAGTTTAATAATCTGAGTTAGGAATTTTGCGAATGCCATGTTACGAGTTGATAATAGGCAAACATGAGACCATCTAGTTGATGCATCTATTAAGACCATAAAGTATTTAAATGGTCCAGAAGGTGGATGAATTGGACCACATATGTCTCCTTGAATTCTTTCTAGAAATCTAGGTGATTCCCTTTCAACTTTCATTGGTGAAGGTCTTGTAATTAATTTCCCAAGGGAACAAGAAATACACGGGTTCTTATTACCTATTTGAGGGAACTTCTGGTCCTTTAATGGATGCCCAAATGTATTTTCAATTATTCGACGCATCATTGTTAATCCTGGATGGCCCAGCCTGTCATGCCACAAACTAAATATTCTAGGATCACAAAATTTTTCTTTAACCACCAAATTTGACTCAACTATATTTATATATGTAAAATGTAAACCAGAATCAAATTGTGGTAATTTCTCCAATATATGGTTTTCATTTATTATAAACATATATTTGTTGTTTCCTATTGTTTTGGTGAATGTGTGATATCCGTTAAGATATATATCATTAAAACCCAATAAATTTCTATTTGACTTTGGGGAAAATAACGCATTACTGATTACAAACTTCGTACCATTAGGTAACATGAAACAAGCATTTCCTACTCCTACGATCAAGTCTACAGGACCTGATATTGTATTTATGTGCCCTTTTACGGGTTTTAGTGTAGAAAAATATTTCTTTGTTTTCAAGATGGTGTGTGTGGTACCACAATCAATTATTAAGAGTTCTCCAAGATTTCCTTGGTTTTGTGCTCCAGTTGAACTCATTTTGAACTTCATATAAGAAAAATAAATGATGAGTTATGAACACAATTTTAATAAAAGTGACTCGAAAAACTTTATTAAAAAAGAAAAACATTACAATGAAAAATTAAAAACATGTTACAAAAGGAAACTAGTTTTCTAGGATGTCTAAATCATTGCAAAAGTCAAGAGTGTTTAGTTCAATGTTTCCTAGATCAACACCATCGATGAGATTGACTTCTTTCCCCTTTCCTTTAATGGAATCTTGGTAAAGTTTACAAAGATGGGGATCTGTACGACAGGTCCTTGACCAATGACCTGTGCTACCACATCTATAACAAGAACCTCCGGGGTTCTGTGATGTTCCGGCATCATTTCTTTTTTCTTGTGGTTGGACATTATTTTCTTGTGGAGTGTGTTGATTATTGTTTCTTTGACCACGCCCACGGTTATAAGGATGACCGCGTCCACGACCTTGAGTATAACCGCGCCCAAAATTTTGGTTTTGGTTAAAATGGTCTCGACCGCGACCACGGCCTCGTCCACGACCACGACCACGACCACGTCCTCGTCCATACGAATTATTTCTAGGTTCATAAGTGATAGTAGCATTTGCTTCAGGAAGTGCTACTGAACCTGTTGGACGGGACTGGTGGTTCTTTAAGCTCAGAATATTTTTTGAGCTTTTGCATACGATATTGTTGTTGCAATGTCATATTTGATGCATGGAATGTGGAGAGAGTTTTCTCCATCATCGAAGCATCAGAAACCTCTTCCCCACAAAATTTTAGTTGTGAATATATCCGAAATAATGCGGAATTATAGTCATGTACCTTTTTGAAGTCTTGAAACCTCAACGATAACCACTCAGCCCTAGCACTTGGAAGTATAACTTCCTTTTGGTGGTCAAATCTTTCTTTTAAGCTTTTCCAAATAGTGCTAGGATCGGTGGTATTGAGGTATTCATACCTCAACATTTCATCGATATGTTTGCGAAGGAAAATTATTGCACGTGCTTTATCTTGCGACGTGCACTTATTTTTTTCTTTTATAGTTTCAGATAAATCCATGGACTCAAGATGCATCGTAACATCTATAGTCCAAGGCATGTAGTTCTTTCCGCTGACTTCAAGAGCGGTAAATTCAAGCTTTGCAATGTTTGACATATTGTAGTTCCTAAGAAAAATAAAACTCATTAAATTTGTCGTTTAAAGGTGGGGATGAGTTTTACTATTTCTATTATAGTTACAAACATAATTAAATAGATGAATCTTCTCAAATTAATTTTATTTTAAAATTTAAAATGTTATTTTTAATCGGTTGCGCATAAATAAACGTTAGTATATATAAATAGATGTCAGAGCATGAATAATAGTTAGTATACATAAATAAATGTTAGTGTGCGTAAATAAACATTAGTTTATATAAATAAGCGTTAGTATACATAAATAAATGTTAGTATGCGTAAATAAATGTTAGTTTGCATAAATAAATGTTAGTTGCCGTAAATAAACGTTAGTTTGCATAAATAAACGTTAGTTGCCGTAAATAAACGTTAGTTTGCATAAATAAACGTTAGTATACATAAATAAATGTTAGTTGCATAAATAAAAATTAGTATGCGATAACAAAAGTTAGTTTGCAATAATAAATGTTAATAAAGCGTAAGTAAAGTTAGAATAAGAAATGAACTTCGTTAGTAGTCATAACGTCAAGGTTAAATAAGAAAAGAAATTTGTTAGTAGTCATAACGTCAAGGATAAATAAGAAAAGAAATTTGTTAGTAGTCATAACTTCGAGAATAAAATGTTGTTTTTTTTTTCGTTGTCGTTATTGTTATTATTATTATTAATTAACATTCTAGTTTTGATGAAATTACATACCTTGATTAAGATCGATGTGTCTTTTAATCGCCTTCGTTAGAGCCTCGTGCTGATAACGTGTTATAGATTCAGCGTTACCACGAAAATTATGAACAAACTAAAAACTAGAATATAGATGAAGAAAGAAAGAAAGCTTGAGAGCTTGGAGAGAGCAGAGAGAGTTTATATCACTTGTGAAAGAGTTGATATGAGATGCATTTTCTTCCTTACATTGATGGTCTATTTATACTACCAAATTTACTATTCAAATATAATTGTTTAATTGGTAAATGGAAGGTGATGACAAAGTGATTACATAATTATGTCATTCACCAATTACTTGTAATATATATATATATATATATATATATATATATATATATATATATATATATATATATATATATATATATATATATATATATATATATATATATATATATATATATATATATATATATATATATATATATATATATATATATATATATATATATGTTAGGATTCTAGTTGTGATGATATTTTGATATCCGAAGTACATGCGTTCTTCTCCGAAGGTTTTGGTGATGCGAACTGATGAGCTGATGTGAAGTGGGTGATGATACGAAGTCTCCATGCTTATCAGAAGACTGTTTAGATTATACTTATCTTTTGTAATAGATAATGACTAGGGTTTTTATGCTTATCTGTAACTAATTGGATTAAGTGTTTATCCAATTAGATCTTAGTATATAAACACCTTTAGCCCTAGTTGTTTAGTACGTAACTTTTGCAGTCGCATATTCATTGTAACGATCCTTATAGTTGCTCGTCGTTAAAAAGGCTTGGAGCACTATCCTTTTACATTGAATACAAATCATTTGACTGGGTGATTACTCAATTACTTTTGTTCTCGTTGTTTGCCTTGTTCTTATTTTAATCTTACAAGTGGTATCAGAGCAAGTTGTTTGCTGATCTGATATTAAGATTAATATACCTTCTTTGATTCGTGGATTCAAATCGTTCTTGAATCCACCCTTCCGTGTTTTAGAGTTTTAATGTTGATAATTTTCTAGCAACAATCTAATCTTTCAATGGCCTACAACGCGAACAACACTATGATGAACTACGCGACATTACTTGGTTCCAGCAACAAGGCACCTATGCTGATTCCTGAATATTACGATCAATGGGCTGATCGTATGGAGGACCACCTTTCTGGTATCGATGAAGATCTTATAAGATCATTGAAGGAAGGACCTGTTACTGCTAATGTTCAGACCAGATTTGCTGCAAAATCTGGTGAAGCCACTACTCCTCCATTCGATACAGAAGCTGTTATTGCTGCAAACAAGAAGAAGATCGAGAATGACAAAAGATGCATGCTAGAATTGAAAAGTGGGCTGCCTCCTGTTGCCTTTAATCTAATCTGAAGGTCAAAATCAACTAAAGAGATTTGGGACAGACTGAAGATGCGATACGAAGGTAGCGATGTCATGAAGAAGAGCATTATTAACAACATACTGGCTGATTTCAGCAACTTCAAATAACTGGACAATGAGAAGATTGATCAGACGTTTGAGAGATTTACTGATGTGGTCTACGAACTGGAGAAGTATGGCGTCTCCAAGACATCACATGAAACCAACTTTAGGTTCATGCAATGTCTCTGAAGGGAATGGAAGCAAATCACCATGATGGTAAGAGGTCATGAGAAGATAAACTCCTACTCGCTCAAAGAACTCTACAATCTACTCAAATCATATAAGTATGATGTTCTAGATGAAGCTGGTGATCCACCCAATGCTAGGACTCTTGCCTTTGTCTCAAAGACTGAATCTGATCATGTCGCTAATGCTGATGATGAAGGTGATGAAGATGAAGAAAGTGATAGGAAGGCACTGTACTCCAGTAACAACATAAACTTTCAGAAAAAACCACCGAACAGACCCAACATCAATAGAAATTTCAACAATGGAAAACAGCCAACTAAAACGACTGATTATTCCAAACCGAAACCTGATACAGCTTCTCAACCTGAAAAGAAGTTATTGGATGATTCTGGATACAACTGTAACTATTGTTCAGGGAAGAATCATCTGGCCAACGACTGCATGCTCAAGAAAGCAAATGAGAAGAAGGAACGAGTCAAAGACGAAACATACTATACAAAGAAACTGGAAGAGGTTTGTGCAAAGACTCAAAGTCTGTCACTTGTTGCTCCTAATAGTGGTGATGGTACATACCAGATCTGGTCATCTGGTTCGGATGACGATGAAATCAGAAGACCTACTCATGGAACAATGTTTGCTACACATACTGGCCATGGCATATGGTCCGATGGGGAGAGTTCGGATGAAGAAGAGGAAAGCAAAATCACTGGTGTCTGTCTGATGGCACAAGGAACAAACTCTTCATCCAATACTCGCCTTACCATTCCAGAACAGGTATCTCTTTTACTTAAAATTTTAATGTTCCAGAAGAACTTTTTATTAATGACCTTAACGAAATTACTTATGACTGTCTGCATATGAATCAACTACTTGTTACAGCAAATAGTGATGCGTGTCACGCAAAGGATGAAGTAACTTCGCTCAAGGCAAAGTTAGAAGGAATGCGTGGGGCACTAGAGAAAAGTCAACTTAGAATAGGTATTTTCGAAGAAAGTAGGGAAGAGTACATGAAAAACAATGAATTGTTATTAAAACAAAGAAATATTTTTTGTGAAACTGCAAAAAGATTATATGCGTATATTACCCGTATTTATCACTCATCTGATATTTCTTTAGATCATCACAAAAAATTATTACCTTTTATTGAGTTTAAGTTACAAGAAGTTGATTCTATTTCATACGAATGTGAATCCATTGTTTCGTCAATTGAAATTCCAAACCCAACTTATACTCATGGTATTGTTCCATTCGAAAAAAATTTAAGCCCTAATGATCTATTAAAAGGAATGGATAAGTCTCTACCCACAATTCCTCTACCAAATAAATGTGAATCTGTGAATGTTATTGCTGATGCTTCTAAACATGATTCTGATTCTGATTCTGATATTGAAGAAATAGACTGTAGTGACTTATCACAACTCAAAACCTCATCAGTCTGTTCTTCAAAATCTGAATCCAAAGAAAATACCAATACTCCTCAAGTAAATACTCCTAAGGTTACACAGGCCTCTTCGGATGACAATTCCAAAACTTTTCAAATTCTAAGTACTTCGAAAAACTACTCAGAATAGGTAAACAATAAATCCAAAAGACTTGTCGAACAAGCTTGACGTATCCAAAAGTTGCAAACTTTAAAAATACAGTTTTTATCAAAAAGGGTGTAAATCTTGAAGATAAATGTGAACTTCTTTCGATCATAAAAGATGACAATACCAATATAACAGCCGAAGGTTTTTTCTCATCTGATAAAATGCTTGAAAACACTTTGAATGAGGAAATGGAATTTAAAATCAATAAACGTAAACAATATATGCATTCGATGAAAAACACCTTCGGACGCTCCCATAATCGAAAATTTTCAAACAACAAAAGTTTAGCAAACATCCGAAGTTTTTCAAACAATCGAAATTTCCCATACAATCGAAATTTTCATAATAATCAAACTTCTTCAAATACTAAAAACTTCACAACAAATAGAAATCAACCAGAGACACAATCCTCTGTTGAAAAGCATAAACAATTTTACGATAATAGACGAAGGAAGAACTATCGTGATTCCAAAAACAAAAAGAAAACCTTTCAACATCAACAAAAGTCCTTTACTGTTAAAAAGTCTTCAACAAAACCACAGAAAATCTCTTTTGAACCAGTGAAACCTATTTGTTCAAACAAAAAGTACGAAAAAGCAACTAAGAAAACCTTCACTAAGGGAAGCAATCTTATTGATACATTTCAAGTTTGGCTTGATAAAAACATGGATTTGTTTAAAAATAAAAGTTTGACAATTCAGGATTTTAAACTTGCTTATGAGGAGTTTTTATGCGAATATACTCGATGTAGTACTTCGTCTGCAAAATCTTTACTTTCAAACAGAAAATGGGTCCCAGTAAAACCAAATCCACTTTCATAATTGAGTCCTATAGAGCAAAAACAAAAGAAAATTTTGAAATGGGTTCCAAAAGTTACTAAAAATCAAATAATTGAACACTCCATCGAGTCAAATATTGCTTCTACTTCTGGCACCAAAAAGGATGATATGATTGCTTCATGGATCTATGATCCGAATACTTACCCACAAGGACCCAAACCATGTTGGGTACCTAAACTCTCTCTCTAAATTGCAGGTAATGATCGATGAGCAGTACGATAAGAAATGGTATATTGACAGTGGCTGCTCACGACACATGGCGGGGAGGATAGAGTACTTAAGGGATTTCAGAAGTTTAGAGGATGGAGGAAATGTAAAGTTTGGAAACAACGAAACTTGTCCCATAAAAGGATATGGGAAAATTACAAATGGCAAATTTACCATAAATCGTGTTGCCTATGTAGAAGGATTAAAGCATAACTTAGTTAGTGTCTCGCAACTAGTTGTAGGAACTGGTCTAAAAGTCTCATTCGATGAAGCGGGGAGTGTAATCAAGAAGCAAAAGACCAAGGAAGTCTTACTAAAATCTTCAAGGAAGGGTGAAATGTATCCACTCGATATGAAGCCAATTGTTGGAACACCTTCTATTTGTCTACTCTCAAAAGCTCCTTCGGATCTAAGCTGGTTATGGGATCGCAGGCTATCTCATCTGAACTTCAAGAATATCAACAAACTGGTTGCTCTTGACCTTGTCCGAGGTATGCCTACACTAAAGTTTGATAATGACACGTTGTGTGCTGCTTGCGAACATGGGAAGCAAAAACGTCAAGCTCATCCTATAACCATAGACTCCAAGATCACTGAACCTCTTGAATTACTACACATTGATCTTTGTGGTCCTTCAACGGTTGAATCCCTTGGAGGGAAGAAATACATATTAGTTATCGTAGATGACTTCTCACGATTCACATGGGTAATCTTTTTACGACAAAAGTCAGACACACCTGCAGAACTCATAGCTTTCATTAAGCAGATTGAGCTTCATTTAAAGAAACCAGTACGAGCTATCCGAAGTGACAATGGCACTGAGTTCAAAAACCATACTATTGACTCATTCTTGAAGGAAAACGGCATTACTCATAATTTTTCTGCCCCTTATACTCCATAATAAAATGGAGTAGTCGAGTGAAGAAACATAGCATTATGCGAACCAGCAAGGACCATGCTTGATTATGCAAATCTTCCAATGTATTTCTGGACCGAAGTTGTTGCAACTGCATGCTTCACTCAAAATCGCTCTTACATTCATAGATGCTTCAACATCACCCCATACGAAGTCATCAATAAAAGGAAACCAAATGTCAAATACTTCCATGTATTCGGTTGCCGATGTTTCATCATGAAACTCAAACCTGGTACTACAAAGTTTGCATCCAAATCCAACGATGGTGTCCTCCAAGGATATTCACACTCTGCGAAAGCCTATCGAGTCCTAAACAAGACAACGAGGAAGGTTGAGGAAACATTCAATCTGACATTTGACAACCATTATATCAAGAAATCAGACACTCTTTTTCCTCGTTCCTCGATATTTCCAGAACACCCAACCGAAGTCATCCCACTAGACTCCTTCAATCTTGATTTCTCCTTCCTATTTGATAGTCCTGATCATGCAATCAATGCTGAAGCAACTGCAACGGACAATAAAATACCATAAATCAACAAGCTTAACGATGATCCTCCCACCACCGACCCTTCAATAGACAAGAACTCTTCGGTTGAGGGGAAGTCAGAGACACCAACACAAAAAGATCCTTCGGTTGAGGGGGAGTATGATGCATCCAACCCAAAGGATACTTCAGTTGAAAAAGAAACTACACCTTCTAGTACACCTAGTCCACTTGCACATTCAACCGAACCACCAGGTGCATCTGCAATACAAACAGCTTCTGTTGAGGGGGAGTCATCCGACAAGCCAGCCTCAGCTGAAGGGGGGTCAAGTGACACTCCAACTTCGATAGAAAACGAACAACCAATTCCTAACACCTCGCATGAAGAAAATCAACCGACTTCGGATTATCCATCTGATAAGGAGGAAGTACATGGTGAAACACTACCAGAATATGACCCTGCCTATCTACCGCTTGATAAATGGACAAAGGATCATCCGAAGACTCAGGTAATTGGAAATCTAGACGAAAAGGTACTCACTCGATCTCAACTAAAAGCTAAACAAAATGAATTAAATAAACGATCGGATTAGTGCATGTTTAACGTATCCATCTCAAAAGTTGAACCTAAAACTGTAAAAGAAGCTTTTCAACACTCAGACTGGGTTGAGGCCATGCAGAGTGAGTTGGCTAAATTTGAACGAAAAAAAGTGTGGCGTTTAATGTTGGAAATCAATGTTCAAGTTATGAGATTCAAAAACTAGAATTTGCAACGGAAGCAAAAACATGAACACAAATTTCACTTCAAAAGGATCATGCTATATGCATGTAGAGATAAGATGAAGAACAAGCATAGATTAAGTTCAAGATTATAACCTTTGTTCTTGGATTGATATGGACGAAATTGATGAGGCTAGGAATCAAGTTAGAATCCCTCTATAGCTTAGTCCACCACAAGCTTGAACATCTTTGATGCTAGTCTTGTTAACTTGCAAAATGAAGCTCTTATTTCCTTGAAACAAAAAACGATTTTTTGCTTGAACTCAAGAGAGAGTTTTGAGAGAGTTTTGGCTGATTGTTACCAAGTGTGAAAAGCCCTTACAAAGCCTTCAAAATGGCCGGATCTATCATATGGGAAGGAAGAGAGAAAGTGGCTAATATAATAAGCAAAAGCATGCAAGTTTCTTTGGTCAACTCTTGAGAGATGAAAGAATAATTCATGCTTTTCCAACTTTCCATATATTCCTTCCTAGGCATGCATGTCACGGCCATATGATGGGTTTTTCAAAAGGATTATTTACAAATTGTATTATTTATAAACTTATATCACAAAGTTTATAAATAATAAAACTTCACACTTGTATTTAATGGAATAACATTTAAACCATTAATTATTTATTTAACCACTTAATCAAGCATCATGAATGATATAAATATACACATATATGTCTATATATAAATATATATATATATATATATATGTATATATATATATATATATATATATATATATATATATATATATATATATATATATATATATATATATATATACATATATATATATATATATATATATATATATATATATATATATATTACATCATGCACATTTTATTTAATTTACCAATTAAATCAAATAAAAGGTTTACTTATAATTCAATTAAAATCATTTAACAATTTAAACAATTTAATTGTTATACTTCATTAATTCATCACATATGAATTAGTAATCAACCTTTATTTTGGAGTTATTATTATTTACCTCAAATAATAATAACTTACAAAATTAAATTGCAAGTTTAGTATCATTTGGTATTAAATCAAATTTAACATTCCAAATGATCAATTTGGTGTCAAACTTGTTGTTGGTGTGACCCTATAGGATCATGTATTATTAGTAATATCATTTTTATGATCATCCTTGGGCATACTTAACTAACAATCTCCCACTTGCACAAGGTTGCATCATAGAATGATACAGACAGTGATAAACGTCTAGCAACATTTCACTGCCCCCAATAACACATGACATAATGCCATTCAACAACATCCAATTCTTCATAAGCACGAGGGTCTAATTGATGTACAAGATTATCTATCAATTATCCCTTTGTCACAGACATCATATTGAACATGAAACATGGATCTTAATCATTCTCATTTTATGTTCAACTTTCAATCAGGCGCCTTAGATGTCTAACTCTTAACACATAAGAGGAACAAATCCCGTCTTGACTACATACGCCCCTCATATAGTTAGTACTATACTTGAGTATGGTCTGTATGGTTGTCTATATCTCAAGAACAACGTTGAACCATATCAAAGCACAGCACTCTCTACACTTGAGTTCCAAATATGTATCTCAGGTCTAAGGATAAAATGATACTACCTTTGTTCAAGAATCACTTATGATAATGATCCATGAAGTGATCTTGAAACGGGTCAAGTCCAATACTTGTTCACTGACAAGTACCTATGAATTTGGTTGCAACCTTTTGCTACTTTTACCCATAAAAGTCAACCAATCCAATTCATATTAGTCTTACTTCATAACTGCTCCCACAACTATGATCGACTATGGACATTTAGAATAATTAGATTATTCAAGGATTAAACATGCTAATAAAACACAAAATTATGAATGAAACATCACGTCACACATATTACATAATTATTGTTGTTTACATAGTTTCATATTCATAAAACACTAAACACAAATCAAATCCATTCATTAGAAAAACGAAGTCCTATACCCTTAGCATGACTTTCATGCTTAGCTTGGGGTAAAGGCTTCATGAATGTGTCTGCCAAATTCTTATCTATATGAACCTTGTGAATACTTATTTCAGCATTCTTAACTTCATGTCTTATGTAGTTATACCTTCGGTGAATGTGTTTGGTCTTTTGATGCGATCTAGGTTCCTTTGCTTGAGCTATAGCACCTAGATTATCACAGAAGATTTCTATAGGGTCCCGAATGGAAGGAACAACCCCTAGATCTTCAATGAACTTTCTCATCCAGACAGCTTCTTGAGCAGCTTCCGAAGCAGCAACATATTCTGATTCTATAGTGGATTGTGCAATCACTTCTTGTTTGGAACTCTTCCAAGATACGGCTCCTCCAATCAATAGAAAGACATACCCAGATTGAGATCTTGAATCGTCCCTATCTGTTTGGAAACTTGCGTCAATGTAACCCTTTACCTTCAAGCTTTCTTCCAAACCACCGTAAACTAAAAACATGTCTTTGGTTCTTCTTAAGTACTTAAGAATTTTCTTCACAGCAGTCCAGTGGGCTTCACCTAGGTTCTGTTGATACCTACTAGTCATGCTTAAGGCACATGAGACGTCGGGCCTAGTTCATAACATGGCATACATAATAGACCCAATTGCTGAAGCATATGGGACATGTTTCATCCTTTCAAGTTCAGTCCTTAGTGCTTGGGCACTGAGACTTGCTTAGGATGGTGCCATGCGGTATTGGCAGGAATCCTCTTTTGGAGTCTTGCATCTTGAACCTTTTCAAGATTTTATCAATATATACACTTTGGCTTAGACCAATAAGTCTCTTAGATCTATCTCTATAGATCTTTATGCCTAATACATAAGCAGCTTCTCCTAAGTCCTTCATTGAGAAACAGTTCTCAAGGAATGTTTTGACACCTTTCAAGGTTAGGATGTCATTTCCAAATAGAAGTATGTCATCAACATACAATACTAGGAATATGACTATGCTCCCACTAGCTTTCTTGTAAACACAGGAGTCATCCTCATTTTTGATGAATCCAAAATTTGTAATCTTTTCATCAAAATGGATGTTCCATGTTCGAGACGCTTGCTTCAATCCATAAATAGATCTTTTAAGCTTGCACACTTTGTTTGGATGCTTGGGATCGACAAAACCTTCAGGTTGATCCATATAGACATCTTCCAATAAGTGTCCATTGAGGAAAGCGGTCTTGACATCCATTTGCCATATCTCATAATCATAGTATGCGGCTATGGCAAAAAGTATCCTAATCGACTTGATCATTGCCACTGGTGAAAAGGTCTCATCATAGTCAATACCATGAGTTTGTGAGTATCCTTTAGCGACAAGTCTAGCCTTAAAAGTGTGAACATTTCCATCCACATCGGTTTTCTTCTTGAAAACCCATTTGTTCCCAACGGTCTTACAATTGGTGGGAAGATTAACCAAGTCCCAAACTTGGTTATCGTGCATGGATTGCATCTCTGTGTTCATGGCTTCAAGCCATTTATCAGATTCAGGATCTGACATTGCACTCTGGTAGTTGACGGGTTCATTAGAATCTATTGTATAACATTCCTCTTCCATCATAAGGTAACCATACCTTTCAGGTTCAAATCGAACCCTACCAGATCTGCGAACACCTTGTGTTACAATTTGTTCCTGATCAACTGTTTGTTCAGGTTCAACAATTTCTTGTTGAATGCTAGATCCAATTTCTTGTGTATCAGGCTGTGGTTCCTGAAGTTCTTCAAGTTCCACAAACCTCCCACTAGCCTCTTCAGTCAGAAACTTGCTTTCTAGGAATTCAGCTTTTCGAGAAATAAATATCTTATTCTCGATGGGATTGTACAAGTAGTATCCAAGACAATCTTTCGGATACCCTACAAAGATACATTTAGTTGAACGGGGTTCTAGTTTGTTTGAAGCTTCTTGTCTAACATAAGCTTCACAACCCCACACCTTGAGATAGGATAAAGATGGAACCCTTCCATGCCATATCTCATAAGGCGTTTTATCAACCTTCTTAGTAGGTGCCATGTTTAGGAGACGAGCAGCTGTTTGTAAAGCATAACCCCAAAATGATAAAGGCAGAGTACTTCTACTCATCATGGATCGAACCATATCCAATAGTGTTTGGTTCCGCCTCTCAGATACACCGTTATGTTGCGGTGTTCCAGGTGGAGTAAGTTGTGAAACAATTCCACAAGTCTTAAAATGATCCATAAAGTTTGCAGTTAAGTACTCACTTCCTCTATCAGAATGTAGAACTTTAATTGTTTTGTTGAGTTGATTTTCCACTTCACTTTGAAACGTTTTGAACATTTCAAACGCCTCATGTTTATGTTTAATCAAATAAACATATCCAAAATGACTAAAGTCGTCAGTGAAAGTGATGAAATATCTTTCACCATATCTAGTCATTGGCTTGAAAGGACCACATACATCCGTATGTATGATTGCTAACAAGTCCTTTGCCCTCTCATTGGTTCCCGAGAAAGGAGCTTTAGTCATCTTGCCATGTAAACAAGATTCACATATATCAAATGAGTCATTCTCATTTGCCTTCAAAAGTCCACTCTTTTGAAGTTGGGATATGCGATTCTTGTTTATATGCCCAAGTCGACAATGCCATAGATAAATTTGACTCAAATCACATTTGGGTCTCTTGGTGAAAGTGTGGTATAAAGAGCCATGGTTAGTCTTTTCATCAAGGTTTACTTCATAAATTCCATTTAAAGGCCTAGCCTCAAAATAGAACACATTGTTTTTGTAAACACAAATATCATCATTTATAAAGGAAAGATCAAATCCACATTGTCTCAACTTAGCAACCGAAATAATATTCCTGGTCAAGCTAGGAACATAATAAACATTCAACAATGTCAAATACAAGCCACTAGGTAGTAATAAATCAAAACTTCCAATTGAATCCACCGCAACCCTTGCACTGTTTCCAACCCGGAGTACTACCTCGTTTGCCTTCAGTCGCCTACTCCTTTTGAACCCCTGCAACATATTACAAATGTGAGTTCCACAACCAGTATCAAATACCCATGTGTTAGGAGATAAATTATAAAGTTCTACGTCTATCACATAGATACCTGAAGTGCCCTCACCGGCCTTCTTCTTCTTCAACTCCGCAAGATAGGTAGGGCAATTTCTCTTCCAATGCCCAACTTTGCCACATTCGAAGCACGCGTCTTCTTTGGCAATCTTTGCCTTCTTTTTGGGCGGATGGGATGGTTGGACAACTTTCTTGCCCTTTCCTTTGACAACCCTTGCCTTTCCCTTGCCCTTGGAGTTGTTGGGGTGTTCGGGTCTAGTCCTCTTTGTACCACCTTCCTTGATCATGAGAACTTGAGTGGTTTTCTTAGGCAGATTGTTTTCCACGGTAATTAGCATCCCATGCAATTCCAGGATTGTCTTGTTCAAACCATTCATGTTATTATTCATGACGAAGGGATCAAAAGACTTTGTCAAGGAGTTAAGGATCATATCCGTTGCTAGCTCTTCGGGCATCACAACTCCAAGACGTGCCAAATGATCAATGTGATTCTTGCAAGCATGGAAAGTCCATCCTCCATCTTGCAAGCATGGGAAGCCCGAACAGTTTCGAACCTTTCCGTTCTTGCAAGTTGTTGGAACATTTCCTTCAATTGATTAATCATGTCATAGGCAGAATGATTCTCTAAATCCTTCTGAAGGTCAGGAATCATAGTTGCCAACATTAGACATGATGCATCAATGGAATCATCCATCTTTTTAAGCCATGCATCGTGTGCAGGCTTAGGGATGGCAGGGGGCTCTTCAGGAAGTGGCTCATTGAGAACATATTCTTTCTTTTCTTGTTTGAGAACTATTCTCACACTACGGTACCAATCCAAGAAGTTGGTGTGGTTGAGTTTTTCTCCCTCAAGGAGAGACCGTAGTGAAGTTTTGTTTGGAGCCGGGTTTGTTGTGTTTGGTGCCATCTACAAAATTTTAACAAGGTTCAATTTAGTAAATTATGATATTAAGTCCTTAATGATTAAAACCCTTTCTTGTTTCATAAACTTTAATTGATTGAGGTCTAGAATCCAAGTTGCAATACAAACAAGCAGTTAGGTATCCTTTATCCCACCTATTTGAATCAACAAGGTAGGTAACGGTTTACCAATTATATCCAAATATAATTTCTAGAGTTATGAGATCCCATTATAACATTTATAAGTTTGGCATGTTTGATCCCATCTATGCCTTGGATTTCTAATGCTTAGGTGACCTTTATCACAAAAGATTTCCAAACAAATCATCCCACTTAAACGGACTTGTAGTTTTGACAACTATTAATGGTTAGGTGTCCTTTATCCCATCAATATTGCAAAACTACCTCTTGTATCATAAGAAGACTCCAAGTGGTTAGGTAACCTTTATCCCACAAGGATATACAAGTGATACATGAGTGTCTTTAAGAGGGGTGGCATTGATTTGTATTTCGAAAGGGATTTGTATGTTTTACAATTCTAATTTTGAAAAACATATGGTATCATGTAGATTGCATGCATCCAATGAACATGGTACCATTAAATCTTATTTTGTTAATTGGTTCTTTAATCATAAAATCTCCATTTTATTAATTCTTTGTTTGTGGTCAAGATTACATTTAATATCCAATATTAAGTTTGAGTTTGATCACATACATAAGAACCAATTTTAATCCTAAATAATTACCATTATTATTTAGGGTTGGAGTTTGTAAGAATTCATAAAATCTCCATTTTGTTTCATTCATTTTCAAAACTTGACTTTATAGGTTTTATAACAAAACCCATTTTTAATAAAACCAATTTTATTATATCTTATGTTTTATATGTCAATTTGAAAATTACAAACTCCTTGATGATTATGTTTAATTATCTAGGTTGTCTAGCATGCAAAATCTTATTTTCATCCACAACATAAAATATAGTTGGTTACATAAAATCATAGATTAAACACTTGCATGTTGCCAAAGAAGCCATGCATGAACATTGCATTCAAGAAGATGAACATTCATGGCTTCCAAAAACCAAGTTTATCCAAACAAACTTATTATCTAAACATGCAATATAGCCATGGCTCTGATACCAATTGTTGGAAATCAATGTTCAAGTTATGAGTTTCAAAAACTAGATTTTGCAACGGAAGCAAAAACATGAACACAAATTTCACTTCAAAAGGATCATGCTATATGCATGTAGAGATAAGATGAAGAACAAGCATAGATTAAGTTCAAGATTATAACCTTTGTTCTTGGATTGATATGGACGAAATTGATGAGGCTAGGAATCAAGTTAGAATCCCTCTATAGCTTAGTCCACCACAAGCTTGAACACCTTTGATGCTAGTCTTGTTAACTTGCAAAATGAAGCTCTTATTTCCTTGAAACAAAAAACGATTTTTTGCTTGAACTCAAGAGAGAGTTTTGAGAGAGTTTTGGCTGATTGTTACCTAGTGTGAAAAGCCCTTACAAAGCCTTCAAAATGGACGGATCTATCATATGGGAAGGAAGAGAGAAAGTGGCTAATATAATAAGCAAAAGCATGCAAGTTTCTTTGGTCAACTCTTGAAAGATGAAAGAATAATTCATGCTTTTCCAACTTTCCATATATTCCTTCCTAGGCATGCATGTCACGGCCATATGATGGGTTTTTCAAAAGGATTATTTACAAATTGTATTATTTATAAACTTATATCACAAAGTTTATAAATAATAAAACTTCACACTTGTATTTAATGGAATAACATTTAAACCATTAATTATTTATTTAACCACTTAATCAAGCATCATGAATGATATAAATATACACATATATGTCTATATATATATATATATATATATATATATATATATATATATATATATATATATATATATATATATATATATATATATATATATATATATATATATATATATATATATTACATCATGCACATTTTATTTAATTTACCAATTAAATCAAATAAAAGGTTTACTTATAATTCAATTAAAATCATTTAACAATTTAAACAATTTAATTGTTATACTACATTAATTCATCACATATGAATTAGTAATCAACCTTTATTTTGGAGTTATTATTATTTACCTCAAATAATAATAACTTACAAAATTAAATTGCAAGTTTAGTATCATTTGGTATTAAATCAAATTTAACATTCCAAATGATCAATTTGCTGTCAAACTTGTTGTTGGTGTGACCCTATAGGATCATGTATTATTAGTAATATCATTTTTATGATCATCCTTGGGCATACTTAACTAACATTTAATCCCAAAACCAACCAACTCCTCTGTAGTGGGTCTTAAATGGGTTTTTCGAAATAAACTGGATACAGAAGGTAACATTGTACGAAACAAAGCTAGGCTAGTTGTCAAAGGATATTGTCAACAGGAGGGAATCGATTATGATGAAACCTTCGCTCCTGTTGCCAGACTTGAATCTGTCCGAATCTTTTTGGCTTTCGCAGCCCATAAAAACTTTGATGTCTATCAAATGGATGTCAAATGTGCTTTTTTAAATGGCGAACTTGAGGAAACAGTGTATGTAGAACAACCACCAGGTTTTATAAATGAAAAATACCCAAATCACTGTTACATCCTTGACAAAGCAGTCTATGGGTTAAAGCAAGCACCAAGAGCTTGGTATGAAACTTTAACCAGGTTTTTAAAACTGTCAAACTTCAAACAAGGTTCTGTTGATCCCGCTCTCTTCAGAAAGAAAGTTGGAAATCATCTCATGTTAGTTCAAATCTACGTGGATGATATCATCTTCGGATAAACAGACCCTGAACTTTCAAAATATTTCGAAAACTTAATGAAAAGCAAGTTTCAAATAAGCATGATAGGGAAGATAAATTTCTTTCTCGGCCTACAAGTTAAACAAACATCCGAAGGCATCTTCATAAACCAAGAAAAATACACACAAAGCTTATTGGAGAAATTTGGGATGGAAAACTGCTCAAATGCGAAGGTTCCCATGGCTGCTGGTACATGACTCACACCTTCGCTTGACAAACCGGAGGTTGATCAAAAGGTCTACAGAAGCATGATTGGTTCTTTACTCTACTTAACAGCTAGTCGCCCAGATATCATGTTTTCAGTGTGTAATTGCGCACGATATCAGGCAAATCCAAGAGAGCGTCATCTAGCCGCAGTCAAAACAATCTTTCGTTATCTTCATCGAACTCCTACTCTTGGTTTATGGTACCCTTCAAATTCAGGCTTCTTTCTTCAAGCCTACTCCGATGCTGATCAGGGGGATGTGCACTTGATCGTAAAAGCACTTCAGGGGGATGTCAGTTTCTAGATGGCAAGCTCATCAGTTGGCAATCAAAGAAACAAACTTGTGTTTCCATCTCCACAGCTGAAGCTGAATACATTGTTGCTGCTGCATGCACCTCCCAGATGATCTGGATCCAAAGTCAACTAAGAGATTATGTTATCTACATGCGAAGAATACCCTTATTCTGTGACTTACAAAGTGCCATACGAATTTGTCACAATCCGGTTCAACATCAAAGACCAAACATATTTCTCTCTGATATCACTTTATCAAAAGCCATGTAGAAGAAGGAAATATTGAGGTCCATTTCGTTCATACGAATGATCAGCTGGCCGATATCTTCACCAAAGCTCTAGATGAAAAAGACTTTACACGAATCATTCATGGGCTGGGCATGCTAGAGTCATCCGCAGTTCCAAACACATAATCAGCTAAGTACTTATAGTCAAACAACTTTGCACTTCATTTTTTTCTTATTTTCTTAAGTTTTTTTAAAAATAGGTTTTAAAATTTTCTTTTGCATTTAAGTTTTTTTAAAATTTACTTGTCATCAGAAGCAAAACTATTCATATACAAACCTTCGGTTCCATTCGGATACATTTATATTCGTACAACAATAGTCACTATTCACATCCGACACTTCGGATCGCTTCTGATAACACGTAAATACTGACTTCTGCACATATCATCGTTGATGTCACTCTCATCCGAAACCATATATTGCAAAATATCAACACACATTTAAAGGACAAAACGTGGTTTTTAAAGTTTGTTGAACATATCTCATAGCACTAAGAGATATTTGGGACTTGCATTGCAACATTGGTAACACTTCGGATGATCTGATCATGGTTAAAAACCTTATGACATGTCCATACTTCACACAAGACTTCATGTAAACTCCATGTCTTACTTGCACCCAGTGGTTCTTCCTTCGCATAAGCAAATAACTAATCAGAAAGACTTAGTCTTTTTAGGACATTTTCCAGGTATTGCGTGGTAGTAAACATTTGACAATTCCTGATACGAAGAAAAGAAGATTCATACACATTTAACTGATGGGGTTTATGAAAATATTTATGAAAAATCATGCTGAATTGAATAAGTAGAAATAATAAAGAGCAATAATTGCTACAAGCACATAAGAGTTGAAATAATTCAAAAGCAAAGAAACGCTAGCAAAGCACTTACACAATACTTCAAGTCTATCTTCGGATACAATAACAAAACAATACTACGATTAGAACTATACGAAGTACTCAAGGCGTACCTCCTGTCTTCAATGCAACAATCAGGATCTCTTGTGACACAGTTGAGAACCAGATTGGAGGTATGAACGTCTCAGTAACCCGTCTTCCATGACAAGGGTGGAGTAGTGCACAATTTTCAAATGCTTGTCATCCGAAAAGCATGTCCAAATACTCCATCTGGTGAATCGAGATAATTTTTTTTAATCCCATAAAACTTCAAATCAGAAAATCGGTAATATAACTCTTCGTATTGGGATGTGTCATCTAAGGTTACTACTCGTAATACTTAGAATCCTTTACCAGACAACAAAGTTAATATCCAGGCGATGGTGGAATAACTACAATGGGTTCAACTATCCATATGAATGCACATTACATTAATCTTGTTCGGATATATATGTGTCATAAGGACTTCTTAGTATAATCAGCTCTCATCCTACGAACTGAACAAAATCATAATTTCACAACTTCAATGGATCATTGTATTAGCACTTCGGATGGTTGACATAAATGAATCATGAGTAGACTTCGGTTGTATATTTCATAAACAGGAAAAACCCAAAAAAAAAAATTTATTTTATTCTATTTATTATTATATTATATGCGAATCATGTCTGTTGGGATTCAACGAGATTCGTGGGATCCTTACTGATCCTGTTTCGCTTTGGGAGATGCAGGAACCAATAGGAATCGAGCACAACGTCTACCTGGGGATGATGCAGCTGTCAAACCGAGAAAAAGGGAATCTCCCCTCAACTTACGGATGACGTGGACGAACCCTATTCGACCGTTCAAAAACACGCATTAATTGCACATTCTCTCTCCACTCATCAACATACTATATAAACCGGGCAAAACCCTTCCTTTACCCCTTCTGTTTCAAATCTCTCTAAACCTGCAACTAAGGATTCCCAAACACTCTCAACTCTCACAACTCAAAATACTCCCAATGGCCACCGACGATATTTCATTCACAGCAGGAGAAGCTGATTCCGTTCCAGATCTCAACCCCATGTCTACAAATCACGTTGCAAACCTTGACCCTGAAGCTTACTCGTCAACAATGGCGATGTTGGTATTATGTCTGCAACACTCACCACTTGCACACGCCATGACTGCCATTGCCAAAGTTCCAAAATTATGGGTGAACAGGGCACACCACACTGCACGTCTAAATGCAGATGGTCAGTCTATGTCCTTTGAGATCGTAACGGCTGCTGAAACAAAGAAGACGATTACAGTGAAGAAGGAGTAATTCGCCAAGATTCTCCAACTACCGGTGACTGGACGGTTTTAGATGGCCTCTCAGTCGGAAATCCTGAATATACTGAACGAGATGGGGCACACTCCGGTCACACGCACCATGAGTTCTTTCAAAAAGAACAAGTTGTCCTCTGTCTGGGGCTACTTCTTTAGCATTCTCCTACGAAGTCTCTCTGGAAGAACTTCAGGCCTAGATTCCGCTTCCTACACCTTCTTGCAACTACACTAAGAATCTACTACAATGTTCCAGTTGACTACGCTTCGACTCTTTGGACCGATTTCACCACCTACCTTAATAATGCGAAGAGGGCCGCAGACATCGCATCTACACGCTTCTGGGCCTTAATTGTTCAAGCAGCATATGCTCATGAGAAGGTACCAGTACCCTCAAACCTACCTATTCATGAGTTTCATCAAGTCCAGATTCCTTCAAGCTCAACTTCGGATGACCGGATGGAATTCATTGCTCAAATCCCTAAGGCAATGTTGTGCAAAGTTCCAGACGATAATCTGACATTGATCGAGTATCGGAACACAATCACGACACCTTCACCCCTCAGGGTTTTCACAAGAATCATTGAGTCCGAACTTCCAAAGGCGAAAGGTGGAAAACGTAAAGGCACAGCCGAACCATCCGAAGCCCCAGCCAAGAAACCAAAAACAAGGAAGAAAACTCACGCTATAAAACCATCCAAGAAGAAAGCTGCTCAGTCTTCACGACCCCCAACACCTCAATCCGAAGACGAAGAAGAGGAAGAAGGAGAGGATGAGCATACGCATTAGGAGGATACCAACATTCCTCCATCACCAACCGAAACAACAACCAGTACGGTACCTCCCTCTGATCTATTTGTTACTTTAACCGAAACCCCAGTGGTGTCCGCACATTTGACCACTGTCAACACATCTAATGTGGAGACAAGTCAAATAGAGACCCCTGTGCACACATCTGATGTGGACACAAGTCTCACATCGGGTACTTCAACTGCCACGACTTCACCTTCTCCACCACCGAAGCATACAACACCACTCTTCAGTACAACAACAGAAGTACCTCCACCACTTCATTCATTCTTTATGGATGACATGGCTGATTCTCTGTCACATCCTCAAACCACGATGGCGGAATCGTCTGACGGTGGAACGAAACGTAGTATCACAACCATTGCATACATTGAAACATAAGTAAATAGACAACCATCTTACATTGAAATTGGAAAGTTACATTATTCAAACGGTATTGTTTAAACCCGATTACAGTACGATAACGAAATAAATAAAGGAGACGTCTTCGCGTCCCATCCCAAAAGGATAGTCATTCCTGACTAATTGTTACCTGAGAATACAAGTGATTTTTCAAGTGTCAACATTACGTTGGTGAGTTCATAAGATTTTTGTATAAGAAAAGTTCTTTTTGTTTGTAAATGATAGTATTGTAAACCGAGAAAATCCAATATCTTCTCATGAAATGTCCAAGTCCCAAAGACTAAAATGTATAAAGTAATTTGTAGTATAAATCCGTTAAAATATATGATTCCACGTAAACAAATTATAAAGTTGATTGTTTTTCCATGTGAGACTCCTTATAACCATACTGTAACTTGTAGGCCTGCTGCGACGTTCTTCAGACGTTAGAATGTTATGACATTTGTCACCCCAGACCTGCCGGTCTAGCTGTAGCTAACAGCTTAGGTGTGGGGTTGTCAATCCCGTATAGATCTATACACAAATATCACGTTCTCTTACCGAGACTCTGGTTATAAATTCAGGACTTATAGTATGTACTTAAATGAAGTACTTGTGAAGACGCATCTCTCAAAATGTAGGTATTCAATCAACTTGTTTACGTAAAAATTTGTGTATGAAAAACCATTGTATTTGTTCATTATCGTTTTTCCCATGATAAGATTGTAATGTATGATAATTATATATTTTTATATAATTACTTGATTTTGTTCAAAATATAATAGTAACCTTTGTATTCACAAACTATTCCTGTAATAGTTTATTTTTATTATTCCGTCATAAAAACTATATATTTACGAATTTGTGTGAAATAATTTATTTAGATGGTTATACAATTTATTAATTCCAATAATATTTCATGACTATCAAATAAAGAACGGCCAGGTAGAAGATCGGATGGGGAGGCAGGACCCTTTCAGCGTATAAGCCTTTCGGAAATCCAACAACCTAGCTCAATTGATCGGCCTAGACACCGTCCTCGTAAGTAGATCATTCAATATTATTTTTGGAATTATAATTGAATTATTGTAATAATGGTGTTTACAAAATTTGTATTTTGTTTACTACTGTTACAATTGAGTATAAATAATTATTTCAATATTATGACTTGTATTCTCCCCCTTAAAAACTTGAATAAATATAAAAAGAAGGGGTATGAACTCACCTTTGAAGCGTAAATTCGGTTTAGATATAAGAACGATCGTATTTGAGAAGCACTGCGAAATATCACCACAAAACAACAATGTTTTGTGCGGCGAAGTGATGATGCTCTTGGCCAAAAGGAGAACAATTGGAGAAAGAAAGAAGAAGCTAGAATTTCTGGTGAATTTGTGAAGAAAAATCAGAGAAGTTGAGCTTCTATTTATAGTATGTTTATTTTCGTATAGCGGCCCTCAAGATACATAGATTTGATAATTATAGCTTTTAGAATTTGTTTATGACAAGACATACCCTTAAACACTCTTTAAATAGATTTAATAGTTTTTATATAAGATAAATAATTTTTGTTTATAAAAATGTAATCTACAAAAATCGTAGTTTAATAATATCAACTTTTTAACTAAAAATCTCTAACGAATTACCGAAAGGGTATTAGTTGTAGTTTTAATAAGAGTATAGGGTTTAATTGTAAATATAATTTCTTTTTAAAGAAAAAGAAAATATTAAATATAAAACTGATACCCATAATATGGAATTTTGATGTCAGGTTGTTCGTATCGACGATACCGTTTTAATGGTATATTTTGTGTTTCATAAAATGATATAATATTTTTGGTAAACTTAACAATACGTATTGAATACGTATAAATGAAAATATGAATTCTTTATGGTAAAATATGTAAAATTGGATAATAATGGAGTGGGACCCGCTATATATATAATAATATTATTATTTTCACGGGTTTCGTTTACTGAATTCACGGACAATCAACAATCACCGATTATATATATATATATATATATATATATATATATATATATATATATATATATATATATATATATATATATATATATATATATATATATATATATATATATATATATATATATATATATATAATCAAACGTCGCTATCAAGTTAAATTATATGTTTTTCTATCATATCTTTTTATATATAATATTTGGTAAAAATATAATTACATATTCGGAACCGTCGTAATTTTATCTATGTTTTGATATAAAATTTGTAATATTCCGAAGAGTTTTACATTTTTACCTTTCACTATTCACTATTCGGATACTATTCACTGTCACTATTCACGATGTGAAAAAAAATAATTTTATTTAATTTTAAAAAAATATTTAACTTAATAGCGTTTGTTCGTATAATTGTTTTGAATTAGCGTACATACTATTATATTATACAACGTAGAGATTATGAAGTTTACATTTCACATATTGATTTAACGTACGCTTTGACTGACTTGAGTTGACTTTTGTTGACTTAGTTTGACAGTTGTCACATTCTCCCTCTTCACATGAGTCTGACAAACAAGAGGAGGATTACTTTGAAACAGCCCCAGTTCACATACAAGACGTAGAATATGATGAACCAGACACGAACATGGTCTCAATGAAGCAATTCTATCAACTTAATGCAAAATTAAATATACTGATCCGAGCCCAGACCACGTACACATCAGACAAAGGGCCTGAGGTAACTTCTGAACACTTGGCAGAATCCCTTACATCTTTTGAAGAAACCATCAGGAAGAAAGTCACCAAGAAAATTAAAGACGCAGTCAAAGTAGTAGAAACGGATGTCAAACAGATGACAATGCCTTCATCGCAAGTGTCACACCCTCAAACCGTATTGGCGGAATAGTTTAAGGGTGGATGACTTCATGAACAATATCATAACAAAGTTGCACAATAGTGAAAACCAAGCAAACAACCATCATTACATAATTGCAAAAGTTACATAGTTTAACTGTATCATGTTTCGATTACAATTACAAATGATGACAAAATATGCAAAATGACGTCGTAACGTCTCTTCAACCAAGCTTGTGGTTTACCTTTTTAGTTCCCTGAGAATACAAGTAGTTGAAAAAGTGTCAACAAATAAGTTGGTGAGTTCATAAGATTTTTGTGTAGAAATGTCCTTTGTTTTGTAAGCAATAGTGTTGAAAACCAAGAAAATCCAATATTTTCTCTTAAAATGTTCCAAGTCTTTAAATCCCAAAGACTAAAATGTAATATGTATACTGTAGTGTACTTTCTTTGAAATGTGTGTTCCCACGTAAACAATTTATAAAAATATTAAGTTGATTATTTTCCCATGTGAGATACCATATAACCATACTGTGACTAGTTGGCCTGCTGCGCGTTCTTCAGGCGTCAGAATTGTTAGACATTTGGACACCTCAGACCTGCCGGTCAAGCTGTAGCTAGCAGCTCAGGTGCGGGGTTGTCAATCCCGTATAGATCTATACTCAAATATCACGCTCTCTTACCGAGACTCTGGTTATATAAATGTTCAGGACTTATAGTAGGTACTTATAAAAGTACTGTGAAGATTCATCTCACAAAAATGTATGTATTCCAATCAACTTGTTTACGTACGATTTGTATATAAAAACTCTTGTAATCGTCCATTATCATTTTTCCCATGATAATATAGTATAGTATAATAATTATATATTTTTATATAATTATTTTTATCATGTTTGAATGTCATAGTAACCTTTTAAACTATTCCAATAATAGTCTATTTTTAGTAATTACGTCGTAATAACCTTATTTTTGTGAATAATAGCGAAATAACTTGTTCAAAGATTATAAATATTATCTTTTAAGATATTTCACACAAAAATAATATAATAACTTGATTATAACCATTTTTGCTAGAAAATAGTGTCTTTATTTATAAAAACGTAGTTTTTACTAGTTTACGTTTTTATTCAAGATCTAGCATCTTTGTACACTTTATTTGTAGTTTAGTAAATTTTACACAACTTAGTATGTCAAAATGTTCCAAGTACATAGATCTACTTATATTTCAAGACAATATCATATTTATAACATTTTTGTTCAAGATCTAACATTTTTACACACTTATATTATAGTCTAGTAACTTTTATACAAGCACATAATGTATCATTATGAACATCATACAAAGATCTATCCATATTTCATATCAAATGTATTTTTACCCAAATACTAACTTTATAAAATTGTGTAAATCAACATATATAACATTTAAACATATATATACTTGAATAAAACAACATTTATAGTTAAAGAACTTGTATTCTCCCCCAAAAAGGTTTGAAAAGATGAAAATGTGGGGTATGAACTCACCTTGAGTGTGGATCTTAGGATTCCTTGGAAGAAGATTGAAGATTTTGGTTCTAAGACCCGAAGGACCCTTGGACAAAGCTATTATCCAAAGGTTTTACGTAGATGTTAGTGTGTGTACAAAGAATAAAAGTGGTGTAATAAGGTTTAAAATCATAAGATGAGGTTAACTTACCAAGTTTCTTTGAAGGAAAACCTTGAAAATAAAGAAAATGGTGGTGGAATGTGGGGGTGGAGTGTGTCGTGAGTTTGAGAGGATGATGGAGTTTTAAGAGGTTTTCTAGCAAAATGGTGAAGTCATGAGGCATTCCTTATATATAAAATCCACGTAATGTGCATGTATTTGTTTAGTATTTTCATTTTAATCACCTTTTTCTAGCTATAGGGCATGGGAGTGAGATTTGGTGGATGATGAGATTGAGGCTGCCGATCCTAGAGGGAGAAAGAGAGAAGTCTTGGAAGTGATTTGCTAGTCAAAGTGAGGTGTCATGGTAGTATTTCTAAAATATAAAATGGAGTATGGAAATTGTATTACTTTATATTATTTTTAGTACTCACAAATCTTAGGTTTAGAATAATAGGTTTGGAAGATGATGGTGATTTGCTTCAGCCGATGGTTAGGGGGGAGGGGGTGGGGTGGTGTGGTTTTTATAAAATAGCAACATACTTTATAAAAATAAGTGATTTTTATAAAATAGTAAGTCGTTTTAGTGAAATTTTGTGCGTTTTTGACGAAACGAAGTTCTAAATAATTATTTTGTATAAAAACATTGCCAAACATTTATTTTGATTGAATTATAACTCGTTGGGTGCCGGAATACGCGTTTAAGCGCGGTATTCTTCCGTTTTCGCGATTCTCGACGTTTTACCGGAAATCGCATCTAGCTTTGAAATTAAATACTAGATATTATTACGTTACTTATCATATGAATTTTTATTTCATATTTGATGTTTAAGGCACCACATTTTGTATTTTGGTTCCAAACCCTGTGTACATTTATCCGTTCACAGCGGTTCAATCGTTTTAACTTTCACATACGAACTCCGTTTTCGACGTTCTATATATCGAAACTTTCGTATTTATAAGTAGGTTGTTTTATGAATATTATTATTTTCAAAATAATAATTGTACGATTTTCGAATTTCTACGCTACAGTAGTCTGCTGTCCGTATTTTCGATTTTTAACCGATAATTGTTTTGATTTAGCATACGTAATACTATAATATTAATAATTCAACGCAAAAGTTATGGAAAACAACTTTTCAACATATAGATTAACATATGCTTCGTTTGAATACAGTTGACTTTTGTTGACCAAAATTTACAATTGTCACATCATCTACCCGTTAGAGAGAATTTCGTCCCGAAATTTAACTCTTGAGTGGATCCTCAAGGGTTTGGGAAGAGATGTGGGTACTTCTGCTTCATCTGGTCTTCACGTTCCCAAGTGAATTCTGGTCCTCGCTTGGCACTCCAACGGACCTTGACTATCGGTATGCGGCTTTGTTTCGTCCTCTTGATTTCTCTGTCCATGATCTCTACGGGTTCTTCCACAAAAAGAAGGTTCTCGTTCACCTCGATCTCGTCGAGCGGAATGACAAGAGTTTCATCGGACAGGCATTTCTTTAAGTTTGACACGTGAAAGGTGGGATGGACATTGCTGAGCTCCTGAGGTAATCGAAGTCTGTAGGCTACTGGGCCGATCCTAGCGAGGATCTCAAAGGGCCCAATGTATTTGGGGTTCAGCTTCCCCCGCTTTCCAAAGCGTATCATTCCTTTCCATGGCGAGACCTTCAACAACACTCGGTCGCCAACCTGGAATTCCAAAGGCTTGCGTCGCTTATCCGCATAGCTCTTTTGTCGGTCACGAGATGCTTTCAATCGTTCGCGGATCTGAACGATTTTCTCAGTTGTCTCTCGTATGATTTCCGGACCGGTGAGAGCGCTGTTAGGTGTTTGGCCTCTGGCTAGTTGAGTATCACCCACTTCGGCCCAGCACAGAGGGGATCTGCACTTGCGTCCATATAAAGCTTCAAATGGAGCGGCTTTGATGCTAGTGTGGTAGCTGTTGTTGTATGAAAACTCAATGAGCGGTAAGTGGGTGTCCCACGCCTTACCGAAGTCTATCACACAGGCTCTCAACATATCTTCCAGCGTTTGGATGGTTCTTTCACTTTGGCCATCCGTCTGCGGATGGTAAGCTGTGCTCATGTCAAGCCTGGTTCCCATAGCCTTTTGTAATGATTGCCAAAAGTTTGAAGTGAACCGGCTATCTCTATCCGAGATGATTGATCTCGGCACACCGTGCAATTTTACAATTTCTTTGAGGTAGAGTCTTGCTAGCTTATCCGTCCTATCACTCTCCTTGATTGGCATGAAGTGAGCGGATTTGGTTAGCCTATCGACGATTACCCATATAGTATCTAACCCACCGGTTGTCTTTGGTAATTTGGTTATGAAGTCCATTGTTATCCGCTCCCACTTCCACTCGGATATTGGTGGTTGAACTAGCAAACCCGAGGGCTTTTGGTATTCTACTTTAACTTTGGCGCAAGTCAGGCACTTGCCCACGTAAGTAGCGATTTCTGCCTTCATGTTTGGCCACCAATACAGTTTCTTGAGGTCCAGGTACATTTTGTCGGACCCGGGATGAACGGAGTATCTAGTCTTGTGAGCTTCATTCATGATAATGTCTCTGTATCCGCCGAATCTCGGTGTCCAGATTCGGTTCATGAGGTAACGAGCTCCGTCATCCTTAATTTCAAGGTTTTTATCCATCCCTCGCAAGGCTTCATTTGCGACGTTCTCAGGTTTTAAGGCTTCTAGTTGCGCCTCTTTGATCTGAGTGGGTAACTGGGAATGGATCGTCATTGTTAATGATTTCACTCGGCGGCCCGAGTATTTTCGACTGAGGGCATCAGCTACTACGTTGGCCTTCCCTGGGTGATAACGAATTTCGCATTCGTAGTCACTTAGTAGCTCCATCCAACGTCGTTGCCTCATATTGAGTTCTTTTTGGTTGAGGATATACTGGAGACTCTTATGGTCGGTGTATACTGTACATTTTGTGCCGTACAGGTAGTGTCTCCAGATCTTCAATGCGAACACTACTGCTCCCAACTCGAGGTCATGTGTAGTGTACTTGACCTCGTGAGTTTTAAGCTGCCTTGAAGCGTAAGCAATGACCTTTCCTCTCTGCATGAGTACACAGCCTAGACCCTGGTTCGATGCGTCGCAATAGACCACAAAGTCTTCTGTTCCTTCTGGAAGAGACAGAATAGGAGCGCTGCATAAAGCTTTCTTTAGGGTCTGGAAGGCGGCGTCTTGATTATCTCCCCACTTGAACGTTACACCCTTCTGTGTCAGGGTGGTAAGTGGCTTTGCAATTTTAGAGAAATTCTGTATGAATCTTCGGTAATAGCCAGCAAGACCCAAAAACTGACGGATTTCTGTCGGAGTTCTTGGTGCTTTCCAGCTTTCGATGGCTTTGATTTTGGAGGGATCCACATGTATCCCTTCTTCGCTGACTACGTGGCCTAGAAAGTCCACTTTTCGAAGCCAGAATTCGCATTTCGAAAATTTCGCATACAGCTTCTCCGCTCTTAACGTCTCCAAAACTTGTCGTAAGTGTTGGCTATGTTCCTCCTTGCTTCGTGAATAAATAAGTATGTCGTCAATGAATACTATCACGAATTTATCCAGGTAAGGTCGACATACTCGGTTCATCAGATCCATGAACACTGCGGGCGCATTGGTTAATCCGAAGGGCATCACCACGAATTCATAATGGCCGTAGCGAGTTCTGAATGCCGTTTTAGGAACATCTTCTTCTTGAACCTTGAGTTGGTGATATCCCGACCTCAGATCGATTTTTGAGAAATAGCTCGCTCCTTGGAGTTGATCAAACAGGTCGTCAATTCGGGGTAGTGGGTATCGGTTCTTTATAGTGAGCTTGTTCAACTCCCGATAGTCAATGCACATACGGAATGATCCATCCTTCTTCTTCACGAACAAGACCGGCACTCCCCAAGGTGAGAAACTCGGCCTGATGAACCCTTTACTTAGCAGTTCGTTTAGTTGGCTGGATAATTCTTGCATCTCTACCGGGGCTAACCGGTATGGTGCTTTTGCTACTGGAGTGGCTCCTGGGATCAAATCAATTCTGAACTCGACTTGTCGTGCGGGTGGTACTCCTGGAAGGTCTTCTGGGAATACGTCGGGAAAATTACAGACTTCGGGGATTTCTTTGATGTTCTTTACTTCTTTCTTTTCGTCAACAATGTGGGCTAAGAAGGCATGGTATCTTTTCTGTAGGTATTTTCGGGCTTTGATGCAAGATACGATTCGAAGGCTGGTACTGGGTTTATCACCGTAGACAACAATAGTCTTGTCATTCGGCAGATGAAGTCGGATTCCTCGTTCGTAACACATGATGTCGGCATGATGGGGAATTAGCCAATCCATACCAACAATCACGTCAAAACTTCCTATTTTAACAGGCATTAAGTCGATTTGAAAGGAGTGATCGTCCAGAGTAAGTGTACAGCCTACGTATATGTTGTTTGTGCTTTCTGTTTTGCCATTAGCCATTTCTACTGTAAATGTTTCGTTGAGTGGTTGAGGTTTTTGTTTTAGTAAGTATTTAAACTCGTGGCTTACGAAACTCCTCTCCGCACCGCTATCGAATAGTACACAAGCATATGAATTATTGATGAGGAACGTACCGGTAACCACGGTAGGATCCTCCACCGCTTCTGTGCGTCCCATAGCCAGGACTCTTCCATTTCTCCCCACATTCTTGGCCTTCGGGCAATCACGCTTATAATGCCCCGTCTCGCCACAACCATAGCAAGCTTGACTCACCCCGACATTAGTGGCTTGGGTGGCTTGTGGAGTTGGCGTCCTGCAGAATCGGGCGGTGTGGCCCTTCTTGTTACAGTTCAGGCAGTGCATTTCTCTACAGGGTCCGGTATGGTGGAAGTTGCACTTGTTACACTTCGGTAGCGTCCCAATGTATTGCTTGGTGGTAGTTGGGGCGTTCGGGACAGTGGCTGCACGAACTGCCACAATCTGTTGTCTTTTCGCACTGTCTTGGTTTGGTTGGTTTCTCCCCCTGTTCCAGGGTTTCCTCTTGTGATCCTTTTCTCTTGACTGTTCGGTCTTTTGGGTCATTGTTCCCTGGCGCACCCCGTGGTTGACTAGTCGCTGGGCCAATCGTTTGGCGCTGTCAAATGTGGCGGGACTTGCGGCTTCCACATTCCCTTGGATCTGGGATGATAGTCCCCATATGTAACGTTCCACTTTTACAGACTCCGGTGTGACCATGGCTGGGCAGAGGGTTGCCAGGTCGTTGAATCGGTTTGTGTAAGCGTTTAGATCCGAACCTTTCATTGTGAGGTTCCACAGCTCTTGTTCCAACTTCTGGATTTCCCCTCGGGGGCAGTACTCCTTCATCAACATTGTCTTTAATTCCTCCCAGTCTATCGAGTTTGCCACTGGGAGTGTCAGCGACTTGACATGGCCCTTCCACCAAGACATAGCCGTCTCAGAGAAAGTGCAGGCAGCGAACTTTACTTTCATTTCTTCCGGACACGCAGTGATATCGAAGATCGACTCAGTTTTCTCGATCCACCTTGTGAGGTTAAGGACACCACCGGTGCCGTGGAAAGTTATCGGCTTGCAACTGACAAAATCTTTGTAAGTACACACTCGAGAATGGGTTGATGTTTCCCCATTGGTGGAATCGTTGGTGCCGTTTCCACTTCCGTTTCCATTTACCCCGTTGGTGTTAATATGGGCGACAGCTGCGGTCACGGCTGCCGTGACAGCGGCTTGAAATGTCGCCGAGTCCATCATAGGCGCTTCAGGGGTCTCGACGGGTGTGCGTCTGTTATTTCTTCGGCGAGGTGGCATGATTCTGCCACAAGGATTTAAGATTGTCGTTGGTTAGTTTTGGAAGAATTGTTATGATTATGTCATCATTTGAATGTGGTACTTGTATCTTATTGTTATCTTGTTTCTTTCGTTTCGTAAGTTGTATCTATGATCTAATATCAAACATACTGGTCATTCACACATACATCATTTATAAATCAAACACATTCTTCATATTCATAATAATACGGAGTGTTACATGAATTTTGAAATGAAAATTTGGCCTTCACAGAGGCCTACAGAGTGATAATGATAAACAGCGTAACGGCTTACAAAACGTGTAGTCACTTGATTGTAGAACCGCGCCTATATACAATAGTGAGCCGCACATAACGCATACTCGTAGATGTCCTAGTCTATATAAAAATTTGAGTAGTATAACTACTACTCAAGACGAACTGGGTCCCCCAGCCCTGCGTAGTGCGTCCACTTGCGCCCTGAGCTCAGCAGCCTCGCGCTCGGCCTCCTCGGCCCTTCGCTCCACCTCGCGAATCCTTTCCTCGGATTCGGATATTCTGACAATCGCCTCGTGCCACATCCCCAGGGCTGTCTGTACGTCCTCCTCGAGAGTGTCGAGTCGTCCAGCGGTATGGCCGCGGGTCTCGTCTAAACGTCGGAGGCGAGCTGAGTTGACCTCGGCGACGGCCCCCACGTCCATAATCTGACTGGTGGTCGCCCTAATCTGCTCCTCATGGCGCCTGATGCGTCCGACCATGGTGGGTAGACCTCGGTCTGCGTAGCCCCCGCTATTGATGTCGTAGCGGTCGTAGAATAGGTCGTACGGGGGTCGCAAGCCCTGTTCGCGGCTCCAGACGCGTATCTGCTCCGCCCAATCTGGTGTCGGGCCCTGAAGAGGTTCTTCTATTAGTAAGGGGCGGTGAATGGGAAGTACCCTCTTTCGAGGTGTACGCATCCATAACGGGCCACCAGGGTGGCAATATACCTGAAACAGTGGTGGTGGCGGCGGCACGTGTAGGCTGCGGACTGGGTGTCGAGGGTCGATGACTTCTGGCTCATCTTCGGACTCTTCCTCGTCCCACTGATCTTCTTCTCCCGAAGCTTCCTCCGGTTCCTCTTCTGGAACCTCTTCGGGTTCCTCCTCTGGTTCTTCATTCAGCCATCCCCCATTTCCCTCCTCGGGGAAATATGGGTCTCCTGGCAAATGGAATCCTGCCATAGCGTCTGTACGAGGATTGGGGTGTAAGAAGTATATATAAGGGGATTCTTAAATACACACATATATATATGACTAAGTAATGTACACAAAATACTCATATAGTATTTTAACTTCATGTTTAGTTCTATAGTGTCATAAAATACTCCTATAGTATTTTAAATTTTATGTTTACTCCCTTTGGTTACTGGTAAGTGTTCGGACTCGTTGTTCACCACGACCATTCCTAAGTATACGTTAATCATATCTTGGATCAATACAGTTGATCAGGCTCTATTTATCCAAGACATCATTACCAAACACTTAGGCCTATCCGTAGCGTTCAACTCATCTTACCACTTTCGTATGTTTTTGTTATGATATCGTTCTAGCATGTATGTAGGTACTTATACTTTTATAAAAATTATCGTTGTAATTTTAAAAGTATACTTGTACGAAAATGTTTTCGAGAGTTTTAGTCCCATTGTATTTATAGTTGTATATCTTGAAATGGATTGATATACTTAGTTCACTATAAACAATGCTCTGATACCAATCTGTCACACCCTCAAACCGTATTGGCGGAATAGTTTAAGGGTGGATGACTTCATGAACAATATCATAACAAAGTTGCACAATAGTGAAAACCAAGCAAACAACCATCATTACATAATTGCAAAAGTTACATAGTTTAACTGTATCATGTTCGATTACAATTACAAATGATGACAAAATATGCAAAATGACGTCGTAACGTCTCTTCAACCAAGCTTGTGGTTTACCTTTTTAGTTCCCTGAGAATACAAGTAGTTGAAAAAGTGTCAACAATTAAGTTGGTGAGTTCATAATATTTTTGTGTAGAAATGTCCTTTGTTTTGTAAGCAATAGTGTTGAAAACCAAGAAAATCCAATATTTTCTCTTAAAATGTTCCAAGTCTTTAAATCCCAAAGACTAAAATGTAATATGTATACTGTAGTGTACTTTCTTTGAAATGTGTGTTCCCACGTAAACAATTTATAAAAATATTAAGTTGATTATTTTCCCATGTGAGATACCATATAATCATACTGTGACTAGTTGGCCTGCTGTGACGTTCTTCAGGCGTCGGAATTGTTAGACATTTGGACACCTCAGACCTGCCGGTCAAGCTGTAGCTAGCAGCTCAGGTGCGGGGTTGTCAATCCCGTATAGATCTATACTCAAATATCACGCTCTCTTACCGAGACTCTGGTTATATAAATGTTCAGGACTTATAGTAGGTACTTATAAAAGTACTGTGAAGATTCATCTCACAAAAATGTATGTATTCCAATCAACTTGTTTACGTACGATTTGTATATAAAAACTCTTGTAATCGTCCATTATCATTTTTTCCATGATAATATAGTATAGTATAATAATTATATATTTTTATATAATTATTTTTATCATGTTTGAATGTCATAGTAACCTTTTAAACTATTCCAATAATAGTCTATTTTTAGTAATTACGTCGTAATAACCTTATTTTTGTGAATAATAGCGAAATAACTTGTTCAAAGATTATAAATATTATCTTTTAAGATATTTCACACAAAAATAATATAATAACTTGATTATAACCATTTTTGCTAGAAAATAGTGTCTTTATTTATAAAAACGTAGTTTTTACTAGTTTTCGTTTTTATTCAAGATCTAGCATCTTTGTACACTTTATTTGTAGTTTAGTAACTTTTACACAACTTAGTATGTCAAAATGTTCCAAGTACATAGATCTACTTATATTTCAAGCCAAGATCATATTTATAACATTTTTGTTCAAGATCTAACATTTTTACACACTTATATTATAGTCTAGTAACTTTTATACAAGCACATAATGTATCATTATGAACATCATACAAAGATCTATCCATATTTCATATCAAATGTATTTTTACCCAAATACTAACTTTATAAAATTGTGTAAATCAACATATATAACATTTAAACATATATATACTTGAATAAAACAACATTTATAGTTAAAGAACTTGTATTCTCCCCCAAAAAGGTTTGAAAAGATGAAAATGTGGGGTATGAACTCACCTTGAGTGTGGATCTTAGGATTCCTTGGAAGAAGATTGAAGATTTTGGTTCTAAGACCCGAAGGACCCTTGGACAAAGCTATTATCCAAAGGTTTTACGTAGATGTTAGTGTGTGTACAAAGAATAAAAGTGGTGTAATAAGGTTTAAAATCATAAGATGAGGTTAACTTACCAAGTTTCTTTGAAGGAAAACCTTGAAAATAAAGAAAATGGTGGTGGAATGTGGGGGTGGAGTGTGTCGTGAGTTTGAGAGGATGATGGAGTTTTAAGAGGTTTTCTAGCAAAATGGTGAAGTCATGAGGCATTCCTTATATATAAAATCCACGTAATGTGCATGTATTTGTTTAGTATTTTCATTTTAATCACCTTTTTCTAGCTATAGGGCATGGGAGTGAGATTTGGTGGATGATGAGATTGAGGCTGCCGATCCTAGAGGGAGAAAGAGAGAAGTCTTGGAAGTGATTTGCTAGTCAAAGTGAGGTGTCATGATAGTATTTCTCAAATATAAAATGGAGTATGGAAATTGTATTACTTTATATTATTTTTAGTACTCACAAATCTTAGGTTTAGAATAATAGGTTTGGAAGATGATGGTGATGTGCTTCAGCCGATGGTTAGGGGGGGTGGGGTGGTGTGGTTTTTATAAAATAGCAACATACTTTATAAAAATAAGTGATTTTTATAAAATAGTAAGTCGTTTTAGTGAAATTTTGTGCGTTTTTGACGAAACGAAGTTCTAAGTAATTGTTTTGTATAAAAACATTGCCAAACATTTATTTTGATTGAATTATAACTCGTTGGGTGCCGGAATACGCGTTTAAGCGCGGTATTCTTCCGTTTTCGCGATTTTCGACGTTTTACCGGAAATCGCATCTAGCTTTGAAATTAAATACTAGATATTATTACGTTACTTATCATATGAATTTTTATTTCATAATTGATGTTTAAGGCACCACATTTTGTATTTTGGTTCCAAACCCTGTGTACATTTATCCGTTCACAGCGGTTCAATCGTTATAACTTTCACATACGAACTCCGTTTTCGACGTTCTATATATCGAAACTTTCGTATTTATAAGTAGGTTGTTTTATGAATATTATTATTTTCAAAATAATAATTGTACGATTTTCGAATTTCTACGCTACAGTAGTCTGCTGTCCGTATTTTCGATTTTTAACCGATAATTGTTTTGATTTAGCATACGTAATACTATAATATTAATAATTCAACGCAAAAGTTATGGAAAACAACTTTTCAACATATAGATTAACATATGCTTCGTTTGAATACAGCTGACTTTTGTTGACCAAAATTTACAATTGTCACAGCAAGGGGGAGAAGGACCTCGACTAACAACACGGCAAACAAGAATCACCTTCGCTCCAACAGCAACAATCACAACCCTTGCACCACTCACTCAAACATCGACTATCACTGCTCAAACAAAAAAAACATTCTTTGGATTCACATCACCACCAACAATCACCACAACGTCACCAACAACAACTATTCCTCCTGTTTGGTGAAGAACAACTCCAATGACAACCGAATCTACCTCCAGCCTCATAAAAAGATTTTCCGGTGGAATCAAAATCAGAGTAACTACTGCACCTTCATTTGCTTCAACCAAAATAACAACTTCTAAAGTCCCACCTGAAACAGGTCATTCAGTCGACAAAGGAAAGAAGATTGCTAAAGTATTGTCGTAAGTTGAGGAAAAGAAACAAAAGGCAGAGGAGTATGAGAAGCTGAGGCATTTGTATATGATCTCAAGAGACAAGGCAGGAAAGAAAGAAGTCTTGGGTTCAGTAAACAAAATCTAGACATATGAAACGATAATGAATTCGGCCTTTACCACAGTTGAAATGTTTGATCGATTACCACTTGTTTCTTTCAGTGATGAGAATTCAACAGAGCTGCAACTGGATATTCCATTCAATCCGAAGCTATTTGCTGCCAATGTCTATGACATTGAGTTTGATCCCGCTGAAAAGAGAAAATTTCAAGAGCAAAAAGTCAGGTTTCATGCAAACCTTGCTGCTGATCAAACTGATGTCTGGTCTTGCTTAAAGATTGTTGGAATTGACAAGATTGCAACCGGACCACTCTTCGAAGACATATATCAGAACTTCACTTATCATCTCCGAAGAGGTGAACAGAAGATAGAGAGCTCTTTCACTGTTACAGACTTCCCACTGATTAATCCGGATGACTTCATGGTACTAGTTGAACGACTCTTCAGCCTGACACAAGTAAGAATATCTTAGCAGGTCGGTCTTACTAGAGGTCAGAGGATAATAGGAAGATTTATGGGTTCGTATCTTAAAAACTTCGCCTGTATGATTTGGAAATTGCCAAACTGTTTAAGCAATCCATTGCTGCTACTGATAAAGAGTTGAATGGCATATACAAAATCAGTGATGGAAAGATTCTACAGAAACCGTGGGGAGTAGTTTATAAGGGAAAGCTGACAAGGAAAGGTTCATTGAGAAAGCTGTTCTTCGACATGGATGAGAAAGAGAAGTTTCCTTCAACATTTTTGGAAGGAATGATTGCAAGAGTGACTGTTAACAATGAAAACTCAGATGATGCGAAGCTTGAATTGTGCACTCATCTGAAGTGGTGGCTACAAATTCGGATGGAGTTGACCAAAGCTTTTCGTATGTTATAAACTTCAGAAACCTGACATCTTCACCACAAAGGGGGAGAATGTTAGGATTCTAGTTGTGATGATATTTTGATATCCAAAGTACATGCGTTCCTATCCGAAGGTTTTTGGTGATGCGAAGTGATTAGCTGATGCGAAGTGGGTGATGATACGAAGTCTCCATGCTTATCAGAAGACTGTTTAGATTATACTTATCTTTTGTAATAGATAATGACTAGGGTTTTTATGCTTATCTGTAACTAATTGGATTAAGTGTTTATCCAATTAGATCTTACTATATAAACACCTTAGCCCTAGTTGTTTAGTACGTTACTTTTGCAGTCGCATATTCATTGTAACGATCCTTATAGTTGCTCGTCGTTAAAAAGGCTTGGAGCACTATCCTTTTACATTGAATACAAATAATTTGACTGGGTGATTACTCAATTACTTTTGTTCTTGTTGTTTGCCTTGTTCTTATTTTGATCTTACAATATATATATATATATATATATATATATATATATATATATATATATATATATATATATATATATATATATATATATATATATATATATATATATATATATATATATATATATATATATATATATATATATATAGGCAAAAGTTCAACAATGGACTAATTTTAGGGGTGAGCATATGCAGGTACCCGCCTAATTTGACTAAAACCGGAACTGGCGGTTCCTGAAAAGTTGGAACCGGAACCGGTCTAAGCGGTTCTTAAATTTTAGGAACCGGAACCGGAACTGGAACCGGCGGTTCCGGTTCTGAAACAGGGTATCCTGTTACGTCAACTTTTTTTAATTTCGACCACTTTTTTGAAAATCGGAACGATTTTAACCACTAAAAAACCGGTTTATTCATGACCAATAAGTCAATGGGGTAGAAGCCACTTTTATAAAAGACTTGGCCTCCAATTCATCTTCTCACAGGCGATATGGGACAGATGTTAAGGAGCTCTATGCCTTTTATAAACCTTTTGCTTCACATATCTTGCTTGAGGCCAGTGATGTAGGACACCAAGCTAAAATGAACAAATAAATCATACCCACATCACACATCCTCAAATATTCTTCATTCTTTCTTATTTTACCCTTTTGGTAGATTTTAGTTTTAATATGAATACGAAATGTTGTGTTTAACAAATACAGTATATACCCCTTTCGTAGATTTTGGTTTTAATAAGAATATGACATGTTGTGTTTAATATATATATATATATATATATATATATATATATATATATATATATATATATATATATATATATATATATATATATATATATATATATAATATTTTTCAAAATACAGGGTACCCGGCGGGTACCCGTTTCAGAAAAATGAGAACCGGAACCGGAACCGCTTAGAGCGGTTCCATCATCTTAGGAACCGGAACCGGAATCTCTTAAGGCAGTTTCGGTTCCGGAATCGGCGGTTCCGAGACGGTTCCGGTTTCAAAAGCGGGTACCCTGTTCCGCTGCTCACCCCTAACTAATATAAACATGATACCAAGGGACTAATCTTATCCGCACGATTATACACTTTACGGTGGACGTGCATCTACCAGATTATAAAAAAACACACTTCATTTTTTTCGTTTTTTTAATTTTTAGGACTTATTTTTTATCGAAAATAAACTAAATATATAGAAATTTATAACTTTTTATCCTTTACAAATAGAGATCCATATTGATATACAAAAAATGATTTTTTTTTCGAAATTTTCGCTAGTTGAGATTCACATGTGAATCTGAAATGTTATTCAGTTCACTTTTGACATACACAAATGACATATGATATTATCATGTGAATTTGAATAATTTTTTGTGTGAATGTGAATGGAATTAACTTATGAATCATAGTATATCTATTATAAATGAATAAAATATTGAATTGTTAAAAATTTTCTAACTAAATTAATCATATTCATATTTCGGAGTATATTTAAAATACCATATGATATTGATATATGAATCTGAGTAAATTGTTGTGTGAATATAAATAATTAATGTTGTGAATGAGAGTAAAATCATTATAAATGGTTAAAATGTTGAAGTAGTAAAAAACTGTTAAGTAACTTCTCAAAACTATATGATTTTGATATGTAAATGTGAATAAGATTTCATGTAAATATGAGTAAATCCATTTGTGAATTAAGTATATTACTTATAAATGGTTATAATATTGAAATAGAAAAAAGTTTTAAAAGTAAAAAAATTACTCATATTCAAATTTTTACAGTTCAGATTCACATGCTGTTATTATGTTATTCTCTGTTGGCATTCAAAATGACATATGATATTGTCAAGTGAATCTGAATAATTTTTTGTATGAATGTAAATGAAATTAACTTATGAATCATAGTAAATTCATTATAAATGATTAAAATGTTGAAGTGTTAAAACTTTCCTAAGTAAATTAATCATATTCATATTACAAATTATATTTAAAATACCATATGATATTGATATGTGTATCTGAGTAAATTGTTGTGTGAACTTAAGTAAATTCAATTGTGAATAAGAGAAAATTTATTATAAATGATTCAAATGTTGAAGTAGTAAAAAACTTATGATTAAATTCTCAATAGTATATTATATTGATATGTGAATATAAGTAAATTTTCGTGTACTATATCATGTTCCAAAAAATTAGAAAAAAATATAAAAAATACAAATCATAAAATCGAGAATAGTACTATATCATGTTCCAAAAAATTGGAAAAAAAATCTAGATCATTGAGAAACAGTAATGATCTACAAAAAAATTTATTTTGTGGATCATTGTTTCATTATAAAAAAATAATGATCCAAAAGTTTTTTTTCGAATTATTTTTCTCCAATATAGTACTATGATCCATTTTATTATTTATATATATTTTTTATTTTTTTCAATTTTTTAAGGTGTCATCACGAGTTCTCACTTTAAAAAGAGTTCTCACCCGATCTTTTATATATATATATATATATATATATATATATATATATATATATATATATATATATATATATATATATATATATATATATATATATATATACTATAAACCATATATAAATTACAACCCCATTATGCATAATTGTCTTAATTTTTAAGATAGTACAAGCTAGCAATGCATTGAAATTTCAGCTTCTATTCAATTTTTGAAACGGGATATTAAGGCGCTTCAATTAATTTTGAAATTTTTTGAAATGTCTTTGCACGCCTGTTCTCTCTCTCTATATATAAATGTTTTTGGTGTCGGAAAAGTAATTTTCGTCAACCCCCAAATGTATCCTCTCTGAACCATCGTGCACTCTTCTTCCTTATCTTCATTCATTGTCGACCTCCCACTCTCTATTGTTGGCATCATCGCCGACCACCATCACCATCAAAAGTCACCACCACAACCAACAATCGTCGTCACCTGCGACCACCACATCCAACTACATTCTCCCCTCTATATCTCTCTAATTCCGAACCCTAGATTTTACATTTCTATCTCCCTTTCATCCGTCTGTAGAAATGCTCCTCCCTATCCTTGCATCAGGGAAACAGATGAAAGTCCAACAACCCACCGCCATTGGTCTTTTTTTCTCCATCTCTCTTCAGAATCGTCACACTACACCACAAGACCTGGTGGGTTTCTCATCCTCCCTCTATCTCAGTAGAAACCTTGGATCTATGTGACAATTGTAAATTTTGGTCAACAAAAGTCAACTATATTCAAACGAAGCATATGTTAATCTATATGTTGAAAAGTTATTTTACATAACTTTTGCGTTGAATTATTAATATTATAGTATTACGTATGCTAAATCCAAACAATTATCGGTTAAAAATCGAAAATACGGACAGCAGACTACTGTAGCGTAAAAATTCGATAATCGTACAATTATTATTTTGAGAATAATAATATTCATAAAACGATCCACTCGTAAATACGAAACTGTGGATATATAGAACGTCAGAAACGGAGTTCGTATGTGGAAGTTATAACCATTAAATCGCTGTGAACGGATAAATGTACACAGGGTTTGGACTCAAAATACAAAATGAGATGCCTTAAACATCAAATATGAAATAACAATTCATATGATAAGTATCGTAATAATATCTAGTATTTAATTTCAAAGCTAAATGCATTTTCCGGTAAAATGCCGAAAATCGCGAAATCGGAAGAATACCGCGCTTAAACGCGTATTCCGGCACCCAACGAGTTATAATTCAATCAAAATAAATGTTTGGCAATGTTTTTATACAAAATAATTATTTAGAACTTCGTTTCGTCAAAAACGCACAAAATTTCACTAAAACGACTTACTATTTTATAAAAATCACTTATTTTTATAAAAGTATGTTGCTATTTTATAAAAACCACACCACCCCACCCCCCCCCCCCCTACCCCCATCAGCTGATGCAAGGTCCCAAGGAGATCCATAGCCATTAATCATGCAAATCTAGCCTTCATATATAATAATGAAAAGAAAAACCTAGCCTAAATCAAATAATAAACTAATTAAAGAGCCATACCATTCCAATTTAACCAAACCACCAACACACTCCTCTCCTCTCTCTTCCTCTCATCACTCACGGCTCTCACCTCACTCTCTCCCTCTCTTTTCTCTTCCAAAACCGTGACCAATCACCACCATCTCCAAAATCCATTCCAAGTCCATTTCTCAAGATCAAGTGGTAAGTTCCATACCCCTTTTGATTCTAAACAACTTGATATAAGTTTTACACCTTTTACACACACTAACATCCATCTATATCCATTGGATATTAGATTTGTTCAAAGGTCTTTAAGCTCCAAACTCCATCATCTTCAAAGATCTTTCAAGCTCTCTTGGTAAGTTATGATTATCTAGTGATTTAAGTTCTAAATACCTTCATATACTCTTGTATACACACATACTCACGGAAATCCATTGGATAATAGCTTTGTCCAAGGGTCCTTCGGGTCTTAGAACCAAAATCTTCAATCTTCTTCCAATGAATCCTAAGATCCACACTCAAGGTGAGTTCATACCCCACATTTTCATCTTTTCAAACCTTTTTGGGGGAGAATACAAGTTCTTTAACTATATATGTTGTTTATACAAGTTTATATGTGTTTAAATGATATATATGTTGATTTACACAAGTTTACTAGTTAGTATTTGGGTAAAAATACCTTTGACATGAAATATGGGTAGATCTTTGTAAGATGTTTATAATGATACATAATATGCTTGTATAAAAGTTGCTAGATTATAATTAAAGTGTGTAAAAATGTTAGATCTTGAACAAAAATGTTATAAATATGATTTTGACATGAAATATGAGTAGATCCTTGTATTTATGAACATTTTGACATATTAAGTTGTGTAAAAGTCACTAAACTACAAATAAAGTGTACAAAGATGCTAGATCTTGAATAAAAACGTTATAAAAGCGAAAACTAGTAAAAACTACGTTTTATAAATAAAGGAACTATTTTCTAGCAAAAATGGTTATAATCAAGATATTATATTATTTTTGTGTGAAATATCTCAAAAGATAATATTTATAATCTTTGAACAAGTTATTTCGCTATTATTCACAAAAATAAGGTTATTACGACGCAATTACTAAAAATAGACTATTATTGGAATAGTTTATGAACAAAAGGTTATTATGACATTCAAACATGATAAAAATAATTATATAAAAATATATAATTATTATACTATACTATATTATCATGGAAAAAATGATAATGGACGATTATAAGAGTTTTTATATACAAATCGTACGTAAACAAGTTGATTGGAATACATACATTTTTGTGAGATGAATCTTCACAGTACTTTTATAAGTATATACTATAAGTCCTGAACATTTATATAACCAGAGTCTCGGTAAGAGAGCGTGATATTTGAGTATAGATCTATACGGGGCTTGACAACCCCGCACCTGAGCTGCTAGCTACAGCTTGACCGGCAGGTCTGAGGTGTCCAAATGTCTAACATTTCCGACGCCTGAAGAACGTCGCAGCAGGCCAACTAGTCACAGTATGGTTATATGGTATCTCACATGGGAAAATAATCAACTTAATATTTTTATAAATTGTTTACGTGGATACACACATTTCAAAGAAAGTACACTACAGTTTACATATTATATTTTAGTCTTTGAGACTTAAAGACTTGGAACATATTATGAGAAAATATTGGATTTTCTTGGTTTTCAACACTATCGTTTACAAACAAAGGACTTTTCCTATACAAAAATCTTATGAACTCACCAACTTAATTGTTGACACTTTTTCAACTACTTGTATTCTCAGGAAACCAAAAAGGGTAAATCACAAGCGTGGTTGAAGCGACGTTACGACGTCATTTTGCATATTTTTGTTATCATCAGTAATTGTAATCGAAACATGATACATCGAACTATGTAACTTTTACAATTATGTAATGATGGTTGTTTGCTTGGATTTCACTATTGTGTAACTTTGTTATGATATTGTTCATGAAGTCATCCACCCTTGAACTATTCCGCCATTACGGTTTGAGGGTGTGACAGATTGGTATCAGAGCATTGTTTATAGTGAACTGAGTATATCAATCCATTTAAAGATATACAACTATAAATACAATGGGACTAAAACTCTCGAAAATATTTTCGTACAAGTATACTTTTAAAATTACAACGATAATTTTTATAAAAGTATAAGTACATGCATACATACTAGAACGATATCATAACGAAAACATACAAAAGTGGTAAGATGAGTTGAACGCTACGGATAGGCCTAAGTGTTTGGTAATGATGTCTTGGATAAATAGAGCCTGATCAACTGTATTGATCCAAGATATGATTAGCGTATACTTAGGAATAGTCGTAGTGAACAACAAGTCTGAACACTTACCAGTAATCAAAGGGACTAAACACAAAATTTTAAAATACTATAGGAGTATTTTATGACACTACAAAACTAAACATGAAGTTAAAATACTATATGAGTATTTTGTGTACATTACTTAGTTATACATACTTCTCACACCCCAATCCTCATATAGACGCTATGGCAGGCTTTCATTTACCCAGAGATCCTTATTTCCCAGACGAGGGAAATAACGGATGGCTCAACGGAAATCCGGAAGAGGACTTCGAGGAGGATCCGGAAGAGGACTTCGAAGAGGATCCGGAAGAGGGCGAGGAGATGGAAGAAGAAGACCAGTGGGACGAGGAAGAGCCCGAAGATTTGCCAGAAGTCATCGACCCTTGTCACCCAGTTCGCAGCTTACATGCACCGCCACCACCACCGCTGTTTCAGGTATATCGCCACCCTGGTGGCCCGTTATGGATGCGTACACCTCGAAAGAGGGTACTTCCCATTCACCGCCCCTTACTAATAGAAGAACCTCTTTAGGGCCCGACACCAGATTGGGCAGAGCAGATACGCGTCTGGAGCCGCGAGCAGGACTTGCGACCCCCATATCACCTATTCTACGATCACTACGACCTCAGCAGGGGGGCTACGCAGACCGAGGCCTACCCACCATGGTCGGACGCATCAGGCACCATGAGGAGCAGATTAGGGTGACCACGAGTCAGATTATGGACGTGGGAGCCGTCGTCGAGGTCAACTCAGCACGCCTCCGATGTCCAGATGAGACCCGCGGCCATACCACTAGACGACTCGACACCCTCGAGGAGGACGTACAGACAGCCCTGGAGATGTGGCGCGAGGCTATTGAGCGAATATCAGATTCTGAGCAGAGAATACGAGATATTGAGCGGAGGGCCGAGGAGGCCGAGCGCGAAGCTGCTGAGCTCAGGGCGCAGGTGGACGCACTACGCGGGACTAGGAGGTCAGGTTCATCATGAGTAGTACTTATACTACTCAAGTTTTGGTATAGACTAGGACATCTATGAGTACGCGTTATGTGCGACTCACTTTTGTACGTAGGCACGGCTCTACAATCAAGTGACTACACTTTTTGTAAACCGTTACTCTATTTATTTTTATCGCTCTGTAGGCCTCTGTGAAGGTCAAAAATTTTCATTTCAAAACTTATGTAACACCCCGTATTATTATGAATATGAAGAATATGTTTGATTTATAAGATGATGTATGTGTGAATGATCAATATATTTGATACTAAATTATAGATACAACTTACGGAACGAAAGAAACAAGGTAACAATGAGATACAAGCACCACATTCTAATGATGACATAATCATAACAATTCTTCCCAAAAACTAACCAACGTCAATCTTAAATCCTTATGGCAGAATCATGCCACCTCGCCGAATAAATAACAGACGCACACCCGTCGAGACACCCGAAGCACCTATGATGGACTCGGCGACATTCCAAGCCGCTGTCACGGCAGCCGTGACTGCAGCTGTTGCCCATATTAACACCAACGGGATAAATGGAAACGGAAGTGGAAACGGCACCAACGATTCCACCAATGGGGAAACATCTACCCATTCTCGAGCGTGTACTTACAAAGATTTTGTCAGTTGCAAGCTGATAACTTTCCACGGCACCGGTGGTGTCCTTAACCTCACAAGGTGGATCGAGAAAACCGAATCGATCTTCGATATCACTGCGTGTCCAGAAGAGATGAAAGTAAAGTTCACTGCTGCACTTTCGCTGAGACGGCTATGTCTTGGTGGAAGGGCCATGTCAAGTCGCTGACACTCCCAGTGGCAAACGCGATGGGCTGGGAGGAATTAAAAACAATGTTGATGAAGGAGTACTGCCCCCGAGGGGAAATCCAGAAGTTGGAACAAGAGCTGTGGAACCTCACAATGAAAGGTTCGGATCTAAACACTTACACAAACCGATTCAATGACCTGGCAACCCTCTGCCCAACCATGGTCACACCGGAGTCTGTAAAAGTGGAACGCTACATTTGGGGACTATCATCCCAGATCCAAGGGAATGTAGAAGCCGCAAGTCCAGCCACTTTTGACAGCGCCAAACGATTGGCCCAACGATTGGTCGACCACGGGGTGCGCCATGGAACCATGACCCAAAAGACCGAACAACCAAGAGAAAGGGATCACAAGAGGAAACCCTGGAACAGGGGTAGAAACCAACCAAATCAAGACGGTGCGAAAAGACAACAGATTGTGGCAGTTCGTGCAGCCACTGTCCCGAACGCCCCAACTACCACCAAGCAATACATTGGGACACTACCCAAGTGTAACAAGTGCAACTTCCACCATACCGGACCCTGTAGAGAAATGCACTGCTTGAACTGTAACAAGAAGGGCCACACTACCCGATTCTGCAGGACGCCAACCCCACAAACCCCTCAAGCCACTAATGTCGGGGTGAGTCAAGCCTGTTACGGTTATGGTGAGACAGGACATTTTAAACGTGATTGCCCAAAGACAAAGAATGTGGGGAGAAATGGAAGAGTCCTAGCCATGGGACGCGCTGAAGCGGTAGAGGATCCTACCGTGGTTACCGGTACGTTCCTCGTCAATAATTCATATGCTTGCATACTATTCGAAAGCGGTGCGGAGAGGAGTTTCGTAAGCCACGAGTTTAAATACTTACTAAAACAAAAACCTCAACCACTCAAAGAAACATTTACAGTAGAAATGGCTAATGGCAAAACAGAAAGCACAAACAACATATACGTAGGCTGTACACTTACTCTGGACGATCACTCCTTTCAAATCGACTTAATGCCCGTTAAAATAGGAAGTTTTGACGTGATTGTTGGTATGGATTGGCTAATTCCCCATCATGCCGACATCATGTGTTACGAACGAGGAATCCGACTTCATCTACCCGATGACAAGACCCTTGTTGTCTACGGTGATAAACCCAGTACCAGTCTCCGAATCGTATCTTGCATCAAAGCCCGAAAATACCTACAGAAAAGATACCATGCCTTCTTAGCCTACGTTGTTGACGAAAAGAAAGAAGTAAAGAACATCAAAGAAATGCCCGAAGTCTGCAACTTTCCCGACGTATTCCCAGAAGACCTTCCAGGAGTACCACCCGCACGACAAGTCGAGTTCAGAATCGATTTGATCCCAGGAGCCACCCCGGTAGCAAAAGCGCCATACTGATTAGCCCCGGCAGAAATGCAAGAACTATCCAGCCAACTAAACGAACTGCTAAGTAAAGGGTTCATCAGGCCGAGCTTCTTGGGGAGCGCCGGTCTTGTTCGTAAAGAAGAAGGATGGATCATTCCGTATGTGCATTGACTATCGGGAGTTGAACAAGCTCACTATCAAAAACCGATACCCGTTACCCCGAATTGACGACCTGTTCGATCAACTCCAAGGAGCGAGCTATTTCTCAAAAATCGATCTGAGGTCGGGATATCACCAACTCAAGGTTCAAGAAGAAGATGTTCCTAAAACGGCATTCAGAACTCGCTACGGTCATTATGAATTCGTTGTGATGCCCTTCGGATTAACCAATGCGCCCGCAGTGTTCATGGATCTGATGAACCGAGTATGCCGACCTTACCTGGATAAATTCGTGATAGTATTCATTGATGACATACTTATTTATTCACGAAGCAAGGAGGAACATAGCCAACACTTACGACAAGTTTTGGAGACATTAAGAGCAGAGAAGTTGTATGCGAAATTTTCGAAATGCGAATTCTGGCTTCGAAAAGTGGACTTTCTAGGCCACGTAGTCAGCGAAGAAGGGATACATGTGGATCCCTCCAAAATCAAAGCCATCGAAAGCTGGAAAGCACCGAGAACTCCGACAGAAATCCGTCAGTTTTTGGGCCTTGCTGGCTATTACCGAAGATTCATACAGAATTTCTCCAAAATTGCAAAGCCACTTACCACCCTGACACAGAAGGGTGTAACATTCAAGTGGGGAGATAATCAAGACGCCGCCTTCCAGACCCTAAAGAAAGCTTTATGCAGTGCTCCTATTCTGTCCCTTGCAGAAGGAACATAAGACTTTGTAGTCTATTGTGACGCATCGAACCAGGGTCTGGGCTGTGTACTCATGCAGAGAGGAAAGGTCATTGCTTACACTTCGAGACAACTTAAAACTCACGAGGTCAACTACACTACACATGACCTCGAGTTGGGAGCAGTAGTGTTCGCATTGAAGATCTGGAGACACTACCTGTACGGCACAGAATGTACAGTATACACCGACCATAAGAGTCTCCAGCATATCCTCAACCAAAAAGAACTCAATATGAGGCAACGACGTTGGATGGAGCTACTAAGTGACTACGAATGCGAAATTCGTTATCACCCAGGGAAGGCCAACGTAGTAGCTGATGCCCTCAGTCGAAAAGAATACTCGGCTCGCCGAGTGAAATCATTAACAATGACGATCCATTCCCAGTTACCCACTCAGATCAAGGAGGCGCAGCTAGAAGCCTTAAAACCTGAGAACGTCGCAAATGAAGCCTTGCGAGGGATGGATAAAAACCTTGAAATTAAGGATGACGGAGCTCGTTACCTCATGAACCGAATCTGGACACCGAGATTCTGCGGATACAGAGACATTATCATGAATGAAGCTCACAAGACTAGATACTCCGTTCATCCTGGGTCCGACAAAATGTACCTGGACCTCAAGAAACTGTATTGGTGGCCACACATGAAGGCAGAAATCGCGACTTACGTGGGCAAGTGCCTGACTTGCGCCAAAGTTAAAGTAGAATACCAAAAGCCCTCGGGTTTGCTAGTTCAACCACCAATATCCGAGTGGAAGTGGGAGCGGATAACAATGGACTTCATAACCAAATTACCAAAGACAACCGGTGGGTTAGATACTATATGGGTAATCGTCGATAGGCTAACCAAATCCGCTCACTTCCTGCCAATCAAGGAGAGTGATAGGACGGATAAGCTAGCAAGACTCTACCTCAAAGAAATTGTAAAGTTGCACGGTGTGCCGAGATCAATCATCTCGGATAGAGATAGCCGGTTCACTTCAAACTTTTGGCAATCATTACAAAAGGCTATGGGAACCAGGCTTGACATGAGCACAGCTTACTATCCGCAGACGGATGGCCAAAGTGAAAGAACCATCCAAACGCTGGAAGATATGTTGAGAGCCTGTGTGATAGACTTCGGTAAGGCGTGGGACACCCACTTACCGCTCATTGAATTCTCATATAACAACAGCTACCACACTAGCATCAAAGCTGCTCCATTTGAAGCTCTATATGGGCGCAAGTGTAGATCCCCTTTGTGCTGGGCCGAAGTGGGTGATACTCAACTAGCCAGAGGCCAAACACCTAACAGCGCTCTCACCGGTCTAGAAATCATACGAGAGACAACTGAGAAAATCGTTCAGATCCGCGAACGATTGAAAGCATCTCGTGACCGACAAAAGAGCTATGCGGATAAGCGACGCAACCCTTTGGAATTCCAGGTTGGCAACCGAGTGTTGTTGAAGGTCTCGCCATGGAAAGGAATGATACGCTTTGGAAAGCGTGGGAAGCTGAACCCCAGATACATTGGGCCCTTTGAGATCCTCGCTAGGATCGGCCCAGTAGCCTACAGACTTCGATTACCGCAGGATCTCAGCAATGTCCATCCCACCTTTCACGTGTCCAACTTAAAGAAATGCCTGTCCGATGAAACTCTTGTCATTCCGCTCGACGAGATCGAGGTGAACAAGAACCTTCTTTTTGTGGAAGAACCCGTAGACATCATGGACAGAGAAATCAAGAGGACGAAACAGAGCCGCATACCGATAGTCAAGGTCCGTTGGAGTGCCAAGCGAGGACCAGAATTCACTTGGGAACGTGAAGACCAGATGAAGCAGAAGTACCCACATCTCTTCCCAAACCCTTGAGGATCCACTCAAGAGTTAAATTTCGGGACGAAATTCTCTCTAACGAGTAGATGATGTGACAATTGTAAATTTTGGTCAAAAAAAGTCAACTATATTCAAACGAAGCATATGTTAATCTATATGTTGAAAAGTTATTTTCCATAACTTTTGCGTTGAATTATTAATATTATAGTATTACGTATGCTAAATCAAAACAATTATCGGTTAAAAAACGAAAATACGGACAGCAGACTACTGTAGCTTAAAAATTCGATAATCGTACAATTATTATTTTGAGAATAATAATATTCATAAAACGATCCACTCGTAAATACAAAACTGTGGATATATAGAACGTCAGAAACGGAGTTCGTATGTGGAAGTTATAACCATTAAATCGCTGTGAACGGATAAATGTACACAGGGTTTGGACTCAAAATACAAAATGAGATGCCTTAAACATCAAATATGAAATAACAATTCATATGATAAGTAACGTAATAATATCTAGTATTTAATTTCAAAGCTAAATGCATTTTCCGGTAAAATGCCGAAAATCGCGAAATCGGAAGAATACCGCGCTTAAACGCGTATTCCGGCACCCAACGAGGTATAATTCTATCAAAATAAATGTTTGGCAATGTTTTTATACAAAATAATTATTTAGAACTTCGTTTCGTCAAAAACGCACAAAATTTCACTAAAACGACTTACTATTTTATAAAAATCACTTATTTTTATAAAAGTATGTTGCTATTTTATAAAAACCACACCACCCCACCCCCCCCCCCCCCTACCCCCCATCAGCTGATGCAAGGTCCCAAGGAGATCCATAGCCATTAATCATGCAAATCTAGCCTTCATATATAATAATGAAAAGAAAAACCTAGCCTAAATCAAATAATAAACTAATTAAAGAGCCATACCATTCCAATTGAACCAAACCACCAACACACTCCTCTCCTCTCTCTCTTCCTCTCATCACTCACGGCTCTCACCTCACTCTCTCCCTCTCTTTTCTTTTCCAAAACCGTGACCAATCACCACCATCTCCAAAATCCATTCCAAGTCCATTTCTCAAGATCAAGTGGTAAGTTCCATACCCCTTTTGATTCTAAACAACTTGATATAAGTTTTACACCTTTTACACACACTAACATCCATCTATATCCATTGGATATTAGATTTGTTCAAAGGTCTTTAAGCTCCAAACTCCATCATCTTCAAAGATCTTTCAAGCTCTCTTGGTAAGTTATGATTATCTAGTGATTTAAGTTCTAAATACCTTCATATACTCTTGTATACACATATACTCACGGAAATCCATTGGATAATAGCTTTGTCCAAGGGTCCTTCGGGTCTTAGAACCAAAATCTTCAATCTTCTTCCAAGGAATCCTAAGATCCACACTCAAGGTGAGTTCATACCCCACATTTTCATCTTTTCAAACCTTTTTGGGGGAGAATACAAGTTCTTTAACTATATATGTTGTTTATACAAGTTTATATGTGTTTAAATGATATATATGTTGATTTACACATGTTTACTAGTTAGTATTTGGGTAAAAATACCTTTGACATGAAATATGGGTAGATCTTTGTAAGATGTTTATAATGATACATAATATGCTTGTATAAAAGTTGCTAGATTATAATTAAAGTGTGTAAAAATGTTAGATCTTGAACAAAGATGTTATAAATATGATTTTGACATGAAATATGAGTAGATCCTTGTATTTATAAACATTTTGACATATTAAGTTGTGTAAAAGTCACTAAACTACAAATAAAGTGTACAAAGATGCTAGATCTTGAATAAAAACGTTATAAAAACGAAAACTAGTAAAAACTACGTTTTATAAATAAAGGAACTATTTTCTAACAAAAATGGTTATAATCAAGATATTATATTATTTTTGTGTGAAATATCTCAAAAGATAATATTTATAATCTTTGAACAAGTTATTTCGCTATTATTCACAAAAATAAGGTTATTACGACGCAATTACTAAAAATAGACTATTATTGGAATAGTTTATGAACAAAATGTTATTATGACATTCAAACATGATAAAAATAATTATATAAAAATATATAATTATTATACTATACTATATTATCATGGGAAAAATGATAGTGGACGATTATAAGAGTTTTTATATACAAATCGTACGTAAACAAGTTGATTGGAATACATACATTTTTGTGAGATGAATCTTCACAGTACTTTTATAAGTATCTACTATAAGTCCTGAACATTTATATAACCAGAGTCTCGGTAAGAGAGCGTGATATTTGAGTATAGATCTATACGGGGCTTGACAACCCCGCACCTGAGCTACTAGCTACAGCTGGACCGGCAGGTCTGAGGTGTCCAAATGTCTAACATTTCCGACGCCTGAAGAACGTCGCAGCAGGCCAACTAGTCACGTTATATGGTATCTCACATGGGAAAATAATCAACTTAATATTTTTATAAATTGTTTACGTAGATACACACATTTCAAAGAAAGTACACTACAGTTTACATATTACATTTTAGTCTTTGGGACTTAAAGACTTGGAACATATTATGAGAAAATATTGGATTTTCTTGGTTTTCAACACTATCGTTTACAAACAAAGGACTTTTCCTGTACAAAAATCTTATGAACTCACCAACTTAATTGTTGACACTTTTTCAACTACTTGTATTCTCAGGAAACTAAAAAGGGTAAATCACAAGCATGGTTGAAGCGACGTTACGACGTCATTTTGCATATTTTTATTATCATCAGTAATTGTAATCGAAACATGATACATCGAACTATGTAACTTTTACAATTATGTAATGATGGTTGTTTGCTTGGATTTCACTATTGTGTAACTTTGTTATGATATTGTTCATGAAGTCATCCACCCTTGAACTATTCCGCCATTACGGTTTGAGGGTGTGACAATCTAAACCATCCAAAACTCGCTCTCTCATCACCCATTGGAAAACACATGCTAGTGCTAGCTTTAACAACCCACTGTGGTGAGTCTCTTTCTCTATCTCTCTATAGAACACCAGATCTGGTGGGTTTTATTTAACATTATGGTGATGTCATGAAACATGTTTTATGGGGGTTGTCGTGATTCTGGCTCTGCTACACCGGTGAAATAGTGAAGACCTGAAAACGATATGATGGTGTTGTCACATTCTGAAATGATGAAGATTTGAAACGATTATTAAGAGGTAATCTATATTTTTCTTTTCGTTTAAAGATCTGAAATCTTTTCGTTTAAAGATCGGAAACGATTCTGTATCATTGAAGCTCTGCATTTTTTTTCCGTAAAAGCGATTCTTTAATTTGTTCTCACATCTATCAATATTTGTTTTTTTTTGTAAACATATGCTTTCTAAAACACAACGATTGGTACCTAGAGTAAGTACTCAAGACTGATTGTGAGGATCAATTGTTTTTTATAATAATCAGTTTGGTTTATTTATGTTTCTTTGAATAATTTTAGCTTTTGTTTGTTTGAATGGAACTGAATCACAGATCAAAGATCCACGATGTTGTTTTATTATTTCAGGTCTGAATGGAACTGAAAAATATACCCCAAAAAGGTTCGTCTTATTTGTTCCAGTTTCTTCTTTTTACTAACTTCTTGCTTTTCTGTGTTGTTTTATTATTTCAGGTCAAAGATCCACGATGTATTGTTTTCTTCTTCACTGTTTTCACTTATCTTTAAGAATCAACAACCGATTTGTTATTTCACTTTTAATTAAAAGTTTGTTTAAAATTGCAGGGAAACAAGGAAGATGCTTGCCTTGTATATGAGCATAATGTTGTACCAGAGAAATGTTAAGAGGAATCATCGGTGCTTCCCTCGATCCACGCCACCTTCCACCATTCACCAAAAGGAACAACCGCCATCGTCTACCGATAACAACTACCGCCTACTCTGCGATGGGTATAATCAATCTCTCTCTCTCTCTCTCTCTCTCTCTCTCTCCCCCCTATGTATCTCACCATCTTGGCATGATTTACAGTTTTCATAAGGTTATTGAGCCAACTTAATTATTTTCTCCTTACCATTCTCGAATCCATTATTCACAGGTACTCCCATTGCAACTCCCCAAGACTCCCACATCATCGATTTGCTCCCAGCGTTACCACCACTGTTACCTTCGGAAACCTACATACAAATCATCCAGTTTATGTCTTATTTCTCTTTTATCTAAAACCTATTTAGGGTTATAAGTGGCTGACTCTGCAAGCCATTTCAGTGGTATCAACATAGATACCCACCTCTTGGACTGTTCAGTGACTAATCAGAGCTGTAATCTAATATGAATATGATACAAGAGGGGGTGGTCTATGGGTTGTTATATGTTTAAGTATAGAAATGGTAGATCAAATTAAGCAACCGTCTATGGTTTCTTTTTTAAACCTGAAGTAATAACAACCTACTTTCATTTAATTTTGTTTTTTTTTTTGTCAAATGTACACTCCTAATTATTGATATTGTAGAAAACAGTAGGAATTTTAGTACCTGGGGGTTGAAGTCATATATTTTGTTTCCTTTCCTTTTCTTATTATTCTGTAACTAAATGGGTAATTTGTGTTACAGGGACATTAGATGGGATATTATGCAGGGATTGACCTCATCTATCTTGGTTAAATGATGTAAATAATCTACTTGCTAGGAATGGCAATGGGGCGGGTAACGGTATACCCATCCCCGAACCCGAAATTGGTTTTTGTACCCATACCCGCCCCGATACCCGTCGGGGATCTTATCGGGGCGCCCCATCGGGGCTGAAGATCTCCCCATACCCGACCCTAAACCCGAAAATTACCTGATACCCGACCCGATACCTTGTAAATAGTTACTTGCAAAAAACTACAAAACAGTTGCAGAAATTGATAGTAAGCAACTCTGAAAATAAAAATGGTGCGTTTTAGAACAACCAAATGTCAAATAAAGTCTAAAAGCTACAAATAACTAATAGTCGCATACGTTAACATAACAAAAACCAAATATTAAATGTCATATCCATCAAAATACTACATCAATTTTAGAATAAACAATAAAACGCCAATTCAATCCAAATCAACGAAAGTTGTTCCGCTTCCGCTTCCGCTTCCGCCTCCGCCTCCACTTCCATCCTCCTTAGTAACTCCCTACAAATTGTTAAAGAATGTATTAATAAAAAACATTATATAAAAGTAATATTTCTATAAACTTTATTTACCTCTTCCACATCATAATCATAATCAATAGAACGACAATATGCCTCGCTCTCGTCCGAACAAGTTTCTGTAAAAAAAAACATAACATATTATTTATACGTAAAAGTGATTTGTATAATTGCATAAAATACTTTATTACCTCGAATTTCATTTAACAACCAACTCTGAGCACACATTAAAGCTTCCAATGTCTTTGGGTGAAGTCGACTACGATGAGGACTAATTAATCTTCCACTAGTGCTAAAGGCAGATTCTGAGGCAACTGTAGAAATTGGAACCGCTAATATATCTTTAGCTATCCTTTGTAGTGTCGGGTACTTAAACCCATTTGTCTTCCACCACACCAACAAATCAAGTTCCATGTCTTTAGGCAATAATTTTTCCCTCAAGTAATTATCCAACTCGGTCATACCTCCTGATTCATCATGACTACTCGTAATAGAAGCAATTTCTGATAAGAGTTTTTTGAATCCATCACGATGACCAGAAGACAACCCCACATCAAAGGAAGATGAACCACCACTGATGTTTGTAACAAGAATGTAAATAAGTTAAATAAACTAATGTTTCATTTATTATATGTAAACAATATAATACCTGCATTGTCGCTTTTTGTTGATGGATTACTTGACTGATACTCTTTAAACAAATGTTTTACAAACTCCTCCAACTTCTGAAATTCTTCATTTGCCTTTTCTGTTGGAAATCATGTGTTCATATAATTAGTTTCAAAACTTGAAGTTGCAACGGAAGCAAAAATCATGAACACGAATATCATTCCAAGAGGATCATGCTACATGCATGTAGAGATAAGATGAAGAACAAGCATAGATAGAGTTCAAGATCATACCCTTTCTTTTGTTCTTAGTTTGGACGATTTTGATGAGGCAAGGAATCAAGAAAGGTTCCCTCTAAAGTTGATCCACCAACAAGTGTAGTGACACCCAAGATGCTAGTCTTCTAGCTTGCAAAACAACCTCTTCTAAGCCTTTATGCAAAATCCGATTTTGGCAAGTGTTGGAAGAAAGTTTGAGAGAGTTTTTAGCATCAAGAACAACTTGAATATGTGTGTTTTAGTTGCAAGAACCGGCCATAGAAAGAAGTTAGTCAAAAAATGCATTTAACTCTTTATTTTAACCCACACACATCACAATTCCCATGGTCAAGGTTGGTAAACCAATGGAATATGTCTCCAAGATGTTAAAGCATGCCACACACTCACCTAGGAGTGTGTTGGGCGTGAGACATGTAGAGGAAAACAAGAAAAGATTGTCTCCCACTCATATTTTATAAGATTTATTCTTTAAAGTTTATAAAATATAAACTTCCATCTTATAAACAATTACTTATCCACATTACCCATATAAATATATATACATATACCATCATATTCATATATACATACATACATATAATTCCATAATTATATAAACACATACATATATGTATTTATCATTTCATCCTATTTTATTCTAACATTTAGAATAAAACGAAATATATGTATATAAATATAAATCCATGACTATGTATATTATTTGTGTCATTTACTAAGTAAATGATATAAATATATTGAACTCTCTAATTAATTCATCTCATATGAATTAAACCTTGAAACAATTATTATTTCACTAAATAATAATTCCTCCAATTCAATTGCAAGTATATTATCATTTGATCATGAATCATAATCCAACATCAAAATGAAATAATTGGTGTCAGACTTGTTATTGGTGTGACCCTATAGGATCATGTGTTATTAGCAATATCATTTTATTATCATCCTTGGGCATATAGAACTAACAATCTCCCACTTGCACAAGGTTGTATCATAGAATGAGACCGACAGTGATAAACGTCTAGCAACATTTCACTGCCCCCAATAATACATGACATAATGCCATTCATCAACATCCAATTCTTCAAAAGCACGAGGCTCTAATTGATGTACAAGGTTATCTATCAATTATCCCTTTGTCACAGACATCATGTTGAACATGAGACATGGATCTTAATCATTCTCATTTTATGTTCAACTTTCAATCAGGCGCCTTAGATGTCTAACTCTCAACACATAACAGGAACAAATCCCATCTTGACTACATATGCCCCTCATATAGTTAGTACTATACATGAGTATGGTCTGTATGGTTGTCTATTTTTCAAGAACAACGATGAACCAAATCAAAGCATAGCACTCCCTATACTTGAGTCCCAAATATGTATCTCAGGTCTAAGGATACAATGATAATACCTTTATTCAAGAATCACTTATGATCATGATCCATGGAGTGATCTTGAAACGGGTCAAGTCCAATACTTGTTCACTAACAAGTATCTATGAATTTGGTTGCAACCTTTTGCTACTTTTACCCATAAAAGTCAACCAATCCAATTCATATTAGTCTTACTTCATAATCGCTCCCACAACTATGATCGACTATGGACGTTTAGAATAACTAAATTATTCAAGGATTAAACATGCTAATATTAAAACACAAAATTATGAATGAAACATCAAATGACATATATTACATAATTCTTGTTTACATAGTTTCATATTCATAAAACACTAAACACATAAGCAGGAATCCTCTTTTGGAGTCTTGCATCTTGAACCTTTTCAAGATTTTATCAATATATACACTTTGGCTTAGACCAATAAGTCTCTTAGATCTATCTCTATAGATCTTTATGACTAATACATAAGCAGCTTCCCCTATGTCCTTCATTGAGAAACAATTCTCAAGGAACGCTTTGACACCTTTTAAGGTTGGGATGTCATTTCCAAATAAAAGTATGTCATCTGCATACAATACTAGGAATACGACTATGCTCCCACTAGCTTTCTTGTAAACACAGGAGTCATCCTTATTTTTAATGAATCCAAAATTCGTAATCTTTTCATCAAAGCGGATGTTCCATGTTCGAGACGCTTGCTTCAATCCATAAATGGATCTTTTAAGCTTGCACACTTTGTTTGGATGCTTAGGATCGACAAAACCTTCAGGTTGATCCATATAGACATCTTCCAATAAGTGTCCATTAAGGAAAGCGGTCTTGACATCCATTTGCCATATCTCATAATCATAGTATGCGGCTATGGCAAAGAGTATCCTAATCGACTTGATCATTGCCACAGGTGAAAAGGTCTCATCATAGTCAATACCATGAGTTTGTGAGTATCCTTTAGCGACAAGTCTAGCCTTAAAAGTGTGAACATTTCCATCCACGTCGGTTTTCTTCTTGAAAACCCATTTGTTCCCAACAGTCTTACAATTGGTGGGAAGATTAACCAATTCCCATACTTGGTTATCGTGCATGGATTGCATCTCAGTGTTCATGGCTTCAAGCCATTTATCAGATTCAGGATCTGACATTGCACTCTGGTAGTTGACGGGTTCATCAGAATCTATCATATAACATTCCTCTTCCATCATAAGGTAACCATACCTTTCAGGTTCAAATCGAACCCTACCAGATCTGCGAACACCTTGTGTTACAATTTGTTCCTGATCAACCGTTTGTTCAGGTTCAACAATTTCTTGTTGAATGCTAGATCCAACTTCTTGTGTACCAGGTTGTGGTTCCTGAAGTTCCTCAAGTTCCACAAACCTCCCACTAGCCTCTTCCGTCAGAAACTTGTTTTCTAGGAATTCAGCTTTTCGAGAAATAAATATCTTATTCTCGATGGGATTGTAGAAATAGTATCCAAGACAATCTTTCGGATACCCTACAAAGATACATTTAGTTGAACGGGGTTCTAATTTGTTTGAAGCTTCTTGTCTAACATAAGCTTCACAACCCCATACCTTGAGATAGGATAAAGATGGAACCCTCCCATGCCATATCTCATAAGGCGTTTTATCTACCTTCTTAGTAGGTGCCATGTTTAGGAGACGAGCAGCTGTTTGTAAAGCATAACCCCAAAATGATAAAGGTAGAGTACTTCTACTCATCATGGATCGAACCATATCCAATAGTGTTCGGTTCCGCCTCTCAGATACACCATTATGTTGTGGTGTTCCAGGTGGAGTAAGTTGTGAAACAATTCCACAAGTCTTAAGATGATCCATAAAGTTTGTACTTAAGTACTCACCTCCTCTATCAGAACGAAGAACTTTAATTGTTTTGTTGAGTTGATTTTCCACTTCACTTTGAAACGTTTTGAACATTTCAAACGCCTCATGTTTATGTTTAATTAAATAAACATAACCAAAACGACTAAAGTCATCAGTGAAGGTGATGAAATATCTTTCACCATATCTAGTCATTGGCTTGAAAGGGCCACATACATCCGTATGTATGATTCCTAACAAGTCCTTTGCCCTCTCGTTGGTTCCCGAGAAAGGGGCTTTAGTCATCTTGCCATGTAAACAAGATTCACATATATCAAATGAGTCATTCTCATTTGCCTTCAAAAGTCCACTCTTTTGAAGTTGGGATATGCGTTTCTTGTTTATATGCCCAAGGCGACTGTTGAAAAATATATTTTTGTATGTGACAATCACTGAAATAAGATGAACTGTTATTATCTAACAAATATTATCAGTTTATTTCAGATTACGTGAATTCGAGATCAAAAACAAGAATAAATCAAGACCCGAGAAACTTTGAGAAAACATCCAAACCTGAGGAAGTAACGCTACATACCAAAGAGCAAAATACAAAATATCAAAACTGCTACAGCAATCACGACGCGACAGACATAGTAGTCGCGACGTGAAGAAGAAACAAAGACAGAAGACCAAATTGCTACAGCGCTCGCGACGCGACAGCAAGGGTGGTCGCGACGCGAAGACTTCCAGCGCGAAGCTCCAACGTGACACCACCAACTTTCTAATCGCGAGACTACCAACGCAACATCCTTCGCGACGCGACCAAAAGCAACGCGACCAAAAGGAATCGCGACGAAAAGCTCGACATACCAGCGAAGACGCACTTACCCGACAAAAAGCGCACCGACCACCAGCTATGGACCTTCGCGACGCGACGGACCATATGGTCGCGACGCGAGCCCTGTGTGTTCAGCAACTATAAATTGAGCCTTTCTCTTGCTATTTTGTTACACCCAATCAACCAAGCATTATACACTCATATACTCTCCAAGAAACCCACGATCAGAAACCTCAAGACTCTCAAATTTCTGCATTTGGCAACAAGAATCAAACCGCACAACCGCAAGAAACAAGATATCTTCCCGACACCAAAACTTCAAACCTCTAAACAACCTCTACCCGACACCAAAACTTCAAACCTCTAAACAACCTCTACCCGACACCAAACCTCAAACCTCCAAACAACCTCTACCCGACACTAAATATCACCAAAACCTCATTCAACCCGAGCAAAGAACAAGAATCGAAGCTTCAAAGAAAATCGTCATATTCATCTGCTATCGATAAGTTCTTTTGAAATTATCCGTGTTATTATTGATTTATTAAAACTGTTATAAATCAACTGTACCAAACACCCGAGACATAAAAATTGAACCGTGACAACGAAAACACATGTGGACTGTATTTAACCGAGACATCTAACTTCTAACTTCTAACCTTTTATTTATTGTAAAAACACGTTATCGTTGATAATGGCGTTTATTACATCTGACATCTAATTTCTAACTTCTAACTTCTAGCCTTTTTATTTATTGTAAAAACACGTTATCGTTGATAATGGCGTTTATTACACCTAACATTTAACTTCTAACTTTTACTTTATTTACCGCTTTCTGTCCATTTAAATACTGTCTAGTTTAGATTTACTATTCCGCAACTCTTATTTATTCCGCATATTATAGACAAAATACATATCTGTCACACAGTAACCGGCTTAAAAACCTTACTCGTGGAGATCGATCATCGTATTTCCAACAATTGGTATCAGAGCTTGTGTGATTTAATCTGAAATTTTTGTCGAGAACTTTTGTGTAGCGTTTTTATAAACCACCAATAAGTTTCCTTTGAAAATTTCATATTAATATCACTTGTTCAAAAACAAAAAAAAAAAAAAAAAACCATTTAAAAATTACTTGTGTGATTTATTTTGAAAATTTTTGTCGAGAACTTTTGTGTAGCGTTTTTATAAACCACCAATAAGTTTCCTTTAAAAATTTTCATTTTAACATCACATTTTCATTAACAAAAAAAAAAAAAAAAAAAAAAAAAAAAAAAAAAAACACCAAAAAAATGTCTTCCGCAAACTACTCAAACATAAATTCTGTATCTATTGCTAACAGTATAGGTTCAGGTACTCGAGCACCCATTCTTATTCCTGAAGAATATAAATCATGGGTAGGTCGTATGAATCTTCATCTCAACTCTATAAGTGAAGATGTGTGGAAATGTGTAGACGGATCTCTACCAGATAACATGACCTCTCTTACGAGTAACTTGGATATACTGAATGAAAGGAAGAAACTCGAACTTCAAGCCAAAAAGGAACTTGTGTCTGGAATACCCCACAGTATTCTAAGCCAAATGAATGATATAATTCTTTTAACCGCAAACCAAATTTGGCAAACTTTGAAAAATCGTTTTGAAGGAAATGAGAGAATCATTGGAAACAAGAAAACATCTGTTTTAAACGAATTTGACAACTTCCAAATGTTTTCACATGAGACCATCCATGATGCTCATGACAGATTCAATCTCATTACCATCAAAATGAATAATTTAGGCATCAAAAAGTCACAGCATGAAATAAACCTCAAATTTTTAAACAACCTTTATGAAAGCTGGAAAATGGTCAAACTCATCATCCAGGGAAATCCGACAATTCATACTGAATCTTTGTACAATCTGTACGGAGAATTACAATCGTATGAATCCTCGATTGACCCACCAACGTCTACTTCTTTTGGAGGACCGCTTGCTCTGTTGTCAACATCCTCTCAAAACCAAACACATTTTCCTGATCAAAGTCAAATTGATCAAAATCAAACTTTCTTAAGTAATCCTTGTGACTTGTCCGATCCAAATAATGAAGCTGACTACCATCAATTGTGTGCTTTGGTAGCAAACACTAATCTCGAAAGATTTTTGCCACATCATAGACCAAACTTTCAACAAAGATCCACTTTTGGACAAAACTTTCAGAATCGTGGTTTTCAAAATAATCACAACTCTTACAATCAAAACAATGGTTTTCAAAATAACCAAAATTCTGGATTTCAGCAAAATCATTCAAAACCATCTCAACAGAAACAAACTCAAACATCCGAAAGACCACCCGCTAAGAGCCAAAAGGCTGACAATAACGATGATGATGATGATGACGTAATCATTTGTCACAAATGCAAAGGACTAAATCATTATGCCCGAGATTGTCGAGCCAAAATCAAGGTCAAAGACTCAGCTTACTACGCTCAAAAAGCCGAAGAACTGAAGAAACAAGAAAAGAAAGCAAAGCAAAAAGCTTTGATGGCATTCTACGAACCTAGCGTGGAACACTGGCCAACTTCTGATGATGAAACAGATAATGAACCAGCTCAGTCAAACTTCTGCTTCATGGCTGACAATGAACCAACCACAAGAGCTCCATATGTCATCGATCAGGTATGGTCTATGATCTCAGATCTCGGTCTTTCAAAAACACCATTTGAGTCCCACATGACTAAGATTGAGAACAGTCTAAAAGCTGATCTCAGACTGTATCATGACACAATAGTCAAATCTGATATCTACAAATCTGAATTACAAACTTTGCAACTCAGATTTGGAGAATCTACAAGGACCAGAGACAAACTTGAAAGAGACATTGAACGAAAATCTGAAGAAAATAATCACATCCTAGAACAATTAAATGAAGCTCTAAAACAGAAAAGGGACTTAGAAATAAAAAATCAATATGTTATTTCATCTGAAATAAAAGATACGTTAGAAAAGGAAGTCCTTCAGTTAAAACAAAAGGTTCAAGATTTAACTAACAAAAACACTAGTTTAATTCTAAAACTAGATGATTCTTCAAAGCAAATGAAATTTCTTGAATCCGAAAATCAAAGATTTCAAGGAAAACTGGAATCTATCAATATTGCCAGAAAATTAAGTGATGATGTTTTCACTAAAGCAAACAACTTAGGAACTGGCAAAATTGATACAAACTATAAACCATGAATTGGAAGAGAATCTTTTGAAAATGAAATGACTGAAAATGAAAATGGGAAAATTAGTGAAAACTCTAAATCTCCTCAACCAGATTTTTTCTCATCTGCCAATGAGGACGATTCAGATGATGAAACAGTAATCAACTGTAGCCCAGATGATACTTTTTTCAACAAGTCATACAAAAGAGTTGTAAAATCTGAATCAGACTCTGCTAGTTCAGTAACTCATCAATTGAGATCTACTAAACTAACAAAGAATGATGGCACGATCAAACTTGAAAATTTCTTAAATGGAGAAAATTCTGTTCATCAAAATGGTAGTACTTCTGTTCCAACTGTCTTTCCCTCGTTAAACTCAACCTTTATTGGAAAGAACAGTCAGGGACAAAAGTATTCAAAGAAACAACAGACAAATAAACAACCCATTCAAGCTGTCTTTAAACCAAAAGAACAAAGCAAGCCCATTGTTTTCAAAGAAAAACCTTTGAAACCAGTCGCTGTGCCACAAAAACAAAAACCTTTTCAAAAACCGATTCAAAGTCACTTTCAAAAGATAAACTTCAATCTCTCAAGGAACTTTCAGAAACCATCATTTCACCCAATTCCATTCCATCATCAAAGTGTTTTCCAAAACCATTCAGATCCCAGATACAAAGAAAGGTTATCAAACAAAACTTCACATATAGGATACTTTTCACAAAATCAGAAATCGTTTCAAATGACAGGTTTTCAAAGACAAATCTTAAATTGGGAAAATCTGATAAGTCAAATCAAGCCTCAACCACTTCGTCCAATTAACAGAAACCATAATGATTTCAGATTATCAAAAACCATTAACAAATCAGGACCCACCATGGTTTGGGTACCTAAACTTTCCGTCTAATTGCAGGCATTTTGTGCTGGAGAGCCCAAGGATGGCACATGGTACATCGATAGTGGCTGCTCCAAGCATATGACAGGAAACCAAAGCTTTCTACGAGACTTCAAACCCACAGAATCCAAACAAGATGTCACTTTCGGAAATAACATGACTGCAAGAATCAAAGGTTATGGAAACATAACAAATGGTCACTTCACCATCAAGAAAGTAGCATATGTTGACGGCCTGAAACACAACCTAATCAGCGTATCACAACTTTGTGACAACAATCATGAAGTTCTTTTCACCAAACAACGAAGCATAATCACAGATGCCAAGACCAAAGCCATTCTAGTTAATTCTGATCGTCTAGGCAACATGTATCCACTAGATATGGACCTTATCTATGGAAAACCAGACATCTGTCTCTTGTCCAAAGCTTCTGCTGATATTAGTTGGTTGTGGCATCGTCGTCTTTCCCATCTCAATTTCGGCTACATCAACAAGTTGATCGCAAATGATCTTGTTCGCGGACTGCCACTTCTGAAACTTGATAATGAAACTCTTTGTGCAGCTTGTGAAGGAGGAAAACTGTCCAAATCCTCTCATAAAAGCATTCCTGAATCTAGTGTATCCGAACCACTAGAATTACTGCACATTGATCTTTGCGGCCCTGCAAAAACCCAAAGCATAAAAGGGAAGAAATACATCCTTGTTATTATTGATGATTACTCACGTTTTACTTGGGTTTTCTTTTTAAGGCTAAAGTCAGAAGCACCTGAAGAAATGATCAACTTCATCAAACAGATTGAATTAAAGCTCAAACGACCCATTCGAAGAATCCGCAGTGATAATGGTTTAGAGTTCAAAAACATAACTCTAGACTCATTTCTCAAAAACAAAGGCATCGAACACAACTTCTCAGCCCCTTACACTCCTCAACAAAACGGTGTTGTTGAAAGAAAGAACCGAACTCTATGCGAAGCCGCAAGATCAATGCTCATCTTTGCTGATCTGCCACAATACTTCTGGGCAGAAGCAATAGCCACAGCTTGCTACACTCAAAATCGTTCTTTAATCCATAAACAACTTCATAAAACACCATATGAAGTCATTAACAACCGAAAACCAAACATCAAATTCTTTCATATTTTTGGTTGTCGATGCTTCATAAAGAATAACAAAGATCACCTTTCGAAATTTGAATCAAGATCAGACGAAGGAATTTTCCTTGGTTACTCCTTTACCTCAGCTGCTTATCGAGTACTGAATAAACGTACTAGAGTAATTGAAGAAAGCACCGATATTCATTTCGATGAATTTTATGTCAGGAAATTAGATCGTAAACATTTTGGCTCTAAAATGATCGATAATATTTTTCAAAATCCAATTCAACAAATACCTTCTACGGACATAGAAATTGATCTTGATTTACTTTTTGAACAACCCAAAACCGCTTATAATTCTGAATTTCTAACATCTTCTACTTTTCCTACAGGAAACTCCGATGCAGAAACTTCACAATCAAACCAAGAAAATACAGATCAAGTCGAGGGGGAATTACCAACACCAAATCCCTCGTTGAACACTCCCAATCCATCTGTTCAAAATGATCCCAGTGCATCATCTATGGGGGAACCTTCATTACCTCCTACTCACCCTATAATCCAAAAAGACATATCTGACAACAACCAAAATCTATTCCCAACAGAATCACCTGACCAAGAAGAACAATGGGACATAGAAACACCAATCGAAATACCTGAAAAAACTCGCCTAAACAAATGGACCAGGAATCATCCTACAAACCAAATCATAGGAGATCCCAATTCTGGTATTCAAACAAGAGCCGCTACCTCAAATGAATGTTTATACGGAACATTCTTATCTATGACCGAACCCAAAACCATCCATTCAGCTCTCAAAGATCCAGACTGGGTCAAAGCCATGCAAGAAGAACTAGCTGAATTCGAAAGAAACCAAGTATGGGATCTTGTTCCTACTCCTCCCGATGTTACTGTAGTAGGTTCAAGATGGGTTTTCAGAAACAAAACTGATGATCAAGGCATAGTCTGTCGAAACAAAGCAAGACTTGTCGTCAAGGGCTATTCTCAACAAGAAGGAATCGATTACGATGAAACTTATGCTCCAGTTGCTAGACTCGAAGCCATTCGTATCTTTCTAGCATATGCAGCACACAAGAACTTCAAAGTTTATCAAATGGATGTAAAATGTGCATTTTTACATGGAGAGATTGATCGCGATGTGTATATTCAACAACCTCCAGGTTTTGAAGATCCACAGTTCCCAAATCATAGTTTTAAGTTACAAAAAGCAGTTTATGGCTTAAAACAAGCACCTCGAGCCTGGTATTCAACATTGTCAACATTTCTAGAAGAATCAGGATTCAAAAGAGGTTCAATTGATCAAACTCTCTTTCGTAAAATTTTTAATAAGCATCTGTTAATCGTTCAAATATATGTCGATGACATTATTTTCGGTTCTACTGATGAATCCTTGAGTATCAAGTTTGCAGATTTGATGAAGAGCAAATTTGAGATGAGCATGATAGGAGAAATGACTACTTTTCTTGGACTTCAAGTCAAACAATCATCAGATGGAATTTTCATCAATCAAGAAAATTATGTCAAAAATCTTCTAACTCGTTTTTCTCTTGACAAATCAAATACAGCAAAAACCCCAATGGCCTTTGGTTACAAATTAGATGCAGACTTAAATGGCAAGCCTGTTGATCAAAAGAAATATCGAGGAATGATAGGATCACTCCTATACCTCACAGCCAGCAGACCCGACATCATGTTTTCTACATGTGTCTGTGCCAGATACCAAGCCAATCCTATGGAATCTCATGCTATAGCTGTAAAAAGAATTTTTAAATATCTTAAAGGAACTCCATCGCTTGGCCTTTGGTATCCAGCTAACTCTGATTTTCAGCTTAATGCCTTCACCGACTCCGACTATGGAGGATGCAGACTAGACAGAAAAAGCACATCTGGTTCTTGTCAATTTCTAGGAGGCAGACTGGTAAGCTGGACTTCAAAGAAACAATCATGCGTGTCCACTTCAACCGCAGAAGCTGAATATGTAGCTGCCGCAAGCTGCTGTTCACAAGTCATGTGGATGCAAACTCAATTACGTGACTATGGCTACAAAGTATCACAAATTCCCATATTTTGTGATTCAACCAGCGCAATTGCCATTTCTCACAATCCCGTGCACCATTCCATGACAAAGCACATCGACATTCGATATCATTTCCTCAAAGACAACATACAAAAAGGTCATATCGAATTGCACTTCATAAACACCGAAGATCAAATTGCCGATGTCTTTACAAAGGCTTTAGACGAAACCAAGTTTCAATACTTCCTAGGCCGTCTAGGAATGTTGAATCCAGATAACATTCATTCCTAATCTCTTACTTTTTGTTTGTACAAAAGAGTGTTTACTTTCCGTCAAATAACCAAAATCTTCCAAAAACATTCAAATAACCAAAATTTTCCAAAAACATCCACATAATCAAAAATAAAAAAAAATAAAAAAAAAATTAGGATAAAGTTTTATCTTTTTAAAAGTCCTTATAAAACCATGTGATTAACATCTTCTTGAATTTCAGATACTTATGCTCGATGAATGTCCTCAATCATATTGATTCTTAAATTAAAGTGAAGGTTCAAATCTCAAAATTTTCGTTATATACATTCTCCTATTCCATTTGAATTTATTTCAAATATAACGATTTTATCAATTAAGGGACAAAAGATCAGGAGATTCAGATGAAAACCAAACCCATGTGAGAAATTGTGCCTCGTCTTTAACTGTTAAGTGAAATTCATTTCTGTGAGCAAAGGTGTTTTCATTATGACTTATAGGATTTATACTCTTATACCGTGATGCTAGTCTCATTTTTGCTTAGATATCAAAATGACCAGGGACGATACAATCATTTCTTTATATATTAGACAAACTGTCTATTATATCACCTATCCCTATCCTCAATGAAGCCACATCAATAAAAGATTTATCATCTTGCATAGCAAGTCTGACAATTCATGAAACGACAAAGTCGTATCCAAGAAAACCAGAAGAAAACTCAAAATCTCAAAACGCAAATGATGTAAACAGATCACAACTGGTAAACACATCAGATATCTTTTACACAAAAGGTATTCGCGAAAATCAAGAAAAGATAAAACAAAGGTGAACACTTCACCAAAGCAAAAGAAGAGTTATTACAAAATCCATAAAGACAGACATCTCTCAAACAACGAATTCTCAAAAGCTTTATCAAATATAGCTGTCAAAACCGAAGACTTACCGGGATACTGTAGCCTTCATAACTGGACATTCTTAGTTACAAACTGCACTATGAATATTTCTAAACCCCTCTACATGTATTTCCCGACGGAGAGAAAGTGAACATCAATGGCATGAATGAAGAAACCCTCTGAGTAATGCCGAAACCAGTCTTATGTGATTGATTATCTAATATGAAGACCAAGTGACTAAAGTATATAGGTATAAATCCACATTAAGCATAAGTCAACACCTTCAAACTGAGAGATATCACTCATCTTTAGTGATTATACACCCGTTCTGCACCCAGAACAAACAAACACCTCAGTTAAGTGTGAGACATACCTATGAGAAGTTCATCTGAATCGACCTATTAAGATCACTTGTCGTCTTTATAAATGTTATAAAATCTTAAGGAATATTATGAAAGTACATATACAAAAAACCTTTTGATAATTGAACATGAAACTTTGATTCAGAAACAAATATTCTTGACAAACATTCTTCAAAACATAAGTAAAATCTAGTCACACTCTTTCAAAACAAGTGATATGGTTTTATAAATGTTTTATCCAAATTACAAGAATTTTCAACCTTACCTTTTAATCTGTTCTTATTTCAGTAATGATCACATAGGGGGAAATTGTTGAAAAATATATTTTTGTATGTGACAATCACTGAAATAAGATGAACTGTTATTATCTAACAAATATTATCAGTTTATTTCAGATTACGTGAATTCGAGATAAAAAACAAGAATAAATCAAGACCCGAGAAACTTTGAGAAAACATCCAAACCTGAGGAAGTAACGCTACGTACCAAAGAGCAAAATACAAAATATCAAAACTGCTACAGCAATCACGACGCGACAGACATAGTAGTCGCGACGTGAAGAAGAAACAAAGACAGAAGACCAAATTGCTACAGCGCTCGCGACGCGACAGCAAGGGTGGTCGCGACGCGAAGACTTCCAGCGCGAAGCTCCAACGTGACACCACCAACTTTCTAATCGCGAGACTACCAACGCAACATCCTTCGCGACGCGACCAAAAGCAACGCGACCAAAAGGAATCGCGACGAAAAGCTCGACATACCAGCGAAGACGCACTTACCCGACAAAAAGCGCACCGACCACCAGCTATGGACCTTCGCGACGCGACGGACCATATGGTCGCGACGCGAGCCCTGTGTGTTCAGCAACTATAAATTGAGCCTTTCTCTTGCTATTTTGTTACACCCAATCAACCAAGCATTATACACTCATATACTCTCCAAGAAACCCACGATCAGAAACCTCAAGACTCTCAAATTTCTGCATTTGGCAACAAGAATCAAACCGCACAACCGCAAGAAACAAGATATCTTCCCGACACCAAAACTTCAAACCTCTAAACAACCTCTACCCGACACCAAAACTTCAAACCTCTAAACAACCTCTACCCGACACCAAACCTCAAACCTCCAAACAACCTCTACCCGACACTAAATATCACCAAAACCTCATTCAACCCGAGCAAAGAACAAGAATCGAAGCTTCAAAGAAAATCGTCATATTCATCTGCTATCGATAAGTTCTTTTGAAATTATCCGTGTTATTATTGATTTATTAAAACTGTTATAAATCAACTGTACCAAACACCCGAGACATAAAAATTGAACCGTGACAACGAAAACACATGTGGACTGTATTTAACCGAGACATCTAACTTCTAACTTCTAACCTTTTATTTATTGTAAAAACACGTTATCGTTGATAATGGCGTTTATTACATCTGACATCTAATTTCTAACTTCTAACTTCTAGCCTTTTTATTTATTGTAAAAACACGTTATCGTTGATAATGGCGTTTATTACACCTAACATTTAACTTCTAACTTTTACTTTATTTACCGCTTTCTGTCCATTTAAATACTGTCTAGTTTAGATTTACTATTCCGCAACTCTTATTTATTCCGCATATTATAGACAAAATACATATCTGTCACACAGTAACCGGCTTAAAAACCTTACTCGTGGAGATCGATCATCGTATTTCCAACAATTGGTATCAGAGCTTGTGTGATTTAATCTGAAATTTTTGTCGAGAACTTTTGTGTAGCGTTTTTATAAACCACCAATAAGTTTCCTTTGAAAATTTCATATTAATATCACTTGTTCAAAAACAAAAAAAAAAAAAAAAACCATTTAAAAATTACTTGTGTGATTTATTTTGAAAATTTTTGTCGAGAACTTTTGTGTAGCGTTTTTATAAACCACCAATAAGTTTCCTTTAAAAATTTTCATTTTAACATCACATTTTCATTAACAAAAAAAAAAAAAAAAAAAAAAAAAAAAAAAAAAAAACACCAAAAAAATGTCTTCCGCAAACTACTCAAACATAAATTCTGTATCTATTGCTAACAGTATAGGTTCAGGTACTCGAGCACCCATTCTTATTCCTGAAGAATATAAATCATGGGTAGGTCGTATGAATCTTCATCTCAACTCTATAAGTGAAGATGTGTGGAAATGTGTAGACGGATCTCTACCAGATAACATGACCTCTCTTACGAGTAACTTGGATATACTGAATGAAAGGAAGAAACTCGAACTTCAAGCCAAAAAGGAACTTGTGTCTGGAATACCCCACAGTATTCTAAGCCAAATGAATGATATAATTCTTTTAACCGCAAACCAAATTTGGCAAACTTTGAAAAATCGTTTTGAAGGAAATGAGAGAATCATTGGAAACAAGAAAACATCTGTTTTAAACGAATTTGACAACTTCAAAATGTTTTCACATGAGACCATCCATGATGCTCATGACAGATTCAATCTCATTACCATCAAAATGAATAATTTAGGCATCAAAAAGTCACAGCATGAAATAAACCTCAAATTTTTAAACAACCTTTATGAAAGCTGGAAAATGGTCAAACTCATCATCCAGGGAAATCCGACAATTCATACTGAATCTTTGTACAATCTGTACGGAGAATTACAATCGTATGAATCCTCGATTGACCCACCAACGTCTACTTCTTTTGGAGGACCGCTTGCTCTGTTGTCAACATCCTCTCAAAACCAAACACATTTTCCTGATCAAAGTCAAATTGATCAAAATCAAACTTTCTTAAGTAATCCTTGTGACTTGTCCGATCCAAATAATGAAGCTGACTACCATCAATTGTGTGCTTTGGTAGCAAACACTAATCTCGAAAGATTTTTGCCACATCATAGACCAAACTTTCAACAAAGATCCACTTTTGGACAAAACTTTCAGAATCGTGGTTTTCAAAATAATCACAACTCTTACAATCAAAACAATGGTTTTCAAAATAACCAAAATTCTGGATTTCAGCAAAATCATTCAAAACCATCTCAACAGAAACAAACTCAAACATCCGAAAGACCACCCGCTAAGAGCCAAAAGGCTGACAATAACGATGATGATGATGATGACGTAATCATTTGTCACAAATGCAAAGGACTAAATCATTATGCCCGAGATTGTCGAGCCAAAATCAAGGTCAAAGACTCAGCTTACTACGCTCAAAAAGCCGAAGAACTGAAGAAACAAGAAAAGAAAGCAAAGCAAAAAGCTTTGATGGCATTCTACGAACCTAGCGTGGAACACTGGCCAACTTCTGATGATGAAACAGATAATGAACCAGCTCAGTCAAACTTCTGCTTCATGGCTGACAATGAACCAACCACAAGAGCTCCATATGTCATCGATCAGGTATGGTCTATGATCTCAGATCTCGGTCTTTCAAAAACACCATTTGAGTCCCACATGACTAAGATTGAGAACAGTCTAAAAGCTGATCTCAGACTGTATCATGACACAATAGTCAAATCTGATATCTACAAATCTGAATTACAAACTTTGCAACTCAGATTTGGAGAATCTACAAGGACCAGAGACAAACTTGAAAGAGACATTGAACGAAAATCTAAAGAAAATAATCACATCCTAGAACAATTAAATGAAGCTCTAAAACAGAAAAGGGACTTAGAAATAAAAAATCAATCTGTTATTTCATCTGAAATAAAAGATACGTTAGAAAAGGAAGTCCTTCAGTTAAAACAAAAGGTTCAAGATTTAACTAACAAAAACACTAGTTTAATTCTAAAACTAGATGATTCTTCAAAGCAAATGAAATTTCTTGAATCCGAAAATCAAAGATTTCAAGGAAAACTGGAATCTATCAATATTGCCAGAAAATTAAGTGATGATGTTTTCACTAAAGCAAACAACTTAGGAACTGGCAAAATTGATACAAACTATAAACCAGGAATTGGAAGAGAATCTTTTGAAAATGAAATGACTGAAAATGAAAATGGGAAAATTAGTGAAAACTCTAAATCTCCTCAACCAGATTTTTTCTCATCTGCCAATGAGGACGATTCAGATGATGAAACAGTAATCAACTGTAGCCCAGATGATACTTTTTTCAACAAGTCATACAAAAGAGTTGTAAAATCTGAATCAGACTCTGCTAGTTCAGTAACTCATCAATTGAGATCTACTAAACTAACAAAGAATGATGGCACGATCAAACTTGAAAATTTCTTAAATGGAGAAAATTCTGTTCATCAAAATGGTAGTACTTCTGTTCCAACTGTCTTTCCCTCGTTAAACTCAACCTTTATTGGAAAGAACAGTCAGGGACAAAAGTATTCAAAGAAACAACAGACAAATAAACAACCCATTCAAGCTGTCTTTAAACCAAAAGAACAAAGCAAGCCCATTGTTTTCAAAGAAAAACCTTTGAAACCAGTCGCTGTGCCACAAAAACAAAAACCTTTTCAAAAACCGATTCAAAGTCACTTTCAAAAGATAAACTTCAATCTCTCAAGGAACTTTCAGAAACCATCATTTCACCCAATTCCATTCCATCATCAAAGTGTTTTCCAAAACCATTCAGATCCCAGATACAAAGAAAGGTTATCAAACAAAACTTCACATATAGGATACTTTTCACAAAATCAGAAATCGTTTCAAATGACAGGTTTTCAAAGACAAATCTTAAATTGGGAAAATCTGATAAGTCAAATCAAGCCTCAACCACTTCGTCCAATTAACAGAAACCATAATGATTTCAGATTATCAAAAACCATTAACAAATCAGGACCCACCATGGTTTGGGTACCTAAACTTTCCGTCTAATTGCAGGCATTTTGTGCTGGAGAGCCCAAGGATGGCACATGGTACATCGATAGTGGCTGCTCCAAGCATATGACAGGAAACCAAAGCTTTCTACGAGACTTCAAACCCACAGAATCCAAACAAGATGTCACTTTCGGAAATAACATGACTGCAAGAATCAAAGGTTATGGAAACATAACAAATGGTCACTTCACCATCAAGAAAGTAGCATATGTTGACGGCCTGAAACACAACCTAATCAGCGTATCACAACTTTGTGACAACAATCATGAAGTTCTTTTCACCAAACAACGAAGCATAATCACAGATGCCAAGACCAAAGCCATTCTAGTTAATTCTGATCGTCTAGGCAACATGTATCCACTAGATATGGACCTTATCTATGGAAAACCAGACATCTGTCTCTTGTCCAAAGCTTCTGCTGATATTAGTTGGTTGTGGCATCGTCGTCTTTCCCATCTCAATTTCGGCTACATCAACAAGTTGATCGCAAATGATCTTGTTCGCGGACTGCCACTTCTGAAACTTGATAATGAAACTCTTTGTGCAGCTTGTGAAGGAGGAAAACTGTCCAAATCCTCTCATAAAAGCATTCCTGAATCTAGTGTATCCGAACCACTAGAATTACTGCACATTGATCTTTGCGGCCCTGCAAAAACCCAAAGCATAAAAGGGAAGAAATACATCCTTGTTATTATTGATGATTACTCACGTTTTACTTGGGTTTTCTTTTTAAGGCTAAAGTCAGAAGCACCTGAAGAAATGATCAACTTCATCAAACAGATTGAATTAAAGCTCAAACGACCCATTCGAAGAATCCGCAGTGATAATGGTTTAGAGTTCAAAAACATAACTCTAGACTCATTTCTCAAAAACAAAGGCATCGAACACAACTTCTCAGCCCCTTACACTCCTCAACAAAACGGTGTTGTTGAAAGAAAGAACCGAACTCTATGCGAAGCCGCAAGATCAATGCTCATCTTTGCTGATCTGCCACAATACTTCTGGGCAGAAGCAATAGCCACAGCTTGCTACACTCAAAATCGTTCTTTAATCCATAAACAACTTCATAAAACACCATATGAAGTCATTAACAACCGAAAACCAAACATCAAATTCTTTCATATTTTTGGTTGTCGATGCTTCATAAAGAATAACAAAGATCACCTTTCGAAATTTGAATCAAGATCAGACGAAGGAATTTTCCTTGGTTACTCCTTTACCTCAGCTGCTTATCGAGTACTGAATAAACGTACTAGAGTAATTGAAGAAAGCACCGATATTCATTTCGATGAATTTTATGTCAGGAAATTAGATCGTAAACATTTTGGCTCTAAAATGATCGATAATATTTTTCAAAATCCAATTCAACAAATACCTTCTACGGACATAGAAATTGATCTTGATTTACTTTTTGAACAACCCAAAACCGCTTATAATTCTGAATTTCTAACATCTTCTACTTTTCCTACAGGAAACTCCGATGCAGAAACTTCACAATCAAACCAAGAAAATACAGATCAAGTCGAGGGGGAATTACCAACACCAAATCCCTCGTTGAACACTCCCAATCCATCTGTTCAAAATGATCCCAGTGCATCATCTATGGGGGAACCTTCATTACCTCCTACTCACCCTATAATCCAAAAAGACATATCTGACAACAACCAAAATCTATTCCCAACAGAATCACCTGACCAAGAAGAACAATGGGACATAGAAACACCAATCGAAATACCTGAAAAAACTCGCCTAAACAAATGGACCAGGAATCATCCTACAAACCAAATCATAGGAGATCCCAATTCTGGTATTCAAACAAGAGCCGCTACCTCAAATGAATGTTTATACGGAACATTCTTATCTATGACCGAACCCAAAACCATCCATTCAGCTCTCAAAGATCCAGACTGGGTCAAAGCCATGCAAGAAGAACTAGCTGAATTCGAAAGAAACCAAGTATGGGATCTTGTTCCTACTCCTCCCGATGTTACTGTAGTAGGTTCAAGATGGGTTTTCAGAAACAAAACTGATGATCAAGGCATAGTCTGTCGAAACAAAGCAAGACTTGTCGTCAAGGGCTATTCTCAACAAGAAGGAATCGATTACGATGAAACTTATGCTCCAGTTGCTAGACTCGAAGCCATTCGTATCTTTCTAGCATATGCAGCACACAAGAACTTCAAAGTTTATCAAATGGATGTAAAATGTGCATTTTTACATGGAGAGATTGATCGCGATGTGTATATTCAACAACCTCCAGGTTTTGAAGATCCACAGTTCCCAAATCATAGTTTTAAGTTACAAAAAGCAGTTTATGGCTTAAAACAAGCACCTCGAGCCTGGTATTCAACATTGTCAACATTTCTAGAAGAATCAGGATTCAAAAGAGGTTCAATTGATCAAACTCTCTTTCGTAAAATTTTTAATAAGCATCTGTTAATCGTTCAAATATATGTCGATGACATTATTTTCGGTTCTACTGATGAATCCTTGAGTATCAAGTTTGCAGATTTGATGAAGAGCAAATTTGAGATGAGCATGATAGGAGAAATGACTACTTTTCTTGGACTTCAAGTCAAACAATCATCAGATGGAATTTTCATCAATCAAGAAAATTATGTCAAAAATCTTCTAACTCGTTTTTCTCTTGACAAATCAAATACAGCAAAAACCCCAATGGCCTTTGGTTACAAATTAGATGCAGACTTAAATGGCAAGCCTGTTGATCAAAAGAAATATCGAGGAATGATAGGATCACTCCTATACCTCACAGCCAGCAGACCCGACATCATGTTTTCTACATGTGTCTGTGTCAGATACCAAGCCAATCCTATGGAATCTCATGCTATAGCTGTAAAAAGAATTTTTAAATATCTTAAAGGAACTCCATCTCTTGGCCTTTGGTATCCAGCTAACTCTGATTTTCAGCTTAATGCCTTCACCGACTCCGACTATGGAGGATGCAGACTAGACAGAAAAAGCACATCTGGTTCTTGTCAATTTCTAGGAGGCAGACTGGTAAGCTGGACTTCAAAGAAACAATCATGCGTGTCCACTTCAACCGCAGAAGCTGAATATGTAGCTGCCGCAAGCTGCTGTTCACAAGTCATGTGGATGCAAACTCAATTACGTGACTATGGCTACAAAGTATCACAAATTCCCATATTTTGTGATTCAACCAGCGCAATTGCCATTTCTCACAATCCCGTGCACCATTCCATGACAAAGCACATCGACATTCGATATCATTTCCTCAAAGACAACATACAAAAAGGTCATATCGAATTGCACTTCATAAACACCGAAGATCAAATTGCCGATGTCTTTACAAAGGCTTTAGACGAAACCAAGTTTCAATACTTCCTAGGCCGTCTAGGAATGTTGAATCCAGATAACATTCATTCCTAATCTCTTACTTTTTGTTTGTACAAAAGAGTGTTTACTTTCCGTCAAATAACCAAAATCTTCCAAAAACATTCAAATAACCAAAATTTTCCAAAAACATCCACATAATCAAAAATAAAAAAAAATAAAAAAAAAATTAGGATAAAGTTTTATCTTTTTAAAAGTCCTTATAAAACCATGTGATTAACATCTTCTTGAATTTCAGATACTTATGCTCGATGAATGTCCTCAATCATATTGATTCTTAAATTAAAGTGAAGGTTCAAATCTCAAAATTTTCGTTATATACATTCTCCTATTCCATTTGAATTTATTTCAAATATAACGATTTTATCAATTAAGGGACAAAAGATCAGGAGATTCAGATGAAAACCAAACCCATGTGAGAAATTGTGCCTCGTCTTTAACTGTTAAGTGAAATTCATTTCTGTGAGCAAAGGTGTTTTCATTATGACTTATAGGATTTATACTCTTATACCGTGATGCTAGTCTCATTTTTGCTTAGATATCAAAATGACCAGGGACGATACAATCATTTCTTTATATATTAGACAAACTGTCTATTATATCACCTATCCCTATCCTCAATGAAGCCACATCAATAAAAGATTTATCATCTTGCATAGCAAGTCTGACAATTCATGAAACGACAAAGTCGTATCCAAGAAAACCAGAAGAAAACTCAAAATCTCAAAACGCAAATGATGTAAACAGATCACAACTGGTAAACACATCAGATATCTTTTACACAAAAGGTATTCGCGAAAATCAAGAAAAGATAAAACAAAGGTGAACACTTCACCAAAGCAAAAGAAGAGTTATTACAAAATCCATAAAGACAGACATCTCTCAAACAACGAATTCTCAAAAGCTTTATCAAATATAGCTGTCAAAACCGAAGACTTACCGGGATACTGTAGCCTTCATAACTGGACATTCTTAGTTACAAACTGCACTATGAATATTTCTAAACCCCTCTACATGTATTTCCCGACGGAGAGAAAGTGAACATCAATGGCATGAATGAAGAAACCCTCTGAGTAATGCCGAAACCAGTCTTATGTGATTGATTATCTAATATGAAGACCAAGTGACTAAAGTATATAGGTATAAATCCACATTAAGCATAAGTCAACACCTTCAAACTGAGAGATATCACTCATCTTTAGTGATTATACACCCGTTCTGCACCCAGAACAAACAAACACCTCAGTTAAGTGTGAGACATACCTATGAGAAGTTCATCTGAATCGACCTATTAAGATCACTTGTCGTCTTTATAAATGTTATAAAATCTTAAGGAATATTATGAAAGTACATATACAAAAAACCTTTTGATAATTGAACATGAAACTTTGATTCAGAAACAAATATTCTTGACAAACATTCTTCAAAACATAAGTAAAATCTAGTCACACTCTTTCAAAACAAGTGATATGGTTTTATAAATGTTTTATCCAAATTACAAGAATTTTCAACCTTACCTTTTAATCTGTTCTTATTTCAGTAATGATCACATAGGGGGAAATTGTTGAAAAATATATTTTTGTATGTGACAATCACTGAAATAAGATGAACTGTTATTATCTAACAAATATTATCAGTTTATTTCAGATTACGTGAATTCGAGATAAAAAACAAGAATAAATCAAGACCCGAGAAACTTTGAGAAAACATCCAAACCTGAGGAAGTAACGCTACGTACCAAAGAGCAAAATACAAAATATCAAAACTGCTACAGCAATCACGACGCGACAGACATAGTAGTCGCGACGTGAAGAAGAAACAAAGACAGAAGACCAAATTGCTACAGCGCTCGCGACGCGACAGCAAGGGTGGTCGCGACGCGAAGACTTCCAGCGCGAAGCTCCAACGTGACACCACCAACTTTCTAATCGCGAGACTACCAACGCAACATCCTTCGCGACGCGACCAAAAGCAACGCGACCAAAAGGAATCGCGACGAAAAGCTCGACATACCAGCGAAGACGCACTTACCCGACAAAAAGCGCACCGACCACCAGCTATGGACCTTCGCGACGCGACGGACCATATGGTCGCGACGCGAGCCCTGTGTGTTCAGCAACTATAAATTGAGCCTTTCTCTTGCTATTTTGTTACACCCAATCAACCAAGCATTATACACTCATATACTCTCCAAGAAACCCACGATCAGAAACCTCAAGACTCTCAAATTTCTGCATTTGGCAACAAGAATCAAACCGCACAACCGCAAGAAACAAGATATCTTCCCGACACCAAAACTTCAAACCTCTAAACAACCTCTACCCGACACCAAAACTTCAAACCTCTAAACAACCTCTACCCGACACCAAACCTCAAACCTCCAAACAACCTCTACCCGACACTAAATATCACCAAAACCTCATTCAACCCGAGCAAAGAACAAGAATCGAAGCTTCAAAGAAAATCGTCATATTCATCTGCTATCGATAAGTTCTTTTGAAATTATCCGTGTTATTATTGATTTATTAAAACTGTTATAAATCAACTGTACCAAACACCCGAGACATAAAAATTGAACCGTGACAACGAAAACACATGTGGACTGTATTTAACCGAGACATCTAACTTCTAACTTCTAACCTTTTATTTATTGTAAAAACACGTTATCGTTGATAATGGCGTTTATTACATCTGACATCTAATTTCTAACTTCTAACTTCTAGCCTTTTTATTTATCGTAAAAACACGTTATCGTTGATAATGGCGTTTATTACACCTAACATTTAACTTCTAACTTTTACTTTATTTACCGCTTTCTGTCCATTTAAATACTGTCTAGTTTAGATTTACTATTCCGCAACTCTTATTTATTCCGCATATTATAGACAAAATACATATCTGTCACACAGTAACCGGCTTAAAAACCTTACTCGTGGAGATCGATCATCGTATTTCCAACAGCGACAATGCCATAGATAAGTTTGACTCAAATCACATTTGGGTCTCTTGGTGAAAGTGTGGTATAAAGAGCCATGGTTAGTCTTTTCATCAAGGTTTACTTCATAAATTCCATTTAAAGGCCTAGCCTCAAAATAGAACACATTGTTTTTGTAAACACAAATGTCATCATTCATAAAGGAAAGATCAAATCCACATTGTCTTAACTTAGCAACCGAAATAATATTCCTAGTCAAGCTAGTAACATAATAAACATTCAACAATGTCAAATACAAGCCACTAGGTAGTAATAAATCAAAACTTCCAATTGAATCCACCGCAACCCTTGCACTGTTTCCAACCCGGAGTACTACCTCGTTTGCCTTCAGTCGCCTACTCCTTTTGAACCCCTGCAACATATTACAAATGTGAGTTCCACAACCAGTATCAAATACCCATGTGTTAGGAGATAAATTATAAAGTTCTAGGTCTATCACATAGATACCTGAAGTGCCCTCACCGGCCTTCTTCTTCCTCAACTCCGCAAGATAGGTAGGGCAATTTCTCTTCCAATGCCCAACTTTGCCACATTCGAAGCACGCGTCTTCTTTGGCAACTTTTGCCTTCTTCTTGGGCGGACGGGATGTTTGGACAACTTTCTTGCCCTTTCCTTTGACAACCTTTGCCTTCCCCTTGCCCTTGGAGTTGGTGGGGTGTTCGGGTCTAGTTCTCTTTGTGCCACCTTCCTTAATCATGAGAACTTGAGTGGTTTTCTTAGGAAAATTCTTTTCCGCGGTAATTAGCATCCCATGCAATTCCGGGATAGTTTTGTTCAAACCATTCATGTTATAATTCATGACGAAGGGATCAAAAGACTTTGTCAAGGAGTTAAGGATCATATCCATTGCTAGCTCTTCGGGCATCACAACTCCAAGACGTGCCAAATGATCTATGTGACTCTTCATTTTGAGCACATAAGAGCTAACCGACTGTCCATCCTCCATCTTGCAAGCATGGAAAGCCCGAACAGTTTCGAACCTTTCCGTTCTTGCAAGTTGTTGGAACATTTCTTTTAATTGATTAATCATGTCATAGGCTGAATGATTCTCCAAATCCTTCTGAAGGTCGGGAATCATGGTTGCCAACATGAGGCATGATGCATCAATAGAATCATCCATCTTTTTAAGCCATGCATCGTGTGCAGGCTTAGGAATGGCAGGGGGCTCTTCTGGAAGTGGTTCATTGAGAACATATTCTTTCTTTTCTTGTTTGAGAACTATTCTCACACTACGGTACCAATCCAAGAAGTTGGTATGGTTGAGTTTTTCTCCCTCAAGGAGAGACCGTAGTGAAGTTTTGTTTGGAGCCGGGTTTGTTGTGTTTGGTGCCATCTACAAAATTTTAACAAGGTTCAATTTAGTAATTTATGATATTAAGTCCTTAATAATTAATACCCTTTCTTGTTTCATAAACTTTAATTGATTAAGGTCTAGAATCCAAGTTGCAATACAAACAAGCGGTTAGGTATCCTTTATCCCGCCTTATTCGAATCAACAAGGTAGTTAACGGTTTACCAATTATATCCAAATATAATTTCTAGAGTTATGGGATCCCATTATAACATTTATAAGTTTGGCATGTTTGATCCCATCTATGCCTTGGATTTCTAATGCTTAGGTGACCTTTATCACAAAAGATTTCCAAACGAATCATCCCACTTAAACGGACGTGTAGTTTCGACAACTATTAATGGTTAGGTGTCCTTTATCCCATCAATATTGCAAAACTACTTCTTGTATCACAAGAAGACTCCAAGTGGTTAGGTATCGTTTATCACACAAGGAAATACAAGTGATACATGAGTGTCTTTAAGAGGGACGACATTGATTCGTATTTCGAAAGGGATTTGTTTGTTTTTACAATTCTAATTTTGAAAAACATATGGTATCATGTAGATTGCATGCATCCAATGAACATGGTACCATTAAATCTTATTTTGTTAATTGGTTCTTTAATCATAAAATCTCCATTTTATTAATTCTTTGTTTGTGGTCAAGATTACAATTAATATCCAATATTAAGTTTGAGTTTGATCACATACATGAGAACCAATTTTAATCCTAAATAATTACCATTATTATTTAGGGTTGGAGTTTGTAAGAGTTCATAAAATCTCCATTTTATTTCTTGTTTCATTCATTTTCAAAACTTGACTTTATAGGTTTTTTTAACAAAACCCATTTTAATAAAACCATTTGTATTACATCTTATGTTTTTAAATGTCAATTTGAAAATTACAAACTCCTTGATGATTATGTTTAATTATCTAGGTTGTCTAGCATGCAAAATCTTATTTTCATCCACAACATAAAATAACAAAACATTCAATCATCACATGCATGCATGGGTGCATAAACACAAGCCAACTAGTTTGATATTTCATGTGAGCCATACATGAAATATCAAGTCCAAACCTAGGGACAAAAGGTGACCAAAAACTCAACCAAATGATCTTCAATTGAGCTACAACTTTGCCAATCTTCTTATGTCATCAAATGACACTTGAACCACCCTTTGTAGACACCATGGCATGAACTATGATTATTTCTTGTGCCCCAAAACAGGCCCGAACAGCAACAGCCCTTAACAGTGGGTTTTTGTTGTTTTGATGACCTTCTTGACTTCATTCTTGATTGATGCTTATACTTGTCCAAACTTAATGTATATACTAGATATTAAAGTTACCAACAAGTATAGCATCAAAACATCAAGATATGGATTTATTTTGTGATCATTTTTTGGGCCGAAATTGGACAGCAGGAAAAAACAGGAAGTTTGTTGCAAAAATTCTTGTGTTGCTTCTCTTGGTTCTTGCTATTGCTCCTTCTCTTGTTACATTTTGTGAAAGATATAAAATACTACTATTCTAATACTTACAATATGAATAATAGAAGGAAATAATTAATTATTATTACAAACCATTTGAATAAAAGAATAGATTACAACCAAATCGAATTTAAACACAAAACATGCAACACATGGTCCTTGGCTTGTTTATGCACCATTTTATCACATAAAATCATAAGTAAATCAACACTTTGTTTTTCTAAGGCAACAATTATGTAACCAAATGCATGCAATCATAAAATATAGTTGGTTACATAAAATCATAGATTAAACACTTGCATGTTGCCAAAGAAGCCATGCATGAAACTTTCATTCAAGAAGATGAACATTCATGGCTTCCAAAAACCAAGTTTATCCAAATAAACTTATTATCTAAACATGCAATATAGCCATGGCTCTGATACCAATTGTTGGAAATCATGTGTTCATGTAATTAGTTTCAAAACTTGAAGTTGCAACGGAAGCAAAAATCATGAACACGAATATCATTCCAAGAGGATCATGCTACATGCATGTAGAGATAAGATGAAGAACAAGCATAGATAGAGTTCAAGATCATACCCTTTCTTTTGTTCTTAGTTTGGACGATTTTGATGAGGCAAGGAATCAAGAAAGGTTCCCTCTAAAGTTGATCCACCAACAAGTGTAGTGACACCCAAGATGCTAGTCTTCTAGCTTGCAAAACAACCTCTTCTAAGCCTTTATGCAAAATCCGATTTTGGCAAGTGTTGGAAGAAAGTTTGAGAGAGTTTTTAGCATCAAGAACAACTTGAATATGTGTGTTTTAGTTGCAAGAACCGGCCATAGAAAGAAGTTAGTCAAAAAATGCATTTAACTCTTTATTTTAACCCACACACATCACAATTCCCATGGTCAAGGTTGGTAAACCAATGGAATATGTCTCCAAGATGTTAAAGCATGCCACACACTCACCTAGGAGTGTGTTGGGCGTGAGACATGTAGAGGAAAACAAGAAAAGATTGTCTCCCACTCATATTTTATAAGATTTATTCTTTAAAGTTTATAAAATATAAACTTCCATCTTATAAACAATTACTTATCCACATTACCCATATAAATATATATACATATACCATCATATTCATATATACATACATACATATAATTCCATAATTATATAAACACATACATATATGTATTTATCATTTCATCCTATTTTATTCTAACATTTAGAATAAAACGAAATATATGTATATAAATATAAATCCATGACTATGTATATTATTTGTGTCATTTACTAAGTAAATGATATAAATATATTGAACTCTCTAATTAATTCATCTCATATGAATTAAACCTTGAAACAATTATTATTTCACTAAATAATAATTCCTCCAATTCAATTGCAAGTATATTATCATTTGATCATGAATCATAATCCAACATCAAAATGAAATAATTGGTGTCAGACTTGTTATTGGTGTGACCCTATATGATCATGTGTTATTAGCAATATCATTTTATTATCATCCTTGGGCATATAGAACTAACATTTTCTGCTCCATAAAGAACAGGCAATAGCAACTCTACAAACTTTAATTTGTATCGCGGATCTAAAACTGCCGCCATTCCCATTATCCCATGAATGGCAGACCAATATTTATTGAATTTAATAAGCATCTGGGAAGCCATATCCTTGATTATATCAAAAGTAGAATCCATCCATTCACGTAAAGAGTATCCAATCTCACATATCAAAAGGAAAAAGACATTGGCTGTAGGATACTTTGAACCAGAAAACATAACAGTCACCTCATAAAACAACTGTAATCTTTCACATACCTCCTTCGCTAACTCCCAATCAAGCTCACTTGGCAAGGATGTATACCATGACTCCCTTGGATATAAGCGCCTAAATACATCTTGGTAAGGTATAGCAACACTCAACATCAAAAAAGTAGAGTTCCACCGTGTCTTGCAATCAAGTATCAATTTTTTTTGTATGATATTCCCAACTGACCGGCAGCATCCTCAAATCTTTGCTCCCTCTTAGGTGTTGCTGTCCAAAATGAAACACTATCTCTTATCCTTTCAATCCCCTCTCCAATAATAGACAAGCCATCCTGAACTATTAAGTTCAGAATGTGTGCACAACAACGCATGTGAAACAATTATCCTTTCTTCATGAGAGATCTCAGTGGAATCTTTTCTAACAATGTCCTGATAATTGCATCATTCGTTGTGCAATTATCAACAGTAAGAGTTGATAACTTCCTATCAATGTTCCAGTCACATAAAGAATCGTAGAGCACTTCTGCTAGAGCATCAGCTGTATATGGACAAGGCACATAAATAAACCTGTTTAACAATTATTATGTTAGTAATAGTGTATAAATAATAATGAATAAATATTAAGTGTGTGTATATGTATACCTCATGATTCGGCTTTGCATGTTCCAATTTTGATCTATAAAATGTGTCGTGATTGCCATAAACCCTTTCTTTTGATGGCTAGCGGTCCGCATATCAGTTGTAATCGCTACCCTACTTGTGTTCTTTGACAACAACATCAAAGTTTTTTCCTTTTCATATTCATAAATATTTAGTATATCACTTTTGATGGTGTTCCGAGAAGGTACCTTAAATAAAGGTTGAAGACCGCCCACAAATTTTCTGAAACCATGGAGCTCTACAATTGACAATGGATACTCATGCACAATAATCATTTCAGCTAAATCTTTTCGTGAAGTATCAGCATTAAAATTATAGTTGGAGAGATAGGCAGAAGTACCATCTACTTTCTTTTGCTCACGTACCAATATATGCTGATGTATATCTGTAACCGGTTTTTTGTTGCAACGTTTATAATGAACAAGTAAATGCTTTTTCCCGTTTTTACTATTCGCTCCCAACCTATTATGACAATATTTACACTCCGCTTTATCTTCACCATTCACTTTGATTTTTTTGAAATGGGCCCATGCAGGAGAACGTTGTGCCCTTTTCCTACCGACAACATCCTCGGCTTCATTGAAAGTATCAGCAACTCCTTCTGGTTCAGAATTTGTAGGTGTTGCTTGATTGAAATCTTCTCCTCCTTGAGTACTTCCAATTGGACTTTGACTACTTCCAATTGGACTTCCAATTGGACTTTGACTACTTCCAATTGGACTTTGACTACTTCCAACCGGACTTTCTTCTTGTGAACCCATATCACCTGAAATTTAACTTGTGAAATTACATCAGAAACACTTGATTACATCACAAATCAGAAACACCTGAAGAGATTCTTTTGCACACATTGTCCTTATTTCATACAAAATACAGGGAAGAGATTTCCGTATTAAAAAGAAAATGTATGCCAAAATTTTTTTTATTTATGTAATATATTTGTATACGAACAACATAATGTAAACATCCAGTTTCATGTAACTTGGCAAAGACTAAAACAAACCAACAAGATTGTAATTTTTTTAACATAAGCCGAAACATATTAAAAAGCAACTAAACAATCAAATTTGTTGGAAGCAACCGGAGGTAAAGCATATGTAAAGCGTTCAAACTAAAATATACAAGTCACAAGTCCTAATTGGTCTTTATATACTCTTTCTTGAATACCCAAAAACGAATATTTTAGAACGGGTAAAAAATATAGGGAGGTGTAAATACCCTTCAAGGTCAAGAATCTTTAACTTCACAAATTTTTTTGTCTGTTAAATTTTAGAAGCAGACAACCCATCTGCTATGTTGATCATTGCTTTTAAACATTGATTATTATAATCAGCTTTTGGTAATAGTTGTTGATCGGTGTTCTTGTGAACCAATCATATTTCTCCGACTGTGCGCGTGACTTGAATCGTAATCGATTTAATCACAATTCGCCTTTTTGGATTTGAGATTTTCGACTTTAGATACCAAAAACCTAAACAGAAAAATTCAAAATACCTGTAAGAAAATTGAAGCCGAGCAGCGTCTTCTCGACTGGTCGTGGTCTCGTAGAGGCGCAGCGTCTTCTCGACTGGTCGTGGTCTCGTGGAGGCGCAGCTGCGCAGGTGGGATTCGGGAGAGACAAAGACAGAAATGTTTAGATTAGGGCCACTGAAATTGTATACCCTAAATTAAAGGTCAAGGGCAAAATCGAGATTTCATATATATATATATATATATATATATATATATATATATATATATATATATATATATATATATATATATATATATATATATATATATATATATATATATATATATATATATATATATATATATATATATATATATATATCGGGGCGGGGCGGGGCGACCATTACCCATTCACTGACCCGAACCCGAAAAATTACCCGATAAGCACCTCGATACCCGACCCGATACCCGATAGTGTATACCCGATCCGACCCGAAATGCCCGGGTTTCGGGTTTCCTCGTCGGGTTCGGGTTTTCGTTGCCATTCCTACTACTTGCTTTGGTATTTTGTTGCTGCTATGTGCCCTTTAGGAAGCCCAAAGTCCATCACACTCTAATCAGATTGCTTTTGTGTTGCCAGGTTTTGGTATTTGCTGCTACTATACTTATAATCCTCAAACTATACCCATAAAATTTCAATGCTATTCTTGTGGTTTTGTCCTTCCAGGTGCTCTACCAATTATCATGCTGTTGTTTCCTCTATTTATATTATACTTTGTAATTGACATTGCGATCCTGCCCTATGTACAATTGCTTTGGAGTAACTCCTCTTTCACATTGAACCAGAACTGGTCAACTTGCTCTTAAATATACAAAAAGTTGAAAACAGTTACATGCCAATGCATATTATTTGTTTAATGCAGATTAATTAAAGTGGGAGTTGCTCACGTAGTGATGGTTACCAGTGACCAATCTATTTGGAGGTAAAGACATAAAAGCCAGCCTGAAAGAGGATGAATGAAATTTGTTAATATTCATGTTTTCAAGTAGGAAGTAGTAGGCAAAAAATGATTTTAGAAAAGATTTGATTTGTATATTTTTGGTTAGTAGTTTATATCGGACAAGTTGACAAGACCATTGTAAATTGTAATAACATTCTTATTGTAAATTGCTAAAAATAGCAACCTACTTTATTATTTTTATCAATTTTTGCAATTTTTTTATCTTTTAAAATTGTTATCAATTTTTGAATAATTTCAAATTTTCGAAATTTGAAAATTTAAAAATTTCGGAAATTCGAAAAGTTTGAAAAATCTGAAAATTTGAATAATTTTGCAAAGTTTGAATAATTTAAAATTTTCAAAATTTGAATATTTTCAAATTTTCAAAATTTGAATTTTTTCAAAATTTGAAAATTTTAAACTTTTCAAACTTTTGAAAATTTGAAAATTTCAGAAAGTTGAATAATTTGAAAAGTTTGACAATTTTAAAATTGAATATTATTAAAAGTTTGAATAATTTAAAATTTGAAAATTTTGAAAAATTTTAATCTATTCAAACTTTTGAAAATTTGAATAATTTAAATAATTTTAAAATTATAAAATTGAATAATCTTAAACCTTTTTAAATTTTGAATTTTTTTTGAAAATTTTCCATAATATACTATATCATTATAATTTTAAATACTATATTTATTATATAAATAATAGTAAATAAATTGTTTCAAAACACAGAAGAGCTTATGCTTACCACTGCTATGGATGGATGGGCGAAATTGACATGAATAAGCAAATTATGTTGTAGGTTTTTGGTTTTGATTGTGCTCATGTTTTACTCTTTTAATCATCTATGTTTATTTTCACGATAACTTTCCTTAAATGCAAGTTCTGCCCAACCAAATCATTTACTTTGTTTTATATTTTTCGGATTATATCATTGTACTATTTGTTTTTACAAAATTTGATAGATTTAAAAATTTTACAGTTTTGGTCCAGATTATAGCATTGCCCATTATGGCACAGTCATCACTATTGTTTCCTCTAAATCAGATATGTATTTGTATGGAGCTTCCTCTTCCTCTTTTTGTTTAAACATTCATGAACACACATAAACTTTACTACATGGCTATTTATATGATGGTTTCTTTGACTTTTTCATTTTTTAAAGCTATTGACTATAAATGTTTATTTTGGCAGATTATTGCATTGTACTTTACTTAAATGATTATGGCATTGTACTTTACTTTCATACTCCATACCCCCCCAGCAAATCTGAAACCCAAAACATATCTCGTAGTTGCCGAAACGGAACAATATACTACCGCCGCATTGCGCGGGTACGCAGCTAGTATATATATATAATACATACATAATTTACAAGCATCTTAATGCATGAAAATCTTAAAAAATTAAGATAGTACAATATCTTAATGCATAAATGAAACTAGGCGGGACAAAATGTAACTTGGGCGGGCAAAATGAAATTCAAAATGTTTCAAACGGGGAGAAACCCTAAGGGTGCGTTTAGTTGCGGAAAACTGCTCTGTTTTCCGGAAAAATTTTCCAAGAAAAATGAGAAATCGGAAAACGCGTTTAGTTCATCAATTTTTCCAAAGTTTTCCAAGAAAATGAAAATTTTTCATTTTCCAAAAATTACAAAGAATTTGGAAAATTTTGGAAAACCCAAATTTATTGTTTTCTAAATTTTTCTATTTCCAAAATTTTTCTAAAATATACAAAAACACACACACATATTCATTCTCACCTACATCCCTAAAATTACTTCTACACCCACCCCCACACCACCACCTACCCCACCCAACCACCCTACCCCCACACACCCCCACCCCACTTACCACCACCCACCTCCACCCACACCCACCTCCCACCCCCACCCCAACCAATCTCCACCTACCCCCCACCACCCCCACCCAACCCTCACCCACCACCACCTCACTCCACCTCCACCTCCACCCCACTCTCACCCCATTCACCCACCTCTACCTACCCACTCACCCACCACACCCACCACCCACCCTACCCAACCCTCACCCATCACCACCCACCCCTACCTCACTCCACCTCCACCTCCTCCCCCCACCCTACCCACCTCTATCTACCACCCCACCCCACCCACCTCCACCTACCCCAACCCCACCCACCCTACCCAACCCTCACCCACCACCACCCACCCCCACCTCACTCCATCTCCACCTCCACCTACCCCTACCCCACCCACCTCCACCCCACCCCACCTCCACCCAAACCTCACCCACCAACCACCCACCCCCACCTCACTCCGCCTCTACCTCCACCTACCTCCATCCCACCCCCATACATCCACCCTACCCCACCCCACCCCCATACACCCACCCTACCCACTTACCCGCACAACCCCAAATCAAAAATTGGAAAATGAAAATTGATAGAAAATAGATATCTAAACACGTTTTCTGTTTTTCTAAAATAGAAAATGAAAACGGAATCGGTTTTATCTAAACGCGTTTTCTAAATTTTCAATAGAAAACTGAAAATGAAAACTTATTTCGTTTTTCTGAAAATGAAAAATGGAAAACGGAAAACTATTTTCTGCAACTAAACGCACCCTAAAATGTTGACGCTTTTTCCTCTCCGGTTCTCTCTCATCAAAACATTTGACTACTATTTTGCCGATCAATTCTCTCAACAACTGTCTCCGTCTTCTGATCACCAAGCCCCCCCGTTACAAAAACTACTCATCTCATCCTCTTTTCTTATTTTGCAGGGAACAAAGAATGAAGAAGAAAACATCGTGTAAGGAAGGATGCTCTGACTCCATTTCCCTGCTTCATCTCTATTGCTAACCATAAGACCAAGGAAAATCAACATCATCGACACCTTCGCACCACAACCATCAACGTCGGTTATTGTTCTCTCTCTCAGGATCTGACCCTGTAAACCCCTCCCCCTTTCTCAACTTGATTAACCAGGTTTTACTTTTTACATAGTTGAAAATCATACAGATCTGAAATATGGGTAAATCGATGTTGTGTATAGGCTGATTTTTAGTGATTTACGGACGAGGTCGAAGTGGAATAGTTTTTCTAACACTTATAATTTATTTTTCTCCACAAAATTTATCTTTTGTAAAGAACTATATAAATTTCTACTTCAAACCCATACTATTTGAGATCCTCGGTTTCCACAGATGAGCTTGATGCTAATTTGCAAGGTTTTCAGGATGAGGTCGAATTTGAAGTGCGTTCTAACCCATCTTTTTCTGTCTCCGTAGGCTATGCTCTGTTAGTAATACTTCTATTAATTTTGATTTAAATTACAGTATTTTAGTTTTTTTTTGTTTCAGATTATCCCTATGTTTCTTTAAATGTGAATTTGGATTGTAATTTTCTCAATTGATCAAATTTAAGAGTGAAGCGATGATTTTTTTGTCACCTTTTTGTTGAATAATTTGGTTTTATTCCTCAGATTCAAGATTTGATATGTTGGGTCTACTCAAAAACAAAAAATGAGAAGAGAGAGGGAGGGTTGATTGAGAAGGAGAAGTGGAGATAGAGGATATCAAGCTATTGTGAGATACCGAGATACATAGGATTGAAGAAGTAGGCAGTAGTAGTGATGCTATGCATGTGGTGCTGCGGTAGCAAAAGCTGTTCTGGGTCGCCACCTTAACAGTTGATGGAATTTTGGCAATGGTAGATTTCAATCAAACCTAATACGGTTTATTTTGAAATTCTTGAAGGTAACTATAAGCCCCAAGTAAATTAACTAAAATTAATTGTAAAATTTTTGATTCTAAACACAGCGATGATTCACTTGAAATGAAAGCATCAGGTATGATGTTTTCACATCCTCTATTTACCCCCATATCTAATTTGTGTGATCTATCAATTTTCTTTGCATTTCTTTAACATTTCTGATTTTCTGAATATTTCTAGCACTTTAGTCGATTCTTTTTCCAGAGCTATCAAGTGTGAGGAGCTGTGGATGCTTTTAGTTAGAGCTTGCTTTTAAGGTATTTTAACAACATTAATCACATATATAGTTTATTTTCTGTTTTTGTTTTCACTTTTTGATTGGAAATAGAGAACAAGGTTTCGACTTTGATACCTTTATTTAATTCCTTAATTTTATATGAGACACATAAATGGGTTTTAAAATGGTCGAGACGATGGGATTTGAAGTAATTATTCGCGTCTATGTTGCGGAAATAATGGGGCAAATAACATTGGCGTTGGCTTGGTTTTGTTTACAAAAGGAGCCTTAAAGGGTTTTAGGCAAGGTTAGTGAATTTTGTATGTGAGTGGTGTTTTTTTAAACAACTGATATACTTTTTGTATTCATTTTGAAAGTTAGTATTTTTTATGTGGTATTAACATTCTTATGCTTTTCTATTCTAACTGTTCTCAGGGGAATTGGAGAGAGAGAGAGAGAGAGAGAGAGAGAGAGAGAGAGAGAGAGAGAGAGAGAGAGAGAGAGACCAACTGCTACAACCGGCAAGGTTAAATATTCCCTTTTAATCATTTTACTTTTTGCAATTGAAAAAAGAATGATGCTATTTTTTCATTCTGATGGCAGCATGTGTGTTCTTTGATTCTATTATGCCTACATGGAAAAACATTGGAGTTAAAGGTGATCTGTATATTCCACTGTTTCGTTATTACGTTTTTTTTTTTCTTTTTTAGTATTGGATTATGTCGTTGCTTGCGCTGGATATCTAAAATTAACACAAAATTAGATGTTCTATCATATAACTGTTAGATTTTTTTTATTCAGGGCCTTATCTGAAATCCAGCCAAGTTTACCACCAGGAGGTTGGAATTCATACGATTCTTTTGTTTGGACAATATTGAAATGGAATTTCTTTAAGAACTCAACTTCTAACAGAAATTGCACGCCCATGCTTTGGAGTATTAACCACTAATCCCTTCATCCCATAAAAGTTGGAAATTTTCCATTTCAGACTTGTTAAAGTTACAATTACCTATTTGTCCACTTTCTATCTTCACTAAAAAGGTTAAAGATATTGATGCATGCCTCATTACTTTGTCATTACATGATTTTTTGATGCCTATGAACTATCTGTAAGTTGTTAATCATGATTAAATAGTTATACTTATTATAAATCTTTAATATCTTTATCTAATTTTTATATAATTTTGTTTAATAAACAAACGCATTGGACTATCTAATTTTCACATTTCAACAGAATGATATTTGTATCAAGATAATATTATTTTTCATAGGAATTGTTATTTGAACAGTCTCCATGACAAAAAAACATCGTCCTGTGGCTCCTAACTTTTTGTTTCTACAGATTTGTCTGTTAATTAATTTACTAAAATAAGAACCTATTTTTGCAATGAGACTATGATTATTATAGTTTTTGAAGGTAAAGTAGCATTAGACAATGATTATTTGTAATACGAAATGTTTCCGGAAGAAAACTAATTAATCATCAAAATGAACTACATGTGAAGCGATACATCAACCGTAAACTATGGATTGAAAGGAACTATGACACCTATTGAAAAAAATAATAATTAATGGCTAGATACTATTTGCTTAAAAAAACTATTCTCTTAATTTCTAATGTTAAAGGATATGACCTACTACATATAAAATTTTGAAAACCAGACTCTACGTTTCATTCAAACCTATATGTAATGTATTTGTTATACAGTATGCAGATTGCTTGTAATTAGATTTTCATTTTGCAAAATACAATGGTGTACCGACACTACTATGAAAAACTCATCTATTCAAGTTTTTAACTAATCAACATTAATGAAAATCCTGAAGTTTAAGAATTAGTTGTTACAATATAAAATTTATTCGCTAAAGAGCAACTATTCACTGCCCCCCGTTTGCCAAAGACCGATAAAAAATTGGACTGTCTATGACCGGATTGAGACTTTTTCCCCATCTATCTTTTAATCGATGTTTAAAATTATACAGTTTTCATTTTAATAACCAAAAGAACTTGAAATCTAAAAACATATTTCAGCTAAAATTAATTATGTTTTACAATGAAGATTTATATCCCATCGATAAATTATGTGTTATTTGTAAACTATTTGGCAAATCTAAAGTACTATCCGTGACCGCTAAAACTAAAAGGAATATATTGTAAACTATGTTAATATAATTTGTCCTAAAAATATATTATTCGTCCCCCCTTTCTCTCTTGCATTCAACGTTTTTTCTGTTATAATGTTATGCTAACTGTTCCAAAAAACTCACTTTTTATTTGTAACGTAAAACAAAAACTTCTATTTCTAACCCAAAACAACGTATTTTTCTTTCCAATCCGATTCACCAACTTATTTAATCTTTAACCCGAAACAACATATCGTAATAAATCTAATAGCCATTGTAAACTATATTTCGAACTAAACTATTTCCCGCCGCTGCATTGCGTGGGTATGCACCTAGTGTATATATATATATATATATATATATATATATATATATATATATATATATATATATATATATAATAACGTATTTTTCTTTCCAATCCGATTCACCAACTTATTTAATCTTTAACCCGAAACAACATATCGTAATAAATCTAATAGCCATTGTAAACTATATTTCGAACTAAACTATTTCCCGCCGCTGCATTGCGTGGGTATGCACCTAGTGTGTATATATATATATATATATATATATATATATATATATATATATATATATATATATATATATATATATATATATATATATATATATATAAACAAACAAAATGAGTCAAGGGCCACAGCCCACAAAACAATGGAAATGTTATATAGCTGGAACGATATGACTAGTCCTTGAGTTTCAGACAACGACCATTGAATCAACCCCATCCTTTCACTTTCTTTTTTCCCCTCTTGCCACTATTCTTTTTCGTATCCTTTTTTCTTTTTCGTATCCGTTTTTCTTAATGGGTATTATTATTATTATTATTATTATTATTATTATTATTATTATTATTATTATAGAAAATAACAAATTAGACTATTTTTTATAAAGATTTTCCAAAATTGAGACAAAAAAATAGTTGATGATCAAATTAGTCATGAATTTTGCAGGTTTCGGCCTACGAAATTCTCTATGGGTTGCGAAATTCCAGTTTCGGCCTATGAAATTCTCTATGGGTTGCGAAATTCCATCAAATGCTAAAGTGACGCCGATTTGGTGGGGTTGGCATGCAGAAAAATGTTTGTGCATGCGAAAAAGCCATTACGGCTGCGAAAAAGTAAAATGATGTATAAATATCTCAACATTATAGTTTTTTCAGTTTGGAGAAAATGACTATTGTACTTACTTTTAAACATTAGGTATCCATAATGTTATTCTACGCAAATATGTACCATGTAAAATATCGGGGCTGTTTGAAAAGTCTCATTTTAAGGTAGTTAAGTCGAGATATAGTCGTGTGTAGTAGATTTTCGCAGGCCACTTTAAGATTTTGCAGAAACTAACCGTGAAAATCCAAAGTGTTAGTGAATCTTTATTTATTTTTTGGATTAATTTATAGCATTATGGTTGATGGCTAAATTTTTATTGTTGTTTTGCAGAATTTAGAAGATAGGGTTGTTAGTATACTATGAAAAAATTGTTTTCGGTTGTTGCTTCAAGCACTTGGGATGTTTAAGTGGAGAATGTTTAGAAACCTTGGGTAGCTCTGAATTTATAGGCACAAAATGTGTAAGTCGAAACACCCCAGTACAATCAAGTATAACAACTATACCTGAAGCTTTATTTTTTGATTAATTTATCACATTTTCGTTGATAACTAATTTATTATTGTTGTTTTGCGGATTTTAGATAATATAGGTTGTTAGCAAACTATCCAAAAATTGTTTCTGGAAATGCTTCAAACACTTAGGGTATTTAAATGGCGATTAACTGGAACTTGCGGTAGTTCCGAATTTATACACGCAAAATGCATAAGTTGAAAATCAAGTATATACCGGTGGCTGATAGTAGGTGTAGAAATTCCAAGTATGAATCTACAAGGTTGTGTCTTAGAATAGTCGGAAATTTTTAGTTTTAATGTTGTACATAATAGTTGTATGTAAAATTTTGAATGTTGGAAAGAATGGATGTATGTGCTTATTGAATATTAGAATAAATAATTATTTTTTAGGGTTAGAATATAAAATAGTAGATCGAAAGATTCAAATGCGGAATAACAAATAACAAGATCAATATGAATAACAATGGCCGAATGATTGTATTGAAAAACTCTTAAGAACAGTTCAAAGAGAACTATTCTGTGTGAGAGCCGTGAACGAGATTACAAAAACGTTAACCCTAATTTGGGTACGTGCATGCCTTATATAGCCTACGCTAATTATGTAATGGACAGGCCCACCCATTTAATGATCAACTAATCTAAAGGCTAAATTACATATGCAATCGACTCAACAAAATAAATGACCTAACACTTAGTTTACTAACAACTCAGTTGGAAGTGTACTGGAAACTAATCTTTTACATGAGTTGTTCTCGATTAAGAAATATATATTTATTCCTATATTTATTTAGTACCAAATGTTGTTTTATATGTAAGAATATTTTTATATAATAAACATTAAGTTGTTTTTATATAATTTTATCCAAGTATTTTATGTTATCATTTAGTTTCATTAACATAAGCAATAGAAAACGGGTAAACTACATTACGAATCTAAACAAACAATCATCAACCATCTGAACAAACCAAAACAAATTCAATTGTTAAACTACAACTTGGGGTAAGAATACCATCTTGGGGGTGGTAGGGGATGCATGAATTCAGTTCGATAGGATGTATGATACGTCTCTGAAAAGAAGTAAACATTGATCATATTACTAAAATCCAGCATATGTATTAATCTTGTTGTGCTAAAGCGTGACCACAATGTATACCACTAGGGTGCCATATTCCACATGAACATGTATGTTTATTCATATTAACAACATAATTAGTCACACCATCTCTTACCTCAAACTTGAACCGCGAGATGTAATTTTCCTGCATGCAGCTGACTTACGCAACCTCATTTGATTTTTTTGTGCTGCGTAAAGGTTGACATTGCCAACCAATTCCCCTACAAAATTGTTATCGTTGAATATGGTTGACTAACTCCTCATACATATAGAGGTACCAACGCATATGATAGGCTCTAAGAGCCATTTTAGAACAAACGTCATGTTTTAAGTATTTTAAGACGTATATCACATGGCCACAAGGTAGGCTAAATAATTTCCACTTTTGACATGTATAAGAGTTTCCAAAAAGTCAAAGATGCCATTGGTCTGGAAGTCTACGACTTCAAACTTTAAATTTGATATTGGACATACTTGGCAGTTATTATTTTTATTTGACATTTTTCCAACCTTTTTATCCGCCCTTGGAGTAAGGTTTATTGTTACTTCTGCTGGATAACCAAGAAACACCTTTCCATTTTATTTAAAGCTAAAATGTAAATAACTATATAAGAATTAATAACGTCATCTAATGTATAGCTCCTTGGTTCTAATGCTGAAAATACATTGGTTTCATTGTCATGCAAAAGAACTCTACAAGCATCATACATATCCAGAAAATATAGCACTGACCCTTTCTTCAGTTCTACGTCCTTTAGGTATTCCCATTCTATGGGTCTACTATTGTGTAACATGTTAAAATAATAATCAAAAACTCTCTTTTTGTATGCTTTTGTTGCCTTCTAGAATAAACTTTTTTTCTTATTAGATTTCTTGCACTTAGCTCGTATATTCGATAATAAATGATGACAAGAAACACCATGATATGCAGTTGGAAATATATTTGAAATAAACACAACAATTATCGCGTCGTATTTGAAATGATGGTTAAATGATCGGCATCACCAATGTATTCATGTAGTTTGTTAGGAAATATTACCACATCTCTATGCACTAACTCTTACAAATTCCATATGCAACAGAAAAAATTTGATTGTTCTCGTCCATCGCAACAACCAATAACATTCTGTCCTTGAAACACCATTTAGATGGGCTGCATCTATAACAAGGGTATGCATAAAGTAGTTGAGGAACACTTGAAGCTACAAAAGAATCAAAAAATTTAGGGCATGCCATATGACAATTTATATTTCATAAATTAACAATATTCCCCTGTAACCAATCAAAATGAAAATGAACTGAAATCGATTTTCATCGTCCATCTGTATATATGTCACAGTACCGATATTATGTTTCTCTAGGTTTTAACAATACACAAGGAGTTCAGAAAATGAATCCTCGCGGGATCCCCACAAAAGCTTGTAGGTCCCAAACAATCCTAGATCTATGAATGGTATCAATAAGTCAATCAAGAACACGAAATTAAACCTTCAATGCACTCTTTGATTAATCCAAAGACTAGTACATAAGATTCCTTGGTTGCTTGAACAATAAGAAATTCTCTCTAGCTAGGCACAAGTTCCTAAAACAACCAACATGACTAATGAGGCTATAATGACTATTTATAGTCTACGCCTAAACCTAGTGAAAACCCTAAGCCCATAAGCAAAAGGCCCACCGAAATCCAGCAGCCAGCCCACTGAAATCCTGCGGATTTTGGTCCAGACAGAAATCATCTCCCAGCTCGTATATTTCCATTTTAAGCCCATAAAATTCTATTTTAGCGTAAACAAATGCAAAGATTAAACCACATAAAATATGACCCAACAATCTCCTCCTTAGTTTTATGCTTTCCTTTGTCTTCGAGCCCTATCTTGATCTTGATTCGGTTGCACACTGCAGAACATTTCTACAATCTCCCCTCAGCATAACAATCTCCCCCTTAGCAGGTGACGGGTAAAAGTGTTGATAGCTTTCAGCACGTTTCAGAGACAACTTCATCTTCGGTATCAGACTATCTTCAGGTCTGACTTTGTAAGTTCATTAGGCTAGACGGTCTTCAGCATAGGTCTTGAATCAGCACATCCATCTTCTGATTTGACTTTGATCTTGACTGGAGTCTGAATCTTCAAGTCTTCACTCTAGATCACATGAAGGAGCGAATGTAGCAACAAACTGACTGAGGAGGAATTCAAGTAGCTTGTCACTAGGAATTAAGCTTAGCTTTCTTGGGGAACAAATTATTCGTGTCGAAACTTTCAAATTTCACTTCTTGCTGACGCTTCTCGATACAAACAATGACCGAAAATCATGTGGGTCGTGGAGTTATAAACTCTCACCACAGTTGTTCAATCACCACTTGGTTTTCAATGGCGAGTCGTCTATTTCTTGCAGCAGAAATATAAAGATGGTTAAGAATGGATTGGTGCGTGTGATAGATTACGGTATGCAATCTAACCATCGGCACAGACTTTTTAACTCTCGACTCTGAGTGGCTTTACTCAAAGTGTCTAGAAGTTGTTATTACAGAAGAAACTTTTAGATTTGGTTGAGAAATGTTATCAGTGCTTCAAACTTACTATGGTGTAACAATAAGAATCACTAACACTTAAGTGTTACCTCAACAGTGAGTGTTATTACTCGGTGCGTCGTCGGTAGGTAAGGAGTGACTTAGCGAGTCACGGTAAAAGTGAATCACATCCTTGACATGAAATTTTGATCTATATTCCTGATTGGTATTTATCAGGAACATTGACGATCATGCAAATTGTATGAAATATTTTTAGATTTTTAATTTTCTTAAAGTAAACACATAAAGAAAAGGAAATTATTTTTGTATTTTTAAAGTTTTGCAATTTTTGTTTTGTTTTTAAGTCTCCCCCCCTAAATTTGTGCATGGAAAAGAATTGCGGAAGTAAAAACCATGAACAAATTTAACTAAACAAAAATAGTATACAATAAAATGGTTTTGTGTGAACAAATTTAACAGTCATCGAAGCCTATCATTTTTAAAAGTTCAACAAGCATATCGAACCGAGCTTTTGCAAATGGTTTTGTGAACAAATCCGACACATTGTTATCTGTGTGAATTGGTTCCAAATGAATCAATTTTCGCTCGTAGAAATCTCGAATAAAATGTATTTTGATGTCGATATGCTTGGTCTTAGAATGCTGAATAGGGTTTTTGACAATTTGGATAATTGCATCATTATCACAAAATATGGGAGTATCAACAAAATTCATACCATAATCAAGAAGTTGATGCTACATCCAAATGACTTGAGAACAACAGGGCGAGGCAGCAACATATTCAGCTTCAGCTGTAGAGGTTGACACGGTCTGCTGCTTCTTGCATTTCCATGAAATCAGTCGGTCTCCTAAGAATTGACATCCAGCACTAGCGGATTTTCTATCAATGTCGCATCCCCCATAATTGCTATCTGAAAAAGCATAAAGATTAAATTCACAGTTTTTTGGATACCATAGACCTAACTTAGGTCTCTCTTTGAGGTATCTAAAGATCCGTTTGACAGCAGTTAAATGAGAGAATTTAGGATTAGCCTAATGTTGAGCACACTGGCAGACTACAAAAACGATATCCGGTTTGCTGGCCATCAGATACATCAGAGATCCAATCATAGAACGGTAATACGTTTGATCAACAAATTGGCCATATGGGTCTGAAGTCAGCAAGGGTCGCTCAGCCATTGGAGTGTTAGAAACTTTAGCATCCTTGAGGTTGAACTTCGCAAGAATATCCTCTACATACTTTCCTTGGTGAAGCAGAATACGCGTTGAACTTTGCTTTACTTACAACCCAAGGAACATCGTCATTTCACCCAGCAAACTCATCTTGAATCGCTTCTTCATCACTTGCTCAAATTCTTTACAGAAGGCCTCGCTAGTCAAACCAAAGATGATATCATCCAGGTAGATTTGGACGACAATTTGGTCGGACATTTCACGCTTGATGAACAGCGTCTGGTCAATGGTGCCTCGAGTGTAACCATGCTGCAACAAATGATCCGTCAATGTTGCATACCAGGCACGGGGAGCTTGATGAAGACCATAGAGAGCCTTATCCAGCTTGTAGACGTGATTCGAAAACTTGGAGTTGACGAAACCGGGAGGTTGATCAACATAAATCTCTTCTTTCACCTCACCGTACAAGAAAGCAGTCTTAATGTCCATTTGGTATACAGTAAAGTTCATGTAGGAGGCATAGGCGAGGAAAATCTGAATCACTTCTAATCGTGCAACCGGGGCATACACTTCTGTATAATCAAGACCTTCAATCTGACGGAAACCACGTACCACCGGGGCACAATAACTCCTGAATCATCTTGCTTGTTGCGAAAAACCCATCTCGTGTCAAGAGAATTTTTGCCCTCGGGTAGTTCCACTAACTGCCAAACATTCAGCTACTTGAACTGGTTGAGCTCTTCATGCATTGCGCCCACCCAACTTGGTTCATTAAGTGCCATCTCCACATTCTTCGGCTCAATTTGTGAGATAAAGCATAAGTAGAGGCACTCGTTGACATGACCGCTCTGGCTTCTGGTTTGAACCCCATCGTTAAGAGAGCCAATGACATTATCAATAGGGTGATCGCGTTGAACTTTTGAAGAAATAGCATCTTCAAGCGAAGCAGAAGAGACTGGAAGGTTTATTGTGTTTTCAATTCTACCTGAGCCTGATGTACCTCTGTCGGAGTATCTAAAATCATGGGAGGTACTGGCTACATACTCATCGAGAATTCTCTCGGGAAAGAGGGAGTCCATGAGTATGGAGTTGAAAAGATCAGCAGGTTCAAAATTGATAACACCTTCAGGAGAGGCAGATGCTTCAGCAATTGGTGGTTCTCCAACAATCTGGGATGAGTCAGCATGAGCTTCAGTTGAAACCGTAGTGGAAACAGGAGATGCACCATTGTTAAGAATAGGATCTTCAAAAATCAAGGGCGGTATGATGGGATCAGCAATAATTTCCTCATCTTCATCTCTGTTGACTCCACTTGGACCTGGCTATGTGCCTGAGACAACATCAGAAAACACATTAAAAGACTTAAACAATTCGGCATAGTTGAATATCCAGTCGGGGCCAACTCGAGCATCCGTTTGATTCTCCTCTAGCCACCGTACATCAAATGATTCCACGATCTGTTTGGTAACCTTGTTATACACCCTATAGGCAGTTTTACCTGCATATCCAACAAAGATTCCTTGATCTCTGAATGGTATCAATCAGTCAATCAAGAACACGAAATTAAACCTTCAATGCACTCTTTGATTAATCCAAAGACTAGTACATAAGATTCCTTGGTTGCTTGAACAATAAGAAATTCTCTCTAGCTAGGCACAAGTTCCCAAAACAACCAACATGAATAATGAGGCTATAATGACTATTTATAGTCTACGCCTAAACCTAGTGAAAACCCTAAGCCCATAAGCAAAAGGACCACCGAAATCCAGCAGCCAGCGCACCGAAATCATGTGGATTTCAGTCAAGACAACTGAAAACCCATGGGATTTCGGTCCAGACCGAAATCGTCTCCCAGCCCGTATATTTCCATTTTAAGCCCATAAAATTCTATTTTAGCCTAAATAAATGCAAAGATTAAACCACATAAAATATGACCCAACAAAGCTTCAGTTCATGTTCTTTTGCACGTCCTGCTTGTTTATATGATGCATTAATTTTGTATTGCAAATGGAAATCACATTGGATGTCGATTCCACAGTACACTATCACTACTCAATACCTTCGAAATTAAACGACCCAACACTTACTTATTTGCTTGTCGATAGTTTGGGTTCAATTGGGTTGAATAATAGGTGTGTTGATCCACAAGTTTCTAAACCTGGAATGCGTTACAGTTCTCCAGTTTAACAGTCGATATACACCAACTGCAATTTTCCTGGTAATAAGAACCTTAAAACATTTGTTTATTTGATATTATAGTTTTGTATTGAAACCCTCGTTAAAGCTTTTCACAGGTAGGGCTATTTGAAAAGCGGCTTTGTTTTTGAACAAATATATGTTTTGAATCCTTTCAATCAAGTTTAGGCTGTTTGAAGGAGTGAGTGTATATATTGGGTTTGGAGATTGTGGTGTAGGAGGCATACCATAGAATGCGGTATTTAGTATCTGTCTTTGTCATCTGAACACTAGTTTTCTGTATCACTTTGGCATCATCGACCGGTCGAAGTACTTATTTGTAATTTGTGTGATCGTTATTACCACAATGCGTATCATCGTTGAGACATGTACGAACATCATCATCACTAACGTAAATATAAGTTTATGGATTGACATACAAGATGGGTTTAACATTTTATGGTTGTGATATATTGATACCTGCCAGCTTATTGCTACCTCTTCCATTGGATTAGTTTTTGGTGGAGCCTCTCCTTAACCAATAGATCGTCCATCAGCAGACCCTTTACCGTTAGATCGGTTTCTCCCCAACAACAAATCGATTTGGTGCATTGTATTCTATAGTAGGAGCATCTAACACCGTATCATTATCTACTAAGTAGGCATGCACAACAGTCGATACTTTCACAATAACATTTTTCAAATGCTTTACATCACTTTCATCGACTATCTCTATAACATACTTCAATACATTGTGTGTTAAAAAGACAACCCAACATTAGGTATGTTCTCCGTACTCGTCTTCATTTGAACCAAAAGTAATAAATGTGTTAAATTTATATCTGTAGGAAACTTTAAGCCATAATTTTTAACAAATGACCTAACATAATGAACATTTTCATTCACGGATTGTCAAGAACCACTTACTCAAGCACAATAAAATACTCACATACCCAATTAGAATTCACTGTTTTCTCTATTTTTTTCTTGGAAAAAATATATCAGACAAACAAATCTGTAAAAAATTTAAATAAATTTATTTTTCATAAAATAACCATTTAATGCACTGTATGGAAATTTGAACTTCGCAGTATGAATTTCTGATTTTCGTAGTACGGATACACCTTTTCTCGACATGTTTTCTGAAAAATACAAACTTTTGTAAGAAAGTCTCTGCTATTTTGCAGTTTTTACTTGGGATTTTTGCAGGGGAAGGGTGCGGCAATCTCATACTTGAGAAAATATGATTTTTGCAGGGGGAACTTGAGAAAATCTAATTTTTACAGGTGCTGTTTGCGATTTTCGTAGTCACCCCCTACAAAAGTCGTATATCCCAAAATGGTTTCTTTGGATTTTTGAGCTTTTATACAAGTATTTGTTGCGTCCCATGTATTTTTACACGCCTTCATACATGTTTGCAAACATACTAATTTTTTTGCTGGCCAAGACTACCGAAACAATGTCACTTTGAGCATTTGATGAAATTTTGCAGGCCATAGTGAGCCTGTAAAATTCTTGGCTAATTTGGCCATCAACTATTTTTTTGAAAGCCCCTTATAAAATTAGCCTAATTTTTCATTTTCTCTCATCATCATCGTCGTCGTCGTCCTCGTTTAACTTTTTAATTGTGTTTGAAATTGTCAACATGACTAGCAATAAAAAGTTTTTATATTTTTTTTGGCTATATTTCATTAATTTCTTTTTGCTATTTAAGGTTAATGAACTTTTTTTGGGATGTAAATGATCACAAAACTTTTAAAATTGTACTCATTCATTTTTACATATATTCTTTTCACATTTCGTTTTTACAACATCATTTTTTATTTCGTTTTTACATGTTTTTAACAATTTATTTTTAATTTTTACTTTGTTTTTGCGTGTTATTTTTTCACAATTCGTTTTTATAACTTCATTTTTAATGTATTGTTTATGTTTTTTATACAATCTATTTTTACTAGTGTATTTTTTACTTCGTTTTAATATTTTTAAATCTATTTTTACAACTTTATTTTTTCTTTGTTTGTATATATTTTTTGTTTTTATAACTTCATATATTTATTTCCCCAATTAGCTCTCAATTAAACGAACTATATAACTATTGATCTAAATGATAATCATAAAAATCTCAGTTTTTCACGCATCCAATAAGTTGTTGGATACATGAGAAAATGATAATTCCAAGAGTATTCATTTGAATAAAATATTTTGTAGTTTAATTAATTAACACCTAATTGGCAAATTAAATATGTGAAGTTATAAAAACATATATAAACAAAGAAAAATGAAGTTGTAAAAATAAATTTAAAAAAACATGAAAACATACTTAAAAGTGAAGTTATAAAAACGAATTATATATATATATATATATATATATATATATATATATATATATATATATATATATATATATATATATATATATATATATATATATATATATATATATATATATATATATGAATGAACACAATTTTAAAAGTTTAGTGACTAATTTTAGTAAAAAAAAGTCCAGTAACCTTAAATAGTAACAAAGAAAAAAGAAGTTCAGTGACTTTAGATTGCCTTAAAAGTATGAAAACTTGTTACTGCAATTCATAATGACCATCTTGGACACCATTCATAGGTTAAATTAAGTTTTATAACATAAATAAAGTAAAGTAACAAAATGAGCAGAAAGCCAAAATTTTAAGTAATCAAATGTGACCTTAACCCTTATTATTATTATTGTTGTTGTTGTTGTTGTTGATTATTATTATTATTATTATTATTATTATTATTATCGATGTTGTTGTTATTGTTATTATTAAATGATCAGAAAAATGAGTACAATCCAAAATAGTCACTGAATCCGGAATGTGCGTTCTAAATTTGAACTCAGAAGCATTCTGAAATCCGAACATTCTAATTTTTTTTGTTTCGTTTAAAATGTCTAATAGTATTCTATAATTGAACAAATGAAATTTTCTTGTAAAAGGAACTCCCATTTAAACCTACAATCAACAATATTAATGCATATCGAACTCCAATTATGACCTTATATCCATGTTTATTTATAAATCAACATCTACCTAACTATTTATGAATTAACTAGAATCCTCACTTACAACCTTCTCCAATATCAGCACTAATCTAACTTTTTATTAGTCCATCAGAATCTCCATCTACCACATTATCCACCATTTATATACAAAATTTAAAGCATAACATAATTCATTCTCATTATTCTCAATAACGTAACTTTCTTTTGCGCTTATAAAGTTTTTTCCAATTGGTCAAAAAATGTTCCTAATCTAACTCTTCTCCAAGCTCAGCCGATGAGTCCAGGGCTTAGATGATGCCTGATTCGATGAAGAAGATTGTAATTGGCAGAAAAGTTGAATATGAAGAGTTAAAAGTGGAACCTAAGCAAGTCGGTCAACAAATAAAGGATATTATAAGAGTTATTGAAAAGAATAAAAGTGCATAATTAACTCCCAAAAGGAAACCCCAAACATTTAAAGTTGGATAAAAACAAGTTGAACATAAGGATGAGGTTATAAACTATCAGTTTTAGGATATTCTAGAGAAAACCATTGGAGTGAAATCGTGAGTTGATGGAGAGAAAGAAAAATTCTCATGTGACTCTATAGAATTTCATTTTAAGAGAATGGAACATAAGTGATTTTATATGTATGATCATATATAATGATTCATTTGATTAATGAAATGTATGCACGTTTTGAAGGTTTCATTTTAGACTTATAGGTTGTTTGAAAAATCACACTAAATGCTGAATTGAATAGCTCTAACTCTTAAAGGTTAAAAGAAGGTAATTTAGAGGCAGTTCCACGCTTTTGATACATTCAAATATCAATTAGAGGTTATACCAAACATATTGAATGTTGACCAATTCAGAGGTGACCTTTGAATGGTTCCATCTAGAGAATATCAGTTATCAGTTACCCCATTGTTACCCCATTGTTCCAATTCAGAGGTGACCTTTGAATGGTTCCACGTCTAGCAACATTTTACTACCCACAAAACATATAATTTGAAAGATCATTCCACAACATCTAATTACCAAGAGCTCAAATTTTCATTTAATGTATATTACATTAGTTATCAGTTACCCCATTGTTACAAACATCAAGTTGAATCATGAGGCAGGGATATATATCAATCTCAATTGATATTCAACTTTTAATCACGTGCGTTAGATGTATATCTCTCAACACATAAGAGTAACAAATTACGTCTTGACTATATATGCCTATTATAACTGCCATTTTTCAAAACAACATTAAACCATATTAAAGCATAGCACTCCCTACACTCGAGTCCCAAATATGTATATCGAGTCCAAGTATACAAAGGTAATACCTTTATTCAATAATCACTCATGATGATGATCCATGAAGTGAACTTGAAGTGGGTCACATCCAATACTTATTCTCTAATAAGTAGATATGAATCTGGCTTCCAACTCCTTGCTATTTTCATCCCATGAAAATCAACAAATCCAATTCATATTAGTCTTACTTCATGATTGTTCCCACAACTATAACCGACTATAGACATTTAGAATAATTATTAAATTATTAATGGAATAAACATGCTAATATTGAACCCAACAATTAATAAATTATAGATCGTATCCTGTATATTCAAGTTATGTTATATAATTGTTGCTTACCGCTCCAAATATTCAAATACTAAACCTTAAATCATAACATATCACTAGAACAACGAAGTTCTATTGCTCTAGCAGGACTTTTCACCTTTAGAATTCTAGAGAAACTTCGAGATTAGGATTGCTATAGATTTGTATGAACTTTGCCAATACATATATCTTTTCTCTTAACTCTATAGCTAATACCATGTAAATAAATGCTTGGTATTCACTTTGTGACTAGAGTCTTAAACCCGGTTCAAACTGACTCTCATTGTCATAATGATTTCTAGGTTACCACGAATGGTAGGTATCAACTTAGCCTTTCAATGAACTTTTTAATCCAAACATATTGCCCTTGCAACTTCTGAAGAGGCAACATATCCTTTATTTTGTAGAAATTATGCAATCTTATTTTAGCCGAATGTTTTTCACTAAAACTCTCATTTTCATTCATGATGTTTCAAATAAACATCTTCCACTAAAATTCTTCTTTCATTCATGATGGATACTTCTTTGTTTTCTAGTCGAGTATCTCGATATACATGTTATCATCAGTATAACTCTTTATACTATCCTCTTATTTTAGTTCCTGAACTAAAGTAACAATTCTTTTAGGTTCTTTGCAAGTGCCTTAGAATGTTATTTCTAGTCATCTTATGGCTTTCCCTTCTGTGCCTCATTGATATCCCTTTATGTCATACTCTTAATGACATATTTATTTATGTACATATCTTGCCATGTATGATGGATTCACGATCCATTTTAATCTTTGTAAGATTAATACATGTTTAAAATGTTATCACATCATTTACAATAAACTTGTTCTTATATTCTGTCATCTTAACTCCTTCAAGATCTAACTATCATATGCACATTTGACTATTAGCCAAACTTTGATCTATCACCATATATTTCTATGAGTGATTTATCTTCAAGATCTCATAAAGATATATTTCTAAGCCTTGGCTTAATGCATTCTTGAATGTCAATATGTCATCATATACAAAATTCAAAATAATACTGCCCTCCCACTAACTTTATTTAAATTCAAGTTATTTTTGAAGGGTTTTAAGCAATCAATGAACAAAAAAAATTCGTATGGTTCACATGCAACCCTAAAAGATCTATGTTTTCTTCTATGAAGATAATAAACTAATAGCTAAGGCCAACATTTAAATTCTAAAGATCAAATAAGAATAACCAACCTTTTCTTGATCTTGTTCTTGAAGCTAGCAACAAATTATCCTGCCTCAAATGCAAGTCACACCCAAAGCAATGGAGAAGACAGTTCAGCAGAGTTCCTCTGGTTCAAGTTGGCGCAGGAAATGGGGAGCCAGGGGGTTTCTTTTATAGCCTCCTAGGGTTACAGCTGAAACCCTAGGGAGCCTCCAAAGTGGGCAAGCCTGTTGACCACTTGGACTAGACTCCTAGACCCTAATTAGGGTTTTTGCCAAACCCTGGAGGAGCCTCCAGGTTGGCGCCATTTCGGTCCCTGGTTTTTCTCTCTGTCAGTTATTAAACTATTGAATAAATACAAACCAACCCCTGCACTTTTAATTAATTAATTTTAATCACTAAATTAAATCCAATTAATTCTAGATTAAATCTTAATTAATTATTATGGTTTCCAGTTACTATATTAACACTTAAATATATTAATAAACCATTTATTTATTTTCTATTGATTTATTAAACAATTAATAAATCAACATTTCTCTCTACTGAACCATACATTAATCCTCTAGCTATGAGGGCAACCCAAATGGACTTTGCTTCTATTAACAAGATAAATACAATTATAAGTCATGGCTTTGACACCTAATCCAACAGTCTCCCACTTGGATAAGTCTATGACTTTAATTGTCCTTTTACCTTCTGATTAATATCAGTTTTCTAGAAACTGTTCCTGAACTCTGACACAGTCAGTTCTGTCCAAAGATAAGTGATCAGATGATCCTCCGTCCAACAAGATATTTTCAGACTCAAGACATGTATTAATATCAATCTTGGTTTGATACTTTGTTTCTCGATTTCCGATTTGCTTATGACTTTAAGACTGCTAAGTGAACACATCAATTCAGTCCCTGTTGGCCAACACTTTTAGTCAACTTCAAAATCATCGAGAGGCCTACAGATATCTGTTTCCCATCGGGTCAGGGGACATATAAGTTTCGACTTATATGTCCATACCTTTTACCAGTCAGAATACTTGCAACAATGCGTTTTATAACACCGAGTTACCGGCGCGTTTTTGCATTATCAATGAGCAACCGACTTGCAAATTACAGATCATATCTCTTCACTTAAAGATCAAAGGATATTATCGTCTTAACATTGCTCGTGATGTAATCCATGAAGCAATCTGTTAAGTGCGGGTTTTATCCAATACTCAAATCTCTATTTTCTAAGTACTCATGAATGTTGTAACAGTCTCACTGCAATGTCTAACCCCTTAGACAATCTACAACCGATTCATGACGGTCTTTGTTCACACTCACTCCCTAACAGTATGATTGACTGTGGAAATTTAAATAATCTAATTATTTAGGAAGTTAAACATGCAAATATAGAAACACAATAATAAACAATTGACAAAGGCAGTAACAATACTCATTTATAAATCTCCATTATAAAATCACCAAGTCAATTACATTTATACTGTTACAAGTTTCAAAATTCTATCTAATTACTAAAACTAATATAATCCTTCAGTCCAATTCTCCGAGCATGCTGATTGTGCTTGATCCTACTCAGGGCCTTAGTCAAAAGGTCTGCAGGATTATCTTTTGATGATACTTAACCAGTAAGTGACCTTCTTCTACGCGATGTCGAATGTAATGGTACTTTCTGTCGATATGCCTGGACTTTCCATGATCTCGTGGTTCTTTTGTCAAAGCGACCGCTCCATCATTATCGCAGAATAGTTCCATCGGCTCCTGAATACTCGGGACAACTCCAAGGTCACTGATAAAGTTCTTCAGCCAAGCCGCTTCCTAAGACGCTTCACTCGCTGCCGTTTCTTACTTGGAACTTTTCCAAGTGACCGCTCTGCCGTTCAAAAGGAATACCCAGCCCGACTGGGACCAACCACTGTCCCTATCTGTCTGGAAGCTGGCATCTGTATAACCACTCACTTTCAAGTCATCACTGCCACCAAGGACTAACACCATATTCTTTGTCCTTTGCAGATACTTGAGTATGTTCTTAACTGCAATCCAGTGTGCCTTTCCAGGATTACCCTGATACCGACTAACCATGCTGAATGCAAAGGGTACGTCGGGATGAGTACATGTCATAGCATACATGATTGACCCTACTGCCGAAGCATAAGGTACCCGACTCATCTCAGCTATTTCCTCATCGGTACTCGGACTTTGAGTCTTACTCAATTTAGCATTACTCTGGATTGGTAACTCTCACTTTTTGGAATTTTCCATGTTAAACCTTTTTAACACTTTTTCCAAATACGTACACTGGCTTAAACCTATTAATTTTCTTTTCCTGTCTCTCAGTATTCTTATCCCGAGAATATAAGCAGCTTCTCCAAGGTCTTTCATGGCGAAACACTTCTCGAGCCAAGACTTGACATCTTGCAAGGTCGGAATGTCGTTTCCTATGAGCAGTATGTCATCAACATACAGCACCAGAAAAGTGACTATACTCCCACTAGCCTTGACATATACACAAGACTCATCTTCGCTCCTAGAGAAGCCAAACTCTTTGACTTTCTCATGGAAGCAAAGATTCCAGCTGCGAGATGCTTGCTTCAACCCGTAGATTGATCTTTCAAGCTTACATACTTTATCAGGATGCTTTGTGTCTATAAAACCTTCTGGCTGATTCATGTAAACATCATCAGTCAGTTTCCCATTAAGGAAAGCGGTTTTGACATCCATCTACCAAGTTTCATAATCATGAAACGCAGCTATGGCAAGCATTATCCTAATTGACTTAATATTGGCTACTGGTGAAAAGGTTTCATCATAGTCAACCCTCAGGGTTTGAGTGAATCCCTTCGTAACCAGCCAAGCTTTATAAGTATGTACTTTACCATCCATGTCGATCTTCTTCTTGAAGATCCACTTGCACCCGACTGTCTTGCGACCCGGCACATTGTCAACCAAGTTCCAAACTTGATTGTCATACATGGACTTAATCTCGCTATCCATTGCCTCTTTCCATTTGGAAGACTCGGGGCCGGCCACTACTTCACGGTAGTTAGCTGGCTCATCCAAATTAGTCAATGTACGATCACTAACTAACGTGTCACCATCCGAAGTAATATGGAAACCATAAAACTCGGGTAGCATGCTAACTCTACCTGAACGTCTAAGAGGTAATGAGATGTCAGTTGGTCCAACATGAACTTCTTCCTCATGTTGGTTGCTAGTTTCTTCTAAGGTTGGTTCATCGGTCGTCTCCTGAATTTCTTCGAGATCGATTGTACTCCCACTGTCCTCTTTGGAAATGAGTTCTCTCTCGAAAGAACCCCCGTCTTGCTACAAAGACCACGTCCTCGCTCGGTCTGTAGAACAAGTATCCAAATGACGGTTTCGGGTATCCGATGAAGAAACACCTCTCACTTTTTTCCGCGAGCTTGTCATGAGTCTCCCGTCTTACGAAAGCCTCACAGCCCCAGACTTTGATGTGTGCCAACGAGGGAACTTTCCCCATCCACATCACGTGCGGTGTTTTCGCAACCTTCTTGGTTGGGACAAGATTTAGGATATGGGCGGCAGTCTCTAAGGCATACCCCCAGAAATGGATTGGAAGCGAAGCTCGACTCATCATGGAACGAACCATGTCCAACAAGGTTCGGTTTCGCCTTTCAGCAACACCGTTCAACTGAGGTGTTCTTGGAGGCGACAACTATGAAACAATTCTACATTCCTTGAGCTAATCGAGAAACTCGATACTAAGATACTCATTGCCTCTGTCTAATCTAAGCATCTTTATCTTTCTACCCAATTGATTTTCTGCTTCATTTTTGAAGTCTTTGAACTTTTCAAAGGTATCTTACTTATTCTTTATTAAGTAGATATACCCATATCTACTAAAATCATCAGTAAAGGTCATATAAACCGCATGCCATCTTTTGTGGTTGTTCTGAATGGACCACACACATCTGTGTGTATGATATCCAACAAACCTTCACCTCTTTCAAAGGAACCTTTGAATGGTGATTTTGTCATCTTGCCAAGCAAGCAAGATTCGCATACATCATCCGACCTAAGGTCGAATGATTCCAACATCCATCCTTTTGGAGTTGGGCGATGCGTTTCTTGTTGATGTGGCCAAAGCGAAAGTGCCACAAACACGCCTTTTCTATACCGCTTGAAGCATCAATAGCTAAAACATTTTTACCATAATTATCAACACACATAATAGATTCATACACTCCATCACAAGGCATAGCATTAAATATAAAAATATCATTTTTAAAAACAGAAATTGAACCATTCAATTTGTTAAATTCATAATAAAAACCTTGTTTGAACAATGCATGAAAGGAAATTATGTTCTTAGCCATATCATGCGAATAGCAACAATTATGTAAATCTAAACAGACTCCACTACTAAGCACTAATCTATAGATACCGATCTTGGTAACAGGTGACGTTCGCCTATTGCCCATGACCAGGTTCAATATACCGTGCTCCAGCTCCCTACTTTCCTTTAGGCCCTCAAATCAAAACATATATGAAAACCACATCCTGTATCAAGGACCCAAGAACAGGTAGAAGGTGAGTTATTAGATATAGAATATGTACCTGCTTGTGATGGCTTCACTTTGCCATCCTTAATGTCTTGCAGATACGTGGGGTAGCTTCTCTTCCAGTGACCCTTTTTCTTGCAGTAAAAACAGTCAGCCTCTTTGGGATTCGTGACGTGCAGAATGCCGGAAGACTTGGCTCTCGGGGCACTGCTAGATGTCCCGACATGAGTCTTTTCCCTCCAGTTTTGCTTCGTAGGGCCCTTTCGTTTCTTTCCCTTGCCAGAGCCAATAGCCAGGACAGGCGGGTTGACAGGGAGCAGACCTTTTCCCCTTCATCCCGTCTTCAGCAGTACGAAGCATGCGGTGTAATTAAGCCAGGGTCGCCTGATTGTTGTTCAAATGATACGCTAGTGTGAACTAGTCATAAGAACTAGGCAAGGAGTTTAGCGCTATGTCAATAGCTAAATCCTCATGAACATGCATTTCCAGCTTCCTAAGCCTCTCCACCTAACCATGCATCCTTTGCACATGAGTGCAGATGGACTCTCCATCTTTAGGCTTGCCGTTAGTGAAAGCTTTTACAACCTCACGCCTTTCGATGCGCTCTTGCTTGTAGAACTTTTCCGCGAGCTCTTTGTGCATCTCGTAAGGCCAATAGTCCTCATAGATACGCTGCAGTTCAGGGTTCATGGTAGCGATCATGATGCATGCCACTTTGGTCGCATCATCTGAGTGTTTGGTGTACGCGGCGACTTCCTCGGGAGTAGCCGTATCTGGGTCAACCTCAACTAGCTCGGTTTCCAGAACATACTCTTTGTGTTCAAACCTTAGAGCCATTTTGAGGTTACGGATCCAGTCATTGTAGTTAGTGCCGTCCAACGTCACTTTCGAGCACAATGACAGAATCGAGGTGACATTACCGGGATTTGAGTGGGGAACGGATTGGTCAGAAGACATCTGAATAAGAAGAATGTAGTTTTAATTAGACATTATTAAATAATCCTTATATTCACCCAAGAATAAATATAAGGCTACGACCCTACAATAACAATCCACAATATCGAAGAGGGATGTCGTAATCTTTATTGTAAATTTTATAAGGTAGGCGAATGACGATTCAGCCAATTCCACCGCGGAAAATAATCTAATTATAATGGAATTCCTAGCTTCATTTGAGATTTATCGAACTGTTCGATAGCATGTTTTAATCTTGGGAATGTCCTGCTCGTTTGTGACTGGGATACCGAGGATCACAAATCGGGTGTGAATAACCATGCAAGTTGCTCGGTACTCTCGAAGTCAACTGTCATCTCTAATTAACGTGCCAGTTAACCACACACGCTCCGTTAATAATGACAAAATCGAGAAACCCATTGCGACTCTTTGCGGACCCCAGTTGGCGTGCCGGTAAACCACACACGCTCCACCAACGTTCCACAAAGTGCAATGTGCAATTCCATGGATTAGCACCAATCCACATTTTTGAACCTAAAGTAACTAGATTGGGATTTGTTTAAGGTTCTAGTACTTTCATTTATAGCATTATACTTTTAATAGGCTTAGCGGTTCTATCAAACCCGTTCGGCTAACGACACTCAACTAACCATGAGAGCGGTGGGTAAGAGTAGATACCCATTAGACTACCATTTTATAGGCAGTCGCCTTATACCCTCTTTATAGGACAGTTTTGTGAATGAGGCCTACTAACGGTAAGACTAACCAATTTTCTTATATATAAATTTTAACTTTTAATCATAAATATATAAGATATATTTTAATCTTATTAAAATATTTTAGAATTAATTTAATCATAATTTTCGCAAACTATTATCTATTTTTTGAAAATTTAAATTAATTCTTTAAGCTGATTTAATTGATATTTTAATTAACAATTAATTAAACTAATTAAATCTAAGATAGATTTCATAAATTAATCAAATTAATTTTCCATCTAATAACCCTAGTAGGTCAAAAATAGCATGCAAGGCAATTAGGGTTCCAGTTATTCAATTTAGCAAACTACCAAAAATAACAACCAACTAATTAAGGCAAGCATGGGAGGGGACCAACAAGGGTGGCGGCTAGGGTTAGGAAACCCTAGCCTAGAAATCGATCCAAGGCCTTTCCTTGGGGTGTTCATCGCAAAAACATCCAAGGCAAAAACCGTTCATGCAATTTATATCAATTCACAAGAAAACAAGACAAGGCTCTGATACCACTGAAGGGTTTTAAGCAATCAATGAACAAACAAAATTCTTATGGTTCACATGTAACCCTAAAAGATCTATGTTTTCTTCTATGAAGATAATAAACTAATAGCTAAGGCCAACATTTAAATTCTAAAGATCAAATAAGAATAACCAACCTTTTCTTGATCTTGTTCTTGAAGCTAGCAACAAATTATCCTGCCTCAAATGCAAGTCACACCGAAAGCAATGGAGAAGACAGTTCAGCAAAGTTCCTCTGGTTCAAGTTGGCACAGGAAATGGGGAGCCATGGGGTTCCTTTTTTAGCCTCCTAGGGTTTGGCTGAAACCCTAGGGAGCCTCCAAAGTGGTCAAGCCTGTTGACCACTTGGACCAGACTCCTAAACCCTAATTAGGGTTTTCGCCAAACCCTGGAGGAGCCTCCAGGTTGGCGCCATTTTGGTCCCTGGTTTTTCTCTCTGCCAGTTATTCAACTATTGAATAAATACAAACCAGTCCCTGCACTTTTAATTAATTAATTTTAATCACAAAATTAAATCCAATTAATTCTAGATTAAATCTTAATTAATTATTATGGTTTCCAATTAATATATTAACACTTAAATATATTAATAAACCATTTATTTATTTCTATTGATTTATTATACAATTAATAAATCAACCTTTCTCTCTACTGAACCATACATTAATCCTCCAGCTATGAGGGCAACCTAAATGGACTTTACTTCTATTAACAATATAAATACAATTATAAGTCATGGCTTAGACACCTAATCCAATAATTTCACTTTTGATGAAATCAAAACATTTAATCAAAAGAAGATCCTAATTTGAGATGCTTACTTTAATCTATGATTGGTTTCCACCTTAGTGTTTATGGTTCTAAACCACTTTGTCGGATTCAAAATCTGACATAGCATGATGGCAGTTGACATTTTCATCGGAACTTTAGGCATCATTCCTTATTGGTTACGAGAAAAATTAATTTCACAATGATTTACCACTTTTGCGAACACTTTTGTGTCTCACTAAGCACTTGATCAAACTATTGATGACACTTTATTCTTATGGTATTTAAAACCATTAGCTAGATTCATAATATGACATTGTATTTTGTGTTTTACCAAGTTTTGATTAACCTTAATTCTTTAAGTTCAACAAAATCTTGTTGATTACTTATTTCAACCTTTTATACATCAGGTTTTTGGTTCTTGAACTTTTCAATTCAAACCTCCCACTAGCCATGACCATTAGAAAATTGTTCTTAGTGTCTCAACTTATGCTTCTAATAAACAATGTTATTGTAGGTGGGATTATATAATCGATAACCCAAACAGTCTTTAGAATATTCTCCAATTTCAATTCTTATATCTTACATAAACTTGTGTACCTTTAATCAAGATAAGTATGAAAAACCTTTTTCATACAAACCCCTTTTAAGGTGTTATCTATATTCAATAATATATATGTGGCAGTAAGCTAGTTATTATTCCATAACTATAAGGATGTACACTGTCATAGGCATGGTGAACCATATCTAATAAGGCTCATTTATTCCTATATGTGTAGTTAGCAGTGACATAGTTTTACAACCATCAAGATGTTCTAAGCGTTCACAAACATTCAAACATTCTTCTTTCTTTATTATTTCTAAGGCTTTTCCTGGTTTTATTGAGTTGTGAAGCAATTTCACAATAATCAAAGATGTTCTAAGAGTTCTCATAGTTTTAGACTATCCTCTTCCCTTTGTTTTCTTGAAGACTCTTAATGACCATTTGAGTTGTTTTTTTAACTTTACTTTGAAATAATCTTAAACAATGTAGTTGTACTTAGGGAAACATGTTGAATTGCCAATAACTAATGGTCACGTATCCTATTTTCCATAGAAATAACAAAACCACCTTGCCACGATAAGAGAATCCTAGTGGTTATGTAACCTTTTTCTGTCAAGTACTACATAAATAATGACAAGTTTTTTCAATAGGATAGTATAAAGTATGTTTCATAAACACAACTAAAATGATTGAATTGTAGTAAAGCTAGCATGGTATATATCACCACATGGTTTTGATAAGACCACATACACCCATGTATCATTCTTATCTAAACCATTGCTCTTTCACTACTATTAAAGACAAGAGTTATAATCAACTTCTTATATAAATATGAATTGCATATATCAAATGACACTTTCTCATTTTCCTTCAAGAAACCACATCCTTAAGTTTGGTATATGCCTTTGATATTTTTATAAATAAATTGATTATGTCTTTGTTTGATCTAATTCAAAGTATATTTTAATTTAATGGTATATTCTTCATATAGAACTTTTGTCTTAATGCTTCATTGAGACCCATTTTGCTCTTATTTGAGAGGATCTAATTCTAAAAAATAAGTAATTTTTGAATATGAGAATTATTGTTTCAAAAACAATAAAGTGAATTTCAATCAATCATATAGATAACTCAAGAGATAGTTTTAGTCAAAACTAAACCTTTTTTAAAAATATTACTTATAGTAGTAGTATTGTACAAGATAAATTGTCATTACATAATTCAAAATTTTCTACCAGCTAAAATCACATCTTCATGCTTTGTAGGGATCACCATCTTCTTTGTTTCTTGAGTCGCATCTCTAAACACCTTGTAACATATTTACTATAACACTAGGTCTCGTTTTCGAATTTTTTTAGCGCGTCCGTCAAATTTAAAACAAATAATAATAATAATAATAATAATAATAATAATAATAATAATAACAATAAAAGAAAATTAATTAAATAAAAAACAATACCCTAAGAATTAACTAGTGGTAATTTTACTTATGGTAAGAAGTGACAATTTGGACCTTAGAATATTAGGAATTTGGAGTAGGAGGGGTTAATGTGTCGTTTTAAGAACTGAAAGGATTTATTTGGGGCAAGTCCCTTTCTTGATCTCTTGTAGCCGTCGGGTGTAGAAGAGACCCGACTTCTCCCCTTCAGCCTTACGCTGTGTTCCCGAGTTTTAGCATGGAGAGAAAAGAAAAGAAAAGAAAAGAAGGAGAGAAAAGAAGGGAAGGGAAAGGAAATGAAAGTTATATTTTCGTGTTCCCGAGTCGAAAGAAAATTAAAGGAAAGAAACATTTTATGTGTTCCCGAGTGGAAAGGAAGGGAAAGGAAAGTTATAATTAAATGTTATTTTTACCAGTAATTTCCTTTCCTTCCAAATTCTTCCAAATCAGAAGGAAAGTTAGGAGAGAATATTAACCCTCCAATTCCTTTATTTTCTTTCCACTTCCTTCCGTAAAAAAAAACTCGGGAACATAAAAACTTTTCTTTTCCTCCCAGTTCCACCCAATTCTCTCCCTTTCTCTCGTTAAATGAGACTCGGGAACACAACGTTAATCACATCAATTAGTTCCCCTTCCGTTCAATCCGTTGCATCTATGTAACACCCAAAATTTTTCGCAAAATATTTTAACTTTCAAAGATAACTTTTATAAAAATAGTTATAAGTTTCCAAAATAAATAAGTAGCTCAAACCCAAAACATGGCAAAATACTAAAGTAAAGTGCGGAAGCATAACATGTCATAGTCCCAAATAAATAAAATTCCTAGTAGTGGCAATCCCGGTGCTCCAATCAAGCCTGAGCCTCCTTGATCTTAACACCTGAAAAATGTTTAGGGAAACCGTAAGCAAAAGCTTAGTGAATTCAAACACAAACATCATATTAATATTCACGTTTACCGGCCCTAATCCATTTCCAATTATAATTATAAAAACTAAGCAAAGAACGAATCAGTGCTTATATAAAATAGGGCGGACTTGTAGGTTTGAGCCGCACCGGGTAAATCCCGTATCCTTTGGCCCCGATCCCCGCACCTCATAAAGAGTATAACGTTGGTGATCTTACCTAACTACCCCTCATAGTAATAATCATTTACATACAGTGCACATGTACGATTTATAATAATAATATAGCATGCTTTAAATAATAAATCTAAACAATCACACACGAGCTAACTAGCAAACACAAACATCAATACAACGGTGTGAGAGAACTCACCTTGAGTGAGTGATATAATAGATAGAAGTCAATATATGGCTACCAAGCTTGTGCAAACTTCAACACTTCACCTAATTAAGACTAAAGGTTAGAATGATGAAGTTGTGAAGCTAATGAATGAGAAAGGAGTAATCACAGCAAGGTCTCTAAAACAGACCTGCTGTTCAGGACTGAATTACTCCAAAATATACAACTGAGACATAGGCTTAAATAATTTTTACAAGAAACTACAATGGCTTAGATTTCCAGAACCATAAGGAACTCCTCATAACTCCAAAGGATGTAAGAGATATGAATTTTACAAAAAGACTTGTCACTGCAGTCTTTGGACGGACAGTCAGGTGGTGTTGGCCAATTCTACCCAACTTGTGGGTGGAATTAGCCCCAACCAAAAATAAGAGGAACATTAGACACACAAATACAATTTTCAGAGTTGGAATCGATTAAAAAGGGTTTCCCAAGCTCTAGATATAAAAATCACAAGGTGGTCAATCACAGAATCAGCATAAGCTGGTGACTGTCCATTGACCTGGAGTGTGGGTCCATTCTAACCAAATTATAATAAGAATTAACGACCCATATTCTCCAGATATTAAATTAACTATGTAATGTACATGTGGGTAATTGGAATCACTCAGGATCATCTCCCAAACCCTAGTAATGATAAAAACAAAATGACATATCCCAGCAGACCCGGATCAGACCCAACAGCAGAGAAGCTGTTGTTGCTCATAGGTAAAGTCCTTTTTCAGCGAGAGTGCCTTTTAAGAAAGTTATCCAACTAAATTTGGGAACTTTGGGCACTGGTATTGGGTCCATTTGAGTCCTATAACTCGAGATATGAATTTTACAAGAAAGGAGACTCAACAGTGAAATCTGACAGAAACCCTAGGTTATATTGCGAAACTCATAACTCAAAATCTATACCTTGAAATCAAAAATCCTTCGGTCAGAACCTTCATATATGTCTTGGGAACCTGTGGTTAAAGTTTCAGGGCAATCCAACCTTTCAATCTCCGGGAATCGTCCAAACACTGCAGTTGTATTCTCAAATCCGGGAATAAAGAAAGATGTAGAGGGAGAGAGAGCCTTGAAGGAGGAGAATGAGATGAAAAAATGAATGAGATTAGGGTTTTGAGCCCTAATATACTAGGTTAATGGGCTAAACCCTAAAGCCTTTGGGCTAGAAGAACATTTGGGCTCTAATTGGGTTTGGCTATAACCCATAGACTTAATTATATGATTATAAGATGGCAATAATTATAAGCCCAATCTTTCAATTAATCATATCTTAATTAACTAAATTAATATAATGTTACATAATTAGTTAAATAAAATAAATAAACATACCGGGAAAAACCGGGCGTTACAATCTATTAAGGGTTATTTTCCTACATTTTCTTGTGTCGATTCCTTTGCCCTAGTTACGGACCAGATAACCGAGAAGCAAAGAGATAGAAGCAGACGGTGAGAGTGACGAGGACCGAAAGGGCTGTGGTGGTGCTCGAAAGTAGCAGGCGGTGACAAGGGTGGCATAAGGCGGCAGGGTGTTGCAGCAAATCTTGTAGTGGGTAAAATTCTCCTTGCCTTTTTCTTTCTTCTCTACTTCTATGCTCGATTTTCCTGTCCCGTCATCATCACTGTCACCGGCAGCCCTTGGCTGCATGATTTTCCTCCTCCGCCGTCGTAGAGCCACCATGTGGGATGGTTTCAGCTACTGTTGTGTTTTAACACACGTGTATGCTCTCGTTTCATCTCCCAATGCAGCGTATAAGTTGTGAGCCTCGTCCCTTTTCTATCAGATAACATATCTCTCTCGCTGGTAGCCTCAAGCTACCGACCGACCACCTTTACACCACCTCGCAAGGGTGGTAGTGGGCAGTGGCGGAGCTAGGAAAAAAGTCAAGGGGGGCCACAAATTATCATCACAGATTTCATAGTCTAACTTCAAACAAGAAACAAACTTATTAGATAACATCAAAGGCTTTAAAAAGAAAGAAAACCATTTCCGATTATCATAGCAATTCACAGCAATCAGATACTCCAATTCTTATTGGTATTAACTCCGGCGAAGGGGAATAAACTAAAAGAAAATACCCACAAATTAAAAATAGCACAACAATTATGCAAATAAACTAAAAGAAAATGTCTTTTACCAATTTACAGAGACGAAGATCAGAGGCAGTAATAACTCATAGGTGGTATTAACTCCGACAAAGGCGACGTTGGTGCTCTTGCTTACTGCAAATTCCGGCGAATCATTATGAAATTGAAATGGAGGTAGCGAGTAGTGACAGCGGCTAGGTTAAAAAGAAACAAAAGGGGGGCCATTTTGTTAAAAAAAAAAAAGAAAAGAGAGATAAAGTAGAAAAGCCGTATTCTTCTCATCAAATGGTACTGGGTACCAACAAAGTCAAAAGGGGGACATTTTATTAATAAAAAAACTAAATAACATATTTATATATAATACATGGTGGGACACACATCCAAGTGGGGTCCAAACACCCCACTCACAACACATTAGCTCCGCCACTGGTAGTGGGTTGATTGCTGGTTCCTGACCCAAGAGCACACGATTTTGCATGCGTTGATCGTCATACTTATATTCTTTGTCCCGTTTTGTAATTGGTGTGTGATGTTGCACCACCATCGACCCACCAACTGATCGTCATTCTCTCGCCACAACACCACCACCGTGACATGACTGTGGTTGAGTAGATTTTTCAGTCCTTCGGTTTCTAGGAATTGGTCTTGGTATCGTGTTCAAATAGCTAGTTGGGTCGTTATGTTTTCGGTTCCATATTTGGCTTTTGGGTGTGTGTTTCTACCACCGTATGACCGCCTTATCACCGCCGTGTCACCACCATCGTGGCTGGGTGAACATCTCGGGTTAAGGATTTGAGACTTGAAGGCAAGTCTATTGGTTTTGAAGTTGAAGCGAATAGCGTTTTTTATGTAATGATTTAATGATGTTTTTGTGATAAAGACTTGATTTTAAACCATTCTAAGTTGTAATATGTAATTCGACTCAAGTAATGAGACCTTAAGACATTAAGCACTTAATACACGTCTTATTAGATGAAGGTTTAGGGAAAGTGTTCTTAAATGACTAAAATTGCATCTAAAACCTGTATAGAAATCTGCACAGAACTTGTAAATCATTTTACGGAAAATGTAGAGAATCTGAGAAATACCCGCAAGATAAAAACGTGTGAAATGGAGTCTAGTTTCCAGAAAGGTATAGCACACGTCGTTTGGACTTACGGTTCAGAAGTCACAGTCTGAAGAGGGGACAGGGGTCTAACAAGGACTTAATATGCAAATTTTATAAAATTGAATCTAGGAGCTTTTATGCACCAAACTTCAATGTACATCCTAAAAGGATTCCAAATGCACCCTAAAGCACCAGAATTTCATGACTTAAACTTAATGGTTATGTCTAAGGACTTAATGAACTACGAAAAATGAAGGATTTAGGTGTGCTTTCATGCATGCCCGGACTCAAACTACGACTTGGAAGATTTTCAAATAAGATTCTTTCTTTTAAGAAATGAACAAGCTTGAAAAAGAAAACGGAATGCGAGGCATGCAGTCAACTGGAGCTTAATGTGAATTTTTTAGATATTATTTAGACTTATGATCTTGAATGCTAAAAGATAGAATATGTGAAATTGTTGATGAATGATGCATGAATATCTTGGATAATAATGTTTGTTTATGTGCCTTACATGTCATAGTATGCTTGTAGGAATGTTATGTTCCTTGTAACACTAAATTGTTAGGAACTATGTTGGCAATTCACCACTAGGATGCGTTAGGCTATACCTAATTAAAATCTTATTGGTTTAGAATTTTTAATCTGCCCTTATTGCATGTTCTTGTTTGATTGTTGCCTTAGGGTATGATTAATCATTTGAATGCATGTAGGATTTGGTGTTATGCATGGTCGGGCATGCATGTTGTTCTTTACCATCATTAGTGAATAACATGTAGCTACGTGAACTCATAAAGTGTATTCTTAGGGTAATTTAAGAATATTATTAAAGTATATAATAAAATGGTGTAACACTAACCAACAGTTAGGAAAACTATGTGTAACTCTTGAAAAACAAAAAACTATAGGTGTGGATGGTAGTAAGGGCCCGTACTATCGAAAACATAGGATACTATTTGAGTTTGGAGGAAACCCGAGGGAACCTGGGAAAGCTGGGGGTTAGTGCACGAGAACTAAGTAGTAGCTAATAAAACCTACTTATATTAATAAAAGTATTGTATTAACTTCAGAAAATGGTTAGAACTAGACGAGGTGGTGAGACAAGTAGGACTGAGGGCCCGGGTCTTAGGGACTTAGTTACCTCAGAAGTTGCTGAAGCAGTGCAAGAGTTGCTCCCAGGAGTATTTGCTCAAATTAAGGCTGAGCTAACTAAGAGGATGCAGGAGATGATTACTACGGCCGTGTCAGGTGTGAGCGGATTGGGACAACCTCGGGGCGTCACGTATTCTGACTTTTCTGCTTGTCAGCCACCACAATTCGATGGAAAAAAGGAATCCTATCATGAGTAGTCGTTGTATTACTGAGATTGAGGGTGCTTTTCGTACCTGTTTTTTCCTGGCCGAGGAAAACGTGAGGTTCGCTGCCAACCTCTTATGCGGTCCTACAAAGGACTGGTGGGAAATCGAGATGAATGCCCGTACCGAAGCGGGAATGGATGCGATGACATGGGATGAGTTCAAGGAAATATTTATAGAACAATTCATGCCGTTGATTGAAGTGGAGCAGGTCACCAAGGAGTTCTTATGCCTAGAATAAACGACTGAGACAGTTAATGAACTCACAGCCAAGTTCATGGAATACATGGCGACTGGTGAGTGAAAATATTCCGGTTCTCCAACATGCTCAAGACGCAAATTCAGTAATTCATGGTGACCGCTAGGTGTCGAAGTCTCAATGAAATGATAGATGTAGCCCGGACCAGAGAATTGGAGTTGGAGACATAGGCTAATAAAAGAAAACAAGTGCAAACCCCGACACTGAGTGTGGATACCAAGAGGTTTAAGCCTATTAAGGAGAACAGGAAGGGATTTGCACAATCTTTGCAAGATTGAGTAGATCAATAAGATACCTTATATTTTGGAAGAAACCCACACAACATTAACCAAGTTTAGCCAATTCCTTAATATGCCTAACAGAAAAGAAATCCTTTCGCTTGTATATTCAAAATACACAAAGTAATTTGAGCCTATTTCTCGCTAATCTTCCCAACCCACCACTCATCCTTTCACTACCTAACAAAAATCTAAAAATCCTTAAGTTGAGAAATTAGGTCAAAAATGGAAACCCTCGCCACTTAAGTAAAGAGTAAAGTTATGTCATGTTGTTGATTTTAAAGATAAAAATCCCAGAAGGAGGTACCGATACACCGTAAAAGAGGGAGCGCAGGGAAGGAGGATGTGATCATGACCAATTTTTATATGGTTGATTTGTAATCGAATAGAAAATGAAAGGATGTTTGTGATGTGAGGTGGTTTTATGAGATGAAAGAGAGATATTCAGTGGGAGTATATTAGGAAGGCGTAGAATGTGGAACACTTGAGATGGTTGACGTCAAAAGAGACAGTATGACAGGGTGACTTAGCCACAATTAAGTAGGAGGTGGTAGCAAAGGGGAAGCACACATGGTGATGATGATATCCAACCCTAAATATCAGACTATTTAAAGACAAGCATTCAACTAGTTAGAGATTATTTTATTTACAGTTGTTAGAATTGATAAGATCTGCTTTGTTTAAAAATTATTAAAAAGACTTGTGACTATGTAAAATTTCTCAAAATGCAATTATTAAGATTGAGTCACAATCACTTAAATTAAAATCATATTTACTTAATATAAATAATCGCTAACAAAAAGTTGAAATGAATAAAAAATCAATTTACGTAGATAAATTTTCCATGACCATCTACAAGAATTTCAAAAAGATTTCTTAAGTACAGTCGTTGGAAGATGGAGTAAATCAAGATACCTTATATTTTGGAAGAAACCCACGCAACATTAAACAACTTTTGCCAAATCCTTAATATGCCTAATGGAAAAGCAATCTTTTCGCTTGTATATTCAAAATACACAAAGTAATTTGAGCCTATTTCTCGCTAATCATCCCAACCGACCACACATCCTTTCAGTAACTAACAAAAATACAAAAATCCTTAAATTAGGAAATTAGGTCAAAAATGGAAACCCTCGCCACTTAAGTAAAGAGTAAAGTGATGTCATGTTGTTCATTTTATAGATAAAAAGCCCAGAACGAGGTACTGATACACCGTAAAAGAGGGGACGCAGGGAAGGAGGATGTAAACATGACCAATTTTTAGATGGTTGATTTGTAATCAAATAGAAAATGAAAGGATGTTTGTGATGTGGGTGGTCTTATGAGATGAAGGAGAGATACACAGTGGTAGTATATTTGGAAGGCGTAGAATGTGGAAAACTTGAGATGGGTGACGTCAAAAGAGACATTATGAAACGGGGACTTAGCCATAATCAAGTAGGAGGTGTGTAAGATCCGTTCCGCCGAGTCGCGGCCCGGACTAATCCGCGTCGCGGCTTTAGGAAGGATCTGGAAACGCGAAGGACTTGTACGCGCGGCGCAGCTCGGAAGAACCCGCGACGCGGTGCGCCGCTAATGTGAAAACCCTAATTCGGATTTAAACGCCTATTTAAAGGGCCCCGGCCCTAGGGTTCATGTTTTTGGGAAATTTCTAGAGTAGGAGTCGACTGGTTTCAGCAGAGGCTCTTCGGTTCCAAGGCTTTGAAGGCTTGAAGGAAGGAATACATCGTGGGGAAAGGCTTGTAGTCGATCGGGTGCATTCCCCTGTGATATTTCATTTTATCTCGTATTAAGGTGTTATCCCTTGGTTAGTAGTGTTAAATGAATTGTAACACTTAGGGTTTGGACCAAGGACATGCATGGACTTGCATGTCCATAAGGTAGTGATCTTAGGGTAGTTTCTGATCCCAAGAAGGGTATGGAATGAAACCCTAGCCGATAACTGAACTGATTTAGGGCTTAGAGACTTTGGATTAATATGAGTCCGCGACGCGGACAGGCTATGTCAGCGACGCAGGTTCGGCTAAGACCCCGTAAGTGTAATAATAGTCTGCGACACGTAAGAGAAAGGTCCCGCCGCGGCGAGCGGCTGTTTGACCCAAAAGCTTAGTTTCGACCGGTGTTGATTACCAAACGTGGGGTCTGACCTCTAGGAAAGTCTATAGAAGTTTAGTCAGTGCTTGACATGTTGTGTATGTGGGATATAGGTGTGTGTGGACGATCTAGGTGGGAATATTAAAGTATATCTGTGCGGTTTCGAATCAGGTGAGTATCCTCACCTTACTATATGATGTTGCATGTTAGGCATCTTGTGTGTTATTTACAGTTATATGATTTGCTCTACATCTGTGGTTATTTGTTGTTGGGCTCAGTACTGATGTGTGTCCCCTCGTAGCTGTTGTATGACGAGTTGGACAATTGTCTTGTCCCATAGCTGTTGTATGATGGCCTGGGCGATAACCGGGAACCCATAGCTGTTTTATGATGGGTAGAACCTTCCCGTGTCCATAGCTATTGTATGGTGGATGCCCGTAGCTGTTGTATGGCGGGTAGGGTCGGGTCGTTCTCGAGGACGGGTTGTTTAATATGTGGGCATGTATGGTAATTTGTGGATTCACTAAGCTTTAAGCTTACCCGTTGATTTTATAACATTTCAGGTATATCAAATGACAAAGGGAAGGGCAAGGCGTGACGGCAGCGCATCGCATTCTAGAGATTTATTTTAATGAACTATTATAGTATTTTCAAATGTTTCCGCTTGGTTTAAATAATATGTTGAACAGTTTTACTTTTGGAATAAATATTTTATTGGAAGCTTGGTAATAAATGAATTTTAAAATATTTGAAATTGGGGCGTTACAAGGTGGCAGCAAAGGGGAAGCACACTTGGCAAGCAGCACAAGTGGCGATGATGATATCCGGCCCTAAATATCATACTATTTAAAGATAAACACTCGACTAATTACATATTATTTTATTTACAGTTGTTAGAATTGATAAGGTCTGCTTTGGTAAAAATTATTAAAAAGACTCGTGACTACGTAAAATTTCTCAAAATGCAATTTTTAATATTGAGTCACAATCATTTAAAGTGCAATCATATTTACTTAATATAAATCATCGCTGACAAGAAGTTGAAATGAATATAGAATCATCTTAAGTAGATAAATTTTCCATGACCATTGAAAAGAATTTCATAAAGATTCCTAAAGTACATGTTATGAAAATGGAGTAAATCAATAAGATATCTTATATTTTGGAAGAAACCCACACAACATTAACCCAGTTTTGCCAAATCCTTAATATGCCTAATGGAAAAGCAATCTTTTCGCTTGTATATTCAAAATACACAAAGTAATTTGTGTCGATTTCTTGCTAATCTTCCCAAACCACCACTCATCCTTTCACTACCTAACAAAAATCTAAAAAATACTTAAATTGAGAAATTAGGTCAAAAATGGAAACCCTCGCCACTTAAGTAAAGAGTAAAGTTATGTCATGTTGTTGATTTTAATGATAAAAAGCCTAGAAGGAGGTACCGATACACCGTAAAAGAGGGGACGCGGGAAAGGAGGATGTGATCATGACCAACATTTAGGTGGTTCAATTGTAATCGAATAGAAAATGGAAGGATGTTTGTGATGTGAGGTGGTTTTATGAGATGAAAGAGAGATACATAGTGGTAGTATACTTGGAAGGCGTTGAATGTGGAAAAGTTGAGATGGGTGACGTCAAAAGCGACGGTATGACAGGGTGACTTAGCCACAATCAAGTAGGAGGTGGCAGCAAAGGGGAAGCACACTTGGCAAGTCAGCACAAGTGGCGATGATGATATCCAGCCATAAAATCAGACTATTTAAAGATAAACACTCGATTAGTCAGAGATTATTTAATTGTTAGAATTGATAAGGCATGCTTTGGTAAAAATTATTAAAAAGACTTGTGACTACATAAAATTTCTCAAAATGCAATTATTAAGATTGAGTCACAATCATTTAAAGTGGAATCATATTTACTTAATATAAATCATCGCTAACAAAAAGTTGAAAAGAATATATAATCATTTTAAGTAGATAAATTTTCCATGACCATCGACAAGAATTTCAAAAATATTTCTAGAGTACAGTGTTTTCAAGATTGAGTAAATCAAAGATACATTATATTTTGGAAGAAACCCACGCAACATTAACCAAGTTTTGCCAAATCCTTAATATGCCTAATGGAAAAGCAATCTTTTCGCTTGTATATTCAAAATACACAAAGTCATTTGAGCCTATTTCTCGCTAATCTACCCAACCCACCACTCATCCTTTCAGTACCTAACAAAAATCTAAAAATCCTTCAATTGAGAAATTAGGTCAAAAATGGAAACCCTCGCCACTTAATTAAAGAGTAAAGTCATGTCATGTTGTTGAGTTTAAAGATAAAAAGCCCAGAAGGAGGTACTGATACATCGTAACAGAGGGGACGTTGGGAAGGAGGATGTGATCATGACCAATTTTTAGATGGTTGATTTGTAATCGAATAGAAAATGAAAGGATGTTTGTGAAGTGGGTGGGTTTATGAGATGAAAGAGAGATACGTAGTGGTATTATACTAGGAAGTCGTAGAATGTGGAAAAGTTGAGATGGCTGAAGTCAAAAGAGACAGTATGATAGGATGACTTAGCCACAATCAAGTAGGAGGTGGCAGCAAAGGGGAAGCACACTTGGCAAGTAGCACAAGTGCCGATAATGATATCCAGCCCTAAATATCAGACTATTTAAAAGATAAACACTCTACTAGTTATAGATTATTTTATTTATAGTTGTTAAAATTGATAAGGTCTGCTTTGGTAAAAATTATTAAACATACTTGTAACTACGTAAAATTTCTCAAAATGCAATTATTAAGATTAAGTCACAATCATTTAAAGTGCAATCATTTCTACTTAACATAAATCATCACTAACAAAAAGTTGAAATGAATATAGAATCATCTTAAGTAGATAAATTTTCCATGACAATCGACAAGAATTTCAAAAAGATATCTAAAGTACAGTGTTTGCAAAATGGAGTAAATCAATAAGATACCTTATATTTTGGAAGAAACCCACGCAACATTAACCAAGTTTTGCCAAACCCTTAATATGCCTAATGGAAAAGCAATCTTTTCGCTTGTATATTCAAAATACAAAAAGTAATTTGAGCCTATTTCTTGATAATCTCCCCAACACACCACTCATCCTTTTAGTACCTAACAAAAATCTAAAAATTCTTAAATTGAGAAATTAGAACAAAAATGGAAACCCTCGCCACTTAATTAAAGAGTAAAGTTATTTCATGTTGTTGATTTTAAATATGAAAAGCCCCGAAGGAGGTACTGATACACCGTAAAAGAGGGGACACAGGGAAGGAAGATGTGATCATGACCAATATTTAGATGGTTGATTTGTAATCAAATAGAAAATGAAAGGATGTTGTGATGTAAGGTGGTTTTATGAGATGAAAGAGAAATCATAGTGCTAGTATACTAGGAAGGCGTAGATTGTGGAAAACTTGATATGGGTGACGTCAAAAGAGACAGTATGACAGGGTGACATAGGCACAATCAAGTAGGAGGTGGAAGCAAAGGGGAAGCACACTTGGCAAGCAGCACAAGTGGCGATGATGATATACAGCCCTAAATATCAGACTATTTAAAGACAAACACTCGACTAGTTAGAGATTATTTTATTTACAATTGTTAGAATTGACAAGGTCTGCTTTGGTAAAAATTATTAAAAAGACTTGTAACTACGTAAAATTTCTCAAAATGAAATTATTAAGATTGAGTCACAATCATTTAAAGTGCAATCATATTTACTTAATATAAATCATCGCTTTCAAAAAGTTGAAATGAACATAGAATCATCTTAAGTAGATAAATTTTTCATGACCATCAACAAGAATTTCAAAAAGATTTCTAAAGTACAGTGTTTGCAAGATGGATTAAATCAATAAGATACATTATATCTTGGAAAAAACCCACATAAACTTCAGGCTATTGATTTCACTAGACCAGGATGACAGTGGAGGAGAAGGAGGAATTGGAGGAATGTTTGTGTTTAGAATTGACATCTATAAGACAGGTTTTTTAGTTTAGTTTGAATTAATCCTTAAAAATAATTACCCAATTTATTATTTAACAAGGCTAGGATCCAAAATCTTCCCGTTATGATGTGAAGAGGGATGCCGTAATCACACCATAATGGTCATTAAGGTAGGTAAAACTATTTACCAATTTCAATCACTATGAAATTCCTGGATCTGTGAGATTCATTGACTACAGTCAATGACATGTTAATCTCATTTGTGCTCATCTCAAATTCATGATAGGGATGCCGAGGATCATGAATCACATGGTGAATTGACCATGCAGAACTCGTATGATGCCCGGCTTAAGATACGCTTGAGAATCGCGAGTGCCACATCACCCTCAACTATGACCTTACCTGACGTGCTGGTTAACCACACAGCTCCACCAGCACATCATAAAGAGAATATGTGTTTCTCATGGGCAGTACAAAATCTCACATTTTACAATTAAAACGGGACTTTTGTTATAATGCTTTAAGTTAATACTTTTAACTTATAAACATTGCCCTATCAAACCCTTTCGGTAACTCCACATGCTAAAAGGTGTTTGGAGGTAAAGGTGGTGAGCAATACATGCCACTAAATAACCAACTACATTCAGGTTCATAATAACCTTCCTTCAAAACCTATACACGATTTTACATGGGTGAGCCTAGTCATGGTTTGACCAATGGTTTTTTTTAATTTGTCTTTTATATAAATAATCTTTTATTATATATAAATGTATTTTAAACCTTTTAAAATATTTCATTTAATTTAATTCAATTAATACCATTTAATTAATTAAAATAAAAAATTATATCATAATTGAATTAATCAAATTAAGGCAACAGGCATATAAGGCAGCTAAGCAAGTTAGGAAACTTGCAAGGCAAGCAAGGGATTAACCCTAGCCGCCAGGTAGCATGCAAAGGCCAAGGAAACCCTCTTAAAACCCTAAAAATTTCGACATCCCCATGGAGGCACAAAGAAACCACGCAAAAATCGAAAAAGGCAGCATGCAGTTTAGGCAAATAAGCAAACAACGAAACAATCTAACTTTGGAAACTTGCAAGGAAATCAAGGGAAGAGAACCCCAGCCGCCAAGGGCAAGGGAATTCACCTAAACGATTCAAAATTTCAAAAATCATGTTCTAGAAATCATAAACCAGTCAAAATTTCATAACATGCAATTTCTGGAATCAGTCTAGTATAACATATGGAATTTTCGAAAAACAGCATGCAAGTTCATACAAGTTTCTAGCATAAAACCTAAACAGATAATCATATCAAGAAATTGTGAAAATAACGTATGAACAGAGGCTCTGATACCACTATTGGGATACAATCATAATAACACATAAACATATGCAACGGAAGACTAACAAGATCAAATCACCAAAATCTCCATGAACAGAGTTCAGGATCATACAGTTCATATCAGTTATAGCAACAAAACATAAACAGAATATACCTCTTGTCATGAATCTGATGAACGACACTTCCAAAGGATGAACAGGATCCAAAGTGCGAATCCTGGCGATGTTTAGTAATATCAAGTATTTTAGTCGCTGTTAAGCCCTAAATTGAGTAAAATATATATCTTAGACTAGAATATTATTCACATTTTGTGTCTAGTGCTTGTTGTACGAATTGTATGAAATACAGGGTAAAAAGTGTACAAAAATAATAAAGTTTGGAATGAAGTCTACTTCCAGTCGAAGGAACACGCGCGTCGTGGGTCTGGAGGACACGCGCGCCTCGGAAAGCTGTACACCGGATCAAAGTTTGAAATTCAAAGTGCGAACATCGGGGTTATGGATAAGGACGCGCCGCGGATTTGACCTTTACGCGCCGCGTGCATGCAAAATTCTCAACTATAAATAGAGGCCTCCGGTTCGTGATTCGGTAGCGAAGACCGGACCATCGAGTAGAACTCAGGCTTCTTCGACTCATATTTTCGTAGTTCATTGATCGGTAGTTGGTAGTTTGTGAGTTTTAGTTTAATTTCTTGTTTTTCGGTATTTGTTATCCAGCGAGTTCAACGATTCTTGTTTGTAGAATCCCGTTGACCGCGTAGATCTGGATTCTCAACCCGAAGTCAGAAACATTTGGCTTTGGTGTGGTTTTACTTTTAATGCAATCATTCGGTTACTTTTTGTGTTCAGTTTCGATTTCGGTTATTTAATCGTTGTCATTTGTTGAATTGTTTGTGTTTGATGTTCCTGATTTTATGAGTTGTACCTCGGAATCAGAACGTGTTGGTTTGGTTTGATTGAGGTTTGGATTTGAGTAGTTTAATAGTTACAAGTTTATGTTTTCGGTAATTTCGGGTTGTTTGGATTTTGTTGTGTGTATGGATCGACACCATCTATAAAGTGACACTAATGATCGGTTATTTATTGACAAAGATTCAACCACTGACTCCATGGTTCGACCCTTACTTCCACTAGCTAGTGAACTTGTAAGCTGTTTATCTAGTATTTTTTACCACATCGATGACTGCGACGATGTCAAATCCCTCTAATGTCTCATACCCAGGAACACCAAGGAGGCGAAAACCCTCAAACCCTAGAGAGGGATGAAGATTTCACCAAAAGGAGGAGGGGAGGGATTTGGCGGCTCCCTTAGAGGGATGGGATGCCTTAGGGTTGAACCCCAAGGCTTCTATTTATAGTGCAAGGCTCTTAGTGTAAGAACCCGCGAAAAAGTTGTAAAAGAGTAAAACGGTCTTTTGACACGTTATAAGACTATTATGTAAAATAATATGTATTTGTGAAATTATAATATAAGAAATAAGAGATTATGTGAAATTTGGAGTTTTACCACGTGAATAGTGAAATTTGACCAAAAAGGGCAAAATGGTCATTTGACATGAAAATGACCAAATTGTCAAGAAAATGTCAAGTTAGAAGTTAATGGAAACTTGGTTGCAAAGTTATGGGTCTTAGGACCATTTTTGAAGAAAAGTTTGAAAGCTTGGGGTCTAAAATGTAAATGTTTATAAATATTATATATATATATATATATATATATATATATATATATATATATATATATATATATATATATATATATATATATATATATATATATATATATATATATATATTATATGATAGTTATCCTCCATCATTTGAGAACCCAGTAGATCATTTCAGAAGATACGAGAGAGAGCTAGAGAGAACGAGAGGAAGAACACGGGGAGATCAAGGAATTGCCAAGAATCAATAACCAACCTTGGAATTAGTGATTTCCAAGCCTTGAAATGTAAGATTTCCTTTGTTCTAACCTAAGTTTTGGGTGTATTCTTGAATTGGTTCTTGGGTTGAATTGAAACTGAAATTTCAGTTATCAATCATGTGGTTTAAGTGGCTAATGCTTCCAATAAGTCATTAGTTAAGAACATAACTCAAGAACATGGAAGTAGATTGCTATTCTTGAGAATTTGCAATTTTGATCAAGAACTTTAATTCCTGCATTTGATTGATTGAATCGATTTTAATGGATTAAAACTTTGTTTTAATGGAGGGTTTTAGTCACGGAACAAACCCCATATGATTAAGACCTGGATTAAGGACTTAAAATGTCAAAACTGCATGCTACAGTGCCAAATCGCAACTGATCTGGAACCCTGCCCAGGCGCTAGGCGCAGTGTGCCCAGGCTCTAGGCGCGGTGCGCCCAGTTCCTGGCGCAGTGCGCCCTCCAGACAGGGAACTTCAAAAGTTAGAAACCATAGCTAGGCATGTCCGTTTGGTCTGAAATTTTTATCATTGCCTTAAAATGGTATGAAAACATATATGAAATTTTCAAATTCGTAATCCGACCTTGCGGAAAAACCACTGTAGCGGCAGTGGCCAAATATGAAGTTTATGTTAAAACATGATTTTTGGAATTTGAGCTAGACTTGTCCAATGAACTCCAAATTTGAAACACAAGTCTAATATGGCCTAAGATTTGATTGAAAAGTGTCGGAACTGAAATACGACCCCTCGGGGGTACTGTAGCAAAATACGCGTATTTCGGAGAAAACTATAAAACGAGTTTATTAATGGTTATACATTTGTTATAACCTGAAGTTGTGTCATAAGAGACTCCTAAGCTATAGAAACAGTTATAGTACATACTTATTAATTAAGAATATATATATATATATATATATATATATATATATATATATATATATATATATATATATATATGTGAAATATGTAGGAGGTGCTTCAAATACCATTGAGCACGGGAAAGGAAAAGGCGTACGTGAAGCTTAGTGAACCGTACAGAACCAAGGTGAGTTTTATGAGGATTTCTCTAGTACATAGCAAAAATGATATTTTCAGAAAAATAAGATTTCCAAATGTTTGCAAATACTAAAGTTTGGAAAATAGTTTTAAAGTAGCTCTATACAAGAGCTAAGTGTTTCAAGCAGATTTTTAAGAAGTATAGTTTACAAAGTATTTTGAAAGAAGTTCCTTGTGTGAACTAGGATGTCAAAATCAGTTTTGAAAGTATTTTCAGTAAAGAGTTATAAAGTGTATGAGTATGAGTTATTTATAAATTGTGTCCCATTTTGACCAATTTGAGATGTAATGAAATAAAAATTAAAGAAAGAAAGAAGTAAGAGCCAGTTGTCCGGACTAGGATCACCCACATAATCGGGGGATCAGAAGACACTACTGGGATGGTACCTCCCGTCGCGAAGTAGTTGTCTAGCTTAGTATACCCTTGTACTTGAATCCGTTCCAAGTCACAAAGGGGAGACAGAATGAGCATAACCTAGTGGGCGGATCTGTTCTGTCCCGCGAGGGGAGCTAGTAGAATGAATTAAAATAACTTAATTCATGAGTTTCAGTTGGTCACCAGAAAATGAGAAAGAAAGCGGTTTTGAGAAAGAAAGTATTTTTAGAGTTTGAAAGTAAAGAAGAAAAGAAATTTTGAGATTTATGACATAAATCAGTTTTCAGCAAGTTTACTTGTACTATTTCAAGTTGTGTACAGAAAAGTTTTTGTGTCTAAACCCATATTACTCACGAGGCTTTATGTCTCACGTATACTATTTTTGAAATGCTATGTACTTAGGTGAAAGGAGCGGAGGTTGCAGTTGGGACCAGTTTATATGCTGTAAGTTTAAATTATGGTTATCTGTATTGAATCTGTAATACCCCCTTTGAGTCTAAGTTTGTAAAATAAAAAAAATTTAAGTGGCTACTTTATAGTCACGAGTTGTAAAATATGTTTGTAAAGTAAACTGTATTTGTATTTAAATATGTTTTGAGAAAAGGGGTGTTACACTTAGGGTTTCATACTTAGGAGCCTTTTGGTGGCCTAACCCCCTGGACTTTGTTCCATTGATTAAACACTTAATCGATTACAATCCAGTCCTTTTAATTGATTCTAAATTAATTCTAAATTAATTTATCAATTAATTTATTGATCTAGATCCTAATTAACTTATTTCTCAATAAATTAATAAACTAATCACTCCCTTTTTAATTATTTTGACTCTGTATGTTTTTCTAAGTCATGAGGGCAACCCAGAAGGACTCTATCATTATCAGAAACATTACCACAAGTTGATGACTTTGGAATCTATTCCAACAATATATATATATATATATATATATATATATATATATATATATATATATATATATATATATATATATATATATATATATATATATATATATATATATATATATATATATATATATATATATATATATATATATATATATATATATATATATATATATAGGGAGAGGTTAAAATGAGAATAATTAAAAGGTTGAGAATGCGAGAATGATTCTGGACCAATCATTTTATAGGAATATTATAGTAATTTAACAATATGTCTAATTAATTAAAAATCTTAAATAATTATGTTTTCTCTATAATCATGAGATTAATTTATTCACTTTCCATGATTATAGAGATTACGATTGCTGTTGCCTAAAATAAAGGAATTAATTGATTTTTTTGTTATTTTATTAATGGAAGATAAGAAAAAATATTTTTATCAGTTCTTTTGTCAAAATTCGAAATTTTAATAGTTTGTTCTTTCTTTTTCACGGTTTCAATCATGGATGAATAAAAAAATATTTTTATAATTTTAGTGATTTAACTTTAAACAATATTTTTATAGAGATTATAAAAAATTTTGTTGTAATCATCAATGAATAAATTTTACATAAAAATAAACTTTTTGAGAATTTTTAAAGATTATATTTGATATGATTATGTTAATCATGAATGATTATAAGTAACAATTAATACTAAAATGAATAAAGTACAAAAAATATAAAAATTTAATACAATTGTAATCATAACACAAAGATAAAAAGAAACATTTGTAATCATTAATGAATAAAAGAAAACGTAAAAGAAAAAAAACTAGTTTAGCTGTAATCACAAATGAATAAAACAAATGTAAAAATATTCGATTCATTAGTAATCATTAAAACAATGTTGCAGCCCTGATGATTATTTTTGCTTTGATTTTTCTTGTTGCTGCTATCACACACAAAAGTAAGAGAGACACTCATGATCATTATTATTATTGGATTCACACCTGCAAAATCAAGTTTAAGCACATTCAAAATAAAAACAACTCATAAATTATAATGTTATGTATATGCATATGACTGATGATTACAAATGATAATAGAAAGTAGACGTTAAAGTGTTAATTATAAATGATTAACACCGCTCATCATCAATGATTTATACTTAGACACTTAATAAAAAAACATACATATATAGTATTAATCTTCAATGCTTAATAGTTTGGCCCTTAATCAAACAAATGATAATAGAAAGTAGACGTTAAAGTGTTAATCATCAATGATTAACACCGCTCATCATCAATAATTTATACTTAGACACTTAATAAAAAAACATACATATATAGTATTAATCTTCAATGCTTAATACTTTGGCCCTTAAACAAACAACAGGGCCGGCCCTAGGCATGTACAGGATGTGCGACCGCAAAGGGCCCGTGTTGCCGGAGGGCACGTAATTTTATATGTATACCGTGTATATATAATATATTTATTAAGTTTGCGGATATGATACACAAGAGATCGCTACATCAAATGGCAAAGGAGGTGGAACAATGAACCTTAAGTTGTCGGTTCTAATCTGGCAAGTTGCAACGTCGCGGAATTTTTCAGCTCATTTTTATTACTGAATTTTTCAGCTCATTTATTACGTAGCAGGCTCTCTTGACAGCCCAAATCCATTAGGCCATTATTACTAGCCCAAATGAATAAGATTTATATACGTAACTAAAGCCTAAAACTAAACCTATAAATTCCAGGTTTTTCAAAACATGTATAATAAATTAAAGCTTTTAGCCTTTTAAAATGTTTGATATTGTTTTAATTTTTATTTAATTATTTTGAATTATTATATGATTTATTAATTTTCAGAAATTTTGCTTCTAAATATCTATCTGGTAGTATGAATGAATAATGATTATAAGTAAAAAATTTACATTTAGTGGCCTATTTTTTAGTAGACTCCGCACAGGGCCTTAAAAATCAACAGACCGGCCTTGTCAAACAAACATACATATACTAAATATGATTATAACTGTAATAAAAAAATAAATAACGTATAATGTTAAATATTATAATTATAACTGTAATCATTTATGATTATAACCTGAGAACATGATTTTCAATTTCCATAGAAATTGGTTTGAAAAAAAATCACAATATTAGGATTATTATCATACCTAAGTCAACTAAATATATAAAAATTACTATTTCATTTAGTTAAATTTAAAACAGTGAGGAAACAAAGAAAAAGATTCAACATCATCATAAAATTACTTTATTATAATAAAATTAAATTAAAATAGATTAAAATCTCTAGCAAAATACATGATAAAGTAATTGAAAATCAAAACTTTACGTCTATACCGAGATAGCCCAAACTATTATTTTAAAATACAATCTATCATTTGTTAAAAAAATATGCAGGATCAAACGACTTAGTAAAAAAAATTACTCAATAGTAAAGAAACGTGCATAAAAGCGATAGAAGAAAAAAACCCACACGTTAGACGGAACGATTTATTTAAAAGAATTATAAAACTTGAGACACCAAGAAAATAATTAAAATGGATGGATGCATTACCTTCTTCGTTTTAATGGCATTATCGAACTTGAGATACAAAAGAAAAGTATTAAAGATCGATGGAAGCATTACCTTCCGGTCGATGTTGCTATGTGCATAAATTGAAAACTTTTAATCGAGATATAACTAATGATGTTCTAAAGACAAAAGACAGATGATTTTGAATTTATTGTTTATGATTTTGTGGGATTTGAATTTATTTCGTATCATGCCATATTTAAAAGGCGGATTTTTTGGAAATAAAAATACCAAATTCTATTAATACCCTTGATGCATATTTTAAAGTTACAAATTAGTCCAATTAATTTTATAAATTATATAAACAGCACATTGATATTAGTCTTAGATCTGAAAATTTTGACGGCTTTGATCTATTCTCGCGTTCTCAACCTTTTAAATATTCTCAATTTATTCTATATATATATATATATATATATATATATATATATATATATATATATATATATATATATATATATATATATATATATATATATATATATATATATATATATATATATATAGACACACACACAAACACACACCAAAGGTTGTGAAAGAACCAAGAAACGTTATCTTGGTATTTGAATCATCGTGGGCTTTAAATCTAGACCGGACAATAGAGCGGTTAAAGTGAACCAACATTGATCCAAATCCTTTTATCAAATTCCAAATTTGATGCAAACTCGCTCTGTAACCCCCATTTTTTGAATAATCGAACTCATACATTTAACCACCGAGGCAACGAATATCCAACCCATTAATCCGACCCATTTATAATATTATATATCACACAAGTATTGATATAAAATATTATTCATAAATATAACATGAATCTTATTTTATTTAAGGCAAATCTCATAATAACCGAACATATTTTCGTTTAGTTTGTAAAAAAACCAATATATTACTTTTTAATTCATTGAAACTCGTATTTTTTTTTTTTGAAATGTCTAATTTAAGGTTTCAAGCTGGTAAATCCTAGACAACCCTAAATGCTAGGTAACCGATTCTTAAGTGTTTGATGGTTACAATCTATTAGATTAGACAATTTAAAAAATATATGTGTTTTAACGTACTAAAAATATAATATAGTGTTTTTAATGATCGGATGAGAATAGGTTGTTTTTTTAGATCTGTTAACTTAATTAGACATTTCATAAAATATAGGGGTTTTAATCTACTAAAAAAATATAGTATTTAAAAAAAATTGATGAAAATATGTTAGGTTTTTCCTGAGACTTTCCCTTTTATTTAATACATAAAAGTCCAATATAACAAGAAGTACGATTTACTTAATATTTAGAATAACATTTCTTAAATTAAATAAATGGCTACTATAGCAAACATGTATAAGACAATATACATATCAATATGCATCTTCAAAAAAAATTCAAGAATCTAACTGGAATGACTACTTACTCCTCCATTTGGATTTGAAAATTGGAATTACAAATAAATGAAAAGGGATGTGGAAATCAAATAGTCTAAGGTGTTGTTTGTTTTTGATGAGATAAAACGTTTGCAGTCTGTAGACCACATCTACAGAAGAAGGAGTGGATTAAACGTCTATAGTCTGCAAGAAAAAGAATGCTTATTTTTTAAAGACTGCAGGCTGCTAAAAATTCAAATTATAAAACGTTTTTTTCTGGTTATGTTTTTTTTACAAAACACAAGTCTTTTTTCGAAAAAAAATCAATATGCCAACAACAATTACAACGATACCTCAATTTCATAATAATAAGATAAAACAATTATTTTGTAAATCACATTCAACATAAGAAAGTAGGGAAAAAAACACAAGTCCGTCATCTGAAGATTATGGCATCAATATTGTTAATACATGTTTTTTTATAATAATTACATAACCTTTTTGAGTAATTATTAGTTAATTTTATGTTTACAAGCTTTAATTTTTTATATTTATGTAATACTTATTAAAACAAAACAAACCAAAAAATATATCTTTTGCCTAGAAGACGTCTGTGATAAACATCTTCCGTCCACAAAATTTGGTTCATGTCTTCTTGAAGAAGATGGGGCGCATACGTTTTGATGTCTGCAATCTTCTTAAAAACAAACAGTCTGCGAGCCAAACGTCTTTCCACCTGCAGAAATAAGAGGTTAGAAGTACTTCTAAACCAAAAACATCCCTAATACTTATATGGGACAAATTATATCTCGAGCGGATCAATATTGGTCCATAAACAACCCATTAAATATATATATATATATATATATATATATATATATATATATATATATATATATATATATATATATATATATATATATATATATATATATATATATATATATATATATATATATCAGTGTTGTAAAAGTCGGCCTAGGCGTTAGGCGGGCGGGTTCTGCCTACGATTAGTGGTAGGCGGCCAAGTTAGGCGGATTTGGTCAACGGCGGTCAAAGTCGAGTTTAGGCGGGCCTAGGCGGGTCTGGGCGGGTCTAGGCGGTAAAATTTTCAAGTTTTCAAATTTCAAAATTTCAAAATTTTCAAAAATTTTCAATTTTCAAAAATTATCAAATTTTCAAAAAAATAAAATTTTTAGATTTTTAAAATTTAGATTTAGAAAATGTCATTAATTATGTTAATCGGTGGCTAAGTTACGATTATTGATGATTAAAATTATCAAAAATATCATTAATTAGTCTAAACATTTTGATGTTTGATGACTTACATATTTAAACACTTAGAATTGTCAAATATTTATACGTATTTATTCATTTTGTAGGAATATAGGTAATATCTAAATTTAAAAAAAAAAATAAATTTTGTTAGAATTAATCCTCCCCGCCTAGGCGCCGACTAGTCCTCGCCTAGATCGACTAGTGATAGGCTCCGGTCGACCGCCCGCCTACCGCCTAGCGACTTCTACAACCTTTATATATATATATATATATATATATATATATATATATATATATATATATATATATATATATATATATATATATATATATATATATATATATATATATATATATATATATATATATATATATATATATATATATATATATATATATATATATATATATATATATATATATATATATATATATATATATATATATATATATATATATATATGTTATAGATTCAGCGTTACCACGAAAATTATGAACAAACTAAAAACTAGAATATAGATGAAGAAAGAAAGAAAGCTTGAGAGCTTGGAGAGAGTAGAGAGAGTTTATATCACTTGTGAAAGAGTTGATATGAGATGCATTTTCTTCCTTACATTGGTGGTCTATTTATACTACCAAGTCTACTATTCAAATATAGTTGTTTAATTGGTAAATGCAAAGTGATGACATAATGTTGTCATTCACCAATTACTTGTAACACTCCCCCTTGAATGACATCATTCTACATCAGAGTTCAACGTTGAAGTACTGCCTCATTAAAAACCTTGCTAAAGAAAACCCAGTGGGAAAAAACTTTAGCGAAGGGAAAAAGAGTGCAGTGTCTTGTTGACTCCCCCTCATTTAGATATCGAATGACCATTATGTATTGTGTAGATGTCTCATTCCAATACCATGAACATGTTTTCTAAAGATCTTGGTAGGAAGTGCCTTTGTGAAAAGATCTGCTGCATTGTTGCTAGATTGAACATATTTTAGTTCAATCTGTTGATTCGTTATACGCTCTTGAGTGTATTCAAAAAACTTTGGAGGAATATGTTTTGTCCTGTCGCTTTTGATGTATCCTTCTTTCATTTGAGCGACACATGCTGCATTATCTTCATAGATTAAGGTTGGAGATTTATCTTTATCTATTCCACAAGAAGTCAGGATAAGTTGTGTCATCGATCTTAACCATGTACATTCTCTACTAGCTTCATTTAGAGCAATTACTTCTGCATTATTTGAAGATGTGGCGACGAGTGTTTGCTTTTGAGAACGCCAAGATATTGCAGTACCTCCATTCATGAATACATATCCAGTTTGAGATCTAGGTTTATGAGGATCAGACAAGTAACCTGCATCTTCATAACCAATCAAGCCTTGTTTTGAACTATTAGGAAAAAATAAACCTAAATCAGTAGTTCCGCGAAGGTATCGTAGTATGTGCTTGATTCCATTCCAGTGTCTTTTTGTTGGAGATGAACTAAATCTTGCTAATAGATTTACTGCAAAAGAAATGTCAGGTCTAGTACAATTAGTAAGATACATAAGAGCTCCAATTGCATTAAGATATTGTACTTCTGGACCAAGAATTTCTTCATTTTCCTCATAAGGGCGATATGGATCTTTGTCAATATTTTATGATCTAACAATCATTGGAGAGCTTAAAGGTTTGGCTTTATCCATATTAAAACATTTCAAGACCCTTTCTGTATAGTTTGATTGATGGACAAGTATCCCATTTGGCATATGCTCAATCTGTAAACCAAGACAATATTTGGTTTTCCCAAGGTCTTTCATTTCAAATTCTTTCTTTAAAAATTCAATCACTTCAAGGATTTCTTTATTCGTCCCAATAATGTTTAGATCATCAACATAGACGGCTATAATCACATATCCAGATGTTGTTTTCTTAATAAATACACACGGACAAATAGTATTGTTTTTATAGCCTTTGCTTATTAAGTAATCACTTAGACGATTGTACCACATACGTCCAGATTGCTTTAACCCATACAATGATCTTTGCAGTTTGATAGAATACATTTGTTTGGGTTTTGCACTTAATGCTTCTGGCATTTTAAATCCTTCGGGGATTTTCATATATATATATATATATATATCACTGTCAAGTGATCCATATAAGTAAGCAGTAACAACATCCATAAGATGCATATCTAAATTTTCAGAAACTGCTAGACTGATTAAATATCTGAAAGTGATTGCATCCATAACAGGAGAATATGTTTCTTCACAATCGATTCCCGGCCTTTGAGAAAAACCCTGAGCAACGAGCCTGGCTTTGTATCTCACAATTTCATTTTTCTCATTTTTTTTCCGTATAAAAATCCATCTGTATCCCAATGGTTTCACAACTCCAGGTGTAAGTATAATAGGTCCAAAAACCTTTCTGTTATTGAGAGACGTTAATTCAGCTTGCATGGCCTCTTTCCATTTACCCCAATCCTGCCTATTTTGGCATTCAATGACAGATTATGGTTCTGGATCCTCATTGATAATATTAATAAGAAAATATTATATCTTCTAATTCATATTGGCTCCTTACTATTTTTATATGACCATAATTAATTTCAATCTCCTTATCATTTATTTCCTCAACTGGGAAAGTAATGTCATTTTGTGTTTCTTCATGAACATTTTCATTATGCTCAAACATATTTTCCATTCCTCTTCTTTTTCTAGGATTTGCATCCTTAGAACCAAATGGCCTTCCACGCTTCAGGCGTGCTTTGGATTCTTGAGTTACTTTTTCATCAGATTGTCTATCTGGGAGTTCAATTCGAGTTGGAACGTTAACAGCATGTATATATGATTTAGTAACTCTTTTTGTATCAGTAAATGCATCAGGTAATTGATTTGCAACTTCCTGTAAATGTATTATTTTTTGAACACCCATCTCACATTCTTGTGTACGGGGATCAAGATATGATAAAGAAGGTTCATACCATGAAACATTCTTTTCTTGGGTTTTCATTTCTCCCCCAAGCGTTGGGAAATTTTCTTCATTAAAATGGCAATCAGCAAGACATGCTGTAAACATATCACCTGTCAAAGGTTCAAGATATCTTATTATTGAATTTGTTTCAAAACCAACATATATTCCCAACCTCCTTTGAGGACCCATTTTTGTACATTGTGGTGGAGCAATAGAAACATATACTGCACTTCCAAAAATTTTAAGGTGGGATATATCTAGTTCTTTTCCAGAAACAAGTTCAAGGGGAGAATGTGTATGATATGTACTTGGTCTCATACGGATCAGTGATGCAGCATGTAAAATTGCATGACCCCATATGGAAACAGGAAGTTTTGTTCTCATTATTAATGGTCTAGCTATTAATTGGAGACGTTTAATCAGTGATTCTGCTAAACCATTTTGAGTGTGTACATGTGCAACTGGATGCTCAACAGTAATTCCTATAGACATACAATAATCATTAAATACTTGAGACGTAAACTCACCTGCATTATCAAGTCTCACTTTATTGATGTTATAATCAGGAAAATGTGCCCTCAGTTTAATAATCTGAGTTAGGAATTTTGCGAATGCCATGTTACGAGTTGATAATAGGCAAACATGAGACCATCTAGTTGATGCATCTATTAAGACCATAAAGTATTTAAATGGTCCAGAAGGTGGATGAATTGGACCACATATGTCTCCTTGAATTCTTTCTAGAAATCTAGGTGATTCCCTTTCAACTTTCATTGGTGAAGGTCTTGTAATTAATTTCCCAAGGGAACAAGAAATACACGGGTTCTTATTACCTATTTGAGGGAACTTCTGGTCCTTTAATGGATGCCCAAATGTATTTTCAATTATTCGACGCATCATTGTTAATCCTGGATGGCCCAGCCTGTCATGCCACAAACTAAATATTCTAGGATCACAAAATTTTTCTTTAACCACCAAATTTGACTCAACTATATTTATATATGTAAAATGTAAACCAGAATCAAATTGTGGTAATTTCTCCAATATATGGTTTTCATTTATTATAAACATATATTTCATGTTTCCTATTGTTTTGGTGAATGTGTCATATCCGTTAAGATATATATCATTAAAACCCAATAAATTTCTATTTGACTTTGGGGAAAATAACGCATTACTGATTACAAACTTCGTACCATTAGGTAACATGAAACAAGCATTTCCTACTCCTACGATCAAGTCTACAGGACCTGATATTGTATTTATGTGCCCTTTTACGGGTTTTAGTGTGGAAAAATATTTCTTTGTTTTCAAGATGGTGTGTGTGGTACCACAATCAATTATTAAGAGTTCTCCAAGATTTCCTTGGTTTTGTGCTCCAGTTGAACTCATTTTGAACTTCATATAAGAAAAATAAATGATGAGTTATGAACACAATTTTAATAAAAGTGACTCGAAAAACTTTATTAAAAAAGAAAAACATTACAATGAAAAATTAAAAACATGTTACAAAAGGAAACTAGTTTTCTAGGATGTCTAAATCATTGCAAAAGTCAAGAGTGTTTAGTTCAATGTTTCCTAGATCAACACCATCGATGAGATTGACTTCTTTCCCCTTTCCTTTAATGGAATCTTGGTAAAGTTTACAAAGATGGGGATCTGTACGACAGGTCCTTGACCAATGACCTGTGCTACCACATCTATAACAAGAACCTCCGGGGTTCTGTGATGTTCCGGCATCATTTCTTTTTTCTTGTGGTTGGACATTATTTCCTTGTGGAGTGTGTTCATTATTGTTTCTTTGACCACGCCCACGGTTATAAGGATGACCGCGTCCACGACCTTGAGTATAACCACGCCCAAAATTTTGGTTTTGGTTAAAATGGTCTCGACCGCGACCACGGCCTCGTCCACGACCACGACCACGACCACGTCCTCGTCTATACGAATTATTTCTAGGTTCATAAGTGATAGTAGCATTTGCTTCAGGAAGTGCTACTGAACCTGTTAGACGGGACTGGTGGTTCTTTATTAATAGTTCATTATTTTGTTCAGCAACAAGGAGAAGTGTATTAAGCTCAGAATATTTTTTGAGCTTTTGCATACGATATTGTTGTTGCAATGTCATATTTGATGCATGGAATGTGGAGAGAGTTTTCTCCAACATCGAAGCATCAGAAACCTCTTCCCCACAAAATTTTAGTTGTGAACATATCCGAAATAATGCGGAATTATAGTCATGTACCTTTTTGAAGTCTTGAAACCTCAACGATAACCACTCAGCCCTAGCACTTGGAAGTATAACTTCCTTTTGGTGGTCAAATCTTTCTTTTAAGCTTTTCCAAAGAGTGCTAGGATCGGTGGTATTGAGGTATTCATACCTCAACATTTCATCGATATGTTTGCGAAGGAAAATTATTGCACGTGCTTTATCTTGCGACGTGCACTTATTTTTTTCTTTTATAGTTTCAGATAAATCCATGGACTCAAGATGCATCGTAACATCTATAATCCAAGGCATGTAGTTCTTTCCGCTGACTTCAAGAGCGGTAAATTCAAGCTTTGCAATGTTTGACATATTGTAGTTCCTAAGAAAAATAAAACTCATTAAATTTGTCGTTTAAAGGTGGGGATGAGTTTTACTATTTCTATTATAGTTACAAACATAATTAAATAGATGAATCTTCTCAAATTAATTTTATTTTAAATTTAAAATGTTATTTTTAATCGGTTGCGTATAAATAAACGTTAGTATATATAAATAGATGTCAGAGCATGAATAATAGTTAGTATACATAAATAAATGTTAGTGTGCGTAAATAAACATTAGTTTATATAAATAAGCGTTAGTATACATAAATAAATGTTAGTATGCGTAAATAAATGTTAGTTTGCATAAATAAATGTTAGTTGCCGTAAATAAACGTTAGTTTGCATAAATAAACGTTAGTTGCCGTAAATAAACGTTAGTTTGCATAAATAAACGTTAGTATACATAAATAAATGTTAGTTGCATAAATAAAAATTAGTATGCGATAACAAAAGTTAGTTTGCAATAATAAATATTAATAAAGCGTAAGTAAAGTTAGAATAAGAAATGAACTTCATTAGTAGTCATAACGTCAAGGATAAATAAGAAAAGAAATTTATTAGTAGTCATAACTTCGAGAATAAAATGTTGTTTTTTTTCGTTGTCGTTATTGTTATTATTATTATTAATTAACATTCTAGTTTTGATGAAATTACATACCTTGATTAAGATCGATGTGTCTTTTAATCGCCTTCGTTAGAGCCTCGTGCTGATAACGTGTTATAGATTCAGCGTTACCACGAAAATTATGAACAAACTAAAAACTAGAATATAGATGAAGAAAGAAAGAAAGCTTGAGAGCTTGGAGAGAGTAGAGAGAGTTTATATCACTTGTGAAAGAGTTGATATGATATGCATTTTCTTCCTTACATTGGTGGTCTATTTATACTACCAAGTCTACTATTCAAATATATTTGTTTAATTGGTAAATGCAAAGTGATGACAAAGTGATGACATAATGTTGTCATTCACCAATTACTTGTAACAATATATATATATATATATATATATATATATATATATATATATATATATATATATATATATATATATATATATATATATATATATATATATATATATATATATATATATATATATATATATATATATATATATATATATATATATATATATATATATATATATATATATATATATATATATTGTGACTTCAGAGTTTGGGACGATGGGGGGTGACTACTTCGGTGGTCTTGAGAGCCTGAGATCACAGCAAAGAGGAAAGAGACCATTAGCCGCGCTCCGGGAGGAGATCCGGGGAGGTCGCTCTAACGGTCAAGTCTGTGATGTTTCGGGGGTTAAGTTGTAGGGAATGTGAGTAAAGGTAGCGAGGTGAACGTATCTGTTACCTGAAGGCGCCTTGGCCTTTCATACGTGAGGCTGAACTCGCTTTTGGGGACATCGATGTCGGACCTCTAGCGGGTTCGGAGGGTGATTGGGCGATCACCTGTCACGCAATCGTGGCGCAGAAGGTACACCTTTTGTCGCCTGCATGTGTCAGTCTTCCCGCAGGTTGTCGTTTGCGTGGCTCTGCGGGAAGACGTTGTCGGAGCAGTTGCTTCAAGGGCGAGTGCCAATGTCGTAGGGTGATCCTGGTGGTGCGAGTAGGTCCAGCACCGCGGGGCAGCGCTTGTGGCTTTGTGCCGATGGAGCTTTACCAAGCTGTATCCTATGATACGTTATCAAGTGCCCCAGTCTAGTAGTTACTGCGCGGGCCCAACGGAGCCGTAATGTTCTAGACTTTGGGCGTGTTTGGCAAAATTAGATGGAAGCTGGAAGCGGGAAGCGGGTAGCGGGTAGCGGGTAGCGGGTAGCTGGTAGCTGGTAGCGGGAAGCGGGTAGCGGGTAGCGGGTAGCTGGAAGCTGTGACTTTTAATTTATATATGACTATTCGGCAAAAGTAGCTGGAAGCTTTTAAAATATGTAAAATTACATAAAAGGACATATGCATAAAAACTAAAATTGAAACATAAGTATGAATAAATGATTGTCGAAATAATGGTTTTTAAAATTGTAAAATATTTGAATAGCAAGTTCCATTAAAAAATCAATAATCATATGACAACATAACAAGTGTATTAGTAAAATCACCGTCGTCGAGCATTCCATATCAATGCAGCAATATATTACAGACACGTTTCATATTATTAGATTCTTCGTGCAAGTCTTCGTTACTTGTGTCACCATCATGGACATCTCGGAGTTCATCATGTGGTATGAAATTTGGATGTTGTTCAACATAACTAAATATCATGTCTTCCTCAGAGTTACCACAAATGTAGTTATGCAAAACAAATGCGGCCATAATAACATAAAATTAATAAACAGGAAGCAAATGGTGGAGAAGAACCAATTATGATCATAATTAATGGAAAGCAATTAAACGGCCATTGTGACCACAGAAGTTAAATCAAAAGCAATAACCAATTACGATCATAATTAAATGGAAAGCAATTAATATACCACAGAAGTTAAATAGAAAGCAATTACGGTGGAGAAGAAGCAATTACGATACAGCAAGAAGTAATTAAACGGCGATTGTGACCAACTCATATTCGCATTATAATATGGAGAAGAAGAAATATATTCATTAAATTAAATAGAAATCAATTAATAGGTGGAGAAGAAGCAATTACCTCAATGGTCTTGATTAAAAGAAAAACGTGGTCGTGAGGTTTGAGAGCCGATGAATGCTTACAACCGGGTGTGATTAGTGTTAAAAGAGAAAACGTGAGCGTGATTAAAAAAAGGATACGTGATAGTGAGGTTTAAGGGTATTGTAGTAATTTGTGGTTAAATCTACCAGAGCTTTTTTGTCAAAAGCTACTTCTACTAGCTTTTAAAATAGTAGCGTTTGGTTTAAATTAAAAGATTCAAGCTCGTGTCGCCGAACGAAGCTTTTTGTTTTTATCAGAGCTTTTTCGTAAACGCTAGAAGCTACAAGCTCTTAAACGCTCCGTGCCAAACACACCCTTTATGGGAAGGACACGTGTAGGGCTAGGGTTTGCGCGATCAGGGTTTCCACCGGTTGTCACAAGACCCTTGTTGTCTTTCATCATTATGGCAGTTTTTGGTTTTCCCGCCTGTCTTTTCGATATCTTTGGCGACTTATTTGGTTTCCATATTTCAAAAACTTTTATCCTTCCACGTCGTTATTCTCTCTTTTTCTTCTGTGACTTTGCCTTCTCTCTCTTCTCTCCCCCTTTTTTCTTTTCATCTTTCGTGTTGCGTTTTGTGCTTTTATGGCTTTGGATGTTGGCGTCGTTCCCACAGACGAGCAGTGGGCTCAACTCACCGAGCGATACTGTTTTTGTTTTGACGATGGGGTGTTGTTTCCTACTGAGGAGGCTGGTTTCTACCATCTTCCGCCGGGAAAGACGGGGATATTTCTGAAGACGTTTGATGCAGGCTATCATCTTCCTACTTTCAACTTCATGGATGAGTTGTTGCGGCAGAATAAGGTGGGGATTACTCAGCTTTCCCCTAACGTTGTAAACAAAGTGGTGGTCTTCGAGTTGCTCTGTCGTTCGTTAGGTATTGCGCCCGACCATTATGTTTTTAAGCATTACTTTCGCTTTTCTCAAGCTAGTGAGGGCTACAAATTCTATTCGCGGGGTCGTTTTATTCATGTCTTGGTCGGGGAGAAAACGTCTCCTATGAATTGGCAAGATAGGTGGCTTTGGGTGAACGAAAATCGAGTGGGGAAGATGCATGTTCGTCATGGTGGAGTGAAGGATCCTGCTCCGGTGCTGTTTGCTCATAATCGGGAGGTTGTCGCTACTTTGAATGGCTTCCATGTGATTCCTGATGAGTTTCCCGAGTATATCCTTGTCAGTGGCGGTCTGAGTCCTTCTTGTAGGGCAAGGGGAAAAATGTCAGAGTTTTACTCTATAGTTAAAGGTATGTCGTTGTTTGTTTTTCTTCCTTTTATTTATATATTTTGCTTCTTATGGTTTCCAGGTGTTGTTCGTCCTGTTTGCTTTCAGGACGTTTTGGCCCAGAAGTGGGATGGGCAGCTGGAGTTTAGGGAGGTTGATCTTGTGGATAAGGTGCCGGATCCCTTCTATTTTCTTGGTTTTTCTGATGTTCTTGTTGACAATACTGTTAGTGTTGGTGAAGATGAGGAAGGGGACAAGGCCGAGGGGTCCTCTTTGGTAGACGCGAGTGTAGGTACGTCATCTTTTCAAGGTCCAACTGTGTCCGGCGAGTCCGTGAAAGACAGGAAGGAGGGAATTTTGGAGGCTGTGATAAAGATGGGGAAGCGTAAGGTTGGTGGGGGTGATGTGGGTCAAATTGACCCGTCTGCGGATTTGATTCCGGTCCGGCGCCTCAGCCAACGTAAGTTGTTGTCTGGGTTGAGGGATGCCGGTGTTTTTGGCGATAAGGAGGATGTTATTAAAACTCTAGATGATGATGTGCAAGCGGTTGATAAGCCTGTCGAGGTGGCTAAGATTTATGATAGTGGTGGTGATCCTGTGGTGGGTTTGGGAGGGACAGATGTGATTGAGGAATCTGTGCCAGTTGTGGAGGGGAAAAATCTGGTTGGGGAGGCTGTGCTGACGGTCGGGGAGGGATCCAGAGTTATGGGGGGAGCTAATGTTGAGTCAGCGGTTGGTCGACATGTTCTGACGGACTATTCTTCTCTTCCTTTCTAGCCAAACTGGGGTTTGGCTAATGTGTCTCGTTTGACGGTGCAATCGGTTGCTCTTGACTATGTTGCTCATGTCTTTCCTCCTGCCACAGAGGATGATATGGAAAGGTATCCCGACGATGCTCTCATCTCTGCCCTGCAGTTTGCGTCTGCCCAAAGTGCTTATATGTTTGCAGCTGGAGCTCGTCGTCTGCAAAGATTTGTTGCCGCCGATCGTGACTTGGGTACCCTTCGAGCATCGGAACAGGAGTTGAGAAGGCAGGTTGGTATGCTAGAAAGGGCTGCTGGGGAGCATGAACAGAAAATTCGGGAGGCCGTTTCGGAGAAAATGATAGTGGAGGAGAGGTTGGCTGCCTGTGAGGCTGAGTTGGAGAAGGTTCAGCAATTGAACAAGGGTTTGGCCATCCAAAATGAAAACTTGGTTTGTGATGTTAGTGAGAGGGATAAGGCTGTGGAGGTTAGGGATGCGGAACTTGTGGAGCTTAGGAAGGATTTGGCGTGGGTGTTGCAGGAGGGGATCGTGTGACTCATTGAAAAGGTTATGCTTCGACCGGAGTTTATTCATGGTGTCAGTCAGATCAAGCGATCCTGTTACGCTGCTGGCGAGGAGGCTATCCGTCGCCGCCTTCGTGCCAATCCTTCTTTTGATCTTTATGATGTTACAGGTGGGAGCTCCTTGTGTGGTTACGAGGTGGAGATGGATCGTGCTATCGAGGACTTCGTTTCTCTGGACTTGACATGCCTAGGTCGTCGTGCGGTCAAAAATAAAGAAAAACCTAACACACACACTAGCACAGTGGTAGTCAGGGTCGATCCGCAGGAGCTTCGTGGTTAGACCAGATGACAGATTACCAACTAGTAGTGTCACGCTACAGTCGGAGGACTTATAGTTTCTAAAACACCAAAAATCAATGATCAAACAAACCCAAGCCAAGCAAGGCTAAACTCAACTTAAACAAACCCAGTTACTTTCTAAAATCAGAAGTGCATCTCTGAATCAGAAGCAAACAAAGGCATCCAAAACATCCAAACCAAACAAGGCATAAACTAACCAATAACTAAGGTTCTAAATGAACAGTTACTAGCTAAAGTTCAAAGCCTAAAACTAACCTAGCTGGCTACTGAAATCAGCAAAGGAAAACAGTTCCAAACAAGGTCACAACACATCCAAACACAATTCAAACAATCAAAACCCAAGCAAGAGAGTTTTTAACAAATTATAATAAAGACTCAAACAATTTTTGACTGTGTTCAGTTTCAAAGCTTATTGCCCTATGAGTTAGAGTGAAATAGTTCGCGAAAACATAATTGAATTGTTCTTTGGAATTCATGGCTTTCTAGAGAACCCTTGATTACAAACTTTCGGTTCACAATGAAGTGTACTTACTCATTCAGATTCTAAAGGCCATTAAGGAATTGTCCATGACTTTCGATGTTGTCCGTGTAACGAGCTTTTGAAAATACCATCCCAAACCAGACGATCTTAGGTGGTAAGGTGCATAAATGCCTCTTCGAGGCCACCCTTTTCGGACCTACCGGCTCGAACAACAAAGACCACAAATTGACATTTCCTTCCTAAACTCCAATCTTAAAACAGCTCAATCTTCTAAACTCATAAAACTCAACTCATTTGACTAACTAATAGCATGATCACAACTATATAGTATTCTTTGAAAAATACCAGTGCTATCAACAATCACAAACCATTCTTTTCAAAATTGTAATTTATTAAAAATTTTGAAAAATATTGCTTAAAATTTGAAAATTGATCATTTCTGCAAAAAATTTCAGAAATTACTCTTTCGACCGTCCACACCCCACACTTAAAACCGTACAACGTCCCCGTTATACAAAAATTATTTTTTGAACAAGGGAGAAAGAGTTACCCCTTTTGGACGATAGATTGCTTGTTGCTCAGTATCACATGTATAATTGTGAACAAACGGATCCTTGATCTCGTATTCTGGAGTTGTAGCGCTAAAGTGAACACGCCGGTGGTCAAGACAAGTGGAGGGGGCACGGTGACCCCACACTTGTCTGAGACAACTCCTTCCCATTTGGTATGCATGACTCAACAAAACATTAAAAGCAAACATGACAAATAAAATATAAACAAAATACAGATAGCGGTGTCATAGGTTTCATACATATTTTCAAAAAATAAAAAGAAAGAAAAAGTAAGAAAAAAGTACATCAATCGCCACCTGGTTGCCTGGAGGGTCCAGCCTCGTGATCATGGGCCCTGGCTGGGAATGATCGGGGGCGTAGTCCCTGCTGGGTGGCCACATCCAGAAGTACCTCCCCTATCCACTCCAACTGGTCCTCGATCCTAGCGACTCTGGTCTCCAATCGGTGGAGGGCGGATGGGTCATCCTGTTGTGGCTGTGGTGCTGGCTCGGCGGGTGCCTCCCGCCTCTGTCGTCTCCGGCCCGGCTGGGCATTTGCTGGCTGGGGGTCCAGGCGTGGCTCTATCGGTGCCCGGATGAACCGGCCCGGGCGCTGCTGCTCTATCAGCCTCATCTTCTCCAAAGCTCGAGCCGTAGTGCGAGATGGAGGTAAGGCGGTCAAGGAGGCGGCAACGGGGGCGGTGAGGATCCCATATGAACGCGCCAGGCGGGTAATGAAATACCCCCGGGCCAACGGGCTGCTGGCAGAAGCACCTGTCGAGTGGGTGGATAGGGCAACTGCGAGGGCGAAGGGGAGGTGGAGGAATCTAGAGGGGTCGAGGAGAACCCAGAGATAGGTCATGTCATCGCCGGACACCTTCTCGCCCCCCTCCCGCTGCATAATAGAGGTGGAGACGATACGGTGCATGAGGCGGTGGAGTGGGTCACGGAGCTGACTCTCCCTGGAGGTCCCCGCCTCATAGATAACATTGGACAATGGTGCCCAAACCTCCATGTTGGCAGCCCGCTCCGGCTGCCCCTGGATACAAGCCCCGAAGAACTGAGTGAAATGGCAGTGCTGGAGGTCCGCCGGAGTGTATAGACCGACTCGCCTCCCGAACTCCCGGAGGTTGCACTCCCTCTGTGCACCTCCCAAACAAAATCGTACAATCCTGGAACGTGGCTCTGACGCCCGAGGTGCAAAGTGGATAGTGGATAGAAACTCCAGCAGTAGCTCGGTGTAGACAATGTCCTCCTCGGTGGCCATGATCCTGTCCCAGCCCCGGCATGTGAATGACGCCTCCCTGAGAGTCCAGGTGCGATGTAAGAATGGCTCGATTGCACCCCAGAGTCCGGCGTCCCTTAGAATGTCTCTATCGATGACTGTCGCTTCGAGGACCCGACGACTAGTTAGTGCGTCTCTCCGTGAAATATACTCCGCTGAACTGGCAGGTCCCTCTGGGAACTGAAGGAAAGGGTGATCTAATCTGAACATCATCTGCAAAAAGACACATAGCCACAAAAGAAAAAAATTGCAAAATTAGTCCCTTCTTCCCCACCACACCGTGGCGCGGCCCAAGAGCAAGGCGTGTCGCGGCGAGTGGCTGTTTGCAAAACCCCGAATCAAACTCACATTTTAACCAGCTAAAACTCGATCTAATCACACCACAAGGTAGCCTAAGTGCCGACTAACTCATCTAGGGTCTCTATTTGGCAAAACAAACACCCTATGAGTTAGCATTGGCAATTCTAAGTTTTGAACTTTTTTGGATAAATCACTAAAATTAACCACCTAATCACTAGTTTTAATAAGTAATAGGTAGTTAGAATAGCGCACCTTGGTAGTAAAAAAAACGAGCAAGAAAAAACGCGAGAAAAATTCGTCGATCAGAGCTCCGAGTCGTGTGATGTGTGGTTGAGTCGCGACTTACCTTAATATAGAGAGAAAACCGACTGATCATTTCCCGCGTCGCGCATTTACGCTTTGAGCGTCGCGCGTGTCACCAACTCAACCCCTGCGCATCGGGTTGGTTTCCGACCCCGCGTCGCGTAATTCAAAAACCCGCGGCGCGGTAATTCAAAATTTCAAAATTTTTCACACGACCCCACACTTGCCTTAGACCACTAATACCTGCAAAGATTGATATATTTTCCTAATTATTCCTAAGAAATACAAAACCTAACCTATGACACGATGGGTTGCCTCCCAACAAGCGCTAAGTTTAACGTCTTCAGCCAGACATACTATTCCTATGCCTATTATTCTTCTTCTGGGACTCTTGATGACATCTGCTTGAATCCTGGTACGAAGTTTTTGGCCATCATTGACATGAGAGATGTAAGTTGAGTCATTCGATCACTCACACCGCTAATCCACTGTTGTTGAGATTCCAGGAGCTTAAAAACTTTTGCCTCTCGTTCTCTTGATTCCTTCTCATACTACTGGTGTCTTGCCTCCATCATTTCCATCATGTCCAGCAGCTGCTCCTTATCAATAGTGGAAAACGGGTGATCCTTAGTTTCCTTTAAAACTTCTTCTTTTCCACTTCTCCCGTACGTGTCCATATTTTTCCTTTACTCTTAATCCCAGGCTCCATTAACATCCTTCTGTCCACTTGCTTGTCATTATCCTCTGAAGGTAATGATACAGGATTCCCAAACATGTTCAGTGTTCTTTTCCTTGTCCCAAAAGAGATATCCATATCCCCTGTCTTGCAATCAATCACCGCGCCGGTAGTAGCTAGAAATGGCGTCCTAAAATGAGTGCAGGCGCGTCATCCAAGCTTTCATACTCCATAACTAGGAAATTTACAGGATAGAAAAAGTCCCCAACCTTGACTATGACATTAGTCAGTTTTCCCTGAGATACCTTTGTTGATTGGTCAGCCAACTGCAATACAACTTTTGTTGTCTCTATTTCTTCATTCTTGTACTTATCGTACAGGTAACCTGGCAATATATTTACACTTGCTCCCAAGTCCAGCAAGGTGTTCCGAATGACCACATCTCCTACAGTAGTAGTGATCAATGGTGATCCAGGATCCTTTTCCTTTTTGGGCAGTGTCCCCAACAATGCCTCACTTGCTTTCATAGTCAACCTCACAGTATCTGGTGTGGGAACTTTACTTTTTCCATTTCTTTCACACATTTCCTAAAGAATTCTTGTATCCTCAGGAGCATCCTTAAGTTCATCCCACAGAGGTTGGTTTATCAAAGGCCCTATTGGTTTGGGTGCTTCCTGTTTCTTCCTCCCTTTCTTATCCTTCTTTTTCTGCTTGATTCCTGCTACCGTCGACTGCTCCTCTTCCTGGACCTCTTTGTCTACTTCTGGTTGAGTTCCCTTCTCAACAGGAATTCCTTTTTCCTTACCTTCCTCAATTTTTGGAACTTTCTCTCCTTTCTCCGGTTCCACTTCACTTCCTACTTCAAACAAATCTTCCAAAGTGACTTTTCGCCATCCTGATTCGATAGTGTTAACGTGCTCTTTTCCTGATCGCTGATTATGGGTTGGATTAACCTCTGTGGCACTTAGCAATTTTCCACTGTCCCTCTTTTGCTGATCCTCGGCCATTTGTCCAATTTGACGTTCCATGTTTGCAATGGCTTTCGCATTTGCTTGAGACTATTGCTGCGTAGCACTGAACATTTCATACATCGTGGCAATCATCTCTTCTTGAGTCCCCGGGGCATTGTTAGTAACATTATTGGGCCCCCTGTTGTTATTGTTGCTACCATTCCCATTTGTATTTCCATTATGATTGTTGTTTGCAGGCTGATATGTTCTAGGCTGATTGGTCGATTGACCTTGGTAATTGTTTTGCCTAAAATTCTGTTGCTGTCTTTGATTATAGGGCCTGTAGGGTCGTCCATTATTATTATTATGCTGGCCTTGACCCTAGCCATAAACTTGGTTCGCCTCCTGCGTTTTAGGCCCTCCTTGACCTCCTTGTGATGGATTCTGCGGTCCATTCTGTAGCGTTGACATGAGCCTGTCAAACTTCTTATTCAGTTCACTAATTTCTTTCTTTACTTCCTTTTTCCAGTCAGCATCGGCTCCCACTGCTGCTGCCGTACCTACAGTCTTCCTGGTGGAAAAATTTGCCTTGGAACCATTGCTTAATTGCTCTAAGAACTGCCAAGCTTCTTCTGGGTCCTGCCACATAAATGTCCCACTTGATGAGGCATTTATCATGGCCTGATGCGTTTCACTGACTCCCTCAAAGAACAACTTAACTAACTGCCACCTAGGAATTTCGTGATGCAGGCAGGATCGTAATAATTCCTTCAACCTATCGAATGCTTCGTGGAAAGCCTCCCCTGGCTTTTGCTGGAAGTCCTGAATGATCCTCCTGATCTCCGTTGTTTTGCTTGCTGGATAAAATTCTTGTAGGAACTTGGCCTTGAGCTGATCCCATGTGGTAATGATATTTGACGGTAAGGAAGTGAACCAGTATTTGGCAATCACTAAAAATTCATATAGATGATTGTATGGATCGTCTTGCTTATATCCCCTAAACTCTGGCAATATTCCTAATAACCGAGGTCTTATTTCTACTTGAGAGTCAATGTTATCAGGAATATAAATTGGCGATGAATCATCATATTCCCGTGGCTGGAAATGTGATGCAACCCATTGCCTTCTCGGTTGTGCGAAATGTAAAGGTTGAGCAAGGTTACCGTAAAGATGATCGTTATATCCCTACTGACCTTGTGGTGGTGGATACTGTGGTGCTCTTCTCAGAGGTCCTCGACCTCGGGTTCTGGGTTGCTGTGGTGCTGGTGGCACCCAACCCTCGTCTTTTTCATCTTATCTTTCCTCCTCTTCTGGATACTTGTACTGTGGCTGCGGAGGTTGTTGGTATTGTTGTGGTTGAGTAGGTTGAAATGTGGGTTGAGGTTTAAAGAGAATTGTTTGTGGTTGAGAAAATGGTAGAGAGGTTGGTGTCTGCTGTCTAGAAACTGGGGTGCTATCACGGATCGGCTCTCTCAAGACATTGCCGAGGTAAATGAATTGGTAGATTGTGGTTGTGAAACGGGTGTAAATGGTGGCACAGATGGCGGAGTGCATGATGGTATGGGTGCAGGGGCTGAAACTGCACCACCAGAAGCACTCGTGCTCCCGAATTGAAACTCTGACAGTGGGGGAATAGAAAACATCCCCGTTGCCTCACCTGATGGTTCCTGGGCAACACTTACAGGACTACTACTAACTTGACTAAAACTCATGATATTCAAACGCCTACGGGCACGGATTTTGCACGCAGTACGCTCAATCTCAAGATCAAAATGCAATAGGGATAATTGCTCACCCCTGCGTGTACGCATGCACTAGTGCAACACGCCCACAAAAAGACTCACCCAAATGAAATTCCAAGAAAATCAAGAAAATCAAGAAACAAAAATTCCTACTAATAACCTAATTTAAGCTCACAGCTCCCCGGCAATGGCGCCAAAATTTGACACGCCTAGGTCGTCGTACGGTCAAAAATAAAGAAAACCTAACACACACACTAGCACAGTGGTAGTCAGGGTCGTTCCGCAGGAGCTTCGTGGTTAGACCAGATGACAGATTACCAACTAGTAGTGTCACGCTACAGTCGGAGGACTTATAGTTTCTGAAACACCAAAAAGCAATGATCAAACAAACCCAAGCCAAGCAAGGCTAAACTCAACTTAAACAAATCTAGTTACTTTCTAAAATCAGAAGTGCATCTCTGAATCAGAAGCAAACAAAGGCATCCAAAACATCCAAACCAAACAAGGCATAAACTAACCAATAACTAAGGTTCTAAATGAACAGTTACTAGCTAAAGTTCAAAGCCTAAAACTAACCTAGCTGGGTACTGAAATCAGCAAAGGAAAACAGTTCCAAACAAGGTCACAACACATCCAAACACAATTCAAACAATCAAAATCCAAAGACACTAGCCAATGCTTAATACAATCTAACTAAAGCTCAATATCAGTGGGTGTCACTCCCAAAGACACTAGCCAATGCTTAATACAATCTAACTAATTGAAAATAAAATCCAAAATATAAAAATACCAATTGAGAAGTTGCTGGAACGAAATCTTGGAGTCAAAGAGCTTCAAGGTCGATTTTACACCCGGTCTTTGCTAGGGTTTTCGGCTAGAAATGCCTCTATTTATAATTGCAATTTTCCCGCAGCCGTGCCGTGCGAATGAAGAATCCGCGGCGCGCGTACTTATCTTTCCCCGTCTCTTCGGCATTTGAATGTGTTACACCGCCTTAAGCCCGCGTCGCGTATTTGAGAAACCCGCGGTGCGCGTACGTATTTTCTTGATTTTCATTCTTTTCCAAACTTCTTCCTTTTGCATGCTTTTAGTCCATGTTTCCATTCTTTTCTTCCAAACAAGTCCTCGCACTAAATGTGAGAATACCAAGATATATCTGATATAATTTCACCAAGAATAGGGCTCAACAACGCCTAAAATACTTGATATCACTAGGCGTTGTCAGGACTATGCGTCCTTGTTGAACCTTGGTCAAGTTGGTGTTGGAGATCTGAAAGAGATGCTGAAGCCGGAGGAGGGGGAGCAATACGTTGTTTGTTTGTTTGTTGGTGGTTGTGTGTTGGAACAAATTCGATATGGTTGTAAGTTTCAGACAATGTTTTTCTTTGGTTGTTAGATGCTTTTTTTGTGTTTGTTTGTGGTGGTTCAGCCACCGTACTATGGTTTGCTTGGGCGATGTCTGCCCTTCTTTTGTTGTCCGTAATGGTTAAGCTGGCTTTTGGCTCTCGTATGTTGTCCTCCTCGGTTGGTTGCATTTTACTTTTGGTTGTTTCATCTGTTTGATTCTCTTTTTGTCTGTACAGCTTCTGTTTAGTTTACTATTTGGGTCGGGGCCCTAGATTTTGTTGAGCCCTTTGTTTGCGTGCTATCTTTAAAGTAGGGGAGTATGTTGGAATGTTTGAGTTATTTGAAGGTATTGGAGTCCGTTAGAGTCATGTGAGGTTTTGGGGGTTGCTGGGCCACTGGGGGCACCGGTTTTGTTGAAGGCACAATAAGTCCTTCGAAGGGCAGCTGGGCCAATGGGGGCACCAGGCCAATTTGGAGGCACACGAAGTCCTGTAAGGAGCAGCTGGGCCACTGGGGGCGCCAAGCCAATTTGGAGGCACACGAAGTTCTGTAAAGGGCAGCTGGGGCGCCAGGCCAATTTGGAGGCACACGAAATCCTGTAAACGGCAGCTGGGCCACTGGGGGCACCAGGCCAATTTGGAGGCACACGAAGTCATGTAAGGGGTAGCTGGGCCACTGGGGGTACCAGGCCAATTTGGAGGCACAAAGAGTCCTGTAAGGGGCAGCTGGGACACCGGGGGCGCCAGGCCAATTTGGAGGCACACGGAGTCCTGTAAGGGGCAGCTGGGCTACTGGGGGTGCCAGAACAATTTGGAGGCACACGAAGTTCTGTAAAGGGCAGCTGGGCCACTGGGCGCGCCAGGCCAATTTGGAGGCACACGAAGTCCTGTAAAGGGCAGCTGGGCCACTGGGTGTGCCAGGCCAATTTGGAGGCACACGAAGTGCTGTAAAGGGCACATGGTCCACTAGGGGCACCATGCCAATTTGGAGGCACACGGAGTCCTGTAAGCGGCAGTTGGACCACTAGGGGTGCCAGGCCAATTTGGAGGCACACGGAGTCCTGTAAGGGACAGTTGGGCTACTGGGGGTACCACAACAATTTGGAGGCACACGAAGTCCTGTAAAGGGCAGCTGGGCCACAGGGGGCGCCAGGCTAATTTGGAGGCATACGAAGTCCTGTAAAGGGCAGCTGGGCCACTGGGGACGCCAGGCCAATTTGGAGGCACACGAAGTCCTGTAAAGGGCAGCTGGGCCACTAGTGGCGCCAGGCCAATTTGGAGGCACACGAAGTCCTGTAAGGGGCAGCTGGGCTACTAGGGGTGCCAGGCCAATTTGGAGGCACACGAAGTCCTGTAAGGGGTAGCTGGGCCACTGGGGGCGCCAGGCCAATTTGGAGCATGCATGTAAGAAATAAAAGACACTAGTGTTTTAAGTTTTCGTTGTGGACCAAAAGATGGCCTTCGGTGGGGTGATCAGTCCCGTCGAGGTCTTAGCATTTCATTGAAAACGTGATTCAATACATTTTCCCATTGATTTTTGCAAAAAGAAAAAACAAGGAATGCTGGTGTTGCTACCGTCGTCTTGTCAATTTTCTTGGGGGTGGAATTTTCTTAAGTTTTGTATGTTCCATGCCTTTGGGATCGCCTTCCCTTCTATTGCTTCTAGGACGTGCGAGCCGTTACGATATGATGACACGTTTCAGTGATAGGATAAGGTATGCCTTCTTGTGTAGCCTCCCCATCCATACTGGAGTACTTGGGGGCTTTTGATTTTCCTGGCTTGCCCTTCGTCTTCCGGCGAAATCTTGTGTTAGATGTTGTCGGTGATTGGGGCCGTCCATGCTATTCCTCCGCTTGTTATCTCTTTTTCCTGGGTTCTATCTATGCTCTGCTCCTTGAGTGCTTCCACAAGTGCTTTTTTCGTCAGGAGGTTGTAGGACATTGACGCTGGTTTACTTAATGCGCCTGCCTGGCGATTTTCTAACCTTGGTGTTTGTCTGATGGTGATCGTGTCCAATAGTTTGGCCATGTTCACAGTTTCCATATACCGCTTCATCCAGCGATCTTGTACTTCGTGTACTCAATTCACCTGATTTGTAACTAACGTGGAGTCGCTGAGGGCTTTCATGTCCTTGACTCCGTTCTCTGTTGCTAGGCGTAGGTTAACAAGTAGTGCTTCGTACTCCATCTCATTGTCGGAGGTTTGGAGGTCAAATCTCAACGCATGTGTCGTTTCTTCGTTTTGGAGGTTTTAGAGAGTTAAGTCTGCACCGCAGCCTTCTTTCCCGTCAGCGCCGTCTGTGTGTGGTGTCTGGGTCGTTTTTATTTTTTCCAAAGTGATGGGTATTTCTTGTATGTCTTCTAGTAGGTTTGGATTGTTTCTGTTCCTAACCGCCATGTTATCTATGTACTGTTGAGGGAGGGTTATCAGCTTGTTTCGTATTTCTCCCGGCAATATTGTCCCTGTTTTGATTGGTTGCTCTGGGTGGTCTGGGTTTATGATCACATTCGCGTCTCCTTCCTCCAGCCTTGGGGGTTTTGGGTCCCGTGCGAGTTCCGGCGGCTGGGCTACTTGGCAGTATTCCAGGGGTTTGGGTATGTTGGCGATTATTGTGGAAGGGCCTTCTGGTGTTTGGAATTTTAGGGTGCCGTGTATTATTGATGCTACAACTCCAAATTTCAGCAGGCCAGGCCTCCCAAGTAGGATATTGTGTTCGGAAGGCGTTCTTGCAACCACGAATTCAATCAAAATCGTCTTTATGACCCTATTGTCAAAGCTGCATAATGTGAAAGGGACTGGGACGATCCCCAGTGGCCGTATGCTGTGGCCTGTAATTCCTACTAACTTCCCTTTTGCAGGTTTAAGATCGTCTTTGATTACTTGGGGGAGTTGCGTGAAACAATTCTCATAAAGAATGTCTGCCGCGCTGCCCCCGTCCATATAAACCCTGTGTGTCTTGGTTTGACCCACATATCCAGTTATTACCAGGGGTCATCCCCCTGCCACTGGTCCGACTTGGGGTCGTCATTTGAGAATTCTACGTGTTGCGCGCTTTGGGTGGGTCTTTTCGCCGGGTTGTGGCGTAGTGTTCCCTGTCTCGCTAGAATGATCAAATCGCGAGGATCTCTTTTTCTAGAATTCTTTCCCGGCGTTCGTTCCTTGGCTGTTTGGGGGGTTGTTGCTCTCTCTCATTTCCGTCCTACAAGTTTCTCTCGTTTCAGTTGCTTGTCGGTTATTTCTCTGCGTAACATGGTGCAATCGTTTGTACTGTGGGTCTTGCTATGGTGATATTCAAAGTATCTGACGACATCTCCTTGGTTTTTTCGGTTTGATCCATCTCTGATTGCGTATACGTTGCGTCCTCCTTCTCTGTGGTGCGTATTGTATTTCTGGATTGGTGTTGTTGTGAGTTCGTGTGTCGTTGGTTTCCAGAGCCGTATGGGTGGATAGGGAACCAGTCTGTGCGTTTCTCTATCGCTGCTCGTAGGTATGCTTGTTTTTCAGTTATGCCCTCCTCATGTCGTAGGAATCATTCCACCCTCTCCTTCATTTCATGTCTAGATTGCGGGGGTCTTCCCAGGATTTTCCTCGAGAGTGGTCCGAGTAGGAGGCCCCATATGAAGGCGCCTGTGATAAGTCGATCGTCCTGTCCCGGGATGTCGAGGGTAGCTTTGTTGAATCGCTGGAAGTAGTCCTTCAGGGATTCCCCTTCTCATTGCTTGCACCCCATCATGGCATGATTGTCTCCCCTATACTTTCAGAGTGGCATGAAGTTGGAGAGGAACTGTTGTTTAGGTTGTTCGAAGTTGTAGATGCTGTTTGGAGCTAGGCTCTTCAACCATGCTCCAGCGTTGCCATCTAGGGTGGTTGGGAAGTATGTGCACCAAAACCGCTCATCCAACTTGAGTGACTGCATGTGCCACTCGTAGGTATGTATGTGGCTGTCAGGGCATGTCGTGCCGTTGTATACATTGAGAGTCGGCAGTTTGGCTGTGCTTGGGATTTCGTAATCCAGTAGTTCCTTCACGAACGGGGATTGGCCATTTCTGGGCATAGGTCTATATTGGTTTATGGGGTGTTGTAGCGGGTTGTAAGGGAAATGTGGGGGAATCGCGTACGGAGCTATGAGTGGGTTGCTTGCCGGTGGTATTGTGAGAAAGGGTTGTGAGGGTGGAGTTATTGGAGTGAAAGGTTGTCGATGAGGGAGTAGTGCTGGGTACCGGTGTCGATGTGGTTGGTTGCATCGTTGTGGTTGGAAACGGTGTGGGTACATATGGTGGTGGGAAGTGTATTCCTTGGGACACCGGTGTGTTAAGCATTGGGAGTTGCGAGGGTGGAAACGGAATTGTTGTTGACGGTGTGGGTGTGGTTACAGTGGTGGGTATAGTGGCTGTTTCAGGATTATCCAGTAGGTGCATGGGCCTGATCGAAGTAGGTGAAGCACTGCTACTTTACCTGCCGTTGATGGTGATGTTCTTGCGTATGGGGTTGTTGTGTTGGTCACACAACGGATGGCGCCAAATGTTGTGACTTCAGACTTTGGGACGATGGGGGGTGAATACTCCGGTGGTCTTGAGAGCCTGAGATCACAACAAAGAGAAAGAGACCGTTAGTGGCTTGCGGTTGCTGGACGGCATTGCTCGACAGCACGTCGTGAGAGCCCGCCAGCCAGCAATGCCTGACAGCATTGCTTGGCTGCACCACTTGACAGCTAGCATGGCAGCCTTGCTTGACAGCACTGCTAGCTGGGCCTGAATTGGACTAGGTGACAACACCTATCAATATCAAGTATTTTAGTCGCTGTTAGACCCTTTTCTTGGTTAAATTATATCGTATATGCTATGGTATTACTCACTTTTGTGCTAGGACTTGTGTGCAAGAAAAAGATGAAAACAGGGACAAAACATGGACAAAATGAAAGAAGTTTGGATAAAAGCCATTTCATTCGAAGTCGTACGCGTGCCGCGGGAAAGAAGACACGCGCGTCGCGGATAGTCCACGATGAGGCCGTGTATTGAAATTCAAACAACGAAAAAACGGGAATAAGGGATAACATGCGCCGCAGATCCAAGTCATGCACGCCGCGATTAGTCAGAATTCCCAATTATAAATAGAGGTCATTAGGTCGAATTTCACAGGCGGAGAACGACCCATAAGGTGGACCTTAGGCTTCTTCAACTCAGGAATTCGAATTTCAGTCGGTTATGTTTTCTATTTTATTTCAATAATAGTTAGTTTAGTTTAGTTAAATTCTCTTGTTTCTGGATTGTGGGATCTGTGGGATTAGTTTAATTGGATTATTTTTGGATTTCAGTAACCCTAGTTGGATTAGTTTAGTTGAATTTTGGGATCTGTGGCATTAGCTTACTTATACTTGCCGAGCGGTCGAGGCGATCTTTCACATGGAAGAACCCGTGTACTGCGAGGTTCTTCTCCAATTCCAATCAACCTTTGACGTTGACCACAAGCCATTGGGTATGGACGATGCTGATGTCATCAATTTCCGTCTGGGGAACGCAAATCGGAACTGCAGCTTACGAGAATTCGTGGTCCGTCTAGGACTCTATACATAGGAGGAGGCTGACGGGGAGGGATTCGATCTTTTCCACCGGATAGCCAATTATGCCCTGAGTGATTCATTTTCCGGTGCTGATTTTTGGGCTACCATCTCATCCACGCGATACCATGAAAACACGATTTCTGAGGGCCAGATGCATTTGCCATCACACCGCATGCTCCATCGGCTGATATCCACGATGTTTTAGCCGCGCGCCGACGCAGACCGGGTCACGCACCACGATCTTTACCTCATGTGGGCGTTGAGTAGGAAGTTCGAGACTTGCAACATACAGTATCTGATAGCGGACTACTTCAAGAAAGTTACCGACGCGCCCTTGATGTTTTTCGCAGTCGGTGGGGGGCATTATGTTACGCGCCTCGTGCGCTCATACGGGTTGTTGGTGCCTGCCAACACCCGTCACTTGGAGAAGCTTCCCACCGTGCCATTCAGTATGACGACCACGACCTCGTGAGAGATCGTATACATAGATGAAGGTATCACCACGGTCACCCGCTCACCATTCCCGGCTCTCCGCAACGAGCCGTCAACATGAAGGAAGCGGCCCCGAGCACCGGATAGCTTGCCGGTACGCATCACACCCGTGAGTCTGGATTCGTGGTTTTTCGCAGATGATTTGAAGTTCATTCATCAAACAATGAAGTCACAGCGGCTCGAATATAATGCACTATCGGTGAACTTTCAGGAGACAATTCGTCACTCGCAAAATATCCAGAACCAAGTTATGTGGCTCGCGGATTGTACGACGAAATTCGTTGATGATTTCAAATGTAAAGTGCCACGTGATCAACCCCCGTTGATCGAGGATGAGGAGGAACCGGTAGAGGAAGAGGAGCCAGTGGAGGATGAAGAAGCTGATACGGCTCACAGTTGAAAAAAGGGGGTTTTTGTAATTATTTTTACTTTTTAGGTTTCTTTTGATTTTTAGTTTAATTGGTTGATAAATGTAGGTAATTTTGTTTTAGTCCAATAAATAAGTCATATGACAGTGGTAATAAAAGTAAGTTTAGTTAAGATGTGTTTGGAAATGAGTTTAATCGTTGTTTACAATTGGCTTCGAATTCTGAAATTACCGCGCCGCGGCACTTCTTTGGTACGCGCCACGGTCATTTCCAACATGACGGAAACAACACATCTCGTAATTACCGCGATGCGTACATCAAAACCACGCGCCACGGTAATCCGTAACACATTTATGTTGTATCTTTTATCTTTTGTGTTTGTTCTGTTTGCGTTTAATGTGTTTTGTGAGTGTTTTCATGTAAGTACCAATGGGAATCTACTGAGGAGTTGTTTCAAGCAAGTGTGGGGTTATTGTACCCCTACACTTGCCATCATTTCACCGGCGTGTTCACTGTTGCACCACAACTCCTGGAATCTGAATCGTGAGGAGTACGTGTTTTTGTATCCTGTGACAATCGAGTTCCAACAAGCAGTCTACCGTCTAAAGGGGTAACTCTTTCTCCTTAATTCTGAAATATTTTTATGTACAACGGGGACGTTGTACGGGTTTAAGTGTGGGGTGTGGACAGTCGAAAGAGTTAATTTTTGAAATTTTTGCGGGAAATGAGTCAATTTTCAAAACTTTTAGCAATTTTTCAAAATTTTTAATAGATTGTAATTTTGAAACGAATAGTTTTTGAGTGATTATAGCATTGGTATTTTTCAAGAAATACTATTTAGTTGTTAGCATGCTATCTGTTTAGTCAAATAAGTTAAGTTTTAAGAGTTAGAAAATTTAAGATTTGGGATATTTTAGGATTGGAATTTAGGATGGAATTGTCAATCAGTGGCCTTTGTTGTTCGAGCCGGTAGGTCTGAAACAGGTGGCCTCAAAGAGGCACTTATGCACCTTACTACCTAAGATCGTCTGGTTTGGGATAGTATTTCTGAAAGCTAATTACACGGACAACATTGAAAGTCATGGACAATTCTTTAACGGCCTTTAGAATCTGAATGAGTACATGCACTTTTTGTGAACAGAAAATTTGTAAGCAAGGGTTCTTTAGAAAGTCGAGAATTCCAAAGGATATTCTAGTCAGTTTTATCAAAATCATTTTTCAATCTAATTCTGGGAACATAAATCTTTGAAATTGAACACATTCAAAAATGTTTGAGTCTTAGTTAAAATCTGTTAAAAACTCTATTGCTTGGGGACAAGCAAGGAACAAGTGTGGGGTGTTTGACAACGCCTATCAATATCAAGTATTTTAGTCGTTGTTAGGCCCTATTCTTGGTGAAATTATGTCGTATATGCTATGGTATTACTCACTTTTGTGCTAGGACTTGTGTCCAAGAAAAAGATGAAAATAGGGACTAAACTTGGACAAAATGAAAGAAGTTTGGATAAAAGCCATTTCAGTCGAAGTCGTACGCACGCTGCGGGAAAGAAGACACGCGCGTCGCGGATAGTCAATGATGAGGCGGTGTATTGAAATTCAAACAACGAAAAAACAGGGATAAGGAATAACATGTGCTGCGGATCCAAGTCATGTGCGTCACGATTAGTCAGAATCGCCAACTATAAATAGAGGTCATTAGGTCGAATTTCACAGGCGGAGAACGACCCATAAGGTGGACTTTAGACTTCTTCGACTCAAGAATTCGGATTTCAGTACCCCAATTGGTATTTCTTTATGTTTTCTATTTTATTTCAATAAAAGTTAGTTTAGTTTAGTTGAATTCTCTTGTTTCTGGATTGTGGGATCCGTGGGATTAGTTTAGTTGGATTATTTTCGGATTTTAGTAACCCTTGTTTTCTGGATTTGAGTTTTAATCCAAGTAATCATTTGGTTTATGTTTTATTGCACTTTTTAGTTATTATTGGTGTTGAATGTTTGTTTGGCTTGTTTGGAATGTTTGTTTGCTTCTGAGTTTCTGGACTTAGCTTCTGATTTCAGTAAGTAACACTAGTATATAGTTTGGAGTAGTTTGGTTTAGTGAATGTTTGATTTGGTTTTTGGTACTTGTTTCGGTATTGTGTTTTTATTGGTTTTTCGGGAAAGTAGAAGCAACACCGCTGGCTGTAGCGTGACACTACAGTTGGTATTCTGTCGTTCTATCTTGACCACCAAACTCCTGTAGATCGACCCTTGCTACTGCTATACTAGTTAGTCGGTGAGATTTATTTTACTATTTTTGACCGCATAATGACCTAGGCATGTCAAATTTTGGCGCTGTTGCCTGGGAGTTGTGCGCTTAGGATAGATGATCAGTAAGGTTGTTTCTGATTTTTGATTTAGTTTTGGGTATTTAGTTTAGTTAGTAATTTGATTTTTGGTTTTGACGGTCGTTTTGCACTAGTGCATGCAACCCGTCGAGGTGAGTAGACATTACCTTTGTTATTTGATTCTGAAATTGAACGAACAACGCGCAACAACCGTGTGTGTAGGCGTTTGATTAACACGAGTCCCAGTAGTGTAGTAGTAGAGGATGTCACCAATGAGCCTACGACCTAGGTCACGGGGGGGAGTACCAATTATACCCCCCGTTTCTGAGTTTCATATAGGAAGTACCAGTGCTAGTGGTGGTGCGGTTTCAACCCCTGCAACAATTCCATCATGCACGCAGCCTTTGGTTCAACCTGTTACAAACCATTTAGGAAATCTGTATCCGCTGAAATGCCCTGGGGAGCGCCGACCCGAGATGGCACCCCGAGTTTGTGACAGCGGATACCAGTTTCTCAACCACAACCTTTACAACCATTACCATATCAGCAACCCATTTTTAAGCCACAACCACGATTTCATCCTATACCACCACAAACCCAAAACCAACCACAACCTCAAATACAACCTCAACAACCACATTACCAATACCAGGATGCAGATCCAGCTTATGATGAGGAAGACGAAGGATGGATGCCGAATCATCCAGTCCAGCAACATCAGCAATGGAACAGAGGCCAGGGACCTCCAAGGAGATTTCAACAACAGCAGCAACAGGGGCAGCGACTTTATAACACTGAATTATATGATGGTAACTTTGTTCCACAACAGCAACAGTGGCAGCAAACAAAACGGTGTTCCTAAATTAAAAGCAGAGGGGATGGAGGGTGTTAAGAAGAAGAGAGGTAGGAAGAGAGGTCGGAAAGGGAACAACCGGAACAGTGGTACTGCTACTAAATCTCAAGAGAAGAAGAATAAACCACGAAGTAAGGACGATGAAAATGGGTGTTAATTCAAGTGACGATGGTAACAAAACTAGTCCCCGGCCCGAAGAAACTGTAGGTCCCAAACAATCACTAGATCTACTTGGTGTCAATCAAACACACTCGATTGGTGCGGAATCCCAACGAGTATGAATCGAAACACACAAGAATGAAGAACACGAATTACTACAAACCTTCAATACACTCTATTAATGATTAACATATGGGTACATAAGGTTCTTGAAGGTCGAATGAACAAAGTTTCTCTAACACTCTAAGCTCCCAATTCGACCAACATGACAAATGACAAGGAAAATGCTATTTATACTTAACCTATAACCTAAGCCCATCAACACCCAAGCCAACCGAAATCGTTAGCCTGGCCCAACCGAAATCCATGTGGATTTTGGTCATGCCACCACCAAAAACATAGTGGAATGCGGTCCAGACCGAAATCACCCAGCAACCATATATTTTCTCTTTTAAGGTCCCTATCAATTCCAAGCATAAACCAACAAATTAGATCCTAACAATCTCCCCCTTGGTTTACTGCTTGCATTGATCTTCAAATTCAGTTGAACACTGCAGCAACACTCTAACAATCTCCCCCTATACGAGTGACAGGTGCAGACGTTAGTATCTTTCAGCACGTTGCAGAGACAACTTTATCTTCGGAGTGGACAATCTTGAGATTTATCTTTGAACGCTCATTTGGGTACATGCTTCTTGCTTAGGTCTTGAATCAGCACATCCTACTTTTGATTTGACTTTGATAAGCATGGAGTCTGACTCTTCACATCTTCACTTCTTGATCACATAAAGGTACAGAGTAGTAACGAACTGATTGAGCAGGAATTCAACACAGCTTGTCACATGGAGTTATGATTCACCTTCTCTGGGGTTGAAATGATTGTGTTGAGAACTTCAAAGTTCACTTCTGGCTCCATTACTTGAAATACTTCACTGGATTGTCTTCGACTATAACCAGCGCGCAATGATGACCAAAAATCATGTCGCTCACAGAGTCATAAAACTCTCACGATAGTTGTTCAAGAACCTAGCTTTGGCTCAGAACGAGACTTCTCGCAGTATCTGTGTGAACCCAGAGGAACGCACTACGGTTGTTTGAGTATAGGAGAACTACTCGTGGCCGTTTTGATTTTGGCCGCTGCATATCCTTGATCAAAGATCTCAATGCAGTTAACAAGTCAACAAGTTGACTTGGCTCTTAGTAAGACGTTTAATGGTATCCAAACTTTGCGGAGTGTACCATCCTAGTGCTAATTTTGAATCCGGTAAAGTTGTTGAGGTCTCACAGCTATTGTGGTAAACAACAACGATCACTGACCGAGAGTTTCGATGTTTCATCCATGCGAGGTAAAGTCACATTGACTCACAAACATCTTCATTAGAAGAAGATTAGGGTCAAGAGTCGTATGAGCGTGTAATGTGTCTTGGTTACTAGACATACCCATCGACTAGACTTTCGAATTGTCATCAGTGTATGGTTTATTACACTAGGTAATCCAACTCTTGAATTAGAAGCTTTGTAGGTAAGAATACTTGTTGATGCCTCACATCTACTACTGGTGTTGTAGTAGAGATCACTAGCATAGAATTTTGAAACATCATCACCACTTGGTTAAAGTGATGAGTCGTCTATTTCTTGCAGCAGAAAGATAAAGGTTGTTAAGAATGGATTGGTATGTGTGATAGATTACGGTACGCAATCTAACCATCGCCACAGACTTTGTAACTCTCGACTCTGAATGGTTTTGCTCAAAGTGTCTAGAAGTTCGTGTTGCAGAAAAACCTTTAGATTTGGTTAAGAAAGGTTGTCAGTGCTTCAAGCTTACTATGGTGTAATAGTAAGGATCACCAGTGAGTGGTATTACTCGGTGCGTCGTTGGTAGGTAAGGAATGTCTTAGCGAGTCACGGTAATAGTGAGTCACATCTTTGACATAAAGTTCGGATCTGTATTCCTGATTAGTATTGATCAGAAACATTGACGATCGTGCAAAAAGTGTAAAAAGGAAAATATTTTTGGATTTTTTGTTTGAAAAGTAAAGACATAAAACGAAAAACATATTTTTGGATTTTTAAGTTTTTTGAAAAGTAAAACATAAGAATATATATATATATATATATATATATATATATATATATATATATATATATATATATATATATATATATATATATATATAAATTTTTTTTGTTGTGTTTAATTCCCCCCCTAAATTTATGCATGAAGGAAAATTGTTAGGACTTATTTTGTGGTTTAATCTTTACATTTATAAGGTTTAAATTAGAAAATATCAAAGTTTAAGGGTCTGCTTGAGGATTGCGGCTTGGGACCGAAATCCCCTTGGATTTTGGTCATGATGACAGAAATCCCTAGGATTTTGGTCAGGCCTGTATAGTATTTCGGCCCATGGGGTTAGGATTTCGGTCTTGTCAGCATAGGTATATATATGTATCGTGTTCTTTATTGTGTGGTTGGTTGTTTACTAGCATAGCGAAACTACGTGTGTTCAAGCAACTTTAGCGATCTTATGTACCCGTCTATTGAAGATTAATAGAGTGCATTGAAGATTGTAGTATTATGTGTTCTTATTATTTGATTGATGATGCAGAAATTATATCTGAAAATGCTCATGCTGACTCATCTCAAGTTGTTGGCGAAACCCTAATTGTCGATCAATCTGCTTCTCATGAAGATGCTCTCAATTCTGATCCTACTGATCATTTCGACTCCACTCTCAAGGATTCTCTTTTTCCCGAAAGAATTTCTGATGAGTATGTTGCAATTACCTCTCACGACTTCAGAGATTCTGACAGAGGTGCTTTAGGCTCAGGTAGTGTTGAGAAGATAACAAATCTTCCAGTTTCTACTACTACGCTCGAACATGATGTACCTTGTAGAATACAACATGATCACCCAATTGACTACGTGATTGGTTCTTTGGATGAAGGAGTTCAAACCAGAAGCCAAAGTGGTCCTGTCAACAAGTGCCTCTATTCATGCTTCATTTCTCAAATAGAGCCCAAGAATGTTCAGATGGCACTTAATGAACCAAGTTGGGTTGATGCCATGCATGAAGAGCTTAATCAGTTCAAGAAGTTGAATGTCTGGCAATTGGTGGAACTACCCGAGGGCAAGAAATCTCTTGACACAAGATGGGTATTTCGCAACAAGCAAGATGACTCAGGAGTTATAGTGCGCAACAAGGCATGCCTGGTGGTTCGTGGTTTTCGTCAGATTGAAGGCCTTGATTATACTGAAGTCTATGCTCCGGTGGTACGCCTTGAAGCAATTTGGATTTTTCTTGCCTAAGCATCATACATGAACTTTACTGTCTACCAGATCGACATTATGACTGCTTTCTTATATGGTGAAGTGAAAGAAGAAATTTATGTCGATCAACCTCGGGGTTTCGTCAACTCTGAATTTCCGAATCATGTCTACAAGCTTGATAAGGATCTTTATGGTCTTCATCAAGCTCCCTGTGCCTGATATGCAACTTTGATGGATCATCTGTTGCAGCATGGTTACACAAGAGGCACCATTGATCAGACTTTGTTCATTAAGCGTCAAAATGATGACCAAATTGTTGTCCAGATCTATGTGGATGACATTATCTTTGGATTCTACAACTGAAGCCTTATGTCATGAGTTTGAGCATGTGATGAAGAAATGGTTCGAGATGAGTTCGTTGGGTGAGATGACAATGCTTCTTGGGTTACAAGTTAAGCAAAGCTCAACGGGTATCATGCTTCATCAAGGCAAATATGTGGAGGATATTCTCGAGAAGTGTGAGTTCAAGGATACAAAAGCTGCCAATACCCCGATGTCTGAGCGACCCTTGCTATCTTCATATCCAGATGGAGAACCTGTTAACGAAACGCATTATCGCTCTCTGATTGGTTCTCTAATGTATTTGATGGCAAGCAGACCGGATATCGTTTTTGCAGTCTGTCAGTGTGCTCGACATCAGGCTAATCCTAAAAAATCTCATTTAACTTCTGTCAAATGGATATTTCGATACCTTAAAGGGAGACCTAAATTAGGTCTCTGGTATCCAAAGAACCGTGAATTTGATCTTTATGCTTTGTCAAATAGCAATTATGGAGGTTGCGACATTGACATAAAGTCCACAAGTGTTGGATGTCAATTCTTAGGAGACCGACTTGTTTCCTGGCAGTGCAAAAAGCAGCATACCGTGTCAACTTCTACAGTTGAGGCTAAAAATGTTGCTTCCTCGGCCTGTTGTTCTCAGGTCATCTGGATGCAGCATCAACTCCTTGACTATGGTATGAACTTCCTTGATACTCCCATATTTTGTGACAATGAGGCGGCTATCCAAATTATGAAAAACCCTGTCCAACATTTTAATACCAAGCACATCGACATTAAGATTCACTTTATTCTAGACTGCTACGAGAGAAAATTGATTCATTTGGAATCAGTCCACACAGATAACAATGTGGCGGACTTATTCAAAAAACCTTTTGCAAAAGCTCGGTTTGATGTGCTTGTGGCTATGCTTAAAATGATACGTTTTGATGACTGTTAAATCAGTTCTGTAAATATTGTAGATTACTTTTGTTTTGTTAAATTTGTTCATCATTCTTAATTTTTCAAAATTCTTTCCCATGTACAAATTTAGGGGGAGAATTAAAAAAACAAAAATTTAAAATTAAAAATACAAAAATATGTCTTTACTTTTCAGAAAAATTAAAAAAATCAAAAAAATAACTTCTCTTATTATGCTTTCCTTTAAAGAAAATTTAGAAAATTTAAAAACATTATTTACCGACGACGCACCGAGAAATACCACTCACTGCTGAGGTAACAATTAAGTGCTGATGATTCTTACTGTTAAGTCATAGTAAGTTTGAAGCACTGATAACCTTTCTTAACCAAATCTATAAGTTTCTTCTGCAACAACAACTTCTAGACACTTTGAGTAAAGCCACTCAGAGTCGAGAGTTAAAAAGTCTGTGTCGACGGTTAGATTACATACCGTAATCTATAACATGCACCAATCCATTCTCAACCACCTCTAACTTTTTGTTACAAAAAATAGACGATTCACCATTTTAAACCAAGTGGTGATGATATTTCGACACTGTATGCCAGTGATCTCTGCTACAACACTAGTAGTAGATGTGATGCATCAACAACCACTCTTTCCTACAAAGCTTCTAATTCACGAGTTGGATGACACAGTGTAATAAACCATACACTGATGACAATTCGAAAGTCTAGCCGATGGGTATGTCTAGTAACCATGACATATTACAAGCTCATACTGCTCTTGACCCAATCCTTCTTCTAAACAAGATGTTTGTGACTTAGTGCTATATTACCTCGCATTGATGAAACATAAGTGCTAGTGATTCTTAGTGTTACATCATAGTAAGTATGAAGCACTGACAACCGTTTCTTAACCAAATCTAAAGGTTTCTTCTGCAACACAAGCTTCTAGACACTTTGAGAGTAACCACTCAGAGTTGAGAGTTACACATTCTGTGCTGATGGTTAGATTGCATACCGTAATCTATCACATGCATCAATCCATTCTCAACCACCTCTAACTTTCTGTTGCAAGAAATAGACGACTCACCATTTTTAAACCAAGTGGTGATGATATTTCGACACCCTATGCCAGTGATCTCTGCTACAACACCAGTAGTAGATGTGAGGCATCAACAATCATTATTACCTACAAAGCTTCTAATCTTGGACGATTCAGTGTATTAAACCATACACTGATTTCAATTCGAAAGTCTAGTCGATGGGTATGTCTAGTAACCAAGACAAATTACATGCTCATACCACTCTTGACCCAGTCCTTCTTCTAAACAAGATGTTTGTGACTTAATGTCATTTTACCTCACATTGATGAAACATCGAAACTCTAGGTCAGTGATCGTTGTTGTCTACCACAATAGCTGTGAGACCCCAACAACTTTACCAGATTCAAATTGGCACTAGGATGGTACACTCCACAGAGTTTGGATACCATTGAACATCTCGCCAAGACCCAAGTCAACTTGTTTACTTGTCAACTGCATTGAGGTCTTTGATCAAGGATATGCAGGGCCCAAAATCAAAACGACTATGAGTAGTTCACCGATACTCAAACAATCGCAGTGCGTTCCTCCGGGTTCACACAGATACTGCGAGAAGTCTCATTCTGAGCCAAGGATGAATCCTCGAACAACTATGTGAGAGTTTGTAACTCCAAGACCCATAGGATTTGTAGTCAAAGATCGTATCGAGAAGCTCTAGAGCAAGTTGAAGTTCAAGAATTCCAACACGAATTTCTTGTTTTCGAAGAAGGTGAAAGCTTAATTCCATGTGACAAGCTGCTTGAATTCCACCTCAGTCAGTTTGTTACTACATCTACACTTGTTTGTGATCAATAAGAGATGAAGAGTCAGACTCAAGTCAAAGTCAAAGTCAAATTAAAAGCTAGATGTGCTGATTCTTTGCCTTTGCTGAAGATCAGATCGTCCAATGAACATACAAAGCCAAATCTGAAGACTGTTCAATCCGAAGATGAAGTTGTCGTTGCAAATGTGCTGAATCTCACCAACATCTATATTTGTCATCTGCTAAGGGGGAGTTTGTTATGTTAAGGGGGAGATTGTAGAAATGCTCTGCAGTGTTCAACTGAATCAAGTTCAAGACAGAGCTCGAAGAAAAATAAAAGCATTAAACCAAGGGGGAGATTGTTAGGACTTATGTTATGGTTTAATCATTACATTTATAGGGTTTAAATTAGAAAATATCAAAGTTTAAGGGTCTGCTTGAGGATTTCGGCCTGGGACCGAAATCCCCTTGGATTTTGGTCATGATGACAGAAATCCCTAGGATTTCGGTCAGGCCTGTATAGGATTTCGGCCCATGGGCTTAGGATTTTGGTCTTGGCAGCATAGGTATATATATGTATCGCGTTCTTCATTGTGTGGTTGGTTGTTTTGGAGCATTAGACTAGCATAGCGAAATTACTTGTGTTCAAACAACTTTAGCGATCTTATGTTCCCGTCTATTGAAGATTAATAGAGTGCATTGAAGAATGTAGTATTCCGTGTTCTTATTGTTTGATTGATACCATTTAGATCCGTTTTGAGATATTTGGGACAACAAAAATTTGTGAAAATAACGACATGAACAAATTTAACTAGAAACAAAAATGGACAAGATTTAAAAAATTGAACTATTAGTCATCAAAACAAATCAAATCAGTTCAGGAACGAAGTTACCTTTTCAGACTGCAACACATCTTTTGGTTACGAACCCCACGTGATCATCTTTTCCTTTCACCTTTCCCGCAACGGACACATACTCTCCATTAATGATTTGAGTGTTAAACAATTGAGAGATGTCTCCAATCATGTGCCTGGAATAGCCCGTATCAACAAACTAGGGTCTGCTAATATTCCTCCATAGCTGCTCGTGCACAAGATGCAAGATTAATTCACTTTTGGAACCTAGTCCATCTTGAAATTGGGTCGACCATTGCTATCCACACACAAAACTTGTTCCAAGATCATATCCTGCTTATCAAATAAAGAACATGAAGAGTTAGCAAGATTATTAGATGAATTGGAAACGAGGCCTTTTGATACGCATCGGTAATTTGGTTTTTTAGCTTTTTGTTTAACCGGATGGGTGTATCAGCACTTGAGTTTGAAGCAGAACTCCCCCTTAATTTGTGCTTCTATTGCCAGTGTGGACTCGAGGACAATCCTTGAGATGAACTCGACCTTACCGATTTCGATTTGGCAGAGTTATCTTTCGAATCGGTCTTCTTGTCCTTATGGGCCTACTTCTTGGCCTTCGTTGCATTCTAATCACCATCTCTTGAACGTGATCTTGAGGGCTTTCTTTTGGAAGACCTCCCCTTTGGCACATTCTGCCAGTGTTGTGCATAGAATGGAAAGTATAGACGATATGGACAATTCCTAGCGATGTGACCTGCAATCCCACAATTGAAACACATTTGTCTTTTCAGGTAAATGAGATTGTGACTTGGTCCTTCCCTTTTGAAAAATTTAAGGAGTTGCCACAAGTACAAGCACAACCACATTTACTGGGACTCGGTCTTTGTTCAATAGGAAGTTCACCTTCTTTCACAAACTTTTGTGGTTTGTATTTTCCACCATTTGGAATTTTTGAATTTAAACCATCGCCGCAAGGTTTAGAGGGGGCACAGGTCTTAGCAGTCTTGTTCTCCCTGATTTCATCGTCATTGTTCACTGTATCTGCACATGAGTTAGAAGCATCAGTAGAATTCATTTTAGTACTCTTAGTAGTGTCAGATTGATCTTTTGGGATGAAATTGGAAAGATAACATTCCTCAGATTCTTCGGTTTCAAAGGGTGGGGTAAAATTGTTGTTGAAAGGAGGTGGAACACTTTTGTACCCCAGACCCAGGTTGTCATCCCATTTAAGCTGTCATCCCATTTAAGTTGTTTCTCGATCATCGATTCGACTATCGCGCTTGACCCTTCGATTTTTTTGAAAATAAATTCAACATCTTGAATTTTAGCATTTAAAGAGTCATGCTCGGCAGTCAATTTGTCAATATCTTCGTTAGCAAATCTGAGATGACAACTCTTTATGTTGTATTCTTCCTGTAATTTGTTAAAATCACTTATTTTAGCTTCCAATTTGTCTTGTAGAGGTTTTATTTTCTTTTTAAGATTATAATTGAGATTTTCATATTCGAAAACTTCTCTGACAAGATTCTCGTTTAGTTCGCGATATTTATTAATTTTGATTTCACAGTCTGAACAGCAAGAGTTTTCACACACATCTTTTGTTTTGGAAGCCATTTAAAAGTTTGAAGTTGACCGATAAGCCTTCAAACTGCAAACTGTTGATTGAAAACCCCAAAAAAATTTCCACCAAAAACCTAATTTGACCAATTCGAAAATTTTGACCCCCTTTTTGACCGAAAACCAGTGCACCGAAAACACATCAGACCGAAAACCCTGTAGAACCGAACACTACTATCCTTGACCGAAAACCAAGGATTTCTGCCGAAATCAAAAGATCTGACCGAAAACCACCACAACCCTAGCTGCACCGAAATCACAATTTTGGGCTGGCCGAAATCACAAGTGGACTGACTGAAAATGCCAAACCCTAACAGAAATCTCATCAGCCGCCACCAAAATCAACGTAACCAACCGAAAACCTTCAGATCTGGACCGAAATCGACGATCAGACCCTCAAAAACGCTGATTTTTGAGAAATTTTGAGTTTTGAAGATCAAAAACTCAATTTTTGCCCAGAAAATCGATGAACACGAAGAACACCAAGATCCAAAACGTCCAACACAGCAAAAAATCTTCCAAAAATCGCCAAAAGCACCAAGATCCAAGCAAATGTTTTGAAAAATTGATACCAAAACACCACAAAAATTGGATTTTTGAGGCTCTGATACCACTTGTAGGTCCCAAACAATCACTAGATTTACTTGGTATCAATCAAACATACCCGATTGATGCGGAATCCCAACAAGTATGAATCGAAACACACGAGAATGAAGAACACGAATTACTACAAACCTTCAATGCACTCTATTAATGATTAACAGACGGGTACATAAGGTTCTTTAAGGTCGAATGAACAAAGTTTCTCTAGCACTCTAAGCTCCCAATTCGACCAACATGACAAATGACAGGGAAAATGCTATTTATACATAACCTATAACCTAAGCCTATCCACACACAAGCCCACTGAAATCGTTAGGTTGGCCCAACCGAAATCTATGTGGTTTTTGGTCATGCCACCACCGAAAACATGGTGGATTTCGGTCCAGACTGAAATCACCCAGTAGCCATATATTTTCTCTTTTAAGCTCCATATCAATGCCAAGCATAAACCAACAAATTAGGTCCTAACAGAAATAGAAGAAGGTATTGTTGATGCTGAAACTGCTCTTGCTACTCCTGATCGAGTGGTGAATAGTACCAACAAAGTCATAAACAACAAAGAGGATATAAAAGAGTATGAGAGGTTTAAAAGAAGAACTAGGAATGCCACTATTAATTATGTTGATAATTACAAAACTTTTGATGATGTAATGGGTTACAAATGATCTAAGTCGGTTCCAAAGAAAGAAAAAATGGAGAATAAACGAAGTAAGTCGGTTCCAAAGAAAGAAAAAATGGAGAATAAACGAATTAAGTTAGTTCCAGAGAAAGAAAAAATCAGTCAAGATAAGAAACCCTAGGGAGATTGGAGCTCAAGCATGAAGGAAGATTCAAGGCCAAGGAAGGCAGGTTCCATAAGAAAATGTAACATTGTGTGCCCTTATTTTTTCTCTTTCTATATTTACATAAACATCCTTGATTGCTCTTTTTTACGGATCTGTTTAAACGACATCTATTTATCTTCCATCCATTTGGCAGGTAAATCTAGTTTAAGTACCCTCAAATATGTGCCATCAGTGTCAAAGAAACGACGGTGGACGAGTTGTTCGGTGCCAGAAATGCACTACAAAAAGTTAATGTGTGGCTTGCATGACAAGATGATATGATTATGAACAATCAAAGCTTTTCTCCCTTTTTTAACTGAGATCGTTCCATTTATGTATGGTTAATGGTGAAGAAGGAAGGAAATGGAGATAAAGGTGGGGCCGGTGGCTATGTGTGTGTGAGAGAGAGAGAAAGGGGTACGGGGCTGGGGTGGGGTGTATTTTTTTATTAATAAAGTAAATAATAAATTCAAAGAAAAATGAAAAACAAATTAATAAGGACAATTTAGTCTTTTTATATGGGAATGATTTGTATCGTTTCACAAACCTTAGGGACCACAAACGTGAATTTCCAATAGTTTGTCCTATAGTGCAACATTTGGTAAACTTGAGGGACCAAAACTGTAATTTACTCATATATATATATATATATATATATATATATATATATATATATATATATATATATATATATATATATATATATATATATATATATATATATATATATATATATATATATATATATATATATATATATATATATATATACACACACATATAAACACAAATTTTTTTTTCATTTGTGAACGTTTTAAATATCTCATATAAAAAGACCATTCAAAACAATGTGATTCAATATTAATAATCTATCTTTTACCATATTATTTTGATTTTTTTCTTTGTCCCACATTGCTTCACACATCTATCTAACATTTCATATTTCCCTTATATGATACCACAAATTTGATTACATTATTCATAAATCTTGATCATCAATCTTGACCATAATATGACTTTTAAGTATGTCGTAGTAAAATATGACAACGATGTTGACGTTTTTTAGATTTACCGCTAGATATGTACATAATTTTTTTGAATAGCAAACGTTTAAGCATTGTTCAAACAAATTACGTTGAACTATATATATATATATATATATATATATATATATATATATATATATATATATATATATATATATATATATATATATATATATATACACACACATGCATTATAAGAAAATATTATCGAAATAATATGTTTTATGATAAATTATGTATCATTCATCACAATAATTTGAAGTTTTTTATTTGTATCAGATTGCTTCGCACATTTATATTTCAATCTTTATCATACCATAGTTTCCAAAGTGTATTATTGATTAGTAGTCAATTTATCATAAAAGCATAATTTTATCTCATAGTTTCAATAGATTTTGCTATTTTGTTTTAGCTTCAAAAACATTTTAACTAAAAATATGAATATTAAATTGGGTTAAAAACTATTAAAATCGATTATGTTTCAATTTCAGAGCGTCATAGTTCAATGTGTGGTGACAATGTTAATAACATTGGTGGATTTTATATTTTATATATATATATATATATATATATATATATATATATATATATATATATATATATATATATATATATATATATATATATATATATATATATATATATATATCAAACAGTAAAGGTTTGAATATCGTTCGAAGTTGAAACAGATTAATTTATCTACATAAAAAATCTTATAAGAGAGGCTATTCGATCAATGTTGACAAATGTTTTATTGGATTAGGTGTCTAAGACATGACTAAGAATTTGTATTTACCAGATTGATAGTAGCAAAGTCTGTTTGGGTTGCCCTCATAGGAGGCAGTTTGACAGAATAACAAGAAGATAGAGACATTGATTTATTATTTGATTAATAAATCAATATAAATAAAATAAATAGTTTATTAATATATTATGTTGATAATATATTAATTATAAATAGTATTATTTAATATTTAATCAGGAATTAATTGGAATTAATTTGGTGATTAATTGGATTAATTAAAGGTGAAGGTGCTGAATTGGAATTATTCAATAGTTGAGTAGTGACAGTCCAGGACCACCAGTGGTTGGCGATTTTAAGGATGGTTTTATCCTTGAAATCGAAAATAATTCATAGATAAATAGAGTTTGAATTAAATGATAAAAGGTTTATCTCATTTGAATTAAAAAATGTTTATCTTTAAGGTTTATCTGGTAACCACCTCGAGGCTATAAATAAGGACACCTGGCACCCCATTCTCTGCGCCATATTCTCTTTGTCTCTACTCTTTCTGTTGTTTGACTTCCTTGCTTTGGGTGTGATTCCATTTGAGGCACGACACGTGTGGTGGTAAGCTTTCAAGAATTAAACTAAAGGTTAGTATTTTTCTCTTAATTCTTTTTAGCAATTTTCGATTGGCCTTAGGTATTTAGTTATATGTTCAAATAGTGAAAACATAGATCTAATTAGGTTGCATGTGAACTTAGGGTTCAAGTTTTGTTGTTTTGCATAAAACCTATCAGTGTTATCAGAGTTTTTGGTTGTTTGCTGTTTGAATTGCTATAATAGTTGTACCTTAAATTTAGGGTTTATTGAATCTAAACCATAATATTCGCCAAATCGATTTGGGGGTTAAGGTTTTTGAAACCTATCCCCTCCCCACCCTAATTTGCAAAAACAGCCCTTAGGGTTTTAGAAGGTTTTTCAATTTTTGGTAACTGTGATTATTTGATAAATGGATAACCTTAAACCCTTATGTGATTTTTCGAAATTTAGTGGGTTAAAGGATATGATTAAATTAATTTGATTAATTTGTGATCCATATCTGATTTAATTATTTAATTAATTGTTTAATGAAAAGATAAGTATTAAATCAATTAAGGTTTAAATTTAAATTTAAAATTAAAGGTTAATTTCGAAAATTTAAATCGATAAACAAGGAATGTTTTAAAAGTTTAAAATACATCTTATATATATATTATAATTAAAAGTTAATACTATATGTATAAGAAATTGGTCAGTCAAATCGTTAATATGCCTCATTCACGAAGTTGGTCTATAAGGGGGTATAAGGAAACTGCCTATAAAATGGCGGTTAAATGGGTGTCCACTCTCACCCACCGCTCCCTTCATCAGTGGAGGGTCGTTAGCAGAATGGGTTTGATATGACCGCTTAGTCTCATTAAAAGTATAATGTTATTAATCAAAGTACTAGAACCAACTTTATAAAAATCCAAATCAAGTTACTTTAGGAAAAATGTGAAAGATATGCTAACCCATGAAATTGCACATTACTCTTTATAAGTCGTTAGTGGAGTATGTGTGGTTTACCAGCACACTAATAGGGACTGGTAAAGAGTTGTAATGGGTATCTCAAAATTTATCATTGTTGATGGAGCGCGTGTCGTTTACCAAGACATCAATTTGAGATGATAAACGACAAGGAGGTTACCAAGCAAATTTGCATGGTTATTCACATCTTGTTTGTGATCCTCGGCATCCCAGTCACAAACGGAAGAGCATAGTATGAGATTAAACATGCTATTGAACAGTTCAATAAATCTCAAAGATCCAGGAATTTCACATAATATGATTATCTTCCACGGTGGAATTGGTGAATCGTCATTCACCTACCTTTATAAAATTTTACAATTAGATTACGTCATCCCTCTTCTAAGTTGTGAATTATATAGTTGGGTCCTACCCTTAATAATTATTCTTGCGTTGATATTAAGGAATATATATCTAATTAAAACTACCTCTTTTATAGATGTCTTCCTATGCTATTGCTTCTGCTCCCCAACCCGCAACCCACTCCAACAACAGCAACATCACTTCGATCCTCTCATTGTGCTCCAAAGTGAGACTAGATGGCATGAACTACAATGATTGGATGAGGAACATAAAAATGGCTCTAAGGTTTGAGGACAAAGAGTATGTCCTCGACAAAGAGCTTATTGAAGTTGACCCCGACACATCTACTCCCAAGGAATATGCCTCATACAAGAAACACTATGTTGATGTAACCAAAGTGGCCTGCATCATGGTCTCTACAGTCGTCGAATTGCAAATGTTTTACAAGGACTACTGGCTATACAAGATGAACAAGGACCTTGCAGAAAAGTTCCTCAAGGGAGCTCATCGGGAGAAGTATGAGGTAGTCGGAGCACTCATGGCTTGTAAACTAAAGGACGGAGAGTCTGTGTACACCCACGTGCAAACGATGCAGAGATATGTGGAGAAGCTTTAGAAGCTAAATATGCAGATCGATGAGGGGCTGGGCATTGATATGGTCCTCAACTGCTTATCGAGTTGTTTTGATCAGTTCATATTGGCTTATCATTTAAACAACACTCAGACCACCTTGGCTGAACTGCATGACATGCTGCAAACTGCAGAAGACGGGCGGAAGGGTAAAGGTGTACCTTTCGTAAACACTCCTGTCATGGCTATTGGGCAGGGGAGAGGAAAGAAGAGGAAAGGTCCTCCCAAGCAAAATTGGAATGACAAGGCTCAAGTCGGGTCATCCAGTAATGGTCCGAGATCCAGGCCCAGCTCTGCCATTCCTCATGCCTCGAACCCCAAGGAGGCCGACTGCTTCTATTGCAAAGAGAAGGGCTATTGGAAAAGAAGCTGCCCCAAATACTTAAAAGACATCGATGATGGAAAAGTGAAGCCATCGTCAGCAGGTATGTACACTATCTCTAAAAACTCATCATCTTCTTGTTCTTGGGTCATTGACACAGGATGTGGTTTTCACATTTGTTCTAATTTGCAGGGCCTAATGGAAAGTAGGGATCTGGAGCACGGGAGAATAAAATTGATCATGGGCAATAGGCTATCGTCACCTATAACCAAGATGGGAGTTTATAGCTTAGTGCTCAGTAGTGATGTTAGTTTAGATCTTTTAAATTGTTGTTATTCGCCAGATATGGCACGAAACATTATTTCTTTTGATGCGTTGTTTAAACAAGGTTTTAAGTATTCTTTTGGTAATTTGAATGGTTCAATTTCCGTATAAAAGAATGGTGTTTTTATATTTGAAGCTTTACCTTGTGATGGTGTGTATGAAACTATAACTTGTGTAGACAATTTAGGCAATAGTGTATTGCAAATTGATTCTTCTAATGGTGTACAAAAGGCATGCTTGTGGCATTGTCGTCTTGGGCACATCAACAAGAAACGCATCGCCCAACTCCAAAAGGATGGAGTGTTGGAATCATTCGATCTCAAGTCGGATGATGTATGCGAATCAGATCTCAAGTCGGATGATGTTTTGGGCAAGATGACAAAGTCACCTTTCACAGGGTCTTGTGAAAGAGGTGAAGGTCTATTGGACATCATACACATAGATATGTGTGGACCATTCAGATCAACCATAAGGGATGCCAATCAATTCTACGTGACTTTACTGATGATTATAGTATATATGGGTATGTCTACTTAATCAAGCATAAGTCATAAACCTTTGAAAAGTTCAAAGAGTTTAAGAATGAAGTTGAGAATCAAATAGGTAGGAAAATAAAGATGCTTAGATCCGATAGAGGCGGTGAGTATCTTAGTATCGAGTTCCAAGACTAACTTAAGGAATGTTGAATTGTTTCGCAGTTGAATCCTCCTAGAACACCACAGTCGAACGGTGTGGCTGAGAGGCGTAACCGAACCTTGTTGGACATGGTTCGTTACATGATGAGTCGAGCTTCTCTTCCTATCCACTTCTGGGGGTATTCCTTAGAGATTGCCGCCCACATCCTCAACCTTGTCCCTACTAAAAAGGTTACCAAAACACCTCACGAAATGTGGACAGGGAAAGTTCCCTCGTTAGCACACATCAAAGTCTGGGGTTGTGAAGCTTTCGTTAGACGAGAGACTCACGACAAACTCGCAAGTAGAAGTGAGAGGTGTATTTTCAATCGATACCTGAAACAGTCTTTTGGATACTTGTCCTACAGACCAAGCGAGGACGTGGTCTTTGTGGCATGACGAGGAGTCTTTCGAGAGAGAGAGAGAGAGAGAGCTCATATTCAAAGAGGACAGTGGGAGTACCATTGACCTTGAAGAAATTCAGGAGTCATCCAATGAGGGAACCTTAGAAGAAACTAGCACCCAACAAGAGAAAGAAGTTCCTATTGGTCCGACAGATAATTCGTTACCTCTTAAACGCTCTAGTAGAATTAGCATGCCACCTGAGTTTTATGGTTTCCATATAACTACGGATGGTGACACGTTTGTCAGTGATAGGACACTGGTAAATTTGGATGAGCCAGCTAGCTACAAGGAAGCAGTAGCAGGCCCTAAGGCTGGTAAATGGAAAGAGGCAATGGACAGCGAGATCAAGTCCATGTATGACAACCAAGTTTGGAATTTTGTTGATAATGTACCAGGTCGAAAGATAGTTGGGTGCAAACGGATATTCAAGAAGAAGACCGACATGGATGGAAAGGTGCACACCTTCAAGGCTCGACTGGTTGCAAAGGGATTTACTCAAAACCCGGGGGTTAACTATGATGAGACCTTCTCAACAGTGGCTAAGATAAAGTCCATTAGGATGATGCTTGCCATAGCTGCATTTCATGACTATGAAATTTGGCAGATAGACGTCAAAACCGCTTTCCTTAACGGGATGTTGGCAGAGGATGTTTACATGAATCATCCAGAGGGTTTTGTGGACGCAAAGCATCCTAATAAGATGTGTAAGCTTGGGAAATCAATCTACGGGTTAAAACAAGCTTCTCGCAGCTAGAATCTTTGTTTCCATGAGAAAGTCAAAGAGTTTGGTTTCTCTAGGAGTGAAGATGAGTCTTGCGTGTACGTCAAGGCGAGTGGGAGTATAGTCACTTTTCTGGTGTTGTATGTCGATGACATATTGCTCATGGGAAACGACATTCCAACCTTGCAAGATGTTAAGTCTGTTGGATAAGTGTCTAAGTTATGACTTATAATTTGTATTTATCTTATTAATTGAAGCAAAGTCCATTTGGGTTACCCTAATAGCTATAGGTTTGGTAGAGAGTTCAGTAGAGAGAAGTGTTGATTTATTAAATGTTTAATACATCAATAGAAATAAAATAAATAGTTTATTAATATATTAAAGTGATAATATATTAATTAGAAACTATATTAATTAATTAAAAATTAATTTAGAATTAATTGGATTTAATTTAGTGATTAATTTAATTAATTAAAGGTGCAGGGACTGGTTTTGTAATTACTTAATAGTTGGCTGACGACTGGTCATGCAAGCCAGGTGGTTGGCGAGATTTTGGAGGGAGCCTCCATAAATCTCGAAACCCTAATTAGGGTTTAAGGAGGCTTGGTCCAAATGGGTAACAGACTTGTCCATTAGAGGGCTCCTCTAGGGTTTTGACTGTCACCACCGGGAGGCTATAAATAGAACCCCATGGAGGCTCTAAACCCTGCACCAACTATACTCTGTCTCTCTGTAATTATGTTCTCCTCCTCTTGCTCTTGGGTGTGATCTCATTTGAGGCAGGATACTTGTGCTGCTGGCTTCAAAATTAAAATCAAAGGTTGGTTTTTCTTATTTATTTATTTATAAATTAATTGTTGCCTTTAGGTTTTTGTTATATGTTCAATGATAGAAAAACATATATCCTTTTTTAGGTTGCATGTGAACTTAGGATTATTAGTTCATAGATTGCAGAAAAACCTTTTAGTGGTATCAAAGCGTTTGGCTGTTTTTCTGATTGAATTGCTGTGACTATATCTTTCGATAAAGGGTTTTTCGAAAATTAAAACCCTTTGGAAGGACTAATCGACTTTGTGGCCAGGGTTTTGAAAACCCTAGCCTCCACCCCCTTGTCTGCGATATTGATAGCTAGGGTTTTGCAGGTTTCTTATTTTTGGTAATTATGATTAATTAATAAATGGAAACCTTAAACCCACTTACTTGCTATTTTCAAGATTTAAAGGGTTTAAGATAGGATTAAATTAATTTGATTAATCTGTGATGCCTATCTAGATTTAATTAATTTAATTAATTGTTTAATTAAAAGATAAATTAAATCATTTCAAGGTTTAAATTTAATTTTAAATTAAAGAGTTAATTTTTGAAAATTAAAAGATTAAACCAGAAATATTTTAAAAGTTTAAAATACATCTTATATATATTAAAATTAGAAGTTAATATTATATGTATAAGATATACCGGTTAGTCAAATCAATAGTAGGCCTCATTCACAAAACTGGTCTATAAAGAGGGTATAATGAGACTGCCTATAAAATGGCGGTCTAATGGGTGTTCACTCTCACCCACCGCTTTCCTGATCAGTGGAGTGTCGTTAGTCGAACGGGTTTGATAGGACCGTTTAATCTCATTAAAATTATAATGTTATTAATGAAAGTACTAGAACATTTCATAAAATCTCAATCTAGTTACTTTAGTAAAATGTGAATTGATGCTAATCCATGAAATTGCACATTGCACTTTATGAAACATGGGTAGAGCATGTGTGGTTTACCGTCACACCAATAGGGGTTCATAAAGAGATGCAATGGGTTTCTCAGTCTTATCATTGTTGATGGAGCGTGTGTTACCGACACATCAATTAGAGCTGGTAATTGACTTTGAGAGTACCAACCTAATTTGCATGGTTATTCACATCCAGTTTGTGATCCTCGGCATCCCAGTCAAAAACAATGGAGCATATCCGAGATTAAACATGCTATTGAATAGTTCAATAAATCTCAAAAGAACTAGGAATTCCATTATAATATGATTATCTTCCGTAGTGGAATTGGCTGAATCGTCATTCGCCTGCCTTTATAAAATTTACAATTAGATTACGACATCCCTCTTCTAAATTGTGAATTGTTATAGTTGGGTATGACGTTTGAGAACAAAGCGTATGTTCTCGACACTGAGCTCGTTAAAGTTGACCCCGACACAGCTACTCCCGAGGATGTTGCCTCATACCAAAAACACTGTGATGATGCTCCAAAGTTACCTGCATAATGATTGCTACCATGAATCCCGAATTGCAAAGAATCTACGAGGACTACTGGCCCTATGAGACACACAAGGACCTTACGGAAAAGTTCCACGAGCGAGCACGTGTCGAGAGGTGCGAAGTGGTCAAAGCCTTCATGAACGGCAAGACAAAGGACGGAGAGTCTGTCTGCACTCACGTGCAAAGTATGCAAGGTTACGTGGATAGGCTTAGGAAGTTGGGTATTGACATGCCTTGGTCGTCGTGCGGTCAAAAATGAGAAAAAAATAACCTAACACACACTAGCACAGTGGTAGTTAGGGTCGATCCGCAGGAGTTACGTGGTCAAGTCAGGTGATAGATTACCAATTATAATGTCACGCTATAGTCAGAGGACCTAGTTTCTAAGTTTTTGACTTCTAAACCTAGAAAACATGAATTGAACAATCTCAAAACAAGCATAGACTAAGCTAAGCTTTAAACCAAACCTAGTTACTTTCCGAAATCAGAAGTACATCTCTAATTCAGAAGCAAACAAAGGCATTCAAACAATCAAACACCAAGGCATAAACTAAACCAATAACTAAGGTCCAAAAGGGACAGTCACTGGCTAAAGCTCAAACCTAAAAAGCTAACCTAGTTGGTCACTGAAATCAGCGAAGGAAATCAGTCCAATCAAGGTCAAAACAAACATCCAACACAAACAAACAATCACAATCCAAGGACAAGCATCAAAACACCGAAAAACCAATATTGCTTGTAACCAAATGATTTTTATAAACCAAAAACGAATTCCAATGATCCAATACAGTAACCAACACTGAAAAACAGTAAACTAAAATGCTCAAGGTCAGTAGTTGTCACTCCCAAAGACCCTAGCCACTAATGCTAACTAATACCAAAAAGAAATTAAATTCTAAAACATAAAATACCAAATGTGAAGTTGCAGAAGCTTAATCACGGAGTCAAAGAGCCTTCAGGTCGATTTTTCACCGGGTCTTTGCTAGGGTTTTCGGTTGGAAATGCCTCTATTTATAGTTGCAAATTTCCCGCAACCGCGCCGTGCATTTATGGTTTCCGCAGCGCGCGTACTAATCTTTTCCTGTTTTATCGGCATTTGATTTTGTTCCACTGCCTTAGGTCCGCGTCGCGCCTTCTTGATTTCCGCGGCGCGCGTACGTATTTTCCTGATTTTTATCGTCTTCTCCAACTTTCTCCAATTTGAACGCTTTTGGTCCCTGTTTTCATCATTTCCTTCCAAACAAGTACCGGCACGGAAAGTGAGAATACGACGATATATATGATATAATTTCACTAAGAATAGGGCTCAACAACGACTAAAATATGTAATATCACTAGGTGTTGTCAGGTATGCCTGTCAATGAGGAGTTGGTCATTGACATAGTGCTTAACTCCTTACCGAGTTCTTATGACCAGTTCACACTGGCGTATCATTTGAACAACACTCAGACCTCTTTGGCTGAGTCGCATGGCATGCTTCAAACTGCAGAAAATAGGCTAAAGGGTAAATCTGTACACTTAGTGAGCCAGCTTGTCTTGGCAATTGGCCATGGCAAAGGAAAGAAAAGAAGGGCCCTCCCAAGCAGAATTGGAGGGAAAAGGTTCAAGTTGGGTCGTCCAACAATGGCCCGAGATCCAAGTCTTCTGACATTCCTTATGTCACGAATACCAAAGATGCCGACTGTTTTTATTGCAAAGAGAAGGGTCATTGGAAAAGAAGTTGCCCAAAGTACTTGCATGACATTAAGGATGGCAATGTGAAGCCATCACAAGCAGGTACTTAGACTATATCTAAAAACTCATCATCTTCCTGTTCTTGGGTCCTTGACACCGGATGTGGTTTTCACATTTGTTCTGATTTGCTGGGCCTAGAGGAAAGTAGGGAGGTGGAGCACGAAGGATTGAACCTGATCATGGGAAATAGACGAACGTCACCTATTACCAAGATCGATGTCTATAGATTAGTTCTTAGTAATGGTGTTAGTTTAGATTTACAAAATTGTTTCTATTCTCCAGATATGGCTAGAAACATAATTTCTTTTCATGCATAGTTCAGAAAAGGCTTTCATTATTCTTTTGATAAATTGAATGGTTCAATTTCAGTTTTTAAAAATGATGTATTTACTTTTGAAGCTTTTCCTTGTGATGGTGTGTATGAAACAGTGATGTGTGTTGACAATTTAGGAAATAGTGTGTTAAATATTGATTCTTCTAGTGGTGTAGAAAAGGCGTACTTGTGGCACTGTCATCTTGGGCACATCAGCAAGAAACGTATCGTCCAACTCCAAAAGGATGGAGCGTTGGAATCATTCGACCTAAAATCGGATGATGTATGTGAATCTTGTTTGTTGGGAAAGATGACAAAATCACATTTCAAAGGGACTTTTGAAAGAGGTGAAGGTCTGTTGGACATCATACACATAGATGTGTGTGGTCCTTTCACAACAACTATAAAGGATGGCATGCGGTTCTATGTGACCTTTACTGACGATTATAGTAGATATAGGTATATCTACTTGATCAAGCATAAGTCAGATACCTTTGAAAAGTTCAAAGAATTCAAAAAAGGAAGTAGAGAATCAATTGGGCAGGAAGATAAAGATGCTTAGATCCGACAGAGGCGGTGAGTATCTTAGTATCAAGTTCCTTGACTATCTATAGGAGTGTGGAATAGTTTCACAGTTGTCACCAACTAAAACACCACAGTTGAACGGTGTTGCTAAGAGGCGTAACCGAACCCTGTTAGACATGGTTCGTTCCATGATGAGTCGAGCCTCTCTTCCCATCAATTTATGGGGGTATGCCTTAGAGACTGCCACCCATATCCTCAATCTTGTTCCAACTAAGAAGTTGCCAAAACACCTCATGAGATGTGGACGGGGAAAGTTCCCTCGTTGGCATATATCAAGGTCTGGGGTTGTGAGGCTTTCCTGAGATGAGAGACTCAAGACAAACTCGCAGAAAGAAGTGAGAGGTGTATATTCATTGGATACCCAAAACAGTCTTTTGGATACTTGTTCTATAGACCAAGCGAGGACGTGGTTTTTTGTAGCGAGACAAGGAGTCTTTCGAGAGTGAGAGCTCATATCCAAAGAGGACAATGGGAGTACCGTTGACCTTGAAGAAATTCAGGAGTCATCCGATGATGGAGCCTTAGGAGAAACTAGCAACCAACAAGAGAAAGAGGTTCTTGTTGGTCCGACAGACGTTTCATTACCTCTCAGGCGTTCCGGTAGAGTTAGCATGCCACCCGAGTTTTATGGTTTCCATATAACTACGGATGGTGACATGTTTGTCAATGATAGGACATTGACAAATTTGGATGAGCCAGCTAACTACCAGGAAGTAGTGGTGGGCCCCGAGTTTGCCAAGTGGAAAGAGGCAATCGACAGCGAGATCAAGTCCATGTATGACAATCAAGTTTGGAACTTGGTTGACAATGTACCGGGTCGAAAGACAGTCGGGTGCAAGTGGATCTTCAAGAAGAAGACCGACATGGATGGAAAGGTACACACCTTTAAAGCTCGGCTGGTTGCGAAGGGATTCACTCAAAACCCAGGGGTTGATTATTGTCACACCCCAAACCGTATTGGCGGAATAGTTCAAGGGTGGATGACTTCATGAACAGTATCATAACAATGTTGAATAATAGTGAATTCCAACCACACAACCATCATTTAAATCAATTGCAAATGTTACAAAATTTACTTGTTTCATGTTTCAAATACAATTGAAATGATATAAAAAATAGACAAAAATGACGTCGTAACGTCCCATCTTGTAGCGCTTGCATTTATCTTATCAGTTTCCTGAGAATACAAGTAGTTGAAAAAGTGTCAACAATTAAGTTGGTGAGTTCATAAGATTTGTATAAGAAAAGCCCTTTGTTTGTAAACGGTAGTAATTGAGAACCAAGAAAATCCAATATTTTCTTATAAAAATGACAAATTCTTTAACTCCCAAAGACTAAAATGTAATATGTAAAATTGTAGTGTAAATTCCTTTGAAATGTATAATTTCACGTAAATAATTTATAAAAATTATTAAGTTGATTATTTTCCATGTGAGATACCCTATAACCATACTGTGACTAGTTGGCCTGCTGCGACGTTCTTCAAGCGTCGAAATGGTAGACATTTGGACACCTCAAACCTGACGGTCTAGCTGTAGCAAGCAGCTCAGGTGCGGGGTTGTCAAGCCCCGTATAGATCTATACTCAAATATCGCGCTCTCTTACCGAGACTCTGGTTATAAATGTACAGGACTTATAGTAGGTACTTATAAAAGTACTGTGAAGATCCATCTCACAAAATGTATGTATTTCAAATCAACTTGTGTTCGTAAAATTTGTATATAGTAATTCTTGTAATCATCCATTATCATTTTTCCCATGATAATATAGTATTGTTTAATAATTATATAATTTTATATAATTATTTTTGTCATGTTTAAGCGTCAATATAACCTTGTGTTCATAAACTATTCCTATAATAGTCTATTTTTAGTATTTCGTCGTAATAATCATATTTTGCAAATAATAAAGAAGTAACTTATTCAAATGATTATAAATATCATCTTTTAAGATATTTCTCACAAAAATGGTGTAATAAATTGGTTATAACCATTTTTGTTAGAAAATAGTATTTTTGTTTATAAAAACGTAGTTTTTACTAGTTTTCATTTTTATAACGTTTTTACCCAAGATCTAGTATTTTTGTACACTTTATTTGTGGTTTTGTAATTTTTACACAACTTAATATGTCAAAGTGTTCATAATACATGGATCTATTCATATTTTATGTCAAGTTCATCTTTACACATCTTCTAGTTTCCATCTTTATAATATTTTGTCCAAGATGTAACATTTTACATATTTTATTTATAGTTTAGTAACTTTTACACTAACATTATATATATCATTATGAACATCTTACATAGAGTTATCCATATTTCATGTCAAAAACATTTTTACACAAATATTAACTTTATAAACTTGTGCAAATCATCATATATAACATTTTAACACATATAAACTTGAATAAAACAACATTTATAGTAAAAGAACTTGTATTCTCCCCCAAAAAGGTTTGAAAAGATGAAAATGAGGGGTATGAACTCACCCTTGTATCGCGCTTGGCTTAAAAACTAAGTATTTCTTGGAAGATCGGTGGTAGGATTGAAGATCCAAGCCTTGGAGCTCGGAGGACCCTTGGACAATGCTATTACCCAATGGTTTTTCATAGATGTTAGTGTGTGTAAATGGTGTAAAACTTATGTTATATAGATTAGAATCAAAAGATGAAAGAGTCTTACCACTTAGATTTGCAAAAGGAACTTGGAATTGAATTTTGGTGAGGATGATGATGGTGGCGGTTTTGGAAGAGAAGAAAAGAGGGAGAGAGTGATGAGCCGAGAGTGAGATAAGAGAGGGATTGTTTGAGAGTGTGTGTGTTCCAATGAGATGAGAGTTAGATGTAAAGTGGGTTTTAGTTAGTTTTTAGTTCAAATTAATTAGATTATAGGTTTTGACTTTTAGCCTTTAGACCTTCCAATCATGCAAGACATTGAGACTTGTATTTTTACAATGGGGAACATGAATCAGCCGATGGGGTAGAGGGGGGGGGGGGTGGGGGTAGGGTGGATTTGTTTTAATAAAAATGCATTATATTTATATAAAATGATGCTTTTTTATAAAATCGTAAGACGTTTTAGTGAAATTTTATGAGTTTTTGACAAAACGAAGTTCTAAATAAATATTATGTATAAAAACATTGTAAAACATTTATTTAGATTGAATTGTATCTCGTTAAACGAAGAAATACGCGTTTAAGCGCAGTATTCTTCCGTTTTTGCGATTTTTGACGTTTTACCGGAAATTGCATTTAGCTTTGAAATTAAATACTAGATATTATTACGTTACTTATCATATGAATTTTTATTTCATATATGATGTTTAAGGAACCACATTTTGAAATTTGAGTTCAAACCCTGTATACATTTATTCGTTCATAGCGGTTTAATCGTCATAACTTTCACATACGAACTCCGTTTTCGACGTTCTATATATCGAAAATTTCGTATTTACGAGTAGATTGTTTTATGAATATTATTATTCTCAAAATAATAATTGTATGATTTTTCGAATTTTTACGCTACAGTAGATTGCTGTTCGCATTTTCGACTTTTAATCGTTAATTGTTTTGGTTTAGTATACGTAATACTATAATATTAATAGTTCATTGCAAAAGTCATGGAAAATGACTTTTCAACATATAGATTGACGTACATTTCGTTTGACTACAGTTGACTTTTGTTGACCAAAATTTACAATTGTCACATCATCTACCCGTTAGAAAGAATTTCGTCCCGAAATTTAGCTCTTGAGTGGATCCTCAAGGGTTTGGGAAGAGATGTGGGTATTTCTGTTTCATTTGGTCTTCGCGTTCCCAAGTAAACTCAGGTCCTCGCTTGGCACTCCAACGGACCTTAACTATTGGTATGCGGCTCTGTTTGGTTCTTTTGATTTCTCTATCCATGATCTCCATTGGTTCCTCTACAAAGTGTAAGTCTTCATTGACTTCGATTTCGTCAAGGGGAATGATCAGGGTTTCATCGGACAAGCACTTCTTAAGATTCGACACATGGAATGTGCTGTGCACTTTGCTCAACTCCTGGGGTAGTTGAAGTTTATAGGCTACAGGACCGATCCTTGCCAGGATTTTGAATGGTCCAATGTACCTTGGGTTAAGTTTTCCCTTCTTGCTGAAGCGTATCATTCCTTTCCAAGGGGAGACCTTCAACATGACAAGGTCGCCCACTTGAAATTCTAACGGTTTACGCCTTTTGTCTGCATAACTTTTCTCTTGATCGCGAGAGACCTTCAATCGTTCCCGGATTTAAACGATCTTTTCCGTTGTTTCTCGTATGATTTCTGGCCCGGTGAGGTTGCTGTTTGTCACTTGACCTCTGGATAGCTGTGTGTCGCCGACCTCGGCCCAACACAAAGGTGATCTACACTTACGCCCGTACAGTGCCTCGAATGGAGCGGCCTTGATGCTAGTGTGGTAACTGTTGTTGTAGGAGAATTCAATTAGTGGCAAGTGAACGTCCCACGTCTTGCCAAAGTCTATTACACAGGCGCGAAGCATGTCTTCCATTGTTTGAATGGTGCGTTCACTTTGACCATCAGTCTGCGGATGGTAAGCTGTGCTCATATCGAGTCTGGTTCCCATAGCCTTTTTCAATGCTTGCCAGAAGTGTGAAGTGAATCGGCTATCTCTATCCGAGATGATTGACTTTGGTACACCATGCAATTTCACAATTTCTCTGAGGTAAACCCTCGCCAGCTTGTCCATCCTATCAGCCTCCTTGATTGGCAGGAAGTGAGCGGATTTGGTTAACCTATCGACGATTACCCATATAGTGTCTAACCCACCGGTTGTCTTTGGTAATTTGGTTATGAAGTCCATTGTTATCCGCTCCCACTTCCACTCGGGTATTGCTGGTTGAATTAACAAACCCAAGGGCTTTTGATATTCTTCTACCTTAACCTTGGCGCAAGTCAAACACTTGCCCACGTACGTAGCAATTTCTGCCTTCATGTTTGGCCACCAATACAGATTCTTGAGATCTAGATACATCTTGTCGGATCCGGGATGAACGGAGTATTTAGTCTTGTGAGCCTCATTCATGATGATGTCTCTGTATCCACCAAATCTCGGAGTCCAAATTCGGTTCATGAGGTAACGAGCTCCGTCATCCTTAACTTCAAGGTTTTTATCCATCCCTCGCAAGGCTTCATTTGCGACATTCTCAGGTTTTAAGGCTTCTAGCTGTGCCTCTTTGATCTGAGTGGACAAATGGGAATGGATCGTTATCGTTAATGACTTTACTCGGCGGCCCGAGTACTCCTTTCGACTGAGGGCATCAGCTACTACGTTGGCCTTCCCTGGGTGATAACGAATTTCACATTCATAGTCACTTAGTAGCTCCATTCATCGCCGTTGTCTCATGTTGAGTTCTTTTTGATTGAGGATATGCTGGAGACTCTTATGGTCAGTGAAGATTGTACACTTAGTGCCGTATAGGTAATGTCTCCATATCTTTAATGCGAAAACTACCGCCCCCAACTCGAGGTCGTGTGTAGTGTAATTGACCTCGTGAGTTTTAAGTTGTCTTGAAGCGTAGGCAATGACTTTTCCCCTTTGCATGAGTACGCAGCCCAGACCTTGGTTCGACGCATCGCAATAGACTACAAAGTCTTCTGTTCCTTCTGGAAGGGACAGAATAGGAGCGCTGCACAAGGCTTTCTTTAAGGTCTGGAAGGCGGTGTCTTGTTTATCTTCCCACTTGAATGTTACACCCTTCTGTGTCAGGGCAGTAAGAGGCTTCGCAATTTTGGAGAAATTCTGTATGAATCTTCGGTAATAGCCAGCAAGGCCCAAAAACTGGCGGATTTCTGTCGGAGTTCTTGGTGCATCCCCGTTTTCGATGGCTTTGATTTTGGAGGGATCCACATGTATTCCTTCCTTGCTGACTAGGTGGCCTAGAAAGTCCACCTTTCGAATCCAAAATTTGCATTTCGAAAATTTCGCATATAGCTTCTCTGCTCTTAATGTCTCCAAAACCTGTCGTAAGTATTGACTAAGTTCCTCTTTACTTCGTGAATAGATAAGTATGTCGTCGATGAATACTATCACGAATTTGTCTAGGTAAGGTCGGCATACGCGGTTCATCAGATCCATAAACACTGCGGGCGCATTAGTCAATCCGAAAGGCATCACAACGAATTCATAATGGCTGTAGCGGGTTCTGAATGCTGTCTTGGAACATCTTCTTCTTGAACCTTGAGTTGGTGATATCCCGACCTTAGATCGATTTTTGAGAAATAACTCGATCCTTGGAGTTGATCGAACAGGTCGTCAATTCGGGGTAGCGGGTATCGATTCTTGATGGTGAGCTTGTTCAATTCCCGATAGTCAATGCACATACGAAATGATCCATCCTTCTTTTTCACGAATAAGACTAGCGCTCCCCAAGGTGAGAAGCTCGGTCTGATGAACCCTTTACTTAACAGTTCGTTTAGTTGGCTGGATAATTCTCGCATTTCTGTTGGGTCTAATCGGTATGGCGCTTTTGCTACCGGGGTGGCTCCAGGGATCAAATCAATTCTGAACTCCACTTGTCGTGCGGGTGGTACTCCTGGGAGGTCTTTTGGGAATACGTCAGGAAAGTCGCATACTTTAGGGATCTCTTTGATGTTCTTTACTTCTTTCTTCTTGTCAACAATGTGGGCTAGAAAGGCATGGTATCTTTTCTGTTGGTACTTTCGGGCTTTGATACAAGACACGATTCGGAGACTGGTACTGGGTTTATCACCATAGATAACGAGGGTCTTGTCATCCGGCAGATGAAGTCGGATCGCTCGTTCATAACACATGATGTCGGCATGATGGGGAATTAGCCAATCCATACCAACAATCACGTCAAAGCTTCCTACTCTAACAGGCATTAAGTCGATTTGAAAGGAGTGATCGTCCAGAGTAAGTGTACATCCTATGTAAATGTTGTTTGTGCTTTCTGTTTTGCCATTTGCCATTTCTACCGTAAATGTTTCATTGAGTGGTTGAGGTTTTTGTTTTAGTAGGTTTTTAAACTCGTGGCTTACGAAACTCCTCTCTGCACCGCTATCGAATAGAATATAAGCATATGAATTATTGACGAGGAACGTACCGGTGACCACGGTGGGATCCCCCACCGCTTCCGCGCGTCCCATGGCTAGGACTCTTCCATTTCTCCCAACGTTCTTTGTCTTCGGGTAATCACGCTTAAAATGCCCCGTTTCACCACAGCCATAGCAAGCTTGACTCACCCCAATATTAGAGGCTTGGGTGGTTTGTGGAACTGGCGCCTTGCAGAAACGGGCGGTATGGCCCTTTTTATTACAGTTCGAGCAGTGCATTTCTCTGCAGGCTCTAGTATGGTGGAAATTACACTTGTTGCACTTGGGTAGTGTCTCATTATACTGTTTGGTTGTTGTTGGGGTAGTCGGGACAGTGGCTGCATGGATTGCCACAATCTGTTGTCTCTTGGCATTTTCTTGGTTAGGCTGACCTCTCCCCCTGTTCCAGGGTTTCCTTTTGTGGCCCATCTCCTTTGGTTGTTCTGTTTTAGAATTCATGGTACCCTGGCGAACCCCATGGTCGACTAATCGTTGGGCCAGTCGTTTGGCGCTGTCGAAGGTAGCAGGGCTTGCTGATTCTACATTCCCCTGGATCTGAGGAGATAGCCCCCAGATATAGCGCTCCACTTTCACAGATTCTGGTGTGACCATAGTAGGGCAGAGGGTTGCCAGGTCATTGAATCGGTTCGTGTAGGAGGTTAGATCTGAACCTTTCATAGTGAGGTTCCACAGCTCTTGTTCTAGTTTCTGGATCTCTCCTCTGGGACAGTACTCTTTCATTACCATGGTTTTCAGTTCCTCCCAACCCATTGAGTTGGCCACAGGAAGTGTCAGAGCCTTCACATGGCCCTTCCACCAGGACATGACCGTATCAGCAAAGGTACCAGCGGCGAATTTGACTTTAGATTCCTCGGAACATGCAGATATTTCAAAGATTGATTCTGTTTTCTCAATCCATCTTGTGAGAGCAAGGACACCACCAGTACCATGGAAAGTCACTGGTTTACAATTAACAAAGTCTTTGTACGTGCATACTCGCGATTGGTTTGATGTTTCTCCATTTATGGAGTCGTTGGTGCCATTTCTGCTCCCATTTCCATTTGTCCCATTGGTGTTAATTTGGGCAATAGCGGCTGTCACGGCGGCTTGGAAATTGCTGAGTCCATCATGGGTGGCTAGGGAGTTGCGATCGGTGCGCGCCTAGCTTTTCTTCGACGGGGTGGCATATTTCTTTTATAAGGATTTCAAGATTTAATGATGATAAGTTTTCGGAAAGGTCGTTATAAATCGGATGTCATTTAAATATGGCGTTTATGTTTTTTAAGTTTTATCTTTGTTCTAATCCTTTCATAAGTTGTAATTATAATCCAGTATCAAACATACATGTCAAACACTTGTGTAACACTTATAAATAACATAAGTCATCATATTAATAATAATTGTAGCGTCACATAAATTTGAAATGGGAAAATTAACAGAAATAAACGGCGTAATGGCTTACAAAAAGTGTAATCACTTGATTGTAGCACCACGCCTACGTACAATGGTGAGTAGCGTATAATGCGTGCTCATACGTTTCCTAAACTATAACAAAACTTGAGTAGTATGAGTACCACTCATGGTGATCCGGATCTCCCAACTCCGCGTAGTGCATCCACCTGTGCCCTTAGGTTGGCAGCCTCTCGCTCGGCCTCCTCGGCCCTCCGCTCTATGTTTCGTATCCTTTCCTCAACTCAGATATCCGTACAAATGCCTCGTGAAACATCCCCATAGCTGTCCGTCCGTCCTCCTCGAGTGAGTCGACTCGCCCAGAGGTATGGCCATGGGTCTCGTCTAAGCGTCGAAGGCGTGCTGCAGTGACTTCGGCAGTAGCTCCCACATCCATGATCTGACTGGAGGTTGCCCTAATCCGCTCTTCCTGACGGCTGATGTGTCCGATCATGACTGGCAAAGCTCGGTTTGCAGAGCCCCCCACTAAGGTCGAAGCTCATACCATACGGGGGAACCAGGCCCTGTTCATAACTCCACAGGCGTATGTGCTCAGCCCATTCTGGCGTCTGATCCTGAAGAGGTTATTCTATTAGAAAAGGACGGTGAATGGGGAGTACCCTCTTCCAAGGGGTACGCATCCATAACGGGCCACCGGGGTGGCGGTATACCTGAAAGTCCGGCTTTGGGGGTGGTACGTGTATGTCGCGGACTGGGTAGCGTGGGTCGATGACCTCAGACCCGTCATCAGAATCTTCATCTTCCCATTGGTCTTCTTCTTCCGAAGCTTCTTCTGGTTCCTCCAACGGAACTTCTTCTGGTCTTCTTCTGGTTCCTCGTTAAGCCATCCTCCATTCCCCTCCTCGGGGAAATAAGGGTCTCCTGGCAAATGGAATCCTGCCATGACGTCTGTACGAGGATTGGGATGTAAGAAGTATATAGAGGGACTTTAAATACACATATATATATAGTTAAGTAATGTACACAAAATACTCCTATAGTATTTTAACTTTATGTTTAGTTCTATAGCGTTTTAAAATACTCCCATAGTATTTTAAATTTTATGTTTAGTTGTTTGATCATTGGTAGGTGTTCGGACTTCCTGTTCACCACGACTATCCCTAAGTACCCGTTAATTATATTTTGGACCAATAGAGTTGATCGGGCTCTATTTATCCAAGTCATAATTACCAAAGCACTTAGGTCTATCCGTAGTATTTCAACTTATCCTAATACTTTCGTATATCTTCGTTATGGTATCGTTCTAGTATGTATGTACTTATACTTTTTATAAAAATTATCGTTATAATCTTAAAAGTATACTTGTACAAAAATGTTTCGAGAGTTTTAGTCCCATTGTATTTATAGTTGTATATCTTAAATGGATTGATATACTTAGTTCACTATAAACAATACTCTGATACCAATCTGTCACACCCCCAAGCCGTATTGGCGGAATAGTTCAAGGGTGGATGACTTCATGAACAATATCATAACAATGTTGAATAATAGTGAATTCCAAGCACACAACCATTATTTAAATCAATTGCAAATGTTACAAAGTTTACTTGTTTCATGTTTCAAATACAATTGAAATGATATAAAAAATAGACAAAAATGACGTCGTAACGTCCCATCTTGTAGCGCTTGCATTTATCTTATCAGTTTCCTGAGAATACAAGTAGTTGAAAAAGTGTCAACAATTAAGTTGGTGAGTTCATAAGATTTGTATAAGAAAAGCCCTTTGTTTGTAAACGGTAGTAATTGAGAACCAAGAAAATCCAATATTTTCTTATAAAAATGACCAAGTCTTTAACTCCCAAAGACTAAAATGTAATATGTAAAATTGTAGTGTAAATTCCTTTGAAATGTATAATTTCACGTAAATAATTTATAAAAATTATTAAGTTGATTATTTTCCATGTGAGATACCCTATAACCATACAGTGACTAGTTGGCCTGCTGCGACGTTCTTCAAGCGTCGAAATGGTAGACATTTGGACACCTCAGACCTGCCGGTCTAGCTGTAGCAAGCAGCTCAGGTGCGGGATTGTCAAGCCCCGTATAGATCTATACTCAAATATCGCGCTCTCTTACCGAGACTCTGGTTATAAATGTACAGGATTTATAGTAGGTACTTATAAAAGTATTGTGAAGATTCATCTCACAAAATGTATGTATTTCAAATCAACTTGTGTTCGTAAAATTTGTATATAGTAATTCTTGTAATCATCCATTATCATTTTTCCCATGATAATATAGTATTGTTTAATAATTATATAATTTTATATAATTATTTTTGTCATGTTTAAGCGTCAATATAACCTTGTGTTCATAAACTATTCCTATAATAGTCTGTTTTTAGTATTTTATCGTAATAATCATATTTTGCAAATAATAACGAAGTAACTTATTCAAATGATTATAAATATCATCTTTTAAGATATTTCTCACAAAAATGGTGTAATAACTTGGTTATAACCATTTTTGTTAGAAAACAGTATTTTTGTTTATAAAAACGAAGTTTTTACTAGTTTTCATTTTTATAACGTTTTTACCCAAGATCTAGTATTTTTGTACACTTTATTTGTGGTTTTGTAATTTTTACACAACTTAATATGTCAAAGTGTTCATAATACATGGATCTATTCATATTTTATGTCAAGTTCATCTTTACACATCTTCTAGTTTCCAACTTTATAATATTTTGTCCAAGATGTAACATTTTACACATTTTATTTATAGTTTAGTAACTTTTACACTAACATTATATATATCATTATGAACATCTTACATAGAGTTATCCATATTTCATGTCAAAAACATTTTTACACAAATATTAACTTTATAAACTTGTGCAAATCATCATATATAACATTTTAACACATATAAACATGAATAAAACAACATTTATAGTAAAAGAACTTGTATTCTCCCCCAAAAAGGTTTGAAAAGATGAAAATGAGGGATATGAACTCACCCTTGTAGCGTGCTTGGCTTAAAAACTAAGTATTTCTTGGAAGATCGGTGGTAGGATTGAAGATCCAAGCCTTGGAGCTCGGAGGACCCTTGGACAATGCTATTACCCAATGGTTTTTCATAGATGTTAGTGTGTATAAATGGTGTAAAACTTATGTTATATAGATTAGAATCAAAAGATGAAAGAGTCTTACCACTTAGATTTGCAAAAGAAACTTGGAATTGAATTTTGGTGAGGATGATGATGGTGGCGGTTTTGGAAGAGAAGAAAAGAGGGAGAGAGTGATGAGCCGAGAGTGAGATAAGAGAGGGATTGTTTGAGAGTGTGTGTGTTCCAATGAGATGAGAGTTAGATGTAAAGTGGGTTTTAGTTAGTTTTTAATTTAAATTAATTAGATTATAGGTTTTGACTTTTAGCCTTTAGACCTTCCAATCATGCAAGACATTGAGACTTGAATTTTCACAATGGGGAACATGCATCAGCCGATGGGGTAGAGGGGGGGGGGGGGTAGGGTGGATTTGTTTTAATAAAAATGCATTATATTTATATAAAATGATGATTTTTATAAAATCGTAAGATGTTTTAGTGAAATTTTATGAGTTTTTGACAAAACGAAGTTCCAAAAAAATATTATGTATAAAAACATTGTAAAACATTTATTTAGATTGAATTGTAGCTCGTTAAACGATGAAATACGCGTTTAAGCGCAGTATTCTTCCGTTTTCGCGATTTTTGACGTTTTACCGGAAATTGCATTTAGCTTTGAAATTAAATACTAGATATTATTACGTTACTTATCATATGAATTTTTATTTCATATATGATGTTTAAGGCACCACATTTTGAAATTTGAGTTCAAACACTGTGTACATTTATCCGTTCACAGTGGTTTAATCGTCTTAACTTTCACATACGAACTCCGTTTTCGACGTTCTATGTATCAGAAATTTCGTATTTACGAGTAGATTGTTTTATGAATATTATTATTCTCAAAATAATAATTGTACGATTTTTCGAATTTTTACGCTACAGTAGATTGCTGTTCGCATTTTCGACTTTTAATCGTTAATTGTTTTGGTTTAGTAGACGTAATACTATAATATTAATAGTTCATTGAAAAAGTCATGGAAAATGACTTTTCAACATATAGATTGACGTACGTTTCGTTTGACTACAGTTGACTTTTGTTTACCAAAATTTACAATTGTCACAATTATGATGAGACCTTCTCACCCATAGCCAAGATTAAGTTTATTAGGATAATGCTTGTCATAGCTGCATTTCATGACTATAAAATTTGGCAGATGGATGTCAAAACCGCTTTCCTCAACAGGAAGTTGACTGAGGATGTTTACATGAATCAGCCAGAGGGTTTTGTAGAGACAAAGCATCCTAATAAGGTGTGTAAGCTTGAGAAATCAATCTACAGATTAAAACAAGCTTCTCGCAGCTGGAATCTTTGTTTCCATGAGAAAGTCAAAGAGTTTGGTTTCTCAAGGAGTGAAGATGAGTCATGTGTATATGTCAAGGCTAGTGGGAGTATAGTCACTTTACTGGTGCTGTATGTTGATGACCTATTGCTCATGGGAAATGACATTCCAACCTTGCAAGATGTGAAGTCTTGGCTTGGAAAGTGTTTCACTATGAAAGAACTAGGAGAAGCTGCATATATTCTCGGGATAAGCATATTAAGAGATAGAAAGAGGAGACTAATAGGACTTAGTCAATGTACATACTTGGAAAAGGTACTAAAGAGGTTTAGTATGGAGAATTCCAAGAAGGGAGAGCTGCCTATCCAAAGTAATGCAAAGTTGAGTAAGACTCAAAGCACGAGTACCGATGAGGAAATAGTTGAGATGAGTCGGGTACCTTACGCTTCGGCGGTAGGGTCGATCATGTACGCTATGACATGTACTCGCCCCAATGTGTCCTTTGCTTTGAGCATGGTCAGTCGGTACCAGGGAAACCCTGGTATAGCGTATTGGATAGCTGTAAAGAATATACTCAAGTATTTGCGATAGACGAAGAACATGGTGTTAGTCCTTGGTGGCAATGATACGTTGAGAGTTAGTGGATACACAGACGCCATTTTCCAAACAGATAGAGATAATGGTCGGTCTCAGTCGGGCTGGCTATTTCTTTTGAATGGGGAGCGGTCACTTGGAAGAGTTCCAAGCAAGAGACGGTGGCTGATTCTACATGCGAATCAGAGTACATAGAGGCAAGTGAAGCGTCTAAGGAAGCGGCTTGGCTGAAGAACTTTATCGGTGACCTTGGAGTAGTCCCGAGTATTCAGGAGCCCATGGAACTGTTCTACGATAACGAAGGAGCGGTTGCTTTGACAAAGGAACCGCGAGATCACGGAAAGTCCAGACATATCTACAGAAAGTACCATTACATTCGGCATAGAGTAGAAGAAGGTCACATCCATGTAAAGAGGGTATCATCTTAAGACAATCCTACAGATTCCTTGCAAAGGCTCTGAGTAGGATCAAGCACAATCAACATGCTAGGAGCATAGGATTGAGAGATGATATTAGTTTTTTGTAATTAGATAGGTTTTGAAACTTGTAACAATATAAATGTAATTGACTTTAGCGATTTAATAATAGAGATTTATTAATGAGTATTGTTTACTGCTGTTGTCAATTGTTTATCATTGTGTTTCAGTTTTGCATGTTCATTTCCTGAGTAATTTGATTATTCAAATGTCCATAGTAGCTCATATCTTTAGGGAGTAAGTATGAACGAAGACTGTCATGAATTGGTTTGTAGATTGTCTAAGGAGTTCGACATAGCAATGTGATTGCTGCAACGTTCATGAGTACTTAGAAATAGAGATTTGAGTATTGGATAAACCCACACATATTGCTTCATGGATTATATCACAAGCAATGTTGAGACGATAATATCTTATGATCTTAAAGTAGAGACACATGAGTTATAATTTGCAAGGCGGTTGTTCATTGATAATATGAACATGCGTCGGTAACTCGATGTTATAAAGCGTGTTGTTATGAGTAATTTGTCTGGTAAAAGATATAAGCATATTAGTCAAAGCTTATTCGTCCCCTGACCCTGATGGGAAACAGATATCTGTGGGCCTCTATGATTTTGAAGTTGACTAAAATTGTTGGCCAACCAGGACTAAATTGATGTGTTCAATTAGTAATCTTAAAGTCATATGCAAATCAGAAATCGAGAAACAAAGTATCGGACCAAGATTGATCTTAATCCATGTCTTGAAAACATCTTGTTGGACGGAGGATCATATGATCACTTATCTATGGATAGAACTGACTGGGTCAGAGTTTGGCAGCAGTTTCTAGGAAGCTGAGATTTGTTGATTAATCTGAAGACAAATGGACAATTAAAGTCATAGACTTATCCAAGTGGGAGTTTATTGGATTAGGTATCTAAGCCATGACTTATAATTTGGATTTATCTTATTAATTGAAGCAAACTCCATTTGGGTTGCCCTCATAGCTAGAGGTTTGGTAGAGAATTCAGTAGAGAGAAAGGTTGATTTATTAAATGTTTAATAAATCAATAGAAATAAAATAAATAGTTTATTAATATATTAAAGTGATAATATATTAATTAGAAAGTATATTAATTAATTATAAATTAATCTAGAATTAATTGGATTTAATTTAGTGATTAATTTAATTAATTAAAGGTGCAGGGACTGGTTTTGTAATTACTCAATAGTTGGGTGATAACAGGCCATGCAAGCCAGGTGGTTGGTGAGATTTTGGAGGGAGCCTCCATAAATCTCGAAACCCTAATTAGGGTTTAAGGAGGCTTGGTCCAAATGGGTAACAGGCTTGTCCATTAGAGGGCTCCTCTAGGGTTTTGACTGTCACCACTTGGAGGCTATAAATAGAACCCCCTGGAGGCTCTAAACCCTACGGCAACTGTACTCTGTCTCTCTGGAAATCTGTTCTCCTCCTCTTGCTCTTGGGTGTGATCTCATTTGAGGCAAGACACTTGTGCTGCTGGCTTCAAAATTAAAATCAAAGGTTGGTTTTTCTTATTTATTTCTTTAGAAATTAATTGTTGCCTTTTGGTTTTTGTTATATGTTCAATGATAGAAAAACTGAAGTGTTTTGCACAAACAATGAACTATAAATTCCTAAGTCCACATGCAATCCTAAGAAGAGATCTATGTTTTTCTACAATGAATATATAATTATAACCTAAGGCCAACAATTAATATCTAAAGTACAAATCAAGAAAACCAACCTTTGATTCTTGATCCAGAAGCTAGCAGCAAAAGTTTCCTGCCTCAAATGGAGTCACACCCAAGCAATGGAGGAGAGAAGACAACAGAGTTTCTAGAGATACAGAGAGGTGGCACAGGATTTAGGGTGGCCAGGAGTCTCCTTATATAGTCTCTAGGGTTACAATCAAAACCCTAAAGGAGCCTCCTTAATGGGCAAGCCTATTGACCATTTGGACCAAGGCCTCCAAACCCTAATTAGGGTTTCGCCAACTATGGAGGTTCCCTCCATATTGGCGCCAACTTTGGCCCTGTCCACTGGCCAGTCAGTTATTCAACTATTGAATAAATACAAACCAGTCCCTGCACTTTTAATTAATTAAATTAATCATTAAATTTGTGAAAACCAAAAACTTAATTACACGTATAAGATTCAATTTGACGCTAAAACATTCTATGGATGAGCAAAAAGGTCAAATAAGGTGAAACTATGGAAATTTATGGGTTAAGACATTTTATTAAGTCAATATGATTTATTACTTCATTTAGAAATTGTCTTTAACGACCCAAAAGCAAAAAGTTTGAAATAAGACTAAAAGTGAAAAGTTTATTGTGTAAACTTTGGATATGATTATCTCAAAATCTAGAAAGATTTGGGCAAAAGTCATCAACATGACTTTTGTAATATTTGAGATAACAAAAATATAGGAAAAAGGTTTGGGTCATTTGGAGTTGTAACGAAGGAGTTATGATGGAATTAAAATGGCCTAAAAGTGACAAAAATGATCAAAGAGTCCTTTTCAAGGGTTGATAACGGAAAATATGTTAAGATACAGACGAAAGTCAGTATGGGAAAGTTGTAAAGCTCATTCCCGCCTTTCTAAAGGTATAAGGTTCGTAACATTAAGGTATCGTACGAGGAACATATAATCAGATAAAAATCAGGAAAAATAAGAAACAAAAAGTTAGAATTTTCTCTAAGGCTTGATACAGGGGTAATTTTGTTTTTATCCATTTAAATCCACCCACCGGTTTCCTTTTGTTCCTATGGGCTATGTCGCATCTCAAATAACGTGAAATCAAGTTCAGAAAAAGGAAAATCGGGAATGGAGTTCTAACTAAAGAATAACCCAAACTCACACTAATGTGTGATTTACAAGAATCGAGAGAGGGAAAGGTCGGCCAGGCGTCGATTTTATGCAAAAAAGGGTGAGAATCGGGGCTGCCTCAGTAGCAATCAGCGACAGCAAGACAGAGGACGAAGAAACGAAGTCGTCGACGCGTTTTTCCGGCGAGGCGTGATATTCAGTGGCCGACGAAAGCTAGGAGGGTCAAGATGAGTCCGTGTGGTTCACGAATACAACAAAAGCGAGACTGAATGAGGGCGGGACTGCAACCCTTGGCCGCTGCCACTCCGATTCCGAGGAAAAATCCACCACCAGCGGCGGTGGTGAGTGCTGGTGGGCGGCAGCCGGCTGCCGGCTGCCTGCTGATGGTGACCAAAGAAGGTCTCATGTGGTCTGATTTCCACTAAAATAAGTCCGGAACTTCTGATTTTCTGATTTACAACCAAGGTAAATGTAATCTCGAAAACCCTAGCTTCAGATTAAGGAATTGGTTGGACTTTTTTGAATGTATGTCAAAGATTGGTTCTGATTTTAGTTTTAAACATGATTTGAAGCAGGAATTCATGAAAAGGGAAAGAACCTCCATAATTTCAGATTTTGGAAAAAGGTAAAGTTGGATTTTTGGAACCCTAGTTCTTTATGTCCGAAAATTAGTTCATGCATGTTGGGTTTGAGCATTTTTTTATTACTATCAATGTTATGAGTTCATAATCACATATGGAGTGAAAGTCTTGAACATTTGGTTTGATATTCTTGGATGCATGTTGGGAATGATCTAGCAAGATGAACAACACTTGATGTAGTTTAAACTGATGCTCATGTCTATGTTTGATAGTAACTTCAAGAAATACAGAACACGAAAAATTGTTCTTTTGGGTTAACTTGGAATTGTTAAATGCAAGTAAAGGATTTGTTCGAAGGTTTTAAGGATATTTGGTATAAAGTTGGAATTTTCAAAGATTCAAGAATATATGAATTTGTTTGTAACGTACGGTTTTCCCCGGTAGGTTTATTTATTTTATTTGATTAATTATGTGATCTTATATTAATTTACTTAATTAAGATCTGATTAATTAAAATATTGGGCTTATAATTATTGCCATCTTTTAATCATATAAGTAAGCCCATGGGTTTTATAGCCAAACCCAATTAGAGCTTAAGTATTTTCTAGCCAAAAGGTTTACGTGCGTAACCTAGTATATTAGAGCTCAAAACCCTAATTTCCTTCATTTCACTCCCTCCCTCTCCCTCACGGCTCTCTCTCTCTCTCTCTCTCGCTCCTTCCCCCTCAAAGCACACACTCTCTCTCCCTCTGTATCTCTCTTTATTCCCGGATTTGAGAACACAGTCGCAGTGTTAGGATGATTCCCGGAGATTGAAAGGTTGGATCGCCAGGAAACTTTAACCGAAGGTTCCCAAGACATATATGAAGGTTCTGACCGGAGAGATTTTGATTTCAAGGTATAGATATTGAGTGATGAATTTCGCAACATAACCTAGGGTTTTTGTCAAATTTCACTGCTGAGTCTCTCTTCTTGTAAAAATCATATCTCGAGTTCTAGGACTCAAATGGACCCACAACCAGTGCCCAAAGTTCACAAATTGAGTTGACTAACTTTCTTAAGAATACCATTCTCGCTGAAATGGACATTATCTACGGGCAACAACAGCTTCTTTGCTGTTAGGTCTAATCCGGGCCTTTTGTGATATTGTCATTTTGTTTTTATCATTTCTAGGGCTTGGGATATGATCCAGAGTGGTTCCAAGTTCCCACATGTACATTTCATATTGAATTAAAGATATGGAGAAGATGGGATGTTAATTATCATTATAAGTTGTTTAGAATAGATCCATTCTCCATATCAGTGGACAGTCACTAGCTTATACTGGTTCTGTGATTGTCCACAATGTGAATTTTATATCCAGAGCTTGGGAAACCCTTTTTAATCGATTCCAACTCTGATACCAACTTGTAACACTCCAAAATTTTTTCGCAAATTATTTTAACTTTTAAAGATAACTTTTATAAAAATAGTTATAAGTTTCCAAAATAAATGAGTAGCTCAAACCTAAAGCATGGCAAAATACTAAAGTAAAGTGTGGAAGCATAACATGACATAGTCCCAAATAAATAAAACTCCTAGTAGTGGCAATTCCGGTGTTCCAGTCAAGCCTGAGCCTCCTTGATCTTAACTGTAACGCCAAGATACTCTTTTTATAAATATAATAAAAAGGGTAAAATGGTCATTTTACCTTGGAAAGGTAAATTGGTCTTTTGGACAGAAAAGTATTTAGTTTGAAATAATATTTTGAGTTTTGGACTTAAAATGTTATAAAAACTGATTTTTGGTCATTTTACCACGAAAGGGTAATTTGGTCATTTGACCATGTGAAGGACCAAATATGAAAAACATTGTTGTTTGTGGCAAATGTATAAAGAATGAAAGTTTTATTGTAATAAAACTTGATTATTGTGGTCAAAGTTCAAGAAATGGAACTTAGGGACCAAAATTGTAAATTTTGGAGGTATAAATAGTTGGAAATTTCTTCCCACATGTGCAGATTTTGGGCAGCAACGGGAGAGAGTTTTCTCTCTACAAATTCTGCAAAAATTGAAGAATCCTTGAAGGTTTAAGTTGCATTTCGGATCATAGCTTTGGAATTGAAGAAATTGAAGCTTGAAAGGTTAGTTCTTCAAGTTCTAGCTTGTTAGTCCTTAATGAATTTGATAGGAACTGAAAACTGCATTTTCAGTTAGGATTTTGTGGTTAAAATGGTTTAATACTTCCATGAAGTCATGCTAAAAAGGACTTAATTCAAGATAATGGAAGTAGGTTGTTAATTATGATGAATTTGAAGTTTTGGGGTTTTGGGACTAAGAACCCTAATTCTTCATATTGATTGATTTAGTTGTTTTGAATGGTTGAAAACCTTGTTAAAGTATAAGGTTTTAGCCTAGGAACAAACCCCAAACGATTAAGGACTGGATTAAGGAGTTAATGGGCCAAAACTGCGTGCTACAGTGCACAAATCGCGGCTGGATAGGAGACCTGCCCAAGCCCCTGGCGGGGTGCGCCCAGGTGCAGTGCGCCCTGTCCTAGGCGCGGTGTGCCTCTAGGCAGGTGCCAGGCAGGGGATCAAAAATGCTAACTTTTGTTTGGCTTGTCCGATTTAGCTCAAACTTGAACCGTAGGCTCGTTATGGTCTGAAAAGTTTGGGAAAATTTTTATATTGAATTTTCGACCCCTCGGGGGGCACTGTAGATCGATTCGAATGCCTCGGTGAATAGTAAAATTCATAAAAAGTTAGTAAACGGAAAGTTTATTAACTAGGCATTATTTATAATGATAATGTATGGAACTCTATTGTATTAGAGTTAATTGGAATGGTTATTAACCTATTATCATTTGGTATATAAATGAATATATAGGTATGGGACAAAATGGTTGTGGTGCACGCAAAGGCAAGAAACAACCGGGATTTAAATGCAGCTAGCATCCAGGTGAGTAATCTCACTGATATCATATATGATATATGATGATTGAATTGTTACAGGTTGAAACTGCTTGTGGGACAAAATTGATGGTTCAAAGATACATTTGAAGAGACAATACCAGATAAGCCGTGAGTCTGATAAAGACAAGAACGGAGCTGTGAGTCAACAATAATGACATGACAATACCAGATAAGCCGTGAGTCTATTATAGACAAGAACGGAGCTGTGAGTCAGTCAATATTAATGGTGCGACAATACCAGATAAGCCGTGAGTCTTTAATAGACAAGAACGGAGCTGTGAGTCAAACATATATAGACAAGACCGGATAAGTCGTGAGTCTAGGCAACAGCGGGCTAACCCGTGAGCCAAGGCAACAGCAGGCTAACCCGTGAGCCATAATTGATCGTGAAACAAGCTATTAACAGATGGTGCGGCCTATTAGGCTATGATTTTGGATGTTATATCCAACTGGTGCGGCCTATTTGGCTATGATATTTGGTGCAGCCTTCGGGCTATGACATTTGGTGCGGCCTTCGGGCTATGATATTGGATGCTATATCCAACTGGTGCGGCCTATACGGCTATGATATTATTACAGGTACATGGTGCAGCCTTTTGGCTATGATATCGGGTTATTAAACCCAGCTGGTGCGGCCTGCGGACTATGATTTATATATTGATAATATTTTAGTGCAGCTTATATAGCTATGACACAGGGTGTGGCTTAGATATCCATGATATACGATGCGGTCAATTGTGACTAAGAAATGAGGGACAGAAATGTATGCAAATAACAACCTTTGAGATTATGCGGTAGGATGTGAAATCCTAAAAGATATACGGTCAGCCAGAATGGCTAGGAGTTTGGGTCCGATATCCAAACAAAAGTATACGGTTATGAAATTTATCATATATAGGAAATTATATATGAATATGGTCTAATATGTGTTATTTGCAGATATTGTTACACACTGAGCTTTGTAGCTCATACCGTTTGTTAAATGTCCCTGCAGGTTAGCATAACCTTGATAAGGGTAAGGATAAAGTCCGTGACTCAAGAAGTGGACTTGTAGATGCTGTCAGTAGCAGCCCGGCTTCAAAGGAGATATGGGTATTATCTACTCTCCTTGATACGCTTGTACCCGTTTTATTAAAAATATACCCCTTTGTTTATGGTTTTATTAACGAAACCTATGTTTTAAATGAAAAATTTTCAGGGGTGTTTTTGTTTTAAAAGCCGGGTGTTACAAGTTGGTATCAGAGCCGTGGTTTAAGTGAACTAGGTGTCTATAGAGTAGATTCCTGGACTTAAACCCTGAGATAGTAGACATGATGCATAGTTAGGTGTATATAGTTGTTATTTTATATATATATATATATATATATATATATATATATATATATATATATATATATATATATATATATATATATATATATATATATATATATATATATATATATATATATATAACCTAACCGTTGCTGACTTCTAACGTATAAGAAGTGTGACCAACGAATCTTCTTGGAAGACATTTAGGGCGTGAAGCTCTAAGAAATGGACCAGCCCTTTCTTGAGACTCCGTTGTATGAGGAGCAAAAAGGGGACGAATAGAAGAAATCCACATGTTGAGCAATATTAGCTGATGTGGTCAGACAAAGAAATCGGTTGCTCACCTTGGTTGATGTTCAAGGTGAAAGAACAGTAGTTGAGACTACAAGAAAAGCAGAAATATTAGTGGACTTCTCAGAAGAAGTTAAAACGATTCAGGTCTAGCCTTGAAGGGAAGGGACCAGAACAAAAGATGATGTAGTATAAGAAGTGCAGGAAAAGCACTCAGAACATTTTAGAGTTGAGACTCTACCGTTGAAATGCTGGAATTGAAGAAAATAGGAGCATATTGCTCGAGCTTGTTGGATGGCACGGAAGTATGTCTAGCGCGAAGCTGTAGATCACTTTCTTATGAAATACTCACATGCTAAATGTGGAGTAACGGGTGATGAACCCAGGAGTGAAAGAAGAAATGAATGGTTAAAAAGGACCAGTGGTACCTTGAGCATTCCAGTAAATTGTGGAAGAAGCTCATGTGGAGACTGATATGATCTCCGATATAATAATTCTGAATATAACCCGTGTATGTTATATATGATCCATGAAGCTATGCTTGGGATCGATGACTTGATGTCTTGTTGGAATATTTCATCAATGGTTTTAGATGAAATTTTGGAAACAGCTATAGCAGATAGCAAGTATGTTCTAGATATTGAACACCGGGAAACTAGTCTGCCTAGGATTTACGGGACCATTTTCCCTATAAATCTGAAACCGATGACTGCCAGCGAATCTGAAGCAATCGTGCGTATGAATTGACTAGCAATGAATTATGCTACCATGAATTGGAGAAATAAGAATAGTATGATTCTTAGAACAGAAATGAAACGGATAAAAATCCATGATAAATGACCGTTGTTGAGAATACCGGTTATTTTCTTTGCTTAAACTCATAAAAGAGTTAGTAAAAGAATGATGTTGTAATTGGCATACATGGTATTGGCCAAGATAAATAAAGCAGTAATAGTAGTGTACTACTTTAAATATATTCTTGGATGTTTCATCTAAAAAGAACTTCCAGGATTTCTGCCAGAAAGGCGAGAAGAGTTTATGATTAAATTGATTTTGGGGAGCCGTTTTTGGTATACAGGCTCTGTACTAATTTGCATCTGTAGAGATGACAGAGTTGGAAAACAACTAGAAGAAAACTTGGTATTGGGGTCTCTTATGGCTGAATGTGTCATTGTATGAGCCCTATTTTGTTTGAAAAGAAGAAAGACAAGTTGATGCATATGTGCATTGACTAATGAGAATATGATATTCTCGAAACCAGATCGAAAATGAGGTACATTTGTACCAGATATTGGAGTTACTTCACTGAGTTAAGTGATATGTAAAATTCTCCAAGTATGAAAAATTTGGCTAAAAGAAGTTTCATATTTTTTTGGGCATGTTATTAATGCCGAAAATGTTAAAGTGGATCCAGTAGAAATGATGCTGTGATAAAACAGAAACCGCCATGGAATTTGACTGAAATTAGTAGTTTCCTAGGATTGGCGGGTTAATTTAGGAGAGTTGTAGAAAACTGTTCCTTGATTGTTGTCCAGTTGACTAAGGTTGACTAATAAAAGTATAAAGTTTGAGTGGGTAAAAGAACACAGGTATCTTGTAAAGGTTTGGAATAAACCTTGTGTGAAACTCTGACGTTAGCATTGATGCTAAGCGGAGAAGATAAATTGGATTAAAGAAATGCATCCAGATTTGACTGTAGGTGCATGATATTGCAGTAGCAATTATGACTTTGGCATAGAAGCTTTGGAAACACTATGTATAAGGTGTAAAACTTATTGTTTATAAGGATCATAAGAGTTTGAAATACTTAATTGATTAAAAAGAAGCTAGATATGACATAATAAAGATAGATGGGTTACTTAGAGATTTCGGGTATGAAATCTTGTACCATCTCGAAAAGGACAGATGTGGCTATAGATGCCCTGAATTGAAAAGAGTAACCTTGAAGGTTACATCCACATGTATGAATGTGGTGAATTGATTACCTGAGTTGATTCGGGTAGCACAGGAAGAAGTGTGCAAGTATGGAAACATGAAAATCATCTTGAAAAGATGTATTTTGTATTAGATATGCTGTATACCCGGAACAATACCAGACTGGATAAGTCGATAAAACCTATGTATTGGTGGCCGGAACAGAAGAAAGGTATTGACAGATACATGAAAAGTATTTGAGTTGTACGCAAAGTAAAGTCAAACTGTTAGAAGCATGCGAAGAAATTTACCCGTTGTTGGCCCCAGAAAAGAAAGCGGACAACATTGTTATAGACTTTGCAATAAAGTCTCTGCAAGTAGCGTAGATTGATGAACAAAATGAGCTGATGACGCAGACTTTAGAAGATGTGCGTGAAAATATGCACAGCAGACCCTGGTGGAAGATGAGAAAATTTTCTATCTCTGATAGAATTTGCAAGATATAGCAGCTTACATGCTTGTAGTTGATGACTCATATGAAGAATGGTATGGAATACCGTGTTACCCTCCAATTTATTGGATTGAAGATGTAGTAAAGCCGTTGGCTAGATCCTAGTTTGTTGCACAAACTAAAGAGAATACCTGACGGGTACGAACGAATTTGAAGAATGAATAAGAATTTGTAAAGGTGGTATGTGGATCACTGAGTAAAAACCCTTGAAATTCCCAGTAAAGGAATATGGTGGTACGAAACGCAATCCTTTGGAAAGGTTAAAATTTATTTGGGACGACAAGAAAGAAATTATGTAGTAATAATTTCCAATAAATTCATTATGATGAGATGAAGAAAGATATGTAGATAAGGTACCCGGGACAACCGGAGGAATGATATGTGAGTGGTGATATAACCACAAAATAAGGAGACTAGTATGGTTAAGTTCTTAGGCGAAACGAGGGAGACGTACCTCAACTCCTTGTATGATTTCGGGGACGAAATCTTTTGAAGGAGGGGAGAATTTGTAACGCCAAGATACTCTTTTTATAAATATAATAAAAAGGGTAAAATGGTCATTTTACCTTGGAAGGGTAAATTGGTCTTTTGGACAGAAAAGTATTTAGTTTGAAATAATATTTTGAGTTTTGGACTTAAAATGTTATAAAAACTGATTTTTGGTCATTTTACCACGAAAGGGTAATTTGGTCATTTGACCATGTGAAGGACCAAATATGAAAAACATTGTTGTTTGTGGCAAATGTATAAAGAATGAAAGTTTTATTGTAATAAAACTTGATTATTGTGGTCAAAGTTCAAGAAATGGAACTTGTCGACCAAAATTGTAAATTTTGGAGGTATAAATAGTTGGAAATTTCTTCCCACATGTGCAGATTTTGGGCAGCAACGGGAGAGAGTTTTCTCTCTACAAATTCTGCAAAAATTGAATAATCCTTGAAGGTTTAAGTTGCATTTCGGATCATAGCTTTGGAATTGAAGAAATTGAAGCTTGAAAGGTTAGTTCTTCAAGTTCTAGCTTGTTAGTCCTTGATGAATTTGATAGGAACTGAAAACTGCATTTTCAGTTAGGATTTTGTGGTTAAAATGGTTTAATACTTCCATTAAGTCATGCTAAAAAGGACTTAATTCAAGATAATGGAAGTAGGTTGTTAATTATGATGAATTTGAAGTTTTGGGGTTTTGGGACTAAGAACCCTAATTCTTCATATTGATTGATTTAGTTGTTTTGAATGGTTGAAAACCTTGTTAAAGTATAAGGTTTTAGCCTAGGAACAAACCCCAAACGATTAAGGACTGGATTAAGGACTTAATAGGCCAAAACTGCGTGCTACAATGCACAAATCGCGGCTGGACAGGAGACCTGCACAGGCGCCAGGCGCGGTGCGCCCAAGCCCCTGGCGGGGTGCGCCCAGGCGCAGTGCGTCCTGTCCTAGGCGCGGTGCGCCTCTAGGCAGGGGCCAGGCAGGGGATTAAAAATGCTAACTTTTGTTTGGCTTGTCCGATTTAGCTCAAACTTGAACCGTAGGCTCGTTATGGTCTGAAAAGTTTGGGAAAATTTTTATATTGAGTTTTCGACCCCTCGGGGGGCACTGTAGATCGATTCGAATGCCTCGGTGAATAGTAAAATTCATAAAAAGTTAGTAAACGGAAAGTTTATTAACTAGGCATTATTTATAATGATAATGTATGGAACTCTATTGTATTAGAGTTAATTGGAATGGTTATTAACCTATTATCATTTGGTATATAAATGAATATATAGGTATGGGACAAAATGGTTGTGGTGCACGCAAAGGCAAGAAACAACCGGGATTTAAATGCAGCTAGCATCCAGGTGAGTAATCTCACTGATATCATATATGATATATGATGATTGAATTGTTACAGGTTGAAACTGATTGTGGGACAAAATTGATGGTTCAAATATACATTTAAAGAGACAATACCAGATAAGCCGTGAGTCTGATAAAGACAAGAACGGAGCTGTGAGTCAACAATAATGACATGACAATACCAGATAAGCCGTGAGTCTATTATAGACAAGAACGGAGCTGTGAGTCAGTCAATATTAATGGTGCGACAATACCAGATAAGCCGTGAGTCTTTAATAGACAAGAACGGAGCTGTGAGTCAAACATATATAGACAAGACCGGATAAGTCGTGAGTCTAGGCAACAGCGGGCTAACCCGTGAGCCAAGGCAACAGCGGGCTAACCCGTGAGCCATAATTGATCGTGAAACAAGTTATTAACAGATGGTGCGGCCTATTAGGCTATGATTCTGGATGTTATATCCAACTGGTGCGGCCTATTTGGCTATGATATTTGGTGCGCCTTCGGGCTATGACATTTGGTGCGGCCTTCGGGCTATGATATTGGATGCTATATCCAACTGGTGCGGCCTATACGGCTATGATATTATTACAGGTACATGGTGCAGCCTTTTGGCTATGATATCGGGTTATTAAACCCAGCTGGTGCGGCCTGCGGGCTATGATTTATATATTGATAATATTTTAGTGCAGCTTATATAGCTATGACACAGGGTGTGGCTTAGATATCCATGATATACGATGCGGTCAATTGTGACTAAGAAATGAGGGACAGAAATGTATGCAAATAACAACCTTTGAGATTATGCGGTAGGATGTGAAATCCTAAAAGATATACGGTCAGCCAGAATGGCTAGGAGTTTGGGTCCGATATCCAAACAAAAGTATACGGTTATGAAATTTATCATATATAGGAAATTATATATGAATATGGTCTAATATGTGTTATTTGCAGATATGGTTACTCACTGAGCTTTGTAGCTCATACCGTTTGATAAATGTCCCTGCAGGTTAGCATAACCTTGATAAGGGTAAGGATAAAGTCCGTGACTCAAGAAGTGGACTTGTAGATGCTGTCAGTAGCAGCCCGGCTTCAAAGGAGATATGGGTATTATCTACTCTCCTTGATACGCTTGTACCCGTTTTATTAAAAATATACCCCTTTGTTTATGGATTTATTAACGAAACCTATGTTTTAAATGAAAATTTTTCAGGGGTGTTTTTGTTTTAAAAGCCGGGTGTTACATTAACACCTGAAAAATGTTTAGGGAAACCGTAAGCAAAAGCTTAGTGAATTCAAACACAAACATCATATTAATATTTACATTTACCATCCCTAATCCATTTCCAATTATAATTATAAGAACTAAGCAAAGAACGAATCGGTGCTTATATAAAATAGGGCGGACTTGTAGGTTTGAGCCGCACCGGGTAAATCCCGTATCCTTTGGCCCCGATCCCCGCACCACATAAAGAGTATAACGTTGGTGATCTTACCTAACTACCTCTCATAGTAATAATCAATTACATACAATGCACATGTATGATTTATAATAATAATATAGCATGTTTTAAATATTAAATCTAAACAATCATACACGAGCTAACTAGCAAACATAAACATCAGTACAACGGTGTGAGAGAACTCACCTTGAGTGAGTGATATAACAGATAGAAGTCAATATATGGCTACCAAGCTTGTGCAAACTTCAATACTTCACCTAATTAAGACTAAAGGTTAGAAGGATGAAATTGTGAAGCTAAGGAATGAGAAAGGAGTAATCACAGCAAGGTCTCTAAAACAGACCTGCTGCTCAAGACAGAATTACTCCAAAATATAAAACAGAAGCATAGGCTTTAATAATTTTTACAAGAACTACAATGACTTAGGTTTCCAGAATCATAAAGAACTCCCCCTAACTCCAAAGCGAGTACGGAATGCGGTCTTCTCAATGTCTTCCTCCCGAACTCGCATCTGGTGGTAACCGGACCGTAAATCGATCTTGGAGAACCAAGATGCTCCCTGCAGCTGATCAGAAAGATCGTCAATATGTGGTAGCAGGTATCTGTTCTTTATCGTGCACTTTTTCACCTCCCTGTAATCGATACACATACGCTGGGTGATATCTTTCTTCTTGACAAATAGAATAGGAGCACCCCATGGAGAAGAGCTAGGCCGTATAAACCCCTTATCACGTAATTCATGAAGTTGTTCCTGGAGTTCTTTAATTCGGGCGGCGCCAACCGGTATGGAACTTTAGATATCGGAGTCGCACCCGGCAATAATTCAATGCGAAACTCCACTTGCCGAATAGGGGGCAAACCAGGGAGTTCCTCCGGAAAAACATCGCTAAGAAACGACCGAAATATCATTACGTACTTTGGCAAAAGAACAAGAAGCAATAGCCAAACGAGGAGTATCTCACTGAATGATAAGTTCTCCACCCTTAGGGTTTTGAACACGAATTTGTTTCTTACGACAATGGATCTCCGCATCAAACGCGTCCAGCCAATCCATGCCAACGATAACACAAAGATCCCGCATCGCAATGGGGATAAGATGAATAGGGAATTCAACCCCGGAAAACTCGAGAGTACAGCCCCGATACACGTCGGTGACATAAATCATACGGTTATCGGCGACCTCGATAACCATTGGGCGAGCCAATTTCTCGATACTACGCCCCAATCGATTAATGAATGTACGAGATATGAAAGAATGAGTAGCACCGCTGTCGAACATAACAGCAGCGGGCTCGGAGTCTAAAAGATAAGTGCCTGCCACAGACGCGGTAATAGCCGGCTCCTCCGCAGTCAGCTGGTGAACACGCCCACGTGTCACCATGGTAGGTCCTTTAGAGGATGATGCACTCGCGGGTTTCATACCCCCGCCTCCACCACCATTCTTCAACTGCGGGAAATCTTGTTTCATGTGTCCCTTCTCATTGCAGTTAAAGTAGGTGGGGATCGTAGAAGGAACCTGTGGTGATGCCACCACTGCTGAGGACTTACAATGCTTCCAATGATGACCGGGCTTCTTATGTGCATCCCCGGATGTCTTGGTCAAGGCGTTGTCAGCCTTCCTCTTGAGCTGCTGGGTTTGGCTGGTTACTATCGTAGATTCATAGAAAATTGCTCAAAGATTGCGTTACCACTTACCCGACTGACCAAGAAAGTAGAAAAGTTTGTGTAGGGTCCGGAGCAACAAGCGGCATTTGATGAGTTGAGATCACGATTGATTGATGCACCGATCTTGGCCCTAATGGATGGAATGTAGGATATAGTAGTTTACTGTGACGCATCACTTCTGGGTTTTGGTGCAGTGTTATTGCATAGAGACAGGGTTATAGCGTACGCCTCCCGAAAACTAAAACCCCACGAGCAAAACTACCCCACTCATGACTTGGAGCTAGGGGCTATTGTTTTTGCCCTCAAGATTTGGAGACATTACCTCTATGGGGTAAAGTTTATTGTATATACCGACCATAAGAGTTTGAAGTATTTGTTCAATCAGCGGGATCTGAACATGAGACAGATTAGATGGTTGGATGTGGTGAAAGACTATGACTGCGAAATTCACTACCACCCCGGTAAAGCTAATGTGGTGGCTGATGCTCTCAGTAGCAAACCGTCTGCCAAGCCTATTCGAGCTAAGTGCCTCCGTATGACGATGGTGTCGCCTTTCCTAGACCTAATCCGTGACGCCCGAAAGACGGCAATAAACATCGAGCGGGATAAAATCGGGAATGAACTGCCTAAGATGGAACAAGATGGACGGGGTTTGCTGACTCGCCATGGTAGAGTTTGGGTTCCATTTATAGGAGGCAACCGGAAAACCCTAATGGAGGAAGCTCACAAGTCTAAATTCTCCATACATCCGGGTGCTACCAAAATGTATCTAGATCTTCGAGAGGGTTACTGGTGGCATGGAATGAAGAATGATGTAGCCCAGTATGTGGAGGAATGTATGACCTGTCGGAAGGTCAAGGCAGAACACCAGAGACCGCATGGGAAATTGCAACCATTAGAGATTCCTGAATGGAAATGGGAGCATCTGACCATGGATTTCATCACTAAGCTTCCTAGGACTGCCCATGGAGCTGATATTATTTGCGTGATTGTCGACCGTCTGACTAAGAGCGCTCACTTTGTGGCCATAAAAGAGAGCTCATCTGCGAAGAAGTTGGCTGAGATCTTTGATCGAGAGATTGTCTCATTGCATGGTGTGCCCGTTTCTATTGTCTCTGACCGTGACACTCGATTTACCTCTCGGTTTTGGCAGAAATTTCAGGAAGAGATGGGTACACGATTACACTTTAGCACAGCCTTCCACCCGCAGACAGACGGGCAGAGTGAGAGGACGATTCAGACACTGGAAGACATGCTTCGGGCATGTGCGATCGATTTTGGGGGTAGTTGGGATGATCACCTGCATTTAGCCGAGTTCTCCTATAACAACAGTTATCACTCAAGAATTAAAATGCCCCCGTATGAAGCTTTGTATGGAAGGAAGTGTAGGAAGCCTGTTTGTTGGGGCGAGGTAGGGCAGAGGGTACTTGGGAGTACCGAAATCGTGCGACAAACTACGGAGAAGATACAGGTGATACGAGACCATTTGGTCACGGCGAGGAGTCGTCAGAAGAGCTCCGACCTTGATTTTCAGGTGGGAGATTCTGTTTTGTTAAAGGTCTCTCCATGGAAAGGTGTGATTCGTTTCCGGAAGCGGGGAAAGCTTGGACCACGATTCATTGGGCCTTACAAGGTCATTGCTCGCATTGTGGAGGTGGCCTATCGTTTGGAGTTACCTGATGAGCTTAGCCTGATCCATGACACTTTCCACGTTTCTCAGTTACGAAAATTTGTTGTTGATGATACCATGGTGGTACCATTGGAGGATATCTAGATTGATGAGCGTCTCAACTATGTTGGGCAACCAGTTGCGATTTTAGATCGGGAAACGAAGACCCTTCAGAACAAAACTATAAATTTGGTTAAGGTTCAGTGGCGACATAGACGGGGTTCGGAATGGACGTGGGAACCGGAAGACGAGATGATGACTCATTACCCGGATTTATTTGTGGGCGATGACTTCGATGACGAAGTTTGTTCCTAGCGGGGGAGAGTTGTAACGCCTGGTTTTCCCGGTACGTTTATTTATTTTATTTAATTAATTATGTGATCTTATATTAATTTACTTAATTAAGATCTGATTAATTAAAAGATTGAGCTTATAATTATTGCCATCTTTTAATCATATAATTAAGTACATGGGTTTTATAGCCAAACCCAATTAGAGCTTAAGTATTTTCTAGCCCAAAGGCTTAAGTGCTTAGCCCATTTAACCTATATATTAGGGCTCAAAACCATAATTTCATTCATTTCACTCCCTCCCTCTCCCTCATGGCTCTCTCTCTCTCTCTCTCTCTCTCTCTCTCTCTCTCTCTTCCTTCCCCCTCAAAGCACACTCTCTCCCTCTGTATCTCTCTTTATTCCCGGATTTGAGAACACAGCTGCAGTGTTTGGACGATTCCTGGAGATTGAAAGGTTGGATCGCCACGAAACTTTAACCGAAGGTTTCCAAGACATATATGAAGGTTCTGACCGGAGGGAGTTTGATTTCAAGGTATAGATATTGAGTTATGAATTTCGCAACATAACCTAGGCTTTCTGTCAGATTTCACTTCTGAGTCTCTCTTCTTGTAAAAATCATATCTCGAGTTCTAGGACTCAAATGGACCCACAACCAGTGCCCAAAGTTCACAAATTGAGTTGAGTAACTTTCTTAAGAATACCATTCTCGCTGAAATGGACTTTATCTACGGGCAACAACAGCTTCTTTACTGTTAGGTCTAATCCGGGTCTGCTGTGATATTGTCAATTTGCTTTTATCATTTCTAGGACTTAGGAAATGATCCAGAGTGCTTCCAAGTTCCCACATGTATATTTCATATTGAATTAAAGATCTGGAGAAGATGGGATGTTAATTATCATTATAAGTTGTTTAGAATGGATCCATTCTCCAGATCAGTGGACAGTCACCAGCTTGTACTGGTTCTGTGATTGTCCACAATGTGAATTTAATATCCAGAGCTTGGGAAACCCTTTTTAATCGATTCCAACTATGAGACTTGTATTTATGTGTCTTTTGTTCTTCTAAGTTTTGGTTTGGGCTAATTCCACCCACAAGTTGGGTAGAGTTGGCCAACATCACCTGACTGTCCGTTTGAAGACAGCAGAGATATGTCTTTTTGTAAATTTTATATCTCTTTCATCCTTTGGAGTTAGGGGGAGTTCTTTATGGTTCTAGAAACCTGAGTCATTGTAGTTCTTGTAAAAATTATTTAAGCCTATGCTTCTGTTTTATATTTTGGAGTAATTCAGTCTTGAGCAGCAGGTCTGTTTTAGAGACCGTGTTGTGATTACTCCTTTCTCATTCCTTAGCTTCACAATTTCATCATTCTAACCTTTAGTCTTAATTAGGTCAAGTATTGAAGTTTACACAAGCTTGGTAGCCATATATTGACTTCTATCTGTTATATCACTTACTCAAGGTGAGTTCTCTCACACCGTTGTACTGATGTTTATGTTAGCTAGTTAGCTCGTGTGTGATTGTTTAGATTTAATATTTAAAGCATGCTATATTATTATTATGAATCATACATGTGCATTGTATGTAATTGATTATTACTATGAGGGTTTGTTAAGAAAGATCACCAACGTTATACTCTTTATGAGGTGCGGGGATCGGGGCCAAAGGATACGAGATTTACCCGGTGCGGCTCAAACCTACAAGTCCGCCATATTTTATACAAGCACTGATTTGTTCTTTGCTTACTTCTTATAATTATAATTGGAACTGGATTAGGGATGGTAAATGTGAATATTAATATGATGTTTGTGTTTGAATTCACTAAGCTTTTGCTTACGGTTTCCCTAAATATTTTTCAGGTGTTAAGATTAAGGAGGCTCAGGCTTGACTGGAACACCGGAATTTCCATTACTAGGAGTTTTATTTATTTGGGACTATGTCATGTTATGCTTCCGCACTTTACTTTAGTATTTTGCCATGCTTTGGGTTTGAGCTACTCATTTATTTTGGAAAATTATAACTATTTTTATAAAAGTTATCTTTGAAAGTTCAAAATAGTTCGCGAAAAATTTTTGGGGTGTTACATTGTTTGTTTGATAATTGGAAATGTTTAACCTTTTGTTAGTTAAATCTAAAGGTTTACATTAAAGTGCTAGTTTAAAAGTGAAACAAAACTTGATTTGGTCTCGTTGGTAAATTATGGAAGATTGGAATGGAATCAAGGATTCCAACATTTGATGATCAACATAATGGAATTAAACTAGTATGGGACAATACATAGTAATAATAAGAAACTTTATAATTGGAATGGAAATGTAAATTCCGACTTCTATGAATTATATTTAGTATGAAAAGTATATTGCTATGGAATTGGATTGAAATGACTTTTATGAAGTGTGGTAATATTTTAAAGTCAAGCAAATGTGAAATACCACGATTTGCAAGAATTTCTATTTTTAGAAACTTTAACGTCTTAAAATGCTAAAAATGAAATAAAAGAGTGAAACGAGAGATGTTTTAACATCTAAGCATTTAGATTGCTTAATAAACATGTAAGATCAAAAAGTTACAAAAATTACATGTTAAAACCCAAGAAAATACATTTAGGCAAAGTAGGATGCCTAAATGAGAAAACGGTCAAAAAGTGTCAAAACACAAAATGGTTTAAAAGGTTTCATAAAGCTTTATACATGTTCTAAACACTATTGGTACATGGTTGGGCTATATAGCAAAGAGTTAAATACAAGTGTACATGAATTTTGGGTTAAGTTGAAAAAACAGGACAATAGGGTAAAAGTGTCCATAATTGGTATTATGCTTTAAGAATCACACATAGCCATTAAAATAGAATTAGATAATGACTAGTAGTAGTCAAGAATGATTAGACACATGATATATATTTAGTGGTCTAATATGTTTTAATCTTCTATTAGATTAATAGAGATTGAAGGACGGTTGGAAGCGACGAAATGCTAGAGTTAAGTGGATTAGCGTAGCTAGACATACCTAGCTACTAAGGTGAGTACATGTGGCTTTTTCCCACTACGGGGTACATGGAAAAATGTTTATATAGTTTTGTGTGACTTCCAAATATGAAATGATATGCAAGTTTATCTACCTATGACATGAACATGAAAGTTTTACACTATGTTTTGAAAGTATGATTTGGCATTAAGCCACCATGTTTTGAAAGTACGATTTGGCATTAAGCCTCTACGTTTTGAAAGTACAATTTGACATTAAGCCGAATAATGTTATGAAATTATGTTTTTGGCATTAAGCCAACTATGTTTGAAAAGTATGTTTTGGCATCAAGCCATAAAGATTTGAAAGTATGTTTTTGGCGTTTAGCCTATGAAAGTTATGAAAGAAAGTTTTGACATCTAACTTTACGATTATTTATGAAAGAAAGTTTTGGCATCTAGCCTTACGAATGTTTATGAAAGAAAGTTTTGGCATCTAGCCTTACGAATGTTTATGAAAGAAAGTTTTGGAATCTAGCCTTAACGTATTTGTGAATGAATGTTTTGATGATAAGCAATGATATTTTTATGAATGACTGGTATTTAAGATATGAATGAATGCAGCTATGCAAGACAGTATGAACAAAGAACATTATTCTTTGTGCCCGGGCCATGATGTTCCCGTAACGGAACCTAGAGGAATCTACTGGGGTGGTACCAACCCCGTCGCGAAGTAGATGTCCTAAAGCTTATGATGCTAGGATGGACAGATTTCGTTCTTTCCATCTTAGCCTAGACTTGGGGTATCACTTTAAGTGATTAATGCCTTAAGTATAAAAACCTATTTATGATTGATTACGAGTCAAGTTTAAGTAATGAAAGTTTTATGATGATAAACCTATTATGAAAGGCTTTAAAAGCAAAATGATGATATGTTTCGGTTATTATGTTTTTAACAGCAAGTCTTTTGACATGATTTGATTACAAAACTTTTGAAAATGATATATGTTATGTTTACGCATGCTTTGAGTCTAAAACCCATGTAGCTCACGAGACGTTTTCGTCTTACGTATTTTATTTTCATGTCATGTATCCCAAGTTCTAGACAAGAGAGATAGAAGCAAGTAGATAACCCGAGGATATTGGGATTTTAGACGGAGCGAATTCTGGCTCATGTAACGGTTTGTAATCGTAAGTTGCTTTCTATGGTCTTGTATGATATGAAGTTGTAACCCCCGAAGTTGTATAAACAATTTTACAACTAAATGGTTTATGTTTGGGACCAATTTTTTAAGACATGACACGAGGTCATGAGAAAAGTTTTTAAAACTTGACAATTTGTTCTATAAAGAAACACAGTTTTCGAAATATGAGATTTTTCAATACCGAGTTTTATAAAATACTACACCAGCTTATTGTGCTTTTAGCGCTATTGCAATTTTGGCGTTAATGCGCTTTTGGTGTTAATGCGCTTTAAAAAAAGGGACAAATTTTGGGGCGTTACAAAATTAAATCAAATTAATTCTAGATTAATTTCTAATTAATTATTATAGTTTCTAATTAATATATTAACACTTAAATATATTAATAAACTATTTATTTATTTCTATTGATTTATTAAACAATTAATAAATCAACCTTTCTCTCTACATAACTCTACACCAATCCTCTAGCTTTGAGGGCAACCCAAATGGACTTTGCTTCAATTAATAAGATAAATACAATTATAAAGTCATGGCTTAGACACCTAATCCAACAGTCTCCCACTTGGATAAGTCTATGACTTTAATTTATCTTCTGATTAACAAATCTCAGTTTCTAAAGAAATTTTTACTGAACTCTGACCCAGTCAGTTTTGTCCAAAGATAAGTGATCATATGATCCTCCGTCTAACAAGATATTTTTCAGACTGAAGACATGGATTAAGATCAATCTCGGTCCAATACTCTGTTTCTCGATTTCGATTTTGCTTATGACTTTAAGACTACTTAGTCCTGGTTGGCCAACCCTTTTAGTCGACTTCAAAATCACCGAGAGGGCTACAGATATCTGTTTCTCGTCAGGTCAAGGGGCGAATAAGTTTTGACTCATATAGCTATACCATTTGCCAGTCAGATCACTCACAACAATATGTTTTATAACATCGAATTACAGATTCGTTTTCGCATTATCAATGAGCAACTGTCTTGCAAATTACAACTCATATGTCTCCACTTTAAGATCATAAGATGTTATCGTCTCAACATTGCTTATGATGTAATCCATGAAGCAATCTGTTGAGCACGGGTTTATCCAATACTCAAATCTCTATTTCTAAGTACTCATGAACGTTGTAGCAGTCTTACTACAGTGTCTAACTCCTTAGACTATCTACGAACCAGTTCATGACAGTCTTCGTTCATACTTACTCCCTAAAGGTATGAGCGACTGCGGAACTTTGAATAATCTAATTACTCCGGAAGTTTAAACATGCAAACAATGAAACACAATATTAAACAATTGACAAAAGCAGTAAACAATACTCATTTATAAATGTCTATTATAAAATCGCCAAACTCAATTACATTTATATTGTTACAAGTTTCAACCTATCTAATTGCTAAAACTAATATCATCCCTCAGTCCAATGCTCTGAGCATGCTGATTGTGCTTGATCCTACTCAGGGCCTTCGTCAAAGGATCTGCATGATTGTCTTCCGATGATACCCTCTTAACCAGGAGGTGACCTTATTATACCCGATGTCGAATATAGTGGTACTTTCTGTCGATATGCCTGGACTTTCCATGATCTCGCGGTTCCTTTGTCAAAGCGACCGCTCGTTCGTTATCGCAAAATAGTTCCATCGGCTCCTGAATACTTAGGACAACTCTAAGGTCACCAATGAAGTTCTTCAGCCAAGCCGCTTCCTTAGACGGTTCACTCACTGCTATGTACTCTGATTTGCACGTTGAATCAGCCACCGTTTCTTGCATGGTACTTTTCCAAGTCACCGCTCCACCATTTAATATAAACACCCAGCCTGACTGAGACCGACCATTGTCTCTTTCTGTCTGAAAGCTGGCATCTGTGTATCCACTCACCTTTAAGCCATCACTGCCACCAAGTACTAACACCATGTTCTTCGTCCTTTGCAGATACTTAACTATGTTCTTTACCGCTATCCAATGTGCCTTACCAGGATTTCCCTGGTACCGACTAACCATGCTAAGTGCAAAGGATACGTCGGGGCAAGTACATGTCATAGCATACATGATCGACCCTACAGCCGAAGCATAAGGTACTCGACTCATCTCAGCTATTTTCTCATCGGTACTCGGGCTTTGAGTCTTACTCAATTTCGCATTACTTTGGATTGGTAGCTCTCCCTTCTTGGAATTTTCCATAATAAACCTCTTTAGTACCTTTTCTAAGTATGTACACTAACTAAGACCTATGAGTCTTTTCTTTCTATCTCTTAATATTCTTATCCCTAGAATATAGGCAGCTTCACCAAGGTCTTTCATGGCGAAACACTTCCCGAGCCAAGACTTGACCATCTTGCAAGGTCGGAACGTTGTTTCCTATGAGCAGTATATCATCCACATACAGCACCAGAAAAGTGGCTATACTCCCACTAGCCTTGACATATACACAGGACTCATCTTCACTCCTAGAGAAGTCAAACTCTTTGACTTTCTCATGGAAGCAAAGATTCCAACTGCCAGAAGCTTGTTTCAATCCATAGATTGATTTCTCAAGCTTACACACCTTGTTAGGATGCTTTGTGTCTACAAAACCCTCTGACTAATTTATGTAAACATCCTCAGTCAACTTCCCGTTAAGGAAAGCGGTTTTGACATCCATTTGCCAGATTTCATAATCATGAAACGAAGCTATGGCAAACACTATCCTAATACGTACACAGTCTATCCCCCGGTTTACCCCGCAGTCTATCCCCCGCTACGATGGAATCCTACTTCCTTGCGGATGAGCTAAAGGCACTTAAGGAAACTGTTGAAAATACGATATAACCGATCTCCACGAGTAAGGTTTTTAAGCCGGTTACTGTGTGACAGATATGTATTTTGTCTATAATATGCGGAATAAATAAGAGTTGCGGAATAGTAAATCTAAACTAGACAGTATTTAAATGGACAGAAAGCGGTAAATAAAGTAAAAGTTAGAAGTTAAATGTTAGGTGTAATAAACGCCATTATCAACGATAACGTGTTTTTACAATAAATAAAAAGGTTAGAAGTTAGAAGTTAGAAGTTAGATGTTAGATGTAATAAACGCCATTATCAACGATAACGTGTTTTTACAAGAAATAAAAAGGTTAGAAGTTAGAAGTTAGATGTCTCGGTTAAATACAGTCCACATGTGTTTTCGTTGTCACGGTTCAATTTTTATGTCTCGGGTGTTTGGTACAGTTGATTTATAACAGTTTTAATAAATCAATAATAACACGAATAATTTCAAAAGAACTTATCGATAATAGATGAATATGACGATTTTCTTTGAAGCTTCGATTCTTGTTCTTTGCTCGGGTTGAATGAGGTTTTGGTGATATTTAGTGTCGGGTAGAGGTTGTTTGGAGGTTTGAGGTTTTGGTGTCGGGTAGAGGTTGTTTAGAGGTTTGAAGTTTTGGTGTCGGGAAGATATCTTGTTTCTTGCGGTTGTGCGGTTTGATTCTTGTTGCCAAATGCAGAGATTTGAGAGTCTTGAAGTTTCTGGTCGTGGGTTTCTTGGAGAGTATATGAGTGTATAATTCTTGGTTGATTGGGTGTAACAAAATAGCAAGAGAAAGGCTCAATTTATAGTTGCTGTTGAACAGTGCTCGCGTCGCGACCGGTCATGCCGTCGCGTCGCGAAGGTCCATAGCTGGTGGTCGGTGCGCTTTTTGTCGGGTCAGTGCGTCTCCGCTGGTATGTCGAGCTTTTCGTCGCGTTGCTTTTGGTCGCGTTTGCTTTTGGTCGCGTCGCGAAGGTGGTGAGTTGGTAGTCTCGCGATTAGAAAGTTGGTGGAGTCACGTTGGAGGTTCGCGATGATGGTCTTCGCGTCGCGACAGGGAGGTCCGTCGCGTCGCGATCGCTGGGCGATTTTTGGACTTCTGTCTTTGCTCTTCTTCAAGTCGCGACCATGTCTTCTGTCTCGCGTTGAAGGCTTCGCGTCGCGACCAAGATGGTCGTCGCGTCGCGAGTGCTGTAGCACAGTGACATTTTTGTATTTTGCTCTTTGGTTTGAAGCGTTACTTCCTTAGGTTTGGATGTTTTCTCAAAGTTTCTCGGGTCTTGATTTATTCTTGTTTTTGATCTCGAATTCACGCAATCTGGAATAAACTGATAATATTTGTTAGATAATAACAGTTCATCTTATTTCAGTGATTGTCACATACAAAAATATATTTTCAACAATTTCCCCCTATGTGATCATTACTGAAATAAGAACAGATAAAAAGGTAAGGTTGAAAATTCTTGTAATTTGGATAAAATATTTATAAAACCATATCACTTGTTTTGAAAGAGTGTGACTAGATTTTACTTATGTTTTGAAAAATGTTTGTCAAGAATATTTGTTTCTGAATCAAAGTTTCATGTTCAATTATCAAAAGGTTTTTGTATATGTACTTTCATAATATTCCTTAAGATTTTATAACATTTATAGAGACGACAAGTGATCTTAATAGGTCGATTCAGATGAACTTCTCATAGGTATATCTCACACTTGACTGAGGTGTTTGTTTGTTCTGGGTGCAGAACGGGTGTATAATCACTAAAGATGAGTGATATCTCTCAGTTTGAAGGTGTTGACTTATGCTTAATGTGGATTTATACCTATATACTTTAGTCACTTGGTCTTCATATTAGATAATCAATCACATAATACTGGTTTCGGCATTACTCAGTGGGTTTCTTCATTCATGCCATTGATGTTCACTCTCTCTCCGTCGGGAAATACATGTAGAGGGGTTTAGAAATATTCATAGTGCATTTTGCAACTAAGAATATTCAATTATGAAGGCTACAGTATCCCGGTAAATCTTCGGTTTTGAACAGCTATATTTGATAAAGCTTTTGAGAATTCGTTGTTTTGAGAGGTGTCTGTCTTGATGGATTGTTGTTGTAAGTCTTCTTTTTCTTTGGTGATGTGTTCACCTTTGTCTTTATCTTTTCTTGATTTGTGCGAATACACCTTGTGTAAAAGATATCTGATGTGGTTACCAATTGTGATTTGTTGACAGCATTTGTTGGATATGACTTTGTCGTTTCTTCATTTGTCAGATTTGTTATGCCAGATGATGAAGCTTTTCTTTGAAGTGGTTTGATTGAGGATAGGGATAGGTGATATAATAGACAGTTTGTCTAATATATATAAAGAAATGATTGTATCGTCCCTGGTCATTTTGATATCTAAGCAAAAATGAGACTAGCATCACGGTATAAGAGTATAAATCCTATAAGTCATAATGAAAGCACCTTTGCTCACAGAAATGAATTCCACTTAGCAGTTAAAGACGAGGCACAATTTCTCACATGGGTTTGGTTTTCATCTGAATCTCCTGATCTTTTGTCCCTTAATTGATAAAATCGTTATATTTGAAATAAATTCAAAGGGAATAGGAGAATGTACATAACGAAATTTTTGAGATTTGAACCTTCTCTTTAATTAAGAATTAATATAACTGAGAACATTCATCGAGCATAAGTATCTGAAAATTTAGTCAAGAAGATGTTAAATCACATGGTTTTATAAAGACTTTAAAAGGATAAAACTTTATTCTAAATTTTTTTTTTGAATAATTTGGTTATTTGAATGTTTTTGGTAATTTTTGGTTATTTGAATGTTTTTGGATTTTCTTTTTGAATGAAAGTAAACACTCTTATGTACAAACAAAAAGTAAGAGATTAGGGATGGATGTTATCTGGATTCAACATTCCTAGACGGCCTAGGAAGTATTGAAACTTGGTTTCGTCTAAAGCCTTTGTAAAGACATCGGCAATTTGATCTTCGGTGTTTATGAAGTGCAATTCGATATGACCTTTTTGTATGTTGTCTTTGAGGAAATGATATCGAATGTCGATGTGCTTTGTCATGGAATGGTGCACGGGATTGTGAGAAATGGCAATTGCGCTGGTTGAATCACAAAATATGGGAATTTGTGATACTTTGTAGCCATAGTCACGTAATTGGGTTTGCATCCACATGACTTGTGAACAGCAGCTTGCGGCAGCTACATATTCAGCTTCTGCGGTTGAAGTGGACACGCATGATTGTTTCTTTGAAGTCCAACTTACGAGTCTGCCTCCAAGAAATTGACAAGAACCAGATGTGCTTTTCCTGTCTAGTCTGCATCCTCCATAGTCGGAGTCGGTGAAGGCATTAAGCTGAAAATCAGAGTTAGCTGGATACCAAAGGCCAAGAGATGGAGTTCCTTTAAGATATTTAAAAATTCTTTTTACAGCTATAGCATGAGATTCCATAGGATTGGCTTGGTATCTGGCACAGACACATGTAGAAAACTTGATGTCGGGTCTGCTGGCTGTGAGGTATAGGAGTGATCCTATCATTCCTCGATATTTCTTTTGATCAACAGGCTTGCCATTTAAGTCTGCATCTAATTTGTAACCAAGGGCCATTGGGGTTTTTGCTGTATTTGATTTGTCAAGAGAAAAACGAGTTAGAAGATTTTTGACATAATTTTCTTGATTGATGAAAATTCCATCTGATGATTGTTTGACTTGTAGTCCAAGAAAAGTAGTCATTTCTCCTATCATGCTCATCTCAAATTTGCTCTTCATCAAATCTGCAAACTTGATACTCAGAGATTCATCAGTAGAACCAAAAATAATGTCATCGACATATATTTGAACGATTAACAGATGCTTATTGAAAATTTTACGAAAGAGAGTTTGATCAATTGAACCTCTTTTGAATCCTGATTCTTCTAGAAATGTTGACAATGTTGAATACCAGGCTCGAGGTGCTTGTTTTAAGCCATAAACTGCTTTTTGTAACTTAAAACTGTGATTTGGGAACTGTGGATCTTCAAAACCTGGAGGTTGTTGAATATACACATCACGATCAATCTCTCCATGTAAAAATGCACATTTTACATCCATTTGGTAAACTTTGAAGTTCTTGTGTGCTGCATATGCTAGAAAGATACGAATGGCTTCGAGTCTTGCAACTGGAGCATAAGTTTCATCGTAATCGATTCCTTCTTGTTGAGAATAGCCCTTGACGACAAGTCTTGCTTTGTTTCGACAGACTATGCCTTGATCATCAGTTTTGTTTCTGAAAACCCATCTTGAACCTACTACAGTAACATCGGGAGGAGTAGGAACAAGATCCCATACTTGGTTTCTTTCGAATTCAGCTAGTTCTTCTTGCATGGCTTTGACCCAGTCTGGATCTTTGAGAGCTGAATGGATGGTTTTGGGTTCTGTCATGGATAAGAATGCTCCGTATAAACATTCATTTGAGGTAGCGGCTCTTGTTTGAATACCAGAATTGGGATCTCCTATGATTTGGTTTGTAGGATGATTCCTGGTCCATTTGTTTAGGCGAGTTTTTTCAGGTATTTCGATTGGTGTTTCTATGTCCCATTGTTCTTCTTGGTCAGGTGATTCTGTTGGGAATAGATTTTGATTGTTGTCAGATATGTCCTTTTGGATTATAGGGTGAGTATGAGGTAATGAAGGTTCCCCCATAGATGATGCACTGGGATCATTTTGAACAGATGGATTGGGAGTGTTCAACGAGGGATTTGGTGTTGGTAATTCCCCCTCGACTTGATCTGTATTTTCTTGGTTTGATTGTGAAGTTTCTGCATCGGAGTTTCCTGTAGGAAATGTAGAAGATGTTAGAAATTCAGAATTATAAGCGGTTTTGGGTTGTTCAAAAAGTAAATCAAGATCAATTTCTATGTTCATGTCAGGAGATGGTGTTTGTGGAATTGGATTTTGAAAAATAGTATCTATCATTTGTGAACCAAAATGTTCACGATCCAATTTTCTGACATAAAATTCATCGAAGTGGACATCGGTACTTTCTTCAATTACTCTTGTACGTTTGTTCAGTACTCGATAAGCAGCTGAGGTAAAGGAGTAACCAAGGAAAATTCCTTCGTCTGATCTTGATTCAAATTTTGAAAGGTGATCTTTGTTATTCTTTATGAAGCATCGACAACCAAAAATATGAAAGAATTTGATGTTTGGTTTTCGGTTATTAATGACTTCATATGGTGTTTTATGAAGTTGTTTGTGGATTAAAGAACGATTTTGAGTATAGCAAGCTGTGGCTATTGCTTCTGCCCAGAAGTATTGTGGCAGATCAGCAAAGATGAGCATTGATCTTGCAGCTTCGCACAGAGTTCGGTTCTTTCTTTCAACAACACCGTTTTGTTGAGGAGTGTAAGGGGCTGAGAAGTTGTGTTCGATGCCTTTGTTTTTGAGAAATGAGTCTAGAGTTAAGTTTTTGAACTCTAAACCATTGTCACTTCGGATTCTTCGAACTGGTCGTTTGAGCTTTAATTCAATCTGTTTGATGAAGTTGATTATTTCTTCAGGTGCTTCTGACTTTAGCCTTAAAAAGAAAACCCAAGTAAAGCGTGAGTAATCATCAATAATAACAAGGATGTATTTCTTCCCTTTTATGCTTTGGGTTTTTGCAGGGCCGCAAAGATCAATGTGCAGTAATTCTAGTGGTTCAGATACACTAGATTCAGAAATGCTTTTATGAGAGGATTTGGACAGTTTTCCTCCTTCACAAGCTGCACAAAGAGTTTCATTATCAAGTTTCAGAAGTGGCAGTCCGCGAACAAGATCATTTGCAATCAACTTGTTGATGTAGCCGAAATTGAGATGGGAAAGACGACGATGCCACAACCAACTAATATCAGCAGAAGCTTTGGACAAGAGACAGATGTCTGGTTTTCCATAGATAAGGTCCATATCTAGTGGATACATGTTGCCTAGACGATCAGAATTAACTAGAATGGCTTTGGTCTTGGCATCTGTGATTATGCTTCGTTGTTTGGTAAAAAGAACTTCATGATTGTTGTCACAAAGTTGTGATACGCTGATTAGGTTGTGTTTCAGGCCATCAACATAGGCTACTTTCTTGATGGTGAAGTGACCATTTGTTATGTTTCCATAACCTTTGATTCTTGCGGTCATGTTATTTCCAAAAGTAACATCTTGTTTGGATTCTGTGGGTTTGAAGTCTCGTAGAAAGCTTTGGTTTCCTGTCATATGCTTGGAGCAGCCACTATCGATATACCATGTGCCATCCTTGGGCTCTCCAGCACAAAGTGCCTGCAATTAGACAGAAATTTTAGGTACCCAAACCATGGTGGGTCCTGATTTGTTAATGGTTTTTGATAACTTGGAATCATTGTAATATTTGTTGATTGGACGGAACTGTTGAGGTTTAAGTTGATTTATTAGGTTTTCCCAAAGTGAGATTTGTTTTTGAAAACCTGTCATTTGAAATGGTCTTTGATTTTGTGAAAGGTATCCTATATGTGAAGATCTGTTTGATAACCTTTCATTGTATCTTGGATCTGAATGGTTTTGGAAAACTCTTTGATGATGGAATGGAATTTGGTGAAATGATGGTTTCTGAAAGTTCCCTGAGAGATTAAAATTTATCTTTTGAAAGCGATTTTGAATTGGTTTTTGAAACGGTTTTTGTTTTGGATTAAAGGTTTGTTTTTGTGGCACAGCGCTTGGTTTCAAAGGTTTTTCTTTGAAAACAAAGGGCCTGCTTTGTTCTATTGGTTTACTGACAGCTTGAATGGTTTGTTTATTTGTCTGTTGTTTCTTTGAATACTTTTGTCCCAGATTGTTCTTTCCAATAAAGGTTGAATTTAAAGATGGAAAGACAGTTGGAATAGAAGTACTACCAGTTTGATGATCAGAATTTTCTCCATTTAAGAAATTTTCAAGTTTGATTGTGCCATCATTCCTTGTTAGTTTAGTAGATCTCAATTGATGAGTTACTGAACTAGCAGAGTCTGATTCAGATTTTACAACTCTTTTGTATGACTTGTTGAAAAAAGTATCATCTGGGCTACAGTTGATTACTGTTTCATCATCTGAATCGTCCTCATTGGCAGATGAGAAAAAATCAGGTTGAGGAGATTTGGAGTTTTCACTAATTTTCCCATTTTCATTTTCAGTCATTTCATTTTCAAAAGATTCTCTTCCAATTCCTGGTTTATAGTTTGTATCAATTTTGCCAGTTCCTAAGTTGTTTGCTTTAGTGAAAACATCATCACTTAATTTTCTGGCAATATTGATAGATTCCAGTTTTCCTTGAAATCTTTGATTTTCGGATTCAAGAAATTTCATTTGCTTTGAAGAATCATCTAGTTTTAGAATTAAACTAGTGTTTTTGTCAGTTAAATCTTGAACCTTTTGTTTTAACTGAAGGACTTCCTTTTCTAACGTATCTTTTATTTCAGATGAAATAACAGATTGATTTTTTATTTCTAAGTCCCTTTTCTGTTTTAGAGCTTCATTTAATTGTTCTAGGATGTGATTATTTTCTTCAGATTTTCGTTCAATGTCTCTTTCAAGTTTGTCTCTAGTCCTTGTGGATTCTCCAAATCTGAGTTGCAAGGTTTGTAATTCAGATTTGTAGATATCAGATTTAACTATTGTGTCATGATACAGTCTGAGATCAGCTTTTAGACTGTTCTCAATCTTAGTCATGTGGGACTCAAATGGTGTTCTTGAAAGACCGAGATCTGAGATCATAGACCATACCTGATCGATGACATATGGAGCTCTTGTGGTTGGTTCATTGTCAGCCATGAAGCAGAAGTTTGATTGAGCGGGTTCAGTGTCGGTTTCATCATCAGAAGTTGGCCAGTATTCCACGCTAGGTTCGTGGAATGCCATCAAAGCTTTTTGTTTTGCTTTCTGTTCTTGTTTCTTCAGCTCTTCGGCTTTTTGTGCATAGTAGGCTGAGTCTTTGACTTTGATTTTGGCTCGACAATCTCGGGCATAATGATTTAGTCCTTTGCATTTGTGACAAATGATTACTTCATTATCATCATCGTTATTGTCAGCCTTTTGGCTCTTAACGGGTGATCTTTCAGATGTTTGAGTTTGTTTCTGTTGAGATGGTTTAGAATGATTTTGCGGAAATCCAGAACTTTGGTTATTATAAGAGTTGTGATTATTTTGAAAACCGCGATTCTGAAAGTTTTGTCCAAAAGTTGATCTTTGTTGAAAATTTGGTCTGAAGTTTGATTGATTATGATGTGGCAAAAATCTTTCGAGATTAGTGTTTGCTACCAAAGCGCACAATTGTTGGTAATCAGCTTCATTATTTGGATCAGACAAGTCACAAGAATTACTTGAAAAAGCTTGGTTTTGATTTAAATCACTTTGACTTTGATCATGAAAATGTGTTTGGTTTTGCGAGGATGTTGACAACAAAGCAAGTGGTCCTCCAAAAGAAGTAGACGTTGGTGGGTCAATTGATGATTCATACGATTGTAATTCTCCGTACAGATTGTACAAAGATTCAGTATGAATTGCCGGATTTCCCTGAATGATTAGTTTGACCATTTTCCAGCTTTCATAAAGGTTGTTTAAAAATTTGAGGTTTATTTCATGCTGTGACTTTTTGATGCCAAGATTATTCATTTTGATGGTAATGAGATTGAATCTGTCATGAGCATCATGGATGGTCTCATGTGAAAACATTTTGAAGTTGTCAAATTCGTTTAAAACAGATGTTTTCTTGTTTCCAATGATTCTCTCATTTCCTTCAAAACGATTTTTCAAAGTTTGCCAAATTTGGTTTGCGGTTAAAAGGATTATATCATTCATTTGGCTTAGAATACTGTGGGGTATTCCAGACACAAGTTCCTTTTTGGCTTGAAGTTCGAGTTTCTTCCTTTCATTCAGTATATCCAAGTTACTCGTAAGAGAGGTCATGTTATCTGGTAGAGATCCGTCTACACATTTCCACACATCTTCACTTATAGAGTTGAGATGAAGATTCATACGACCTACCCATGATTTATATTCTTCGGGAATAAGAATGGGTGCTCGAGTACCTGAACCTATACTGTTAGCAATAGATACAGAATTTATGTTTGAGTAGTTTGCGGAAGACATTTTTTTGTTAACGAAAATGTGATGTTAAAATGAAATTTTTAAGGAAAACTTATTGGTGGTTTATAAAAACGCTACACAAAAGTTTTCGACAAAAATTTTCAAAATAAATCACACAAGTAATTTTTAAATGTTTTTTTTTTTTTTTTTTTTTAATATTTTTAATTTTTTTTTTTTTTTTTTATTGAACAAGTGATATTAAGATGAAATTTTTAAAGGAAACTTATTGGTGGTTTATAAAAACGCTACACAACAGTTCACGACAAAAATTTCAGATTAAATCACACGAGCTCTGATATCAATTGTTGAAAATACGATATAACCGATCTCCACGAGTAAGGTTTTTAAGCCGGTTACTGTGTGACAGATATGTATTTTGTCTATAATATGCGGAATAAATAAGAGTTGCGGAATAGTAAATCTAAACTAGACAGTATTTAAATGGACAGAAAGCGGTAAATAAAGTAAAAGTTAGAAGTTAAATGTTAGGTGTAATAAACGCCATTATCAACGATAACGTGTTTTTACAATAAATAAAAAGGTTAGAAGTTAGAAGTTAGAAGTTAGATGTTAGATGTAATAAACGCCATTATCAACGATAACGTGTTTTTACAAGAAATAAAAAGGTTAGAAGTTAGAAGTTAGATGTCTCGGTTAAATACAGTCCACATGTGTTTTCGTTGTCACGGTTCAATTTTTATGTCTCGGGTGTTTGGTACAGTTGATTTATAACAGTTTTAATAAATCAATAATAACACGAATAATTTCAAAAGAACTTATCGATAATAGATGAATATGACGATTTTCTTTGAAGCTTCGATTCTTGTTCTTTGCTCGGGTTGAATGAGGTTTTGGTGATATTTAGTGTCGGGTAGAGGTTGTTTGGAGGTTTGAGGTTTTGGTGTCGGGTAGAGGTTGTTTAGAGGTTTGAAGTTTTGGTGTCGGGAAGATATCTTGTTTCTTGCGGTTGTGCGGTTTGATTCTTGTTGCCAAATGCAGAGATTTGAGAGTCTTGAAGTTTCTGGTCGTGGGTTTCTTGGAGAGTATATGAGTGTATAATTCTTGGTTGATTGGGTGTAACAAAATAGCAAGAGAAAGGCTCAATTTATAGTTGCTGTTGAACAGTGCTCGCGTCGCGACCGGTCATGCCGTCGCGTCGCGAAGGTCCATAGCTGGTGGTCGGTGCGCTTTTTGTCGGGTCAGTGCGTCTCCGCTGGTATGTCGAGCTTTTCGTCGCGTTGCTTTTGGTCGCGTTTGCTTTTGGTCGCGTCGCGAAGGTGGTGAGTTGGTAGTCTCGCGATTAGAAAGTTGGTGGAGTCACGTTGGAGGTTCGCGATGATGGTCTTCGCGTCGCGACAGGGAGGTCCGTCGCGTCGCGATCGCTGGGCGATTTTTGGACTTCTGTCTTTGCTCTTCTTCAAGTCGCGACCATGTCTTCTGTCTCGCGTTGAAGGCTTCGCGTCGCGACCAAGATGGTCGTCGCGTCGCGAGTGCTGTAGCACAGTGACATTTTTGTATTTTGCTCTTTGGTTTGAAGCGTTACTTCCTTAGGTTTGGATGTTTTCTCAAAGTTTCTCGGGTCTTGATTTATTCTTGTTTTTGATCTCGAATTCACGCAATCTGGAATAAACTGATAATATTTGTTAGATAATAACAGTTCATCTTATTTCAGTGATTGTCACATACAAAAATATATTTTCAACAGAAACCATGGACACACACATGCGGGAGCGCCAGGTCCAGTCGTATACAGCGCATGAGGTAGATAAAACAACGGAGAATACACAGACGCAACTCCTCTGGATAGCTGACTGTGTCATTGCACTCATGGCAAAGAACAAGTGTGTCCCACCAAGACCCCAGCCACGATCAGAGACGAAGAGGAAGAGCCCATGGAAGTAGATCCGGAGGAAGAGGAAGGTGATTATGATGACACTGCTCATAGTTGAAAGGAATGGATGTAATTATTTTTGATTTCTTTTAGTACATTTTGATTTGCATTTTGTTAGGATTAGTTGAAAGATTCATTCTTAGGGAAGTTGTTTAGGACAATAAGCCTCTTGAAGGAAGTAGACAATAATAATAAAGTAATGGTTTTTGTGTGTTGAATTGTTTATTGTGTGATTTGAAATTGGAGTAATCTGCTGAAATTACCGCGCCGCGGCACCATTACAGTACGCGACGCGGTCTTTTCCCATTAAACGTTGATTTCAACTCACGTAATTACCGCGACGCGCGTCCTTCAATCACGCGCCGCGGTTATCCGCAACACATATATTTGCTTATTGTACATTTCTATGTTTTCTTTTATATATCTGTTTGTGTTTAATGTCTTGTTGAGTTATGCATGTTATACCAAATGGGGAGGAGTTGTCTCAGACAAGTGTGGGGTCATCGTGTCCCCTCCACTTGTCTTGACAACCGGCGTGTTCACTGTTGCGCCACAACTCCAGAATGCGAAATCAAGTACTTTTTGTTTCGAATTTGTACATGTGATACCGAGTACCAACCAAGTAGTCTACCGTCCAAAGGGGTAACTCTTTCTCCCTTATTCTAAATAATAATTTTTTTGTACAACGGGGACGTTGTACGGTTTTAAGTGTGGGGTGTGGACGGTCGAAAGAGTAGTTTTTTGAAATTTTTGCAGAAATGACCAACTTACGCCCAGCCTGGCAGGAGACGCAGGAGGCAGCCTCCACCAATAGAGCCAGATCCACAGCCACAGCAGCAGGAGGACCCAGCGGCCATCCACCGGTTGGCAGCCAGGGTTGCCAGGATGGAGGTCCAGTTGGAGTGGATTGGGGAGGTACTTTTGGATCTAGCTACCCAGCAGGGTCAGCGCCCACGACCATTCCTAGCCAGAGCCCATGATCATGAGGCTGGACCTTCCAAGCCACCAGGTGGCAGTTGATGTATTTTCTTTTTCTTTTTATATTTTTGGGATATATGTACTGTATCTATGACACACTTTTATCTTTTGTTTGTTTATATTATATTTGTTGTGTTGCTTTTAATATTCTGTTGAGTTATGCATGTTATACCAAATGGGGAGGAGTTGTCTCAGACAAGTGTGGGGTCACCGTGCCCCCTCCACTTGTCTTGACCACCAACGTGTTCACTGTTGCGCCACAACTCCAGAATGCGAAATCAAGGACTTTTTGTTTCGAATTTGTACCTGTGATACCGAGTACCAACCAAGCAGTCTACCGTCCAAAGGGGTAACTCTTTCTCCCTTGTTCTAAATAATAATTTTTTTGTACAACGGGGACGTTGTACGATTTTAAGTGTGGGGTGTGGACGGTCGAAAGAGTAGTTTTTTGAATTTTTTGCAGAAATGACCAACTTTCAAAATTTTTAGCAACTTTTTCAAAATTTTTAATAAATTGTAATTTTGAAATGAATGGTTTGTGATTGTGATAACACTGGTATCTTTCAAGAGATACTATTTAGTTGTGATCATGCTATTAGTTAGTCAAACAAGTTGAGTTTTAGGAGTTAGACGATTAGAGTGTTTTAGGATTGGAATTTAGGAAAGAAATGTCAATCTGTGGCCTTTGTTGTTCGAGACGGTAGGTCCGAAAAGGGTGGCCTCGAAGAGGCATTTATGCACCTTACCACCTAAGATCGTCTGGTTTGGGATGGTATTTTCGAAAGCTCATTACACGGACAACATCGAAAGTCATGGACAATTCCCTAATGGCCTTTAGAATCTGAATGAGTAAGTACACTTCATTGTGGACAGAAAGTTTGTAATCAAGGGTTCTCTAGAAAGCCATGAATTCCAAAAAACATTCTAATTAGGTTTTCACGAACTATTTTACTCTAACTCATAAGGCAATAAGCTTTGAAACTGAACACAGTAAAAAATTGTTTGAGTCTTAGTTAGAATTTATTAAAAAACTCTCTTGCTTGGGGACAAGAAAGGCACAAGTGTGAGGTGTTTGACAATGCCTAGTGATATTACTTATTTTAGTCGTTGTTGAGCCCTATTCTTAGTGAAATTATGTCATATATCTCGTGGTATTCTCACTTTTCGTGCCAGTACTTGCTTGGAAGAAAATAATGAAAACAGGGACCAAAAGCGTGTAAATTGGAGAAAGTTAGAGAAGAAGATATAAATCAGGTAAATACGTACACGTGCCGCGGAAATCAAGAAGGCACGACGTGGCTTTGAGGCGGTGGAACAATTCAAATGCCGATAAAACGGGAGAAGATTATTACGTACGCTACGGTTTTCTTAATTGTGCGGCGCGCCTGCGTGGGGAAGAAAATGACTTATTTTGTAAAAAAATTTCGTTTGTGCAGATCATGTTCAGACTGGACCATACTTTTCTCCAGTTTCCAGAGGAGCATGCGAGCTCTGTGGGGTACCGATCGAGGAGACACTACATCGTCTCCACCTCCATCATGCAGCGGGAGGGGGCGAGAAGGTGTCTGGCGAGGACATGACATTTCTTTGGGTCCTTCTCGACCCCTCCAGGTTCCTTCACCTCCCATTTTCCTTAGCAGTTGCCTTATCCACCCGTTCGATGGGTGCCTCAGCCAGCAGTCCATTGGCCTGGGGATACTTCATCACCTGCCTGGCCCGATCATACCGGATCCTCACTGCCCGCACTGTCGCCACATTGACCGCTTTACCTCCATCTCGCACTACGGCGCGAGCATTGGAGAGCATGGGGCTGATTCAGCAGCAGCGCCTAGGACAGTTCGTGAGGGCAGAGACCGAGGCACCCCAAGACCCCCAGCCAACGTACGCCCAGCCTGGCAGGAGACACAGGAGGCAGCCTCCACCAACAGAGCCAGCTCCACAGCCACAGTAGCAGGAGGACCCAGCGGCCATCCACCGGTTGGCAGCCAGGGTTGCCAGGATGGACGACCAGTTGGAGTGGATTGTGGAGGTACTTTTGGATCTAGCTACCCAGCAGGGTCAGCGCCCACGACCATTCCTAGCCAGAGCCCATGATCATGAGGCTGGACCTTCCAGGCCACCAGGTGGCAGTTGATGTATTTTCTTTTTCTTTTTATATTTTTGGGATATATGTACTGTATCTATGACACACTTTTATCTTTTGTTTGTTTATATTATATTTGTTGTGTTGCTTTTAATGTTCTGTTGAGTTATGCATGTTATACCAAATGGGGAGGAGTTGTCTCAGACAAGTGTGGGGTCACCGTGCCCCCTCCACTTGTCTTGACCACCGGCGTGTTCACTGTTGCGCCACAACTCCAGAATGCGAAATCAAGGACTTTTTGTTTCGAATTTATACCTGTGATACCGAGTACCAACCAAGCAGTCTACCGTCCAAAGGGGTAACTCTTTCTCCCTTGTTCTAAATAATAATTTTTTTGTACAACGGGGACGTTGTACGGTTTTAAGTGTGGGGTGTGGACGGTCGAAAGAGTAGTTTTTTTGAAATTTTTGCAGAAATGACCAACTTTCAAAATTTTTAGCAACTTTTTCAAAATTTTTAATAAATTGTAATTTTGAAATGAATGGTTTGTGATTGTGATAACACTGGTATCTTTCAAGAGATACTATTTAGTTGTGATCATGCTATTAGTTAGTCAAACAAGTTGAGTTTTAGGAGTTAGACGATTAGAGTGTTTTAGGATTGGAATTTAGGAAGGAAATGTCAATCTGTGGCCTTTGTCGTTCGAGACGGTAGGTCCGAAAAGGATGGCCTCGATGAGGCATTTATGCACCTTACCACCTAAGATCGTCTGGTTTGGGATGGTATTTTCGAAAGCTCATTACACGGACAACATCGAAAGTCATGGACAATTCCCTAATGGCCTTTAGAATCTGAATGAGTAAGTACACTTCATTGTGGACAGAAAGTTTGTAATCAAGGGTTCTCTAGAAAGCCATGAATTCCAAAGAACATTCTAATTAGGTTTTCACGAACTATTTTACTCTAACTCATAAGGCAATAAGCTTTGAAACTGAACACAGTCAAAAATTGTTTGAGTCTTAGTTAGAATTTATTAAAAAACTCTCTTGCTTGGGGACAAGAAAGGCACAAGTATGAGGTGTTTGACAACGCCTAGTGATATTACTTATTTTAGTCGTTGTTGAGCCCTATTCTTAGTGAAATTATATCATATATCTCGTGGTATTCTCACTTTTCGTGCCAGTACTTGCTTGGAAGAAAATAATGAAAACAGGGACCAAAAGCGTGCAAATTGGAGAAAGTTAGAGAAGAAGATAAAAATCAGGAAAATACGTACGCGCGCCGCGGAAATCAAGAAGGCGCGACGCGGCTTTGAGGCGGTGGAACAAATTCAAATGCCGATAAAACGGGAGAAGATTATTACGCGCGTCGCGATCTTCATAATTGCGCGGCGCGGCTGCGGTGGGGAAGAAAATGACTTCTTTTGCAAAAAAAGTTTCGTTTGTGCAGATCATGTTCAGACTGGACCATACTTTTCTCCAGTTTCCAGAGGAGCATGCGAGCTCTATGGAGTACCGATCGAGGAGAGACGCATTGACCGGTCGCCTGGTTCTTGAGGCGACTATTATTGATTGGGACATCCTCAGGGATGCCGGCATCTGGGGCTAGATAGAGCCATTTTTACACCACACCTGGACCCATGGGGACGCTTCGTTTACCTGCCGGGGCTGGGATAGGCTCATGGCCACCGAGGAGGACGTTGTCTACACGGAGCTTCTACTGGAGTTCCTTTCTATGATTGAGTACACACGGAGGGCGACAGACCCGCGGGCGAGGTTGATACGATTCAGGTTGGGCGGTGTACAGAGGGAGTGCAGCCTTCGGGAGTTCGGGAGACGCACCGGTATATACACGGAGGCGGATCATCAGCACCGCCACTTTGCACAGTTCATGGAGGCGTGCATCCAGGGGCAGCCTGAGCGGGCTGCCAACATGGAGGTTTGGGCACCATTGTCCAACATCTTCTACGAGGCGGGGACCTCTCGGGAGAGCCACCTCCGTGACCCACTCCACCGTCTCATGCACTACATCGTCTCCACCTCCATCATGCAGCGGGAGGGGGCGAGAAGGTGTCTGGCGAGGACATGACATTTCTTTGGGTCCTTCTCGACCCCTTCAGGTTCCTTCACCTCCCATTTGCCTTAGCAGTTGCCTTATCCACCCGTTCGACGGGTGCCTCAGTCAGCAGTCCATTGGCCTGGGGATACTTCATCACCCGCCTGGCCCGATCATACCGGATCCTCACTGCCCGCACTGTCGCCACCTTGACCGCTTTACCTCCATCTCGCACTACGGCGCGAGCATTGGAGAACATGGGGCTGATTCAGCAGTAGCGCCCGGGACAGTTCGTGAGGGCAGAGACCGAGGCACCCCAAGACCCCCAGCCAGCATACGCCCAGCCTGGCAGGAGACGTAGGAGGCAGCCTCCACCAACAGAGCCAGCTCCAGAGCCACAGCAGCAGGAGGACCCAACGGCCATCCACCGGTTGGCAGCCAGGGTTGCCAGGATGGAGGTCCAGTTGGAGTGGATTGGGGAGGTACTTTTGGATCTAGCTACCCAGCAGGGTCAGCGCCCACAACCATTCCTAGCCAGAGCCCATGATCATGAGGCTGGACCTTCCAGGCCACCAGGTGGCAGTTGATGTATTTTCTTTTTCTTTTTATATTTTTGGGATATATGTACTGTATATATGACACACTTTTATCTTTTGTTTGTTTATATTATATTTGTTGTGTTGCTTTTAATGTTCTGTTGAGTTATGCATGTTATACCAAATGGTGAGGAGTTGTCTCAGACAAGTGTGGGGTCACCGTGCCCCCTCCACTTGTCTTGACCACCGGCGTGTTCACTGTTGCGCCACAACTCCAGAATGCGAAATCAAGGACTTTTTGTTTCGAATTTGTACCTGTGATACCGAGTACCAACCAAGCAGTCTACCGTCCAAAGGGGTAACTCTTTCTCCCTTGTTCTAAATAATAATTTTTTTGTACAACGGGGACGTTGTACGGTTTTAAGTGTGGGGTGTGGACGGTCGAAAGAGTAGTTTTTTGAAATTTTGCAGAAATGACCAACTTTCAAAATTTTTAGCAACTTTTTCAAAATTTTTAATAAATTGTAATTTTGAAATGAATGGTTTGTGATTGTGATAACACTGGTATCTTTCAAGAGATACTATTTAGTTGTGATCATGCTATTAGTTAGTCAAACAAGTTGAGTTTTAGGAGTTAGACGATTAGAGTGTTTTAGGATTGGAATTTAGGAAAGAAATGTCAATCTGTGGCCTTTGTTGTTCGAGACGGTAGGTCCAAAAAGGGTGGCCTCGAAGAGGCATTTATGCACCTTACCACCTAAGATCGTCTGGTTGGGGATGGTATTTTCGAAAGCTCATTACACGGACAATATCGAAAGTCATGGACAATTCCTTAATGGCCTTTAGAATCTGAATGAGTATGTACACTTCATTGTGGACAGAAAGTTTGTAATCAAGGGTTCTCTAGAAAGCCATGAATTCCAAAGAACATTCTAATTAGGTTTTCACGAACTATTTTACTCTAACTCAAAAGGCAATAAGCTTTGAAACTGAACACAGTCAAAAATTGTTTGAGTCATAGTTAGAATTTATTAAGAAACTCTCAGCAAGGCACAAGTGTGAGGTGTTTGACAACGCCTAGTGATATTACATATTTTAGTCGTTGTTGAGCTCTATTCTTAGTGAAATTATATAATATATCTCGTGGTATTCTCACTTTTTGTGCCAGTACTTGCTTGGAAGAAAATAATGAAAATAGGGATCAAAAGCGTGCAAATTGGAGAAAGTTAGAGAAGAAGATAAAAATCAGGAAAATACGTACGCGCGCCGCGGAAATCTAGAAGGCGCGACGCGGCTTTGAGGCGGTGGAACAAATTCAAATGCCGATAAATCAGGAGAAGATTAGTACGCACGCCGCGGTTTTCTTAATTGCGCGGCGCGGCTGCGGGAAATTTGCAACTATAAATAGAGGCATTTCCAGCCGAAAACCCTAGCAAAGACCCGGTGGAAAATCGACCTGAAGGCTCTTTGACTCATTGATTTAGCATCAGCAACTCCATATTTGGTATTTCTATGTTTTAGAATTTATTTTCATTTAGCTAGATAGTTAGTAATTGTTAGCTAGTATCTTTGGGAGTGACAACCACTGATATTAGGCTTTAGTTTATGTTTTTGAATCATTTGGTTACTGTTTGTACCTGCGGAATTCGTTTTGGTTAATGAGAATAATTTGGTTACAAGTAATCTTGGTTTTTCGGTGTTTTGATGATTGTTATTGATTGTGCTTGTTTGAATTGTGTTTGGATGTTTGTTTTGACCTTGTTGGACTGTTTTCCTTTGCTGATTTCAGTAGCCAACTAGGTTAGCGTTTGGGGTTTGAGCTTTAGCCAGTGACTGTCCCGTTGGATCTTAGTTATTGGTTTAGTTTATGCCTTGTTTTGGTTTGTGAGTTTGTTTGGATGCCTTTGTTTACTTCTGAATTAGAGATGTACTTCTGATTTCAGAAAGTAACTAGGTTTGGTTTGAGGCTTAGCTTAGTCTATGCTTATTTTGAGATTGTTCAGTTTGGGTTTTCTGAGTTTAGTAGTAAAAAATTTAGAAACTAAGTCCTCTGACTATAGCGTGACACTATAGTTGGTAATCTGTCATCTGATCTGACCACGTAGCTCCTGCGGATCGACCCTGACTACCACTATGCTAGTGTGTGTGTTAGGTTTTCTCTTATTTTAGACCGCACGACGACCTAGGCATGTCAGTCGCACATTGATGAATTCCGCGGTGCGGGTACGTCTTTTCCTAATTTTACCTTGATCTTCAAACTTCTTCCTAATTGCACGCTTTTGGTCCCTGTTTTGATTATTTCTTTCCAAACAAGTGCTTGCACAAAAAGTGAGAATAACACGATGTATATGATATAATTTCACTAAGAATAGGGCTCAAGAACGACTAAAATATGTGATATTACTAGGCGTTGTCAAACACCCCATACTTGTGCCTTGCTTGTCCCCAAGCAAGAGAGTTTTTTTAATAGATTTTAACTAGGACTCAAACAATTTTTGACTGTGTTCAGTTTCAAAGCTTATTACCTTATGAGTTAGAGTGAAATAGTTCGTGAAAACATAATCGGAATGTTCTCTGGAATTTATGACTTTCTAGAGAACCCTTGATTACAAATTTTCTGTCCACAATAAAGTGTACGTACTCATTCAGATTCTAAAGGCCATAAAAGAACTATCCATGACTTTCGATGTTGTCCGTGTAACGAGCTTTCAGAAATACCTTCCCGGACCAGACGATCTTAGGTGGCAAGGTGCATAAGGCCCACCCATTTTAGACCTACTGGCTCGAACAACAAAGGTCACTGATTGACAGTTCCTTTCTAAATTCCAATCATAAAACAGTCCAATCTTCTAGACTCATAAAACTCAACTTATTTGACTAAACTAATAGCATGATTACAACTACATAGTATTTCTCGAAAAATACTAATGCTATAAACAATCACAAACTATTCATTTCAAAATCACAATCTAATAAAAAATTTTAAAAAAGTTGCTAAAATTTTGAAAATCGGTCATTTGCGCAAAAATTTCAAAAAACTACTCTTTCGACCGTCCACACCCCACACTTAAAACCGTACAACGTCCCCGTTGTACAAAAAAATTGTTTACAACAAAGGAGAAAGAGTTACCCCTTTAGATGGCAGATTGCTTGGTTGGTGCTCGGTGTCACAGGTACAAATACGAACAAAAAGGTCCTTAATTTGGCATTCTGGAGTTGTAGCGCAACAGTGAACACGCCGGTAGTCAAGACAAGTGGAGGGGGCACGGTGACCCCACACTTGCTTGAAACAACTCTTCCAATTTGGTATCACATGCATGACTCACAAAAAATATTAAACACAAACAAAACAAGCAAATAAAATATAAACAAACAAAAAGATAGTAGTGTCATAAGTACAGTACAAATACCTAAAAGAAGAAAAAAAAAGAAAATTACATCAATCGCCAGCTGGTGGCCTGGAAGATCCTGCCTCATGATCGTGGGCTCGGGCTGGGAATGGTCGGGGGTGCTGTCCCTGTGCTGAAGCAATCTGAAAAAGTACCTCCCCGATCCACTACAGCTGGTCCTCAATCCTTGCGACCCGATCCTGCAATCGCCTAACCTCTGTCGCCTCCTCCTGTTGTGGTTGTGGTGCTGGCTCTGCTGGTGCTGCTGGTCTCCGACGTCTTGTACTCGGCTAGGCGTAAGCTGGTTGGGGGTCATGGGGTGCCTCAGTCGCCACTCTCAAGAACTGACCTGGGAGCTGCTGCTCAATAAACCCCATGTTCTCCAAGGCTCGTGCCGTAGTGCGAGCTGGAGGTAAAGCAGTCAAGGATGCCACAACAGGAGCAGTAAGGATCCGGTACGAACGGGCCAGGAGGGTGATGTAATGCCTGCGGGCTAGAGGACTCCTGGTAGATGCACCCGTCGCACGGGTGGATAGGGAGACAGCTAAAGCAAACGGGAGGTGAAGGAATCTGGAGGGGTCAAGGAGGACCCAGAGATATGTCATGTCCTCATCGGACACCTTCTCGCCCCCTACCTGTGCATGATGGAGGTAAAGACGATGCGGTGCATGAGTCGGTGAAGCGGATCTTGGAAATGACTCTCCCTGGATGTCCCCGCCTCGTAGAACAAATTGGACAACGGTGCCCAAACCTCTGCATTGGCAGCCCTGGCGGGCTGCCCCTGAATGCACACCTGGATAAACTGCGTGAAATGGCGGTGCTGGAGGTCCGCCTCTGTGTAAATGCCAGTGCGCCTCCCAAACTCCCGGAGGTTGCACTCCCTGTGCACTCCTCCCAATCTAAATCATACCAGTCTGGAACGGGCCTTTGTCGACCCTGGTGCAAAACGGACACTAGATAAGAACTCCAAAAGAAGCTCGGTGTATACTGTGTCCTCCTGTTTGGTCATAAGCCTATCCCAGCCTCGACAAGTGAATGAATCATCCCTGTGGGTCCATGTGCGGTGGAGGAATGGCTCGATATCTCCCCAAAGCCCTGCGTCTTTGAGGATGTCTCGGTCAATGATCGTCCCTCGAGAACTCGGCGACCTACGAGTGCATCCCTCCTGCTCGCAAAATTCACATAGCTATCCAATCCCTCAGGGAACTGGAGAAACTGGTGGTCTAGTCTGAACGACATCTGCACAAAAGAATTTTTTTTTTCAATTTAAGTCCCTTTTCTTCCCCACCGCACCGCAGCGCGGCCCAAGAACTATGGCGCGGCGCGGCGAGCGGCTGTTTCCAATTCCAAATCCAAAATCTCGATTTAACGTGTTTAAACTCAATCCAACTACACTACAAGGTAGCCTAAGTACCAACTAACTCATCTAGGGTCATTATTTGTCAAAATAAACACCCTACGAGTCAGCATTGGCGATTTCTAAGTTTGTGAGTTTTTGGAGAAATCAACCAAATCAACTGCCTAATCACTAGTTTTAGCAAGTAAAAGCTAGTTAGAATGACGTACCTTGGTGGCGAGAATGAAATGAGCAAGAAAAAACACGAGAAATTTTCGATGATCAGAGCTCTACGGCGTGGTGTGTGTGAATAGTGTTGCGGCTTACCTTGTTATCGAAGGAAACCGACCGATCGATTCCCGCGGCGCGGATATGAGCGAACCACGGCGCGCGTACCCCTAAATCAACCCCTGCGCATCGGGTTGGTTTACGATCTCGCGGCGTGCAATTTTCCTGACCACGATGCGGTCATCAAAAAATCCAAATTCTTTAAAACAACCCCACACTTACCTTGGACCAATAATACTTGCAAATGACGATGATATAATTTCCTAATTACTCCTAAGAATACAGATCCTAACCTATGAAAAGATGGGTTGCCTCCCAACAAGCGCTAAGTTTAACGTCTTCAGCCAGACGTACTATTCCTACTCCTATTCTTCTTGAATTCCTGATGGCATCTTCTTGTGATCTGGTGCGAAATTGTCGGCCATCATTGACATCAACGAAGTGAGTTGAGTCATCCTGTCACTAACCCCACTAATCCATTGTTGCTGAGCTTCCAGAAGTTGAAAGACCTTTGCTTCTCTTTCCCTTGCATCTTTCTCATACTGCTTTTGCCTTGCCTCCAACATCTCCATCATGTCCAGCAGATGCTCCTTGTCAATGGTGGACAACGGATGCTCCTATGTTTCTTTTAAGACTTCCTCTTTTCCTCCTTCTCCCGTTCGCATCCATATTTTTCTTTTTTCCCTAACCCCGGGCTCCATCAGCAAGTTGCTATCCAAATTCTTATCATCATACCCTTGAGGTAGAGATACGGGACTTCCGAACATATTTAACCTTCTTTTTCTCGACCCAAAGAAGATATCCAAATCTCCTGTTTTGCAGTCAATAATAGCGCCTGCTGTAGCCAAGAACGGACGTCCTAATATTAATGCGGGCGCATCCTCCTGACTCTCATATTATATGACTAAAAAGTCCACTGGGTAAAAAAAAATCCCCAACCTTCACTATGACATTGGTCAGCTTACCTCGGGATACTTTGGTTGACTAGTCAGCCAACTGTAACACGGTCTTGGCCGACTCTAATTCCTCATTCTTGTATTTATCATACAAGTATCCCGGTAGCACATTCACACTTGCTCCCAAATCCAGCAAGGTGTTCCTAATGACCACATCTCCTACAGTAGCAGTGATCAGTGGTGACCCATGATCCTTTTCTTTCTTGGGCAGTGATCCCAACAGTGCCTCACTAGCTTTAATTGTCAACCTCACAGTGTCAGGTGTGGGAGTCTTGCTTTTTCCATTTTTTTCGCACATCTCCTGAAGAATTCTTGTATCCTTAGGAGCGTTCTTAAGCTCATCCCACAAGGGTTGGTTCATTGATGGCCCCGTCAATTTAGGCGCTTCTTGCTTTGTCTTTCCCTTCTTATCCTTCTTCCTTTGTTTAATTCCAGCTATTATTGGCTGCTTTTCCTCTTGGCCATCCTTGTTCTCCTTTGGTTCAATTTTCTTCTAAATGGGAATTTCATTTAATTCCGCGTCTTTCCTATTCTCCTTTTCAATTTCCACCTTTTCCTTAACTTCTTCTTTTTCACTCTCAGCCTCATTTCCCGATTCTAGCAGATCTTCCAGGGTGACTTTCCTCCATTCAGCCTCGACAGTGTTGACATGTTCCTTTCCGGCCCGCTGACCATGGGTCGGATTGACTTCTGTGGTACTTGGCAGCTTCCCATTATCTCTTTTTCGTTGGTCTTCAGCCATTTGGGCAATTTGCCTCTCCATATTGACGATGGCTTTCACATTGGCCTGCGATTGCTGCTGTGTTGTGTTGAACATCTCATACATTTTCGCAACCAGATTCTTCTGAGTCCCTGGGGCATTGTTGATGAAGTTATTGGGCCTCCTATTGTTGCTGCCACCATTTCCATTGGCATTACCATTGTTGTTTGCCGGTTGATGCTGCCTGGGAGGGTTGGATGATTGCCCTTGGTAGTTGTTCTGCCTCTGGTTATTAAAATTCTGCTGACCTTGGTTATATGGTCTATAAGGTAGTCCATTGCCATATTGACCTTGACCCTGACCATAGACTTGATTTGCTTCTTGAGTCTTTGGTACTCCTTGACCTCCTTGTGGCTGACTCTGAGGTCCATTCTACAGAGTAGACACAAGCCTATCGAATTTCTTATTGAGCTCGCTTATCTCCTTCTTTACATCCTTTTTCCAGTCGGCATCGGCTCCTACTGCTATAGCTGTGCCTACAGTCTTTCTTGTAGAGAAATTCTCCTTGGAGCCATTACTTAACTATTCCAAAAATCGCCAAGCCTCCTCCGGATCTTCCATCATAATAGTGCCACTAAATGATGCGTTAATCATAGCTTGGTTCGTCTCACTTGCTCCTTCAAAGAATACCTTGACCAGTTGCCACTTTGGAATATCGTGATGAGGGCACGACCTCATCAACTCCTTTAGACGATCCCATGCTTCATGAAAAGTTTCTCCAGCCTTCTGCTGAAAATCCTGAATGGCCCTCCTGATTTCCGTCGTCTTGCTTGCCGGATAAAACTCTTGTAAGAACTTAGCTTTGAGTTGTTCCCATGTAGTGATCCTATTCGATGGTAAAGACATAAACCAATATTTGGCTTTGTCTTTAAGAGTGAATGGGAACAATCTTAATCTAAAAATGTTCTTATTAGTGTTCCTAGGGGTGTTAGCGTTGGCTATTGTTATAAACTCATACAAGTGATTGTATGGGTCATCCTGTTTGTACCCCCTAAATTCCGGTAATATCCATAACAACTGAGGCCTAATTTCTACTTGAGATTCTATATCATCAGGAATGTAAATAGGTGACGAGTCATCATACTCCCGTGGCCGGAAGTGCCATGCAACCAATTGCCCCCTCGGTTGTGCAAAATACAAGGGTTGAGCAGGATTACCGTAAAAGTGATGATCATTATATCTCTGCTGACCTTGTAGGGGTTGATGCTGCTGTGCTCTTCTTGGAGGTCCCCGACCTCGGTTCCATGGTTGCTGTGGTGCTGGTGGAACCTATCCTTCGTCATCTTCATCATACCTCTCCTTAGTCTCTTGATACTGGTACTGCTGCTGAGGTGGTTGCTGTTGATATTGTTGCTGCGGTGGTATAGGTTGGAATGTGGTTTGTGGTTTAAAAAGTATTGGTGCTGGTTGTGAAATGGGTTGGGAAACGGGTGTCTGCTGTAACAACCTAAAAATCTTGAATTTATATTCGAGATAACGCTTAAGGTAAAGACCAAAAATTTTGAAAGTTGTAAAATAATGTAGCTTGAAATGTAGTAAAATTCCAAGAGTTTGGAGAAAATTGGTGAAAAAGGGCAAATTAGTCTTTTGCCATGTTTTGGACTTTTGTATAAAAATATTTGAGTTTGTGGGTAAAAGTGTGAGAGGTAGAAGTTCGTGTAATAAAAGTATGTTTGTGAGGGTAATTTGGTCAATTTACCATAAAAGGGTAATTTGGTCATTTGACCATGTGCAGAAATTATTATGAAATTATATTTTTGTTTTGGACTAAAAATGTAAGAGATATATTTTTATGTGGCAAAACTTGATGTTAGTGCCAAAAGCCCAAGGAATAGAACTTCAGGGACTAAACTGTAAAATCGGAAAATATAAAAAGAGGAAAATAACTCTTATAATTCTCAGAAATTATAAGAGTTCTAGAGAGGCTATGGGAGGGTTTTCTTGAGAGCAAAATTCTGTAAATTCTTGAAGATAGAAGAAGAATTGAAGAATCAAGCTTGGAATTGGAAGTTTCAAGCTAAAATCAATGTTTAATTTTCGACAGGAATCTGTCCTATGTCGTATAATTCATAGAAAATCATACGATGTCCAAATCAGGCGATTCCAGTGCCCATGGTTTCGTCTAGATGTCTTTTTCAGTTCATCAGTTGGGGTCCAGACCTCATTCGGTCGTTTTCTAGGGTTTTGAACCCGATTTCCATGGTATGATTTCTGTGTCCAATTGTGTTGTGAAATTCGTTTAAAATCGTGTGTTCACTGGATTGTTCTGAACGTTTGTGTGGAGAAGAACCTTGTCACGAGCCATACTCGACCAAAAGGGATTGACTCAGTTCAGTGTTTTGGTTTGGACTTTGATGTGTGCAATCCGACCTCCACAGATTGCCTGCTGCACACCTAGGTCAAATTGTAGGATTTTTATTTCCCAAATGGTTCATATTTTAGGTCTGAAAATTTGAGGGGAAGTCCATCCTCGTGTCTAGTGAATTCCATCCAGAGGGCTTGATCCAATTCCATTAGGAAGCTAGGTTTCCAATGCCTTCTCTTTGACTAAACCAGAATTGTAGCTGTGCACATTTCCATGTTGCACGATTTTTAATTCTCAATTGGCTTATGCTTTGAGTTTGATTTTTGGATGAGAGCTTTATCTTCATGTCTAGTGTAACTCATCCAAAAGGTTTGATTTATTTCCTTTTATAAGTTAGGTTGTCGGACCAATCTTTTCAAGCTATGCTGAGTTGTGACAGAAATGTTGTTGCTCATTTCCTTCTTGTTGTGTGATTTTTAATTCTTAATTGGTTTGTCTTTTGGGTCTGAATTTCGGAGGATGGTCTCCTGGTTATATCTAGTATGCCTATGTAAGAGGGTTTTCCTTGATTCCATTCCCAAGTGGAATGGAATTGGTGATTCCTCCACTAATCCAGATTTGTGACAGATTGCACTGACAATCTTGTCACTTATTTTCTAAGGTCTTAAAGTGTGATTCAAGTCTCGGTATCTTCTCGAGACTTGTCATGTATTGTGTCTATTTTTCAGAATGTCTGAGTTTGTGCCATTCGAATTTCTGGGTTGGGAGTTATGGTCAATTCTTTGACTATACGTCTTAGATGTCAAAATCTAAAAATGAGTTAATAATGTGATATTAATCTATTAAGATGTAGATTAAGAGGTCTTTAATTGTTACTAAGGCCTAGCTTGTATTAACTAGAATGTTAATTGAACTCCTTAGGTATTCAGGAGTAAAGTTGAAGGAAAGGAAAACAACGGGAAGAAGTGATTTTAGTTAGACTTCTCTAACTAGACAATGTGAATACATGAGATATTTTACCTATTTTGGGGTACATGACAAGTAAGTATATCAAAATTTCTTACAAAATTTCTATATGTGAGATTATATGCAAGAATATTATTTTTTAACTTGTTTGGGAAAGTACAATGTTATATTTGAAGTCATATTTTTGGACTACAAGTCCAATTATGTGGAAGTATGTTTTGGTTATAAACCATATATGTTTTTAAGTATAAATGGGCATATAGCCATAAGATGTTTGGAAAAGTATGATTTGGCATTTAGCCTAGAATATTGTAAAAACATGTTTTAATTTTATGATTAATATGTGATGAAAGTGATGAAGTTTGGCATTTAGCCACTATATATGTAAGTAATGTTCAAGTAAGCAGAAAGTATTTTGTATGACTGGTATTTGTAGCAAGCAATGTTAGTAAGGGAACCATGTCGTGTTCCACCTGCCGGGTTAGGTATGGAGTCTACTGGGGAAAAATCCCCATCGCGAAGTAGATTTCCTAAGCAACTTCTACTGGTGAGGATTGATCTGTTCTTTCTAGCTGTAGAGACTTGGGGTATCACTTATGGTGATTAAAGTCCTAAGTATAAAACTTCAGCAACTTTATAATACCAGTCAAAGAAAGTAAGAAAGATGTTATGTTTACAAGTTATGATATGAAATGATTTTGAAAAGTAAAGAGTTATAGTATGTTACTACTATAAAGTTTTGAAAGATGTTTTATGTTATAAGTTTTATAAAAAGGTTGGAAAAAAAGAAGTTAAATGTTTGAGTCTAAAACTCATGTAACTCACGAGACATTATGTTTATGTTATAAGTTTTATAAAAAGGTTGGAAAAAATTGATGTAGAGACTTGGGGTATCACTTATGGTGATTAAAGTCCTAAGTTTAAAAATTCAGCAAGTTTATAATACCAGTCAAAGAAAGTAAGAAAGATGTTATGTTTACAAGTTATGATATGAAATGATTTTGAAAAGTAAAGAGTTATAGTATGTTACTACTATAAAGTTTTGAAAGATGTTTTATGTTATAAGTTTTATAAAAAGGTTAGAAAAAAAGAAGTTAAATGTTTGAGTCTAAAACTCATGAAACTCACGAGACATTACTGTCTTACGTATTCTATGTTTTGCCATGTATTCCAGGTTAAAATGATGTGCTATAATTAGATGAAGTTTAGCTGGAGTGGAGCTCGAGTTAGCTCCTATTTTAGACTCAAGGTTTAATCCTTTCTTGTTTACTATGGTTAGTTTTGGTATGGATTTGTAACACCCACTGTTTTTAAACATGTAAATTATTGGTTTTTGATCAACCGTATTTTTGTATTCATGTATTTATACGAAAAACCATAGTATTTGCAAACAGTAGAAATGGGGTGTCACAAGTTGGTATCAGAGCCATAGTTTAAGCGAATTAGGATTGGATCGTTCCACTCCTAGGCTTAAACTCATGTTATAGGAAAGTTAGTTCATGAAAGTATGCTACAAGATGTCTTAAATGACTAAGATATTATGCATCACTTAATATATGCAAATATATAATACTAAGAAATGTTAAGCTAACGCTTGGATTGAGCAAAACAAAAATTGACTGTTAGGAAATTTGTATGTTATTTTCCGTAATTGTCTATATCTATTAAAGATTATGTTTATGAGTAGAAAGATTTCTAGTATTGATCACCATGTATTTATAATGGTGTTATATGTTAAAGGAACTAGTGACCCATGAAACCTTGTGGTAACAGCAAAATCAATATGTATAGGTGGTTATGGTAATATGGGCCCGTATTATCATAATCACAGGATATGTATTAAGATTGGTGGAATCGTAAAGGAATTATGGTAATCTGGTGGGTAGGGTTTTTGAAGAGAGTAGTAAGAATAACATAAGAATTATATGCTTATGTAATAAAAACAAGTAAGATTATAAGTATTAAAAGATAGTGTAATGGATATATACCACTTAGTATGGCAAAGTAAAAGAAATAAATATGATAGTTAATACTCCTTAGATAGATTGGAAGGCATTAATGTATATGTCTGCATAGTCGAGAAAAAGTATGAATAAGAGCGACTTAAAGATGAATTATGGGTATTGATTACCTATATAAGAGTTGTAAGACTCTTACATGAAGGATGAAAATTATAAGTAGAGTGTATTAATAGTACATAAATTTTTTAATAATAAAAAAGTGGTAAAGAAGACTTTAATGTTAACAAGTGGTGTGCTTCAGGCATAACCATTTAATTCAGAATCTTATCTAAAAGTCGTGCGAATAATAAATGCATAAGGGAAAGAGAATATCGTTGTGGGATGATAGGATCAAAATGATGAGAAAAGCTAAAGATAGAAGATGGCAATGCTAAAAGGAAGTGGAAGACTAACTTATAGATTGAACAAAAAGGATGTATGAAAGTATCCAAAGATTTAACAATTGATTAAGTAATAATATAGTTCTATAATGAGTAATACAAACAAAGTAAGATACCCAAATGGGGGAAAGAATGATGAATGAGAAATTGTTAAAGACTATGATATTTTAAGTAAATTGCATTATTGTAATGTGATTAAACGAATATGAATTGAGAAATAAAGGTTAAATGCCTAAACAAATGTTAGGCAAGAAATTAAAGATGAAACAAATGATGAGGATAATCAGAAGAATATAATGAAAATCTTTAAAGAAAATTATGATAAAATATTGGTTATTAGGAATTAAATTTCACAACCAAATGAAGGAAATATAATAAGAAATACCAGTAATAAAAGAGTATAACGAAGTAGGTTAACTGAAGAAAACCAAAATTATGTAAGGAAAATGACTAAAAGTCATAATCAATATGATATAAAGAACAAGAGTAAATGTCTAAATAAGTATTAGACGAAGAATCAAAGATAAGATAAAAACTAAAACAAACAGACATATTTCCGGATGTGAATAACGGGTAGAAGTGTTTCATAATTGTGAGAAGTGGTCAGTACATGGTTAATAATTATGAAATGTAAGCATACATATATGGGTGTATATATGTTTACACATATGAAAGAGAAAGTAAGTGTGAAATTTATATATTATAAAAGTGTGAGATAGGGTATTTGGCATATAACTTCGAAATACAAAAGAACGAAAGATAATGATAGAATTAATGGGAGATGTGTATCATTTAAAGATACATAAGAAGTAAGTTTTATATAAAATATGAGATAAAAAGAAAGCTAAGAAAAATATTTTGTTGGCATTAGTTACAACAAGTAAAGAGTAACGAGTGATAATGATGATTGAGGGTTGTGTCAAGAAATTGTCATGGAACGAAAATGACTAAAATGTTTAGTTTGAATTCTTAAACCAAAAGAGAATCAAGTATATATAATATACATTAAGAACTTGTAAGCATGTATTAAGAAGTTATTTGAGACAATGAGTTATATCATATTGTCAAGTTAGAATCATGTTATGACTAAAAGTATACAAAGTTGGTAAATAAATCCTTGACAGCTTTGACTTTTATAAGAGTCAAATTGAGAATATGTGTATAAAAATTTTTTTTGGAGTATGTATGGAGTATATTGAAATTGAGTATGGAATTATGAAATACTAGATGGAATGAACTAGAAACACCAAAGAATCCACATGGTAAAGTCGGGATGCTAAGCAGTAATCAAGGGATAAAATTTATTTATAAAAGTCTAAGGTGGGACAAGAATTTGAAAATTTATATTTGTAATCAAGAAGTTAACGTATATGATTGTGAAACCTAATTACACCACAAGATGGTAATATCATGAAAAGTGAAATAAGTATGAGGTTTTATAAGTCGTTTAAAAATTTGAATTAATCATAATAAACAATTGAAAACCCGATAGAGAAAGAGTAAGAAAGAGATAAGGTGCTAAATTAAGCACTAGTGTACAAGAAAGCAATAAAATATAAATTATTAATATAAGTATGGTACATGGCGTACCCAAAAAGAATGAAAAGTGTATTTATAAAAGTAATGAAAGAAAATTGAAGAACGAGATAGGCACGGTTATATTAGGAAGTATATTGAGTAAGTGAGGTTGAAATCTCATAAATAATGAAGGAAAATAAAAGAAGTATATAATTAGTCATATAAATGACAAGAGTAGCGAAGAAGGAAGTTGACTGAAATAATAGATCAACTTCAATAGTAAAACTGTACAAGTTTACAAGGTCAAATATTGTGTATTATATATAGAAAGAAAGCTAATGATGTCTAATTGCTAAAATAAAAAAGCGGTACGTTGTTTCAACACTTTTAGAACGAGATATGCAGACTCTCGTGAAAGATATACTGTTTCGACAGATTTTGACCCAAACAGAAAAGTGAGGATATAAAGTTTAACGAAAGGAAGAGAATGTAATCCTTAAAAACGGTAATAAATCGGGAGCCGTTAGTAGAAATAAAAGAAAGAATAAAAGTAAACTATCTATGTAACAATGCATGAGCAAGGAAATAAGAAAAGAAAAAGGTGAGAATGAATAAGTAATGAAGTTATGCTTAAGTAAAATGCCCATTACAGGACAAAATATTATTTTAAAAGAAAGATATTGTGTATTTATAAATTTGTATAAATACAAAATTTTTACCAAATTGTATTTGGGAAAAAGTGTTATAAGTGAAGAATATGATTAATGTAATCTCATGAAGTTCTAGTAAACATATGAGAAGGATTACAAATTTAAGCTGCTATTTCTGATAAGAATATGAAAGTATGAAATCACTTTGTAAAATAAGCTTTACTAAAATATTTATATATGAATGAAATGAGGTAAAAAAAAGAGATGTAATGAGAATATGGGATGGGTGAGTTCTTGAGGAAAAGAAGCAGAAATATGAAGCACCTTATGAGAAATTGAAAGAAATATTCAGGAGGAAGAGGTTGATTAAAGAACCAAAAACAATTATAGAAGGAAATATTAAAAAAAAAAAGATAAAAGAATAAAAAATATGACTATGTGTTGATAAAAGGAAGTATTTACTAGGAACTAAACTTTGGCTGAGAGCCTTTAAAAAGGAGGGAGAAGTGATCCCTTAACTTAGTAGTTGTGTGATGATTCCGAGGACGGAATCCTAATAAGGGGGAGGTAGTTGTAACGACCTAAAAATCTTGAATTTATATTCGAGATAACGCTTAAGGTAAAGACCAAAAATTTTGAAAGTTGTAAAATAATGTAGCTTGAAATGTAGTAAAATTCCAAGAGTTTGGAGAAAATTGGTGAAAATGGGAAATTAGTCTTTTGCCATGTTTTGGACTTTTGTATAAAAATATTTGAGTTTATGGATAAAAGTGTGAGAGGTAGAAGTTGGTGTAATAAAAGTATGTTCGTGAGGGTAATTTGGTCAATTTACCATAAAAGGCTAATTTGGTCATTTGACCATGTGCGGAAATTATTATGAAATTATATTTTTGTTTTGGACTAAAAATGTAAGAGATCTAGTTTTATGTGGCAAAACTTGATGTTAGTGCCAAAAGCCCAAGGAATAGAACTTTAGGGACTAAACTGTAAAATCTGAAAATATAAAAAGAGGAAAATAACTTTCATAATTCTCAGAAATTATAGAGAGTTCTAGAGAGGCTACGGGAGGGTTTTCTTGAAAGCAAAATTCTGGAAATTCTTGACGATAGAAGAAGAATTGAAGAATCAAGCTTGGAATTGGAAGTTTCAAGCTAAAATCAAGGTTTGATTTTCAACAGGAATCTGTTCTATGCTGTATAATTCGTAGAAAAATCATACGATGTCCAAATCAGGCGATTCCAATGCCCATGGTTTCGTCTGGATGTCTTTTTCAGTTCATCTGTTGGGGTCCAGACCTCATTCAGTCGTTTTCTAGGGTTTTGAACCCGATTTTCATGAGTATGATTTCTATGTCCAATTGTGTTGTGAAATTCGTTTAAAATCGTGTGTTCACTGGATTGTTCTGAAAGCTTGTGTGGAAAAGAACCTTGTCATGAGCCATACTCGACCAAAAGGGATTGACTCAGTTCATTGTTTTGGTTTGGACTTTGGTGTGTGCAATCCGACCTCCACAGATTGGTTGCTGCACACCTAGGTCAACTTGTGGGATTTTTATTTCCCAAATGTTTCATATTTTAGGTCTGAAACTTTGAGGGGAAGTCCATCCTCATGTCTAGTGAATTCCATCCGAAGGGATTGATCCAATTTCATTAGGAAGCTAGGTTTCCAATGCCTTCTCTTTGACTGAACCAGAATTGTAGCTGTGCACATTGTCCTTGTTGCACGATTTTTAATTCTCAATTGTCTTATGCTTTGAGTTTGATTTTTGGATGAGATTTTTATCTTCATGTCTAGTGTAACTCGTCCAAAAGGTTTGATTTATTTCCTTTTATAAGTTAGGTTGCCGGACCAATCTTTTCAAGCTATGCTGAGTTGTGACATAAATGTTGCTGCTCATTTCCTTCTTGTTGTGTGATTTTTAATTCTTAATTGGTTTGTCTTTTGGGTCTGAATTTCGGAGGATGGTCTCCTGGTTATATCTAGTATGCCTATGTAAGAGGGTTTTCCTTGATTCCATTCCCAAGTGGAATGGAATTGGTGATTCCTCCACTAATCCAGATTTGTGACAGATTGCACTGTCAATCTTGTCACTTATTTTCTATGGTCTTAGAGTGTGATTCAAGTCTCGGTATCTTCTCGAGACTTGTCATGTATTGTGTCTATTTTTCAGAATGTCTGAGTTTGTGCCATTCGAGTTTCTGGGTTGGGAGTTATGGTCAATTCTTTAACTATGCGTCTTAGATGTCAAAATCTAAACCTGAGTTAATAATATGATATTAATCTATTAAGATGTAGATTAAGAGGTCTTTAATTGTTACTAAGGCCTAGCTTGTATTAACTAGAATGTTAATTGAACTCCTTAGGTATTAAGGAGTAAAGTTGAAGGAAAGGAAAAACAACGGGAAGAAGTGATTCTAGTTAGACTCCTATAACTAGACAAGGTGAGTACATGAGATATTTTACCTATTTTGTGGTACATGACAAGTAAGTATATCAAAATTTCTTACAAAATTTCTATATGTGAGATTATATGCAAGAATATTATTTTCTAACTTGTTTGGGAAAGTACAATGTTATATTTGAAGTCATATTTTTGGACTACAAGTCCAATTATGTGGAAGTATGTTTTGGTTATAAACCATATATGTTTTTAAGTATAAATGGGCATATAGCCATAAGATGTTTGGAAAAGTATGATTTGGCATTTAGCCTAGAATATTGTAAAAACATGTTTTAATTTTATGATTAATATGTGATGAAAGTGATGAAGTTTAGCATTTAGCCACTATATATGTAAGTAATGTTCAAGAAAGCAGAAAGTATTTTGTATGACTGGTATTTGTAGCAAGCAATGTTAGTAAGGGAACCATGCCGTGTTCCACCTGCCCGGGTTAGGTATGGAGTCTACTGGGGAAAAAGCCCCATCGCGAAGTAGATTTCCTAAGCAACTTTTACTGGTGAGGATTGATCTGTTCTTTCTAGCTGTAGAGACTTGGGGTATCACTTATGGTGATTAAAGCCCTAAGTATAAAAATCCAGCAAGTTTATAATACCAGTCAAAGAAAGTAAGAAAGATGTTATGTTTACACGTTATGATATGAAATGATTTTGAAAAGTAAAGAGTTATAGTATGTTACTACTATAAAGTTTTGAAAGATGTTTTATGTTATAAGTTTTATAAAAAGGTTGGAAAAAAAGAAGTTAAATGTTTGAGTCTAAAACTCATGTAACTCACGAGACACTATTGTCTTACGTATTCTATGTTTTGCCATGTATTCCAGGTTAAAATGATGTGCTATAATTGGATGAAGTTTAGCTGGAGTGGAGCTCGAGTTAGCTCCTATTTTAGACTCAAGGTTTAATCCTTTCTTGCTTACTATGGTTAGTTTTGGTATGGATTTGTAACACCCACTGTTTTTAAACATGTAAATTATCGGTTTTTGATAAACCGTATTTTTGTATTCATGTATTTATATAAAAAACCATAGTATTTGCAAACAGTAGAAATGGGGTGTCACATCTGCTGTCTAGATACTGGAGTGCCATCGCGGGTCGGCGCTCCCCAATACATGGCAGATGTAAATGGGTTTGTGGATTGAGGTTGGGATAAAGGTTGAAATGGTGGAATCGACGGCGGAGTACATGAAGGTATAGGTGCAGGGGCTGAAGCTGCACCACCAGTAGCACTCTTGCTCCCAATGTGGAATTCTGAAACCGAGGGAATAAATGACATCCCCGTTGCCTCACCCGAGGGTTCCTAGGCAACACTCACTATACTACTACTGACATTACTAAAACTCATTGTATTTAAACGCCTACGTGCACAGATCTTGCGCGCAGTTTGCTCAATCTCTGAGTCAAAATGCAAAGGGGATAATTGCTCACCCCTACGGGTACGCATGCACTAATGCAACACGCCCGAAAAATCAAAAACCAAAATTACTAACTAACCAAAAATCAAAAACTAAAAATTCCTACAAATCACCTATTCTCAAGCTCACAACTCCCCGGCAACGGCGCCAAAATTTGACATCGCAGCGGTCGTCATGCGGTCAAAAATAAGAAAATACCTAACACACACACTTACCACAGTGGAAGTCAGGGTCGATCCACAGGAGTTACGTAGTCGAGACAGGTGACAGATTACCAACTGCAGTGTCACACTACAGTCAAAAGACCTAGTTCCTAACATTTTCCAAAACAATCCCAAAAGAACTAAAACAATTCCAAGCAAGCATTAACTAAACTAAACTACTAACTAAACCTTGTTACCTACTGAAATCAGAAGTACATCTCCAATTCAGAAGCAATCAAAGATAATCCAAACATCTAACACAATCCAATGACTCAAAAATCATTCACACGCATAAATACCGAAAAATTAAGCAATTAACATAAACCAAATGATTATCATTAACCAAATCAGATCCAACAGGTTCAAAACAGTAACCAAACTTATTAAAAACATAAACAAAGACTCAATGTCAATGGTTGTCACTCCCAAAGACACTAGCCACTATCACTAACTATTTAACTAATTGAAAATTAAAGATAAAAACATGAAAATACAAAAAGATGGTTGCTGAAGCTAAATCTCGGAGTCAAAGAGCCTTGGGGGTCGATTTCACACCAGGTCTTCGCTCATTTTTTCGACCTAAAAGCCTCTATTTATAGTTGCAAAAATCTCGAGATCGCGCCATGCATAAGTGGATCCCGCGTCGCACGTAGGGGGTTATCCCCGTTTTATCGGAAATTGAATTCTTTCCACCGCCTCATATCCACGTCGCGTGTTGAAGAATTCCGCGGCGCGCGTACGTCTTTTCCTGATTTTTCCTTGATCTTCAAACTTCTTCCAAATTGCACGCTTTTGGTCTGTGTTTTCATTATTTCTTTCCAAACAAGTGCTGGCACGAAAAGTGAGAATACCATGATGTATATGATATAATTTCACTAAGAATAGGGCTCAACAACGACTAAAATATGTGATATTACTAGGCGTTGTCAATATCCAAATGATTGTTTTGGGTATCCGATGAAGAAGCACCTCTTTCTTCTTTCTGCGAGTTTGTCTTGAGTCTCTCGTCTCACGAAAGCCTCACAACCCCAGACTTTGATGTGTGCTAACGAGGGAACTTTACCCGTCTACATCTCGTGAGGTGTTTTAGAAACCTTCTTGGTTGGGACAAGGTTAACGATATGGGCGGCAATCTTTAAGGCATACCCCCAGAAATAGACTGGAAGTGAAGCTCGGTTCATCATGGAACGAACCATGTCCAACAAGGTTCGATTTCTCCTCTCAGCAACACCGTTCAACTGTGGTGTTCTCGGAGGTGACAACTGTGAAACAATTTCACATTCATTAAGATAATCGAGAAACTCGATACTAAGATACTCACCGCCTCTGTCGGATCTAAGCATCTTTATCTTTCTGCCTAATTGATTTTCTACTTCGTTTTTAAACTCTTTGAACTTTTCAAAGGTATCTGATTTGTGCTTGATTAAGTAGATATACCCATATCTACTAAAATCGTCAATAAAGGTCACATAGAACCGCGTGCCATCTTTTGTGGTTGTTCTGAAGGGACCACACACATCTGTGTGGATGATATCCAACAAACCTTCACCTCTTTCAAAGGAACCTTTGAATGGTGATTTTGTCATCTTGCCAAATAAACAATACTCGCATACATCATCCGATTTAAGGTCGAATGATTCCAACACTCCATCCTTTTGGAGTTGGGCGATGCGTTTCTTATTAATATGGCCAAGGCGACAGTGCCACAAACACGCCTTTTCTATACCATTCGAAAAATCAATATGTAACACATTTTTACCATAATTGTCAACACACATAATAGTCTTACAAGGCAAAGCATTAAAGATAAAAACATCATTTTTAAAAACTAAAATTGAACCATTCAATTTATCAAAATCATAATAATAACCTTGTCTGAACAATGCATGAAAATAAATTATGTTTCTAGCCATATCAGGCGAATAACAACAATTATGTAACTCTAAACTAACTCCACTACTAAGCACTAGTCTATAGACTCCGATCTTGGTAACAGGTGACGTTCGTCTATTATCCATGACCAGATTCAGTCTACCATGCTCCAGCTCCCTACTTTCCTTTAGGCCCTGCAAATCAGAACAGATATGAAAACCACATCCGGTATCAAGGACCCAAGAACATGAAAAAGATGAGTTATTAGAAATTGTGTAAGTACCTGCTTGTGATGGCTTCACTTTGCCATCCTTGATGTCCTACAAGTACTTGGGGCAGCTTCTCTTCCAGTGACCCTTCTCTTTGCAATAAAAACAATCGGCTTCCTTTGAATTAGTGACATGCGGAATGCTGAAAGACTTGGCTCTCGGGGCACTACTAGATGACCCGACATGAACCTTTTCCCTCCAGTTTTGCTTGGGAGGGCCCTTCCTTTTCTTTCCCTTGCCAAATCCAATGGCCAAGACGGGCTGGCTAACTGAGGGTACTCTTTTACCCTTCATCCTGTTCTCAGCAGTACGAAGCATGCGATGCAATTAAGCCAAAGTGGTCTGATTGTTGTTCAAATGATATGCCAATCTGAACTGGTCATAAGAACTCGGCAAGGAGTTAAGCATTATGTCAACTGTCAACTCCTCGTGTACAGGCATCACAAGCTTCCTAAGCTGATCCATGTAACCTTGCATCCTTTGCACGTGAGTGCAGATGGACTCTCCATCCCTAGGCTTGCTGTTTGTGAAATCCTTGAGCACCTCGCACCTCTCGATACGCTCTTGCTTGCGGAACTTTTCCGAGAGCTCTTTGTGCATCTCGTAGGGCTAGTAGTCTTCATATATTCTTTGCAATTCAGGGTTCATGGTGGCAATCATGATGCATGCCACTTTGGTAGCATCATCCGAGTGTTTTTTATATGAGGCAATTTCCTCGGGAGTAGCGGTATCTGGGTCAACTTCAACTAGCTCGGTTTCCAGAACATACTCTTTTTGTTCAAACCTTAGAGCCATCTTGATGTTATGGATCCAGTGTCACTTTGGAACACAATGACAAGATTGAAGTGACATTACCAGAGTTTGAGTGGGGGCGGTTTGGTCAACAGAAGACATCTATAAAAGAAGAAGGTAGTTTTAATTAGGCACATTTAAGTAATCCTTATATTAACCCAAGAATAAATATAAGGCTAGGATCCTACAATAACAATTCACAATATCGAAGAGGGATGCCGTAATCTTTATTGTAAATTTTATAAGGTAGGCGAATGACGATTCAGCCAATTCCACCGCGGAAACATAATCATATTATAATGGAATTCCTAGTTTCTTTTGAGATTTATTGAACTGTTCAATATCATGTTTTAATCTCGGGAATGCCCCACTGTTTGTGACTGGGATACCGAGGATCACAAACCGGTTGTGAATAACCATGCAAATTAGCTTGGTACTCTCGAAGTCAATTATCGTCTCAAATTGACGTGCCGGTTAACCACACACGCTCCATCAATAATGATAAAATCGAGAAACTCATTGCAACTCTTTGTGAACCCCAATTGGTGTGCTGGTAAACCACACACGCTCCACCAACGTTCCACAAAGTGCAATGTGCAATTCCATGGATTAGCATCAATTTACATTTTTGACCTAAAGTAACTAGATTGGGATTTTGTTAATGGTTCTAGTACTTTCAATTATAGCATTATAATTTTAAGAGGCTTAAGCTGTTCTATCAAACACATTCGGCTAACGACACTTGACTAACCAGGAGAGCGGTTGGTGAGAGTGGACACCCATTAGACTACCATTTTATAGGTAGTCGCCCTATACCCTCTTTATAGGACAATTTTGTGAATGAGGCCTACTAACGGTAAGACTAACCAATTTTATCTTACATATAAATATTAATTTTTAATCATAAATATATAAGATATATTTTAAACTCTTTAAAATATTTTAGATTTAATTTTCTTCTATTTTCGCAAATTATTACTTAAATTTCGAAAATTTATATTAAATCTTTAAGTGATTTAATTTGTCTTTTAATTAAACAATTTAATTAAAGTAATTAAATCAAAGATGGGGATCACAAAATTAATCAAATTAATTACCTAACCTTACCCCCTAATCTCGAAAGTAGCAAGCATGAGATAAGGGGTTCTAGTTATTTAATTATTCAACAATTATGAAAAATAACAACCTACTATCCATGACAATACAAAAATTGAAAATAAGGGAAGGAGGCTAGGGTTTTCTAAACCCTAGCCGCCAAGGTCGACCATGGCCTCATGGTGGGTCTAATTTTCGCAAAACACCCAACATCAAGCATAACAATTATATCAATTCACAAGAAAAACAAATTGGCTCTGATACCACTGAAGGGTTTTGCACAAACAATGAACTAGAAATTCCTAAGTTCACATGCAATCCTAAGAAGAGATCAATGTTTTTCTACAATGAATATATAATAAAAACCAAAGGCCAAAAATTAATCTCTAAAGTATAAATCAAGAAAACCAACCTTGGATTCTTGATCCAGAAGCTAGCGGCAAAAGTTTCCTGCCTCAAATGGAGTCATGCCCAAGCAATGGAGGAGGAAGACAGAAGAGTTTCCAGAGATACAGAGAGGTGGCACAAGATTTAGGGTGGCCAGGAGTCTCCTTATATAGTCTCTAGGGTTACAGTCAAAACCCTAGAGGAGCCTCCTTAATGGGCAAGCCTTTTGACCATTTGGATCAAGGCCTCCAAACCCTAATTAGGGTTTCGCCAACTATGGAGGTTCCCTCCATATTGGCGCCAACTTTGGCCCCTGTCCACTGGCCAGTCAGTTATTCAACTATTGAATAAATACAAACCAGTCCCTGCACTTTTAATTAATTAAATTAATCACTAAATTAAATCTAATTAATTCTAGATTAATTTCTAATTAATTATTATGGTTTCTAATTAATATATTAACACTTAAATATATTAATAAACTATTTATTTATTTCTATTGATTTATTAAACAATTAATAAATCAACCTTTCTCTCTACTTAACTTTACACCAATCATCCAGATATGAGGGTAACCCAAATGGACTTTGCTTCAATTAATAAGATAAATACAATTATAAAGTCATGGCTTAGACACTTAATCCAACAAAAACATAGATCCTTTTCTAGTTTGCATGTGAACTTAGCATTATTAGTTCATAGATTGCAGAAAAACCTTTCAAAGTCTTGCCTTGGGAAGTGTTTCGTCATGAAAGACCTTGGAGAAGCAGCCTATATTCTTGGGATAAGGATATTAAGAGATAGAAATAAGAGACTAATATGACTTAGTCAGAGCACATACTTGGATAAGGTACTAAAATGGTTTAGTATGGAAAATTCCATGAAAGGAGAGCTGCCTATCCAGAGCAATGCAAAATTGAGTAATACTCAAAGCCCGAGTATAGATGAAGAGATGGCTGACAAGAGTCGGGTACCTTACGCTTCGGCTATGTGGTCGATCATGTACGCTATGACATGTACTCGCCCTGACGTGTCCTTTGCCTTGAGCATGGTCAATCGTTATCAGGGAAACCCTGGCAGAGCTCATTGGATAGATGTAAAGAACATTCTCAAGTATTTGTGATGGACGAAGGACGAAGGACATGGTTCTAGTCCTTGGTAGTAGTGATACGTTGAGAGTTAGTGGGTACACTGACGCCAGCTTCCAGACAGATAGAGACAACGGTCGGTCTCAGTCGGGCTGGGTATTTCTTTTAAATGGTGGAGCGGTTACTTGGAAGAGTTCCAAGCAAGAGACGGTGGCTGATTCTATGTGCAAATCAGAGTACATAGCTGCTAGTGAAGCGTCAAAGGAAGCGGCTTGGCTGAAGAACTTCATCGGTGACCTCGGAGTAGTCCCGACCATTTAGGAGTCAATGGAACGTTTCTGGGATAACGAAGGAGCGGCTGCTTTGACAAAGGAACTGAGAGATCATGGAAAGTCCAGACATATCGACAAAACGTACCACTACATCAGGCATAAGGTAGAAGAAGGTGACCTCCTTGTGAAGAGGGTATCATCTAAAGAGAATCCTGCAGATTCCTTGACAAAGGCTCTGAGTAGGATCAAGCACAATGATCATGCTAAGAATATTGGATTGAGAGATGATATTAGTTTTAGTAATTAGATAGTTATCTAAAACTTCTAACAATGTAAATGTAATTGACTTTTGGTGATTTAATAATATATAATTATTGATAAGTATTGCTTACTACTATTTGTCAATTGTATTGTGTTTCAATTTTGCATGTTTTACTTCCCAAATAATGTAATTATTCAAATATGAAGTAAGTAGTGAATCAAGAGTGTCATGAATTGGATTTAGACTGTCTAAGGAGTTAGACATAGCAACGACATTGCTACAACATTCATGAGTACTTAGAAAATAGAGATTTGAGTATTGGATAAACCCATGCTCAGAGAATTGCTTCATGGATTATATCACGAGCAATTTTGAGACGATAACATCTTATGATCTTGAAGCGGAGACATATGAGTTATAAGTTGCAAGGCAATTGTTCATTGATAATACGTAAACGCATATGTAACTCGATGTTATAAAACATATTGTTGTGAGCGATTTGACTGGTAAAGGATATAGGCATATGAGTCAAAGCTTATTCGTTCCATGACCCTGATGGGAAAACAGATATCTGTAGGCCTCTTGATGATTTGGCATTGACTGAAGTGATGGCCAACCAGGACTAAATTGATGTGTTCAATTAGAAGTCTTATGTCATATGCAAATCAGAAATCGGGAAACAGAGTATGGGACTGAGATTGATCTTAATCCATTTTTCAATTCCGGATAATATCTTGTTGCACGGAGGATCATATGATCACTTATCTTTGGACAGAACTGACTGGGTCAGAGTTCGGCAGTAGCTTTTTGGAAGCTACAATTTGCTGATCAATTAGAAGGTAAACTGGGAATTATAGTCATAGACTTACCCAAGTGAGAGACTATTGGATTAGGTGTCTAAGCCATGACTAATAATTTTTATTTACCTGATTGATAGTAGCAAAATCTATTTGGGTTGCCCTCACAGCAAGCAGTTTGACAGAATAACAAGAAGAGATAGATATTGATTTATTATGTGACTAATAAATCAATTATAAATAAAAAAATAGTTTATTAATATATTATGTTGATAATATATTAATTAGAAATAGTATTATTTAATTAGTAATTAATCAGGAATTAATTAGAATTAATTTGGTGATTAATTGGATTAATTAAAGGTGCAGGGGCTGAATTGTAATTATTCAATAGTTGAGTAGTGACAGTCCAGGACCACCAGTGGTTGGCGATTTTAAGGATGGTTTTATCCTTGAAATAGAAAATAATATATTATATAAATAGAGTTTGAATTAAATGATGAAAGGTTTATCTCATTTGAATTCAAAAAGGTTTATCTTTAATGTTTATCTGGTAACCACTTGGAGGCTATAAATAGGGGCACCTGGCACCCCATTCTGGCATGCACATTGCTTATGATACGTCATCAAGTCCCCCCAGTCTAGTAGTCAAGATGGGCACGTGCTAGCTTTGACGTTCTAGACTTAGGTAATGGCGATTCACTTTTATCGGTGGATCCCGTAATTATTGCTAACACGACGTGTCAGTTTCCATTATTAGTACATTTCCATTTTCCCGCTTCTTATCTTTATTTCTCGATTAGGGTTTTGTTTTACGCTCATTTCTTTGTCTCTTCTCTTTCTTTTCTTCTCCGTTCTATTTTCTTCTTTCGTGGTTTATCGAAAATGGTCGGAGTTGCCGATCAAGAGATTGCTGATGAGGTTTATGGCCCTTTGGTTGAGAAATACGGTTTCCAACCTAAAGAAGGTGTTCTAGTTCCTTCCGACGGTGCCATCTACTCCCTTCCCCCGAAGGAAAAACGGGCATTTTCTTGAAAACTTTTGATGCCGGTTATCGACTTCCAACATCAGATTTTAAGGATGAAGTGCTTCGGTAGAACAGTGTCGGATTCCATTAGCTAACTCCAAACTCAGTAAATAAGATTGTTGCTTTCGAGTTATTATGTCGTTCGCAATGTATTGTGCCTGATTTCTTTGTCTTCAAGCACTATTTTCGTTTCGCTGCAGTTGGGGAAAGCTATGCTTTTTACAGAAGAACCAACGTTCATACCCTGGTACCTGAGCCTAGGTATTCACCCAAAAACTGGCAGGATCACTGGTTATGGGTGAATGCTTCAAGGGTAGGAGCTCGATACCACCGTTCCGGAGCGGCGTCTGACCAGATTCCTAAGTTGTACCCTCATCAAGAAGCGGTAGTGAATATTTTGAATAGCTTTCAGGTAGCGTCCGATGAATTTCCTGAGCATATCTTGGCTGGCGGGGGGATGAGTACTGCCTGAAGAATGTGGGGCTAGATGCCTGAGTTTTTTGTTTTTCGTAAAGGTTTGTTACTGGTTTCCTTATGCTCTTCCTCTTTCTCTCCCCCCCACCTTATATATATATATATATATATATATATATATATATATATATATATATATATATATATATATATATATATATATATATATATACATATATATATATATATATATATATATATATATATATATATATATATATATATATATATATATATATATATATATATATATATATACGTGTGATGTCTGTTCGGTGTGTAGGTGTTCATTGTAAGGTTCGTTTTGAGGATGTTCTTTCAAACAGTTGCAAGAGTGAGGTTCAGTATCGTGAGGTTGACCTGGTTGATAAGGTACCTCCTTCTTTTGCGTTTCGCAATCCCGATACAATTTCTCGCATCGAGAATGTTCAGGCAAAGGAAAATGAGAAGTCCAAGGGAGAGAAATCCAGTGATGTTCCATTAATAGATGCTAAGGTGGAGGGTCTGTCTAAGGGAAATCGCGAGGGATCTCAGGAGTTGGTGGTTGATAGTAAAGAAGGTATTCTTGAAGAATCGTGTAAATTGTTAAGCAAAAGGAAAGTTGTTTGGGATACGACGGAAGGGTCGAAGAGTTCTAGGGAAACCAGGTTAGTGAGGCGAATAAGTCGTTGCAAGTTGCTGAGCAGTTTAAGGGAGGATGATCTTCGGATCATCGAGATCCCAGATGATGATGTCGCTAAGGATTCCCAGGTGCCGCGTGGTTCTAAGGATGTTGGTGAAAAAGGTAAGGAGGTTCCTGGTGTTGAGGAGATATTGGTTGAATCTGAGGATGTTAAGGGTCGGGGTAAAAAGATTGTTGGTGGTGTTGGACCTGTGGAGATTAATGCTGGTGATGCTAGTGAATTTGATTCTGGTGGAGGTGGAGAATTTAGCTCAGGCAGGGGTGGTGATGCGTTGGGAATTCACGTTTGGACGGACTACTCGTCTTTGCCTTTTGTTCCTAATTGGAAACTTTTGAACGGTTCTCGCCTGTCTTAGCAAGAGGCTGCCGTTGACTTTGCCCTCCATGTTTTTCCTCCAGCTGCCGATTCAGAAATGGAGAACTTTACGCATGATGGTCTGGTTAAGACATTAAGATTTGCATCCACTCAATCAGCCTATTATCTTCCAGCTGCGGCCAAAAGAATTGAGCATCTGGCTACCTCTTCCACGAATCAGGAGTCATTCAAGTTGGAAGCTCGTAAAGCTTTGGCGGAGAAGACTCGTCTACGAGCGACGATGGAAGAGCTGAAGGTTCAGGTAGCCGGCTTGGAGAAAGTTGCATGTGAATTTGATCATAAGCATGAGCTCCTGATGTCTGAAAAGATGTCTGTGGAGGTGCAATTGGCGAGTACTCAGGAGAAGCTAGATGTAACGCCCCAAAATTTGTCCCTTTTTTTGCGCATTAATAGCAAAACACAGTAGCGCCAAAAGCGCATAAACTTTAAAACACAATAGCGCTAAAAGCGCATAAACGTTATTACATCGTGTTTTAAATCATTATATGACAAAATGTTAACTTTTAAAACTTTTCTCATGACCTCGTGTCATGTCTTAAAAATTTGGTCCCAATAAAAACAATTAAGTTGTAAAAAAAATGTTTATACAACTTTGGGGGTTACAAAACTCATATCATAACAACCATAGTAAAGCCTTAAAACATCTCAAGCTAATGTCCCATAATTTCACTATTATTCTACCGAAAATTCGGCATGACCTTTGGGCTAAACGGATAAAAATCTATACTAACTTGACTTAAAATAAAAATAGCCCAAAAGCATTATGGGACATAGCAAACTTTACAATACAAGAACAACGGTTATTCTAAACCATTACCATGATATCTCTCAACTATACATCACATCATAACTATACCGTATTGAAGATAACTCTATCTTCTGATTCTCTTTCTATCTATATTCCACATGACATCTTCTAAATCATCTTCTTCTATCATCTGGTAATAGGCTTCCTGTTCCTGAGTACATACCATTTAAAACAAACATACGTAAGACAAATATGTCTCGTGAGATACATGGTTTTAGACTCAAAACATTTTAAAAAAAGCATAACATAATATCTATCGTTTCCAAAGCCTTTATAACCAAACCATATTATATCTCTTGCTGAAAACATTTAAAAGCATAACATATATTATTTTCAAAGCCTTTGATAATAATTTGTCATCATAAAACTTTATTTACTCAAACTTGACTGGTATTCATTCGTGTTTGGAACTTTATACTTAGGGCCTTAATCACCTTTGGTGATACCCCAAGTCTATATTGAAATGGTAAGAACGTAATCAAACCATTTCAGCATCGTATCACATGCTTTGACTGGTATCTCCACATGCTTTATTTTTATACTTAGGATAACCACACTGAGTGATTTTCCCAATTCTATACTAAGATGGAAAGAACACAATCAGTCCATCCTAACATCGTGTGTTTTAGGACATCTACTTCGCGAAGGGGAAGGTACCACCCCAGTAGACTCCTCTATATTCCCTTATGGGAATATCATGGCCCGGGCAAAAGTGGGTAACATACTAACTTGCATTGCTACATTCATTCATATCTCAAATACCAGTCATAAAAAGGAAAACATAATATGATTTGACATCAAATTACTTGCTGAAATCACATTAAGGCTACTGCCAAAACAAACTTTTCAATTCCGATTCGGTTTGATGTCAAATCACACTTTTCAAAACATATTAGGCTTAAAGCCAAATCGTATTTTCAACTCATATCGGGCTTAATGCCAAAACTTGCTTTCAAACCGTTATAACTTTGTGCCAAAATATACTTTTCAAATCACTTGGGCTTAACATCAAATTATACTTTCAAAACATAGTCGGCTTAATGCCTAATCATACTTTCAAAACATAGTTGGCTTAATGCCAAATCATACTTTAAAAACATAGTTGGCTTAATGCCAAATCATACTTTAAAAACATAGTTGGCTTAATGCCAAATCATACTTTAAAAACCATTTAGAAAACCTTTACTCATGAAACATTTAGCATAACATTCAACATAAAACATTCAGTAATTAAAACTTGTTGCTATGTACCCAGTAAAAATCCTCATGTACTCACCTCGGTAGCTAGGTATGTCTTGCCACTAAAATCCACTAGCTCTTGACTCTACTTGCTTCCAACATCTTTCACCCTCTATTAATTTAACAAGAGGTTAGTTCATACTATTCAACTAAACACATAAATTTACCAAAATCATACATGAACTCTTTCTAATTATCATCTAATTTCATCCCAACCTTTAATTACCCCCTTTTCGTCCCACTTGGACTAATTATGTATTTTCTTGAGTTTAACTTGTTATTTAAATAACTTTATATGTCTAACATACTTATAAAACACTAGTAATTGCTTAGATGTCAAAACATCTATCGTTTTATCCTTTTATGCAAATTTTGACAATTCTTAACCAATAAAGTTTCTATAAATGGGAACCGTCAAAAACTTGATATTTTTCACCAAGTTGCCACCCACATATTCACCTTACATTAGAATTATTATCTAAATTAAGTTCCATGTTCTATTTCATGCTCTTTAGTACATAACAAATCTTGTCCCAAAAGTTGGAATTCACAATTCCATTCCATGGTTCTTTACATATTATAACTACAATCACAATTAAGGTATCCTTCTTAACCCACATATAGCAATTTCCACTCATGTGTCCCCTTTATACGTAAACATAGTCAAACACAAATATTACATCAAATAATGTAATTTATGATTCCATTCCTTTATCCTTATTCCAAATTTCTAGTTCTTAACATACATGTATACAAAAATTCCAAGTCAAGACATCAAATCTATAGCTTTCTAGTGTTCTTGAACTCATAAGATGATAAAATCAGAAAAAGCCAATTCAATATTAACATGCATTCAAGATCTCCCCAAATTTCAGAGATATCTTACTTAGGGTTTATGAATTTACCTTCAGCTTGTCCCAAATCAGAAAAATCAGAAGTATTCTTGACTATCTTTATGAAAATCGGACCTGTAGGAGATTCTCATCAATATTAACTTGCCAAATTTGACATGCATACCTGATTTCCAATTCCATTTCAGAATTTAATTAGGGCTTGTAGATATTACCTCAATTTTTGTCCAATATCGAACAAAAAATCTAAAATCGAGAGTGGAATCACCCATAATCAGAGCAATGTAGCTCTACTGTCCCATTCCCGCCGTCGTCGGACCACCAGGTCGCCGGAGTCATCACCGGTAGCAGCATTTGCTGCTGTCGCATTCCTCTTCTGTCCCAACTAAAAATCGCGAACCATAAGACCAAACCCCTAACATTGTCGTCGTCTGTCACCTCTCAATCCCTCTCGATTTTTGCTTCTCGTTCCTGAAAATCGCACACACAATCGCATGTGTTTGTGTGATGTCTGCTTCTCGACTCCATCTCCTTTACCCGTTTTCTTTCTTTGTTTTCTTTTTACGTGAATAAAGCAGTCCACAGCACCAAATACGCACACAGTAAAGGAAAGGTCAAAAGGTCAAAAACTGATTTTGACTAAGTTGTCAGGAAATTACAAAAATACCCCTGCCCCTCTTCATGCCTTAGAAAGATTTTTTGCATTTTGCCTGATTTTTCCCAAATTTTAAGCTTACATATCTCCTACATATGGCATTGGATTTTTGAAAACTTTATATCGTTGGAAAGATGGGAATGAGATTTACATTTTATGCTTACTGACTCAAATCTGAATCTAACTATATTTTCTGCTATCGGCCCCTAAACATGACCACTTGACCATATTTGTCACTTTTTGACCATCTTTAACCCTTCATAACTTCTTTGTCGTAACTCCAAACAATCCGAATCTTTTTCCTATATTCTTATTACATCAAAATCTACAAAAGTTTCCTTGATGACTTTTTCCCCAATTCCTTACATATTTTTAGATATAAATTTTTAAAATTTAACAATTAATCTTTTCACTTTTAGTCCCAACTTTCCATTTTAGCCATCGGGTCTTTTAATCAATTTCAAAAGTGAAATAATACTTCATTGTGACTTAATAAACGGTATTAAAACCCGAGTTTCCATATTTTCACATTCTTTGACCAATTTACCCTTCCACATACATTAACTTGTTTGGACCTCAAGCATCTTAGCATCAATATTCATAGCTTAAAGCCCTTATTTCATATACTAAAATTTAGGTTGTCACAATTATCTACCCTTTAAAAGGATTCCGTCCTCGGAATCACTAACATGATAATGGGATTAACTTAAGACTACATAGTCCAATATAAAGTAAAATTTCTTACTAAGTCCTTAACATGCAACTGACTCCTAGTCCTCATTGCTTTGCGAAATACCTTTAGTAATCAACCTTTTGACATAATCCACTTTCACTTCTCATGTTCCATTCACTTAACTCATTATCACGAGAATGAATTTTCCACTAGTATCATTGAGGATTCCTGACTTTATATGTCACAAACAGTTTAACTTTTTGAAGTCAACATGTTATCCATTTACTTTTGTTAATTACTTGTCATCGAAGCATAAATACTTCCCCATCATAATTATTCTCCCATGATTGAGTGTACCTAAATCCACATAATAGCTGCGTGGCTATTTACTCAAAGTAGCATTCTACTTTGTCATTCTAACTTAGCCGTCGGTCATAAGACCTTATCTCCAAGAGTCTTTCTTGCCTTTGAATTCTTATATCATGAGTGACTATGACTATAAGATTAGTCATACAATAATATCAGTTCATTCTAGTACAAGCATTACTTCTTAGTCTTTCTATCATTCACTTGTTTAATCTTTGAACTTTACTATGTTCCAAATTTCTTTGACCATTCCTATTAGTCGTGGTATAACCTGTATTAACATGATTGTGTTACCATAGACGATTAGAGAATCATCCATCTTCCTTTCGTTACATATGTACCAGTAGTTCAGTCACTACCAGTGACTCTTGCATCAATCATTGCCTTCAAAAACTATTAAACAGCCTTCCTAATTCAGGAATTTGCAGCTACCTGTCTCGTGACATTCACAAGCATGCTTGCATCTTCTAGATACATCTGTAAAAATCGAGGATCTTGCTTGGAGTTTCAATAGTCTGTATGGCTCATGCGAAAATTTACTTCTACAATAGAATCCAATTCCTTGCATCATCATCCCATTGTTGACATGCATACTTCAAAGTATTCTTGTGACAATTGTAAATTTTGGTCATCAAAAGTCAACTATAGTCAAACGAAGCGTACGTTAATCTATATGTTGAAAAGTTATTTTCCATAACTTTTGCAATGAATTATTAATATTATAGTATTATGTATGCTAAATCAAACAAATATCGATTTAAAAGTCGAAAATACGGACAGCAAACTACTGTAGCGTAAAAATTCGATAATCATACAATTATTATTTTGAGAATAATAATATTCATAAAGTGATCTACTCGTAAACACGAATCCATAGACATAAACAACGTTTAAAACGGAGCTCGTATGCAATAGATATGACTATTATAAGAAAACAAGCCAGTGTTACACTGGTTTTCTTTAAGTACATAAACCATTTCGATCCGTTGAGGCACTTGCACACCTCAGATGGAAATTCCGAGAACATTTTTGGACTCAGCCTATAGTCTATTATTTGATTTCATACTCGAAATATTTTTAGTAAAAATATTTATAAAAGTCGAAAAATCGGATGTGTCGGATAAAGAACGCATATTTAAACGTGATTTCCCAGAGTTCTACAAATCGAAAAATAATTTCGTTTGGGTTTCTGAAACCGGTGCACTCGACTCGACAATTCTCCAGTCTCGAAAAAAATATTAGACCTCGGGATCTTGCGCACGAATTATGTCATTCATGACATCACCTTCACCAAACCCCTTTCACCAACCCCATTCACCAACCATTCACCAACCCCAACTACTCCATGAGACTATAAATAAGAGGCTTTGCATCTCATTTTTCTTCACCAATTCACCAAAGCTTCTAGCTTTTTCTTTTTTTCTCAAATTGCTCTCCTTTTGGCTAAGAACACCACCACCATTGGCCATCGCTCCACCACTGTCACACCATCACTTCGTCGCACAAAACCTTGTTGTTTTGTGGTGTTATTTCGCGGTGCTTATCAAACACGATCGTTCTTATATCTAAACCGAAATTACGCTTCAAAGGTGAGTTCATACCCCTCATTTTCATCTTTTCAAACCTTTTGGGGGAGAATACAAGTTCTTTTACTATAAACGTTGTTTATTTCAAGTTTATATGTGTTTTATTGTTATACATGTTGATTTACACAAGTTTATAAAGTTAATATTTGTGTAAAAATGCTCTTGACATAAAATATGAATAGATCCATGTATTATGAACACTATGACATATTAAGTTGGGCAAAGATTACAAAAACCACAAATAAACCATACAAAAATACTAGATCTTAGACAAAATATTATAAAGATGAACTTGACATAAAATATGAATAGATCCATGTATTATGAACACTTGGACATATTAAGTTATGTAAAAATTACAAAACCACAAATAAAGTGTACAAAAATACTAGATCTTGGGTAAAAACGTTATAAAAATGAAGACTGGTAAAAACTACGTTTTTATAAACAAAAATATTATTTTCCAACAAAAAATGGTTATAACCAAGTTATTACACCATTTTTGTGAGAAATATCTTAAAAGATGATATTTATAAACATTTGAACAAGTTATTTCGTTATTATTCGCAAAATATGATTGTTACGACGAAATTACTAAAAATAGACTATTATTGAAATAGTTTACGAACATAAGGTTCTATTGACGCTTAAACATGACAAAAATAATTATATAAAATTATATAATTATTAAACAATACTATATTATCATGGGAAAAATGATAATTGATGATTACAAGAGTTTTTATATACAAATCGTACGTAAACAAGTTGATTGAAATACATACATTTCGTGAGATGAATCTTCACAGTACTTTTATAAGTACCTACTATAAGTCCTGTACATTTATAACCAGAGTCTCGGTAAGAGAGCGCGATATTTGAGTATAGATCTATACGGGGCTTGACAACCCCGCACCTGAGCTGCTCGCTACAGCTAGACCGGCAGGTCTGAGGTGTCCAAATGTCTACCATTTCGACGCTTGAAGAACGTCACAACAGGCCAACTAGTCACAGTATGGTTATAGGGTATCTCACGGGGAAAAATATCAACTTAATAATTTCTTTTATAAATTATTTACGTAAAATTATACACTTCAAAGGAATTTACACAACAATTATACATATTACATTTTAGTCTTTGGGAGTTAAAGACTTGGTCATTTTTATAAGAAACTATAGGATTTTCTTGGTTCTCAATTACTATCGTTTACAAACAAAGGGCTTTTCTATTACAAAATCTTATGAACTCACCAACTTAATTGTTGACACTTTTTCAACTATTTGTATTCTCAGGAAACTAACAAGGTAAATGCAAGCGCTACAAGATATGACGTTACGACGTCATTTTTATCTATCTTGATATCATTTCAATTGTATTTGAGACTTGAAATAAGTAAACTTAGTAACATTTGTAATTGATTTAAACGATGGTTGTGTGCTTGGAATTCACTACTATTCAACTTTGTTATGATATTGTTCATGAAGTCATCCACTCTCGAACTATTCCGCCAATACGGTTTGAGGGTGTGACAGATTGGTATCAGAGCATTGTTTATAGTGAACTAAGTATATCAATCCATTTAAGATATATAACTATAAATACAATGGGACTAAAACTCTCGAAAACATTTTTGTACAAGTATACTTTTAAAATTATAACGATAATTTTTATAAAAGTATAAATACACACATACATACATACTAGAACGATATTATAACGAAAAGATACAAAAGTGGTAAGATGAGTTGAACACTACGGATAGGCCTAAGTGTTTTGGTAATTATATCTTGGATAAATAGAGCCTGATCAACTGTATTGATCCAAGATATGATTAGCGCATACTTAGGAATAGTCGTGGTGAGCAACAAGTCCAAACACTTACCAATAACCAAATAACTAAACATAAAGTTAAAATACTATGGGAGTATTTTAAGACACTATATAACTAAACACAGAGTTAAAATACTATAGGAGTATTTTATGAATACTACGAAGTCGTACACTTAGAATTTTCTCTTACATACCTCTCATACCCCTTAGAAATCACCTTACTTATAATAACTTCTGAAGACTTACAAAGAACCATATACAAAGAAAAACACTAGAACGAAACATAAAACAAAAATACTATACGGGTATTTTGTGACACTATAGAACCATACATCTAGACTCTTTATGCACCTATTATACCCCTATCACTTCATAGTCGACATAAACGTATAATAGAAACGCGGTACCTTGATAACCCTTACCAAAAACTAACCAACGCCTGTGAAAGTGGAGCGCTATATCTGGGGGCTATCTCCTCAGATCCAGGGGAATGTAGAATCAGCAAGCCCCGCTACCTTCGACAGCGCCAAACGACTAGCCCAACGACTAGTTGACCATGGGGTTCGCCAGGGAACCATGACCCCAAGAACTGAACAACCAAAGGAGAAGGACCACAAAAGGAAACCCTGGAACAGGGGGAGGGGTCAGCCTAACCAAGAAAATGCCAAGAGACAACAGATTGTGGCAGTCCGTGCAGCCACTGTCCCGACTACCCCTACAACAACCAAGCAATATAATGGGACACTACCCAAGTGCAACAAGTGTAATTTCCACCACACCGGAGCATGTAGGGAGATGCACTGCTCGAACTGTAACAAAAAGGGGCATACCGCCCGTTTCTGCAAGGCGCCAGTTCCACAAACCACCCATGCCTCCAATGTTGGGGTGAGTCAAGCTTGCTGTGGTTGCGGTGAGACAGGGCATTTTAAACGTGATTGCCCAAAGACAAAGAACATAGGGAGAAATGGAAGAGTTCTAGCCATGGGATGCGCGGAAGCAGTAGAGGATCCTACCGTGGTTACCGGTACGTTCCTCGTCAATAACTCATATGCTTGTGTACTATTCGATAGCGGTGCGGAGAGGAGTTTCGTAAGCCACGAGTTTAAATACTTATTAAAACAAAAACCTCAACCACTCAATGAAACATTTACAGTAGAGATGGCAAATGGCAAAACTGAAAGCACAAACGACATATACATAGGCTGTACACTTACTCTGGACGATCACTCCTTTCAAATCGACTTAATGCCTGTTAAAATAGGAAGTTTTGACGTAATTGTTGGTATGGATTGGCTAATTCCCCATCATGCCGACATCATGTGTTACGAACGAGGAATCCGACTTCATCTGCCGGATGACAAGACCTTTGTTGTCTACGGTGATAAACCCAGTACCATCCTCCGAATCGTGTCTTGCATCAAAGCCCGAAAATATCTACAAAAAAGATGCCATGCCTTCTTAGCCCACGTTGTTGACGAGAAGAAAGAAATAAAGAGCATCAAAGAGATCCCCAAAGTCTGCAACTTTCCCGATGTATTCCCAGAAGACCTTCCAGGAGTACCACCCGCACGACAAGTCGAGTTCAGAATCGATTTGATCCCAGGAGCCACCCCGGTAGCAAAAGCGCCATACCGATTAGCCCCGGCAGAAATGCAAGAATTATCCAGCCAACTAAACGAACTGCTAAGTAAAGGGTTCATCAGGCCGAGCTTCTCACCTTGGGGAGCGCCGGTCTTGTTCGTGAAGAAGAAGGATGGATCATTCCGTATGTGCATTGACTATCGGGAGTTGAACAAGCTCACCATCAAGAACCGATACCTGCTACCCCGAATTGATGACCTGTTCGATCAACTCCAAGGATCGAGTTATTTCTCAAAGATCGATCTGAGGTCGGGATATCACAAACTCAAGGTTCAAGAAGAAGATGTTCCAAAAACGGCATTCAGAACTCGCTACGGCCATTATGAATTCGTTGTGATGCCCTTCGGATTGACCAATGCGCCCGCAGTGTTCATGGACCTGATGAACCGCGTATGCCGACCTTACCTAGATAAATTCGTGATAGTATTCATCGACGACATACTTATCTATTCACGAAGTAAGGAGGAACATAGCCAACACTTACGACAAGTTTTGGAGACATTAAGAGCAGAGAAGCTGTATGCGAAATTTTCGAAATGCGAATTTTGGCTTCGAAAAGTGGACTTTCTAGGCCACGTAGTCAGCAAAGAGGGGATACATGTGGATCCCTCCAAAATCAAAGCCATCAAAAACTGGGAAGCACCAAGAACTCCGACAGAAATCCGTCAGGTTTTGGGCCTTGCTGGCTATTACCGAAGATTCATACAGAATTTCTCCAAAATTGCGAAACCACTTACTGCCCTGACACAGAAGGGTGTAACATTCAAGTGGGAAGATAAACAAGACGCCGCCTTCCAGACCTTAAAGAAAGCCTTGTGCAGCGCTCCTATTCTGTCCCTTCCAGAAGGAGCAGAAGACTTTGTGGTCTATTGCGATGCGTCGAACCAAGGTCTGGGCAGCGTACTCATGCAAAGAGGAAAAGTCATTGCCTACGCTTCAATACAACTTAAAACTCACGAGGTCAACTACACTACACATGACCTCGAGTTGGGGGCGGTAGTATTCGCATTGAAGATCTGGAGACACTACCTGTACGGCACTAAGTGTACAATCTTCACTGACCATAAGAGTCTCCAGCATATCCTCAATCAAAAAGAGCTCAACATGAGGCAACGGCGATGGGTAGAGCTACTAAGTGACTATGAATGTGAAATTCGTTATCACCCAGGGAAGGCCAATGTGGTAGCTGATGCCCTTCGTCGAAAAGAGTACTCGGGCCGTCGAGTAAATTCTCTGTCAATAACGATCCATTCCCATTTGTCCACTCAGATCAAGGAGGCACAGCTAGAAGCCTTAAAATCTGAGAATGTCGCAAATGAAGCCTTGCGAGGGATGGATAAAAACCTTAAAGTTAAGGATGACGGAGCTCGTTACCTCATGAACCGATTTTGGACCCCGAGATTCGGCGGATACAGAGACATTATCATGAATGAAGCTCACAAGACTAGATACTCCGTTCATCCTGGGTCCGACAAAATGTACCTGGACCTCAAGAAACTGTATTGGTGGCCAAACATGAAGGCAGAAATTGCTACTTACGTGGGCAAGTGCCTGACTTGCGCCAAGGTTAAAGTAGAATACCAAAAGCCCTCGGGTTTGCTAATTCAACCAGCAATACCCGAGTGGAAGTGGGAACGGATAACAATGGACTTCATAACCAAATTACCAAAGACAACCGGTGGGTTAGACACTATATGGGTAATCGTCGATAGGTTAACCAAATCCGCACACTTCCTATCAATCAAGGAGGCTGATAGGATGGACAAACTGGCGAAGGTTTACCTCAGAGAGATTGTAAAATTGCACGGCGTGCCAAAATCAATCATCTCTGATAGAGATAGCCGATTCACTTCGCACTTTTGGCAAGCATTGCAAAAGGCTATAGGAACCAGACTCGATATGAGGACAGCTTACCATCCGCAGACTGATGGCCAAAGTGAACGAACCATTCAAACACTGGAAGACATGCTTCGCGCCTGCGTAATAGACTTTGGCAAGGCGTGGGACGTTCACTTGCCACTAATTGCATTCTCCTACAACAACAGTTACCACACTAGCATCAAGGCCGCTCCATTCGAGGCACTGTATGGGCGTAAGTACAGATCACCTTTGTGTTGGGCCGAGGTCGGCGACACACAGCTAGTCAAAGGTCAAGTGACAAACAGCAACCTCACCGGGCCAGAAATCATACGAGAGACTACGGAAAAGATCATTCAAATCCGGGAACGATTGAAGGCCTCTCGCGATCGACAGAAAAGTTATGCAGACAGAAGGCGTAAACCGTTAGAATTTCAAGTGGGTGACCTTGTCATGTTGAAGGTCTCCCCTTGGAAAGGTATGATACGCTTCGGCAAGAGGGGAAAACTTAACCCAAGGTACATTGGACCATTCAAAATCCTAGCAAGGATCGGTCCTGTAGCCTACAAACTTCAACTACCCTAGGAGTTGAGCAAAGTACACAGCACATTCCATGTGTCGAACCTCAAGAAGTGCTTGTCCGATGAAACCTTGATCATTCCCCTTGACGAAATCGAAGTCAATGAAGACCTACACTTCGTAGAGGAACCAATGGAGATCATTGATAGAGAAATCAAAAGAACCAAACAGAGCCGCATACCAATAGTTAAGGTCCGTTGGAGTGCTAAGCGAGGACCTGAGTTTACTTGGGAGCGCGAAGACCAAATGAAGCAGAAATACCCACATCTCTTCCCAAACCCTTGAGGATTCACTCAAGAGCTAAATTTTGGGACGAAATTCTATCTAACGGGTAGATGATGTGACAATTGTAAATTTTGGTCAACAAAAGTCAACTGTAGTCAAACGAAGCGTACGTTAATCTATATGTTGAAAAGTTATTTTCCATAACTTTTGCAATGAATTATTAATATTATAGTATTACGTATGCTAAATCAAACAAATATCGATTTAAAAGTCGAAAATACGGACAGCAAACTACTGTAGCGTAAAAATTCGATAATCATACAATTATTATTTTGAGAATAATAATATTCATAAAGTGATCTACTCGTAAACACGAATCCATAGATATAAACAACGTTTAAAACGGAGCTCTTATGCAATAGATATGACTATTATAAGAAAACAAGCCAGTGTTACACTGGTTTTCTTTAAGTACATAAACCGTTTCGATCCGTTGAGGCACTTGCACACCTTAGATAGAAATTCCGAGAACATTTTTGGACTCAGCCTATAGTCTATTATTTGATTTCATACTCGAAATATTTTTAGTAAAAATATTTATAAAAGTCCAAAAATCGGATGTGTCGGATAAAGAACGCATATTTAAACGTGATTTCCCAGAGTTCTACAAATCGAAAAATAAATTCGTTTGGGTTTCTGAAACCGGTGCACTCGACTCGACAATTCTCCGGTCTCGAAAAAAATATTAGACATCGGGATCTTGCGCACGAATTATGTCATTCATGACATCACCTTCACCAAACCCCTTTCACCAACCCCATTCACCAACCATTCACCAACCCCAACTACTTCATGAGACTATAAATAAGAGGCTTTGCATCTCACTTTTCTTCACCAATTCACCAAAGCTTCTAGCTTTTTCTTTCTTTCTCAAATTGCTCTCCTTTTGGCTAAGAACACCACCACCATTGGCCATCGCTCCACCACCGTCACACCATCACTTCGCCGCACAAAACCTTGTTGTTTTGTGGTGTTATTTCGCGGTGCTTATCAAACACGATCGTTCTTATATCTAAACCGAAATTACGCTTCAAAGGTGAGTTCATACCCCTCATTTTCATCTTTTCAAACCTTTTGGGGGAGAATACAAGTTCTTTTACTATAAACATTGTTTATTTCAAGTTTATATGTGTTTTATTGTTATACATGTTGATTTACACAAGTTTATAAAGTTAATATTTGTGTAAAAATGCTCTTGACATAAAATATGAATAGATCCATGTATTATGAACACTATGACATATTAAGTTGGGCAAAGATTACAAAAACCACAAATAAACCATACAAAAATACTAGATCTTAGACAAAATATTATAAAGATGAACTTGACATAAAATATGAATAGATCCATGTATTATGAACACTTGGACATATTAAGTTATGTAAAAATTACAAAACCACAAATAAAGTGTACAAAAATACTAGATCTTGGGTAAAAACGTTATAAAAATGAAGAGTGGTAAAAACTACGTTTTTATAAACAAAAATATTATTTTCCAACAAAAAATGGTTATAACCAAGTTATTACATCATTTTTGTGAGAAATATCTTAAAAGATGATATTTATAAACATTTGAACAAGTTATTTCGTTATTATTCGCAAAATATGATTGTTACGACGGAATTACTAAAAATAGACTATTATTGGAATAGTTTACGAACATAAGGTTCTATTGACGCTTAAACATGACAAAAATAATTATATAAAATTATATAATTATTAAACAATACTATATTATCATGGGAAAAATGATATTGGATGATTACAAGAGTTTTTATATACAAATCGTACGTAAACAAGTTGATTGAAATACATACATTTCGTGAGATGAATCTTCACAGTACTTTTATAAGTACCTACTATAAGTCCTGTACATTTATAACCAGAGTCTCGGTAAGAGAGCGCGATATTTGAGTATAGATCTATACGGGGCTTGACAACCCCGCACCTGAGCTGCTCGCTACAGCTAGACCGACAGGTCTGAGGTGTCCAAATGTCTACCATTTCGACGTTTGAAGAACGTCGCAACAGGCCAACTAGTCACAGTATGGTTATAGGGTATCTCACAGGGAAAAATATCAACTTAATAATTTCTTTTATAAATTATTTACGTAAAATTATACACTTCAAAGGAATTTACACTACAATTATACATATTACATTTTAGTCTTTGGGAGTTAAAGACTTGGTCATTTTTATAAGAAAATATAGGATTTTCTTGGTTCTCAATTACTACCGTTTACAAACAAAGGGCTTTTCTATTACAAAATCTTATGAACTCACCAACTTAATTGTTGACACTTTTTCAACTATTTGTATTCTCAGGAAACTAACAAGGTAAATGCAAGCGCTACAAGATATGACGTTACGACGTCATTTTTATCTATCTTGATATCATTTCAATTGTATTTGAGACTTGAAATAAGTAAACTTTGTAACATTTGTAATTGATTTAAACGATGATTGTGTGCTTGGAATTCACTACTATTCAACTTTGTTATGATATTGTTCATGAAGTCATCCACTCTCGAACTATTCCGCCAATACGGTTTGAGGGTGTGACAATTCTATTATCTCTCTCATCAGCTCCTGACCTTCTGTTGCATTCCATTCATCAAGTCTTTAGATTTAAACTTCTATTATTCCATTAATATAGTTGTTCATACGGCTAAGCACCCATGGTATTCTCATCTACCCCTTAAACGAAAATGAAGGGCATTTTCGTTTAAGGTCCAATTCTCTACATATTAATAGTGTATTTCCTTATTCTGCTCTTACTTTACATCGTTTCATGATAACCTTTATTCTTAACTATTTCCATTCGTTCTTGACTAATTTCACACATAATAACATAACAATGTCGTTTGCACAAATTAACTTGCCAACCAGAATATCACCCTTGTGATAATCATCTCATGATGAGAAACAGTAATCTTATTACAGACCTCAAAATACTTTCCTAATTACCATCCTTCATGTGCTAAACTTGTTAATGTATCACCTTTATCTTGAATCTAGCTTCTTGGAACGAGCAGTCCCTCATGACAATCAAGAAGCTTTCAGAAATACACCACATCCACAGCTATAACTCAGTATGCCAACGTGTCACTACCTTCCAATGTCGCATCGCATCCACCAAAGCATCGTGCCTGCTCTTCTTTTTAGCATCTTGTCCGTGAAGAATTATTTTGAACATCGACATATGCTCAATGTCGGCGTTGTGACTTCCACATAGACGTATCTTGACACCTACGAGCTCATTTTAATGCCACTTCCTCGGCACATTCGCTTGGCAATCAACTTCCAGTCCTATATACTAAAATGGCAACCAACTTATCATTCTGCAGTGATTCTCGGATGGTTGCATCGTGTAAAACAAGGCATGACATCATTGTCTTGCTTATATCTTCTATGTTCTCAATTACGGCAATTTAATCTACCAAACTTTTACATCATGTTTAGACACATGTCATGACATACTTGGTCATTCAAAACATGAAATCTTCATTATACTTTCACATAACTTAAGTTAATACAAATACCGAAGCTATAAAAGAGTAAAATACTCGAGAATTCGTACCTTTGCTACTCTTCTATCTTCACTTCTTTCACCGTTGGGCATTTCACTTGTCATCTTACATGTGTTAATTCATCATACTTTGGGCATAATCCTTGCCCAACCATTAGATACTTTTACTCGTTATAGTCCTTCAGGTTTGGAAGTCATAACTCCGCATATCTTGTTATTTTGCTCCGTCGTATATTTATCTTATATTATCATCTCAGGTTCTTTGCCTAGTACTTAGATAAGTACCCTACTTTCATTTTCTCATAACTTATTTGATCGTAACTTTTAGTAATAATACTTAATTTCCCTGGTTGTCCGCGTGAGACACCAAGTTACTTCTTTCAATCTTTCTTCTTTACCTTTTCATACCACTATTGGGTTTGTTTCTAATTACAAAAACCCAGCTGATTTTCGTTTTTATTTCCAACTAAGTGTTATCATACTTCTTTCTTATATAAGTTTTATCCATTTATGTAATCATACTTTCCAGTCTTGCTTTACTTCAATCATCATGGTGACATAAATTAGTTCTTTATTCCATATTCTTGATTCATTCCCATTAGACAACGGAATCTTTGGTTGCATAAACTTAGAAAATTTGTAAAACATAATTATATTTCCTTTACTATTTCCTTTCACACTTTATCTTGTTCTGATAGGTATACCCTATAGTTGTAGATACTTCATATAGGGTATGACAGTTGTCACAACAATTCAGTTGGGTTTTCCCAACTACACAGCACATACCCTTTATCTTGTCTTTCATATTTCTAACATAGGTATGACAATTCTATGTGATTCAGACTTTCTTTCTTCTTTTCAGTATTTCCTACATGCATCCTTTACCAGATTCCCATGATTCCATCATGATTCAACCAAACTCAAATACATATCCTGTGATTATGATAATACAGGCCCATATTATCATAACCACTTATACGTATTTAATTCTGGCGTCACCACTAGGTCTCCTGGTTCACTATTTCAGTTAACTTATAGCACCACATAATAATATATACTATTAACAGGTGTTAGGAAATCTTATTGCTCATTAGTAGGTACTTGTTTAAACGTGTATACTTATAGAAAACAAACACATAGTTTCCCTGAATATCCAACCTTATCTTAGACTCAATAGTTTAACCACCCTATAGGTCTACAACCTATCTTAGGATCTTAGGTTCAACAACCTATCTTATGATACATCCTATGACAACTCTCATTTTCTGCTTACGGTCTTATCTTAAGTCCTTATTCTCACTTCATCCTCGCACAGTTTAAGCCTAGGTTCGAGTCCCGACCCTAATTCGCTTAAACTATGGCTCTGATACCAACTTGTAACGCCCCAAAATTTGTCCCTTTTTTGCGTATTAATACCAAAACACAGTAGCGCCAAAAGCGCATAAACTTTAAAACACAATATCGCTAAAAGCGCATAAACGTTATTACATCGTGTTTTAAATCATTATATGACAAAATGTCAACTTTTAAAACTTTTCTCATGACCTAGTGTCATGTCTTAAAAATTTGGTCCCAACAAAAACAATTAAGTTGTAAAAAAAATGTTTATACAACTTTGGGGGTTACAAAACTCATATCATAACAACCATAGTAAAGCCTTAAAACATCTCAAGCTAATGTCCCATAATTTCACTATTATTCTACTGAAAATTCGGCATGACCTTTGGGCTAAACGGATAAAAATCCATACTGACTTGACTTAAAATAAAAATAGCCCAAAAGCATTACGGGAGATAGCAAACTTTACAATACAAGAACAAGGGTTATTCTAAACCATTACCATGATATCTCTCAACTATACATCACATCATAATTATACCGTATTGAAGATAACTCTATCTTCTGATCCTCTTTCTATCTATATTCCACATGACATCTTCTAAATCCTCTTCTTCTATCATCTGGTAATAGACTTCCTGTTCCTGAGTACATAGCATTTAAAACAAAGATACGTAAGACAAATATATCTCGTGAGATACATGGGTTTTAGACTCAAAACATTTAAAAAAAACATTACATAATATATATCGTTTCCAAAGCCTTTATAACCAAACCATATTATATCTCTTGCTGAAAACATTTAAAAGCATAACATATATCATTTTCAAAGCCTTTGATAATAAGCTGTCATAATAAGCCTTTTATACTTAGGGCCTTAATCACCTTTGGTGATACCCTAAGTCTATACTGAAATGGTAAGAACATAATCAAACCATTTCAGCATCGTATCACATGCTTTGACTGGTATCTCCACATGCTTTATTTTTATACTTGGGAAAACCACACTGAATGATTTTCCCAAGTCTATACTAAGATGGAAAGAACACAATCAGTCCATCCTAACATCGTGTGTTTTAGGACATCTACTTCGCGAAGGGGAAGGTACCACCCTAGTAGACTCCTCTATATTCCCTTATGGGAATATCATGGCCCGGGCAAAAGTAGGTAACATACTAACTTGTATTGCTGCATTCATTCATATCTCAAATACCAGTCATAAAAAGGAAAACATAATATGATTTGACATCAAATTACTTGCTGAAATCACATTAAGGCTAGTGCCAAAACAAACTTTTCAATTCCGATTCGGTTTGATGTCAAATCAAACTTTTCAAAACATATTAGGCTTAAAGCCAAATCGTATTTTCAACTCATATCGGGCTTAATGCCAAAACTTACTTTCAAACCGTTATAACTTTGTGCCAAAATATACTTTTCAAATCACTTGGGCTTAACATCAAATTATACTTTCAAAACATAGTCGGCTTAATGCCTAATCATACTTTCAAAACATAGTTGGCTTAATGTCAAATCATACTTTAAAAACATAGTTGGCTTAATGCCAAATCATACTTTAAAAACATAGTTGGCTTAATGCCAAATCATACTTTAAAAACCATTTAGAAAACCTTTACTCATGAAACATTTAGCATAACATTCAACATAAAACATTCAGTAATTAAAACTTGTTGCTATGTACCCAGTAAAAATCCTCATGTACTCACCTCGGTAGCTAGGTATGTCTAGCAACTAAAATCCACTAGCTCTTGACTCTACTTGCTTCCAAGATCTTTCAACATCTATTAATTTAACAAGAGGTTAGTTCATACTATTCAACTAAACACATAATGTTACCAAAATCATACATGAACTCTTTCTAATTATCATCTAATTTCATCCCAACCTTTAAGTATGATTCATAAGACATAATACTCATATTGGACATTTTTACCCCTTTTCGTCCCACTTGGACTAATTATGTATTTTCTTGAGTTTAACTTGTTATTTAAATAACTTTATATGTCTAACATACTTATAAAACAATAGTAATTGCTTAGATGTCAAAACATCTATCGTTTTATCCTTTTATGCAAATTTTGACAATTCTTAACCAATAAAGTTTCTATAAATGGGAACCGTCAAAAACTTGATATTTTTCACCAAGTTGCCAGCCACATATTCACCTTACATTAGAATTATTATCTCAATTAAGTTCCATGTTCTATTTCATGCTCTTTAGTACATAACAAATCTTGTCCCAAAAGTTGGAATTCACAATTCCATTCCATGGTTCTTTACATATTATAACTACAATCACAATTAAGGTATCCTCACTCATGTGTCCCCTTTATACGTAAACATAGTGAAACACAAATATTCCATTAAATAATGTAATTTATGATTCCATTCCTTTATCCTTATTCCAAATTTCTAGTTCTTAACACACATATATACAAAAATTCCAAGTCAAGACATCAAATCTATAGCTTTCTAGTGTTCTTGAACTCATAAGATGATAAAATCAGAAAAACACAATTCAATATTAACATGCATTCAAGATCTCCCCAAATTTCAGAGATATCTTACTTAGGGTTTATGAATTTACCTTCAGCTTGTCCCAAATCAGAAAAATCAGAAGTATTCTTGACTATCTTTATGAAAATCTGACCTGTAGGAGATTCTCATCAATATGAACTTGCCAAATTTGACATGCATCACTGATTTCCAATTCCATTTCAGAATTTAATTAGGGCTTGTAGATATTACCTCAATTTTTGTCCAATATCAGACAGAAAATCTGAAATCGAGAGTGGAATCACCCATAATTAGAGCAACGTAGCTATACTGTCCCATTCCCGCCGCCGTCGGACCACCAGGTCGCCGGAGTCATCACCGGCAGCAGCATTTGCTGCTGTTGCATTCCTCTTCTGTCCCAACTAAAAATCGCGAACCATAGGACCAAACCCCTGACATTGTCGTCGTCTGTCACCTCTCAATCCCTCTCGATTTTTTCTTCTCGTTCCTGAAAATCGCACACACAATCGCATGTGTGTTTGTGATGTCTGCTTCTCGACTCCATCTCCTTTACCCGTTTTCTTTCTTTTCATTTTATGTGAATAAAGCAGTCCACAGCACCAAATGTGCACACAGTAAAGGAAAGGTCAAAAGCTGATTTTGACTAAGTTGTCGGGAAATTACAAAAATACCCCTGCCCCTCTTCATGCCTTAGAAAGATTTTCTACATTTTGCCTGATTTTTCCCAAACTTTAAGCTTACATATCTCCTACATATGGCATTGGATTTTTGAAAACTTTATATCGTTGGAAAGATGGGAATGAGATTTACATTTTATGCTTACTGACTCAAATCTGAATCTAACTATATTTTCTGCTGTCGGCCCCTAAACATGACCACTTGACCATATTTGTCACTTTTTGACCATCTTTTAACCCTTCATAACTTTTTTGTCGTAACTCCAAACGATCCGAATCTTTTTCCTATATTCTTATTACATCAAAATCTAAAAAAGTCTCCTTGATGACTTTTTCCCAAATTCCTTACATATTTTTAGATATAAATTTTTAAAATTTAACAATTAATCTTTTCACTTTTAGTCCCAACTTTCCATTTTAGCGATCGGGTCTTTTAATCAAATTCAAAAGTGAAATAATACTTCATTGTGACTTAATAAATGGTATTAAAACCCAAGTTTCCATATTTTCACATTCTTTGACCAATTTGCCCTTCCACATACATTAACTTGTTTGGACCTCAAGCATCTTAGCATCAATATCCATAGCTTAAAGCCCTTATTTCATATATTAAAATTTAGGTTGTCACACTAGACAAGGTGGGGTAGGAAAATGAAGCTTTAATGATCCGCACGGAGAGCTTCGATTCCGAGTTGTGCGAAAAATATCATGCCTTAGAGGAGGGAGCTGCAGCATTGGCCAAGGTGGAGGGAGATTTGAAATGGATGGTCGAGGAGGGTATGGTGAGGGTTATTGAAAAAGTTTTTATAATCCCTGAATTAATCCACAGTGTCAACCGCATTAGGAGAACCAGCTATGTCGCTGGAGAGGAGGCTGGTCGTCGTGCTCTTCGCCAAGAACTGAAAATCGAAGGTCCTGTCTCTGAAGAAGGTAGTTCATCTTCCAGTCACACGCAGGAGGTTAACGATGCTATGGAGGAGTTTGCGACGTTGGATTATGTTGGGTTGCTACGCTTAGGTCAAATTGGTGTTGAAGAGCTGAAGGAATTGTTGAAGGTTGATGCGGATGAGTGAGAGGTTTACATTGTACTTATTCGATTTGGTTGTACGTGGGTGGTTTGATGGTAACTATCTTTGACAAACTGTATGTTTTTCTTTTGTTTGGCTTGTGATGATGTTAAGAACTTCTTGTTTGGTTTGCCTGGCAGATGTAATTTGCTATGTTATGTAGGACGTTTTCCTTTGTTTGTTTGATGGATTTGTCCTTGTAGTATCTGATCACAAGCGTTGAGTTGAAGCTTAATTGGTGTGGTGCTTGGCCACAAACATTTAAGTTTTGACTTAATTGGTGTGGTGTTCGGCCACAATCGTTGAATTTCGATTTAATTGGTGTGGTGCTCGGCCACAAACATTAAGTTTTGACTTAATGGGTGTGGTGCTCGGCCACAGTCGTTGAATTTCGTTTTAATTAGTGTGGTGCTCGGCCACAAACATTAAGTTTTGACTTAATGGGTGTGGTGCTCGGCCACAGTCGTTGGATTTCGATTTAATTAGTGTGGTGCTCGGCCACAAACATTAAGTTTTGACATAATGAGTGTGGTGCTCGGCCACAGTCGTTGGATTTCGATTTAATTAGTGTGGTGCTCGGCCACGAACATTAAGTTTCCACTTAATGGGTGTGGTGCTCGGCCACAATCGTTGGATTTCTATTTAATTAGTGTGGTGCTCGGCCACAAACATTAAGTTTCGACTTAATGGGTGTGGTGCTCGGCCACAATCGTTGAATTTCGATTTAATTGGTGTGGTGCTTGGCCACAAACGTTATGTTTCGACTTATTGGGTTTGGTGCTCGGCCACAATTGTTGAATTTACATATATAACAGCTGTGGGTCGGGTGATCAGTCTGGCCCACTCGTTATTTATTTGAGGAAAGGAGAAAAGTATTTTGCAAACATAAGTGTATACTACTATTCCTGGAACTCGGTTCCTTGAGGAAGTTAAATTCGTACATTGAAAATTAGAACAATAACTGCTAACACTTAGCATTTTTAGAAGTAAAATTTCTTCAAATGCTGAACATTCCATGTCCTTGGTATCGTGTTTCCATCAAGGGTTTCCAATATGTAGGCACCATTTCGATGTGCCTCCAACACCTTGTAGGGGCCCTCCCATGTTGGCCCCAATTTTCCCCTGGGCTGGGCGTGGCTCACCTCATTTTTTCTTAGTACAAAATCTCTTACCTTGAAGGCTCTATCTCGCACCTGTTTATTATAATATCATTCCGTGTTGGACTTGTATGCTGCCTGTCACAAGTTGGCGAGTTCTCTTTTTTCTTCCAACAAGTCTAAATTGTGTCGCAAGTCTGCTTCTGCTTTTTCCGGTGTAAAGGTGGAGATTCTGAGGGAGGTTACTATTAGCTCTGGAGGGAGCGCAGCTTTCGTGTCGTATGCTAAGCTAAATGGAGTTTCTTGTCTACTGGTTCGAGGGGTTGTGCGATAGGACCACAGAACACTCGGGAGTTCTTCCACCCAGTTACCTTTGGCTTTACCCAACCTTTTCTTGATTCCATTGACAATGGTCTTTTTGGTTACCTCTGTCTGGCTGTTCGCCTGCGGGTGAGCTACTGACGTGAACTGTTGGTGGATCTGCCTTTCCTCGCACCACCCTCAAAATGGGTTTTCTGCGAACAATAAGCCATTGTCGCTAATTAACACTCTAGGTGTGCCGAATCTCGTCAGTATATTTTTCCACATAAACTTTATAACAGTTCTCCCTGAGATGGAGGCTAACGGCTCAGCCTCCACCAATTTGGTGAAGTAATCTACCGCTACAATGAGGAATTTTACCCTTCCGGGAGCTTCCGGAAATGGCCCCACAATGTCGATTCCCCATTGGTAGAAAGGCCAAGGGCTGCTAATACTCGTCATGGGGTTGGCAGGCAAGTTTTGCGTTGGAGAGAAGGTCTGACATTCTGTGCATTTTCGTGTTACCTCTGTCGCGTCATGGTGAATATCTGGCCAGAAAATTCCTATTCGTAGGATTTTAGGAGTCAGCGCTCTCGCCCCTTCGTGGGCTCCGCTAGCCCTGAGTGTGTTTCGTCCAGCACTCGTCGTCCTTCTGCTTTGGTTACACATTTTAACCATGGGAATACGTACCCTTTCTTGTATAACGTTCCGTCGATGATCGTAAAGTTCGGAGCTTTGATTCTTATTTTTCGCGCCTCCGCGTCGTCTTTCGGCAATGTGCCGTATCTGAGGTATTCCACGTATGGTGTTATCCAAGTTGTTCCTTCACTTGTTGTCTCACAAATTTGTTTCTCATCGATACTTCTTTCTGGCAAGACCTCGACCAGTACTTGCTTTGTCAAATGATCGAAAGAGGTTGATGCTAATTTGCTCAGAGCGTCTGCTCTTCTATTCTCCGACCTCGGGATTTGCTTGATGGAGAAGCTATGGAAGGATTTGGTTAGCTTCTGGACTGCGTCCATGTATCCTTGCATCCGCTTATCTCTGGCTTCGTACAGGCCGTTGATCTGGTTCGTTACTAACATTGAGTCACTTAAGGCTGCAATTTGCTTTGCTCTATTTTCGAATGCCATCCTCAATCGTGCCAGCAGGGCCTCGTATTCTGCTTCGTTGTTAGATGTCTTAAAGTTGAACCTTAGTGCGTATGTAATCTCTTCTCCTTGTGGGCTTTTCAGGATTAAACCTGCTCCCGATCCTTCTTTGCTTGCTGCCCCGTCAGTATAGAGGGTCCATTCACTTGGCTGCTCGATTGTGGGGGATTGTTTGTTGCTTGACGTTTCCGGTTGTGCATACTCTAGGATTTCGATGAGGAAATCAGCTAGAGCTTCCTTTGATGCCCGTTTGTGGTCGATACTCGATGTGGTGTTCTCCCAATTCTATTGCCCACTTAGCTAATCGGCCTGAATTCTCTGGCTTCAAAAGAATTTGCTTTAGTGGTTGGCTGGTAAGGACTTCGATATGATGTGCCTGAAAGTATCGTCGGAGATGTCTGGCGGCGTACACGAGCGCGAGTACAAGCTTCTCCAACATTGGATAATTGACTTATGTGCCTTGGAGTGCTTGGCTTACAAAGTATACTGGTAGCTGTTTAGCATCCCTTTCCACCACCAGGACTACTGAAATTGCCTCTTGTGACGCTGACAGATATGTGAACAAAGTTTCTCCTAGAATGGGGCTGGGTAGTGTTGGTAAATTGCCAAGTGTTTGCTTGAGCCTCTACCATGCCTCGTCGGCCGCAGGTGTCCACCTGAATTGGCGATAAATCGGCCCAGGGTAGTCAGTTTCCCATTGAGGCCTTGCATTTCTTTCAGCGTGGTGGGAGCTTTGGGTTCAAGGGCTTCCTAGACTTTTGCTGGGTTAGGAAGGACACCTTGATTGGTTACATAATACCCTAGAAATTAGCCTTCCTCGACCCCGAAAAGACACTTTGCAGGGTTTAATTTCATCTTTGCGTTCTCCAATGTTTTGAACGTTTCCTCAATATCGGCTGTCAGAGTTACGGTCCTTGGACTCTTGATGACCATGTCATCGACATAAACTTCAATATATCGTCCAATCTGGTCACGAAACATTCGATCGACCAACCGCTGATATGTTGCTCCTGCGTTTTTTAGCCCGAATGGCATTTTCTTATAGCAAAATGTTCCTCAGTTAGTGTAGAATGTCGTCTTCTCTTCATCTTCTTTTTTCATTTGTATCTGATGATAGCCTTTGGACGCGTCCAGGAAGCACTTCCATCTGAATCCCTAGAGTGATTCCACTTTCTGATCAATTTCCGGTAGGGGGTAGCAGTCTTTAGGGCATGCCTTGTTCAAATCTGTGTAGTCTATGCACATGCGCCAGCTACCGTCGTGTTTCTTGACCATTACTGGGTTGGCTATCCAATCGGGAAAAATTGCCTCTCTTAGGATTCCGGCAGCGACCAGTTTGGAAACTTCAGCATTAATCGTCGCATTGCGCTCACCTGCTTGGCTCCTCTTCTTTTGTTTGACAGCGCTGCTTCCCGTCTTGACATTTAAACTATGTTCTATGACGCTTCTATCTACCCCCACCATATCAGATGGCTTCCATGCAAACAGATGCTGATATCATCGGAGGAGAGTAACAATTTCTTCTCTTGCAGCTGTAGGTAACATAGTGCCTATCCGGACCGGCAGTTCGGCGTAATCTCGATTGATGAACTCCCTATCATTAAGCTCTTCTATTCTAGTCTTCTTGGCTGGGCGGACAATGTCTGTGGGTTGCATGATCCGGTAACATTTTAAATGTTGAGGATTTGTGGCTAGAACACAACCTGTGCCACCGATGGCTTTACATTTGAGTGTGCCGTGGACTGTAGATGCTATCACGCCGAATTTTAGGAGTCCTGGGCGTCCCAGGATCATATTGTGTTTTGATGGTGCTCGTACTACAACAAATTCGATGAGGACGGTTTTGTGTAGCTTCTCGGCAAAGCTTCGCAAAGTGAAAGGAAGATGTATAGTTCCAATCGGCCAAATGTTGTGGCCCGTAAACCGTATTAGCCGCCCTCTTGCCGGTTTTAGTTCGTCCTTGATTTCCTGGGGGAGAAAATTGAAGCAATGTTCCTGGATAATGTCTGCGGCGCTCCCGCTGTCGATATACACTCGGTGAACTTTGATGTCTTTGACGTATCCGGCAATGACAAGGGGTTATCTCCTTGTCTATTTTCCGGTCTCGGATGGTCTTTGGAAAAGTTAAGATTCAAAGTTCCTGGATTGTGGCGCGCGTCTTCTCCATTGGCGCGAGAGACTCGTTTCTGGCAGGCGTGGATGGCTAAAATCTCGAGACCTCGTCCAGCTCCCTTGTCTTCCTTCCGATTTCTACCCGCATTTCTATCTGCCTCGTACTGTTCCCGCAACTTCTTTGTCGTTTCCACTTAATTTCCTTTGAGCTGTTTTTCTTCTATTTCTCGCTTTAGCATAGCGCAGTCGAGCGTGTCGTGAGCTCTGCTCTTGTGGTACTCGCAGTATCGTTGTCTGCTGTCTTGGACCTTGCTTGTAGTGGTTTCTTTGTCTGCGTAGATGTCTGCATTCTGATTTCGCGAGTCCTCCCTAGGAAATGGGTTGTATTGTTGTGGAGGCCTCCCTCCCCTGAAAGGAGGAGCATCATAATCAGACCGGCGACTACGATATTGGTAACGGTCGTTGCGTTTGTGATATGTATCTGTAGTCGCTTTAAGGTATGACTGTTTTTCTACTGTACCTTCCTCTTGGCGAAGGAATCGCTCTACCCGTTCTTTCAGCTCATGGCGTGTCTGAGGCGGCTTACCTAGAAATTTCCTGGACAGCGGTCCTGGCAGTAGACCCAAGTGAACGCATCCATCACCATTCTATCGTCCTGCCCCGGGACATCTAGAGTGGCCTTGTTGAAGCGCCTGAAGTAATCTTTCACAGACTCGCCTTCTCATTGCTTACACCCCATAAGATCATGATTATCTCCCCTATACTTTCTAAGTTACATGAAGTTCGTAAGAAAAAGTTGCTTCAGCTGTTCAAAATTGTAGTTTTTATTCTGTGCCACGCCTGCATTTCCGTCTAACGTTGTCGAAAAATATGTGCACCAAAATCGTTGATCTAGTTTCAAGGACGTCGTATGCTATTTAGTTGTACTCAGAATCTCGTAATCCAGCAGTTCTTTGACAAAAGGAGAACGACTGCTTGTTATCGTTGGAATTAGAGTTGGGATATATTGCTGAAAAGGGGTTTGAAGTGGTACGAAAGGGTATTGCGGCGTCATGTAAGTTGGCGTATAACCACCGCCATAGAATGGCGGCGGCCCAAATGGGGTTTGAGGTACAGGGGTACAACCAAATATATGTTTGGGGTATAGTCAGTATGGGTGTAGGGGTTGGAGGTATCCTGTGGTTAAGGGTGTTGGAATTGTTGATGGGAGGCTCAGTGGAATAGGGGGATTCGTCGGTGTTGATATTGTCGTAGGGACGGCTATCTGAGGTGTGAACAACGGTGGGATTACCGATGTTCCAGTTTGGAGAAAATGGTTGAGGTATGCTATCGGCGGTGCCAGGGGTTTGGGCATCGGCGGCTGCCATGGTGGTATAGCGGGTGCAGCGGTTGCTGAGGGAGTTGCGTTGAGCGTAGTTACTGGGTTTTGAGGTGTAACGGCGTCTAGGGACGTCATCGGTCGAATTAGGCTTGGTATAACAATACTTTGCTGTTTTTCCGGTGGTGTAGTCATTCAGTTTTGCGAGAGTGTGATCCTTGTGTTGTCACATAACGGATGGCGCCAATGATGTAAACTAGTCCCTTCTCTAGATTCACCGGTTGACGGAGACAAAGACCTGGGTTCAGAACAATGAAAGAGTGGGTCAGTCGCACTCTGGGAGGCGGTCCCGGGAGGGCGCTCCGACGATCTAGTTAGTACGGTGATCGGAAAAGTGAGAGAAAAGATATATACGAAAAGTGAAGGTGCGAATGACGATGATGATCTTCCCGTGGGGTCGATCATCATATACCGTTATACCTTTGGGGGGACCATCCGGTCGTTAGGATTGTGGGTCTTTTCTTATTGGTTGATTCTCTGCGCCTGCTTGTGATTGGTTCATTGGGCTAGCCATGTAGTGGTTCGTACACTACCCGAATCGTCTGTTATCAACAAGTCGCACGATGGACTATTGTGAGGAGAGGTGTCATCTTCTCATTGGTCTACATGATTTCTAGCTATTCGAAGCTGCTGAATTGGATAGCGTCCAGCCAGGCGGGTCGCACGTCCTTCGGCAGCTGGCTGGAAGTCGAGTCAATGATACTGTTGTATTAGCGCTACTATGTTGGCGTGCTGGTGTGCTGGCATGCACATCGCTTATGATACGTCATCAGAAACATTTCCAAATATTAAATTTCAAATAAATATATAGTAAAAGTTGTATATATTTTATTTTAATGAGTTTGAACTTTAAAAATATAGCAGTCGATCTCGATATGAACTATGTATTCATTCATCAAGTTGTACAAAACATCATGCATCATACTATATAATCCAATTTTAAACTTTCGTGATACAGTTTGTGCTTTTTAAAATACCAAATCGCATAATTGGTACGATGTGCGGTTTAACTATATATCGTACGGTAAAGACCATTGAAATATGTCTCTATTCTTATCAATAAAAAGCGTATTATTCAAATTATTTAAGTAGCAATGAAAGCCTTTGCAAAACTATAGCAAAATACATACAATATCCCTCAATTTTATCAATGCACAAAGTGTAGGTAGATGATATTAAAATCATGTAGTTTGGGATAACTATTTATCTAGAACCATATTAATCTAATTTTATTTCATGAATTGTATTCATTTATTGTATTTTTTACATTTTTTTGTCTTCTAAAAATTTGATACATGTATCTATTATCATATAGTTAAAAATAATAATGACATTTTATATAAACTTTTTAAAAATGGTATAAATAATAACATTTGTCTATATTTTAACTATATAATTTTGTTTCTGCGCAATGCGCGGGCATTCGCATATATATATATATATATATATATATATATATATATATATATATATATATATATATATATATATATATATATATATATATATATATATATATACATATATACATACATACATATATATACATATATATATATATATATATATATATATATACATATATATATATATATATATATATATATATATATATGTATGTATGTATGTATGTATGTATGTATATATATATATATATATATATATATATATATATATATATATATATATATATATATATATATGTGTGTGTGTGTGTGTGTGTGTGTATAGGGCTAATAACATAAACCACGACAGTTTGGCCAAAATATGGTTTAAGCACCATATTTTATTTTGTTTTATAAAACCACTTATAATTTCAAAAAGAATTCATAAAAACCACTTATATTTTCAAAAATATGAATTGCGACCACTATAACAAATAAAACTCATGATTATATGTCACCAACTCGGAAAACCCATTACCCTGTCGCATTCAAAATTTAGTGGATTTATTTGGATACACTGTGTACTCACAAAGTGACCAAAAACTACACTTACGAAGACAAAACTCAAATGTAGACAACTTTATGTATATTTTTCACTATAATAAAATTCCAATACTTGATTCAAATATAAATATGAAAGTTTTCACATAATCTTTCGATGAAAATAATCTTTAAAATTTATAAAATAAAATGAATAGTGGTCACTATGGAATTCTTTGAAAGTATGAGTGGTTTTTATGGAACAAAACTAAATATAGTGGTTAAACTAGAAGTTTGGCAAAAATACAGTAGCTTATATATATATATATATATATATATATATATATATATATATATATATATATATATATATATATATATATATATATATATATATATATATATATATATATATATATATACCAACGCCTACCGCCCACAATTTGACGCACCTTTATAATCACCGAATTCGTTCCAATTCCACCATATGCAACCTTTTTCGACGATGCCCACCACAAACCTTTTTGCAAAAGCCAATCCCCGAAAATTGTTCCCACAACCCAACCCTAGCCCGAAGAAGTATTTGACACATAACCCACGGTGGAACCTTCAAACCATACACAAAAAGAGAATATTGATCGTAACTCGTGGACAACGGTTGATGAAGTTACGTTGGCTCATTCGAGGATAGACATTTCGAAGGACCCGATGACCAGAAATCTCATGCATCAGACCATTTTTGGTGGCACAATATCAACCAGTTCCATAGGGAAATAGAAACCCCCTTTATCGGTCGAAACACGGGTTGACTACAAAATACCGCGACATTTAATGTTAAGTGTTGAAGTCAATGGGTTATACCACAACCTAAGGACCCAACGGAAAAAGCGGGAAAACATATGTTAATGTTTTTTTTGAAGGGCTCATGAGATATATCGTGAGGAGATCATAGAAAGTGGTTCCGATACATACGTAGAGTTTTGGAAGGTTATTGAGGCATGTCAAAAACGGCCTGACTCCAACAAGTTGGAGACGTGCTCGTGCATGGCAAACGAACAAAAACGTGTGAGACAAGCCACACAACTTCTTCGGATGCTCGTATCAACATAGATTTGAACGAGGAGGAAGACGAGCTTGAATTCTCGGAGTTGGCCCGACCAATGGGCAGAGACAAAGCGAAACGAGCGTCTTGTAATATCACTGATGTGAATAAAGTTCCAACAATATAATATCAATGCTAACACGTGAAAGAAGTTCGATTAGCACAAACTGAAAAAAATGTGAAGAAAAAATTACGACTCCGTGTAGAAAAACGAAAGATATGGACAGGAAAACGACTAGAAGACATGAAATTTTTGCTAACGAAATGGACAATCTCGACCCGAAAGCACTCGAAATAGTGTTAAAATACAATACATATATCATAGCTAAATATAAATACAGTTGTTTTAGTTTAATTTATGTTTAAGTTAATGTTTTAGTTGCTTTTGTTATTTTAATTTATGTAACTTTTTATTTTATTTAATTAATGAAATCGTTTTTTTATTAAATTTAGTATTTATTTAAATTATGTTGTGTTTTTAAAATTATTTATTTATATTTATTAAAAAATTAATTTTATAAAAAATGAAAGACACCTTTTTTTTAAAATTTAAGAGTATAAATGTTGATAAAAGTGATGCTTACATGATAGTAAGGCCATCCGGTGTAGGCTTTTTACCAGCTGTTACTTTTTCTCTGTCACATCAGCATCTAGTTAGCATCTCACCCCTCACTCATCTCTTCACATTGAAAATGGTTAACTCTCACTTCCCATTGATTTTGATATAATGAATTAAGCTAATTATACAAGCAATATGTTTGGTTTAATTTTGTTCTCGCAACGAGAAGACCCCATGCGGGCATGAAAATACAACAACCTCCCAATAAAGGGGCGGTATCCTTTCACTTTTGACGAGGCTCACACCCACTCCGGAAAACCTAAAGAAAGGTAAAGACCGGAGGATGAGCACTCCTTTTAGTCTAATATGAACATGACAATATTATAGTTATTCAAACAAGCAAATTGCAATTAAACGGAAATGCCAAAACATGACATGTTTTGTTGCAGTAAAATAAATTGTTTTGTCCGGAGGTGATGGGTTGTTAAATGAAAGAAAGAGGAGCAGGGATGCATAGAGGGGGACGGTGGAGATAGGGGCTGGGGCAGAGGCAGCGCAGCAAAGCAAAGCTGTCACCGGCAACACTCCCTGACACTATTTATATTCGTATAAAGTGTCACCATCATTTCACATACTCCAAACTCTTATTATTATTTTAATACACAAATAACCGTCAATTATTTATTCAATGAATTTGTACTTTTAATTATCTGGTCTGGCAATGACCAGCGGAGATAACATGCTTCCTTTTAAATTACATATCACATATCTCCAAATTATTATATTAAATCAGATTCCTTTACCGACAACATAATATTACATTCAGTAAAACATTTATCAAATAAACGTTTTATTATTAAATTACAAAAAGAAACCCGTTTGAACTTTGAAGATTGAGAAGAATCTGATTCTAACATTAGGAATTAGCAGCGGAAAGAAATCAACAAAAATAGGTACATGAATCGACAAAAAAAGGAAGTTTAAATGCAATGAACATATGCTAGAGCTAGAGCTAGATGCCTAACGCTATCCTACGCTAACGCCATTGATTCATCCGAACAACACTGAAAAAGCCAATGCAGTTTTTAGGAGGATCAAATTATACCCAATGTTGAATTAAGAACAATCTGTACGAGACTTTCCGGTGAATCGTTGACTACGGTTTGCTCCGCCGTTGCTGGTACTAGAACCTTCTCGTTTCTGCTGTGAGGTGAATATCGGAAACCCAAACATACCGCCGGACTTGGACGAACCTCTAAGGGAACAAACCGGAACGTTTAGAACCGGAGTGACTCTCACATTGGCCGAATATGATCTCTCCATTCCTCTATGTTTGAATCTGGGTCCTCCGTTTAAGCTACTTGGACTACTCGAACTTCGCTCCAGGCTGTGGAAAATGATTTTTCCAGAGGAGTTCATTCGTGGACTGTCCACTGAAAGGCCACCGGCAGTTGTGATTGTGGAGTCCGATGAACGACGCATTGTGCTTCGCCCAACGCGCGTTGTTGCTCTTAATTCGGTTGACTGTGTCCTCGTTTTCACCATTCTCGTTTTCGGACGACTGTTAGGGTTTGCGTGCAAGTTCACCTTCCCAGGCTTATCGGAATCGAGAGAGAGGCGGGGAAGATCGTCGAGATCATGACCGGAAGAAGTGGAAGACAGAGATTGACGTGCAGAGACAGACACTGATTCGTTATCTGAATCCTTGAGTAACGGAAGGTTAAGAGACGAATCATTTGAAGATTTTGAGCTTCTGTGAAGAAAATGTCTAATAGACCTGGTTGCACCGGTACCATTGTGCGATGACGCTAACGACGTATTCCGTTTGTTGTTATCTTGTTTAGCATTGTTGTTACTGCTTTGGTAAAGCTTTCCGAACCCGAGAAGCTCTTTCCACCTGCTCGAACACCTCGGGGCCCTAGGAGAAAGCAAATAAGGATCAGATGCAAAAGAGCCGTCCGTTCCCCTTTGAGAATTCGGCGTATCTGGAGAGCTAACACCAGACATTATCGTTGTTGTCGACGTAGTAATTTCCTGGCGGATCACTGACAAATGCAGCGGGATAAGCTTGCCGTCGGAGAACAGCTCGTCGGCGGGAAGCATCATAGCCGGATCTTCAAGTCTGAACTGGAAGCCATCAAACTCGTTGGGATCTGATTCCTCTGGCAGATCTGCCAACACCTCCGCCGGAGAAGAAGTCCTCTTTGTCTTGGATTTGGATGCGTTTTCTTCGGTCATTTCACGGCCTAATGAGAATCGAGGTTTCAACCAACCGTAAGAAGAGTACGTCTGCGAACGTTCCAATAAACTCTCCGGCGCCAACCCGATGCTATTTACGCAAGCGGAAGCCATAAGGGTTTTTGAGAAACTCAATGTTACAGTTGGATGGCCGGGAACGATGAAAGTTTGCAAATGGTGAAGCCGTGAAGGAGATCTGATAGAGACGTTAGAGAAATTGACGGTGGATAGCTAGGGTTTAGCAGTGGCAACTGATATATGTAATGATGTATGTAAGGAAGAAGATGACGTGGGGTCCACTAAGGATGACGTGGCTTCAAGCTCTCTGCATAATAAGTCCAAAAAAAAAAAGAAAATTAAAAAAATATTACAATAATAAAAAAATGAGTGTTTTGTTGGAGAGGAAGGTACATGGGAAGTATCTATAGCCATTTTTACTTAAATTCTCCCACATGGAAATGCATATGCTGCCTCTTTTATTGTTATCTTTTACTTAATAATCCTTTTCTATCAAATTTCCACCAATCTTTTATTTATTACTAAGAATAATAGTTGTCCCCTAAGTGCCTTTATTTTTCTTGTCATATTCACTTAATAATTTATTCCTTTTGGTCAGTAATTACCTGTAAATATCACATTTGATCTTACTTAAGATTGTTGTCACGTAAAATATATTAAAATCATTATTTAAATTAAACAATGATAATAAGTTTTTAAAATAATTAATTCGAATTTTATATAGATACTAATTAATTAATATATATTTCCGGGAACTATAGTTTACGATTTCTTCATACTATAATGCATTAAACAAATTACTTTTTTTTCGCTCTTAATTATTTAATTTGGTCTTTCTCTCAGGTCCAAATGTTACTAAAATATATACATTATTTTGTTAAGTGCCGAGTTTATGACTGTTGGTGAAGCTTAAATAGTAACCCTTCTACATCTCAATGGCTCTTTAGGATGATAATCAATTGGTATGCTTTTTTTGGAAACATTATATTAATATATAAATGGATTTTTTAATACTTGGCTGCTTCTAACTATATTTTATATTTTATTTTATTTTAAGAATTAACAATAAACTGTTTCTAACAATACTTTATTATTTAATTTTCTAAAATTACAAATAAATTAATAATGACTTATATCCGATCTTATTTATTTTTCATACTATTTTTTTGTATTAAAAAATATTGTTTCTCAAAATTATTTAAATTTTTAAGAATACCCATCAAATCAATATGTTTATAAATATTTTTAATTTTTTTTGTTACCATATCATCAAAAGTTGTATTATTAAATAAATATAAACAAACAAATAATTTATATAAGAATAATTCAATTTACTTGTGAGAATAGTAAAGAAATAGTATATTAAATAAATAATTTAATTCGTGACACATTAAAATAAACGAGGGAAAGGGAGCCGCGCTTCACTGCGGTTAAGGAAGTCAATAAAATTGGTAACAAAATTGAAATAATTAAAAGTTTTAGTGGCAAAATTGAAAACAATGAATTTTTTTTGCAAAATTGAGAACATTGAAAGTTTATTATTCTTGGTAAAAACTAAAAGCATTGAAAGTTTTGAGGTCAAAATTGAAAATAGCAAAAATTTTGGTGGCAAAACAAATAATTTTTTGGTGGCAACTTTGAAAGTTACAAAACTTTAGTGATACAATTCAAAAACCTTAAAAGCTACTGTTCAACCTTGGCCACAATTGTATATAGTAATAATATACATATTTTTTAATAAAAAGAATATATATATATATATATATATATATATATATATATATATATATATATATATATATATATATATATATATATATATATATATATATATATATACACTCCCGTTCCGGTGATGACTTTTTTTTCGGTGAGGACTCGTAAGGACACCTTAAAAAATTGAAAATATATATAAAAAATACAAATTATAAAATAGAGAATAGTAGTATATCATTATAAAAAAATTGGATCATTGAAAAAAGTAATGATCCAATTTGTTTTGTATTTTTTTTTATCATTGTTTCACTATAAAAAAAATAATGATCCAAAATGTTTTTTTTCGAATTTTTTTCTCCAATATAGTACTATAATTCATTTTATTATTTATATTTTTTTATTATTTTTTTCCAATTTCTTAAGGTGTACTCACGAGTCCTCACTTTAAAAAGAGTCCTTATGTGATCGCTTATATATATATATATATATATATATATATATATATATATATATATATATATATATACATATATATATATATATATATATATATATATATACATATATATATATATATATATATATATATATATATATATATATATATTGAAAAGCCACATGAGATTAAGACAAGCAAAGACCCCAGCAAGGAACTGGAGCCTGCCACAAAGAAGATTACATGGGTTTCAAAGCTAAATTAGGCGACGAGAGCCATAAACACCTATCTAAAACAACTTTAGACGCCCGACCGTTGGATCACACACCTATATATATATATATATATATATATATATATATATATATATATATTGAAAAGCCACATGAGATTAAGACAAGCAAAGACCCCAGCAAGGAACTGGAGCCTGCCACAAAGAAGATTACATGGGTTTCAAAGCTAAATTAGGCGACGAGAGCCATAAACACCTATCTAAAACAACTTTAGACGCCCGACCGTTGGATCACCTAGATTAAATCTGATTTTTATTTAGAATTAAAAATAAAAAGAATATGGTAAACCTAATAAAGCGATCAATCAAGAGCATTTTTGGTATCCTAATAAAATGCATAATAGGTATTCAGAAAGTATCAAGGAGTTGTATACCTTCATTCCCGGGTTTTGATTGCGTATCCCAAATTCAACATGGTTAATATCATCATTTATAAAATATCATTTGCATTAAAACATCATTCCATCATAAAAAGAGAAGTTATATGTATAATGAATGCATATGTAACTAAACCTTGTTCCCCTTCCATTTCATCAAGTACATTCACACATTTGGTGGTTTGAAGGAAACATCATAAGCTGATACCCTTCCATCGTTGCTAGGTGCTTACGAACCGCCACACAAGCACCACACATGGGGTTGCTAGCCTCATAAGTGCAAAATGATGGAAATCTAATCACTACATAGTACATCATAAGCCAAATCTCTCATGGATATCATGAGTGATACCCATAGAAACCATCCAAATAAAATGCACATGTAGGATGTAATAATGGTTTTAAAATAATCATTTTATCATATTTTTAATACATCATTCAAAAATAGATTTTCATGAATGCACAAATATACTTATAGTATAACACATAACACATAGAAATAAATGCATCAAAATCCTTTAAAGCAACTCTCACCATAAAAAAGTTTAGGTGACATGTACTCCGGTAGACTCATCTTAGTTAAGTAGTTACTTAAATCCTTAACCTCGTCGCAGTTGCCACGTCTCTACTCCTTTTCTACAAGTCAATAGAGAAGTGTTGCTTCCAATTCGCTCATATAATGGTCTAGAAACATAAAGTAACACTTCATTCCATTTCTATGGTCAATCTAACCATTATAAATACATCAAGAATACAAAGTACAACTTATCAATGCTAGAGTACCATTTGTTTTTTAGTCTAGGGTTTACATCACTTAATTCCATCAATATATGTGGATCTTCATCATCCATGGGTTGGATGAAGACCATATCAAGCTCAAGAAAATCAAACAAATCATTTGAATCATAGGAACCTCATCCAAAAATAGAAATCAAGATCTAAACCAAAACCCGCAACTCAAGATAGGTTTTCAAGCTAGAAAAAAGAGAGGCATACTGTTAATCATCAAGGATCTTCAATCCAATGGTTAGAAATTGTAAGCTAACTCCAATCTCTTCAAATGATAGAAAATTTGGCAAGGGTTTTCCCCTCTTTACCTCACAATCGTTCAAATGGCTGAAAATAGGGAGAACCCCCCCATCTATACCTCTTAATGTAACGCCCCAAATTTCAAAAATTATAAAATTTCATTTATTATCAAGGTTCCAAAAGATTTATTCCAAAAAGTAAAACTGTTCGACACATTTATTAAACCAACAGCGGAAACATTTGAAAATCATAACATAGTTCATTAAAATAAATTTCTTGTATGCGATGCGCTGCCGTCAAGCCTTGCCTTTCCCTTTGTCATTTGAAATACCTGAAATGTTATAAAATCAACGGGTAAGCTAAAACCTTAGTGAGTCCACAAATTACCATACATGCCCACACATCAAACAACCCGTACTCGAGAACGACCCGACCCTACCCGCCATACAACAGCTACGGGCGTCCATCATACAACAGCTATGGACACGGGGCGGTTCTACCCATCATACAACAGCTATGGGTTCCCGGTTATGGCCCAGCCCATCATACAACAGCTATGGGACAAGGCAACAATCCAACTCGCCATACAACAGGTACGAGGGGGCACGCATCAGTACTGAGCCCAACAACAATTAACCACAGATATAGAGCAAATCATATAACTGTAAATAACATACAAGATGCCTAACATGCAACATCATATAGTAAGGTGAGGATACTCACGTGATTCGAAACCGCACAGATATACTCTAATATCCCCACTTAGCTCGACCACACACCTATATCCCACATACACAACATGTCAAGCACTGACTAAAGTCCTATTGACTTGCCTAAAGGTCAGACCCAACGTTTGGTAACCAACATTGTCGAAAATAAGCTTTGGGACAAACAGCCGCTCGCCGTGGCGCGACCTTTCTCTTACGCGTCACGGACTATCATTACACTTATGAGGTTTTACTCGAACCCGCGTCGCCGACATAGCCTGTCCGCGCTGCGGACTCGTATCAATCCAAAGTCTTATTAGCCCTTAATTAGTTCAGTCATCGGTTAGGGTTTCACTCTATACTCTTCCTGGGATCTGGAACTACCCTAAGGTCACCTCCTTATGGACATGCATGTCCACACATGTCCACAGTCCAACCCTAAGTGTTACAAGTCATCTAAGACTGTTAACCAAGGGATAACACCATAAGACGAGATAAAATGTAATATCAGAAATGTAGATCCTCTTACCTTGCTTCTGGAAAACGGAGGAATGCACACGCTCGGTTACAAGCCTTTCCCCACGTTGTATCTCCTCCTTCCAAACTCTCAAAATCTTCAAAACCTTGGAATCGAAGAGCCTCCGCTGAAACCAGTCGACTCTACTCCAGAAAACTTCGAAAAACACGAACCCTAGGGCTGGGACCCTTTATATAGGTGTTTAAATCCGAATTAGGGTTTTTTATGTCTGCGGCGCACCACGCCGCGGATTTTCCCTATCCGCGCCGCGCGTACAAAATCATTCGTGAATCCGGAATCTTCCGAAGCCGCGTCGCGGATCCAGTCAGGCCGCGCCTCGGCGGAACAGGTCTTACAATTCTCCCCCACTTAACTGGATTTCGTCCCCAAAATCCGCGCCGATAAACAATTCTGGATAATGCCTCCGCATTTCTTCCTCCGGTTCCCAAGTCCACTCGGACCCTTTTCGATGTTGCCACTGAACCTTAACTAATCCTATTGTTTTATTTTGCAAAGTCTTTATTTTCCTTTCAATGATGGCAATCAGTCGCTCCATGTAATTTAGGCGTTCGTCCAGTTAAATATCCTCCAAGGGCACTATTGTAGATTCCTCGGTAATGCACTTCCTGAGTTGCGAAACGTGGAACGTGTCGTGAATCTGGCTAAGCTGTTCGGGCAACTCCAACCGGTAACCTTACCTAGTCGCGCGATGATTCGATATGGTCCAATGTACCTAGGGCCAAGCTTTCCTCGCTTCCTAAAACGAATAACTCCCTTCCAAGGTGAAACCTTAAGAAGAACATAATCCCCAACTTGAAACTCGAGATCAGACCGTCGCCTATCTGCATAACTTTTCTGTCGACTCTTAGCCGTTAACAATCTCTCCCGAACCTTCTGAATTAGCTCAGTTGTCTTGAGTACTACCTCAGTACTACCCAATACCTGCTGGCCAACCTCGCCCCAACAAATAGGAGTCCGACATTTCCTTCGATACAACATCTCAAAAGGAGCCCTGCCAATGCTTACGTGATAACTGTTATTATAGGAAAACTCAACTAGAGGGAGATAGGAATCCCAACTCCCGCCAAAATCGATAACACATGCCCTAAGCATATCCTCTAGCGTTTGAATCGTCCTTTCACTCTGCCCATCCGTCTGAGGGTGATATGTCGTGCTGAAATGAAGGCGAGTGCCTAATTCCTCATGAAACTTCTTCCAAAACCTAGACGTAAATCGGACATCCCGGTCGGATATCACCGAGACCGGTATACCATGCCGAGAGATAATCTCGTCTACATAGACCTTAGCCAATTCCTTTGCAGAGAAGGTCTCTTGAATGCGGAGGAAATGAACACTTTTAGTCAACCTATCCACGATAACCCAAATGGTGTCCATATGTCGAGGGGGTTCTTGGCAACTTCGTGATGAAATCCATTGTGATATGCTCCCATTTCCATTCTGGGATCTCAAGAGGCTGCAATCTACCATGAGGCCGTTGTTGCTCGGCCTTGACCCTACGACAGGTCATGCATCTTTCGACAAACCTAGCTACTTCCCTCTTCATGCCCGGCCACCAATAATATTCGCGCAGATCCCTATACATTTTTGTCCCTCCAGGGTGGATAGAGAACTTGGATTTATGTGCCTCCTCCAATAGGGTTTGACGAACCCCGCCCAGCTTCGGTACCCAAATTCTCTCATGGCAAGTTAACAAATCTCTACTATCTTTGACCATAGCTGCCAACTGACACACAATTCTCTCACCTTTTTGATTCTCGCTCTTGCTTGCTTCCATCTGAGCCTTCCTTATCAGCTCCAGCAGCGGTGTCACAATTGTCATCCTTAGACAAATGCCCCGAATGGGTGCACCTGAAGTCTTACGACTTAACGCATCCGCTACCACATTGGCCTTTCCATGGTGATAGTGTATCTCACAATCATAGTCTTTCAATACATCCAACCATCTCCTCTGTCTCATATTGAGATTTGCCTGATCCATTAGATAACTTCAGACTCTTGTGGTCTGTATAGATGGTGCACTTCACTCCATACAAATAATGTCTCTAAATCTTGAGAGCGAAGACCACCGCTCCCAATTCCAAATCATGAGTAGGGTAGTTAGCCTCATGGGACTTCAACTGTCGCGAGGCGTAAGCAATCACCCTGCCTCGTTGCATCAAGACTGCCCCCAATCCCAAGATAGATGCATCGCAATAAACTACCATCTCCTCCATGCCTTTAGGCAAGGTTAAAACTGGAGCTTCACACAATTTCCGCTGTAAAGTCTCAAAAGCCTGCTGCTGCTCCTTACCCCACCGAAAAGCAACGTTTTTCTTAGTTAGCCGAGTCAAAGGTACCGCAACCTTTGAGAAGTCTTGGATGAAACGACGATAATAACCCGCCAGACCCAAGAAACTTCTAATCTCCGAGGGAGTCTTCGGAACCTCCCACCGCATCACGGCCTCCACCTTGGCCGGGTCTACCATGATTCCTTGCTCGTTGACGATGTGGCCCAAAAACTGAACCTCCCGCAGCCAAAAGTCACACTTGGATAATTTTGCATAAAGTGTCTCCTTCCTTAAGGTCTCCAATACTTCCCTTAAATGCTGTTCGTGTTGCTCCCTGCTCCGAGAGTAAACTAAGATATCGTCAATGAAAACTATAACCGATTTATCCAACATCGGTCGACACACTCGGTTCATTAAGTCCATAAAAGTTGCAAGGGCATTGGTCAGTCCAAACGGCATCACTACAAACTCGAAGTGGCCGTACCTCGTCCGAAGAGCCGTTTTCGGGATGTCTTCCTCCCGTACTCGCATTTGATGGTATCCTGACCGCAAATCAATTTTTGAAAACCACGAAGCACCCTGCAGTTGATCGAATAAGTCATCGATGCTAGGTAATGGATATCGATTCTTCACCGTAAGCTTGTTCAGCTCACGATAATCTATGCACATCCTGTTGGAACCATCCTTCTTCTTAACAAATAAAATAGGCGCTCCCCACGGTGAGCAACTGGGTCGAATAAATCCATTATCCAGTAATTCCCGAAGTTGAATAGACAACTCCAGCATCTCTGGAGGCACAAGACGATACGGTGCTTTAGCTATCGGAGCCTCACCGGGAGTTAAGTCGATCTTAAATTCCACCTGTCTCTCTGGCGGTACGCTAGGCAGGTCCTCGGGAAAAACATCAGGAAAATCCCGAACCACCGGTATATCACCTGCTTTCTGCTGTGGCTTCTTTTCTCGCACGTCTAAAACATAAGCCACAAATCCCGAATCTCCATGTTGAAAATGTCTGTGTGCCCTAGCAGCTGAACAGAAAACTGCACCTCGATTCCTTCTCTCGCCATGCACAACCAGCTCTCCCCCACTTGGGGTTTGAATCCACACTCGTTTGTTCTTACAATCAATCCATGATTCATGCTGACCCAACTAATCCATACCGATGATGACTCGAGAGTCACTCAACGGTATAGGGATGAGATCGATCGGAAACTTTATTCCTGGAATCACTACTTCACATCCCCGATAAACACTAGTCGATTGCACAGTTTTATCATCCGCAATTTCTACTTCTAACGGCCGATTAAGAGTACCTAAAGCAATACCGAAACCCTTTCCCAGCACAGCAGACACAAAAGAATGACTAGCACCCGAATCAAATAGTACAAAGGTAGGCGTAGAGTTGACTAAGAAGGTTCCTAACCAAAGCATAATAAACACATTAAGTATACACACCACATACACGAGGCAAGTAAAGAAAGAGTACCTGTAACGACGTCGGGCGCATCCTGTGCCTCCTCGGCGGTCATGACGAATGCTCGACCCTTGGTCTTAGGGGCTTCCCCTTTCCCCTGCCTGCCATCGGTAATTCGGAGAGTAGTGGGTGCTGGATTCTGAACCACTCCCTGAGTCAGACGGGGACACTGGGCCTTGAAGTGGCCTACCTGATTACAATTAAAACAAATCTTGACCTCCTGACGGCAATCTATAGCATAGTGGCCCTCCTTTCCACACTTATGGCATATTAACACCCAACAACGCCCCTCATGATTCCTTCCACACTTACCACACTTACCATGGCTCCTTTGCCCTTGCTTTCCCTGATCCGCCCCTCGAAATTTCTTTGACGCCTGCTGAGTCTGAGTAGGCGCCGGACGCTTCTGCCTTTGTTGGGTTTCCAATACCAACTCTCGGGCCCGAGCGGCCACGATCATATCGGTAAGAGTTTGGTGCCTAGCAGCAGACACAAATTCCCGAATATCTGTGCGAAGCATCGCCAAATATCGAGTCATCCTCATACGCTCAGTTGCCGCAAATTCTGGACAGAAGAGTGCTCGCTCATTAAACTTTTTGGTGATCTCTGTCACTGTCTCAGTAGTCTGGGTCAGATTCAGGTATTCCTGCGCCAAGCGCTCCATTTTCACCTGTGGAACATACTCCAGTTTGAACTGTTCCTTGAATTGCGGCCACGTAATAGCATCCAACTGAGCAGGGGTGAGATCTTTCGTTCGTATTTCCCACCAATCTTTCGCACCCTCTCTCAGAAGATTTACCGCAAATGTTACCTTTGAGTTCTAAGGACATGAACAGGTGCAGAAGGCACCCTCTACCGCGGAAACCCATCGCATACTGACAATCGGATCCCTGCCCCCATCGAACATCGGAGGCGAACAAGCCAAAAAGTCCTTATAGCTTGCATCCCTGGCCGTTGACGTGCCCTGAGTAGCCAGTCGCTCCTCGAGCATTGCCCATAGCTCAGCTTTAATAGTACCAAAGAACTGAGGTATCGCAGCCAACACTTCTCGCGAGACCTCCTCCGCTATCAAGTTGCGGAGATTCTCATCAGTTGACCCTTCCCCATTCGAGGCACCCGCATCTGCCCCACCGTTACTTCGTGTGATTGCCAATCTGAAATGCGCAATAATTTTGATATCAATACCCGGGCCACTCCTATCTACCCAACTATTTGACTTTCTAGGACTTTGGTTGACTACTCTTGACTCAAGCGTGAATCCTGTGCTTTCGGTAGTACTGGCCTGGTACTACCTTCCACACCTATTCGCCCTTGTTCCAAGTTTATCAACCATCCTCCTAAATTGTCTCACATACGCTAAAACCATTTCCTATGAATCCTGTGATCATGCACCGTGATGCCTAATCATTGACTTAATTCTCCCTCCACACGTGCCTAAAAGAACTACTGCTAACGTCGTCGAGTCGCCTCATGGACGCACAACCATACACAATCGGGAACTAGATAGACGTTTGAATAACTAATCCTACCCTAAAGTCACAACCAAACAAGGAACAGCCAGTGAGGCCAGACCAAAAATTCTCAGGCTATCTTACCCTAATTGAATATAACCTACCAGCATTCACTAAGCAACCTAACGACAGTAGCATAACATTCCAAAGCAGCACATATGGCACAAAACAGTCCATAGAGTATATTATCCAGGCAATTCTACATCCTAGCACAATACATTTTATCACATAACACAAACTTGGCATGGGTAATTGGGAATCACATAAGCTTACTTGAGCTCGGTTGACGGTTCGCATCACATCTTCCCTTAATTTAATTTAACTTTCCAAAAAATTTTCTTAACAAAATCGCTCAGTCCTAAGTTTGAGTTTGGATTCCCAATACAGTTCATCCAAATCCCTCAAACCAAGGCTCTGATACCAATTTGTAACGCCCCAAATTTCAAAAATTATAAAATTTCATTTATTATCAAGGTTCCAAAATATTTATTGCAAAAAGTAAAACTGTTCGACATATTTATTAAACCAACAGTGGAAACATTTGAAAATCATAACATAGTTCATTAAAATAAATCTCTTGTTTGCGATGCACTGCCGTCAAGCCTTGCCTTTCCCTTTGTCATTTGAAATACATGAAATGTTATAAAATCAACGGGTAAGCTTAAAGCTTAGTGAGTCCACAAATTACCATACATACCCACACATCAAACAACCCAAACTCGAGAACGACCCAACCCTACCTGCCATACAACAGCTATGGGCGTCCATCATACAACAGCTATGGACACGGGGCGGTTCTACCCATCATACAACAGCTATGGGTTCCCGGTTATGGCCTAGCCCATCATACAACAGCTATGGGACAAGGCAACAGTCCAACTCACCATACAACAGCTACGAGGGGGCACGCATCAGTACTGAGCCCAACAACAATTAACCACAGATATAGAGCAAATCATATAACTGTAAATAACATACAAGATGCCTAACATGCAACATCATATAGTAAGGTGACGATACTCACCTAATTCGAAACCGCACAGATATACTCTAATATCCCCACTTAGCTCGACCACACACCTATATCCCACATACACAACATGTCAAGCACTGACCAAACTCCTATAGGCTTGCCTAAAGGTCAGACCCAACTTTTGGTAACCAACATTGTCAAAAATAAGCTTTGGGACAAACAGCCGCTCGCCACGGCGCGACCTTTCTCTTACGTGTCGCGGACTATCATTACACTTACGGGGTTTTACTCGAACCCGCGTCGCCGACATAGCCTGTCCGCCCCGCGAACTCGTATCAATCCAAAGTCTTATTATCCCTTAATTAGTTCAGTCATCGGTTAGGGTTTCACTCTATACTCTTCCTGGGATCTGGAACTACCCTAAGGTTACTTCCTTATAGACATGCAAGTCCATACATGTCCACAGTCCAACCCTAAGTGTTACAAGTCATCTAAGACTATTAACCAAGGGATAACACCATAAGACGGGATAAAATGTAATATCCGAAATGTAGATCCTCTTACCTTGCTTCTGGAAAACGGAGGAATGTACACGCCTGGTTACAAGCCTTTCCCCACGTTGTATCTCCTCCTTCCAAACTCTCAAAATCTTCAAAGCCTTGGAATCGAAGAGCCTCCGCTGAAACCAGTCGACTCCACTCCAGAAAACTTCCAAAAACACGAACCCTAGGGCTCTGACACTTTATATAGGTGTTTAAATCCGAATTAGGGTTTTTCATGACTGCGGCGCACCGCGCCGCAGATTTTCTTATCCGCGCCGTGCGTATAAAATCATTCGCGAATCCAGAATCTTCCGAAGCCGCGTCGCGGATCCAGTCGGGCCGCGCCTCGGCGGAACGGGTCTTACACTTAACATTTAGAAAATGAATATATGGTCCCTCAAGTTCATTTCTTTCATTCATAGACACATTTCTACTAGCTTCTTAAATGAAGTCTTGAAATTTATACTTTTTCCCTAATATTACTTTCCAACTAACATCCAAGTCTTAAGTCTGTCAACAAGTTAACTATCGGTCATGAGTCATCTTTCACGAAATGTCAATACTAAAATTAAAATTATTTTGGAAAAAGCTATAAAAAACAATATTTGATAAGATTCAAATGCCATAGTCTGATAAAATAAAAGGATGATGATTTCAATTAAAGAATATTTGAAATCAGAGTACGGTATAATTTATTATGCATTAGAACCCTTTGTGATTTGAAGTTTTTGAAAAACAATTACCTCTACTCTTTTTTTTGTGATTTCGATTACGGGTCCTTTCTAAGGGGTGGGTAATTGTAGCATCTGTGTTGGCTCTAGGAATCTTGAGCTTAATTAGGCGAAACAATTTTTTTTGGAAAAATAAATGAATGAGAATAAATTTAATAAACTATATTACAATAAGAATTGTTATCTAAGGGCCAAAAATTTAGTTTTGAGAAGTAATTGGAAGATAAAAATTTATTTTGGAGTTAAAAGGATAAAATTTGGGACAAAAGACTAAATATGTCAAATGTGATAAATTTTAGTATTATTATTCCCTGAACTACATGGGAATCATTGGAAGTGATTAATTTTAATTTTAGATAACAATTCTTATTGTAATATAGTTTATTAAATTTATTCTCATTCATTTATTTTTCCAAAAAAAATTGTTTCGCCTAATTAAGCTCAAGATTCCTAGAGCCAACACAGATGCTACAATTACCCACCCCTTAGAAAGGACCCGTAATCGAAATCACAAAAAAAAAGAGTAGAGGTAATTGTTTTTCAAAAACTTCAAATCACAAAGGGTTCTAATACATAATAAATTATACCGTACTCTCATTTCAAATATTCTTTAATTGAAATCATCATCCTTTTATTTTATCAGACTATGGCATTTGAATCTTATCAAATATTGTTTTTTATAGCTTTTTCCAAAATAATTTAGGTTTCATTTCAATCATTTTACTTCCATTCAAAAATCACTGTATTAAAAAATTTACTTTTCTGACCTTTCTTCACATAAAACGCCTTTCTTAAAATACACACACACACACACACACACACACACACACACACACACACACACATATATATATATATATATATATATATATATATATATATATATATATATATATATATATATATATATATATATATATATATATATATATATATATATATATATATATATATATATAGGGCTAGGTTATAATAAGAATGACAATTATTGTGTTACCCTGTAACCAAATCCTGGCCATCAGATTTCATTCTCGTAACAATGAAAAAATCACATTCTTGATAAAATAAGTTCTTGACATAATGAGTTCTTACCATTCTTAAAAGAATGAACTAAATTTTGTACATTCTTAAAAGAATGTGTAATGAGTGTTCCAGATTGAGTTTCAAGGTTACACAATACTTGTATGGATATATTTGATCCTAGCCCTATATATATATATATATATATATATATATATATATATATATATATATATATATATATATATATATATATATATATATATATATATATATATATATATATATATATATATATATATATATATATATATATATATATATATATATATATATATATTAAAATTCTCTGTTTCAACGTGATCCTCCATTTTTAATTAGATATTCAACTTCGTATCTCATGTTTTTAAGAAACAATTCTTATAAAAAGATAATTCACGTTTATGGAAAAATATTTCTCATGCTTTTGAGTATTTTATTTGCAAAAAAAAAAAGAAATTTTCAAATTTACACATGAACACAACTTATCAAAAAATCTACCAAGATTCCAAAGTGATCATCAATCTCAGGTATCATCTACCAATTCATGATAGTCACTTTGTCACTCTACTTCATGGACTTTTAATATATAAGTATAATATAATCACCCAAAATAACCCATAAAAATTACTTAAAGTTTTAATAACATCTTTGAAAAGTTATACTTTTCATTGTCCTTATTGTCTTTGTTAGGGTAGATTTAGTTCACTAACATGTACACCTTAAGTTGCTAAACTGTTTAAGTCTATACTTCTCGATCTCTTATAATTATTTATGTATCTTCAACATAAATATTATTTAATGCACCATTGATTCAACTAAACTTCATTTCCTCAATAATTTCCATATGCAAATCTTAGTATCTAAAGTCCAAATGTCTCATAAGCTCTATTGGTCAACTAGGTCGTCCTTCGCCACTAGGGAATACATTAATTCCATTTTTTGATATCCTTCTTTGAAGCTCATGTAGCTTAATCACTAAGGAGTACAAGCTATAAAAAATATGTTTACATGAATTATCTCAAAATATAAAATTAAAAAGGTCATAAAATGTACAGATCATAATACAAAAGTTGATTATGAAAAATGTGTTCTTGTAGATCTGTTTTTGGTCAGACTCGTAGATATACATTTTAATGATTTTAAAGGATACATTTTTAATCGATAAATAATCATTGTTTGGGAGTTGAAAATTTATATTATTAAAATAATACTTTAATCTAATTAACATATATAATATTTCAATGATTTGTTAAATGAAAAAGAATAAAATATATAATGAAATTTTAATAAAATACAAACAAAAAAATAAAAAAAATAGAACCTATAACCAAATCTAAAATAAATCTTTTTAAAATTTCATAAATCCACAATAAACCACCAATGGAGTTTTAAGCTTTAAGATTGAACTAATAACTTAAGCAAGAAAGCTTTAAAAAAGAAGAACAACATGACAAAGGCATATCTATAAGGATCAAGTTTTACATACATGAAACGATAAAAACAACCAACAATGAGTTTAGTCTACAACCTTTGAAGACCTTGTGAAGAACTCAGATTTGGAGGTGATGAAGTCGACAACTTGGAGCCAAAGTAGCCTCCCTCAATAGGTAATCCACCACACAAAATGACCACCTTAGAATGCTAGTTCCACCTTATGTAAACAATGCTCTTAAGCTTCAAAACAAAACTAGTTTTTGTTCTTTAAGAGGGAAACTTGCATAAACACTCATTAACACTCAAACTAACCTTGTGGTGAGAGAGAAGAGTGATAAAATTCGACCTTATGCTTGCAAGAAGTACGAAAAGAAGCAAACACACTTTAGTTAAGTAATCTACTTCGTATGCATGAAAGGATTAAGTCTTTAACTCTTCAAAACATGTAATGCACTAAGTGAAGAGTCTTGTTGCATTTCATTGGCTCTCCTAGGATATATATATATATATATATATATATATATATATATATATATATATATATATATATATATATATATATATATATATATATATATATATATATATATATATATATATATATATATATATATATATATATATATATATATCTTTACTTGTAATAAAACAGTAATCTTCCTGCCACATAGCGTTCTCTTAACATCCAATCTTCTGGTTTTCCTGTTCAACTTACATCCTTTTGCTGAAACATTTTTGGTCATCCTTATTTTTGGCTACTAAATTGAATTTGATTGCTCTATTTCTGGGAAGAAGCCAATCATAATAGCAAGATCATATAGAATTTGTATTCATCCCTAATTTTTGTCTTCTGAATTCAATTGGTAAGGTCTATATCTGGCAACAACTCGATCATACCACTGCACCATTAAGCCACCACCGCATCAATAAGAGGCAGCGACTGCTACTCCCATACCAATCTACCAATACACAACCAAAGCACCACAGCATCACCTCCATCACTCGATCTATACCATCGAAGAAGAACCACCGCACCACTGGGTTATGTAATCACCGAACTGCACCCCAAAAAGATAGTTTGGTTCTCCATAAGCCCCACCTTCAAACCCCATCATCTCATTAAATCAGTCGTTGTATGCTGTCTTCAACCACCCACCATGTGCAGCGTGAAGTGTAGCCGACACGTACAAAGTGATAAGCTCTATATGTTATTTGATTGGTTTAATCGAATTCGACCTGATTTACGCTACGCTTCTTCACATTTCTAATCCTAACAGTGTTATGTTTTTGTGATGCTTGAATTGATAAAATAAGTAGAAAATGATAAACAAAATGCGGTTTTACATAGAAAATGTGGTTTTACTGTTTATTACGGGTTTACAAAACAAGCAGCCCAAGTGTTTGATAAAATGTCTCAAAGAAAGTTTGGCCTAATTTTCTTCCTTAAGTTCATTCAGGTTCTTTCTCACACTACCTCATAATAATACAATGTTGATAGTGAATCCAGTATAAAGATCACTGATCAATTATAGTTCATTCCACTAACAGGCCCATCTTTAACAAACTAATGAAGAAACATGTCCTAAAACTAGTGAATTTTTTCTTTTCTGAAATAGATAATGATATTTTAACTAAGTTGGTAGCATTTTGTAGCTCAAAAATGGTTTTGTATATTTTTAGTCGTCAATCCTGCCAAATGGATAGAGTTTAAGTGACAAGAGAAGGCTAAAGTCAGTCACAATACTCAATAATACAGGTCATATTCTTACTCCCAAAGTGTCATTTTCTTGTATCAATAATTTATTAAGTATTGATCTATATAGTAGTTTTTTTTATCCTTTTTAATTCGCAGATTTTCTTTTGATCCAAATCTCCAATTATATCTTGATGTTGCATCATGCCTCATTACAAGGCAAGTTTCTAAACACCTTAACGAAACAAAAAATTATGATGTTACTATTCATGTAAATGCAAAAAAAGGTTATAAGAGCTTTCTTCCATTGGATAAATTGCCATCTTGACTTTGGTGATCACCATAAGCATGAAATGTGTTGCATGTTCTATAACTGACAAAATGTTGGCTTCTAACATTTCGTCAAGTTTAATTTGCATTGTGTTATTTAACTGGTTTATGCAATGGTGATCCACCCAGAAGGCATGAAATGAGTTCATTCATGTTTGTCCATGTATGAGTTCATGTTTAATATTAGCATCCTAATTTATAATTTTTGTAACATTTCCCCTTTTAATGTTCTATTCTTTAACTTTCTTAAACTTTCTCCTCTTAGATTATCGACAAAATGGGACGAATTCGGACAAGGTTCTGAGTTTTAGTATTATAAAAATATCATTTTAGAAGGTAAGCAACACTTCCATGAAATTACCTGATTTGCAAAATCAATAATATACTTGCATTTAATTATTTATTATAGAACTTACTTTCATTTAGTTGTTTTTATAGCAACATACTTTTAGTTAATTGTTTATTAAAGCATCTTACTTTAATTTAATTACTTATTATAACAATTGACTTTCATACCAATCATTGTTGGTATTAGTCACACAGGTTAACAAGATGTTCGACAACGATGAGTTGTTGATGTAAGTTTTGACAACAAGATGAGTTGTTGATGTGGGTCTGAATATGGTTTTTTATAAATAATATGTAAGAAGAAGCAGGTTTTTTTCTCATTTAATCCATATGTTAATTTATTTTACATTTGTAAATGCAAACGCATATATTTGATTATATGAGTTTATTATGTAAGTGTATATGTCGATTTATGTCTATGTAAACAATACAAAAGATTTAGATGTAAGGTAAAATAAGATGAGATAAAATACCAGCTGCATTATCATGATCCAAAGGGCAATATTACTTACATTTAACCAAATCTGATTGGACGACATATAAAATTTATGCAATAGCTTATGCATAGAAATTATGTCATGATATTTATTTCTTTTGTTTGCATTATTGGTTTCTTTAGAGAATAAAACAAGTTTCATTTAAAAAAAATAAACATGTGTATTTGGCAAGCAATAAAAAATCATCTGTCATTTACTTTCTTTAAAACTAAGTATCCATTTAGATAATTTAAGAATGACGAGTAGGTACCAACAAAATCCAGGAGAAAGTCATTAAGGTGTTATGCCTTAAGAATGACGAGTAGGTACCAACAAAATCCAGGAGAAAGTCATTGAGGTGTTAAGAATATCCTCAACTACTTGAGAATGACTAAAGAGATATTTCTTATTTATGGTGGTTTGGAAGAAGATCTAAGTGTAAAGTGTTACACCAATACGAGCTTCCAAACGGATCGAGATGATTCTCGATCACAACCAGGGTATGTCTTTATTTTGAATGCAGGTGCAGTTTATTAGAAGAATTCCAAGCAAGACGTTGTTGCACAGTTCGCTATGGAATTAGATTACACTGCCGCTTCGAAAGCAACACAAGAAGTTGTCTGGATGCAAAAATTCATTAAATATCTTGGGGTTGTACCTTCCATTCAGGACCCCCAGAGATTAATTTTGACAATGAGGGTGCCATGGCACAAGCTAAGGAACCCACGTCGCATCATAAAAGAAGGGATATTCTCTAGAGGTGTTAAGAAGATCTAAGTGTAAAGTGTTACACCAATGCAAGCTTCCATACGGATCGAGATGATTCTCGATCACAACCAGGGTATGTCTTTATTTTAAATGGAGGTGCAGTTTCTTAGAAGAATTCGAAGCAAGACGTTGTTGCACAGTCCACTACGGAATAAGATCACACTGCCGCTTCGAAAGCAACACAAGAAGTTGTCTAGATGCAGAAATTCATTAAATATCTTGGGGTTGTCCCTTCCATTCAGGACCCCCCAGAGATCAATTGTGACAATGAGGGTGCCATGGCACAAGCCAAGAAACCCACGTTGCATCATAAAAGAAGGGATATTCTCTAGAGATGTTATGCCTTAAGAATGACGAGTAGATACCAACAAAATCCAGGAGAAAGTCATTGAGGTGTTAAGAATATCCTTAAGTACTTTGAGAATGACTAAAGAGATATTTCTTATTTATGGTGGTTTGGAAGAAGAACTAAGTGTAAATTATTACACCAATGCGAGCTTCCAAACGGATCGAGATGATTCTCGATCACAACCAGGGTATTTCTTTATTTTGAATGGAGGTGCAGTTTCTTAGAAGAATTCCAAGCAAGACATTGTTGCACAGTCCACTACGGAATTAGATTAGACTGCCGCTTCGAAAGCAACACAAGAAGTTGTTTGGATGCGGAAATTCATTAAATATCCCATCAAATTTGTAAATAAATTTTAACAAAAATTATATATTTCATTAAATATATTATTTTAATAATCATTTTTTGAAAAATATGTAAACATTATTTATTATATTTATATGAATTTTGATCGACTAAAATGCAATTATAGTGAAGAAAAATAAGCAAATCTGTAACCTGTTGACGTTAGAAACAAAAACGGTTTTTCTGCAAAAATAAAAGAGACCGGTCTAACTACTAAAAGTTTTCAAAAAGACCTGCTAAATGACTGGGTTTGTCAAAGACCTTATGGTCCAGCAGCAAAGGTGTATGTCCTACCACCTTGAGGTCCTGGGTTCAAATCTCACCAGGGTATTAAGTAGATTAGGTTAGGAAGAGCAAAAAAAAAAAAAAAAAAACTGTGTTTACTAAAAACATAAAACGTACTCTTATTTTAAATTAAAGCAACAATATACTTTTATTTTTAATCCAACGCTATGATATTATTTTTTAACCTAAAATAGATCATAAGAAAAAAAATTAATGGCCACCGTGTAATACACGAGTTAATAACCTAGTTTATATATATATATATATATATATATATATATATATATATATATATATATATATATATATATATATATATATATATATATATATATATATATATATATATATATATATATATATATATATAATGAGGAGAGGTAATTTCCCACACTCTCTCCCTTTTATTATTTATGAAGTTTGTTTTTCTGTTTTATAAATAATAAACTTTTATTTCTTTTAAATAGATATTTAACTTAATAAATACATATAACACTATATATATATATATATATATATATATATATATATATATATATATATATATATATATATATATATATATATATATATATATATATATATCAAATATATAAATAAGTACATATTATATACACACATATATAATTTACTTTAACGCTTACAATAAATTATAAGTTAAATTATATATATATATATATATATATATATATATATATATATATATATATATATATATATATATATATATATATATATATATATATATATATATATATATATATATATATATATATATTACTTTAACACTTGCAATAAATTATAAGTTAAATAAAATCTCTCAAATCATTTAACCATTAAATGATATAGATATTTATAAACTCTTAATTAACTCATACCATATTAATTAAATTACTTTATAATATAATTTTCATAAATAATAATCATAAGGTTTATGATATTCTATGTTGAATCAAATTCACAAGATAAAATATCAGTCTTGTTGTTATTGGTGTGACTCTAAATTATCATATGCTATTGACAATACCATTCTATAATGATTATTAAGCACTGACAAGCAACAATATCCCACTTACACAAGATTCATTATAATAGGATATCGACAGTGGTGAACGTCTCGCAACATTTCACTACCCCCAATAACATACAGTTTATAGTGTCATTCAACAACATCCAATTCCAGAGAGCTTAAAGCATCAATTGATGTAAAAGATTTTATATCAATTATCCATTTATCATAGACATCATGTTGAACATGAGACATGCATCTCAAACATTCTTATTTGTGTTAATATTTTAATCAGGCGCCTTAGATGTCTGACTCTCAACACATAACTGGAACAAATCCCATCTTGACTACATACTCCTCTAATGCAGTTCACACTATTCCTGAAAATGGCCTTTATGACTGCCTATTATTTCAAGAACAGCGGTTAAACATATCAAAGCTAGTACTCCTTACACTTGGGGTCCCAAATATGTATCTTTGTTCTAAGGATATAAAGATAATACCTTTGCTCAAGGCTAATTCATGACATCGATCCATGAAGTAATCTTGAAACGGGTTAAGTATAATATTTGTTCTCAAACAAGTACATATGAACTTGGTTGAAACACTTTGCTATTGAAAGTTAGCCAATCAAATTCATATTAGTCTTATTTCAGTGTTTCTCCCACAACTATGATCGATTATGGACATTTTTAGAATAACTAGATTATTCAAGAAATAAACATGCTAATATACAGAACACAAAAAGTATTGATGAAAAGATCATATTCAATATATCAAACGAAACAATAGTTGTTGTTACAATATTCCCATATTTATATACTAAAAACAAATCAGCTCCAATCACTAGAATAACAAAGTCCTATAGCTCTAGCGTGACCTTCATGCTTAGCTTGATGTATGAATTTCGTGAATGGGTCCGCTAAATTTTGACCCGTATTAACTTTACAAATACAAATATCCCTAATTTTAACTACACCACGAATATAGTTGAATTTCTAGAGAATATCCCTTCTTTTATGATGCGACGTGGGTTCCTTAGCTTGTGCCATGGCACCATCATTGTCACAATTGATCTCTGGGGGGGGTCTTGAATGGAAGGGACAACCCCAATATATTTAATGAATTTCTGCATCCAGACAACTTCTTGTGTTGCTTTCGAAGCGGCAGTGTAATCTAATTCCGTAGTGGACTGTGAAACAACGTCTTGCTTGGAATTCTTCTAAGAAACTGCACCTCCATTCAAAATAAAGACATACCCTGGTTGTGATCGAGAATCATCTCGATCCATTTGGAAGCTCGCATTGGTGTAACACTTTTCACTTAGATCTTCTTCCAAACCACCATAATAAGAAATATCTCTTTATTCATTCTCAAGTACTTAAGGATATTCTAAACACCTCAATGACTTTCTCCTGGATTTTGTTGGTACCTACTCGTCATTCTTAAGGCATAAGAAACATCAGGTCTTGTACATACATGGCATAGATAATGTGTAACACCCCATCTTCTATTTAGCGATTGTAATTAGCATCGATTATATTAATCCAGATTTTAAGAGAAAATGTATAAATTTAATTAGGAAACGATTAAGGAACAAAGTCTCGTCTATTACGTCTAATATTAAAAATAATTTTAAAATAAAATAATAATAACAAATAGTGAAATAAGTTTTGTAAAAGTTTAATTATATGTTCAGGGTATATTATGTCATGTTCAAAAACTTGAATAAGACCTTATGTTATAATGGGATAAAAGAAAATAAGTTGCCATTCATGAGGGACCAATTTTGACAAGTGGTGAAAGTGCATCAAATTGCGAATTCCTTTGGCCCGGTCACGTTTTTGATGAAGAGAAATTAAGGCCAAGGGCCTCTTGGCTAAACTTCTTTTCGAACAACCTGTTTAAGTCGTTTTGTAACTTTCTAAATTCTAATTCGCATCAGTCATGCCCTTATCGAGATCCATATGACTGTGAAGAACTCAAGTCGTGTGAAGTTTTGCCGAAAACTACGTGGATCATGAAGGGAATGAGTGGCCGTGAAGAAAGAGACACCGAGGAGAGGTAGAAGTGTGATTGGGTTGCTTCTAAACCCGTGAAGATGGAGTGAAGGAAAGAAGAAGTAAAGGAGAGCAAGAAGAATAGAAAGTTTGTGAGCCTTGATCTTGTATCCAAGTAAGCTTTTTGTGTGTGTTTATGTTATGTATAGTGCATGCTATGGTACTCTACTCCAATTTCTCTAATGTTGAAGTGTTATTGAACTTGATTAAGATCGTATAGGGTCTTAATGCCTTGTCCTAATGGGTTAGGTGGGTGAAAACCCTAACCCTAGTTGTTGTTTCATGTAAATCAAACTTCACTGAATTTCGGCCAGTTTGTAAAATTCATATAAAATCGTATGGGTGTAACATCCCAGATTTTAGAGCAAATTTAAAAATTTTGATAGAATATTTTCAACAAAAACATGTCACATTATTGGTAACCTTCAAAACTCAACATCTCTATTTATTCAAAAACTTTTAATATGAAATAAATCCAACTGCGGAAGTCAAACTAGAAAAAATCATCTTTAAAATAAATGTCCAAAAGAAGTAGCATCAGTGTGTAAGCGTCACGCCTTCTGGTAACCCACACCTATAGAACCTGAAACAATGATTTAATGGGGAAAGGGTAAGCACACAGTTTAGTGAGTTCCAACACGTACAAAGCATATCAATCACACATACTCTACCCCTATCGGTAAAATACAACCTCACATCGCAGTAAACATTAGTGTACTCCACCTTGTACATTGATCCGTACATGCAAATCTGTAACATCCCAGTTTTTATGGTAAACATAAAAATCTTAAGAAAACATTTTCTGTAAAATAACCCTTCATATAATTATAAATACTTTAATTATAAACATCATTAAAGTCAAACCCGACATTAACCATAAATATTTCACTTATAAACATGCTTCAATTCTTTTTGAAACATTTCATTGTCAAACAAAATCACTAACAGTGGAAACCAACTGAAATCAAATCAACAAACATAACTATCCAAATGAAGCTAGATCAGTGTGTATGCGTCACGCCTAGCCATCACCTACACCTGAAGAACCTGAAACAGTGATTTTATAGGGAAAGGGTAAGCACACAGCTTAGTGAATTCAACACGTACATGACATATCCATCACACATTCTCTACCCCTATCATAGGCACATAACACAATAAGGCATACAACACAACAAGGAACAAGGCACACAGGACAACTACAAGGCACATTACAACCACAACACTCAACATGATCATGGCACCTAGCTAGATCATGGTCCACAACACAATCATGCACCCAACTTAATGATTACACCCAACACGCTCACAGAACACAACACAATCATGCACCCAGCTCAATGATTGCACCCATCACACTCACAGTACACCACACATCATTGCACCCTGCTCAATCATGGCCCCCAGCACCATGAATGGCACCCAGCTCTGTGATGTCACTCCCCACACACAAACACCTACTAGAACTCCTATGGCCTGTTACTAACCACCTACATCCTAACAGTACACACGAGCTACAGTAAAGGATGTACAACTTCCATACAATGTAGTGATGTACTCACCTCGAAACAGTAACATCAACAATCCACAATGCAACGCTGCAAGTCCCACCGAACTCCACTCGAGCACCTTATACTCCTATAAGGCATTTTAAGTTACTACAAAGTATACTAACTAATATTACTATAAATAGATACTTATTAGATGTTTTAGTTAGGTATAGGTAAGCCAAGACACTCACTATAAACCCAAGATCCCTAACCAAAACAATTACCACAAAAAAGGAATCCGACAACAAAGCTGATTTCCGACCCACTTGCAAGATTTGCAATATTAAACCAAGGAGAGTTTCAAAATCAAAACCAATAAAAATCAAGGATAAACTCGACCCAAGGACAAGGTCACAGGGCCTGACCTTAGGTCAAAATCATCCTCCAGTAACACATGAAAAATCCCCAAACTTGACTGATTTGATCAGTTCACCCATTAGACCACTCCTCAAAGATGTAAACAAAAAACAAAATCAACAGGGGGTTAGGTTCTGGTTTTTGGTGTGAACAAACTAGACAAATAACCCAAATGTTTCCCATTGGTCTTGCCCTCAAAACATGCTTGTACAATTATTTATGAATTTATCAACACAGAATTTGCTGTACAACAGCAACCTTGACCAGTCAGTGAATATTGCACTATTCACGAAACCGTGGACTCGAATTAGGCTAAGAACTTCTAGAAAAAGAAACTAGACTCAATGAAAATTCTAGGGATATAAATATCACTCTAATTGGACACGGACATGATTTAATATGATTTTTACCAAAAGACCCAAAAATCAGGAACTTTAAACTCACATGAAATGACAACTTAGGGTTAAGGTATTCAACCTCTTAACCCATAAAGACATAAATTAAGACCTCTAGGGTCTGCAATAAGTTCAATAATATCCCAACAACAGAAAACTTGAGGTAGGATAAGGTCATTTGAAAATACACAACATGAACACCCACGTGCACACCATGACATGCATGGATGCAACAAATCACAATAATCAAGTCATAAGAAATCTCAAGACATCAAGGTGGAAACTTGAAGCCGTAGCATCTTTACATCAAGATAGAGAAGTGGAAGGATAGTAGTGGTGATGGTTGCTCTCGCACCCACTTCACTTTCCTTCAAGAATTCGGTAGCAGCAAACCTCACAGGAGGAACACGAAGGAGGAAAATACGGTAGCAAGAAGAAGACTCATGAAGGAGGAAAACGATGGAATAGGCCACGAGTTTTAGGGTTGGTGTTTAGGGTTGCTCACGATCGCATGAAAGAAAGGGTATAGGACCTGAAATGGGCTGATTTTAGATGTTGCAAGCCTAAGGGCCGAATCCTCAAATCCATACATAACCCATCGTCCAAACAAGGAAAAATTCATGCAACTATTGCATAAATGCAAAAATGGTCCTCCTACTTTAATGCGATATTTTTAATGATCCCAAACTAATTAACTTACTCAAACCAAGTTTCAAAATATGTCATGATCCACCCTCAACCTTTGTTGTTGTTGTTGTTGTTGCTGTTGTTGTTGCTGTTGTTGATGTTGTTGTTGCTGTTGTTGTTGCTGTTGCTGCTGTTGTTGTTGCTGCTGCTGTTGTTGCTGCTGTTGCTGTTGTTGTTGTTGTTGTTGTTGTTGTTGTTGTTGTTGTTGTTGTTGTTGTTGCTGCTGCTGCTGCTGCTGCTGCTGAACCATAAAATTAAATACTATGGAAAATAACTTACCGAGAAATGGGGCATTACAACTCTCCCCCACTTATAAGAATTTCGTCCCCGAAATTCAACTCTAACGCCTTTTAAACAAACACCATAATCCTTCCTACGACCCTCAAATATCTCATTCCCCCTTCTTACCGCAACTGATAGGGTTCTCACACCTTCTTACGCGTGCGACATCTTGCGAAACGACAATACAATGTTATAGCTAGCAACTGCCAGCAAATGCAAATGTACCATGCTGCTCATTGCGTCGAGCCACCCTACATTGCTCAATACGTCGAGCCTCCTACAATGCTTAGTACGTCGAGCCATCCTATAATACTTAGTACGTCGAGCCTAAAACATTTGGAACAACTAAAGACTCGATGCATATGCTACCATATAACTGTACTACATGAGCACGACGCCCAACCTCTGATGTAGCGTGTAGCAAGATACATTATCCCCACAAATGTTGTCGCCTCACAATAGCCCAACATTCCCAGACTTTACTACAATCAACTTGATTGTATAATTTCCCACATAATGCTAACATACCCCACCTAATTAACCACTGCAGACAGAATTCTGGATTCTTCCCTACATCCTCTCCTTCTCTAAATCACTCCAACAGCTTACTTCTCTCGATCCACACATGCATCCACCTAATCCAAATACTGGATGCCACTATGTTATTAGCATCTCAGAGCTTTTAGGGCAGAACAAATTGTCGGGCTATGTTTTGGCGTCACCACGAACTAACCATCTCTACATCAACCGCGTCCATCCAATCTAATCATAAAAGCAGAACACTTGATACGTGTACCACATGATTCATCACACAATACGCATCAAATAACGACCTACGGTAACCTTCCAATCAGTTGACTAACCAGCTATCCCCGTCCTACCATCAACTTACGATTCCTGAGTCATATCCTGATCCGCCCTGGGACTCTCAAGTCATACCTCGACCCGTCCCAAAAACCCTTCTGGATCCGCTGTCACCAGCTGCTCGCACCAGCATCCTCACACGCAAAGCCACACGATCTCCAAAGTTATCATAAGGCGTGTCTTAGTAATCTGCACGACCCATAATTACTCTACACGATCCAAAATCCCATAAGATTGTACACCTTCTTGGCATGCATGACTAATGCAGGTCAAATCTCACTTCTCAATCAACACACAGACTAACTTGGTCATCCAAGGTTAGTAGGTTTAGGAATGCATTCACATTGCTGATTCGCCCTCACCTTTTCACCGACCAATTTGTGACGATTATCGATATAACCTCCTACCTTAGTCACGCCTCTACTTACAGTCACCCGTGGTATTTAGCCTCTCCACTAGTTTCATATACGGTCTCTTGAACTATCTTCTGCCTCTTACTTAAGTTCTCAACTAAAGTGAAATCATACCACACTCCACCCCTCGTCACTCAAAGGTCTTCTTTCGCCACAAATGATTAGTTCTCCCCCGCTTGGGCTTGAACCCGGTCATATTACTGATCACTTCGACGACAGGCCGCATACCCCAACAGTAATGCCTAAGGCTCCTTTAATTCCACTCACACCACTAGTCTCTATTCTAAATACTCTAAACGTGCCAAAGGCTCAATCCACTTCTCGTACTCCCAAACGCTAACTTGACTGTCTCCTCTATTCATATTGAACATGATACTTGTCATGAAGCTTTAACAACTTCCAGTCAATTAGACTTCACCACCGTCTCCAACTTCTTCAGCTCTTCTAAGAACGAAAAGCAGTCTACTCTACTAAGACCGCAACTTACACGGAGGTCAAACGCCATCTTAAAAGACTTGATTTGGTGATGTAAAGACGTTTAGAACAACCACCATATGCCACCCATCCGCTTGCAACTCTAGTTAATGCCGTCCTTGTTGGGGTTTAAGCAAACTATGAGCAAAAATCATTTAATTTCACATGCACCCTAAAGGATCTATGTTTTCATCTATTGAACCTATAACTATGAACAATATAAGAATCAAAATAAATTTCACAAGAAAACTGACCTTTTGATCCTTAGATCTCTTGGAAGCAAGCACCACAAGTGTTGTGCCTCTAATGGCTCACACCCAAGAACTTGGCAAGGAAGAAAGCAAGAGAGAGGAAGGGTAGAGACCCTTAGAATGGCGTGTAATATGGGGTGGGGAGGACCTCTATTTATAGTCTTAAGGTGATAAGCAATAAGGAGTATAACTGCCTTATTTAAGATCCTGATATGATAAGGCTTTTATCAGATAAAAGGATCTGCTTATCACTGTCATAAAAACACTTATGGGTTTCAAAATCCATAAGGCCTTAGGCCTTAATTTCGTCCAAACCCATATAGGTAACCCCTAATTGTCTATTGCTCAACTATTAAACAATTACAATTTAGCCCCTGCACTTTTAATTAATCCAATTAATCCCAAAATTAATTTTAATTAATTTCTGATTAATCATTAATTAAATATGATGATTTCTAATTAATATACATAATATATTAATAAATCATTTATTCCTCTTTTCTGATTAATATATTATCTCCATAATATATCAATCTTTCTCTCTATATGCAATCTTGTCCTCTGCTAGGTAATGAGGGCAACCCAACAAGACTGTGCTGCCATCAATTCAAACACATGTGTCAGTTATAGTTATGGCTTAGACACCTTAATCTAACAGTCTCCCACTTGGATAAGTCTATAACTATAATACATTATGTTTCCAAATTGATCAGCAAATTGTAGCTTCCAAGAGCTGCTGCCGAACTCTGACTTAGTCAGTGAAATGTCCTAAGATAAGTAATCATATCATCCTTCGTTCTGACAATATATCATTCAGACTTGAGACATGGATTAAAATCAATCTCAGTCCGATACTATGTTTCCCTGTTCTATGATTTGTAATGACATATGACTCCTTAATCGAACACATCAATTAAGTCTTGGCTGGCCAGCACTGAGTCAACACCAAGTCAACACCAAATCACAGAGAGGCCCAAATATATCACTTTTCCTGTTAGGGCAAAAGGAACGAATAAACTTTGACTCATATGCTTGTGTCTTTTACTCATCAAATCGCGCACAACAATACGTTTTATAACATCGAGTTACCGATGCGTTTACGCATTATCAATGGGCAACCGACTAGTAAATTTCAACTCATATGTCTTGGTTTCAAGATCATAAGATATTATCGTCTCAAAATTACTTGTGATGTAATCCATGAAGTAATTCTCTGAGCGCGGGTCTATCCAATACTCAAATCTCCATTTCTGAGTACTAATGAATGTTGCAGCAATACCATTGCTATGTCTAACTCTTTAGACAGTCTACAATCCAATTCATGACAGTCTTAGTTCACTACTTACTTCCAAAAGTATGAATGACTGTGGGTGTTTTTGAGTAACTGAATTATTCGGGAAGTAAAACATGCAAAGTGAAACGATGATATGATAGGTAGCTACTCCTGCCAATTACCAAGTCTCCACGAGGCAATCACCATATCAGATTTATTATAATACTATTATATGTTTCTAGATTTCTATTAAACTTTCAATTAGGATATTTATATGTCCTTTTATACCCAAAATGACCTTCACTTTTTCTATGTATCCAGAATGTTTTACATTGATACATATCATTGCAGACAATCCGATCGGACACCATTATGATGATTTCTTAATGTGCCATCTTGGCTTTCCTCTCCGGTCACCATTTCTGAAATAGCGTTGCATACTGTGACTTCTCATGGGTCTAGGGATCTAAAGTCAATGCGACTTCACCCTTTTGGTGTCAAGAAGATTTCAAGGCGATAACTGACGTGCCGGTTAACCACACGTGCTCCATCATTACTCCAACAAAACTTTCCAACCATGAAGTCTCATAGTGTCATATATCGGTTAAAATTTGGAACTCATTTCAAAATATTATTACATTCCTCCGATTATCACACAATGATTGCTCATATGTGTGTTCAACTGTCCATGTCAGTATCCTTAGCAAGGTGGTGTCCTGAGTCCAACTTGCCATGCTCTAAGCATTAAGTCATCAGGATGAACTCATGACACTTGCGATCGATCCAATCTGTAGCAGCTCATTGAATCCAATTTGTTCTATTCTGAACTTTTTTAAAACCTCATAATCCTTGTTTCATGATTTCTAGAAAATCTGTTTCTGTAGTTTTGCATCTTGAATCTTATCAAGATCATACTTGCACACTAGCAGGGTCAATACTGGCGACTCTATCTAATAGATATTGGTAACCAGTTGAGTATATCGTATCTCCTTTAGGTCTTTCATAGCAAATCATCTCTTATGTCGAGTCATTACACTTTGTAATGATAAGAGATATTTCCTAGAAATAGTGTGTGTAACCGACACACATCGAAAGGTAGATCTTAACGATACTCCCATGAGCTTTGAAATAGTTTTGGAACTCTTTTCAGACTATTCACAAAATTCAACCCCTTTTGCTTATTTTGAGAATACAAAGTTCAAAACCTCTGACATAATCATATGACTTTTCGGACTTTTCACAATTTCGAAACTTTTGGAATATTTTGGAAATTCGAAGGTCCTTCTGTGCGAGGTGCTTTTCAGACGAATCTCGGGGCTATGTACCTTTTGTATCGGCATGTTCTAAACCCTACTGGTTGTGTCTTGCACACAACCCTTGTGTTAGGTCATTTATTTAGTTGAGTCAATTCTGTATCTTTTTTAGCCTTTAGATTAGCTGTTCATTAATTGGGTGGGCCTATCCATTCCATAATTAGTTTAGACTATATAAGGTATGTCGTACCCTAATTAGGGTCAACGTTTTTCTAATCTTTCACGCCTCTTATACATAATAGTTCTCTTTGAATTGGTATTGAGAGTTGCAATACAAGCATTCGACCATTATTCTTCATGTTTTGATCATGTTACTTATTCCGCATTTTGAATCTTTCGATCCACTGTTTATTTGTTCCCACAATTGGTATCAGAGCAGGAGACTGTGTAATCGATACACTTTTCTTCTATCGAGTTCATAAAAGTTTGAACACAGATCTGTTCTTGATAGTCTTAATCGTCTTCACTGATTTTAGACGTCAGATCCTGATCTATTGTTTACCTTTTAACACGATCCGTTTATACACGTCTAATTCACGTAAAAACAATATCTAATCGCGCATGAAGACCCTCATTCATTGTCATTCAACTTGTCTAGCAGTATTGGATCCACCACAAGGATCCCGATCCTTTTTACAAATGATTATGAAGTTTGGGCTCTTCACTTTGAAGACTATGTTCTTTGAATTGAAGAACATGGATTAACCATATGTCATGCTATAACTGTCGAGATGTTCGCTCATACTACTTCACGAAAGGTTATCAAAACCCTAAAAAAATACAATGCTCTTCTCGTTGCTCATACATATATTCCTCTGGATGAGAAAAACAAGTTAATGTGCAACACCAAAGCCTTTCGAATTATCTGGTTCGCTCTTCCCCCAAACACGCTCAGACTCGTTAGCTCCTGTAAAACAACAAAGGAAATCTAGGATAGGTTGCAAGAATTATACTCAGGCGATACTGATTTTTGAGTATTCAGTCCAAACTACTCTACTTTCTGAGTTTGGATCCTTTGTTCAAACTCCAGAGGAAACCTTGGTTTATTCACTTGCCCTTGCTACGAAGGGAAAGAAAGCTACCAAAGACAATTTGGAGTCAGACTTTTTCGATGAAGAATTAACCAGAGAAGAAAAAGCTCTCATGGTCTTAAATCCGAAAAAGTTCTTCGAAAAGAACTTTTCCAAGTTTAAAAATTGTGGTAGACAAGGGAACTTCAGTCCAGAGAAGCCCAAAGAGGATAGCTTTAAGAACTAGAAGCCGGAAGAGGAGAAAAAGGTGGTTAGTGACTCTGGTTATGATTTCCATTACTGTAAAGGGAAGAACCACTTTGCTAAGGATTGCTTGCTCCGAAAGCAAAACGAGAAGAAGGAGAAAGTCAAAGATGAAGCTCAAAGATGAAGCCTATTACGCCCAGAAGATCGAAGATCTGAAGAATAAAGAGGCTTCAAATGCAAAGCCAGCTTTTATGGTACAAGAGGATGATGAGGATGGTGCCGTTGAGGTCTGGTCAACGGATTCGACAGATGAAGAAGTTAGGAAGCCGACGCATGGTCGATGTTTCATGGTGAAGGAGGGTAGTTCCGAACAAAGAGGGTATTCCATTGATGGATGCCAGACATCAGCGAGTTGCTTCGCTGCGAAACCTGTTTCGGAACAGGTACAGGAATGTGAAGCTATCGTCAACAAGGTACACTATATTCTTAAGTCTTTAAATATTTGATCCTCTACTTACGATATGGAATTAGATGATCTAAGGTTTACTGTTTCGAATTTTAGTGATAGTTTAAAATGAACACGCCTTAGTAATTCGAATTTAAATGATCATTTGAACAGGGTGACACTTAGGAATGAGGAGAGGAGAATGAAAATCGACACCTTGGAGTTAGAGTTGGTTAGGGCAAGAGACGATATTATTTATGTTAAGAGAGACAATTTTATGCTTGTTAAACAACGAAATATTTTTTGTTTGATTGCTAAGCGTCTTTATAATAATATTACTCGGCTACATATTGATTGTGATATAGGCAGGGGTCTGCATAAAATGATTTTTCCCTTTCTTGAATTGAAAGAGGACGAAATTGATGCTGATTGTTATAAATGTGAAACAATTGTCTCTTCTGATGAAGTCTCAGAATTATATCGTATCAGACTTGAGAAAATCGTAAACTACATTCAGTCCAAAGAACATAAGAGCATGTTGAAAGAATTCTCAACAGAAAATGATAAAGATGAAATTAAATCAGCCACTTTACAGAAGTTTCATTCGTTGTGCAAGAAATTGAACTCCGAAAATACTCTCACTTCTGAGAATATTTTCGAATTTGATGAAAGTGAAATGAGTGAAATATCTGTGGAGGATGACATCGATTGCTCGGATTTTGTAAATAAAAAAACTGAACCTAAGAAAGTCTCATTTCTGAAAACTCAGTTGCATTTGCTCGAATGGTTGAAAATATAGGATCACAAGTTTTAAATGAACAAGCAACAATTTTTCCGAAAGTTAAAACTGTTCCAAGCCAAGTTTTCGTAAAAACCGGAGTGAATACAAAACACACATCAGAACTCAGAGTCCTTGTAGATAACGATAATGCTAATGGTTGTGACGCTTTCTTCTGGTCCGAACCTATCGATAATGCAGATGAAATGAAAGGTCTTTCCGAAATGACCTCATGGAAGTCTCGAGCAAAGTACATCTTAGGATCATTGAATCGTAAAGATTCAGTCTCTCAGCCAGGAACAAGTGGCACAAAATCAATTCTGAATGATCCCTCTGTGCTTCATAATAAAATGGCAACCAATATTTCAAACTCCGTACCTCGTATTCATAAGTCTCCTGAAGAGCTTATTGCTAGAAGGAGACAGATGAATGCTAAAAACTTTTGAAAAATCAAAATCACCTAAACCACAAAAGACAAATCTTTTCAATCCAATCATCAAATCAAATGATTTGAAGGGCAAAGCCAAGATTTATCCTGAACTAAAACCCATTCTCAGAACGGCCAAGCTCACAAAGATTTCAGGAAATTTTCAACCAAAACCTATTCTGAAATCAAACTCTTTTGTTAAAAAAAAGTCACGTTTTGCTAAAGATGATTGGCAACTCACCAAAACAAAAGTGTTTCATTTTGAAAATAGAAAGAACCAATTTGCTAGAAGAAAATCATTTTGGGTTGAGAAATCAAACATCTTTCCTGTTACCAAGAAATTATCACATAAAATCACATTGGTTTGGGTTCCTAAATCTCTCTAAATTGTGCAGGTGATGCGTGACGAACAGTATGACTTAGAATGGTACAATGATAGCGGCTGTTCGCGTCACATGACAGGGAGAAGGGAAGAATTAAGGGAATACCGTTCGCTGCGAAATGGAGGAAGAATTCAGTATGGTAACAATGCGAAGGGTGAAATCAAAGGCTACGACATGATCACGAATGGAGAATTTTCAATTCGTAAAGTAGCCTAGGTGGAAGGCTTACAACACAACCTCATCAGTTTTTTGCAACTGGTGGTGGGATCTGGTCTCAAAGTGTCATTTGATGAAGATGGTTCGGAAATTATAGAAAAGAAGACTAAGATGATCATTCTGAAGTCTAAAAGAAAGGGAGAAATGTTTCCCTTAGATATGAAACCGATAAAAGGAAAGCCTGTCATCTGATTACTCACAAAGGTAGCAAATGATGACAGCTGGATGTGGCACAGACGTCTCTCACACATGAATTTTAGAGACATAAATAAACTCGTTCTCGATGATCTGGTGCGAGGATTACCGCTGCTGAAGTTTGATAAGGATCATTTATGTGATGCATGTGAACTCGGAAAACAAAGCAAAAAGAGCCACTCCACTATCATCAACACGAAGATCGTTGAACCCCTTGAACAGTTGCATATTAATCTTTGTTGTCCATCTGCAATCGAAAGTGTAGCTCAAAACAAGTACATTTTGGTTGTAGTTGATGATTTTTCTCATTTTACGTGGGTTTTCTTTCTTAAACAGAAATCCGAAGCGACTCCCAATATGATCAACTTCATCAAGCAAGCTGAACTGTTGCTCCGAAAGCCCGTTCAGAAGATTCGAAGTGACAGTGGCACAGAATTCAAGAATCAAGTAATTGAAGATTTTCTAGTTCAGGAGGAGCATATTCCTACTATCGAGGGGGAAAATCCGATTAATAATGACGAATATCATGTAAACTTCCAGGGGGAGAGTGCAATAATGATGATGATACTCAATCCGAAGCTCAGTCAGGAATTGAGGAAGTTTTCGTAGAAATCAATCCAGAATATGATCCGAATTATCCTCCGATGGTGAAATGGACACGAGATCATCCTCGATCACAAGTAATCGGAGAAACGTTAGCAGGAGTTTTAACAACGGCAGAACAAAAAGCGAAGCAAACTGCATTATTGTCGAAAGTGGAATTTTGCATGTTTAATTCGTTTATCTCAAAGATTGAACCAAAAACAGTTAATATTACCCTTGACCATGCTGACTGGGTCCAAGCGATGCAAGATGAACTCAATGAGTTTAAACGCAACAAGGTCTGGAGATTAGTTCCGACTCCAGAAAATGCATCCGTTCTCGGAATGAAGTGGGTATTCCGAAATAAATTGGATATATTAGGAAATGTGATTCGTAACAAAGCTCGATTAGTTGTGAAAGGGTACTGTAAAGAAGAAGGAATCGACTACGAAGAGACTTTCGCACCCGTTGCAAGATTGGAATCCGTTCAGATCTTTCTTGCCTATGCTTCACACAAAGGTTTTCATGTTTAGCAGATGGACGTGAACTGTGCTTTTCTGAACGCAAAAATTGGAAGAAACGGTGTATGTCGAGCAACCTCCAGGTTTCGTTAACAACAAGCATCCGAATCACTGCTATGTTCTAGATAAGGTAGTATATGGCTTGAAACAATCTCTAAGAGCATGGTATGAGACGTTGACTCGCTTCCTAAACCAGTCAAAATTCAAGCAAGGCTCAGTTGATCCAACCTTTTTCCGCAAGAAGGAAGGAAACCATCTAATGATAGTTCAGATTTATGTTAATGATATTATTTTCGGATCCACTCATCCAAGTCTAACCGCTGAGTTTCGAAAATTAATGGAAACTAAATTTGAAATGAGTTTGATGGGGAAAATCAACTTCTTCCTTGACATAAACATCAAACAAAGCGCTGAGGGGATCTTCATCAATCAAGAAGCCTACACAAAATCTCTTTTAAAGAAATTCGGAATGATTAGATACTCGAAAGTGAAAGTCCCAATGGCGGTCGGAACCAAGCTTACTCCTTCTCTAGACAAACCTGCTACATACATCACACTTTATTGACAAATGATTGGTTTGCTTCTTAATCTTACATCTAGTCGACCCGATATTGTGTTTGCTGTTTGTTACTGTGCCAGGTATCAAGCTAATCCAAGAGAATCTCACATTACTGCTGTGAAGAACATTTTACGATACCTGAAAAGAACAGCATCACTTGGGTTTTGGTATCCATCGAGATCAGGATTCTTCATACAAGCCTTTTTAGATGCAGATCTTGGTGGATGTGGTCTTGATCGGAAAAGCACTTCAGGAGGATGTCAACTTCTGGATGGCAAGCTCGTGAGCTGGCAATCCAGAAAATAGACACGTGTCTCACTTTTAACCACCGAGGCAGAATATATCGCTGTAGCGTCCAGTACATCTCAGATCATCTAGATTCAAAATCAACTAAGAGACTATGGGATCAACATGAAGCGGATTCCTCTGTAGTACGATTCCGAAAGTGCTATTCGGATATGTCACAACCCAGTGTAACATTCCAAGACAAAGCACATTGCCCTTCGTTATCATTTTATTAAAGATCATGTTGAAGATGGCAACATTGAAGTGCCCTTTATTCGATCTGCTGACCAGCTAGCTGACATTTTTACCAAAGCCTTACCTGAACCTACTTTCAATCACATTCTACAAGAGCCTGGGATTATAGAGGCTGCATCAGTTCCGAAATCCGGTTAATGGTCGGAGTCATTGATCATTCTCCAAAAGGTTCTGAGTTTCGGAACGACTCAGAATTGTAACAAGTGCTTATAATTTCGAAACTGTTCTGTATATCCTTTTTGTATATTTGTTTTTATTTTTCATATTTCATTTTTTATTTTATCAAATTACCAAAAATATTTTCTTTCAATTTTTTTTATTTTATTTCATTTTATCAAAAACACCAAAAATATCGTCATTTGCTTTGTGTCCTTTTTGTTTTTGTTTCACAGGTTGATCGTAGTCCATCGAAAAGAAGGCAGTTTTTTTCATTACTAAGGGATATATTACAGAACATCAAAAGAAATTACATAGTCTTCCTACAGCTTGTAATACTGCCACATGTGAGGGTCACCGAGGTGATACATCTGATGGATACGCAGCTCACTTTTGTCTACGTAAAGCCGCGTCCCATCTGCCAGCAACATGTGGAACTGGTTATGTGCGGTCATCCTCATGATCGCCGCCAGCCACCACCCACGCCGGTACCAAACCTCCACCAGGTCGAACTGTTTAAATTCCACCAAAACCTTTGGTGGAACCGATTGTAGTGCTGCAAACCTCACACTAACCACAAGGGGTCTGCCAGTTTGTCCATCGGTGAGGGTGGTTAACCGGACCTGATACCTCTGTGACCATACTCTGAAGATCACGCCTCCGTATCTTCCACCGAAAAACTCTCCTTCTGAAAGCTTGACCTCCACTTTATCAAAGGGGTTGAATGGACGTTCAGCCATTATTGAGATATTTCTTTTATATTTTCTTCCTAGTGTACTTTTTGGTGTGCTTTGAACAACTAGGTTTCTTTTCCATTTATAGGCAGATGGAGACCGAATAGTCTTCCAAATTATGGCGACGATTAATTTCTTTGCAGTAATTATGGGCGTGACAGACTTTTAATGCTCTCATTAAAGGTAGATCGTGTCAGAGATGTTCGATTAGACGGGTTTTCACATCCGCCTGCACATTGATGATCTCTGCAGGGCATTTGACACCTGTACCAGTAGATTACGGCGCCTTCATCATTACAAGAACTGATATTTTGTTTTGTTATTTTATTTTCTTTTATCCAAAAATTCAAATATCATTTTCTCTTCAGAATGAAACTGTGAATTGACGGAAACTTTCTTTGTACCTTTTCTTGTACCTTTACATGTCGTCCTATGATTATCGAAATCAAACCAATTTCGATATGTAGATGCAGAAAATCTAGTCAAAGATAGCAAATCATTATCACCATGATGCGCTATGAGACTCCCAACCTTTCTTAACCAATCTCTCAATTCTCCATCACACTCATTTCCATGTAAACGTAACCCTTATGAAGATTCTCAGCATAGCGGATTGACAGAAATGCCGATTAAGCAATTCCTCCCATCCCGATAAAGGGAGTCACCCGTGATTCGATAGTTCCATTTTCCGCTGATGCAGGCCCATTGGGATCCCAGCAGTCAAACCACTGTCTTCGTTCCTCACCACGAAACTCTAAATAATTTCTTTATCATCCTTTGAGCAGACTGATCACTAAATAGATAAAAATAGGTGCAAATTCTGACATCACCACAGCCCACTTTGTTTTCTCACTCCTTCCTCGCGGAGCGGCATACCAAAAAAAAGATAGGATACTGAGAGTTTATGGTTACACAACAACTGTGTTCATGATCTCGAAATTGTTGGCACCACAATTCCGAATAAAACCCAACATTCCGAACAACCTGTACGAATTGATAGCTTTTATCAAGAAATCTCTATTTTTCATTTTCCGAGTGATCTTAATGAAATATACTAGACCTAAGTTATTTCTTCCAAAAAGATCCAGTTTTTATTTTTAATGAGATTTCCGAAAACAAACAGTCATTTTCAAATAATACCAAACCTACTTGTTATTAATGGCTACACTGGTCAAACAAGTACTTTCTTCCGATTTCAGACTTATGTCAAGTTTCAGAATCCGTTAGAAGCAAAGCCACCCATGAAACCCAACATTTAAAAGATGCCTTTCATTGGTTCTTAAAAACCAAGTGATTGTAATTCAATGGGAAATGACACAAGCACTTCCGAATCTCTCTTGATTCTGAAGGAAGAGATCGTTGCCCGGGATCCATCTACTTTCATGTCATTCCAACATCACGGAATCCCATATATTTAAATTGATTTATTTCTTTTCATTTTGCACACTCTTGCACAAAAATCAATCTTGATTTTTATAACTTTGGTTTCTTGGCCAAAGATTTCACTTGGCATTTTCAGTTCTCTAATAACATTGGAGGACACTTGGAGAAGAAGGTTCAACAAGCGCAAATATTTGAATTTCAAAATGACGTCATCCACGTTCAATCGTTTCAACGTCATGATTACTGTTGCTGACTTATCAGTTCCCACGCGACTGTCAAGCCGATTTTGGGGGCAACGTCTCATCATGAGGCGAGATTTGGGGAAACTGAAGCGACATCTTTGGGGATTTTCTCTCTCCACATTAATTCCCAAAGATATAAAAGGAATTTTGACTGCATTTTCTCTCTCCATTGCTCACTTTCTTTTCCACAACATACATTCTCTCTCGTGTTCTTCGTTCTCAAGCAATCAGCAATGGTGACTTCTTCTTCTGCTAATGAACACTCCGCTTCAGCACTCATGCTGAACATAAAGCCGAACCAGAACATGATCATTAACCTCGAGTCATCCTGCTACAATGGGAACCTTCGTCTGATGATCGAGTGTTTGAAATTCTCCATACTTTTTGAAGCTTTGACGAAATCAGCGACTGTACCACTGGTTCATCTCTCGTCTGCTTATTCTTCTGCTATCTACAACAAGCAAGAGGAGATAGTCTCATTCGAGGTTGGATCCATTAAAACCCAAATCTCTAAATCACGCTTTAGTAAATTACTAGGGTTTATAGAGATGGCGAACTGGGTTAACCCATAATTCATTCAACCGGTGGTCCTGCAAAAGTTCTTTTTCCAGATGGGCAACAAGGGAGACATATATTGTTTGTCAAAATTTTCAAAGAAAGGCTTGCCTCCCTTCTGGAATGCTCTCTTCACCATTCTCTTCAAAAGCTTTTCTGAACGTACTTCAGGCACAGACAGCGCAAGTAAGCCATTTTACACACTCATGTATGGTATCTATAATGATATCAACCTTGACTTTGGCTCTATCTTGTGGACTCAATTTGTTGAGGGCATCTACTCCAAGAACCGACATTCGGAAAGTTCGTGTGCTCGTTTTTGGTCAATTGTCGTGCAAAGGGCAATATCCAAGCATGACATCCATATCCTGACCGACTCTGTCATGGCTGTTATTCCGATTCTTCCAACAGGTACTTTTGTGACAACGAATTCGAATGATTTCGAATTCATCGGCTCGATCCTTTGGAGATGACGAATAGGGTACCGAATGATGTCAAGTGTGTCGCTGCTTACTGCAAACTACCAACATCTGGAACTCTTCCGATCATGCCTAAACTTCAAGAAGCTTTTGTTAATCTTCAAAATCCAAAGAAAGTGGTAAAATGAAAAGGGAAGGAATCGACTTCCGAGACGGTCAAGCCAACCAAACCTCGAAAGAAGCTCCGAAGAATGGTATTGACACCGCCTTCAGAAGATGAACACTCAGAAGGACGTACTCATTCTGAACCTCCGAAAGGTGATAACCAAGAAGACGATGATAATGCAACACTGGTAACAATCCGCCTTCCCCTCTACAAAACCCCACTTCGAAACCAACTCCAACAAACTCTCCATCCCCATCTCCGAAAAAATCACCCAAATCAACACCTCCAAACTCCCCTCACGACTCACCAAAGATAACCTCAAACCCCTCTCCAAACCATCAAACCCCTCTATCCGACGAAGAAGAAATCTTGTTTTACGATGAACACGATGAGATCAATGGATTCATTGAATCCCCTTTCAACGTGTGGTTCAATGTTAATGATGACAGTGCTCCGAGGACAAAGGAGTAGTTCAAAGAACTATCTGCAAAATTGGATTCGATTCTCCAATCTTTCTAGGCTCCCACCACTTCTGACTGGCAATCCCTGTTGGAGGCCCATAAGACATCGGTGGAGTCCTTAATCAGTGACAATGCCAAAGTTCTCACAGATCTCCTTACCTTTATTGAAAATTCCGAAAAAAGATGCACGAGTCGACCGAAACTGTCGGAAAACTACAATCTAAAGTTCTTACATTTGTCAAGGATTTCCAAGAAGCATGTGACTCCAACCTTGCCAAAATGAATAAGGTAATCTCTGGGTTCGTAGATTCTCTGAAAGCAGAGAAGGAGGCCGTCTCTTCTCTTCGTTCCGATCTGGAGAAGGAGCACTCTAAATTTGCTTCCTCTCTTGATTTAAAAATGGAACAACTGAAGAAGGATTTGGCCTCGGAAAATGAAGTTATGGACCAACTTGCTGCTAAGAAAATAAAGCTCAAAGTTCTCAAAGCCGATCTCAACCATACCTTTGTAGTCTTGGCCTCTGCAGTATCTCAGAACAAAGCTTTCCGGGGATGTGCTTCTAATATTGGCTCGTATCTTCGACAAATAGTGGAAGAGAGCGATCCGATCCTCACTCCAAATTTTCGTGATCATCTCACGAACAAACTTCATCCCGTTCTCAACCTATTAAGCAAAATAACGGGTGTTTCGGAAGGCGGTGCCACTCCGAAACAAGGGGGAGACGAGAACATAGAAACTCAGACCGGGAATGTGGAGACCTCGAATGTGTCCATGGAAAATCAGGAAAATCCGACCAAGCCCCCCTTCTCGAAGATCCACAACGTAAATGAACCAGAGACGAACCCGTTTGCTGATGAGACGAACCAGGAGAAGAAAACTAGGGATAAACCTGGTCCGTCGAAACGAAAAGACAAAAAGATCGGTGATGATGATGAAGAAGATGATCCTGAGCTTACCGATGCAGCAAAGGCAACTAAGGAAGCCAAAGACAAAGAACTCAATGACTTGCAAAAGCTTACACGTGTACTTGATGCTAAGGAAGCAGCTACCAGGGATGCTGCACTCCTGCTGGAAACTCGAAAGTCACTTTTCCCTGGTTGGCATTTTAAGAGGATGCAAAAGGAAGCAATCACTGAGCCTATAGAAAACTGGTTGCAGCCTGTCTGCTCATACGATACCAGTAACGATGTGGACTCTCAGTTCGACTTTCCGATCACTCCTCGAGCATTTTTGTTCCGAAGCTTTGAAGAAATCGTTAAAACTTCCCTTTCCAGTTCGGAAGTGAACGATATGCTCTTCAATTTTTATCTGGACAACTCCAAGGCTCAACACCTTTCTTGGATTTTGAAGAAAATTGTTCAACTAACTCCCACGCTTCCCGAAATAACAACCCCATTAAAAAATGCTCGATTCTTGGCACGCAGGGGGAATGAGAAGGAAATGGATGAATTCTCATTGGCAGACTTGCCCTTCATGAATCCATTTGATTAGATTTCTCTATTTAATATTCTGTCAAGAACACCTGAAAAGCATGAACCCCTTATCAATCACCTAAAAAGAATGACTAGCTATTACATTCTTGAGGTTGCAAAACTAGATGTCGAAGTTGCCTCTCGTCTGGAGTTCCTTGTACAATGTTCAGGGTCCACCGTCCAATCTCCACAAATGTAGTATCAGAAAGATAAATAGAAGGCAGTAGAATGTGGCTTATCACTCTAAGGAAGGCGGTACTGTTTACAACCAAAATTTAGGTTTGGAGCACATTCTCGAAATTGTCAACAAGCATACATCCAACACCGTCAATGACAATGACATGCTGAACTGGTACTTGGGATTCCGAAAGAGGATTTTGTCTATGATGCCGAAAGTGTTTGAAAGGGTGGAATAGAATCCGAAATCGAAGCGTGAAGAATGATAATGTTCCTTCGTAATTTTGACTCAAAGGGGGACATTGTTAGGTCATTTATTTGATTGAGTCCATTGCGTATCTTTGTTAGCCTTTAGATTAGCTGTTCATTAATTGGGTGGGCCTGTCCATTCCATAATTAGTTTAGATTATATAAGGCATGCCGTACCCTAATTAGGGTCAACCTTTTTGTAATATTTCATGCCTCTCATACAGAATAGTTCTCTTTGAATTGTTCTTGAGAGTTGCAATACAAGCATTCGACCATTGTTCTTCATGTTTTGATCTTGTTACTTATTCCGCATTTTGAATCTTTCGATCCATTATTTATTTGTTCCCACACCTTGTGGTTTTTCCATTTCAGGAAAGTGGTTTAGATCATCCTATCTTGCTAGCAATGGCAAACAAAATCCTTTCAGATTTGGTTTAGTTTTTGTTGAGAGCGTTGCCCTCAAGGTCAATCTCATGACTACGAGTATTGCATCACTCAACCATTCTTGCTTAGAATGTAGGTAAATATTTATTATGATGTTTCTTTTGACGTTTCAATTACTCGCACTGGTTTCAGGCCAGGTGTAAAATCAATCAAATTATCACACATATCGAGTCTCGCTTTCTCTTATTTGGCAGCAACTAGGCCCACCAATGCTTCCGTGTAGCAGGATCACTTCTCCATACCAACTTTAGTGTATTACCACTAACCGGTATGTCACCCAAATCATAACTCCATATGATGGTGACAAATACTACTGGTTTGCAAAGAGAAGGATATGCCAGGTTTAACAAGGAATCTGATTCCTCGTCAAGTCTTAGTGATGACTAAAGATTCTTTCACTTGCCTAATCCCTAAATTCTTTCAAGATTACTCCAGCTCCCACTGTCTCCTTAGAATGTGAGTTCTTTCCAAAAGGACTGAACATTCATAGGCACAGGCGAGATGGCAAATGAAATGACACTACTGATCAGGTTCAGTCATGCTATGAGGTTCGGAGGAACGCTCCATGACCCTGAACCTTTTGTTAGGAATAATTTATTTGGTTTAATTGTTACATTTTATAAGGACTAAAATGAAATACATCAAAGTTTGAAGGCTGTTTGAGGATTTCGGTCAGGGACCAAAATCCCCCAGGATTTCGGTCATGATGACCGAAAACCTAAGGTTTTCGGTGGGCCTGGCATGACCATTTTGGTTTGGTTCGTGGTCCATGGGCTTTAGGTCATCAGTTTGTGTAGCTTAGGTATAAATACCTTTGTTTAGCCTTGATTAGGCTAGTTAGTTGTTTTGGAGCATATAGCAATCATAGAGAAATTCCTTGTTCAAGCAACTACACATCTTATGTACTTGACGGTTGATTAATAATATCGTGTGCATTGAAGGTGATTTTATTGTGTGATTGATTTGATTGATATCGTGTAAAGATCTAGGATTAGTATTGGACCTACAATTGGTATCAGAGCTTGACAACCTTGTGTTTTTGAGTGTTTTGGTATCAATGTCATCTTTCCTTTGCTTGGATCTTGGAATTTTGGAGGTTTTCAGACTATTTTGGATTGTTTGATCGAGTTTTTGGTGTTTTTGTTCTTGGTGTTCTTTGTGTTCTTGGAAATATTCAAGCAAAAATCATCAAAAACGGTGTTTTTGATCCAAAACGGCATGTTTGTAGCTGTTTGTGCAAGATCTAGATCTAAAAAGGTTTTTTGGTCACGCTCCCAAACCTTTTCGGTGGCGGTGCAAATTTGAAAGTTTTTCGGTTAGGGTTTAAAGGTTTTTCGGTCCGTTAACTGCTTTTCTGTGAGCCCATTAAGAGGTTTTCGGTGTCACCTTAGGGTTACGTGGATTTTGGTTGGTGGAGGATTTCGGTCAGAAAGCTTTTCGTCCCAGGATTTCGTTTGACAGGTTTTCGGTGCAGTATTTCGGTTCAATTAGCTTTTCGGTGTGATTCAAGGTTTTCGGTCCAGTTAAAATTTAATTTTTGTTAACTTTTAGTGTCTTTCAAAGCTCATTTCTGATGGATTATGCTATTTTGAGTGTTAACAATGATCTTGGCTCAGTTATGGGTACTGTTACCCATATTCGCCGATTGTTCAAAATTGAAGGTTTCACTGAGTGGAAGTATAGATTTGAACAGTACATCAAAATGAAGGATGTTAAGCTATGGAGAAGCTATTTACGACCACCGGTCATAATTACTTTGACCAGAGACAATGTTGTGATTGACAAGCCTTTTGAAGAATATTCTGACTTAGATTTTGAGAAGGTTGAACTTGACCAGAAAGCTCTTGCTACTTTATCAATGGCACTGTCACCTGAAATTTTCAGGGTTTTCGTGAGTACAAGACTGCTAAGTCTCTGTGGGAAGCTTTAATTGAGGTTTATGAGGGAAATGATGATATGAAGCAAAGCATGCAGGATATGCTCCGTCAAAGATTCAATCTATTTAATCATGTGCTAGGAGAATCTCTTGAAGCCCAGTTACAGCGTTTCATTACTCTAAACACTGAGTTGACCACTGCTGGAATCAATTTTCCAAGGATTGATGTTAACAAGAAGCTTCTGAACTCTTCCTAGAAGCTGGGATATGAATGTGGTGGTCATAAAGAAAACTAAAGACTTAGCTAGACTCTCGGTTTATGAGATTATGGCTATTATCAAATTTGTGATATTAACAAGAATCAAATCTTGTAAACACTGAGTTGACCACTGCTGGAATCAATTTTCCAAGGATTGATGTGAACAAGAAGCTTCTGAACTCTTCCTAGAAGCTGGGATATGAATGTGGCGGTCATAAAGAAAACTAAAGACTTAGCTAGACTCTCACTTTATAAGTTTATGGCTATTATCAAATCTTGTGATATGGACGACAAGCAGAGAGAGATGAATCATGTCAGCTCATACCAGTCTGCTAACATTGGAACTTCAACAAATAGTGCTTTCTCAGCTCAAGTTATGGCAGTTCATAGGGCCAATTGCTATGTCAGTTTATAGGCCAAGAAATTTACTCAGAGGACTGGCAGAAACAACTAGGAGAACAACAATGGAGATAGAAAGGTGGGTTTCAGCAAAGCAAATCTCCAATCTTTCAATTGCAATGAGCCTGGTCATTTTGCTTGGGAATGCACCAAGCCCACAATGGAGAATACAGACAGAACCTTGGTACCAGTTGGAACAAACCGTGAAGCTGCTCAACCTCAGAATACAGAAAGAGCAATGGTGGCTCAACAATTCACGTGGGAGAATCAATTACAGGACTTGAACTTGAATGGAGATGGTAGAGCTCACTTTGCTCAGATTGAAAGTGGAATGGATGTAGATGCAGCTGAAGGAGAAATGATGGATCTGCAATTTGCTTTCATGGTTTCTATTACCTCTGATACCACTTCTGCTTGCAATGAGGTTAGTGAAGTTTCTTGTTCCTCTCAAACTTACGTTGATACAGTTGCCAAATATCGTGAGTTGAATGAAAACTTAGTTAGAGAAATATTTGACTTAGAAAACCTTGTTCATAAACACAAAAAGAAACTGAAACCCCTCCAGGAATCTTTAGATGCAAAAACTTCAGATTATCTTAAAATTCAAGATGAACTTACAATAAAAAATTGCCATATTAAGTTTTCTAATGAAGACATTGCCAGATTAACTGCTGAACTCGATGCATTAAAATCAAAATTTCAAAGTACTGAATCAAATTTTAAGAAAATTTATGCATCAAGTGAAGTAATTGAATCTATAATTGAACATCAAAATAAATTTACAAACATACACGGTGAAGGTCTTGGATACAGTGCAGTTCCTCCTCCATATAATAACAATTTCTCATTTCTCTCCATTACTGGTCAGTGAAGAATCAGAAGAATGTTATTTGTCAAATTATATTCAAAAGAATACATCTGGCACCGCTGAGACTTCTAAAATGAAATCTACTGATGTTTCTATCTCATGTGCAGATAAATTAAAATCGAAGATTGAGGACGTGGAAGATTCACCAGTTTTTAGTTTTGATAAAAATTGTTTGAAATCTAATACTTTTGATTTGTGTGATGGTGTGAAGCCTGACATTAAAACTTTTGGATTAGGTGTTTAAGCCATGACTAATAATTTGTATTTACCTAATTGATAGTAGCAAAGTCCATTTGGGTTGCCCTCATGGCTAGAGGTTTAGCAGAAAATCCAGGAGAGAGAAAGATTGATTTATTATATGATTAATAAATCAATAGAAATAAAATAAATAGTTTATTAATACATTATGGTGATAATATATTAATTAGAAACTATATTAATTAATTAGAAATTAATCTGGAATTAATTGGAATTAATTTGGTGATTAATTTGATTAATTAAAGGTGCAGGGGCTGAATTGTAATTATTCAATAGTTGAGTAAGTGACAATTATGGTAGTTTAAGTAGGCAACGAAATTATGGAGGGATTATCCATAATTTCGATTATTATATGTTAGGATAAATAGATTTGAATTGATAGATAAATGTTTATCTTATTTGAATTCAAAAAGGTTTATCTCTAAAGGCTTATCTGGTAGCCACTTGGAAACTATAAATAGAGACCCCTAGGCACCATAAAAGCCACGACTTTTTCCTCTCTTCCCTCTCTCTGGAACTTTCGAAAACCCTAGTTTTGGGTGTGACTTCATTTGAGGCAAGGCACTTGCGTTGCTTAGCTTACAAGAAACAACTAAAAGGTTAGTTTTTTCTGATTTTATTATTTTAGTTATTTTGTTGTGGCCTTTAGGAATTTATTATATGTTCAATTAGAAGAAAACATAGATCCAATCTAGGTTGCATGTGAACTTAGGATTTTAGTTCATAGATTTGCATAAAACCTTTTAGTGGTATCAGAGCATTTTGGTTGTTTTCTTGTTGAATTGATATAATTGGCTTCCTAAAAGTTAGGGTTTAATGCTTATAAACCCTAGTTGGCCATATCGATTTTAGGGTTAGGGTTTTGGAAACCCTAGCCCCTCCCCTCTATGATTTTCGATTTTCTCATAAGGGTTTTAGAAGGCTTTCTATTTTTGGTAACTTTAATTATTTAAATGGATAACCTTAAACCCATTATTTGTTAATTTCGAAAATTAGGGGGTTTAAGATAGGTTTAAATTAATTTGATTAATTTGTGATACCTATCTAGTTTTAATTAATTTAATTAATTGTTTAATTAAAAGATAATTAACATTTTTAAATTTCGAAAAATTAAAAGATAAAACTAGGAATATTTTAAAAGTCTAAAATATTTGGATTTAATTAATTTAATTAATTGTTTAATTAAAAGATGAATTAAATCTTTTAAAGGTTTAATTTAATTTTAAATTTAATAGTTTAAATTTCCAATAAATTAAAAGATAAACCAGGAATATTTTAAAAGGTTTAAAGTAAATCTTATATATATTATAATTAAAAGTTAATATTATATGTATAAGATGATTGGTCAGTCAAATCAATAGTAGGTCTCATTCACAAAGCTGGTCTATAAGGAGGGTATAAGGAAACTACCTATAAAATGGCGGTTGAATGGGTGTCCACTCTCACCCACCGCTCTCTTGATTAGTGGAGGGTCATTAGCCGAACGGGTTTGATAGGACAACTTAATCTCATTAAAAGTATAATGTTATTAATGAAACTACTAGAACAACTTTATAAAATCCCAAATCTAGTTACTTTAGGAAAAATGTGAAAATATGCTAACCCATGAAATTGCACATTACACTTTATGAGACATTAGTGGAGCGTGTGTGGTTAACCGGCACACTAATAGGGGCTCATAAAGAGTGGTAATGGGTTTCTCATGATTTATCATTGTTGATGGAGCGTGTGTGGTTAACCGGCACATCAATTAAAGATGATAAATGACATTGAGGTTACCGAGCATATTTACATGATTATTCACATCCAGTTTGTGATCCTCGGCATCCCAGTCACAAAAAGTGGAGCATATCCGAGATTAAACATGCCATTGAACTGTTCAATGAATCTCAACAGATCTAGGAATTTTATAAGACTGATATTGATAAATGTTTATCTACCTTAATGACCATTATGTTGTGATTACGGCATCCCTCTTCACACCATAGTTGGGGTATTTTGGATCCTAGCCTCATTAAATAATATATTGGGTAATTGTTTAAAAATGATTAAAATTAAGCTAATTCAAATTTTATAGATGTCTAAAGATAGTGTCAATTCTCCTCCTTCTCCCATTTCTGAGAGTCTCAGAAAGCACCTGTTCAATATGGTAAGGTTGACTGGCATTGGCTATGTGATATGGCTTTGCAATTAGAGAATGATTCTTAGTTTTGCTGGCAAACCATATCTGACAGAGTGACCGCTCCTTGTTCTACCAAAGCATGGCATCGTACAGTAGCTTATGATGAGCATGACCCCTTGACTATTAAGTCAAAGGAAGTTCGTTGCCTCATGCTATTTATCATTGACCCCGAGTTCCGCAGGGATTTAGAATTCCTGGGGTCAGATAAGTTAGCACAGCTGGTTGAGGAAAGGTTCCGAGAACTGGTTGAAAAAGGAACGAACTACGATATTCAAAGAGCTTAAAGTTGCAAGCTAGAAGGAAGTAGCACCAGTTTGCATGTTCTCATGATTGAGGGATACATGGGCAAACTGTATAAAATTAGGTCACCCCTTCTGATCGGGAGTTAAGCATTAGCTCGACTCGCTGATCTGTTCATCCAGATGAACAGAAAGGGTAACCAGATTAAGACAATCATGGAAATGCATTCAATGTCGACTCTGTATGAGTCGTTCATGGAGAAGCATAGTTCCATTGATTCAACTGCTTCATGATTGAGTCTAATATTAAGGCGCATCAAGAAATGATCCAGATCGTCTGGACCGATTGTTCGATGTATCAAACTGGGAATCCACAAGGTGGGACACAGTCATAGAAAGATTGGAAAAATGCTTCAAAGCCGAACGGTTTGGCAACTCAGGAATATCTTAAAACTCAGAACTCTTGATCCTTAATTCCTTGATACATGATGTGTTTATCACATTTGCTCTGTATGCATGGACTAGGTAGGATGCGGGATTTTGTTGCAAAGGAGCATATTCAGATTGGATCTGAAGCTCATGCAGTTTTGGAGTTTAGTTAGATACTATGACCTTGTTATTAGCTTATTAGATGCGTGCAACATTACCTGTTCGAGGATATTTCAGTTTTATAAAATGTTAATTTTTCTTTTAATACATGTTTATCCTTGAAATGTTGTATGAGTGTGTTAATTGCATGAATGGTAATGACTTGAATGATGATGCATCCAAAGTGTTTGGATTCATGAATTGTGTTTTCTATGATTGTTAAAAGATATTTTATAAAATCAATTCAACCAAAGGTCCAGCTGGACAGAACTTTGGAATCATTTGACTTAAAGTCACATGATGAATTGAGTTCTTAATAAAACCATGTGTGGCAAGAAATGAAACACCCAAAGATCCAGTTGGAAAGGACTTTGGAATCATTTGACTTAGAGTCACATGATGATTAATTTATTTATAAAGCACATGTGGCAAGAAATGAATCACCCAAAGATCCAGAGGATAGGATTTTGGAATCAGTTGACTTTGAGTCAGGTGATGATTGCATATCTTGAACAAATTAACAAAGTCATAAATTTACATAGAGATGTAAAAGATATTAAGATTTTGAGCAACAGACACATAAGTTTCTGTGTATTGCTCGAATCTTCGAACACAACACAATTAGTTATACTTCATGATATTTGCCAATTAGTATGATAAATATGGCTCCGCTTATTAGAATAAGCGATTGATTGAAACCTTGAAGTGTTCAAGGATTTCAAAGGAAGTATAAGATCAACAGAACCTGAGAGACAACATAGAATGAGAATATGTTTCACAGTTTATCCTCTTCCAAGAACATTAATGGTTATAATGTATCTTAGGGAAGATGATGGAGCATTGTTCAAAATAGTTCGATCCTCGATGTATAAGATACATTTCCAATTAGTTTTTCGATGAATTGAATATTCAACCAGTCAGACCATAGAAACCATATTCCGACCACATCTTAGACTAAGTAGGTTATGCAGACACTGTCTGAAATGTAAAGCTGGGATCGTCCCACTTGTACATAGAAAGTCCAGGGTCATGTAGCGTTCGTCCAAACCTCATGACTAGCCTGAACCTGAACAGCAATGTCGTTTCATTAGCAATCCCGCTGTACCTGTGAAAGAATAGCTCTTTTAGAAAGGACTCATGTTCTAAGGAAATAGTGGGAGTTAAGACAGTCCTGGATGAGATCAGGATTAGCCAAGTGAAAGAACCTTTAGTCATCACTAGGCTTTGGGCAGGAATCAGATTCCTGTTAAACCTGACATACTCTTCTCTTAACCAGTAGTATTAGTCACCGTCATAAAGTGTTGTGATCTGGGTGACATACCAATTAGTGGTAAAACACTAAAGTTGGTACAGATTAACAGTCCGACTACTTGGAAGCATTGGTGAGCCCGGTTGTTGCCAAATAAGAGAACCTTTGGGCGAGACACGTCTATGTAACAATTTGATTGATTTTACACCTGGTCTAAAAACCAGTGGGAGTAATTGAATCATCAAAAGAAAGCGACATGGATAGAAATGTACTTACTGAACATCTGGTTGAGTGAGACGATACTCAGAGTTAAGCAATTGATTCCGAGAGAAGCACTCTCAATAGAAGATAAAATCTGAAAGGATACTGCGTGGCACATTATGAGACGTTAGTGGAGCGCGTGTGGATTACCGGCACACTAATAAGGACTCACAAAGAGCATGCAAATACAGTAGGTACATGGCCCCGGGATTCATCCCACGGGCACCTCGCAAGAAAGGAAATTCGGATTCTCAAAATTTGCCAAAAGTTTTGGATTTTGTGAACAGCCTGAAAGATTCCCATAAGTATGTCAGAAAGGTTTCGGATTCTCAAAATGTGCCAAAAAGGTTTGGATTTTGTGAAGAGTCCGAAAGAGTCAAAGCCAGTGGGAGTGTCGCTGTTATCTACTATCTCCATATGTGGGTTACATATTGTTTCTAGGAAACGTCTTTTTCATTACAAAGTGTAATGACTTGGTGTTAAGAGACGGATTGCTATGAAAGACTTAATAGAGATACGGCATACTCAAGTGGTTGTAAACGTCTATAAGATAGATCGAAACTCTTCCAAGATGATCTTGATGAGATTCAAGATGTATAGCCCCATGAAATGGTTTTTCCTATCATTGCAAAGTGTGATGACTTGGCATGAAAGAAATAAAGAAGGTGCAACATACTCACGTAATTCACAAACATCTATTGGATAGATGAAATCGTCAGCATAGACCTAGCCATTGTAAGCATAATCTTGATAAGATTCAAGATGCATGAAAAGAGTCTCCGAAAGGAAATAGTTTTTCGAAATCATGACACAAGGATTATAAATTATCTTTGGATTCCGAAAGGGTTTGGAATAAGATTAGATCGGGTTCCACAATTTTCTTGGATAGATCAAAATGTCATGAACATATCCTGATGACTTGATGCTTAGGGCATAGTAAGTTGGATTCAGGACATTGTGTGGCTGGGAATACTGGACGGTTTGTTTTCATAAGGAAATGATTGGGGTGAAAGTAATAGTAATAATTTGAAATATTTTCCCAAAGTGGTAATTTGACGTTAAAGGACTTCATGGTTAAAGAATCTCATTGGTATTCTGATGGAGCGCGTGTGGTTCACTAGCACATTATAGCACCTCGAATCAGTCTTAGGGTGCAGTCAAGTAGACTAAAGACCCCTAGAACCACAGGAAGTCACAGTACACATTACTAGAATGGAGTTAGGAGAGAAAAAGACAGGATAACGTATTGAGTTGTCATCGGAAGAACATCCGATTGGATCATCTGTAATAAAGTGCATCAGTATAAGATACTTTGGATACATAGAAAGAGTGAAAGGTTCATAAAGACATAGCCATAAAATTAGAATTGAAAGTTTAAAAGAAATCTTGAAACCGATAATAGTTTATGATAATATCTGACTTGGTGATTACCTCGTAGAGACTTGGTCATAATCAGGAGTAGCTGCCAGTCAGATCTTTATGTTTCGATTTCGCATGTTTTACTTACTGAATAATTTAATTATTCAGAAAGGTCCACAGTCGCTCATACTTTGGGAAGTAAGTATTGAATCAAGACTGTCATGAATTGGTTTGTAGATTGTCTAAGGAGTTAGACATAGCAATATTATTGCTACAACATTCATGAGTACTTAGAAATAGAGATTTAAGTATTGGATAAACCCACGCTCAATAGATTGCTTCATGGATTATATCACAAGCAATGTTGAGAGGATAATATCTTATGATCTTGAAGTGGAGAGATATGAGTTATAATTTACAAGGCAGTTGTTCATTGATGGTACAAAAACACATTGGTAACTCGATGTTATAAAACGTGTTGTTGTGAATAATTTGACTGGTAAAAGATATAAGCATATGAGTCGAAGCTTATTCGTTCCTTGACCCTGATGGGAAACATATATCTGTAGGCCTCTCGATGATTTTGAAGTTGACTAAAGTGCTGGCCAGCCAGGACTGAATTGATGTGTTCAATTATAAGTCCTAAAGTCATAAGCAGAACCGGAAATCAGGAAACAGAGTACTGGACATACATTGATCTCAATCCATGTCTCATGTCCGGAAATATCTTGTTGAACGAAGGATCATATGGTCACTTATCTATGGACAGAACTGACTAGGTCAGAGTTCGGCAGCATTTTCTACGAAGCTATAGTTTGCTGATTAATTAGAGGTTAAATTAGTAATTATAGTCATAGACTTATCCAAGTGGGAGACTGTTGGATTAGGTGTCTAAGCCATGACTAATAATTAGTAATTATAGTCATAGACTTATCCAAGTCCATTTGGGTTGCCCTCATGGCTAGAGGTTTAGCAGAAAATCCAGGAGAGAGAAAGATTGATTTATTATATGATTAATAAATCAATAGAAATTAAATAAATAGTTTATTAATATATTATGGTGATAATATATTAATTAGAAACTATATTAATTAATTAAAAATTAATCTAGAATTAATTGGAATTAATTTGGTGATTAATTTGATTAATTAAAGGTGCAGTGGCTGAATTGTAATTATTCAATATTTGAGTAAGTGACAATTATGGTAGTTTAAGTGGGCAAAAAAATTATGGAGGGATTATCCATAATTTCGATTATTATATGTTAGGATAAATAGATTTGAATGGATAGATAAAGGTTTATCTTATTTGAATTCAAAAAAGTTTATCTCTAAAGGCTTATCTGGTGGCCACTTGGAAACTATAAATAGAGACCCCTAGGCACCATAAAAGCCACGACTTTTTCCTCTCTTCCCTCTCTCTGGAACTTTCGAAAACCCTAGTTTTGGGTGTGACTTCATTTGAGGCAAGGCACTTGCGTTGCTTAGCTTGCAAGGAACAACTAAAAGGTTAGTTTTTTCTGATTTTATTCTTTTAGTTATTTTCTTGTGGCCTTTAGGAATTTATTATATGTTCAATTAAAAGAAAACATAGATCTAATCTAGGTTTCATGTGAACTTAGGATTTTAGTTCATAGATTTGCATAAAACCTTTCAAAAACTTCTATTGTTTTTGAAAAATCTTGTGATGTTGTTTTTAAAAAATCAAGGAGAAATGTTTTGGTTGATAAATCTGTTGCATGCTTGTGTGTGTGTGTGTGGAAATAATTTGCATATATCTGGACCTGGACTGAATTCCAATACCCCTTTGAAAAGACAGTCTTTTTTTAATTGCGGAATTGCTGGTCACATAGCCAGAAATTGTCCCCGACACTTGTGTGCTTCTCAAAATGAACAGGTTTGGCAGAACGTGCCAAAAGGGAAATCTCACAAAAGAAAACCCTCGAGGTCACATTCAAGAAAGAAAAATCACAATAACACAAATGCCTGGAATCAAACTACTATATACAAAAGACCTGTTTCTGGAAGTAATTATGTTTTATCAAATTTTGTAAGATCAAAGTCACTTCAAGAATCAACTTCAAGTAGTTCTGATTCTACATCCAATGCAAATGTTCCCATTTGGTCAAAAGATAAACGATTTAAGTCACATTTTAAATGGGTTCCTAAAGGCAGTGTTAAAACATCTTCTAACATTTCACCATTACTTGATCAACGTGATACGAGTTTTGAATCAATTAAATGTATTGATAGTAAGTGTCAACCCCATTTTCATATGGACTGGGTGCCTAAATCTAATTGATCCCGCGACTTGTGCAGAAACAGTTACGGAGGAATATCAGCAGACCTTGGTATGTTGATAGTGGCTGTTCTAGGCACATGACAGGCGACATGTCCCAACTACACGACGTTGAAAACTTTAACCGTGGATGTGTTTGCTTTGCGGGAGGTGAAAAAGGGATGATCACTCAAAAAGGGACGGTATTGAATGGTGCGTTGAAATTTGAGAGCGTTAATTTTGTACTTGAGCTCAAGCACAGTTTGCTGAGCATTTCTCAAAACTGCGTCAAGGGATTTTCAACCCATTTCACAAAGAAAGAATGTTTGATTCTCAAGCCCAACATAGTCATCCTAGAGGAGTGGATTCTTGTTCGATCAAAACGAAAAAGTAATGCATACATCATCGACATGAATCACAACACTCTAGAAAACATTACCTGCTTATTCTCAAAGGCATCTGAACAAAGTGCTATGTTGTGGCATAAACGTCTCGGTCATGCCAACGCAAAGAATCTGAATCGTCTTGCAAAGAACAATATGGTTCAAGGACTTCGATTCAAGGAGTTTATCACATTTGAAAAGTGTGTTGCCTGTACTCAAGGCAAACATCACCGGAAGCCACAAAAGCCTAAATTGATCAATTCCATTGATTCGTTACTTCAGTTGATTCACATGGATCTCTTCGGCCCGGTTACTGTTCTCAGTATTAACCGAAGTTCTTATTGTTTTGTTATTATTGATGATTACTCACGTTTTACTTGGGTTTTCTTCTTAAAGAACAAAAGTGAAACTGCAGAACTGGTCATGAGGTTCATCAAGCTTATCCAAAATCAAACAAATCAGAAGCTGAAAGCTCTTAGATGTGATAATGGAACTGAATTCAAGAATGCGGTACTGAACAAATTTTGTGCAGATAAAGGTATCATGTGTCAGTATAGTGCTGCTTGTACTCCGCAACAAAATGATGTCGCTGAGCGCTGGAACAGAACTCGTATTGACGCTGCACGTACCATGCTATGTGATTCTAAACTACTGGCGATCTTTTGGGCTGAAGCAATCAACACAGACTGTTATGTTCAAAATCGGGTCATCATCAAAAAATCTCAAATGAAAACTCCATATGAGATTCTTTGTGGTCGCAAACGAAATGTTTCACATTTCTACCTTTGGTTGTCCTTGCACTTTTCTTCATCTTGAAGCTACTCCGAAGTTTAACTCCAAAGCAGATGATTGCTACTTTGTTGGATATGCAAGTAAAACTGCGTATTGGATGTACAACAAGGGGACAAAGCAGATTGTGGAATCATATGATGTGCGCTGGCTAGACAAGAATCTGACTGATGCCTGTGTTGGACCCGATTGGTTGATTGATTATGCTTAATTGTTTAAACCATTTTATGTGCTTTAATGTTATTTCAAGCATACAACCAGGTCCTAGTGGAATTAACAGAGATGATGCTAATGAATTCATTCCTGATCTTATCACTCCGTCAGTCATTCTTGAAGATCCCATTCCTAATGACGGTGCATCTCTTGTTTCTACTACTATAACTGAAGCTGCTCTTGTAGACTCATCTCAAGTTGTTGACGATACCCCAGTTGTTGAACAATCAGCTGCTCATGAAGACATTTTTCACTCTTAATCTGTTGATATTTTTGATTCTACTCTCATGGATTATCTCTTTCCTGAAAGAATTCCTGACAAGTACATTGCAAGTAACTCCCATGACTTCAGAGATTCGGACAGAGGTGCTTCAGGCTCAGACAGAGTTGAGAACATAACCAATCTTCCGGTCTCTACTGCATCGCTTCATTATACTATTCCTTCAAGAATTCAAAGGGACCACCCAATTGATAATGTTATTGGTACTTTGGATTAGGGTGTTCAGACCAGAAGCCAAAATGGTCAAGTCAACGAATGTCTCTATTCGTGCTTTATCTCTCAAATTGAGCCGAAGAACGTAGAGATTGCACTTAATGAACCAAGTTGGGTGGATACGATGCATGAAGAGCTACCTGACGGTAAAAGGGCTCTAGACACAAGATGGGTGTTTCGCAACAAGCAAGATGACTCTGGAGTAATTGTACGCAACAAGGCATGCCTGGTGGTTCGTGGTTTTTGTCAGATTGAAGGACTTGATTATATGGAAGTTTATGCTCCGGTGGCACGACTTGAAGCGATTCGGATTTTCCTTGCCTACACTTCATATATGAACTTTACTGTCTACCAGATGGATGTCAAGACTGCTTTCTTGTACGGTGAGGGGAAAGAGGAGATTTATGTTGAACAACCTCCAGGATTTGTCAACTCCAAGTTTCCGAATCACGTCTACAAGCTTGATAAGGCTCTCTATGGTCTTCATCAAGCTCCTCGTGCTTGGTATGCTACTTTGACGGAACATCTGTTGCAACACGGTCATACTCGCGGCACAATTGACCAGACTTTGTTCATCAAGCGCCAGGATGCAGATCAAATTGTTGTCTAGATTTATGTGGATGACATCATCTTCGGTTCTACAAGTGAAGTTTTGTGCAAAGAGTTTGAGCTGGTAATGAAGAAACGATTCGAGATGAGTTCGTTGGATGACATGACGATGTTCCTTGGGTTACAAGTTAAACAAAGTTCAACGGGTATTCTGATTCATCAAGCGAAGTATGTGGAGGATATTCTTGCAAAGTTCGGCTTCAAGGATGCTAAAGAGGCTAACACTCCAATTGTTGAGCGACCTCTACTATCTTTACACTAGGATGACCAATCTGTCGATCAAACGTACTTTCGTTCGATGATCGGTTCACTGATGTATCTGATTGCTAGCAGACCGGATATCGTTTTTGCAGTTTGCTAATGTGCTCGATATCATGCTAATCCTAAACCTCCTCATCTTAATGCTGTCAAACGGATCTTTAGATACCTTAAAGGAAGACCTAAATATGGTCTCTGGTATCCAAAGAATCGTGAATTTGATTTATATGCCTTTTCAGATAGCAACTATGGAGGGTGCGAAATTGACAGAAACTCTACCAGTGCTGGATGTCAGTTTCTAGGAGACAGGCTGATTTCTTGGCAATGCAAAAAGCAACAGACCGTGTCAACTTCCACAGCTGAAGCTGAATATGTTGCTGCGTCAGCATGTTGTTCTCAGGTTATCTAGATGCAGCATCAACTCCTTGATTATGGTACCAATTTTCTTGATACTCCTATATTTTACGACAATGAAGCTGCTATTCAAATTGTGAAAAACTCGGTCCAGCATTCTAAGACTAAGCACATTGACATAAAAATTCATTTCATTAGAGATTGCTACGAGCAAGAATTAATTCATTTGGATAAAGTCCACACAGATAATAATGTGGCGGACTTGTTCACAAAGCCTTTTTCAAAAGCTCGATTCAATGTGCTGGTCGAAATGTTGAAAACGATACGTTTCATTGACTATTAAATCAGTTCTGTAAATATTTTAATTTATTTTTGTTTAGTTAAATTTGTTCATGGTTTTTACTTCCGCAATTCTCTTCCATGCACAAATTTAGGGGAGAATTAAAAACAAAACAAAATTACGAAACTTTAAAAATAAAAAAATATGTCTTTCATTTTTATGTCTGTACTTTTGAGAAAACTTAAAATATCAAAAAAATATGTTTTTTTGTTTCATATCTTTCCTTTCAGAAAATAAAAAAAAAACTTCAAAAATATTGTATTTTTTTTTCATATTTGCTTGATCATCATTGTTTCTGATAAATACCAATCAGGAATACAAATCAAATCCTCATGTCAAAGATGTGACTCACTATTACCGTGACTCGCTAAGACATTCCATACCTACCGACGATGCACCGAGTAATAGCACTCACTGCTGAGGTAACAATTAAGTGCTAGTGATACTTACTGTTACACCATAGTAAGTTTGAAGCACTGACAACCTTTCTTAACCAAATTTAATTGTTTCTTCTATAACACAAACTTGTAGACACTTTGAGTTAAGCCACTCAGAGTCGAGAGTTACAAAGTCTATGTCGATGGTTAGATTGCATACCGTAATATATCACACGCACCAATCCATTATCAACCACCTTTATCTTTCTATTGAAAGAAATAGACGACTCATCACTTTAAACCAAGTGGTGATGATATTTCAAAACTCTATGCCAGTGATCTCTGCTACATCACCAGTAGTAGATGTGAGGCATCAACAACTATTCTTACCTACAAAGCTTCTAAATTCAAGAGTTGGATGACTTAGTGTAATAAACCATACACTGATGACAATTCGAAAGACTAGCCGATGGGTATATCTAATTACCAAGACATATTACACGCTCATACCGCTCTTGACCTATAACTTCTTCTAATGAAGATGTTCATGACTCTATGTGATTTTACCTCGCATTGATGAAACATCGAAACTCTGGGTCAGTGATCGTTGTTGTTTACCACAATAGCTGTGAGACCCAAACAACTTCATCGGATTCAAAATTGGCACTAGGATGGTACACTCCGTAGAGTTTGGATACCATTAAACGTCTAGCCAAGAGCCAAGTCAATTTGTTGACTTGTCAACTGCATTGAGATCTTTGATCAAGGATATGCAGGGGCCAAAATCAAAACGGCCACGAGTAGTCCTCCAATACTCAAACAATCGTTGTGCGTTCCTCCAGGTTCACACAGATACTGCGAGAAGTCTCATTCTAAGCCAAGGATGAATCCTGGAACAATTGTGGTGAGAGTTTATAACTCCGTGACCCATAGGATTTGCGGTCATTGTACGTATCGAGAAGCGCCAATCAAAAGCAACGTTCAAAAGTTTCGACATTAATATCATGTTCCCGAAGAAGTTGAAGCTCAACTCCATGTGACAAGTTGCTTGAATTCCCCCTTAGTCAATTTGTTACTACATACACACCTAAATGTGATCAAGAGAAGATATGAAGAGTCAAACTCCAGTCAAAGTCAAAGTGAATTCAAAAGCTGGATGTCCGATTCAAGACACTCACTAAAGACCGATCGCCCAATGAACTTTAAAAGTCAAATCTAAAGACCATTTTATCCAAAGATGAAATTGTCTTTGCAAATGTGCTAAATTTTATCAACATGTATACCAGTCACCTGCTAAGGGGAGATTGTCATGTTAAGGGGGAGATTGTTGAAATGTTCTGCAATGTTCAACTGAAATCAAATCCAAGAGAAGCCTAATGATTAAATGAAAGCATTAAACCAAGGGGAGATTGTTAGGACTAATTTATTTGGTTTAATCTTTACATTTTATAAGGACTAAAATGAAATACATCAAAGTTTGAAGGCTGTTTGAGGATTTCGGCCAGGGATCGAAATCCCCCAAGATTTTGGTCATGATGACCGAAAACCTAGGGTTTTCAGTGGGTCAGGTTGAGCAGACACTTGTGGTCTCGATTGGCAGCTTGATAATGTTCCATGCGATGAGCAACATTGATAAGAGGCTGAAGGGCAAGCTTGAGTTTATTGAAAAGATCGCTGGTTAGTGTCGAATTTGTACTCTGTAGTTCCCTAGCAAACTTCTGAACCACAAATGTTGACTGAGCAACAGTCAATTCCTCAACCTTCGCATTTACCACTTGAAGCTATTTTTCAAACTGAGTTTTGTATTGACTGTTATAGGATTGAGCCTTCATCAAGTCACCGTTCGAGGACTCAATTCTACGTACCAAGTCATTGATCTTCTTTTTAGTCTCCTCCTTAAGCAATAGATGCCTAGTTTCAACTTCAGTTACATCTGTGTTTAATTTTTGCTCAAGGATACTCTGGATGTGAAATTTTGAATTAACTCATTTACCTTCTCAGAAAGGTCCTTCTTAGTTTCTTCAAGTTTACCCACCATATCAACTTCTATGGGTTTCTTCGGATCATGTCCTGTTTGTGTTTGAAGAAGAATGTCAAGCTTGGCGTTGAGGGTTTTGTATTGTTTTATGTATACAAAATGATCATCGTTTAGGTTGTCATCATCTGTCACCTACAAGGTAATAGGTTCCATGTGATAAGCATTGAATGCTTCATCAGAAGTTGGAGGTGGCTGTTGTGGTGAGGTTGATGTGAACCCAAATCCTTCTAGTATATAAAAAAGAATAAAAGTGTGAATGGTGGAGGTAATGGGTATTTCAGAGTTTGTGCAAAGTGGAGGAAAATTGGATGATGTAGTTTGTATGGTTGTGGTGAGTGGAGTAGAAGTGGTTAGAGGTTCGAAGTGGATGGTTTCAGATGTCATTTATTCTATGGTTATGGTAGAGGTTGGAGGAGCAGTAGTTGGTGGTGGAGAAGGTATTCTGGTTTCTTGGATTCGGGAGGACTAATGTTCTTCTTCCACTTCAGCTTGAATGTTTTCTAAAAGGATTTGATCCGAATCCAAAGATTCTTCAGCAACCACTTGCTTCTTGGTTATCTTCGGTTGGGTTCTTTTGGGTTGGCGTTGTTCCGAAGTTTTTCTCTTTTTGACGACCTTCGGACCACTTGGTCCACCGGTCATTTTATTCTTACCCTTTTGTTTGGTGGGGACTTCTAGTTGAACTTCTGCCCCCACGGTGCGAACCGGATAGGGCATGATAATTTAGAACGATAAGTGTAAACAACATTGATCAAAAGAGATACCTTCGCAAGCATAGCTTGAGGGACCTGGGCACAGAAGCCCGAAGGATTCTCATCTGCAGATGGAATTGTTATTTTGCCATAGGACATTAAGGGAAGAGATGGGTTATAGGGATAACCTGCTCTCTGATAATGATCGTGGACTATGATTGCCCAGAATCTGGCATTTGTGATCTCAGCTCCCTTCAATGGATGATTAACATGAGAGAATTTTTTTTTCCATAGAATGGAAGCAAAGTCCACCTTTACATCACAATAAATGCCGTATAAAAGACCCATAAAGGTTAGGCTAGCTGAGTCCAAACCGGATATCCTGTCAGAGAGGCATCGTAGAAAGATCCCAAAGAAGAACTTCCATAGAGTGGGAATGAATGCACCAATGTTGAATCTCAGGGTCGTATCCCATGGAGTTGAACATCTCCACTATCTGCTTAGGAGTGGGTACAAATGGTTTTTCAATAATGGGGATTTGAAGGGATTTTGAAAATTGAGTTTTGGTGATCTAGATTCGTGTGGTAGTTCTATCTTCATTCAAAACTTCATAAGTAACCGAATCAATAACGTTATCAGCGTTTTTGACAGCAACAGAAGTAAAGTGAGCACGATTAACAAGCGTACCCGGAACAGCCAGGCTAGCAGTTAGGGCATAACCAAGAATTGAATGTTTCAGACATTCAACCATGGCGTCAATTGGTTTGGGGAAAAGCTGGATGTCAGGTCGGAGAAGGAAATTAGTTGATTGGTTTTTGAGAACTGGTATCGAGATGTCTTCAGGACTCTGAGAAGAACCTTCAGCAGCAGGAGTAGCCATGGATGATTGATCGAATGTAGAAGATGATGAATAGTAATAGTTTGAGAGCGGTTTTGCAGGGGAAGTTTGAAAGTTTAGTTCGCGTAAAGAATTAAATGGTGTGATGTTGTGGTTTATATACAGTTTGTGGTCCCAAGGGCATTAAATGCGCGTGATGAATCTTCTACCAAGAGTAAGCCACGTCAGCACCGTAACATCACACTACCCCTAGCGAAAATGACACTGTGTCAGTCATTATGGTTTAGAAATTGTTAGTGTAAATGTCGAAGATGTTGAAGATTAGAAGACCAAGGAACTTTATCGAGACCAAAAATGACAACACTGGAAAAACACGCAAACGAAAACATAGAATATATATATATATATATATATATATATATATATATATATATATATATATATATATATATATATATATATATATATATATATATATATATATATATATATATATATATATATATATATATATACACTAGCTGCGTACCCGCGCGATGCGGCGGCAGCAAATAGTTCGTTTCGATAAATAGTGTTCGTTAAGAGATGAGATTCATTTTACCAATTAGTTTCATTTTACAATTAATATATTTAAATTTAGATATTGGCGAACTAAAATCGAGATGTAGTTAATTAATAAACCATTAATATATAGAATTTCAAGTAACTTGACATGCAACCTGTTAAAGATGTTGACTCAACGTTCATTCACATAAATTACCACTCTAATAAAAAACAAACCCATTAAAATCAAACTTATTTGTTAAACAAACAATAAAAAAGATTGAATTAACATTCAATTGTAGAAAAAAAACTACATGTACCACGAATAGTCCACTTTTGCTAAAATCTTTACAAACTCCTATATATTCAACTAAAGGCTCTTGCATAATGTATTGGTACTTAGATTTAGGTATGCCAAATTACATACTATGTTAACGTCCATTGGGTTGTACAAAAGATCAATTTACAGTTCCACATCTTCATATACATCCATCTAACATTAAGCATTAGCATGTTTATTGTCAAATCTTTACTCCAAAACCTGCAAAAGATAAATATATTGAAAATAGAACGATGTGTTTGTCAATGTTCATAAGCCCTTTTGGCAAAATGAAAATAGCAGCAATTATCAAGGTCGAATCGTATAACCGATTTTCTTGTATAATTTGGAAAATATTTAATTCTCAATAATTTCATTGGTAATTTTGGAGGTCGAATCAAATTAGATATCATACAATTATCGAGAATTATAATTTAAAGAAACCAAAACTGAAAACATCACATTGATCGTGTAAATTACAAAGCATTTATGTATTTATAATAGAATTATAATTTAACAAAACTGCAACTTCTCATATTTGATTAAATCATCCATTACTTAAACGAAAGTTGCTTTTTGTAATTTATTTTAAAGCTTTGCTAACCTCCCACAACAGTTATGTTCTCACTTGGCTAAACATAAGTAGATAGACAGAACTACAAGGGTAAAATCGTCACAAAACTATATTAATATGTACCCAAAAATACAAACAAATGCAAATCTGCATTGAACCTGCACCCACGAAATCATTAACTTGCCATAAAAGTTAAAAAAACGAGTGCCACTGTTTTGACTTTTACAACTGACCTTTGCATCAATGATGATGGAGAAGCGTAAGGCATCAGAATTACTACAATGTACTGTTGTTTGCAAAAGGAAGGGTAAAGTCCGTTGTAGTGCTTGCTGAGCTGTCACTGGGGCTAATTCGTCAAAATCACCCAGCAGCAGCAACTTAAAGAGCATGCGATAGAACCAGGGGCTAATTCGTCAAAATCGCCAAAAATCCAGCTGCTAAAAAACCACATATCTCCAAGTCCATCTGAGGGTGACTGGAATCATCAAGAACCTTCGAACTAAACTACTAAAACAATTTCGAGAGCAACACCCATGAGTCAGAGAACACAACCAATGCCCAATTGACATTGAATTTGATGTCAAGCCTTCTAAGCACCTATCCAACTATATAAATTTACAAACTTTGTCCTCGCTTTAGTGTCTTATCAATGAGAGAGTGTTCATCAATAGTGAAAAATTCATTTGAGAATACCGCTCATGAATAATATTTTAGATAATAATTATTATAGAATGTTACATTGATAAAATGGAAATTTGTTTGAAAATTAGATGCTTTTAATAGAAAAATAATATATAAAAAGTTAAACATGAAAATATCAAAATAAAATGCATTTTTATATATTGGCAAATCAACTGGGTCCCCAAATCCACAATTATAAAATGCACCCAAAACTATCTATAGCTCTGAATTCAAAAAGTACACTGCTATAGTAAAGTAGATTTTCCAAAAGTACAATGCCTTTATAAGATAAAAATTAAAAGGCACATTGTTGTAACAGATAGATCGTAAAATGCTATAATAAACAAACTAATTGTAAGTGTACATCTTGATCATCCATGATGAGTCAGATCATCCTGCAAAAATCAGAAAATTCATCATCAAAATGTCTTATAACATACCTAGGTAGAGGCAATTACTTCCAATTTTTCTAAAGCTTCAGCAAAAAGCCACTACATAAGCCACAGATCTGCAATAAAAACAGAAACATTGAATGGGGTTTAAATGTTGCCATTTCTTTGAACATAATGAAAATCAATAATTATACAGACACACACACACTCACACACAGCAAACAAACACATGCGGTTATAACCTCATACTTCATGTCTTCCATCATTTTTATATTATAGAAACTTATACCTTTGTTTTACAATTGAAGCATTGTACCTTAAAAAAGCAACAAAGTATAGCATCGTACTCTCATGTTTCTATTATAAAAACATATTTCAATATTATTTTGTATTTAAAGCTTTGCATTGTAAAAAAGGCCAACCAATTATAGAATTGTATTCCTAATTTTTTTTATTAAACTTTGTTTGGCCCACCACTCACGCACACAACAAACGCACATCTCACAAACAAAACCAATTTGTAGTTTGAACATCGAAAGTTCCAAAATTTGAAATTAAGCAAACCTGCAAGGTCGGCTAAATTTCGCCAAAGAGCTTAATTAGTGTCCTTATTTTGGGTTGTTATTGCATTCACCTCTTTTACTACCTTAAGTTACCAGGTACTCCTTGCTAGGGGTAATACCGTCTTTGGCCATATCTTCTCTATTTTTCCATTCTGCTTTTTCCACTGAGGGTCCACACAAACCCTTAGTCCCACCTTCATATTTGTATCATTAAGGTGGTGTTTGTTTTGGAAGATGTAAAATGTCTTTTGTCTTTGTCCATGTCTGCGGAAGAAGATGTGGACCAAAAGTTCTTTTTCATGTCTTCGCCTTTCATAAAAAAGTTTGTTTGTTTTTAACGTCTTTTTGAAATCGTTCATTTTAACATCAATTTTAATTAAAATAACCCGGTTGCGATGGGAGTGGGGTGGGTAGGTGGGGGTGAGAAAGGGGTGGGTAGGGGTGGTAGATGGGGGTTGGTGGTATGGGTAAGGGTGGGGTGGGTGGGGTGGGGTAAGGGTAGGGTAGGTAGGGTAGGTAGGGTAGGTAAGGGTGGGGGTGGGGGTAGGGTTGGGTGGGGTGAATGTAGTTGAAAAGTTCAAAAAAGTGATTCAAAAAGATAAAAAATATGTCTTTTTGAAAAAGAGGTGAAAAAGTCTTTTTTAGATCTTTTGTCTTCTAGAAAACAAACGGTCTTTTTGGAAAACATCTACCCTCCCGCAGATGTTTTAGGGGAAAAAGACTTTTTGAGGAAAAACAAACACCCCCTAAATGATACCTTAGATTATATATTTTAAAACCGATTAAAAAGGTACGATTCCAAACAACTGGGTCCAACCAAACACCTGGTTGCACATAAATATTTATAACTGTGGACAAAGAGAAACGCTATAGAGAGCCAAAAAGTCAGAAAGCCATGTATGCTTAAGTCTTAACAATATTACTTAAGCAGAATAACCCTGTTATCCAAAATAACCCTGTTATCCAAAAACATTAACTTGAAGCAAAATTGGCAAGTTTTAATCATCTGCTGACAAGATACAATTTGTATTATATGCAAAAACTTACAAATGAATTCTTTTGAGTTCTTTTGGGTCCGTTCCCTACATCCACAAACAACAACACGTGTTAAAAATGAAAATCCTATAAAATCATAGAACAAATGAATTCGAAATCAAGAATCTAAAACAAGAGCACTCATAAACATAAATAGAAGGCATACATGTCAGCCTAGTACTCGGAATCAAGGCATTAAAAGTCACCAAGCACAAAGCCACCAAAGGATATAATTTTCCTGAAAATACACAAAGAATTTCAAGAGGACCATATGAGATCTATAACAGACACAAAAACCGGCCACAAATCAATTTTCATTTGATAACCAGATCTGACAATTTTTACACCCTGATAACGTTGGTCTACCATTTTTCCCAATTATGGCTAGCGATTGGTTCCCTTCCGTGACCAATTATGGCTAGCGATTGGAAGTATGAACTATGTATACAAGAAAGTATGGAGAAATAATAGAATCAAACCAATTGTCTTTCAGTTGTCTTTCAGTTGTTCCCGTATCTATCTAAATCATTAAAATTATTATTCTTTTATATTATTAAGAATAAATCAAAATATATGGAGAAATAAGAGAACCAAACCGAGATCTGGTGTCGCCGTACCTGTATAGACTTCGACGGCTGTGGTCCATGTAGGTCCGAGCCATGGGAGTGAGCCCTAAATGGAATCGAGGGAGCAGAACTGAAAAATCAGAACCTTAGTATTGAAAGAATCAGAAAGATTACAACCAAATTTGGTGGTTCCGGTAAACGGTGGACTAAGCTCTTGACCTGAGCTCTTTATCTTCAAAAGTCGGTGCTTATAAATCAAAATATATGGAGAAATAAGAGAACCAAACCGAGATCTGGTGTCGCCGTACCTGTATAGACTTCGACGGCTGTGGTCCATGTAGGTCCGAGCCATGGGAGTGAGCCCTAAATGGAATCGAGGGAGCAGAACTGAAAAATCAGAACCTTAGTATTGAAAGAATCAGAAAGATTAGAACCAAATTTGGTGGTTCCGGTAAACGGTGGACTAAGCTCTTGACCTGAGCTCTTTATCTTCAAAAGTCGGTGCTTGCTGACGGTGGCGACGGAATGTTCCATCCTGTTTTTGAAAGTAGGAAAGAGAGATGCACACAGAAGGCCATGGCAGTGAGGTAATTAGTTGGGCGGAGGTTGAAGGCGGCTGTGATGGCGACGATATCTAGGGTTAAAGAGAAGGAGGTGATACGGTTTGTATAGAGAGAGATTTCAAATACGGGACAAGAAAGTATGGGATTTAAGAGATTCAAATTTTAAATGTTGAAGGCGCAGTTTCATACACGTGAGTACGTGACACTAATCCATCCACACTTATCCGTGTGAAATGTTTCCAATTCCAACCAGTTTTAGTTAATGCATAACAAGATTGTACAATATGTTTGATAAATTGTGTATTGTGTATTATAATTTGTACTATCTTAAAAATCAAGACAATTATGCATAAGGGGATTGTAATTTATATATGGTTTATAGTATAGTATAGAAGTATATATATATATATATATATATATATATATATATATATATATATATATATTCTACGTTTTGGTTCGACTGTTTTTGCAGTGTTGTCATTTTTGGTCTCGATGAAGTTCCTTGGTCTTCTAATCTTCAACATCTTCGGCATTTACACTAACAATATCCTCCTAAATGGTGATAGATGTTGAATGTAATTCTTGAACTGCTTGGTGAACTTCATCATTAATTCCTCAATCCCATTGTTGAATTAACACTCAATATTTCAGAGCATTTACCCAACAATTATATATATATATATATATATATATATATATATATATATATATATATATATATATATATATATATATATATATATATATATATATTATGTTTTGGTTCGAGTGTTTTTGCAGTGTTGTCGTTTTTGGTCTCGATGAAGTTCCTTGGTCTTCTAATCTTCAACATCTTCGGCATTTACACTAACAGAAATGTTTAAATTGAACCGCCATCCAGAGAATATCTTTTTGTTATGATTTTGCGAGATTTGCTGAGTCACAAGTATCTCTTTTGAACGGTCAATTAATTTGAAAGAATGTTTGTTTTTTGAGTTATCATAAATGCTCAAATCATTGAACATTAACTTTCTTCGGATCACACAAGATAATTGTGTGACATTTTGACATTCGCATGTTGAGTTTTCATGAGTAATACAAAAATTCATATGATTAGTTATTTTCTTCGGATGAAAAGAGGTTTTGCGAAGAAAAAGAGTAACATTCCAAAGATCATTATGTTAGCAGAATAAGAATTTTTTTTGTATGGATGCATGGAGATTTTGACCTTTTCTTTCTAGAAGATTATGAAACCAAGATTTAGCATTTTTATTTTCAGAGGCATTCGGATCTTGTTGGAAGTCCATTTTTCAGTCTGATGCCTGTATGATCTAACATCAGACAAGCATTGTCTAAGTCTAACCACCCTAAGTTAAATTGAATTTTGCATTTTGCATATCAACATTTTCTTGCATAAGAAGGTGAGTTACGTTAAAATTGAAAACATTTTTACTTTTGAATTGAGCATCAGAAGGTAGTTTGAAGTTTTGGATTGAACTTTGAAAACCTTTTTGAAAGATCTATCACATTTCATCAAACAAGGTGTTTGGATATGTTTCCTTGATGACATGCCTTTGGGATCCATACACCACCTCAACAATGTCATTTAAGACAGACTACTTGAGATGTTCATACTCTATAGAAGGTACTCAACTATGTTATATGAGCTCCTTGTGTTTTCATTTAAGAAGAGAAGTATGCCTTTGAGTGCGAATTTTGGAGTATTATTTTTCTTTGCACTCCTTCGTATTATCTTTTTCTTCTTTTGTTGCTTTTGATTCTTTTGATTTTGCAATATTCTTTGTTGGGCTTTGTTTGCCATTTTTAGAATTTCATATCCAAAGATAATTCTTTTTGAAGATTTCATTATATAATACATTTGATGGTGCTTTTGAGATTTTGTGCAATCCTTTTAGAAAACTTCGTATAACTCAATTTTTAAAAGCAGAAGTAAAAAGTATTTTGAATTTTGTTATTAGTCATTGTAGGTTTTACTAATGAAGAAAACTTCGGAACATGTGCGTATCCTGAGAAGTATTGAACTTCTTGATTAATGTAACATTGAAGCGAGTTAAGTTCAACAGGGAGCTTAGTGATAGACAGGTTGTTAAGGATATTGAAATCACACAACACTTCGTTTTGTAAGACAACCTTAACCTCACACCGAAGTCTGTTTTGTTACCATTGTTGCAATTCGATTCCCAAATACACATTAGTGCAATTGGGTATGATTATCAGAATCTAAAATCAAAGTTTTGTCCTTTAACCAGATTTTTCAAGAAAGAAGGTTAGTTTTTGTTATTTGCAGCTTTGAAATTAGAGTTTTGCTCTTCAAATTATCTTTGTTTTGCAACACACATATGTTATCAACAAAGCAATGTCCTTGGTTGAAAAATTATCCTTATGTGAAATAAAGACAGTTGTTGTTTCATAGATTTTTGACATTCATGACATTTTGTTAAGAAGTTTTGCTGTTGCGAAGGGTTCTGAATGTTCGGAATGCTTCGGAGAAGAATCATTATTTATTTTGATAAGGAAAAAGATAAGACCAGAAAATGCAAATCTGATGTTTATGTAAGAGTGGATCCATGAATCATTCCCAGCCCTCGAACAATTCTTGTGAATGAGACTTCGTTTAAAGCTTTTGTGAAGATATCTGCCAGCTGTTCGGCGGTATTGACAAAGTAAACTTCAATATTCCCCTCCTCAACATGACTTTTGATGAAGTGATAGCGAAGAGCTTTATGCTTTGACTTGGAACGTTGAACAAGATTATCGCATATTCGGATAACACTTTGTGAATCACAGAACAATGGGATTTTTCTCATATTGATGGCATAATCTCTCAATAGACTTTGAATCCAAATTATTTGCAAAGTGCAAGCTGCAGCAGCTACATATTCGGCTTCGGTTGTGGATATAGATACACATGTTTGTTTCTTCGATTGCCAGCTGATGACTTTTCCATCCAGAAATTGGCAACCTCCAGATGTACTCTTGCGAATGATAGAACATCCACCCAACTCCAAATCTGAGTATGCTTGTATGTAGAAGCCTGAGTTTGTTGGATACCATAGGCCATACGCAGGTGTATGATGAAGATATTAGAAGATTGTTTTTGTAGCAGCCAAATGAGGTTCCCGTGGATCTGATTGATAACATGCACAATTGCACACTGCGAACATGATGTGTGGACGACTGGCTGTTAGATAAAGCAACGATCCGAACATGCTTCTGTAGTTTTGAAGAACTACCTTCGGTTTGTCCAACAAAGGATTCAACCGGGTACTTGCGGCCATGGGAACCTTCGCATTGGAACAGTTAGTCATGTCAAATCGTTCAAGTAGGCTTTTGCTGTATTTTTGTTGATTAATGAAAATCCCTTCTTTTGATTGTTTGACTTGCAATGCAAGGAAAAAATTAATTTTCCCCATCATGCTCATCTGAAATTTTCTTTTCATTAAGTTTTCAAATTTTTTGGTTAAATTTGGGACAGTGGATCCGAAAATGATGTCGTCCATGTAAATTTGAACCAACATTAAATGTGAACCAACTTTCTTTCGAAAAAAGTGTTGGATCCACTGATCCTTGTTTGAAATTTGATTGTTGTAAAAACTTTATCAAGGTCTCATACCAAGCTCGAGGAGCTTGTTTTAAATGATAGACAACCTTATCTAACAAACAGCAATGGTCAGGATGATCTTTATTGACAAAACCAGGTAGTTGTTCAACAAAGTCTGTTCCCGCGATCTCCATTTAGAAAACACATTTGACATCCATTTGATAGACATCAAAGTTTTTGTGTGTGGCATAAGCCAAAAAGATTCTAACAGATTCGAGTCTGGCAACAAGAGCGAAGGTTTCTTCGTAGTCAATTCCCTCCTGTTGACAAAAGCCTTTGCCAACCAACCTTGCTTTGTTTCTGACAACATTGCCTTCGATGTCGAGTTTGTTACGATAGACCCATATAAGACCAATGATCGAAGCATTTGCAGGTTTTGGAATAAGTCTCCAAACTTTGTTTCTTTCAAATTCTTCCAATTCCATTTTCATTGCTTTGATCCAGTCTGGGTGATCAAATGCATCTTTAATGTTCTCTGGTTCAATTTTTGAAATGAAAACATTGAACATGCACAACTCAGAAGTTTTGTTTAAATCTTGTTTTTTATGAAGTTGTGCACGTGTCATGACTTTATCTTGAATGTGTCCAATAACAAGTGATTGAGGATGATTTTTCGTCCATTTTTCCAAAGGTGGAAACTTCGGATCGAATTTAGGTGGACCTTTGGCATTGATATCCTCAGTGTCCGAAGGATAACCTGAGGTGGACGGAAAATCATCATTTATTACATTTTCTTGATTTGTTGTGCTTGTAACATTTGTTTTAGGAGAATTTGTGTTTGAAGAAGTGGAAGATGAGTTTAGAAGTTACTCCCCCTCGACTGCAGCATTTGGGGAGTTAGTTCTTTCATGATCCGAAGAATTTGGCGTTGAGGCTTCTGGCTCCCCCTGAACATATGGATACTGGGACATAATATGAGAAATTTCATGTGAAGGGTTGTTGAGATTTGCACTGTTGAGCTCCCCTTTGAAACAAGGGTGTTCTTTAAATCTATTGGAAGACTCCCCCTCAACCAAAGTGGGTCTTTGAATACGGCTTGAAGGTGAATCTTCGAGACCATCAGTGGGCTTGGAAAGTTCAGACACATTATTGTCTGGTGCCTTAGTTTCAGAATCCACAGCTCGTCCTGGTGGATCAAAAAGGTGTTGGAAATCAGCATCAAAAGACAGGATTGGCAGTGCATCCACAGTAGATTTTTGAAAGATAAATGATATCAGAAAAGCATGCTGAGATTTCTTGATATAGTAGTCATCGAACAAAAGATTGAAGATTTCTTCAATTTTGCATGTTCTTTTGTTCATGACTCTGTAGGCTTTAGAATTTGAAGAATATCCAAGAAATATGCCTTCGTCAGTCTTGTCATTGAACTTTGACAAATGATCCGTCAAGTTTAGATTGAAACACCTACAACCGAAGATGTGAAGAAATTTTTCATTTGGTTTTCTTCGGTTGAGAACTTCGTAAGGTGTAATGTGGAACCGCTTATGGATGTAGGATCTATTCTAAGTAAAGCAAGCTGTTGAGATAGCTTCGGCCCAGAAGCAGATGGGCAGATTTGCAAAATTAAGCATTGTTCTAGCTGCTTCACATAAAGAGCGATTACGACGTTCCACAACACCATTTTGTTGTGATGTATAAGGTAATGAGAAATTGTGTGTAATCCCCTTCTTCTTCAGAAAACCATCAAGGGTTTGATTTTTGAATATGGATCCGTTGTCACTGTGCACCATTTAGACAGTCTTGTTCAGCATTACGTCCATATTCTTGATGAAGTTGATGATTTCTTCTGCAGCATCATATTTATTCCTTAAGAATAGTACCCATGTGACTCGTGAGAAGTCATCAACAATAACAAGGATATATTTCTTTTCCCCAATTGATTCAACCGCAGATGGACCACAAAGATCCATGAATAGAAGTGAAAGAGGTTCGATGATCTTTGGATTGATCATAGTTGGATGCTTCTGCTTGGTTTGTTTGCCATGTTCGCATGCAGAGTAGAGTGTATCATTGTCAAATTTAAGAGCTGGCATCCCCCAAACCAAATCCATTGCCACTAACTTGTTGATTGCCTTGAAGTTCAAGTGAGCTAACCTTTAGTGCCATATCCAGCTTGCTTTGGATACAACGCACAACGAAAGTCCACCCGTTATTGGCTGTAGATTTAAGGGAAACATTGATCCCTTCCTTTCAGACTTTAGTGAAACTTCCTTCATAGCTTCCTTGGTGATGATACTCCATTGATTATTGAATGTTACAGCATTGCCAGTTCCAACAACCAATTGAGAAATGCTCACTAGATTATGTTTCAAGCCTTCAACAAATGATACTCGATTTATTGTGAATTGTCCATTCGTAATTTTGCCATAACCACGAATGGGACATGTTTCATTATTACCAAAGCGTACATTTCCAGCATCATCCAACGTTCTGTAGTCCCTTAGATACTCCTTCTTCCTAGTCATATATGTCTTGAGCAGCCACTGTCCATGTACCATTTTGAATCATACTGCTCGTTAGACATGACCTGCAATCAGTCAATGAAAAGTTGGTACCCAATCAATCCTGGGTCCTCAAGGAAATCGAAGGATTCTAGAATCCATTTTCTACTGCTTCTTCGAATATTTCATTTGCAGTTAAGTTTATCATGTTTTCAGATGTTTCTTGAGAAGACAAGATGAACCAGAAAATGAATCAGAATAACTTTTAGTAAGCATTGAGGAGTCCGAAGAAATGGATTTTGAAACATTTGTAATTTTCGGAACCCAAACTTGTTTGGATGTTTTGGAAATAATGGTTTTTGTAGTTTTGTTTGTTTTTGTTGTTTTCGAAGACTTTGAAGATTTTGATTTAGGAGTAAGATTTCTCTTTAAGTCATCCATTTTCCAATTTGATTTTGATTTTTCAGTTGTTGATTTTCTGGACAGAGAAGTACATAGTGTAGAAGTACACAAGTATTCTTCGTAGGACAGCTTAAAATCGTTTAATAAAAGATTCTTATTCTTAAACATATCCAATTTTTTGTCTAGCTATATGTGAAATGTATCAACCAAATTGTTTCCTTTAGAGAAATTTTTCTTTGAAGGTTTTTAGTATTTTGGATTTGGAAAGTTTGGTTTTGTTGGCACGAAGGTGGGTTTTGAATATTCGTTTGCTTTTGAATTTGAAGCCTTCGTATCAACTTGGTTTGAAAATTTGTTTGTTTTGGAGGTTGAGGCTTTTGTGTCGAAGTGTTTTGTTTTCAGGAAAAAAGTTGACTGTTTATCTTTTGAAATCACAACTGTTGATTTTGGTTTTCGTTTTGAGATCAGAACAGTTGGTTTTGTTTTTGAGGTGTATGCCATCCTTGGAGAATTTTTCAAAATCGTGGGTTTTTGTACCATTGGTTTGGAAATTGTAATTTTGGGTTTTGAAATCTCATTTTCAATGGATTTTGCAAGTGGAACACATTCATTCGATTCCAGTAGTTCAAAAAACATCCATCTTCTCTTTCACAATCTCATTCAGGATTTGAATTTGTTTGTATTTTCTCTCCGAATAATTCTCAGTTTTATCATTCAGAAGATGATTCACCGTTGTCATTTACCATATAACCATATGGTTCATCTTCGGTTTCTTCTTCTTCAACCTTAGAAAAAAGTGCTAAGGATCCAATATTCTCACTCCTTCGACCAACAATATCAGCTTCATGTGACTTAATCAAATTGTACAGTGTTGCAAGTTGATACTCCTTGATGTTTTCATGAGATTTGACCATCAACATGATTAGTCTCCACTCCTTCCTCAGACTGTACAAAATTCGATGTTGATTTCTTGCTGACTACGAACTTCACCATATTTTTCAAGCGTGTAGATCATGCTACTGTATCGTTCATAAGCTTGCTCAAGAGATTCATTCTCTTGTTGTTGAAAATTACCAAAGTCAGTGAGAACTTCTTGAACTATGCTTGATTGGAGAGTCTTATCACCAGCAAATCTTATTGCTAGGCGATACCAGATTTCCTTAGCTGATTTAGAACCATAAATGTGTTGTCTAATATCAGGACCAAGACCACTACGCAATTCTCTCATGGCCCTTTCATCGTTTTCGACTTTCTTCAGATCAGCAGCATTCAGAACTTCAGCATTAACACCTTCTACGAAAACAAAATGAGCCCCAATGTATGTATGAGGACCCTCTGTCATGGATCTCCACAGATCATTATCTAATCCAACCAGATAGTCTTCCATTCGGTCTGTCCAGTAGTCGTAGTAAGTCAGAATGAGAATTGGTGCTTTTGTGGATGAACCAATGAGATTTGCATAGTGTAAAATATTCGCGTAAGTTGCTATTGAATCCATTATTGTGATGGATTTTATCAAAAAGATCTTTACAGAAGAGCGAGTAATAGATTTCGAATACAATTGCGGAAACCTAGATCTAGGAATCGATCTAGATCTAGAACTGTAAGAACAAGAACGAGATTTCTATTAATAGGTTTTCGAGCTGAACCTGCTCTAATACCACCTGTTAGATACGAAATTGAATCAGTGATTTAATGAGAACAAGTATTCTGAATGAACGATTCAACAAAATAATCAACACATACAATAATAATGAAGAACAATTAAGAACAAGTAAGAACAAGTGAATTGAGGAAACAGGGTGCCGAATGCTTTGATATACTTTAAGGGTTTTACAATGATGATACTAAAAGGCACAAAAACGCACTCCCTGCCCAGTGAGGTATCCTTGATATTTATACGTGATCAAGGATCCCATAGTACAAAATAACTGGCTAATAGTACAAAGAATATTCTAATTGATTACGCATATCTAATAGCCATTAGGAGAGCAGCATTGTTGTAGGCGTGTCTGACAACTAAGGTGCTCTCAGGATAAGGTTTGTTACATAAAAACCTTCGGATCGTCTAGTGTAAAACCTTCGGATCTTCAGGTACATCACTCAAGCTTCGCATATAAAATATATTCGGATGGGGATTACACTTCATCACAAAATTCTCTTCTACAAAAATCAAAACCAGTAAAAATCATGGATAAAGTAGACCCAAGGACAAGGTCACAGGGCCTGACATCAAGTCAACATCATTCTCCAGTAACACATGACAAATCCCCAAACTTGACTTATTTGATCAGTCCACCCATTGGACCACCCCTCAATGATGTAACCGCTCAATGATGAATGAGTAGGGGTTAGGTTCTGGTTTTTGGTGTGAACAAACTAGACAAATAACCCAAACGTTTCCCATTGGTCTAGCCCTCAAAACATGTTTGTACAATCATTTATGAATTTATCAACATAGAATTCACTGTACAACAGCAACCTGGACCAGTCAGTGAATATTGAACTATTCTTCAAACCATGGACTCGAATTAGGCTAAGAACTTCTAGAAAAAGAAACTAGACTCAATGAAAATTCCAGGGATATAGAGATCACTCCAATTGGACACTCACACGATTTATATGATTTTTACCAAAAGACCCAAAAATCAGGAACTTTAAACTCACATGAAATGACAACTTATGGTTAAGGTTTTCAACATCTTAACCCATAAATACATAAATTAAGACCTCTGGGGTCTAAACTAAGTTCAATAACATCCCAACAACAGAAAACTTGAATTAGGATAAGGTCATTTGAAACATACACAACATGACCACTCATGTGCACACCATGACATGCATGGATGCAACAAATCACAAGAATCAAGTCATAAGAAGTCTCAAGACAACAAGGTGGAAACTTGAAGCCATAGCATCTTTACATCAAGATATAAAAGAGTAATTGGAACACACCATTCACACATCCACACACTCCACGGTGGAAGGATAGTGGTGGTGATGGTGGTTCTGGCTATAAGAAAAAAGAAGAAAAAGAGAAGTTGATTTTAATTCCAAGCATCTTACCTCCGTCCTTGCTCTAGGTCTACACTAGCACCCACACCCACTTCACTTTCCTTCAAGAATTCGGCAGCAGCAAACCTTACAGGAGGAACACGAAGGAGGAAAATACGGTAGCAAGAAGAAAACTCGTGGAGGAAAACGATGGAATAGGCCACGACTTTTACGGTTGGTGTTTGGGGTTGCTCACGATCGCATGAAAGAAAGGGCATAGGACCTGAAATGGGCGGATTTTGGATGTCGCAAACCTAAGGGCCGAATCCTCAAATCCATACGTAACCCATCGACCAAACAAGGATAAATTCATGTAACTATTGCATAAATGCAAAAATGGTCCTCCTACTTTAGTGAGATATTTTTAATGATCCCAAACTAATTAACTTACTCAAACCAAGTTTCCAAATATATCATGATCCACCCTCAACCTTTGTTATAATAATAATAATAATAATAATAATAATAATAATAATAATAATAATAATAATAATAATAATAATTATTATTATTATTATTATTATTATTTGACTAGCATTAAACCAGAACCTAAATACTACTGAAAATAACGTACCGAGAAACGGGGCGTTACAAAATCGGCCCAACACATCTTGCAAATATGCTCAGTACTCTTGGTTCATCTTGCCATCTGCACACCACCCTCAGCGCATCTTGTAGTCCGCTCAGTACTCTTGGTGCATCTTGTTGTTTGCTCAGCACCCTCACTACATCTTGCCATTCGTTCAGCACCCTTAGCCGTGTATGTAATCTTGCTCTGTACATACTCATCCAAATATAACCCCAACCAGACCTCACAATAGCCTAGCAGCACACACCAATACATGTTAGACATCCAAACATACCACAACAATCAAGTATACCATGACATCATATCAGCACACACAACTACAACAAAATGATGTATAATATTAGTACAAAGCACACAACCTAGTACTATTCACACACATCTTATAAGCACACACAAGCTACAATAAAGTACATATAACATCCACACTATGTGGCAAGAAACTCATTTGATAAGCAGTAATAGGTAGCACGTGCAAGCAAGGTAGTACTCGAGAACCCTCATTCTTCCCCTGACCTACAACCCACATATCACTACTTAGAACGGATATCATACTATATAAATAACTACTTATCATTGTGTATTTTTAATCCCTCGACACTCACCGTGTCCCATTATGCACCCCTTGTTCACTTTTACTAACAAGGAGTTATAATATGTTCTGATTAGTTTTAGGTAAGGCCAGACACAAACCCTACCACCCAAGACCCAAAACCAAGACAATTAACCCAAAAGAGGAAACCGACAACAAAGCAGATTTCCGACCTACTTACAAGATTTGCAATAACTAGACAAAGAGGGATTCAAGATAAAATCTAAGAAAAATCATACAAACTCTAGACCCAAGGACAAGGTCACAGGGCATGACCTCAGGTCATTTACACTTTCCAATAATAAATAAAAAATCCCCAAAGTGGACTGATCTGATTAGTCCATTCACTAGACCACACTTCAATGGTAGAACCAAAACACAACATTCACAGTGAGTTAGGTTCTGGGTTTTGGTGTGAGCAAACTAAACTAAAAAACTAACTTTTCCCATTGGTCTTGCCGGTAAAACATTGTTTTACAATTAAGTATGAATTTTCCAAGACATAATTCCCTGCTAAGCACCATTATGGAGCAGTCAATGAATATTGCAATATTCACCTAACTAGGACCCGAAATAGGTTAGGGGCTTCTTGACCAAGAAACTACACTCATATACAATTCCAGGGATATAAATTTCATCCCAAACTGTCGAGTTCATGATTTTTTATACAAATTTTCCAAGTTGAAGTTAAAATAGTCGAATTGAAAATGCCCCATAAAATGACATTAGGTTTAGGGTTTTCAATCCCTAACTCATTAAGACATTCTATATGACCTTGAGGGTCTGAAGTAAGCTCAAGAATATTTCACAATAAGTAAGCTTGGAGTGGAATACAATAGCATGACACACACATAATCATAAACACACACATGCACACATAAAGATGTGTAGAAATCGGATAAACAATAGGACACCAAGAACACCTCAACATGAATATTGGAACATGATTATTAAGACACTAAGAATCAAATAAGAGTAGTTCAGCCAACCACACACCCACCTGCACCCACACACCCAACCCACGGTGGGGTTGTGGTGGCGATATCTTACAGTTAAGAGCAAGAAGAAGGAGCCTACTACGTACCTCGTTTCATCACACGAAAAAGAAAACCCTAGTCACACTTCTTCTCGATCACTAGCACACCAAACCCCTTCTTCGCGATCCACCAACAATGAATCGAGGAAACAACGAAACGGTAGTAGCAACCCTCGGCAGCAGCTCTTTGGCTTGGCAGACGGTTGCTACTGCCATCACAAACAAAATCACGAACAACCAAATGGGGGTACCACACTTAACTCGAACCTCACAAACAAAACGTAACCCTACCCTCCTCAAGACTTGGTCGCACAAAATAACTTGACCTTGCAAGAATCGTAAACAGGCCGCACAAAATAACTCGGTAGATACCCATTCAACCATAACAACTTGTCAACTATGGCCACTATACTTTGCCATGGTATTTTAAATGTCCTAATTTAATAGAACTTATCAAAACAAGTTTCAAAAAGTAACACTACACCCCCGACATATAATTAATTTAGAAATATTCATTCATTATTAATTTTATTATAAATTGTATTTTACATACCGCTATTACTTTATCCTAAAAATAAATACATAATTCGCAAAGTGAAGTATCGGAAAAACAGGGCGTTAGAACTCTCCCCCACTTATAATAATTTTTTCCCCGAAATTCGACTCTAACCTTTGTATATCAAAACACTAAAAAACCTTCATACGGTTCATAGATCTTCAAACAGTTCCTTTTTACCCCCAATAGGTAGGCGTCTTACACCTTCGTTCACATGACATCTCGCGAATCGGCATACCGATGCTATAGCTGGCAACAGCCTGCAATGGCGAACTCAACCAATGGGAGGTATACATCCCAGCTGCCCTCCCTAAAGGTTAAACTCTACACAATGTAAATTGCTACATCAACTTCATCCCCGACCAGCAGTAACCTTCTACCAGATATTGGTACTTCACAGTAATCAACAGTCTACTTCACTATGTACAATAAGTCGTGCACTTCCGCTCAGCACTCTGAGTCGCACTTACTCTGTATGCCGAGCCATGCATATCCACTTAGTGCATCTTGCCGGGTACCCCCACAATATAACATGTTGCTCAGTGCGTCAAGCCACCCTACATCACTTAGTACATCAAGCCCAAAACATCTACGATAGCTAAAGACCTGATGCGTATGCCAAATCCCTTCAGTGCTGCATGAGCACGGCACCTAACCCCTGGTGTAGCGTGTAACAAGATATACAACCCACACAAGTGCTTTTGCCTTGCAATAGTCCAACATCCCCTAACCTTAATACAATAAACTTGATTGCATGAATTCACACATAGCGCTAGTATACCCCACCTGGTTAACCTCTACAAACAGAATTTTGTGCTTCTTCCCCACATGAATTCAGACCCCAAATTGTTGCAATAATATCCAATCTCCACATCAACCGAGTCCATCCAATCTAATCATAAAAGAAAAACACTTTATGCACACACCAACGAACCGTCACATAATACGTATCAAATAACGTCCTACGGGCACCTTCCAATCATTGGACTTACCGGCTATCCCCATCCTACCATTAACTAGGAACTCCCGAGCCATACCCCGATCTGCCCAAGAACCCTCCTCGATCCACTCTCGCAAACAACTCGTACCAGTATCCTCACACGCCGACCCACAACCACTCATTACAGTCTATAATCCCATAAGATTGTACACCTCTTGACATGCATGACTAATGCATGCCGAATATCGCTTCTCAGTCAACAAAGGAATTAACTTCATGATCCAAGGTTTGTAGTTTCATGAATGCATTCACATTCTGATTCGCCCTTAACCATCCACTGCACGGTCTTTGACGACTATCGGTAGTACTTCCTACTTTAGTCATGCCCAAACACACTGTCACCCATGGTTTTAGCCTCTCCGCTCTACTTAAATACGTTCTCTTGAACTCTCTTCAGCTCGTTACCCAAGTTCTTAACCGAACTAAAGTCATACAATATTCCTCCCCTTATGATTCAAGGATATACTTTTGCCATAAATAATTAGTTCTCCCCCACTTGGGTTCGAACTCGATCCCACTACCGATCTCTTCAGCTACATGCCATGCACCCCTGCAACAATGCTCAAGGCTATTCAAATTTTTGCCACACTACACATCTCTATTCTAACTATTCTAGATGTGACAAAGATGTTGGAAATCAAGGTTCATGTAATTAGTTTCAAAAACAAGAGTTTGCAACGGAAACATAAAATCATGAACACAAATTCCATTTTCAAGAGGATCATGCTACATGCATGTAGAGATAATATGAAGAACAAACATAGATTAAGTTCAAGATCATAACCTTTGTTCTTGGGTTTGGTTTGGATGATTTTGATAGCTAGGAATCAAATTAGAATCCCTCTATAGTTGATCCACCACAAGCTTGAACACCCTTGAATGCTAGTTCCACAACTTGCAAGTTAGAACTCCTTTTCTTGTAAAACAAAAATCTAATTTTTGCTAACTATCAAGAGAGCTTTTAGAGAGTTTCTTTGGCTGATTTTTGAAGCAAGAATGATCACAATAACACCCTCAAAATCGTCCACTATATCACCCACAAAGAGAAAAGAAAAGCACATGCAACTAGCTTAAAAGAAAGTCCCATTTGATTTCTATAATCAAAAGCTAGAAGACACAAAGCATCTTCCACCTCCTTTTAAGTTCTTAATGCATTCTTTTCCTTCCAATATGGCTGATTTTATGATGACAAAGGAAGTGCTAGTGGGTTGTTATTATTTATAAAACTTAGATAATAAAAGCTTATAAATAATACATCTTCTTATTTCTTAAATGGGATAACATTTAACCCATAATCATATACATAAATAAACCATCTAGATATACAATCTTAATTGTATAATTATATATATACATATATATATATATATATATATATATATATATATATATATATATATATATATATATATATATATATATATATATATATATATATAACAATATATATATATTTTATTTAATTTACCAATTAAATTAAATAAAAGGCTTACTTATAAATCAATTAAATCGTTTAACAATTTAAACAATTTAATTGTTACACTTAATTAATTCATCACATATGAATTACTAATCAACCTTTAATTTTGTAGTTATTATTATTTACCTCAAATAATAATAACCTACAAGATTAAATTGCAAGTTTAGTATCATTTGATGTTAAATCAAATTTAACGTTCTAAATGATCAATTTGTGTCAAACTTGTTGTTGGTGTGACCCTATAGGATCATGTATTATTAGTAATATCATTTTATGATCATCCTTGGGCATATAGAACTAACAATCTCCCACTTGCACAAGGTTGCATCATAGAATGATATCGACAGTGGTAAACGTCTAGCAACATTTCACTGCCCCCAATAACACATGACATTGTGCCATTCAACAACATTCAATTCTTCAGAAAACACGAGGCTCTAATTGATGTATAAGGTTATCTATCAATTATCCCTTTGTCACAGACATCTTGTTGAACATGAGACATGGATCTTAATCATTCTCATTTTATGTTCAACTTTCAATCAGGCGCCTTAGATGTCAACTCTCAACACATAAGAGGAACAAATCCCGTCTTGACTACATACGCCCCTCATATAGTTAGTACTATGCATGAGTATGGCCTTTATGGTTGTCTGTATTTCAAGAACAACAGTAAACCATATCAAAGCATAGTACACTCTACACTTGAGTCCCAAATATGTATCTCAGGTCAAAGGATACAATGATAATACCTTTATTCAAGAATCACTTATGACGATGATCCATGGAGTGATCTTGAAACGGGTCAAATCCAATACTTGTTCACTGACAAGTACCTATGAATTTGGTTGCAACCTTTTGCTACTTTTACCCATAAAAGTCAATCAATCCAATTCATATTAGTCTTACTTCATAATTGCTCCCACAACTATGATCGACTATGGACGTTTAGAATAACTAAATTATTCAAGGATTAAACATGCTAATAAAACACAATAATTATGAATGAAACATCACGTCACATATATTACATAATTCTTGTCGTTTACATAAGTTCATATTCATAAAACATTAAACACAAATCAAATCCATTCATTAGAAAAACGGAGTCCTATACCCTTAGCATGACTTTCATGCTTAGTTTGGGGTAAAGGTTTCGTGAATGGGTCTGCCAAATTTTGATCTGTATGAACCTTGTGAATACTTATTTCACCATTCTTAACTTCATGTCTAATGTAGTTATACCTTCGGTGAATGTGTTTGGTTTTTTGATGCAATCTAGGTTCCTTTGCTTGAGCTATAGCACCTAGATTGTCACAGAAGATTTCTATAGGGTCCCGAATGGAAGGAACAACCCCTAGATCTTCTATGAACTTTCTCATCCAGACAGCTTCTTGAGCAGCTTCCGAAGCAGCAACATATTCAGATTCTGTAGTGGATTGTGCAATCACTTCTTGTTTGGAACTCTTCCAAGACACGGCTCCTCCATTTAAAATAAAGACATACCCAGATTGAGATTTCGAATCGTCCCTATCTGTTTGGAAGCTTGCGTCAGTGTAACCCTTTACCTTTAAGATTTCTTCCAAACCGCCGTAAACTAAGAACATATCTTTAGTTCTTCTCAAGTACTTAAGAATGTTCTTTACAGCAGTCCAGTGGGCTTCACCTGGGTTCTGTTGATACCTACTAGTCATACTCAAGGCACATGAGACGTCGGGTCTAGTGCATAACATGGCATACATGATAGACCCAATTGCCGAAGCATATGGGACATGTTTCATCCTTTCAAGTTCAGTCTTAGTGGTTGGACACTGAGACTTACTTAGGATGGTGCCGTGTGGTATTGACAAGAATCCTCTTTTGGAGTCTTGCATCTTGAACCTTTTCAAGATTTTATCAATATATACACTTTGGCTAAGACCAATAAGTCTCTTAGATCTATCTCTATAGATCTTTATGCCTAATACATAAGCAGCTTCCCCTAGATCCTTCATTGAGAAACAATTCTCAAGGAACGCTTTGACACCTTTTAAGGTTGGGATGTCATTTCCAAATAAAAGTATGTCATCTACATACAATACTAGGAATATGACTATACTCCCACTAGCTTTCTTATAAACACAGGAATCATCCTCATTTTTGATGAATCCAAACTCGTAATCTTTTCATCAAAACGGATGTTCCATGTTCGAGACGCTTGCTTTAATCCATAGATAGATCTTTTAAGCTTGCACACTTTGTTTGGATGCTTGGGATCGACAAAACCTTTAGGTTGATCCATATAGACATCTTCCAATAAGTATCCATTAAGGAAAGCGGTCTTGACATCCATTTGCCATATCTCATAATCATAGTACGCGGCTATGGCAAAAAGTATCCTTATCGACTTGATCATTGCCACTGGTGAAAAGGTCTCATCATAGTCAATACCATGAGTCTGTGAGTATCCTTTAGCGACAAGTCTAGCCTTAAAAGTGTGAACATTTCCATCCACGTCGATTTTCTTCTTGAAAATCCATTTGTTCCCAACAGTCTTACAATTGGTGGGAAGATTAACCAAGTTCCAAACTTGATTATCGTGCATGGATTGCATCTCAGTGTTCATGGCCTCAAGCCATTTATTAGATTCAGGATCTGATATTGCACTCTGATAGTTGACGGGTTCATCAGAATGTATCGTATAACATTCCTCTTCCATCATAAGGTAACCATACCTTTCTGGTTCAAATCGAACCCTACCAGATTTGCGAACACCTTGTGTTACAATTTGTTCCTGATCAACCGTTTGTTCAGGTTCAACAATTTCTTGTTGAATGCTAGATTCAACTTCTTGTGCATCAGGTTGTGGTTCCTGAAGTTCCTCAAGTTCCACAAACCTCCCACTAGCCTCTTCCGTCAGAAACTTGTTTTCTAGGAATTCAGCTTTTCGAGAAATAAATATCTTATTCTCGATGGGATTGTAGAAATAGTATCCAAGACAATCTTTCGGATACCCTACAAAGATACATTTAGTTGAACGGGGTTCTAATTTGTTTGAAGCTTCTTGTCTAACATAAGCTTCACAACCCCATACCTTGAGATAGGATAAAGATGGAACCCTTCCATGCCATATCTCATAAGGTGTTTAATCTACCTTCTTAGTAGGTGCCATGTTTAGGAGACGAGCAGCTGTTTGTAAAGCATAACCCCAAAATGATAAAGGTAAAGTACTTCTACTCATCATGGATCGAACCATATCCAATAGTGTTCGGTTCCGCCTCTCAGACACACCATTATGTTGTGGTGTTCTAGGTGGAGTAAGTTGTGAAACAATTCCACAAGTCTTAAGATGATCCATAAAGTTTGTACTTAAGTACTCACCTCCTCTATCAGAACGAAGAACTTTAATTGTTTTGTTGAGTTGATTTTCCACTTCACTTTGAAACGTTTTGAACATTTCAAACGCCTCATGTTTATGTTTAATTAAATAAACATATCCAAAACGATTAAAGTCGTCAGTGAAGGTGATGAAATATCTTTCACCATATCTAGTCATTGGCTTGAAAGGACCACATACATCCGTATGTATGATTCCTAACAAGTCCTTTGCTCTCTCACTGGTTCCGGAGAAAGGAGCTTTAGTCATCTTGCCATGTAAACAAGATTCACATATATCAAATGAGTCATTCTCATTTGCCTTCAAAAGTCCACTCTTTTGAAGTTGGGATATGCGATTCTTGTTTATATGCCCAAGGCGACAATGCCATAGATAGGTTTGACTCAAATCAAATTTGGGTTTCTTGGTGAAAGTGTGGTATAAAGAGCCATGGTTAGTCTTTTCATTAAGGTTTACTTCATAAATTCCATTTAAAGGCCTAGCCTCAAAATAGAATACATTATTTTTGTAAACGCAAATATCATCATTATTAAAGGAAAGATCAAATCCACATTGTCTTAATTTAGCAACCGAAATAATATTCCTAGTCAAGCTAGGAACATAATAAACATTCAACAATGTCATACACAAGCCATTAGGTAGTAATAAATTAAAACTTCCAATTGAATCCACCGCAACCCTTGCATTGTTTCCAACCCGAAGTACTACCTCATTTGCCTTCAGTCGCCTACTCCTTTTGAACCCCTGTAACATATTACATATGTGAGTTCCACAACCAGTATCAAATACCCATGTGTTAGGAGATAAATTATAAAGTTCTAGGTCTATCACATAGATACCTGAAGTGCCTTCACCGGCCTTCTTCTTCTTCAACTCCGCAAGATAGGTAGGGCAATTTCTCTTCCAATGCCCAGCTTTGCCACATTCAAAGCATGTGTCTTCTTTGGCAACCTTTGCCTTCTTCTTGGGCGGATGGGAAGGTTGGACAACTTTCTTGCCCTTACCTTTGAAAGCTTTTGCTTTCCCTTTTCCCTTGGAGTTGGTGGGGTGTTCGGGTCTAGTTCTCTTTGTGCCACCTTCCTTGATCATGAGAACTTGAGTGGTTTTCTTAGGCAGATTCTTTTCCGCGGTAATTAGCATCCCATGTAATTCTAGGATAGTCTTGTTTAAACCATTCATGTTATAATTCATGACAAAAGGATCAAAGGACTTTGTCAAGGAGTTAAGGATCATATCCGTTGCTAGCTGTTCGGGCATCACAACTCCAAGACGTGCCAAATGATCAATGTGACTCTTCATTTTGAGCACATAAGAGCTTACCGACTGTCCATCCTCCATCTTGCAAGCATGGAAAGCCCGAACAGTTTCGAACCTTTCCGTTCTTGCAAGTTGTTGGAACATTTCCTTTAGTTGATTAATCATGTCATAGGCTGAATGATTCTCCAAATCCTTCTGAAGGTCGGGAATCATGGTTGCCAGCATGAGGCATGATGCATCGATGGAATCATCCATCTTTTTAACCCATGCATCGTGTGCGGGCTTAGGAATGGCAGGGGGCTCTTCAGGAAGTGGTTCATTGAGAACATATTCTTTCTTTTCTTGTTTGAGAACAATTCTCACACTACGGTACCAATCCAAGAAGTTGGTATGGTTAAGTTTTTCTCCTTCAAGGAGAGACCGTAGTGAGGTATTGTTAGGAGCCGAGTGTGTGTTGTTTGGTGCCATCTACAAAATTTTAACAAGGTTATATTTAGTAAATTATGATATTAAGTCCTTAATAATTAATACCCTTTTTTGTTTCATAAACTTTAATTGATTAAGGTCTAGAATCCAAGTTGCAATACGAATAAGTGGTTAGGTATCCTTTATCCCGCCTATTCGAATCAACAAGGTAGGTAACGGTTTACCAATTATATCCAAATATAATTTCTAGATTTATGGGATCCCATTATAACATTTATAAGTTTGGCATGTTTGATCCCATCTATGCCTTGGATTTCTAATGCTTAGGTGCCTTTATCACAAGAGATTTCCAAACGAATCATCCTACTTAAACGGACGTGTAGTTTTGTCAACTATTGATGGTTAGGTGTCCTTTATCCCATCAATATTGCAAAACTACTTCTTGTATCACAAGAAGACTCCAAGTGGTTAGGTATCCTTTATCCCACAAGGAAATACAAGTGATACATGAGTGTCTTTAAGAGGGACGGCATTGATTCGTATTTCATAAGGGATTTGAATGTTTTACAATTCTAATTTTGAAAAAACATATGGTATCATGTAGATTGCATGCATCCAATGAACATGGTACCATTAAATCTTATTTTGTTAATTGGTTCCTTAATCATAAAATCTCCATTTTATTGATTCTTTGTTTGTGGTCAAGATTACAATTAATATCCAATATTAAGTTTGAGTTTGATCACATATATTAGAACCAATTTATAATCCTAAATAATTACCATTATTACTTAGGGTTGGAGTTTGTAAGAGTTCATAAAATCTCCATTTTATTTATTGTTTCAATCATTTTCAAAACTTGACTTAGTAGGTTTTATAACAAAACCCATTTTAATAAAACCAATTTTATCACATCTTATGTTTTAAATGTCAACTTTTGAAAATACAAACTCCTTGATGATTATGTTTAATTATCTAGGTTGTCTAGCATGCAAAATCTTATTTTCATCCACAACATAACATAATAAAACATTCAATCATCACAAGCATGCATGGGTGCATAAACACAAGCCAACTAGTTTGATATTTCATGTGAGCCATACATGAAATATCAAGTCCAAACCTAGGGACAAAAAGGTGACAAAAACTCAACCAAATGATCTTCGATTTGGCTACAATTTTGCCAAGCTTCTTATATCACCAAATGACACTTGAACCACCATTTCTTTACATCATGGAGTGAGTTATGAATTTTCTTTGGCCCCCATGAAACTTGCGAAATTCAGGGCAGCAGGAAGAAGATTTTTTGTGATTTTGTTGCATTTTTCAATTCATTCTTGGCCTTATTGATGCTAATACTTGTTGAAACTTAATGTATATACTAGATATCAAAGTTACCAACAAGTATATCACCAAATAACCAAGATATGAATTTTTAAAACACTTCCAAAACAATTTTGAAATCTGGACAGCAGCTCTTCAGAAAGTGCTGCTGTTGGGTGCAATCTTCTCTTGGTCTTTTACTTCCTTCTCTTGTTACATTTAGTGAAATAAATAAAATACAACTATTCTAATATTTACAAAATGAATATTAAGAAGGAAATAACTAATTATTATTACAAACCATTTGAATAAATGAATAGATTACAACCATATCGAATACAAACACAAAACATGCATCATATGGTCCTTGGCTTGTTTATGCACCATTTTATCACATAAAATCATAAGAAAATCAACACTTTGTTTTTCTAAGGCAACATCTATGTAACCAAATGCATGCATACATAAAATATAGTTGGTTACATAAAATCATAGATTATATATTTGCATGTTGCCAAAGAAGCCATGCATGAAACTTTCATTCATGAAGATGAACATTCATGGCTTTTAAAAAACCAAGTTTATCCAAATAAACTTATTATCTAAACATGCAATATAGCCATGGCTCTGATACCAATTGTTGGAAATCAAGGTTCATGTAATTAGTTTCAAAAACAAGAGTTTGCAACGGAAGCATAAAATCATGAACACAAATTCCATTTTCAAGAGGATCATGCTACATGCATGTAGAGATAATATGAAGAACAAACATAGATTAAGTTCAAGATCATAACCTTTGTTCTTGGGTTTGGTTTGGATGATTTTGATAGATAGGAATCAAATTAGAATCCCTCTATAGTTGATCCACCACAAGCTTGAACACCCTTGAATGCTAGTTCCACAACTTGCAAGTTAGAACTCCTTTTCTTGTAAAACAAAAATCTAATTTTTGCTAACTATCAAGAGAGCTTTTTAGAGAGTTTCTTTGGCTGATTTTTGAAGCAAGAATGATCACAATAACACCCTCAAAATCGTCCACTATATCACCCACAAAGAGAAAAGAAAAGCACATGCAACTAGCTTAAAAGAAAGTCCCATTTGATTTCTATAATCAAAAGCTAGAAGACACAAAGCATCTTCCACCTCCTTTTAAGTTCTTAATGCATTCTTTTCCTTCCAATATGGCTGATTTTATGATGACAAAGGAAGTGCTAGTGGGTTGTTATTATTTATAAAACTTAGATAATAAAAGCTTATAAATAATACATCTTCTTATTTCTTAAATGGGATAACATTTAACCCATAATCATATACATAAATAAACCATCTAGATATACAATCTTAATTGTATAATTATATATATATATATATATATATATATATATATATATATATATATATATATATATATATATATATATATATATATATATATATATATATATATATATATAAGAATATATATATTTTTTATTTAATTTACCAATTAAATTAAATAAAAGGCTTACTTATAAATCAATTAAATCGTTTAACAATTTAAACAATTTAATTGTTACACTTAATTAATTCATCACATATGAATTACTAATCAACCTTTAATTTTGTAGTTATTATTATTTACCTCAAATAATAATAACCTACAAGATTAAATTGCAAGTTTAGTATCATTTGATGTTAAATCAAATTTAACGTTCTAAATGATCAATTTGTGTCAAACTTGTTGTTGGTGTGACCCTATAGGATCATGTATTATTAGTAATATCATTTTATGATCATCCTTGGGCATATAGAACTAACAAAAGATTCAATCCACTTCTCGCAATCACACACGACGACTTGGCCGGCTCCATTATCTATGTTGAATATGCTACTTTCCTCGAAACTTTGACAACTTCCAGTTAAACAGACTTCACTATCGTCTACAACTTCTCAACTCTTAATAAAATGAAAAACAAGGCTGTTCTCAATCATCATCTGCTACTCATCCGCTTGCAACTCTCGCCAACATCTCTATCGTCAGCTGCCTCAACCACTAGTGGGTGATCCAGACTCTCGACCCATGCGAGCCGATCGATTACCCATGTACGAAGAAAGAAGAGTGGGTAGCCCCACTATCATGAAACATTCAAGTAGATTCAGAGTTGACTCGAAGGATACCTGCCATCACCTAAGGCGTCACTCATCATCACGCCCTCTTACTCCTTGCTTGACCCGTACGTTCATCTGTTGCGTAGAAAGGAGCCATAACAATAACTTTCGATGTTACGCCTTCTAATGGTCTTCAAGCTCGGTAATCAGCTCTCACATGGACTGTCTAACCAAAACTGGCAGCAATTTATCATCGGTGACTTGCCGTCACAAAGGTACTGTCGTGCTCGACTGCACCTGAAACATATGCTAGCTCCCTTACTCGCGTCATCCTTCAACCGGTGTCCCTCATACTTCTGACCCAAGCACGAGTCAGAAACCCTCAGCTTCCTAACCGACATCAACACCGATACGACGTCCTGTGCCGCCTTCCTCTTTTAAGCTTGGGTTTCAAGCTCGAGCTTCCACCTCCTTGCTACCTCGATTATGGCATCATGAAAAGCAATTGGGGTGGTAGTCACGAACACCAAATATTAGTATGCCACATATTCAAATAATCAATCACCTTCATGTCCTCTGAAGTTGCTTCCTAAGAATAGAATAGCGCCTGTCTATGAACCCCTGTGTCATCTCAGTCACGATCTAAGTCGTCTGCTCCAATGTCATAAGCTTGAAGGAACCCTGCTCCGATTCCCCACAAGGCACGTACTTCCTCCAGAACCGTGCCACAAACTCCTCCCATGTCAATGTCTCGGCCTGCCCTATAGTCATACATGTGGTCTCAACTCCCCACTAATCCTTTGCCGCACCCACTAAAGATTCATGGTGGAGCGAACCCTCTATTCAACCAGGAAACCGTTAGTAATAATATGTCCTCGACATTAGATATCCAGTGCATGCCAACAATGAGCTCTGCCTTCCCCGACGACTGAAATTGTAGCAATATGTTACTCTAACACGTTCCTCATCTACTCCCTGGTCCCGATAGACATACTCGAGATTTTCCCCTAATTGCCTGCGACACCACTATCGCCACAGACCCCAAAACGCCTAGGCACTCAATCCTGCATCCTAACCGCTCTCATTAAACCTCATGATCACCATCCTGCATTCAGATGAATAAAGGTTTACCACATCACATTAGCATTTAAGTCAACTATGCTAGATATTCACATTACCAATTCCCGACTCGAACGCAATCCTGTGCTTTCGATAGTAGGAGCTCTACTACTACCTTCCACACCTATCCATGTCTGTTTCGAGACCTATCCCGAAATGTCCAATTCGCTTCTCACCGGTATCTTCAATACATATGCTCCTACAAAGCATATACCAACACTTTACTAGAATACTAGGAATCTCACCCCCACCTATCTACTCTAACTAAGAAAAAATTTCCTCTAATGATAGCGAGTTGTCTTGTGAACATGCAGTCGTATACAATATAAAATTAAATAGACTTTCGAATAGCAGATCCTACCCTAAGGCAAAAATCAAACATGGAACATGCAATAAGGCCAAATCAAGTATTCTAAGGCTATTAAGTTCTTACTACATACAACTTAATCCCATTCCCTAAACAACATGTCGGCACTAGCATTCATTCGTAATAGCAGGCAACAAGTAAACTATACACCAATATGTGGTTTTCTAGCAGGCAATCTAGCATACATACATCTTATGTTCTAGAAATCACCAACAACAATAAACACTCAAACCTTTTCCCTTACTGGCATTGGCTGGCGGTACACACTATGTCTTCAGTTCACCATTCATCAACTTCCTTGTTTTGTGAAACATTTCTAAACAAAACTTTTAAGCGTCAAACTTGAGATCAGAACCCACCAAGTGAGTCTGATTCACTCACTGAAGCTGTGCTCTGATACTAATGGAAACCTTAGATAATCTTGCTAGTTTCTAAAGATAGAACAAAATTACAGATAGCAATCTTCGGTCACGAACTCATCTTCGGATCAGTATTTGACTTCGGACAGGAACTCCATGAGCTTCAGTTATGTAAATCTCAACACAATTAATATCCTAACAATCTCCCCCTTTGTGGTGAAGATGCCAGGTATCCGAAGTTATAACATGTTAAAGACTTTTGTTAGTTCCTTCCTTAAAGCAACCAACCATAAGAGATGTTCACAAATCTCTTTCTTTGCATCCTTAGAATTTTCATTATTGACCTTCACCCGAGTCACCTTCCCTTCCAAGAACATTGTGGGAAACTTTTCCTTCTCATTCATGTCAAAAAATAACTTCTTCATGATGCCCTTCTTCGTAGGTTTTCCTCTGTAGACTGCTCCTCAGGGTTTCTGCAAGATCTTCCCATCACTGTACCTTTCAATCCCTGTGAGTTCTTTACCCATAGCAGGAACAGTTTCTTTAAAAAGTTTGGCAATTTTGTAGTTATACGTAGAGAAGTTTCGGATGTAAGCCCCCATAAATCTCCCAACCATCCTTTGTCCACTGGTTAACCGCGCTTGTTTTAGAAATTTTTGTCTGGGTCATATTAAAGTATCTTCCTACCAGGACCACGAAGTCATTCAGATTCATCAAAGGAAAGTCGGCAACTAAGAAGACGCTTTCAATATTCTCTTCACCCCTTCAGACGTAATCGGTGTAGTTCTGATACACATCTTCAAACAAAGGATCCATTTCAATCCTATTAACACCCACAATCTTCAGACATGACCATACATGAGTTTGATCTTTGCTCAAGTTCGCATGGAACCTAGCCTTCCACTCTTGGAACTTCTTCATTTCGGATTGATCAAACATAAGGTCGTAAACGTTTGCTACGAAGAGTTTCAGATTGTATGGTATGTCCAACTATAGTGATGTTGAGTTTTCGATCGAGTACGAGACCAAGGGTAATCTATCAAAAACTTCTACATTGTTGAAGACCAATGACATCATCGTTTCGTATGTCCAGATCTTGTTGACTGGACCCATCTCCTCTTTCTTTCCCATTCTACTGTGAGATACAACATAAAGATGCCTCAGTTGGTCGTATTCTTCTGCCTTCTGTTGTTTCTTTTCAGATTTGGAAAGTTGTTGGGTAATATTTTTCCCTTTTATCAACAAATGGGCCAGATGCAGGTGGAATCTAGGAAGAAGTGGTTTTCTTAGATGTTGTGGATGGGGAGGAACTAGCTCTGATTTTTACACCACTTGAAAATCGTTTGATTATGCTTGAAGTGGATTCAGATGCAATTGGTATAGTAGAGGATTGTGCCCAAGATAGTGGATTTGTACTGACTGGTGTGGTGGTGGAAATGGTTATGGAAGATGGAGCTTAGGTAGATCCGAACGTTGTTATGTGTGTTGATGCGGTTATGATTGATTAAGTGATTGGTGCGAAGGTAGTTACCGGTGTGATTGTTGCAGTCTGTACGAAGGTGGTGGTTAATCTTCCAGTTGGTCGATTTAAGTCTCCCCCTTGTGACGAAGGCTGGGAAGGCTTCGAAGCACCCGGTAATCGACTAACCAAAGCAAGAATAGGAGCTTATCCTTTCGAATGGACTCAGTTGTTTGAGAAACAAGTATCTTCATCTGTTGGTCTATGATCTTTTGTGCCTACTGATAGGTATGATACTCATGCACCTTCGGTTCATACTCCGCAAATGTTTTTTCGCAGTGTCTAGGTTGGTTCGCAGACTTGTTAGCTGGACATTAAACTCCTCAGCGCTTCGTTTGGAGAGTGCATCAACAGAGGTAGTCAAAGAAGTAATCTTAGCTTGAACTTTGGAAAGGGCAAAATTGAGATTTGGGACAACCTCTGTGATCTTGGCATTGTTTTGATCGAGAAGCAGCTGGGTCTTTTCTTCTAACAACTTTTCCATGGATTTACATCGTAGATAAACTTTCTCTAAGACGTTTCTTGTTACCGTCTTAACATCGTCTTCTATCATTTTCACAACTCCACTAACACGTGAGGCAACCGTGTCGGTGATGGACTTTTCTAAGGACTTAATTTATTCGGAAAGGAGTTCACTTGTAACACCAAATGAGGTATCCGAAGAGACGGTTGTTTGAGCTTGAAGCAGAAGATTGAGCTTATGATTTAGTTGTCTAAATTGCTTCATCGAAACAAGACTTGTGTCTGGTTCATCATCATCATCATCCTGAATTTGAATAGGAGCAGTCTAGAAATAATCTTTGCCCTTACCTTCGAATCCATGATTGGATGGAGAATCCGCCAGATCATCGGAGAAGAAAGGGACTTCGGTTGTCGTATCTTCGAGAGGCTCAGAAGTCTTTGGCGATCAAGGTGGATCCTTAGCCATTTGATCATCCAGTGTGAAACATGTTTCCACATTAGATGTGTTCACAGGGGTTTCAATGTGACTTGTCTCCACATTAGATGTTTCGACAGAGGTCATATGTGCAGAAACCATTGGATTATCAAATAAAGTGGAAATGGGATCAGAAGGTGGTACCGTGCTTATGGCAGCTTCGGATGGAGAAGGCGGGATAACGGTTTCTTCTGCTTGAGAAGTCTCTTCTTCCAAGTGAGATGTAGATGGCCTTGAAATGGAGGCATGCTTTTTGGATTTACTTGGTTGACCTTGGCGTTTGCTTTTTGGTTTCTTTGCAATCGGTTCAGACGGTTCAGCGCTACCTTTTCGTTTGCCCTTGGGTTTTGGGAATTCAGCCTCAACAACATGTCTAAATATTCGCATGGGATGTGGAACCATAATCGTCTTGCGATATGCGATAAGGGTCAGGTTGTTGTTAGGCACCCACCAAGGCATGGCTTTTGGTATTTGAGCAACAAAGTCAAAGTTTTCATCCGAAGAGAAGGGTGAAGGGACTTATACCAATCCAAAATCATGGCATGGAAGGTCTGAAGGTACTGGGACCTTCTCATGAGCATAAGCAACTTGAACAATTAGAGCCCAGAAACGTGCTGGAGCAATGTTTGTTGCCCTCTTCGCATGATTGAGGTATGCCAGAAAAGCTGCCCAAAGTATGTTAGCATAATCGACAGGACAATTGTAGAATATACCATAGTGTAGCTGAAGAAAGGAATGGGCAGCTGAATCCAATCCAGAGGACCTGCCAGAGAGGCTCCTCGGGATATCACTAAAGAAATATGCCCAAATTGAAGGCAAATGTTTCTTCTTGAAGTTGCTCATTGATCGTGTCACCGGTGTATGACCCATCTCATTCAGCATATTGATGAACAAGTGATATTAAGATGAAAATTTTAAAGAAAACTTATTGGTGGTTTATAAAAACGCTACACAATAGTTTTCGACAAAAATTTCAGACTAAATCACACGAGCTCTGATACCAATTGTTGAAAATACGATAACTGATCTCCACGAATAAGGTTTTTAAGCCGATTACTGTGTGACAGATATGTATTTTATCTATAATATGCGGAATAAATAAGAGTTGCGGAATAAAATAAAACGGTAAATCTAAACTAGACAGTATTTAAATAGACAGAAAGCGGTAAATAAAGTAAATGTTAGAAGTTAGAGGTTAGATGTAATAAACGCCATTATCAACGATAAAGTGTTTTTTACAATAAATAAAAAGGTTAGAAGTTAGAAGTTAGAATTTAGATGTCTCGGTTAAATACAGTCCACATATGTTTTCGTTGACTTGGTTCAATTTGTATGTCTTGGAATTTAGTACAATTGATTTATAACAGTTTAAATAAATCAATAACGGCTCAGGTAAATTATTGGAATTATAATATCAAAAGAACTTATCCATAGCAAATGAAGATGGCGATTTTCTTTGAAGCGTCGATTCTTGTTCTTTGCTCGGTTTTTCTTGCTGAATTGTATTTCTTCGGTTTTGTGTTGGTTTGGACGTGGGTTTGCTTGAGTGTGTGTATTGTAGTTGTATTGGTGCTGTATGGGTTTGGTGTCGGGAGGAGGTTTTGTTTCTTGCGGTTATATGGTTTGGTTCTTGTTGACAAGTTCAGAAATTTGAGTGTCTTGAGGTGTTTGGTCGTGGGTTTCTCTGAATTTGTATAAGTATGGTGTAGTGTCTTGTAGATGTTGTAGTGAATGGCAAGAGATTAGCTTCTTATTTATAGTTGCTGAACACAGGCTTCGCGTCGCGACCAAAGGGTCCGTCGCGTCGCGAGGGTGCGGCCTGGTGCTGCTTTTGGTCGGCCACTGGTTAGTGCGTTGGGTTGGTAGTCTCGCGACTAAAAAGTTGGTGGTGTCGCATTGGAGCCTTCGCGTCGCGACCATGCATCCCGTCGCGTCGCGATCGCTGTAGCGATCTGGACTTCTGTGTTTGCTCTTCTTCACGTCGCGACCATGGTGTCCGTCGCGTCGTGATTGCTGTAGCAGTGTGATATTTTTGTATTTTGCTCTTTGGTTCGTAGCATTACTTCCTCAGGTTTGGTTGTTTTCTCAAAGTTTCTCGGGTCTTGATTCTTTCTTGTTTTTGATCTCGAACTCACGCAACCTGAAATGAACTGATAATATTTGTTAGATAAAAACAGTTCATCTTATTTCAGTGATAGTAACATACAAAAATATATTTTTCAACAATTTCCCCCTATGTGATTATTACTGAAATAAGAACAGATTAAAAGGTTAAGGTTGCAAATTCTTGGAGTTTGGATAAAACATTTATAAAACCATATCACTTGTTTTGAAAGAGTGTGACTAGATTTTACTTATGTTTTGAAAAATGTTTGTCAAGAATATTTGTTTCTGAATCAAGGTTTCATGTTCAATTATCAAAGGGTTTTTGTATATGTGCTTTCATAATATTCCTTAAGATTTTATAACATTTATAAAGACGACAAGTGATCTTAATAGGTCGATTCAGATGAACTCTCATAGGTATAGCTCACACTTGACTGAGGTGTTTTGGTTGTTCTGGGTGCAGAACTGGTGTATAATCACTAAAGATGAGTGATATCTCTCAGTTTGAAGGTGTTGACTTATGCTTAATATGGATTTATACCTATATACTTTAGTCACTCGGTCTTCATATTAGATAATCAATCACATAAGACTGGTTTCGGCATTACTTAGAGGGTTTCTTCATTCATGCCATTGATGTTCACACTCTCTCCGTCGGGAAATACATGTAGAGGGGTTTAGAAATATTCATAGTGCAGTTTGCAACTAAGAATATTCAATTATGAAGGCTACAGTATCCCGGTAAATTTTCGGTTTTGAGAATCTGTTTGTTTGGAAAGTTTTGAGAGATGTCTGTCTTGATGGATTGTTGTTGTAAATCTTCCTTTTCTTTCACCTTTGTCTTTATCTTTTATTGATTTGTGTGAATACACATTGTATAAAAGATATCTGATGTGGTTGCCAATTGTGATTTGTTGACAGCATATGTTTGGAGATGACTTTGCACTTTGAGTTTTGATTTCCATGTTTTTTCTTTTGGATTTCTTGGATATGACTTGTCGTTTCTTCAATTGTCAGATTTGCTATGCAAGATGATAAATCTTTTCTTGATGTGGCTTGATTAAGGATAGGGATAGGTGATATAAAAGACAGTTTGTATGATATATAAGAAAATGATTGTATCGTCCCTGGTCATTTTGATATCTAAGCAAAAATGAGACTAGCATCACGGTATAAGAGTATAAATCCTATAAGTCATAATGAAAACACCTTTGCTCACAGAAATGAATTTCACTTAGCAGTTGAAGACGAGGCACAAATTCTCACATGGGTTTGTTTTTCATCTGAATCTCCTGATCTTATGTCCCTTAATAGATAAAATCGTTATAATTGAAATAAATTCAAAGGGAATAGGAGAATGTACATAACGAAAATTTTGAGATTTGAACCTTCACTTTAATTTAAGAATCAATATGACTGAGAACATTCATCGAGCATAAGTATCTGAAAATTTAGTCAAAAAGATGTTAATCACATGGTTTTATAAAGTCTTTAAAAAGATAAAACTTTATCCTAATTTTTTGTGATTTTTGATTATGTGGATGTTTTTGGAAAATTTTGGTTATTTGAATGTTTTTTTGAAAATTTTGGTTATTTGAATGTTTTTGGTAAATTTTTGAATTTTCCATTTGGATGAAAGTAAACACTCTTTTGTACAAACAAAAAGTAAGAGATTAGGGATGGATGTTATCTGGATTCAACATTCCTAGACGGCCTAGGAAGTATTGAAACTTGGTTTCGTCTAGAGCCTTAGTAAAGACATCGGCAATTTGATCTTCGGTGTTGATGAAGTGCAATTCGATATGACCCTTTTGAATGTTGTCTTTGAGGAAATGATATCGAATGTCGATGTGCTTCGTCATGGAATGGTGCACGGGATTGCGAGAGATGGCAATAGCACTGGTTGAGTCACAAAATATGGGAATTTGTGAGACTTTGTAGCTATAGTCACGTAATTGAGTTTGCATCCACATGACTTGTGAACAGCAGCTTGCGGCGGCTACATATTCAGCTTCTGCGGTTGAAGTGGACACGCATGATTGTTTCTTTGAAGTCCAACTTACCAGTCTGCCTCCTAGAAAATGGCAAGAACCAGATGTGCTTTTCCTGTCTAGTCTGCATCCTCCATAGTCGGAGTCGGTGAAGGCGTTAAGCTGAAAATTAGAGTTAGCTGGATACCAAAGGCCAAGAGATGGAGTTCCTTTAAGATATTTGAAAATTCTTTTCACAGCTATAGCATGAGATTCCATAGGATTGGCTTGGTATCTGGCACAGACACATGTAGAAAACATGATGTCGGGTCTGCTGGCTGTGAGGTATAGGAGTGAACCTATCATTCCTCGATATTTCTTTTGATCAACAGGCTTGCCATTTAAGTCTGCATCTAATTTGTAACCAAGGGCCATTGGGGTTTTTGCTGTATTGGATTTGTCAAGAGAACAACGAGTTAGAAGATTTTTGACATAATTTTCTTGATTGATGAAAATTCCATCCGATGATTGTTTGACTTGAAGTCCAAGAAAAGTAGTCATTTCTCCTATCATGCTCATCTCAAATTTGCTCTTCATTAAATCTGCAAACTTGATACTCAAAGATTCATTAGTGGAACCGAAAATAATGTCATCGACATATATTTGAACGATTAACAGATGTTTATTAAAGATTTTACGAAAGAGAGTTTGATCAATTGAACCTCTTTTGAATCCTGATTCTTCTATAAATGTTGACAATGTTGAATACCAGGCTCGAGGTGCTTGTTTTAAGCCATAAACTGCTTTTTGTAACTTAAAACTGTGATTTGGGAACTGTGGATCTTCAAAACCTGGAGGTTGTTGAATATACACATCACGATCAATCTCTCCATGTAAAAATGCACATTTTACATCCATTTGGAATACTTTGAAGTTCTTGTGTGCTGCATATGCTAGAAAGATACGAATGGCTTCGAGTCTTGCAACTGGAGCATAAGTTTCATCGTAGTCGATTCCTTCTTGTTGTGAATAGCCCTTGACGACAAGTCTTGCTTTGTTTCGACAAACTATGCCTTGATCATCAGTTTTGTTTCTGAAAACCCATCTTGAACCTACTACAGTAACATCGGGAGGAGTACGAACAAGATCCCATACTTGGTTTCTTTCGAATTCAGCTAGTTCTTCTTGCATTGCTTTGACCCAGTATGGATCTTTGAGAGCTGAATGGATGGTTTTGGGTTCAATCATGGATAAGAATGCTCCGTATAAACATTCATTTGAGGTAGCGGCTCTTGTTTGAATACCAGAATTGGGATCTCCTATGATTTGTTCTGCTGGATGATTCCTGGTCCATTTGTTTAGGCGAGTTTTTTCAGGTATTTCGATTGGTGTTTCTATGTCCCATTGTTCTTCTTGGTTAGGTGATTCTGTTGGGAATAGATTCTGGTTGTTGTCGGATATGTCTTTTTGGATTATAGGGTGAGAATGAGGTAATGAAGGTTCCCCCATAGATGATGCACTGAGATCATTTTGGACAGGTGGATTGGGAGTGTTCAAAGAGGGATTTAGTTTTGGTAGTTCCCCCTCAACTTGATCTGCATTTTCTTGGTTTGATTGTGAAGTTTCTGCATCGGAGTTTCCTGTAGGAATAGTAGAAGATGTTAGAAATTCAGAAATATAAGCGGTTTTGGGTTGTTCAAAAAGTAAATCAAGATCGATTTCTATGTCCGTGGAAGGCATTTGTTGAATTGGGTTTTGAAAAATATTATCAATTATTTTAGAACCAAAATGTTTACGATCCAATTTCCTGACATAAAATTCATCGAAATGAACATCGGTACTTTCTTCAATTACTCTAGTACGTTTGTTCAGTACTCGATAAGCAGCTGAGGTAAAAGAGTAACCAAGGAAAATTCCTTCGTCTGATCTTGATTCAAATTTTGAAAGGTGATCTTTGTTATTCTTTATTAAGCATCGACAACCAAAAATATGAAAGAATTTGATGTTTGGTTTTCGGTTGTTAATGACTTCATATGGTGTTTTATGAAGATGTTTATGAATTAAAGAACGATTTTGAGTGTAGCAAGCTGTGGCTATTGCTTCTGCCCAGAAGTATTGTGGTAGATCAGCAAAGATAAGTATTGATCTTGCAGCTTCACACAGAGTTCTGTTCCTTCTTTCAACTACTCCGTTCTGTTGTGGAGTGTATGGAGCTGACAGGTCGTGTTCAATTCCCTTGTTTCTGAGAAATGAATCTAGAGTTATGTTTTTAAACTCAGATCCATTATCACTTCGGATTCTACGAACAGGTCGTTTGAGCTTTAATTCAATCTGTTTGATGAAGTTGATTATTTCTTCAGGTGCTTCTGAATTTAGCCTTAAAAAGAAAACTCAAGTAAAGCGTGAGTATCCATCAATAATAGCAAGGATGTATTTCTTCCCTTTTATGCTTTGGGTTTTTGCAGGGCCACAAAGGTCAATGTGCAGTAATTCTAGTGGTTCGGATACACTAGATTCAGAAATGCTTTTATGAGAGGATTTGGACAGTTTTCCTCCTTCACAAGCTGCACAAAGAGTTTCATTATCGAGTTTCAGAAGTGGCAGTCCGCGAACAAGATCATTTGCAATCAACTTGTTGATGTAGCCGAAATTGAGATGGGAAAGACGACGATGCCACAACAAACTGATATCAGCTGAAGCTTTGGATAAGAGACAGATGTCTGGTTTTCCATAGATAAGGTCCATATCTAGTGGATACATGTTGCCTAGACAATCAGAATTAACTAGAATGGCTTTGGTCTTGGCATCCATGATTATGCTTCGTTGTTTGGTGAAAAGAACTTCATGATTGTTGTCACAGAGTTGTGATACGCTGATTAGGTTGTGTTTCAGGCCGTCAACGTAGGCTACTTTCTTGATGGTGAAGTGACCATTTGTTATGTTTCCATAACCTTTGATTCTTGCAGTCATGTTATTTCCAAAAGTGACATCTTGTTTGGATTCTGTGGGTTTGAAGTCTCATAGAAAGCTCTGGTTTCCTATCATATGCTTGGAGCAGCCACTATCGATATACCATGTGCCATCCTTGGGCTCTCCAGCACAAAGTGCCTGCAATTAGACAGAAAGTTTAGGTACCCAAACCATGGTGGGTCCTGATTTGTTAATGGTTTTTGATAATTTGGAATCATTGTAATATTTGTTGATTGGACGGAATGGTTGAGGTTTAAGTTGATTTATTAGATTTTCCCAAAGTGGGATTTGTTTTTGAAAACCTGTCATTTGAAATGATTTCTGATTTTGTGAAAAGTATCCTATATGTGAAGTTCTGTTTGATAACCTTTCTTTGTATCTGGAATTTTGATGATTTTGAAAAACATTATGATGATGGAATGGAATTTGGTGAAATGATGGTTTCTGAAAGTTCCTTGAGAGATTGAAGTTTATCTCTTGAAAGCGATTTTGAATTGGTTTTTGAAACGGTTTTTGTTTTGGATTAAAGGTTTGTTTTTGTGGCACAGAGACTGGTTTCAAAGGTTTTTCTTGAGTTTCTTTGAAAACTTTGGGCTTGCTTTGTTCTTTTGGTTTAAAGACAGCTTGAATGGGTTGTTTATTTGTCTGTTGTTTCTTTGAATACTTTTGTCCCAGACTGTTCTTTCCATTAAAGGTTGAGTTTAAAGAGGGAAAGACAGTTGGAACAGAAGTACTACCATTTTGATGATCAGAATTTTCTCCATTTAAGAAATTTTCAAGTTTGATTGTGCTGTCATTCCTTGTTAGTTTAGTAGATCTCAATTGATGAGTTACTGAACTAGCAGAGTCTGATTCAGATTTTACAACTCTTTTGAATGACTTGTTGAAAAAAGTATCATCTGGGCTGCAGTTGATAACTGTTTCATCATCTGAATCGTCCTCATTAGCAGATGAGAAAAAATCTGGTAGAGGCGATTTAGAGTTTTCACAAATTGTCCCATTTTTCTTTTCAGTCTCTTCATTTTCAAAAGATTCTCTTCTAATTCCTGGTTTATAATTCGTATCAATTTTGCCTGTTCCTAAGTTGTTTGCTTTAGTGAAAACATCATCACTCAATTTTCTGGCAATATTGATAGAATCCAGTTTTCCTTGAAATCTTTGATTTTCAGATTCAAGAAATTTGATTTGCTTTGAAGAATCATCTAGTTTTAGAATTAAACTAGTGTTTTTGTCAGTTAAATCTTGAATTTTTTGTTTTAACTGAAGGACTTCCTTTACTAAGGTATCTTTTATTTCAGATGAAATAACAGATTGAATTTTTATTTCTAAGTCCCTTTTTTGTTTTAGAGCTTCATTTAATTGTTCTAGGACGTGATTATTTTCTTCAGATTTTCGTTCAATGTCTCTTTCAAGTTTGTCTCTAGTCCTTGTAGATTCTCCAAATCTGAGTTGCAAGGTTTGTAATTCAGATTTGTAGATATCAGATTTGACTATTGTGTCATGATACAGTCTGAGATCAGCTTTTAGACTGTTCTCGATCTTAGTCATGTGGGACTCAAATGGTGTTCTTGAAAGACCAAGTTCTGAGATCATAAACCATACCTGATCGATGACATATGGAGCTCTTGTGGTTGGTTCATTGTCAGCCATGAAGCAGAAGTTTGACTGAGCTGGTTCAGTATCTGTTTCATCATCAGAAGTTGGCCAGTGTTCCACGCTAGGTTCGTAGAATGCCATCAAAGCTTTTTGCTTTGCTTTCTTTTCTTGTTTCTTCAGCTCTTCGGCTTTTTGAGCATAGTAAGCTGAGTCTTTGACCTTGATTTTGGCTCGACAATCTCGGGCATAATGATTTAGTCCTTTGCATTTATGACAAATGATTACGTCATCATCATCATCGTTATTGTCAGCCTTTTGGCTCTTAACGGGTGGTCTTTCGGATGTTTGAGTTTGTTTCTGTCGAGATGGTTTTGAATGATTTTGCCATGATTTATATTCCTCAGGAATAAGAATGGGTGCTCGAGTACCTGAACCTATACTGTTAGCAATAGATACAGAATTTATGTTTGAGTAGTTTGCGGAAGACATTTTTAGTTGTTTTTTTTTAATTTTTTTTTGATGAACAAGTGATATTAAATGAAAATTTTAAAGAAAACTTATTGGTGGTTTATAAAAACGCTACAAAATAGTTTTCGACAAAAATTTCAGACTAAATCACACGAGCTCTGATACGAATTGTTGAAAATACGATAACTGATCTCCACGAATAAGGTTTTTAAGCCGATTACTGTGTGACAGATATGTATTTTATCTATAATATGCGGAATAAATAAGAGTTGTGGAATAAAATAAAACGGTAAATCTAAACTAGACAGTATTTAAATAGACAGAAAGCGGTAAATAAAGTAAATGTTAGAAGTTAGAGGTTAGATGTAACAAACGTCATTATCAACGATAAAGTGTTTTTTACAATAAATAAAAAGGTTAGAAGTTAGAAGTTAGAAGTTAGATGTCTCGGTTAAATACAGTCCACATATGTTTTCGTTGACTTGGTTCAATTTGTATGTCTTGGAATTTAGTACAATTGATTTATAACAGTTTAAATAAATCAATAACGGCTCAGGTAAATTATTGGAATTATAATATCAAAAGAACTTATCGATAGCAAATGAAGATGGCGATTTTCTTTGAAGCGTCGATTCTTGTTCTTTGCTCGGTTTTTCTTGCTGAATTGTATCTTTTCGGTTTTGTGTTGGTTTGGACGTGGGTTTGCTTGAGTGTGTGTATTGTAGTTGTATTGGTGCTGTATGGGTTTGGTGTTGGGAGGAGGTTTTGTTTCTTGCGGTTATATGGTTTGGTTCTTGTTGACAAGTTCAGAAATTTGAGTGTCTTGAGGTGTTTGGTCGTGGGTTTCTCTGAATGTGTATAAGTATGGTGTAGTGTGTTGTAGATGTTGTAGTTAATGGCAAGAGATTAGCTTCTTATTTATAGTTGCTGAACACAGGCTTCGCGTCGCGACCAAAGGGTCCGTCGCGTCGCGAGGGTGCGGCCTGGTGCTGCTTTTGGTCGGCCACTGGTTAGTGCGTTGGGTTGGTAGTCTCGTGATTAAAAAGTTGGTGGTGTCGTGTTGGAGCCTTCGCTTCGCGACCATGCATCCCGTCGCGTCGCGATCGCTGTAGCGATCTGGACTTCTGTGTTTGCTCTTCTTCACGTCGCAACCATGGTGTCCGTCGCGTCGTGATTGCTGTAGCAGTGTGATATTTTTGTATTTTGCTCTTTGGTTCGTAGCATTACTTCCTCAGGTTTGGTTGTTTTCTCAAAGTTTCTCGGGTCTTGATTCTTTCTTGTTTTTGATCTCGAACTCACGCAACCTGAAATGAACTAATAGTATTTGTTAGATAAAAACAGTTCATCTTATTTCAGTGATAGTCACATACAAAAATATATTTTTCAACAAGCAGTAACAATGTCGAAGAGCACTGATTGACCATCGGCATGCATCCTGGCAGTGTGATGAGCTCTGTTAACATAGAGTTTTGGAACTCGAGGGTTCGCAGTCATGGCGAAGTGAAGTGGGGAGTGTCGTAAAAAAACAACGAGCATTGCCATGGAAGACGAGTAGGCTTCAGCATCCAAGTTCGCGATGTGATTGGCAGAAAGCGGTTTAAGATCCGACATGGAATCAGCCTCCGCCGATGAGAAAGAAATTGCATCTGCAGGCATGATGAAGTTTTGCGAATGAGGTTGGAGATTTCAGAAAAAAGTTGCAGGTCTGGAGTTTGGGGAAACGGAAGGGACGTATGAAGGGTTCTTTGGGTTTATATAGTGGCGTGATGGGTGGAGAGAGAAAGGATGCATTAAATGCATGGTTTGGATGGTCAAATACAGTAAAGCCACGTCATTCGAAAAATGAGGGCACATTTCCTTTTTGAACGAGTGACAGCTGCTTCACCCACAAGTAACCATTAGCCCTTTCCCTGATTTGTTCCTGTGATTTCCAATGAAAAAAGGAATCAATTAAAATCCCTAAAATCTTGTGTAATCCTAACTGACTAAGGTAACCAAACCAAAAATAACGAAATTAAAAGCAAAGAGAAAAAGAAAAAAATAACTATTTTTGAGTTTTATGGCAACAAAGAAATTTGAAATCCGAAGGTATGCTTTGGAGAGATTCGGGTTTACTACATCCGAAGTTGAAAATAATCCCATTTGATTTATGAAAGAAAACTTTGTTTTGTGTTAGATTCTGGGGAGAGAGCTGGTGATTCTAGGAAGTCCGACATACACAGCGATACCCGAACATGGTAGAATGGACCTACCAATCATACGATATCGGAACCCTGTGTTATTATTCCACCTTCGCATACAAAAAACTTTTATGTGTAAGTTAAGATCTCAAATGGTTACTTGGTATGAACTTAGATGACAACTCCTGATCCGAAGAACATGGATCATTACACTATAGTGATTCAGCGTTAGGACATTTCGGTTTAGTTTGTTGTGGAAAAAAAAGTCTAAAAAAGCATATCTCATTTCACCAGATGGAGTATTTGGACATTTTTCATGGATGACAAGCCTTTGGGAATTAGGCACTACTCCACCCTTGTCACAGAAGACTGGTTACTGAGATGTTCATACCCCCAATCTGGTTCTCAACTATGTTATAGGAGATCCAAATTGGTGCATTGAAGACATGGGGTAAGCCTTGAAGGTTCTCATTTTTATGAGCATTGGTATGAAGCTTGATGGCATACGAGGGTAAGCTTGATTTAATATTTTATATACACCGTGATTGATCAGCACAGTTCCCGAGTGATATCGTAATATTCTTTTTGAATTCTTTTGAGGCATGTTTCCAAGAGAATTATTTTTCATTCTTATTCGGATAGGGAACTGGCATGAATGTATTTCACTTTTTGAAAAAAAATATGCAATCCCAATTAGCTGAATGTGTGACCAAGTGTAATGATAATTCTCCGTTTCAAGAGTTGTTAGATGTAACACACCAAGGAAAATTTTAAACTAATGATCCTGAAAAGAACAAGTCTTTTTGATTAGTTAAGTATTGAAGTGAAGGTAAGAACCACATGGTGCATATAAGATACGACAGTAGAGAGACACCCAATCATGTCCTAAGAATGGACATGTAAGAAGGTCTTTAACCATGACTAGGTCATCCGAAGTCTTACTGATGTTGCAATTCGAATCCCAGATATCCCTTAGTGCAATGAGATATGTATTCAAAGACTCAAAAATCAACGTTTTGTCCTTTAGGGGTTACTGATGCGTTTTGAAAATGATGATTCGGTTGAGAAACACAAGAATGTCTAAGCAAGCAGAACGAAGTGGTCGGATGCTCATTTACACAACAATATTGATCAGAAGGGAACCGAAGGTTCGGATGTGTACAGTAACGCATATTTGAAAATTGTAATGAAGAGGAGTCGTTATGTCATTTTGAAAATGTTTTCAAAGGTTCGGTTTGGAACAGTGCTGAGTTCCCTTCTGATAAAAAAACTTTGTTGAGTTTAGAAAAGAAAGAAAAAATTTGCTATAAAAAAATTTTGTAGAAAAGAAAAGAAATATGAAAACAACAGAATGTACAAGGTAAGAAGCACTTAGAAAATCAAGACTGAGGTAGTGTGGATGACTCAGGCATGCCTAGCCCATGGATGATTCTTGTGAAAGCTTTTTCGTCAAAGGCTTTAGTGAATATATCAGCCAACTGATCATTCGTGTGAACGAAGTGAACCTCAATATCTCCTTTTTCTACATGACTTTTGATGAAATGGTAGCCGAGGGAAATATGTTTGGTCTCTGAGTGTTGGACAGGGTTGTGACATATTCGGATGACATTCTGAGAGTCACAAAAGAGTGGTATTCTTCGCATACGGATGGCATAGTCGCAAAGTTGACTCTGAATCCAGATCATCTGAGAAGTGCAAGCAGCAGCAGCAATATACTCAGCTTCGGTTGTGGAGATGGAGACATAAGTTTGCTTTTTGGATTGCCAACTAATTAGTTTTCCATCAAGAAATTGACATCCACCCGAAGTGCTTTTACAATCAAGAGCACACCCACCAAGATCAGCATCAGAATAGGTTTGAAGGAAGAAGCATGAGTTGGTAGGGTACCATAGTCCAAGAGATGGTATGCGATGTAGATAACGAAAGATGGTCTTAACAGCAGCCAAGTGTTGTTCCCTTGGATTTTCCTGGTATCGTGCATAATTGCAGACAGAGAACATGATATCTGGTCGACTTGCAGTCAGATAAAGTAAGGATCTGATCATGCTTATGTAGACCTTCTGATCTACTGCCGATTTCTCAAGCGAAGGAGTGAGGCGTGTACCAGTAGCCATGGGAACCTTCGTATTTGAACAATTTTGCATTCCAAATTTCTCAAGAAGGCTTCTTGTGTATTTCTTGATTTATGAAAATACCTTCAGGAATTTACTTGACTTGCAATCCAAGAAAGAAATTGATCTTTCCCATCATGCTCATTTGAAATTTATTTTCATGAGAGTTTCGAATTCTTTTGAAAGCATTAGATTTATTGAACAAAATATGATATCATCCACGTAGATTTGAACTAGCATGAGATGAGAACCAACTTTCCATTCGTACCACGCACGTGGTGCTTGTTTTAACTCGTAGACTGCCTTGTCAAGAATATAACAGTGATCAGGGAACTTTTCGTTTACAAAACCAGGGGTTGTTCCACACACACTGTTTCCTCGAGTTCTCCATTTAGAAAAGCACATTTGACATCCATTTGAAAGAAATCAAAGTTTTTATGGGCAGCAAATTCCAAAAATATTCGGACGGACTCGAGTCTGGCAACAAGAGCGAAGGTCTTATCATAATCGATTCCCTCCTGTTGACAATATTCTTTAACAACAAGTCTAGCTTTGTTTCAGACAATGTCACCTTCAGTATCAAGTTTATTTCGAAAAACCCATTTGAGACCCACTACAGAGGAGTTAACTGGTTTCGTAATTAAACGCCAAACTTTGTTTCTTTCAAATTCGGCAAACTCACTCTACATGGCCTCAACCCAATCATGCTGTTTTTCTCGTAATTGTGCTCATGTGAGTACCTTCTCACCTGGATTACCAAGTACACGAGTCTTCGGATGATCACGAGTCCACTTCTCAAGAGGTGGATACTCAGGATCATATTCTCGTAGGATTTCTCCATGCACCTCTTTAGTATCTGAGGGATATTCTGAAGTTGACTGGTTATCTTCATTTTGAGCGTCTGAATTCGGTTGCTCCCCCTCGACTTGGGAAGGAAGATTGATAGGTGAAGTATTCATTGGCTCCCCCTCGAAAGATGGCTCAGGTGCAGTTGTTGTGGAGGGTGGATCGGATGAAGATTGGTTTGACTCCCCCTCAACAGAAGTGTCCTTTGGTTTTGAATTATGTTGCTCCCCCTCAACCTAAGGAGTCTTTTCCACTGAAGACTCAACAGTTGGGTGATCGTTATTCAGCTTGTGTATTTCGGGTATGTTGTTGTCCTTCATATTTGATTTAGCATCAATAGCACGATCAGGACTGTCAAACAAAAACAAGAAATCAAGGTTAAATGAGTCAAGTGGAATAACTTCAGTTGGAGAATCTGGAAAGATAGAGGATCGAAGAAAAATGGTTTTGGATTTCTTGATATGATGATCGTCGAAGGTCAGATTGAATGTCTCCTCTATCTTCCTTGTCGTTTTGTTCAGAACTCGATATGCTTTAGATTAGTGAGAGTAGCTAAGAAAAACGCCATCATCAGACTTGGATGCGAACTTTGTTGATCCTTCTTTACGTTTCATGATAAAACATCTGCATCCGAAGACATGGAAGAATTTGACGTTAGGTTTTTGTTTGTTGATGACTTCGTATGGCGTGATGTTGAATCGACGATGAATGAATGAGCGATTTTGTGTGAAGCAAGCAGTGGCAACAGCTTTAGCCCAGAAGTACATTGGTAGATTCGCATAATCAAGCATTGTTCTGGCTGCTTCACACAATGACCTGTTTCTTCGTTCAACCACTCCATTTTGCTGAGGAGTGTATGGGGCAGAGAAGTTATGACTTATGCTCTTCTTATTTAGGAACGAGTCAATTATTTGGTTCTTGAATTCGGTCTCGTTGTCACTTCGTATAGCTCTCACAGGTTTCTTGAGATGAAATTCTATCTTTTTGATGAATGCAATGAGCTTAGCTGGAGTGTCAGATTTTTGCAGGAGGAAGATCACCCATGTGAACCGAGAGAAATCATCCACGATTACAAGTATATACTTCTTGCCACCCAGAGACTCTACAGTGGAAGGTCCACACAGATCAATGTGAAGAAGATCAAGTGGTTCGGTGATCTTAGAGTCAATGGTGATCGGATGAGCTTGACATTTTTGTTTATCATGTTCGCATGCAGCACACAGAGTGTCATTGTCGAATTTCAAAGTTGGCAGACCTCAAACAAGATCAAGATCAATGAGCTTGTTATTGTTCTTGAATTTCAGGTGAGATAATGTTATGTTCCATAGCCAGCTGAGATCCGAAGGTGCCTTGGAGAGAAGACATTTGGAAGGGGCCCTGATTATTGGCTTCATGTCAAGCGGATACATTTCTCCCTTCCTTTTTTATTTGAACAAAATTTCCTTCGAACCTTTCTTCTTGATTACGCTTCTGGCTTCATCGAACTTGACTTTATGATGCATGCATGGAGAAGGAGGACCCAAAAGGTGATGGGTTGGTGTTGTTTAATGGATTTGAAGGCTGTTTGGGCTCAATGGCCCGTGGAGTTTGCATGATCACTTGCATGGAGTAGGGTTGCACATTTGAAGGCATTTGGAGTTAATTAGAAGCTTGCAACGTTTTTCTTTCATTTAATGAGTCATTTAAGACTCAAAAAGATTGGGATGTCAAACTTGCACATGCTGAATTTGCTTATAATCATTATCCTACTCATGCTACAGGTCATTATCCATTTGAAGTTGTTTATAGGGTGAATCCTTACACGCCCTTGGATCTGATCCCATTGCCCAAGAAGGAGTTGGTGCATAAAGATGCAAGTGAGAAGCTCAAATCCATGATGAAGTTGCACCAACAAGTTCGTGACAAGATTGAATCTGTTAATGCAACTTACAAACAAATGTCCAACAAGAATAGGAAGCCAAGGGTGTTCAATGAAGGTGATCTAGTTTGGTTGCACATGAGGAAGGAACATATTCATAGCAAAAGGAGGAACAAACTAATGCCAAGAGATGAAAGTCCATACAAGGGGGAAGCACGTGTGAATGACAATGCATACAAGGTGGAGTTACCGGGAGACTATGGGGTGCATGCAACATTTAACGTTGGGGATCTTTCACCATATTTGGATGATGATGGCCTTAGTGAATTGAGGTCAATTCCTTTCCAAGAGGGAGGGGAAGATGCATGCATGGAGAAGGAGGACCCAAAAGGTGATGGGTTGGTATTGTTTAATGGATTTGAAGGCTGTTTGGGCTCAATGGCCCGTGGAGTTTGCATGATCACTTGCATGGAGTAGGTCTGCACATTTGAAGGCATTTGGATGCATTTGGGACGCATTTGGAGTTAATTAGAAGCTTGCAACATTTTTCTTTCATTTAACGAGCCATTTAAGTTTGTTTTGATGAGTAGTTAGTATTTTCTCTAATAACATGGCTGTTGGGTTGTTTTGTAACTCCCATCCTTATGTTTAGGCTTTATAGCCATTTCATTTCACTTGTAACAGTAGAGAACAAGAAAATTAATCAAGAAAACAAGAACTTTGTTCATTGAGTTTGTTGCTTACACTCACAAATTCGTCTTTTGAGGGATGATTTCTTGATTTTGACACGAATTCAAGTTAATAGGTCTTAGCTTGTCTTCAAAAGATAATCAATCTTTAGGTCTAGGTTGTTTATCACTCTATCCTTACTTTTTATTGTTAATTCCGCTACAATTCACCAAACAAACACCCATACACGTATCACTTTATATCTGGTTCCCACACAATTAGGAAACGCTGACTAGATTGTGCTTGAGGCCTTCAACGTATGCAAAACTATTTATTGTGAACTTTCCATTCGTTATCTTCCCATAGCCTTTTATGGGACAAGTGTCGTTGTTTCCAAACTTCACAATACCTCCGTCATCCAAGCTTCTAAAATCCCTCAAGTATTCTATTCGCCCTGTCATCTGTCTTGAACAGCCACTGTCGATGTACCATTCATTATCGTACTGCTCATCCCATGATACCTACAATTTACAGAGAAAGTTCAGGTACCCAACATGGTTTGGGTCCTCGAGGGTAAGTATTCTGATCAAGGATCCGTGATTCAACCAGGTCACACTTGTTGGTTCCTGATATTGATGCGATTTCAGAAAAGAGATTATGTTCGGATGTAATGTTTTGAATGACTTTTGGAACCCATTTCATGATTTTCTTCGGATTTTCCTTTTTGGGTTTAACATTTTGTGATGTAGCTTGTTCAATGGGAACCCACTTTTTCTTGGAAATGGAAGATTTTCCAGATGAAGAGCTACACTGAGTAGATTCACATAGAAACTCTTCGTATGCAAGCTTGTAATCTTGAATAGTTAGAAATTTATCTTTGAAAAGATCCATATTTTTGTCTAACGACACATGAAATGTAACTACTAACTTGCTTCCTTTTGTAAAGTTTTTCTTTGACGATTTTTCAAAATTTTGATTTAAACAGATCGGTTTGTTCGGTTCGAAAACTAATTTTTGTTTGATATCCGAAGTTTTCTTAACATTGGAAGCTTTTTGTTGATTTTCAAAATCCTTCTGTTTATTTTGAGAGTTACGATAGTTTCTTCTTCGTCTATTATCATAAAATCATTTATGTTTTACAAAGAATGATGTTTCACGTGACTCTTTTCTATCATTTGAAAATTTTGAAAATTGAGTATTACATCGGACATAGTTCTTGAACTGATACATTTCTTGTTTTCTAGTGGTGACTTTGACCTCCATATTTTCATTTAAATTGCTTTCGAGCATTTTATCAGTTGAAAATAACCCTTCGAGTGTAACAGACGCATTGTCTTCTTTCATGATAGAGAGTAACTAGCTACTCTCCTCAAGTATTACTCCTTGTTTTATAAAGACCATGTTTTTGAAATTCGCAACCTTAGGATACGCGCATGTAAGTTAGACAAATCTTCTGGATTTATTTTCTGAAAATTTTGCAAACTCATCCGAAGTATCAAGAACATGGATTGACTGTGATTCATCATCTGAAGAATCCTGTGTCACCTCAGAAGAGCAGCTTTGAAAGTCGTTTGAAGTATTTTTTCTCTCTTCGGTTTCACATGATTCATTTTTAGTTAAGGAATAGACTGAAGAAGATTTTTCTTGAGATAAATCGATACAGTCTATTTGCTCAATATCAGAATCAAAATCATGTGAGTCATTCAGAGAAACATTATCTTCTGAAACAGGTTCATTCACAGTGACATTCATAGATTCAGTTTTATTAACTAGAGGAATGGTGGGTAGAAACTTATCCATTACTTTTAGAATATCATTTGCGCTTAAGAAATTTTGAAACTGAACAAGCCCATGAGCATAATTTTGGTTTGGAATATCAGCAGATGACACAATAGATTCACATTCATACGAAATAGAATCCACATCTTGTAACTTAAACGCAATAAAAGGAAAAAGATTTTTATGATGATCTAAAGCAATATCAGAAGAATGATAGATACGAGTTATATGAGAATATAATCTTTTAGCAGTTTCACAAAAAACATTTATCTATTTTAACAAAATCTCATTATTCTCTCGTAATTTTTCTCTACTTTCTTCTAATATTTCTATTCTTAATTGAGTTTTCTCTAAAGCCCCATGCATGCCTTCTAGTTTTCCCTTAAGCGAAGTTACTTCATACCTTGCCTGACATGTTAGGTAAAACTTTGAATTCAAAGGAAGTTGGTGAAAATTTTAGTTTTTCAAAAATGAGGGGTAGAATTATATATATTTTATACATTCTCAAGCCTATAAATATAGGCATTCACTTGAAGGAAAATGCACCACTTGAGCTCAAAAGAAGAGTAATAAATTGTAATCTTGTGAGTATTAATAAGATTTCTCTAGTTGTGGTCCGTGGACGTAGGATTTGCACCGAATCCGAACCACGTAAAAATCCTTGTGTTCTTCTTGCTTTATTTTCATGAGTTTGTGTGTGTGTGATAGTGTTTCTGCTGCGTGTACCCTGTCCGATTCCTAACAATTGGTATCAGAGCTTTGGGTTTCGAAGGAGGTCTCGGTTTAGAAATTAGAGTATGCTCTGTGGTTGCAGTTTTGTCTGATCTTCCACATCAGAAACTAATTTCTATTAATCGTATTAAAGGTGTCTCGGTACTTTGAAGGGTCTTGTTCTGTCACACACGAGTACACTGAACGAATCGGTCAGGCCCGTGCCATTGTTGTGTCTGTTTCGTTGTCTCAATTTGTTTCTTGTTTGTCGTAATGGCTGAAGACAAGATTGTAATCAAGAAGTTCGACGGTTCTGATTTTAGTTGGTGGAAAATGCAAATAGAAGCATTGATATGTCAAAAAGACTTGGATGTGGTACTTGGGGACAAGCCGGAGAAAATGGAAAAAGCTGATGAAGATGTTTGGAACTCAAAGAACAAGAAAGCTAGGGCGGTTATTACATTGTCGTTATCAAAGAGCGTTGCTTTCAATATCATGAATCAAACCACGACATGTGGTATGATGGATGCTCTGACAAACATGTATGAGAAACCGTCGGCGGCTAACAAGGTGTTCTTGATGAGGGAGTTGTTCACGACAAGGATGAATGAAGACAGCTCAGTTACAGTTCACATTAACAATCTAAATCCAATTCTGTCCAAATTGTCATTTGTGGGAATTAAATTTGATAACGAGACTCAAGCTTCACTGCTACTAGCTTCACTACCTGATAGCTGGTCTGGAACAGTAACCGCTGTTACAAGTTTAGTGGGGACCAGTGGTATGACTTTTGAAGGGGTTAGAGATTTGGTTCATGGCGAGGATGTCAAACGCAAGAATAAAGGTGGATCTTCTTCTTCTGAGTTATTAAATGTTGGAAGAGGTAGAGGGAATAGCTGGAATAGTGGGAGCAGTGGGAGTCGGGGAAGAAGTTCATCTAGAACTTGGAAGAATGTGAAGTGCTGGAACTGCCAGGAGGTGGGACATGTTAAGAGTCAATGTCCAAAGAAAGAATTGAACATTGCTGGTGCTGAGAGTGTGTCTGAGGATGATGCACTGATACTAAGTATGGGAAGTTCTGTAGACTCTTGGGTCATGGATTCAGGGGCTTCGTTTCACGCCATGGACAACGGAGAAACGATGATGAATCTAAAAGAAGGAGATTTTAGGAAGGTATGGTTAGCAAATGACGATATGCTTCAAGTAACAAGCATGGGAGATATTGATCTGTTTACTTCATTGGGAACTACATGGAACCTGAAGAATGTCAGGGTGATTCCGGAACTGTAGAAGAAATTGATTTCTGTTGGTCAGCTGGATGAACAAGGACTGGAAGTAAGGTTTGGTGGTGGTAAATGGAGGGTGGTCAATGGAAATTCGGTGATTGCTCAAGGTATGAAGCGTGGGTCATTGTATATGGTTGAGGTACCTGCTGAGGGAAGTATGACCGTCCCCGTTAAGCATGACAAAATCTGGTTCGCTAAATCTAGTGCTAAGAGAGTTCATTTTGCAAACATGAATTCTGGAGCCAAGGGGATGTTAGCTGAACGACTCGGAAAGTCTAAACCATTCAGGGGATTTTGTGACAGTGGGAGCACGGGGTGTGTTCCTGGTACAGTTACAAAGAGCCGTTGGGGTTTGAAGACTAAGACTGAAACATTCTCTCCTATTGGAAGTTTGCAAAGTTTGAAGAGTGTTAGTGGTCCTCGGTGTATCTCTGGAGCTGGTGGAGTGTCCAAACCGGTTGAGACAGAGGATGAGTCGGTGGTGGGATTAGCCGCGGCTGAGTTGGAGCTAGTGGGAGCTTCAACTGGCCCTTCTAGTACTTGAAGATGAGGGGTGGCTGCAATTAGAGAAATTAGACTAAGTTTAGCTTGTTCTTGGGAGCTGGAGGCTTGGAAGACTTGGTTGTTTTAAGATTACTGGAGTTGGATGACAGTAGAGAAAGACTACGTTGTTCAAAATCTTCAAGTGGGAGATTGTTAGGTAAAACTTTGAATTCAAAGGAAGTTGGTGAAGATTTTAGTTTTTCAAAAATGAGGGGTAGAATTATATATATTTTATACATTCTCAAGCCTATAAATATAGGCATTCACTTGAAGGAAAATGCACCACTTGAGCTCAAAACAAGAGTAACAAATTGTAATCTTGTGAGTATTAATAAGATTTCTCTAGTTGTGGTCCGTGGACGTAGGATTTGCACCGAATCCGAACCACGTAAAAATCCTTGTGTTCTTCTTGCTTTATTTTCGTGAGTTTGTGTGTGTGATAGTGTTTCCGCTGCGTCTACCCTGTCCGATTCCTAACATTACACGCATCACTATTTGCTGAAACAAGTAGTTGATTTATATGCAGACAGTCAGAAGTAATTTCGTTAAGATCATTAATAAAACATTCTTCTGGAACATCAAAGTTTTGAAGTAAGAGAGATACCTGCTCAGGGATGGTAAGACGTGAGTTCGATGAGGAGGTAGATCCTTGTGTCATAAGACATACACCAACAATGTTCCTTTCTTTATCATCGTCTGATCCATCATCTTTAGACCATATGCTACATCCAGTATGTGTAGCGAACATTGCACCATGAGTTGGTTTTCGGATATCATCATCATCCGATCCAGATGACCACATCTAATAGGTGCCATCGCCTCCCTTTGGAGCCACAACGGATAGATTCTGCATCTTCGTCCAAACTTTCTCAAGTTTCTTTGCATAATACGCTTTGTCCTTAACCCTTTCATTCTTCTCATTTTCCTTCTTCAACATACAATCCTTGGCCAGATGATTTTTGCCAAAACAGTAATTGCAGTCATAACCTGAGTCTCCTAATAACTTCTTCTCAGGCTGGGGAGCAGTCTCAACCTTCGGTTTGTTCATTGTATCAGCCGGTTTCATGGTTTGCTTCCCATTTTTGAAGCTTCGGTTGATGGTCGAGTTATTTTGAGGCCTTTTCTGAAATTTTCGGTTGTTGTTAGAGTATAAGACCACATTTTCCCCATCTTCATCAGCATCTCCTTCATCATCCACAAAGGAGACTTCTTCAGATTCAGCTTTCGAAACAAAAGCAAGAGAACCAACATTCAGATGATCACCTAGTAAATCCAAGATATCGTACTTAGGATTTAAGCAAATTGTATAGTTCTTCAAGCAAATACGAGTTAATGCGTTCGTGTGCTCGCACCATCATGGTGATCTGTTTCCATTCTTTTTGTAGACATTGCATGGATCTGAAGTTCGTTTCATCTGATGTCTTGGAAACACCATTTTTTCCAATTCATAGACCACGTCGTTAAACCTTCCAAAGGTCTGATCTCTCTTCTCATTCTCCAGTTGCTTCAAATTCCTGAAATCAGCTAGAATATTGTTAACAACACTATTTTTCATTACATCATTACCTTCATATCTCATCTTCAATCTATCCCAAATCTCTTTTGCAGATTTAGACCCTCGGATCAGATTAAAGGCAACTGGGGGGTAAGGCACTCTTCAGTTCCCTCATGCATCGTTTATCATTCTCAACCATCTTCTTGTTAGCAAGGATTGTTGCATCAGTTTCTACGACATGTGCAGTTTCAGCAGATTTAGCAGGGAATCTAGACTTGACATTGGCTGAAAAAGGACATTTGTTATTGGATTGCATGAGATCTTCATCTATCCCAGACAGATGATCTTCCATACGATCAGCCCACTGATCGTAATATTCAGGAATCAACATAGGAGCTTTGTTGTTGGAACCAAGTAGAGCAGCATAGTTCATCATTGCGTTGTTTGCGTTATAAGCTTGTGAATCTTAACCAAGATTAAAGCTTTGAAACACGGAAGAGTGGATCGAAGAACAATTTGAAACCAGATTCAAAGAAAATTAATATGATCTCTGTAAAAGATCGGCAAACAACCCGCTCTGATACCACTTGTAAGATCAATATAAGAATAAAGCAAATAACGAGAACAGAGATCTTTGAATAGACAAGGTGTCGAAGGATTTTATTCACTGTAAATAATAATAGGGCTCCAAGTCAAAGAGACGAGCATCGTAAGCACGATTACAATGAATTCACCAAAACTCTTCTTTCAACCGTATCACTATCTAGGGTTACATAAGTACTTATACTAAAAGATAATTGTTGGATTAGGTGTCTAAGCCATGACTATAATCGGTATATACTTGACTGATTGTAGCAAAGTCCTTTTGGGTTGTCATCATAGTTGGCAATTTGACAGAATAACTTTTAGAGAGAGCGATTGATTTATGTTGTGATTAATAAATCAATATAAATAATTTGTTAATATATTATGAGGATAATATATTAATTAGAAATAATATTATTTAATTAATAATTAATCAGAAATTAATTGGAATTAATTAAAAGTACAAGGGCTGAATTGTAATTGTTCAATAGTTGAGGAATAGATAATTATAGTATATATATATATATATATATATATATATATATATATATATGTATATATATATATATATATATGTATATATATATATATATATATATATATATATATATATATATATATATATATATATATATATATATATATATATGGTGAACGAAATTTTAAGGATATTTATCCTTGTAATTTTCGAAATATATATTAGATAAATAAGGGTTTGAATTTAAAGATAAAAGGTTTGTCCAGTTTGAATTCGAATAAGGCTTATCTGTAAGGCTTATTTACTAAAACCTTGAGGCTATAAATAGGGAGCCCGAATACCCCCTAAAAGCCATGAAATTTTAAGGGTTTCTCTCCCTCTCTCTAAGTTTACTTGTTGCTAGCTTTGGGTGTGAACCATTTGAGGTACGACGCTTGTGGTGCTCGCTTCCAAAAGATCAACAAAAGTTAGTAATATCTTAATTATCCTTTTTAATAGAAATCAAAATGCCCATAGGGTTTTAGTTATAGATTCAAATAGAGAAAACATAGATCCTTTAGGTTGCATGTGAACTTAAGAGTTTAAGTTTATCTGTTTGCCTATTCCCCATCAGTGGTATCAGAGCATTTGGCTTATTTTCTTTTTGAATTTGTTATAATTGTTGAACATTTGGATTCGGGTTTATTGAAAATAAACCCTAATGACCTTAATTTCATTTTTGGGGTTAGGTTTTCAGAAACCCTAGCCCATCCCCCTTATTTTCGATTTTCAAAGGGTTTTTTGGGTTTTTCTATTTTTAGTAATTATGATTAATTAATAAATGGATAACCCTATAACCTTTTTGTGTTTTTCGAAATTAGTGGGTAAAGGATAGGATTAAATTAATTTGATTAATTTGTTGATCCCTATATGATTTAATTTATTTAATTAATTGTTCATTAAAAGATAAATATTAAATCAATTCAGGTTTAAATTTATATTTAAATTAAAATTTTTAATTTGAAAATTTAAATAGATAAACCAAAACATTTTAAAAGGTTTAAAATACATCTTATATATATTTTTATTAAAAGTTAATATGTATATGTATAAGAACTGGTTAGTCAAATCGCTAGTATGCCTCATTCACGAAGCTGATTTGTAAGGGAGTATAAGGAACATGCCTATAAAATGGCGGTTAAATGGGTGTCCACTCTCACCCATGGATTTGATAGGACAACTTAATCTCATTAAAAGTATAACGCTATTAAAGAAAGTACTAGAACCATTTTATAAAATTCCCAAATCTAGTTACTTTGTGAAAAATGTGAAAGATATGCTAATCCATGAAATTGCACATTACACTTTATAAGACATTAGTGGAGCGTGTGTGGTTTACAGGCATACTAATAGGGATCATAAAGAGTGGTAATGAGTATCTCATAAAGTATCATTGTTGATGGAGCATGTGTGGTTAACTGACACATCAATTTGAGATGATAAACGATATTGAGGTTATCAAGCACATTTGCATGGTTATTCACATATTGTTTTTGATCCTCGGCATCCCTGTCACAAATGGAAAAGCATGATTCGAGATTAAACATGCCATTGAATAGTTTCAATAAATCTCACAGATCTAGGAGTTTCATAGAAACTGAAATTCATAAGAGTATATCTACCTTAATGACCATTATGTTGTGATTACGACATCCCTCTTCACACCATAGTTGGGTTATTTGGGTCCTAGCCTTTTTTAATAATAATTGGGTAATTATTTAAAAAGATTAAAATTAAACTAATAAATTATGATTTTATAGATGTCTGAAACCAATGTCAACTCTCCTACTCCTCCTCCAACACCCATTTCTGAGTGCTTCAGAAAGTATATGTTAAATATGGAAAGGCTGACTGGCCTTAACTATGTGGAATGGCTTTGCAAATGGAGAATGGTTATTGGTTTTGCTGGCAAGCCATATCTGATTGAGTATCCACTCCCGGTTCCATCGAAGCATGTGGCATCACACAACAGCTTGTGACGAACATGACTTCTTGATGAATACGAAGAAGTCCGTAGGCTCATGGTAATTGACCATTGACCCCGAGTTCCGCAGGGATATCGAATTCCTGGGGCCATATGTGTTAGCACGTTCGGTTGAGGAAAGGTTCTGAGAACTGACACGCCTAGGTCGTCGTGCGGTCAAAAATAAAGAAAACCTAACACACACACTAGCACAGTGGTAGTCAGGGTCGATCCACAAGAGCTTCGTGGTTAGACCAGATGACAGGTTACCAACTAGTAGTGTCACGCTACAGTCGGAGGACTTTTAGTTTCTACCTTCCTAACTACTATACTCAAAAGCAAAGATCAAACAAACCCAAGCCAAGAAAAGCTAAGCTCAAACAAACCTAGTTACTTTTTGAAATCTGAAGTACATCTCTGAATCAGAAGCAAACAAAGGCATCCAAAACATCCAAACCAAACAATGCATAAACTAACCAATAACTAAGGTTTTGACTGAACAGTTACTAGCTAAAGTTCAATACCTAAAGCTAACCTAGTTGACTACTGATTTCAAACAAGGAAAACAGTCCCAAACAAGGTTAAAATAATATCCAAACACAATTCAAACAATCAAAACACAAAACAAACATCCAAAACACCGAAATATCAATATTACTTGTAACCAAATGCTTCTCATTACTCAAACTCAATTCCAAACATCCAAACAGTAACCAAATGCCACTAAAACAGAAATCAAAGCTTAATATCAGTGGGTGTCACTCCCAAAGATACAAGACAATGCTTACTACTAACTAACTAATTGAAAATAAAATCCAAAACATGAAAATACCAATCAAGAAGTTGCTGGAACGAAATCTTGGAGTCAAAGAGCTTCAAGGTCGATTTTACACCCGGTCATTGCTAGGGTTTTCGGCTGGAAGTGCCTCTATTTATAGTTGCAAATTTCCCGCATCCGTGCCGTGCGAATGAGGAATCCGCGGCACGCGTACTTATCCTTCCCCGTTTCTTCGGCATTTGAATGTGTTACACCGCCTTAAGCCCGCGTCGCGTATTTGAGAAACCCGCGGCGCGCGTACGTATTTTCTTGATTTTTCATTCATTCCCAAACTTCTTCCTTTTGCATGCTTTTAGTCCATGTTTCCATTCTTTTCTTCCAAACAAGTCCTGGCACGAAAAGTGAGAATACCAAGATATATCTGATATAATTTCACTAAGAATAGGGCTCAACAACGCCTAAAAATACTTGATATCACTAGGCATTGTCAAACACCCCACACTTGTGCCTTTCTTGTCCCCAAGCAAGAGAGTTTTTAACAAATTATAATAAGGACTCAAACAATTTTTGACTGTGTTCAGTTTCAAAGCTTATTTCCCTATGAAACTCAACTTATTTGACTAACTAATAGCATGATCACAACTATCTAGTATTCCTTAAAAAATACCACTGCCATCAACAATCACAAACCATTCGTTTCAAAATTGCAATTTATTAAAATTTTGAAAAATATTGCTAAAAATTTGAAAATTGATCATTTCTGCAAAAATTTCAAAAAATTCTCTTTCGACCGTCCACACCCCACACTTAAAACCGTACAACGTCCCCGTTGTACAAAATTATTTCAAAACAAGGGAGAAAGAGTTACCCCTTTTGGACAGTAGATTGCTCGGTTGGTACTCAATATCAGCAGATTATGATAACTTTAAAATCTCACAAAATCAATCCAACACAAAGAAACTACTGTTTTATTACTACTATTTACTGCCTTTAAGTGGCTTATTCACCTAAAAACTACTTTTTTCAACTAAAACCTAATAATGTGCAAATCAAGAGAATGTACTAAAAATGCAAATTAATTACATCCAAATTTTTTTTTTCAGTTGTGAGCTGTATCGTCCTCCTCATCTTCCTCTTCCTCTGGATCTTCTTCCATGGGCTCCTCTTCTTCCTGAATCATTGGCTGGGGTCTTGGTGGGACACATTCGTTTTTCGCCATGAGTGTAATCATACAATAGGCGAGCCAAAGGAGTTGCTTTTGCGTGTTCTCTGTCCTTTTAGTGACCTCCTGTGCTACAGCCGACTGCATCTGGTGTTCCCTCATATGGGTCTGCAAGGCCTTTTGAACTGCCTTCACTTTATCGGCCAAGTATCGTGACTCTATGGTGGCCGGAGAAAGTCCTCGGGGTAGATTGATAGTCACCCATGGTCGTTTTTTGGAAGTTGATGGCTCAGTCCTCAGCACCGGAAATGGTGATTGCTTAGCTGCTGTTATCCCATCGTCAACATAAATCACATCTCGGGAGATGGTGGTTGGCGGACTGAAGGGAACTGGCTGAACAAGTGTTAGTCCGCGGGTGGTATACTCAGATAGCAACCCGTAGGATTGGGCCAGTCTCATTACATAATGTCCCCCGCCGAGAACGATTTGCTTCAATGGTTCGTCTGCAATCTGTTTGAAGTAGTCAGCCACGAAATACGGAATGTTGCACTTCTGGAGTATCTGTGTCAAACACCACATGAGATGTAGCTCACGTGGTAGGACCCGTTCCTCGTCCGCAAGAGGCCAGATCATGGTCGATACCAACCGATGTAGCATTCGATGCGCTGGTAGATGCATCAGCCCCTCGCGTACGGTATTCTCATGATACCGCGTGGATGATATGGTACTCCAATAGTCAGCAGGAGAGAAGGAATCATCGACATCATAGTTAGCACGTCGGTGGAAGGTATCGAACCCCGGTGCCTCCGATCCTTCCTGAGTATACAGCCCGATTCGATAACCAAATTCCCGTAAGTTGCAGCTTCGGTTGTGATTACCCAACCGGAACTGCACCATTTCTTCAGTGTCCATCCCCAGCGGCTGATGATCAAAATGGTAACTTGCGAGAAATTGCAAAAATACCTCCCGATAAATAGGTTCTTCCATGTGAACCACGTTTTCAATAGCCCGACAAGTGTAGATAAGCTCTCCATCCTTGTAGCCCCCTTGGATCAACCAATCTTGCAAATGATCCATGATTCCCGATTCCTTGGTCAACTCCCAGTTGACCGGCCGGGCGGGAAGGATTCTCTTATTTTGCTGCATGGATCGGCGATTATAGAAATTATAAGCCTGTGTTCTGCCAACTCCTGTAGCCAAGGAGTTCTAGTCAATTGATTCGGAACTTGCGGAAGAAGACATTGTGCCTGCAGAAGTCACAAAATTACAACTATTGTACTGTTCAGACATTCGTCGCGTCGCGCACATAGCAACCCGCGATTCGCTTGATGAATATTCATACTCCGCGTCGTGGACTGTACATGTCGCGGCGTGGCGAGCGATTTTAGTCAAGAAAACTCGATCATTCTGTCAAATTAAGTCCAATTTCTCTAACCTAACACTTGGGTTTTATGCAATATAGTTCTGTAATCCTAATATGGCAATCAATTTCATCAATTAAGTACGGCATTGCGAATTACAGTGTCATCTAGCAAGTTCATGACTTACAAAACTAAAAAGAGAGAAAAGAGAGACTTACTTGGATTTCAGTGAATGAAAGAGGAATGCAAACGTCGTGATTGTTTGAAGGCTTGAAGCACGGTGAAAAGAATCACGATTTTTTTCAAGTTGCTTATATTCAGTTGTGGGTTTTTGGATATCTTTCAAAAAGCTCTGTTTTAGTGATTATCTTTAATTTCAAATTAAGATAAGGCCGCGGCGCGGGAAGCTTCTATCCGCGTCGCGTATAAAATCTGATTTTAAAGGAAATCCCGAAAACTCCATACGCGCGGCGCGGCTCCTAAGATCCCGCGTCGCGGTATTGCAAAATTACCAAAATGACCCCACACTTGCCTTTTTCTCACCGTGATCAAATGGATGCAATGAATTAAGAACATATGCAAATATACAATTGATAATTGGGTTGCCTCCCGACAAGCGCTAAGTTTAATGTCTTCAGCCGGCCGTGCACTTACCTGATTTATGCAGTATACACTGGGACATCCATCACAAATTCGACCGTTTCCACTTACAGCTTCTGGAATGTGCCTGACATGACATTAGGTTTGAGCCTATGTCCATTGACTTTGAAAGGTTGACCACCTTTCAAATCCTGAATCTCTACTGCACTGTAGTCTGTGATGCTGACCACCGCATAAGGGCCATGCAACTTACTCCTGAGTTTTCCGGGAAACATCTTTAATCGCGAATTGTATAGCCACACTTTCTGTCCTACCTCAAAAGATTTCAGGCGGAGCTTGGCATCGTGATACCTTTTCATCTTTGATTTGTATGTGGCCGCATTTTCGTATGCTTCGTCTCGTAGTTCCTACAATTCCGATAACTGAAGTTTCCTTTCCTTTCCTGCTTCCGTGTAGTCCATGTTGACTTGTTTGATTGCCCATAAACCAACCGATATGGAGTTGTTCCAACCGGTGTCTTGTAAGCAGTGCGGTATGCCCAATGCGCGTTATCCAACCTAAGTGACCAATCCTTTCTATCGGTCTTGACAGTCTTTTGCAGGATTTCCTTGATTTGCCTATTGGATACTTCCACTTGGCCACTTGTCTGAGGATGATAGGGTGTTGCAATTCGATGATTCACCCCATAATGCTTTAGCAATCTTCTAAATTTAAAATTCTTGAAGTGGGACCCTCCATCACTGATGATTACTCGCGGAACTCCATGCCTAGTGAAAATATTTTTCTTCACAAATTTACACACCACATGGTGATCATTGGTACGAGTTGCCTCTGCTTCGATCCATTTGGATACATAATCCACTGCTAGCAAAATATAAACATAACCATGTGACGTCGGAAATGGACCCATAAAGTCAATTCCCCAGACATCGAAAATATCCACCACCAGGATTGGATTCAAGGGCATCTGATCCCTCTTTGATATATTCCCTAATTGCTGGCAGTTAAGGCATTCTTTAGCAGTTTGATGTGCGTCCCTGAAAATCGTTGGCCAATATAATCCAGCTTCGAGAACTTTGTATCCCGTCTTTTTGCCACTAAAATGCCCTCCACATGCTGACGCATGACAATCCTCCAATACTTCACCAATTTCGCTATCCGGCACACATCTCCTAATTATTTGGTCCTCTCCTACCTTGAAAAGATCAGGATCATCCCATATAAATCTTTTTGCATATGTGCGGAACTGCTTTTGTCTTTGTTTGGTCCAATGTGTCGGTATCGCTACTGTAGCCAGAAAATTCACATAATTCACGTACCAAGGGGCTCCAGTAAGCTCCAACAGCTGCTTATCCGGGAATGAATCCTTGATTCCTGCTTCCAATCCTTCAGCTGGCAATCGAGAAAGATGGTCTGCTGCAACATTCTCTGCTCCCTTCTTGTCTTTGATCTCCACATCGAACTCTTATAACAGCAATATCCATCTAATTAATCTAGGCCTAGACTCTTTCTTAGTGAGCAAGTGTCTAACGGCGCTATGATCAGTGTAAACTACCACCTTAGAACCCCAAATGTATGATCGAAACTTTTCTAATGCAAATACTACGACAAGTAATTCTTTTTCAGTAGTTGTATAATTTAGTTGAGCTTCAGAAAAAGTTTTACAAGCATAACAGATGACTATAGGTTTCCGATCAATCTTTTGCCCTAATACTGCACCAGCAGCATAATCACTGGCATCACACATTATTTCAAATGGTTGAGTCCAATCAGGCAGTTTCAGGATGGGAGCCTCGACCAACTTATTTATGAGGATATTGAATGCTTTTACACATTCCTCATCAAAAATAAACGGTGCATCTTTCAAAAGAAGACCGCAGAGCGGTTTGGAGATGGTACTAAAGTCTTTGATAATTCTACGATAGTAACCCGCATGTCCTAAAAATGATCTGACCCCTTTCACAGATGTTGGAGGTGGCAACGTGGATATGACCTTGACTTTAGTGCGATCAACTTCGAACCCTCTCTCAGAGACTACGTGACCTAACACTATCCCTTCTTTGACCATGAAGTGGCTCTTTTCCTAGGAAAGTACCAAATTGGATTCGATACATCTTTCGAATACTTTCTCCAATTGATCCAAGCAGGCTTCGAACGTTGGTCCAAAAATTGAAAATTTGTCCATGAAGATCTCTAATGCATCACCAATCATATCAGAAAAGATCGCCATCATGCATTGTTGAAATGTAGCAGGCGCATTACATAATCCGAATGGCAATCTGCGAAAAGCAAAAGTGCCATAAGGACACGTGAATGTTGTCTTTGCCTGATCCTCTGGGTGGATCGCAATCTAATTGTACCCAGTATACCCATCCAGAAAACAATAGTACTTCTCTCCTGCTAACTTCTCCACGATCTGGTCGATGAACGGCAATGGAAAATGGTCTTTAGAAGTAGCAGTATTGAGCTTTCGATAATCGATACAAACTCTCCATCCAGTTACAGGCCGTGTGGATACCTTGTCACCATCCTTTGTATCCACAACAGTGATCCCAAACTTTCTCGGCACTGTCTGCATCGGACTGACCCATTCACTATCAGAAATTGGGTATATGATTCCAGCGTCTAACCATTTGAGAACCTCCTTTTTGACAACTTCCTTCAGATTTGGATTCAACCTCCTTTGTGTATCCCTTGAGGGTTTGGCACCCTCATCTGTGATGATCCTATGCATGCACGTGGTTGGGCTAATTCCCTTTAAGTCCGCGATTGTCCAACCAATGGCTTCCTTGTGTTTGGACAGTACCTTGAGTAATTCTTTTTCTTGTTCTCTTGTCAAGTCTACTGCTAAAATCACGGGCAAAGTATCATTATCCCCTAAAAAGGCATACTTCAGGTGTCCTGGTAGCGGCTTCAACTCCAGCTTCGGTGGTTCTTGCAAAGAGGGTTTCAACACTTCCTTTAAGCCTTTTTCTCCTTCTGCTCCTTCTTGCTGGTCATCATTTTCAACACTTCCTTCTTCCTGAGTCTCCCTCTTATCTGATTGAAGTACCTCTGGAGTGTACTACTGTACTAGCTCATCTATGATGTCCACTTGATAACACTCCTCTTCTTCCATGTTGTGGCCTGCTGGTTCCCAAAAGATATTCCTATTTCTCTAGTGCGACAAGCGATGTTTGCGTTGGCCGTGGCTAAAAACGGTCGTCCTAAGGTGATCGTAGGTTGTTCTCCATTGGTCGCTTGACGAGTGTCCAAAACTAGGAAATCTGCTGGGTAATAAAATTCTCCCACCTTGATGATGACATCGACTAACATCCGCCTGGGGATCTTTGTAGATTTATCCGCCAATTGTAAAATTACATCGGTAGATCTCATGGTGCCAAATTCGTGCTTGTCAAATAACTGTCCAGGCAATATGTTCACACTTGCACCTAAATCTAACAAAGCTCTTTTAATGTGCACATCGCCTAAATCTACTGAGATGAGAGGAACTCCCGGATCCTTCATCTTTGGAGGAAGGGCGTCCATTAAGATAGAGCTTACATTCTCAGGTAAGCTAATCATCTTAGGCAAATGGGACAAGATATGATTCTTATGTATGCACATGTCTTTATGAAACTTAGCATATGCGGGAACTTCCTTAATAAGTTTAACTAATGGAATGTTGACCTTAATTTGACTAAACAATTCCCACATATCTTCTCACTGTGGTCCTTTCTTCCCATATGGTATTTTTTCAGGTTTTTCCAAAGCTGTAGGGAAAGGAACTGTCCCACTCGATTCTCCCTTCTCCCAGGTACTCGTTTGCTTCTTCTTTTTCGCTTGCTCCTCCTTGTCCTTCTTTTCTTCTTTCTCCATCTCTTCTTTTTCATCAAAGATTATTTCTACATCACTATCTTCGTCCACAAGCGGAGCTGCAACCTTATTATGCACTTTCTTTCCGCTCCTAAGCGTGATTACCTCATTTACTTGTGTCTTTGATGTTTGCGTCCTTTCCTGAGCTCTATCCTCTTCCATCTTAACAATCAATTTCCCTAACTTCATAATTGCTTCTAAATTAGACTTCTCCACTTCCTGAAGCTTGACTAACATCCCAAAGATTTCCTATAAACCAATATTCATTCCTCCTGCTGGTGATGGAGGTTGCACAAGTTGCTGCCTCATCGGTGGTTGCCTCGATTCTCTTTGCTGATTGTTGCGGAATGGTCTTGGTGCATTGTGAAATCGACCATACCCATGTACTTGACTGATCTCCTCATGAGTCATTGAGCACTCATTATGATTATGTCCTATACCCCCGCATGTGTTACATATAACTTGCCCATGCAACACATATGCCCCTTTTTCTTGCTGAAACCTGGCAAGCATTTGATTAAACTTCTTACTCACAGCACTGAGTTCCTTCTGAATTTCTGTCTTCCACTTGCTTTCCGCTTCAATATTCGCTACATAGACTGTATTATCTTTCATGGTTCCGCTGACCTTCGATCCTAAGCTCAACTGTTCCAAGAATCTCCAAGCATCTTCCGGCCCTTGCCACATAAATGTCCCGCTTGACGAGGCATTTATCATAGCCTGATGCGTTTCACTGACTCCCTCAAAGAACAGCTTTACTAACTGCCATTTAGGAACTTCATGATGCGGGCAGGATCGCAATAACTCTTTTAACATATCAAACGCTTCGTGAAAAGCCTCTCTAGGCTGTTGCTGAAAGTTCTGAATTTCTCGCCTGACCTCTGTGGTTTTACTAACTAGGTAAAACTCTTGCAAAAATTTTGCCTTGAGTTGATCCCAACTAGTGATACTATTAGATGGCAGATAAGTAAACCAATATTTAGCCTTGTCCTTTAGTGTGAAAGGAAATAATCTTAGTCTAAAAGCATCCCTATTGGCATTTCTAGGAGTATTAGCATTCGCGATTGATATGAACTCATACAAATGGTTGTATGGGTCATCAGTTTTGTATCCTCTGAATTGAGTTAATATTCCTATCAGCTACGGCCTAATTTCTACATGGTATTCTACATCGTCAGGAATATAGATGGGCGATGAGTCATCATACTCCTGTGGCTGGAAGTGTGATGCAACCGGTTGCCCTCTCGGTTGTGCGAAATGTAAAGGTTGAGCAAGGTTACTGTATGAGTGATGATCATTATATCCTTGCTGACCTGGTGGTGGTGGATACTGTGGTGCTCTTCTCAGAGGTCCTCGACCTCCGGTCCTAGGTTGCTGTGGTGCTGGTGGCACCAATCCCTCGTCTTCTTCATCGTATCTCTCCTCCTCCTCTGGATACTAGTACTGTAGCTGAGGAGGTTGTTGGTATTGTTGTGATTGTGTCACAGGTTGAAAAGTGGGTTGAGGTTTAAAGAGAACTGTTTGTGGTTGAGAAAATGATAGAGAGGTTGGTGTCTGCTGTCTAGAAACTAGGGTGCCATCACGGGTCGGCTCTCCTAATACATAGCAGAAGTAAAGGTATTGGTAGATTGTGGTTGTGAAACGGGTGTAAATGGTGGCACAGATGGCAGAGTGCATGATGGTATGGGTGCAACGGCTAAAACTGCACCACCAGAAGCACTCGTGCTCCCGAACTGAAACTCTGACAGTGGGGGAATAGAAAACATCCATGTTGCCTCACCTGATGGTTCCTGGGCAACACTTACCGGACTACTACTAACTTGACTAAAACTCATGATGTTCAAACGCCTACGGGCACGGATTTTGCGCGCAGTACGCTCAATCTCAGGATCAAAATGCAATGGGGATAATTGCTCACCCCTGCAGGTACGCATGCACTAATGCAACACGCCCGAAAATCAAAAACCAAATGAAATTCCAAGAAAATCAAGAAACAAAAAATCCTACTAATCACCTAATCTAAGCTCACAGCTCCCCGGCAACGGCGCCAAAATTTGACACGCCTTGGTCGTCGTGCGATCAAAAATAAAGAAAACCTAACACACACACTAGCACAGTGGTAGTCAGGGTCGATCCGCAAGAGCTTCGTGGTTAGACCAGATGACAGGTTACCAACTAGTAGTGTCACGCTACAGTCGGAGGACTTTTAGTTTCTACCTTCCTAACTATTATACTCAAAAGCAATGATCAAACAAACCCAAGCCAAGCAAAGCTAAGCTCAAACAAACCTAGTTACTTTCTGAAATCAGAAGTACATCTCTGAATCAGAAGCAAACAAAGGCATCCAAAACACCAAACCAAACAAGGCATAAACTAACCAATAACTAAGGTTCTGACTGAACAGTTACTAGCTAAAGTTCAATACCTAAAGCTAACCTAGTTGACTACTGATTTCAGCCAAGGAAAACAGTCCCAAACAAGGTTAAAACAATATCCAAACATAATTCAAACAATCAAAAAACAAAACAAACATCCAAAACACCGAAATATCAATATTACTTGTAACCAAATGCTTCTCATTACTCAAACTCAATTCCAAACATCCAAACAGTAACCAAATGCTACTAAAACAGAAATCAAAGCTTAATATCAGTGGGTGTCACTCCCAAAGATACAAGACAATGCTTACTACTAACTAACTAATTGAAAATAAAATCCAAAACATGAAAATACCAATCAAGAAGTTGCTGGAACGAAATCTTGGAGTCAAAGAGCTTCAAGGTCGATTTTACACCCGGTCTTTGCTAGGGTTTTCGGCTGGAAGTGCCTCTATTTATAGTTGCAAATTTTCCGCAGCCGCGCCGTGCGAATGAGGAATCCGCGGCGCGCGTACTTATCCTTCTCTGTTTCTTCGACATTTGAATGTGTTACACCGCCTTAAGCCCGCGTCGCGTATTTGAGAAACCCGCGGCGCGCGTACGTATTTTCTTGATTTTTCATTCTTTCCCAAACTTCTTCCTTTTGCACGCTTTTAGTCCCTGTTTCCATTCTTTTCTTCCAAACAAGTCCTGGCACGAAAAGTGAGAATACCAAGATATATCTGATATAATTTCACCAAGAATAGGGCTCAACAACACCTAAAATACTTGATATCACTAGGCGTTGTCAAGAACCGGTTGAAAAGGAACGAACTGGGATCTTCAAGGAGCTTAAAGTGTGCAAGCTAGTAGAAGAAGTAGCGTCAGTCCGCATGTTCTCACGATTGAGGGACACATAGGCGAACTGTATAAACTTGGTCATCCTATCAATCGAGAATTGAGCATTAACTCGACTCGCTGACTAGCCAGTACGATCTGTTCATCCAGATGTACAGGAAAGGGAACCAGGACAAGACTATCATATAAATACATTCGATGTTGACTCTGTATGAGTCATTCATAGAGAAACATAGTTCCACTGATTTTGCTACTTCGGGATTGAGTTCGGAAATGAGACACATCTAGAAACGATCCAGATCGTCTGAACCGGTTCTGAGATTTCTCAAACTTGGAATCCACAGGTTGGGATACAGTCACAGAATGATTGGAAGATGCTCCAAAGCCTAATCGTTTGGCAACTCAGATATATCTAAAACTCAAAAATTATGATCCTTAATTCCCTGATACGGGATGTGATTGTCACATTTGCTTTGTTTGCAGGGACTCAGTAGGATGTAGGGTATTAACGCATAGGAGCACATTCAGATTGGATCACGGGCTCGTGCAGTTTTGAAGTTTAGTCAGATATTTTAATCTTGTTGTTAGCTTATTAGATGTGTATGACACTGTTATCATATAGTACATTATTTGAGGATAATTTTGATTTAAAAAAATGTTGATTTTTGTTTTCAAAACATAGTTGTTTAAATTATCGTTAAAATGTTGTATGAGTGTGTTAATTGCATGGATGGTAATAATTTGAATGTTGATGCATCCAAAATGTATTGGATTTATAAATTGTGTTCTTTATGATAGTTAAAGTAAGGTTTCATAAGATTCGCTTCAACCAAAGGTCCAGATGGACAGGACTTTGGAATCATTTGAGTTGGAGTCACATGATGAAATGAATTCTTAATAAAATTAATTGTTGCAATAAATGTATCACCCAAAGATCAAATAGTCAAAGACTTATCCAAGTGGGAGACTGTTCGATTAGGTGTCTAAGCCATGACTATAATTGGTATATACTTGATTGATAGTAGCAAAGTCCTTTTGGGTTGCCCTTAGAGCTGGCAATTTGACAGAATAACTTTTAGAGAGAGATTGATTTATTATGTGATTAATAAATCAATATAAATAATTTGTTAATATATTATAAGGATAATATATTATTTAGAAATAGTATAATTTAATTAGTAATTAATCAGAAATTAATTGGAATTAATTTTGGGATTAATTGGATTAATTAAAAGTGCAGGGGCAGAATTGTAATTGTTCAATAGTTGAGCAATAGAAAATTATAGTATATATATATATATATATATATATATATATATATATATATATATATATATATATATATATATATATATATATATATATATATATATATATATATATATATATATATATATATATATATATATATATATATATATATATATATATATATATATATATATATATATATATATATATGTGTGTGTGTTACAAGTAATTGGTGAATGACATAATTATGTAATCACTTTGTCATCACCTTCCATTTACCAATTAAACAACTATATTTGAATAGTAAACTTGGTAGTATAAATAGACCATCAATGTAAGGAAGAAAATGCATCTCATATCAACTCTTTCACAAGTGATATAAACTCTCTCTACTCTCTCCAAGCTCTCAAGCTTTCTTTCTTTCTTCATCTATATTCTAGTTTTTAGTTTGTTCATAATTGTCGTTGTAACGCTGAATCTATAACACGTTATCAGCACGAGGCTCTAACGAAGGCGATTAAAAGACACATCGATCTTAATCAAGGTATGTAATTTCATCAAAACTAGAATGTTAATTAATAATAATAATAATAATAACGACAACGAAAAAAAACAACATTTTATTCTCGAAGTTATGACTACTAACAAATTTCTTTTCTTATTTATCCTTGACGTTATGACTACTAACAAATTTCTTTTCTTATTTAACCTTGACGTTATGACTACTAACGTAGTTCATTTCTTATTCTAACTTTACTTACGCTTTATTAACATTTATTATTGCAAACTAACTTTTGTTATCGCATACTAATTTTTATTTATGCAACTAACATTTATTTATGTATACTAACGTTTATTTATGCAAACTAACGTTTATTTACGGCAACTAACGTTTATTTATGCAAACTAACGTTTATTTACGGCAACTAACATTTATTTATGCAAACTAACATTTATTTACGCATACTAACATTTATTTATATATACTAACGCTTATTTATATAAACTAATGTTTATTTACGCACACTAACATTTATTTATGTATACTAACTATTATTCATGCTCTGACATCTATTTATATATACTAACGTTTATTTATGCGCAACCGATTAAAAATAACATTTTAAATTTTAAAATAAAATTAATTTGAGAAGATTCATCTATTTAATTATGTTTGTAACTATAATAGAAATAGTAAAACTCATCCCCACCTTTAAACGACAAATTTAATGAGTTTTATTTTTCTTAGGAACTACAATATGTCAAACATTGCAAAGCTTGAATTTACCGCTCTTGAAGTCAGCGGAAAGAACTACATGTCTTGGACTATAGATGTTACGATGCATCTTGAGTCCATGGATTTATCTGAAACTATAAAAGAAAAAAAATAAGTGCACGTCGCAAGATAAAGCACGTGCAATAATTTTCCTTCGCAAACATATCGATGAAATGTTGAGGTATGAATACCTCAATACCACCGATCCTAGCACTCTTTGGAAAAGCTTAAAAGAAAGATTTGACCACCAAAAGGAAGTTATACTTCCAAGTGCTAGGGCTGAGTGGTTATCGTTGAGGTTTCAAGACTTCAAAAAGGTACATGACTATAATTCTGCATTATTTCGGATATGTTCACAACTAAAATTTTGTGGGGAAGAGGTTTCTGATGCTTCGATGTTGGAGAAAACTCTCTCCACATTCCATGCATCAAATATGACATTGCAACAACAATATCGTATGCAAAAGCTCAAAAAATATTCTGAGCTTAATACACTTCTCCTTGTTGCTGAACAAAATAATGAACTATTAATAAAGAACCACCAGTCCCGTCCAACAGGTTCAGTAGCACTTCCTGAAGCAAATGCTACTATCACTTATGAACCTAGAAATAATTCGTATGGACGAGGACGTGGTCGTGGTCGTGGTCATGGACGAGGCCGTGGTCGCGGTCGAGACCATTTTAACCAAAACCAAAATTTTGGGCGCGGTTATACTCAAGGTCGTGGACGCGGTCATCCTTATAACCGTGGGCGTGGTCAAAGAAACAATAATCAACACACTCCACAAGGAAATAATGTCCAACCACAAGAAAAAAGAAATGATGCCGGAAACAATAATCAAAATTTTGGGCGCGGTTATACTCATCATTTATTTTTCTTATATGAAGTTCAAAATGAGTTCAACTGGAGCACAAAACCAAGGAAATCTTGGAGAACTCTTAATAATTGATTGTGGTACCACACACACCATCTTGAAAACAAAGAAATATTTTTCCACACTAAAACCCGTAAAAGGGCACATAAATACAATATCAGGTCCTGTAGACTTGATCGTAGGAGTAGGAAATGCTTGTTTCATGTTACCTAATGGTACGAAGTTTGTAATCAGTAATGCGTTATTTTCCCCAAAGTCAAATAGAAATTTATTAGGTTTTAATGATGTATATCTTAACGGATATGACACATTCACCAAAACAATAGGAAACAAGAAATATATGTTTATAATAAATGAAAACCATATATTGGAGAAATTACCACAATTTGATTCTGGTTTACATTTTACATATATAAATATAGTTGACTCAAATTTGGTGGTTAAAGAAAAATTTTGTGATCCTAGAATATTTAGTTTGTGGCATGACAGGCTGGGCCATCCAGGATTAACAATGATGCGTTGAATAATTGAAAATACATTTGGGCATCCATTAAAGGACCAGAAGTTCCCTCAAATAGGTAATAAGAACCCGTGTATTTCTTGTTCCCTTGGGAAATTAATTACAAGACCTTCACCAATGAAAGTTGAAAGAGAATCACCTAGATTTCTAGAAAGAATTCAAGGAGACATATGTGGTCCAATTCATCCACCTTCTGGACCATTTAAATACTTTATGGTCTTAATAGATGCATCAACTAGATGGTCTCATGTTTGCCTATTATCAACTCGTAACATGGCATTCGCAAAATTCCTAACTCAGATTATTAAACTGAGAGCACATTTTCCTGATTATAACATCAATAAAGTGAGACTTGATAATGCAGGTGAGTTTACGTCTCAAGTATTTAATGATTATTGTATGTCTATAGGAATTACTGTTGAGCATCCAGTTGCACATGTACACACTCAAAATGGTTTAGCAGAATCACTGATTAAACGTCTCCAATTAATAGCTAGACCATTAATAATGAGAACAAAACTTCCTGTTTCCATTTGGGGTCATGCAATTTTACATGCAGCATCACTGATTCGTTTGAGACCAAGTGCATATCATACACATTCTCCCCTTCAACTTGTTTCTGGAAAAGAACCAGATATATCCCACCTTAAAATTTTTGGAAGTGCAGTATATGTTCCTATTGCTCCACCACAACGTACAAAAATGGGTCCTCAAAAGAGGTTGGGAATATATGTTGGTTTTGAAACAAATTCAATAATAAGATATCTTGAACCTTTGACAGGTGATATGTTTACAGCACGTCTTGCTGATTGCCATTTCAATGAAGAAAATTTCCCAACGCTTGGGGGAGAAATGAAAACCCAAGAAAAGAATGTTTCATGGTATAAACCTTCTTTATCATATCTTGATCCCCGTACACAAGAATGTGAGATGGGTGTTCAAAAAATAATACATTTGCAAGAAGTTGCAAATCAATTACCTGATGCATTTACTGATACAAAAAGAGTTACTAAATCATATATACCTGCTGTTAACGCTCCAGCTCGAATTGAACTCCCAGATAGACAATCTGATAAAAAAGTAACTCAAGAATCCAAAGCACGGCTGAAGCGTGGAAGGCCATTTGGTTCTAAGGATGCAAATCCTAGAAAAAGAAGAGGAATGGAAAATATGTTTGAGCATAATGAAAGTGTTCATGAAGAAGCACAAAATAACATTACTTCCCCAGTTGAGGAAATAAATGATAAGGAGATTGAAATTAATTATGGTCATATAAAAATAGTAAGGAGCCAATATGAATTAGAAGATATAATATTTTCTTATTTAGTTGCATGCAATATTATCAATGAGGATCCAGAACCACAATCTGTCATTGAATGCCAAAATAGGCAGGATTGGGGTAAATGGAAAGAGGCCATGCAAGCTGAATTAACGTCTCTCAATAACAGAAAGGTTTTTGGACCTATTATACTCACACCTGGAGTTGTGAAACCATTGGGATACCGATGGATTTTTATACGAAAAAGAAATGAGAAAAATGAAATTGTGAGATACAAAGGCAGGCTTGTTGCTCAGGGTTTTTCTCAAAGGCCGGGAATCGGTTATGAAGAAACATATTCTCCTGTTATGGATGCAATCACTTTCAGATATTTAATCAGTCTAGCAGTTTCTGGAAATTTAGATATGCATCTTATGGATGTTGTTACTGCTTACTTATATGGATCACTTGACAGTGATATATATATGAAAATCCCCGAAGGATTTAAAATGCCAGAAGCATTAAGTGCAAAACCCAAACAAATGTATTCTATCAAACTGCAAAGATCATTGTATGGGTTAAAGCAATCTGGACGTATGTGGTACAATCGTCTAAGTGATTACTTAATAAGCAAAGGCTATAAAAACAATACTATTTGTCCGTGTGTATTTATTAAGAAAACAACATCTGGATATGTGATTATAGCCGTCTATGTTGATGATCTGAACATTATTGGGACGAATAAAGAAATCCTTGAAGTGATTGAATTTTTAAAGAAAGAATTTGAAATGAAAGACCTTGGGAAAACCAAATATTGTCTTGGTTTACAGATTGAGCATATGCCAAATGGGATACTTGTCCATCAATCGAACTATACAGAAAGGGTATTGAAACGTTTTAATATGGATAAAGCCAAACCTTTAAGCTCTCCAATGATTGTTAGATCACTAAATATTGACAAAGATCCATATCGCCCTTGTGAGGAAAATGAAGAAATTCTTGGTCCAGAAGTACCATATCTTAATGCAATTGGAGCTCTTATGTATCTTACTAATTGTACTAGACCTGACATTTCTTTTGCAGTAAATCTATTAGCAAGATTTAGTTCATCTCCAACAAAAAGACACTGGAATGGAATCAAGCACATATTACGATACCTTCGCGGAACTACTGATTTAGGTTTATTTTTTCCTAATAGTTCAAAACAAGGCTTGATTGGTTATGCAGATGCAGGTTACTTGTATGATCCTCATAAAGCTAGATCTCAAACTGGATATGTATTCATGAATGGAGGTACTGCAATATCTTGGCGTTCTCAAAAGCAAACACTCGTCGCCACATCTTCAAATCATGCAGAAGTAATTGCTCTAAATGAAGCTAGTAGAGAATGTTCATGGTTAAGATCGATGAAACAACTTATCCTGACTTCTTGTGGAATTAAGATAAATCTCCAACCTTAATCTATGAAGATAATGCAGCATGTGTCGCTCAAATGAAAGAAGGGTACATCAAAAGCGACAGGACAAAACATATTCCTCCAAAGTTTTTTGAATACACTCAAGAGCGTATAAAGAATCAACAGATTGAACTAAAATATGTTCAATCTAGCAACAATGCAGCAGATCTTTTCACAAAGGCACTTCCTACCAAGATTTTTAGAAAACATGTTCATGGTATTGGAATGAGACATCTGCACAATACATAATGGTCATTAGATATCTAAATGAGGGGGAGTCAACTAGACACTGCACTCTTTTTCCCTTCGCTAAAGTTTTTTCCCACTGGGTTTTCTTTAGCAAGGTTTTTAATGAGGCAGTACTTCAAAGTTGAACTCTGATGTAGAATGATGTCATTCAAGGGGGAGTGTTACAAGTAATTGGTGAATGACATAATTATGTAATCACTTTGTCATCACCTTCCATTTACCAATTAAACAACTATATTTGAATAGTAAATTTGGTAGTATAAATAGACCATCAATGTAAGGAAGAAAATGCATCTCATATCAACTCTTTCACAAGTGATATAAACTCTCTCTACTCTCTCCAAGCTCTCAAGCTTTCTTTCTTTCTTCATCTATATTCTAGTTTTTAGTTTGTTCATAATTGTCGTGGTAACGCTGAATCTATAACAATATATATATATATATATATATATATATATATATATATATATATATATATATATATATATATATATATATATATATATATATATATATATATATATATATATATATATATATATATATATATATATATGGTGAACGAAATTTTAAGGATATTTATCCTTATAATTTTCGAAATATATATTAGATAAATAAGGGTTTGAATTTAAAGATAAAAGGTTTATCCGATTTGAATTCGAATAAGGCTTGTTTGTAAGGCTTATCTACTAAACCCTTGAGGCTATAAATAGGGAGCCCCAATACCCCCTAAAGGCCACAAAATTTTAACGGTTTCTCTCCCTCTCTCTGGGTTTTCTTGTTGCTAGCTTTGGGTGTCAACCACAAAAATTTTAATAGAAATCGAAATGCCCATAGGGTTTTAGTTATAGAATTAAATAGAGAAAACATAGATCCTTCAGGTTGCATGTGAACTTAAGAGTTTAAGTTTATCTGTTTACCTATTCCCCATCAATAATGTACTTAAACATCAAGCCCATCACTTACAGATAACAATTGAAACCCTAGATAATCTTGCTAGTTTCTAAAGATAAGAACAAAATTACAACTAGTAATCTTTGGATCACGAACTCATCTTCGGATCAATCTTTGACTTCGGACAAGAACTCCATGAGCTTCAGATATGTAAATCTCAACACAATTAATATCCTAACATAAAACTTCAAAACTCAACATCTTTATTTATTCAAAAACTTTTAATATGAAATCAATCCAACCACGGAAGTCAAACTATATAAAATCATCTTTAAAATAAATGTCCAAAAGAAGCAGCATCAGTGTGTACGAGTAATGCCTTCCTGTCACCCACACCTATAGAACATGAAACTATGATTTAATGGAGAAAGGGTAAGCACATAGCTTAGTGAGTTCCAACACTTACAAAGCATATCAGTCAAATATGCTCTACCTCTATCAGTAAAATACAGTCTCACATCGCAGTAAAAATTAGTCTACTCCACCGTGTACATTGAGCCTTACCTACAAATCGGCATGCACATCTTGCGAATATGCTCAGTACTCTTGGTGCATCTTGCCATCTGCTTAGCATTCTCAACATATCTTGAAGTCCACTCAATAATCTTGGTGCATCTTGCCAGCTGCTCAGCACCCTTAGTACATCTTGTCGTTCGCTCAGAACCCTTAGCCATGTATGTAATATTACTCTATACACACTCATCCCTATACAAACCCAACCAGACCTCACAATAGCCTAGCAGAATACACTAATACATGTTAGACATCCAAACATACCACAATAATCAAGTATACCATGACATCATATCAACACACACAACTACAATAAAATGATGTATAATATTAGTACAAAGCACACATCCTAGTACTATCCACACACATCTTATAGGAAGTATACCATGACATCATATCAACACACACAACTACAATAAAATGATGTATAATATTAGTACAAAGCACACATCCTAGTACTATCCACACACATCTTATAGGCACACACAAGCTACAATAAAGTATATATAACATCCACACAATGTTCTGAGAAACTCATATCTGATAAGCAGTAGTAAGTAGTACGCGCAAGCAAGGTAGTACTCGAGAACCCTCATTATTCCCTGACCTACAACCCACATATCACTACTTAGAACGGATATCATACATTATGAATAACTACTTATAATTGTGTATTTTTGATCCCCTGACACGCACCATGTCCCATTATGCACCCTCCTTGTTCACTTTTACTAACAAGGAGTTATAATATGTTCCAATTAGTTTTAGGAAAGGCCGGACACAAACTCTACCACCCAAGACCCAAAACCAAGACTCTTAACCCAAAAGAAGAAACCAAAAACAAAGCAGATTTCCAACCCACTTACAAGATTTGCAATAATTAGACAAAGATGGATTCAAGATAAAATCTAAGAAAAATCAGACAAACACTAGACCCAAGGACAAGGTCACAGGGCCTGACCTCAGGTCATTTACACTTTACAATAATAATTGAAAAAATCCCCAAAGTTGACTGATCTGATGAGTCCATTCATTAGATCACACTTCAATGATAGAACCAAAACACAATATTCATAGTGAGTTAGGTTCTGGTTTTTTGTGCATGCAAACTACACTAACAAACCAAACTTTTCCCATTGGTCTTACCCCTAAAACATTGTTTTAAAACTAACCATGAATTTTCCAAGACATAATTCCCTGCTAAGCACCATTATGGACCAGGTGAATGTGGGAATCTTCACTGATTGGTCTAGGGTTGTGTCAAACTGTGAATTTTTTCTTGTTAAATTCATATTAAATTGTGAAAAATTTGTTTAGGGTCAAGGCTAGTTGAAAAGTTCATGTATTGAGTATCGTCTGTTCACACAAAACATCAAAACCTAATGCCTTGTCCATTTTGTGTCTTCGTTGAATATTGGAAGTGTGGTCTAGTGAGTTAACTGATTAAGTCAATTAACTTTGGGAATTTATCATTTGTTATTGGTAAAAGAAAGTGACCTGAGGTTAGCCCCGATGATATTGCCCTTGGGTCTACTGTTTGCATGATTTTTCTTAGATTTTATCTTGAACCCCTCCTTGGTTGAATATATCAAATCTTGCAAGTGGGTCAAAAACCAGCTTTGCTGTCAGTTTTCCTTTTTGTGGTATTTGTTTCAGTTAGGGGTCTTGGGTGTTGTAATGGGTGTCCAGGCTTACCTAAACCTAACTACAACATTTAATAAGCTAATTGTTGAATAAATTAGAATAGGGGTACGTGGTGGGACACAGTGCGTGTCAGAAGTTGTTGGGACATAATTTAGTGGTTTATGCTTTGTATTTAGAAGCACTTGAGAGTTCTCGGTTTAGGACCGAGAACACTGAGTTCTCGGTGGACTTGGACCGAAATCACCAAGTGATTTTGGTGCGCTTTATGGTTGGGCTAAGGATTTCGGTGGGCTTGTGATTAGGTTTAGTGTATATGTGTTTTAGCCATGAGTTTTTAGTGTTGGTCGATTAATATGTTAGACGTGAATAGTGAGAGAGAGATCGATCATAGAGAATCTTATGTATGAGTCAATTTGTTAATCAATTGAGTGCATTGAATGTTAAATGTATTCTTATTTGTCATTGTTAAATTGTTTCAGATTCGTTACTTGATTAGTATTTCGCAATTAATCGAGTAATCGTATTGATACCGTGTTAGATCATAGTTTTGAGACTTACAATTGGTATTAGAGCCTTAAAAATCGATTTTAGGTTGTTTCGTATCAATCGATTTCATAACAATTAATTGATTCTCGAAGTTTTGGTGCGTTTTTGGTTTAGTTGGGTGAAAAACACTATTTATGTTCTTTGTGTTCTTCGTGAAATTTGGTGTTTTTGGCGAAAAATCGACTGTATCGATCCTCGGGATTTGCAATTTCGTTCAAAATCCTTGTGTTTGACTTGATCTGGGAGTTTTCGGTAGCAAGTCAAGGGTTCTAGGTTAGGTCTGGGTGTTTTTGGCGGTGACTAGAGTTTTCGGCTAGGTTTTTGGGGTTCTTGGTGGCGTGTCATCAGTGTTCTCGGTCAAGGTAGCTGTTACATCAGTGTTCTCGGTCCAACAAGGTTTTTCGTGCATCGTTCTCGGTGCTATAGGTTTTTTAGTTAGAGTTTTTGGTCAAAGACGCTGACTTTCACAGTTTTCGGTCTACTTTGTTTATTTCGGCCTTGGAGTGTTAACTTTCAGATTTTTCGGTTGATGTCGACTTTTTGGTCAACAATGGACTCTTACAACACTTCAATTACAACAATGCACCCTGACTTGGATTCCATCATAGGGAGAACCACTCGAATTCCATGATTGTTATCTGCTAATGGGTTTCCTGAGTGGAAATTCTGGTTTGAAAAATATGTGAAAATGAAGGATATCAAGGTGTGGAGAAGCATTTTAAGAGGTCCGGTCAAAATTACAACCACTTTAAATGAAGAAGCAAAGACTGTGGTCGAAAAACCAATAGAAGAATATATTGATGAAGATTTTGATAAGGTAGAAGATGAGAAAGCGCTTGCCACTCTCACTATGGCTTTGTCTCCAGACATTGCTCAAGGTTTCAGGGAATACAAATCTGCAAAGGCTCTATGGGAAGCCTTGATTGAGGTCTATGAAGGAAATGAAGACATGAAGAAGAGCAGGCATGATATGCTTCGTCAAAAATTCAACATGTTCAATCATGTGGTCGGGGAGGCTCTTGAGGTTCAACTACAGTGATTCATTACACTCAACACTAAAATGAGTACTACTGGTATCTTGTTATCTTGTTCTGAGTTAAACAAGAAGCTGCTGAACTCTCTTCCTAGGAACTGGGAAATTAATGTCTCACTGATCAAAAAGACCAAGGACCTGAGCAAGCTTTCTCTTGTTGAAGTGATGGCGGTCATCAAAGCATGTGACATGGATGACAAGAAGCGAGAAATCAACCATGTCAATTCATACTCGACTGCCAATTTAGGAGCATCCATAAACAGTATATTCTCTGCTATGCCAACTCATCATGCTCCACCATCATATGGTTTACCGATAGAATCTCAAAGTTCTTCTGGTTTGAGTTCCGCCACAAAGTCAACCTCGTAAACTCCAGCTGTTGCCAAGGGAGCTGAATAGAACAAGGCCCTAATGGCAGATTTCATGAACTCCTATAATGCTTTTGTAACTGGTGAATTAGTTCCTCCGATAATGATTGGAGAACTTGATCAAATTCATCCAGAGGATGTTGAAGAAATAGACATTTCATGGCAAATCGCCATGGCAGTGTTCATGGAAAAGAAGTTCACTCAACGAACTGGGAAAAATAACTGGGAGTGAACGTGGATAAGAAGGTGGGTTTCAACAAGAGCAAGCTAAGATGTTACAACTATCACGAGCCAGGTCACTTTGCTTGTGAATCCACCAAGCCAAAGGTGGAAAACAATACCGAGAGGAACCTGGTTCCAACTGGAAACAACAGACAGGCTCCTCAGAACAATGAAAGAGCTATGGTGGCGCAGAACTCCTCTTGAGAAGATCAGATGCAGGCTCTAAATATGACTAATGATGGAAGAGCCAACCTGGCACAGATTGAAGATGGTGAGGAAACTAACAAGGCTGAGAAGAGATGATGTATATGCAGATCGCTTTCATAGTCCCCACCACTCCTAACACCAAAGAGGTTAGAGAAACTTCATGTTCTCAATCTTATGTAGATAAACTTAATAAGTATCGTGAGCAAAATGATATCCTAGTTAGAGAAGTTTTTGATCTTAAGAATGAAGTCTATAACCTTAGAAAAGGCCAGAAACCTCTTAAATAAAAATTAGAAGCTCAAACCAAAGATTTAAAAAGAATTAAAGAAGAATACAGTGAAAAACGTTGTCACTATCGGTTTGCCAAAGAGAAAATTGCCAATTTGACTGCTGAACTTGATGCATTGAAAGCTAATTTAAAGATGCTGATTTTAATTTCTAAAGTTTCGATGTGTCAAGTGCGACAGTTGAATCAATGATTAAGCATCAAATAAAGTGGCAAAATAAACAAACAAGGTGAGGGTCTAGGGTATAAGTGTGTTCCACCCCCTTTCAACAATAACTATACTCCAGCCCTTGACACCAACGAGATAGAGCAGTTCAATGTAACTGATTCAGTTCAGAATGATCAATCTGACACCATTGAGAGTGTTAAGGTGGACGATATTAACGCTTCTACCTGATGTGCGGATAAAGTAGTCATGGAAGATGGGAATGAGGTGGACAAAAATGATTCTAGTTTTGTTACAAATTCTTCAAAAACTAATATTTCTTCTTCTTCTATTTCAAATAATCGTGTGAAACAAGAATCTAAAAATGTTGATCATTCAAAAACTTGTGGTGATGTTGCTTTTAAAAAATTTAATCCTCGAAAATTTGTGAAAAAATTTGATGCTTGTGTGTGTGCTTGTGAAATTTTTTTAAAACAAACTTCACCTGGACCAGGACCAAGTCCCAATCACTCTTTCTTGAAAATACAAACATGTTTTAAATATGGGACTCCAGGTCACATACCAAGAAATTGTCCATAATACTCATACGTTCCCCACCATGAACAAGGTTGGAAGAACGTGCCAAGAGGGAGATCTTACAAAAAACCTTCAAGGTCACATTCACAAAATGGTGATTGGAACGCTGCCAAGGCCAAGAATCAGGCCCCCAAGGACAAAAGGACTGATTCGAGAGATGGCTCTGCCAAACCAAAATCGGTGAGGTCAAAGTCATCTCAAGGATAGTCCTCTAGCTCACACTTGTAATATAAGTCCAAAGCAAAGGGTAACCCTATTTCAAAATCAAGTGTTGAAGCTCCCATCTGGTTAAACAATAAAAGACTTAAACCAAATTACATATGGTTACCAAAAGGCCTCACTTCCAAATCACCAAAGAATCCTGCAAATTCATCATGTCTTTTATTTGATAAAAAGGATATGATTTTGGAATAAGTATCATGCGTAGATAGTAATGGTCCACCCAGTTTCAAAATGGACTGGGTCCCTAAATCTAATTAATCCCTTTCTTGTGCGGGAGCAGCTATGGAGGAATATCATCAGACCTTGCTATGTTGATAATGGATGTTCTAGGCACATGACAGGAGACATCTTTCAACTGCACGACATTCAGAATATTAATGGAGGGTATGTGTCCTTTGTAAGAGGGGAGAAAAGAAAGATCAATAAAATGGGGAACATATCTAGCTATGTGTTGAAATTTCAAAATGTCAACTTTGTTCCGAAATTGAAACATAGTTTAGTGAGCATATCTCAAATCTGCGACAGAGGCTTCTCAACTCATTTCACCAAAAAGGAGTGTTTAATTCTGAAGCCTAGTATCGTCATACCAGAAGAATGGATTTTAGTGACATCTTAGCGTAAAAGAAATTCTTACATCATCGACATGAATCACAACATTCCTGAGAACGTTACTTGCTTGTTCTCCAGACTTTCAGAACAAAACGCCATGCTCTGGCATCGTCGCCTCGGACACGTTAATGCTAAAAATTTTAATCGTCTTGCCAAGAATAATATCGTGTGAGGGTTGCCAATCAAAGACTTCATCACCTTCGAAAAGTGTGTAGCCTGTGCAAAAGGAAAGCATCATCGGAAACCGCATAAGCCCAAACTAGTCAACTCCATTGACACACTTCTTCAACTGCTTCACATGGATCTCTTTGGTCCAGTCAACGTTCTGAGCATCAACAATAACTCTTACTTTCTGGTCATTATAGATGATTTCTCATGTTTCACCTGGGTTTTCTTCCTGAAGAATAAGAGTGAGACTGCCGAACTCATCAAGAAGTTCATCGTCCTAATTGAAAATAAAACTAATCAGACGGTGAAGGGAATCTGATACGACAATGGGACAAAGTTCAAGAATGTTGTTATGGATCAATTTTGTGCTGAAAAGTGAGTGCAGCGTCAGTACAGTGCTGCTCGTACACCACAACAAAACGGTGTAGCCGAGAGAAGAAACAGAACCTTAATCGATGTTGCTAGAACCATGTTATGTGACTCCAAGTTATCGGTGTTCTTCTGGGCCGAAGCTATAAATATGGCGTGTTACGTTCAGAATCACATTCTAATCAACAAACATCACATGAAGACACTCCAAAGTTCAATTCTAAGGCTCATGATTGCTACTTCGTCGGGTATGCTGGACGCACTGCCTATCGGGTCTATAATAAAGCTACCAAGCAGATCGTGGAATCATTTGAAGTGTGCTGGCTGGAAAAGAACGAAACAGATGCCCCATTCGGTCCTAATTGGTTGTTTGATTATGCTGAATTGTTTAGACCATTTCATGTGTTTTCAGATAATGTTTCAGGTCCTCAACCAGACTCGCATGGAATTGATAAGGACGAAGATGAAGAAATTCTTATTAAACCGATGAAACCTTCAATGCTACATGATGAATCTACAAGCTTGAACGATGGCACAACTTCTGATCCCACAATAATGGATGATGATGCTCTTGCTGATTCTCCAAAGATGGTTGATGAAACACCAGTTGTGGAAGAAACCGATGCCCCACAGAAGATAACAGCTTTGACTCTGTAGAGGTTTTCAATTCTATGCTCATGAATTCTCTTTTTCCTACGAGAATTCCTGATCAATATATGGCAACCATCTCATACGACTTCAGATCATCTGATAGAAGTGATTTGGCCATAGGCAGATTTAAGAATATCACAAATCTTCCGGTTTCTTCAGAAGTTCTCGAACATGCTATTCCTTCCAGGGTTCAACGCGATCATCCCATGGAAAATGTTATTGGTTCATTGACAGATCGGGTTCAAACCAGAAGTCAGAGCAGACATGTCAACGAATGACTTTATGCGTGCTTCATATCTCAAATCGAGCAGAAGAATCTTGAGATGGCACTTAATGAACCAAGCTGGGTTGATGCGATGCATGAAGAGCTGAACCAGTTTGAAAAGCTCAAGGTTTGGCAGCTGGTAGAACTCCCCGAAGGAAAGAAGTCGCTGGATACAAGATGGGTATTTTAAAACAAGCAAGATGACAGTGGGGTGATTGTACGATACAAGGCACGTCTGGTTGTTCGTGGTTTCAAGAAAATAGAAGGTCTTGATTACACCGAAGTATATGCTCCCGTGGTGGGACTGGAGGCAATTTGCATTTTCTTGGAATACGCTTCCTATATGGGTTTCACTGTGTATCAGATGGATGTCAAAATTGCCTTCTTGTACGAGGAAGTCAAAGAGGAAATCTACGTGGATCAACCATCGGGGTTTGTCAATTCAAAATTTCCAAATCATGTATACAAGCTGGATAAGGTACTCTATGGTCTTCATCAGGCTCCTCGAGCTTGATACGCTACTTTGACTAAACATATGTTTAATCACACGTACACGAGAGGCATGATTGATCAGACGCTATCATCAAAAGAGAAAATACCGACCTAATTGTCGTTCAAATTTACGTGGACGATATCATCTTTGGGTCAACAAGTGAGACATTGTGCAAAGACTTTGAAAATGTAATGAAGAAGCTGTTCGAGATGAGTTCTCAGGGAGAAATAACAATGTTTCTAAGGATACATGTTCGTCAAAGCACCTCAGGTATATTGCTACATCAAGGAAAATACGTCGATGATATTCTGGAGAAGTTTGGGTTTCAAGATGCAGAAGTTGTCGCTACTCCAATGGTTGAAAGACCTCTGCTGTCATCAGATCCGTATGGAGAACCTGTGTGATCAAACTCTGTATCGATCAATGATTGGCTCTCTGATGTATCTAACTGCCAGTAGACCTGAGATACTCTTTACAGTTTCCAATATGCACGTCATCAAGCTAATCCAAAACTTTCTCACTTAATTGTTGCTAAACGGATTTTTAGATACCTTAAAGGAAGACCTAAATTGGGTCTCTGGTATCCTAAGAATCGTGAATTTAATTTGTATGCTTTTGCTGATAGCAATTATGGAGGTTGTGACATTGACAGGAAATCTACCGGTGCTGGATGTCAATTCTTGGGAGATAGACTGATTTCATGGCAGTGCAAGAAACAACAGACCATGTCGACTTCCACAGCTGAGGCTGAATACGTTGTTGCATCGGCTTGCTGTTCTCAGATCATCTGGATGCAACATCAATTGTTGGATTATGGTTTGAACTTTCTTGATACTCTAATTTTCTGTGATAATGATGTTGTGATTCAAATTGTTAAAAACCCAGTTCAACACTCGAAAACCAAGCACATTGATATTAAAGTTTATTTGATTCGAGACTGTTTTGAGCGTAAACTCATTCATTTGGAGCAAATCCACACAGATAACAATGTGGCGGATTTGTTTAAAAAACCTTTTGGAAAAGCTCGGTTTGATGTACTTGTTGGTTTTCTTAAGAAGATTCGTTTTGATGACTGAAAAATCAATCTCTGTAAATTTTTTAATTTTTTTGTTTCTAGTTAAATTTGTTCATGTTTTTATTTTCGCTATATCTCCTCCATGCACAAATTTAGGAGGAGGATTAAAACCAAACAAAAAAATTATAAAATTCAAAAAATTCCAGACATATGTTGTTTCTTATAAATCCTTTTTCAAAAATCAAAACATATTTTCACTTACTTTAGTTAGTTTTTAACTTGTTTATTAAAAATATAAAAATTATGCACAAATCTAGCACGATCGTCAATATTCTTGATTTATACCAATCAGGAATACAGATCTAATCCATTATGTTAATGATGTGACTCACTATCACCGTGATTCACTAAGACATTGTCCTACCCTGTCAATCGACGACACACTGAGCTATACTACTCATTGTTGAGATAAATATCATGTGCTGAGGATTCTCATTGGTACACCACAATGAGTATGAAGCATTAACAACCTCTCTTAACCTCAAGTCTTCTAAAACATAACTTAAGGACACTTTGAGTTAAACCACTCATTGTCGAGAGTTAGAAATTTTGTGCCGATGGTTAGATTACGTATCGTAGTCTATAACACGTACCAATCCTTTCTTACCCACTCTATCTTCTGTTACAAGAAATAAACGATTCACCATTTAAAACAAAATGCTGATGATATTTCAAAAGTCTATGCTTATGATTTTTATGAAGGGTTTTCTGCAAATCTATGAACTAAATAACCTAAGTTCGCATGCAACCTATGAGGATCTATGTTTTCTTCTAATTAAACATATAACTAATTCCTAAAGGCATAAGAAAATAAACTAAAAAATAAAATCAGAAAAACTAACCTTTAGTTGTTTCTTGCAAGCTAAGCAACGCAAATGCCTTGCCTCAATTGATGTCACACCCAATACTAGGGTTTTCGAAAGTTCCAGAGAGAGGGAGGAGAGGAAAAAGTCGTGGATTTTATGGTGCCTAGGGGTCTCTATTTATAGTTTCCAAGTGGCCACCAGATAAGCCTTTAGAGATAAACATTTTTGAATTCAAATAAGATAAACCTTTATCTTTCAATTCAAATCTATTTATCCTAACATATAATAATCGAAATTATGGATTATCCCTCCATAATTTCGTTGCCCACTTAACCTACCATAAATGTCACTTACTCAACTATTGAATAATTACAATTCAGCCCCTGCACCTTTAATTAATCAAATTAATCACCAAATTAATTCTAATTAATTCCAGATTAATTTCTAATTAATTAATATAGTTTCTAATTAATATATTATCACCATACTATATTAATAAGCTATTTATTTTATTTCTATTGACTTATTAATCATATAATAAATCAATCTTTCTCTCTCCTGGATTTTCTGCTAATCCTCTAGCCATGAGGGCAACCCAAATGGACTTTGCTACTATCAATTAGGTAAATACAAATTATTAGTCATGACTTAGACACCTAATCCAACACTTTATTACAACACCAATAGTAACTCTAGCCTACAAGTCTTCTAAATTAGAGTTGAATGATTCATTGTAATATAGCATACATTGATGAGAATTCGCAACTCTAGCTGATGGGTATATCTCGTACCGAGATGTATTACACACTCATACCATTCTTAACCCAATATTCTTCTAATGAAGATGTAGATGACTCAATGTGACTTTACGCTCCATTAATCAAACATCGAAACTCTGTGTTAATGATCACTTTTGATTGCCACAATAAGTGTGAGACCCCAACACTTCACCGGAACCTAACTGGCACCAGGATGGTACACTCCGTAGAGATACAGATACCATTGAATGTCTTGCCAAGAGCCAAGTTAACTTGTTAACTTGTCAACTGTATTGAGATATTTGATCAAGGATGTGCAGGAGCAAAAATCAAAAAGCAGCCACGAGTAGTTCTCCGATACTCAAGCAATCGCAGTGCGTTCCTCCGTGTTCACAAAGATACTAGAATTAGTCTCCTCCTGAGCCAAGGCTGGGTCCTTGAACAATTGGCGAGTAAGGTTTTCATGACTCTGTGACCCACGAGAATTTTTTTGGTCATGGTTACTTTTCAAGAAGCGCTTGTAATAGACGAAGCCTGTCAAATGAAGAAGACCAAATAATGGAACGAGAAGTGAAGTTTTTTTTTTCAACACAATATTTCAACCCCGAAGCAAGGTGAAGCTATAGCTGAAATTCTGTGACGAGTTGCATTGAAGCCTCCTCAATCAATTATGTTGCTATCTATAAACCTGCTGAAGCGATCAAAAAGAATCAGACCCCGCGTATCTGTCAAAGTAAAAATTCAAATGTTTGAAGAAAGTCCAACTACTGAAGATGAAGTTGTACCTGTAGAAGATTCCTATGTACATCTTGTAGTCAAGTCGTGAAGAGATCGAGGAAAGAAAAGAAATCCAATGTCAAAAAGGAGTTTGAAGAGACAAGAAAGCAATAACAAAGGGGGAGATTGTTGGGACATAATTTAGTTGTTTATGATTTGTATTTAGAAGGTTTCGTAGTTCTCGGTTTAGGATAGAGAATACTGAGTTCTCGGTGGACTTGGACTGAAATCACCAAGTAATTTCGGTGCGCTTTTTGGCTGGGCTAAGGATTTTGGTGGGCTCGTGATTAGGTTTAGTATATAATGTGTTTTAGCCGTGAGTTTTTAGTGTTGGTGGATTAATGTGTTAGACGTGAATAGTGAGAGAGAGAGAGAGATCGATCATAGAGAATCTTATGTACCAGTCAATTTGTGAATCAATTGAGTGCATTGAAGGTTAAACGTGTTCTTATTTGTCATTGTTAAATTGTTTTGGATTCTTTACTTGATTATCCGTAATTAATCGAGTAATCATATTGATACCGTGTTAGATCATAGTTTGGGACTTACAGAAGTATATAACTATAAGTAATTATTTATAAAATATAGAATCCATTATAAGTAATGGTATATGGAATGTAGGTCAGGGGAAGAAGGAGGATCTCTGAGTGCTACATTGTGTTTGTGTTTACCTACTTGTACTTAGCAGGTGAGTTCTTCACTACACTGTGTGGAAGTTGTACATCCTTTGCTGTAAATCGTGTGTGATGTTAAGATGTAAAGGAGTAGTACTAGGCTACGGGAAGGTCTAGTAGATATGGTTGTGTACCATGATTGAGCTGAGTGCCATGATCATTTTGTACTATGTAGGTATGTGGTGTACCATGATTGAGATGAGTGCCATGATCATGTTGTACTATATAGGTATGTGGTGTACCATGATTGAGCTGAGTGCCATGATCATGTTGTACTATGTAGGTATGTGGTGTACCATGATTAATCTGAGTGCCATGATCATGTGTACTATGTAGTTATGTTGAATACCATGCTTGAGCTGAGTGCCATGATCATGTTGTATTCTGTAGTGACGTTATGTACCATGGTTGAGCTGAGTGTCATGATCATGTTGTACTCTATAGTGATGTTGAGTACCATGGTTGAGTTGAGTGCCATGATCATGTTGTATGTTGTAGGACATGTTGTGTGTCTTATTTGTGATGTGTGCCTTACTATGTTGTATGCCTATGTTAGGTGTAAAGTATGTGTGATTGATATGTTGTGTTGTGTTGAATTCACTAAGCATTGTGCTTACGTTTTCCTTCTTAAACTACTATTTTCGGGTGGTTCGGGTATGTAGGATGGCAAGGCTTGACGTGTACACACTGCTGTCGCTTCTTTGGAGTTTTGTGTTTATGATTTTTGTTAGCTAGACTTTGTTTCCGTTATGGATGTTTTAGAATTAATAATAATGTGGTTTTGTTTAATCAAAATGTTTTAAATATAAATTTTAAGTTTACCCTAAATTTTGGGATGTTACAAGTTGGTTCCAGAGCACAGCTTGAGTGAATCAGGCTCACTTCTGTGGTTTGATCTCAAGTTTGAGGCTCAAGAGTTTTCTTAAAAAATGTTTTTATAAAGAACGGGGATTAAATAACGGTGTATTGATGGCACAATGTGTATTGGTAGCAGACGCCAGTGGGAACAATGTTTAAGTATTTAGTTTACATTGTTGCTTTCTAGAATATAAGATGTATGTATGCTAGAGTGCTTGCTAGAAAGAATATTGTTAATGTTGTGATTTTTATGCTATTGGCTTTTGGAATGTATGCTAGTGTTGATTAGTTGCTTTGTGAATGCCATTAGAGTTATCTAGAGTAGGAATTGAATAGCCTTAGAATGCCTGATCTAGCCTTATTACATGTTTCTTGTTTTGTTGTTGCCTTAGGGTAGGGATCTTTTATTCGAATGTCTATTTGATTGTATGATGTATATGATTGTGTATTTATGAGACGACTCATCACCGCTACAGGAAATCCATCTTTCTAACGTCCTAGTTTTTATAATCAATTTAAAAACTTTAAGAAAAGATTTTCATTAAATAATCGACATATTTTTCATTTATATAACCTCAAAATATAAACATTATTTAAATCATTTAAAATTCTCAAACTAAAAATCTTTCATTCATCCAAACTCATTTAATATCAAACAATTCTACCAACAACGGAAGTCAAATCCAATTACAGTCAAAACCAAAACATAAATCTCCAACAGAAGCTGCCCTAGTGTGTACACATCATGCATTGCCATCTACCATATCTGAAGAACCTGAAACAATGATTTAATAGGGAAAGGGTAAGCACACCGCTTAGTGAATTAAATACATACACATCATATCCATCACTGTAAGTCCCAAATCACCTTAGATCTACTTGGTATCAATGAAATCACTCGAGAGTGCGGAATCCAAACGAGTGATCAATCCAAAACAGATAAGAATGTAGAACATGGATTACTACAAACCTTCAATGCACTCTATTAAGATTAACAGACGGGTACATAAGGTTCTTGTGATCGATGAACAATTACATTCTCTCTCTAAAGCTCCCATTCGATCGCACACAACGCTTAACCTATAAATGACTAACAAAAAGGTATTTATACCTAACCTAGCAACAAGGTCATCACGAACGAGATCGAGGGGATTTCAGTCCCAGACAAAAATCATCTATCAGGCCCAAAATGTCTTCCTTTTAGCACATAAACTCTTGGATTTGGTCCGATTAAATGCAAAGATTAAACCAACATATTTATGGCCTAACAATCACACATGCTCTACCCCTGTCATAGGTACACAACACAATAAAAGCACACAACACAACAAGGCACACAACACAACTACTAATCACAGTACAACTACAGCACATAACATTATCATGGCACCTAACTAGATCATGTTCTGCAGCACAACTATGGCACCGAACTCATCATGACACCCCGCTCCATGATGTCACCCAACTCAATGATTCCACTCAACACACTCACAGAACACAACACATCATGGCACGCAACTCAATAATGGCACCCTGCTCCATGACGGAACACAGCTCATGATGTCACTCCCACATTCACACACCTACTAGAAATCCGTATGGCATGTTACTACACACCTACATCATAAACATCACACATGAACTACAGTAAAGGATGTACAACTTCCACATAATGTAGTGATGAACTCACCTCAAAACAGCACCAACAACAATCCACACGTAACTCTTGCAAGTCCCACCGAGCTCCACTCGAGAACCTTATAATCCTATAAGGCATTTTAAGTTAATTACTTCCAAGTATACTCACTAGCATTACTATAAATAGATACTTATAGCTTTACTTATAATTTAAATGTTTATAACCCAAAACAACACAACAATCACCAAAAATGGAACTTGATAGCAAAGTTGAATTCTATCCCACTTGTAAGATTTGCAATATTCAACCAAGGAGAGGTTCAATATAAAATCTTAGAAACATCATGAAAACACTAGACCCAAGTACAAGATCATAGGCTTGACCCCAATTCATTTTCATTCACCAATAAGAAATTGTAAATCCACAAAGTTTCCTAACCTAATCTGTTCACTCATAGGATCACACTTCAAAGGTACAACCGGCGAATAAAATTGACACAAATTTAAGTTCTAATTTTTGGTGTGACTAAATTAGACCCATATACCGAACATTTCCCATTCGTGTTGTCCTTAAACGATTTTTGTACATTTGATTATGAATTTATCAACCCAGTATTCATTGTACAACACAGCCTTTGAAAAGTTAGTGAATATTACAATATTCACCTAATCTAGGTCTTGGAATAGACCAAGGCCTTCTGGACCAAGAAACCACACACAATTACCAATCAAGAAATGTAAGGATCACTAAAAATTATGAAACCTATGATTTCATACGAAATTTACAATATGACATACAAAACATTGAAAAGTGCAAAGGTCCAAAATCAATGCTAGGGTTTAGGGTTTCAACTCCTAAACCCAATAAGTACACTAATTAAGACCTTTGAGTTCTTAAACAGAGCCAAAACATGCTTTAATCAGAATACTGTTGGAAATATATGTTCATGTAATAGTTTTCAAAACCTTTGAGTTGCAATGGAAGCATAAAATCATTAACATCAATTTTCTTTCCAGAGGATCAATACTATATGCATGAGAAGATAAACATAAAAACAACCATAGTAAAAGTTCAAGATCATAACCTTTGTTATTGAGGTTGATATGGATGACTTGGAAGATGGCTAGGAACCAAAATATACTCCCTCTATAGTTGATCCACCAACAAGCTTGGCAACACTAAGAAGATGCTAGTCTTAACTTGCAAAATTTCACCCTTTTTACTCCTTGATATTGAATCCGAATTTCACTAGGAGAAAGGGAATTATATGAGTGTATTCTAACAACTAGAACCAACTATATTTTGTATGTTATCATACATAAATTTGTCCAAGTCAACCACTAACAACAAATGCACACATACCACTCTTTTAAGAGCTATGGGTCACAAAACCCATAGTCAAAGTTGGGAACTCAATGGAATATGTCTAAAACATGTAGGAACATGCCAACACCACTTCCTTGGGGAGTGGTGGACGAGATTATTCCCTTGGGAAGAGAAAAATCTCTATGTTTTATTATTTATAACATATTTGTTCCAAACTTTTATAAATAATAAACTTCCAATTTCCAATTTAACTCCTTTGTTTATTCACACACACACACATACACACACACATATGTGTGTGTATATATATATATATATATATATATATATATATATATATATATATATATATTCATAAAATATAAATATTTATACATTTATACATACATTTGAAATTTATTTTAACACTTAAAATAAAAAAAGGGTTAAATACTTATCATTTAAACCATCTAACAATTAAATGATAATATACACACTCAAATTAATTCATCTCACATGAATTAAAAAATAATTATTATTTCCATAAAATAATAATACTCAAAACAAATTGCAAGTATTATATCATTTGATAATAAATCAAATTCATCATATCAAACGATCAAATTAGTGTCTAACTTGTTATTGGTGTGACCCTATAGGATCATTTCATGATCATCCTTGGGTATATAGAACTAACAATCTCCCACTTGCACAAGGTTGCATCATAGATTGATACAGACAATGGTGAAAGTCTAGCAACCTTCCACTGCCCCTAAAGACATATGACGAAGTGCCATTCAACAACATCCAATTCTTCAAAGCTCAAGGCTCTAATTGATGTACGATGTTATGTATCAGTTATCCCTTTGTCACAGATATCATGTTAAACATGAGACATGGATACACAATTATTCTCATTTATGTTCAACTTTTGATAAGGCGCCTTAGATGTCTATCTCTCAACACATAAGAGGAACAAATCCCTTCTTGATTACATATGCATCTCATGTAGTTCATACTATACCTGATAATGGTCTTAATAGCTGCGTATTATTTCAAGAACAGCGTTTAACCATATCTAAGAATAGTATTCCCCACACTTGAGTCCCAAATATGCATCTCAGGTCTAAGGATATCAATATACTAATTTTATTCAAGAATTACTTATGGCAACGATCCATGAAGTATTCTTGAAGTGGGTCAAGTCCAATACTTGTTCACTAACAAGTACCTATGAATTTGGTTGCAACACTTTGCTACTTTTACCCGTAAAAGTCAACCAATCCAATTCATATTAGTCTTACTTCATAATTGCTCCCACAACTATGATCGACTATGGACATTTAGAATAATTAGATTATTCAAGGATTAAACATGCTAATATAGAACACAACAATTATTAAATAAAAGAATCATATCACATATGTATTATTTTAGTTTCAATAATTGATGTTTACTATGTTCCAAATAACCAAATGCTAAATACAAATCAAATCCCATCTACTAGAATAACGAAGTCCTAGACCTCAAGCATGATACTTCATGATTAACTTACATAAGGGACTTCGAGAATTGGTCTGTCAAACTTTGATTTGTGTGAACATTGTGAATACATCTTTCTCTTTCTTTTAACCTTATTCTGAATAGAGTTAAAATTTAAAGAATAAATGCTTGGTGTATTTTATGTGTCTTAGGGTTATATTTGGCTCAAATATAATCCCTATGACACAAAAGATTTCTAGGTAATCCTAAATGGCAGGGATTAGCCTATTTACTTAATGAACCTATTTATCAAAGCATTTCAACTTTTAGTTTCTAAAACCAAATGTATTCATACTCTATATAATTTTATCCCATCACGCTTCGTTTGGAATTCCTTCCAAAACCTAGTATTTCATTAATAATGAAGACTTGGCCAACCATGGTTGAGAACGATCTCGACCCTTTTGAAGTTAACTTTGGCATAACATCTTATGTTATGGTGACTTCCATATTCCCATAGATAATGTAACATCCTAAAATGTTATTTAAATTCATCTGATGACTTCTTTTTCATATTATTGATATGATATTGTCATACTCATTATGACATATTCGAGCCAATGCATGTGTACATATGTATGATGGGTTTTAATTGTATAAGCAAATGCAATTCCATCTTATATGTATATAGCTCAGCCTTCATATAATATTGGTACATTGTCAATATGATACTATATTATATTTATAAGAATGCACTTTAGATTCTACTATCTCGAACATTTCAAGATTATATCAATAAATGCAACTTGACTTACTTTTATAAGTAAACTATATATATCTCCATAGATATCATATTCCAAGAATATGAGTAATACTCTCCCACTAGCCCTTACGCTATCATAAAGAGGATACTTCCAAAGTCCCACAAATACATTCCAAAACAAGTATGTTTATTACATACTAAACTATGAATCTTATTGTCCTCATAATAACTTTTATGTGAACATAAAAAAAATTACTTCCAATAAATTGCCTTGAATATATATTCCAAAAATAAGTATGTCTTTCACATATTAAACTAAGAATAATAATATCCACCCACTTGCTTCTATGTTAACACAAGTTTCTTTACTTTTAATTAAATCAAAATATTTGATCAAAGTAAAATCTAATTGAGATGCTCACTATAATCCATGAATGGATTTCACCTTAATGTTTGCAGTTTTTAAACCACTTTGTCAGATACAAAATCCGACTTACCAGTATTGTAATTTGACCATTTCATCGGAACTTTAGGTATCATTCCTCATTGGTCATGAGAAAGGTAAATTTACTTTTTTGTTTCCAAGACCTTACAAACGTATGGTGTTTTAATAAGCACTTGATCAAATAATTGATGACACTTTTGCTACATGGTATAGAAAACCATTTGTCAGATTCAGAATATAATCTAGCAATTTTGTGTCCTATCAAGATTTGATCAATCTCAATCAGTTATGTTCAACAATCTTTTGTCAATAACTTGCTTTAATATTACATAGAGTTTTGTGACTCTTGAACTTTCAACTTTCGCTCCCACTAAGCTCGACAATTAGAAACGTCTTTCTAAAGGTCTTGGCTTCTTCAGATAATAAACATTTTATTGTTAGTGGGATTGTAGAATTGACATCCTGAACAGTTTTAGGATATTCTACAAATGTTTAATGAAGTAAACCTTGAAGTTTTATATCCTACATAAACTCTAGTGTACCTTTAAATAAGACAAGTATGAAACAACTTTCATATGAGTTATTTTAAGGCATCTTGTTTACTAGTCTTACTGACCTTACATATTGTATGTTTGACAGTAAGTGACGCATAGTTCAATAACTATTTGGGAAGTATATAACCATATATCATAGCCAGAAATGTATCCAATAGGATTCATTTCCTTTTCTTAGACACAATTCTATCTTATTGCACAACCCATCAAATGAGTAGTGAGACAATCTCACAATTACCAAGATAATATAAGAATTTATTCTTGTTGTGAAGGTCTTAATTGGTTCTAATAGTGTTGATTCTACAACTTCACTTTGAGACAATCTTACTTGAGTTGTTCGATTTTAAAACATGTGGTATTGCCTATGACTAAAGGTTAGGTGAATATGTCTTTGAGGTTGGTATATGCAATTGATGTTTACATGACTTAGTTGAATATGTCTTAAAGAGACTTTATTCAAATCACATTTGATTCTAATGATGATTATAGTATGTATATATGTAGAACCAATTTTTGAGGCCAATGAGACTTGCTTCATTGTTCCACTGAAAGACACAGTGCAACAAATCATTTTCGTATATGAATATAATCGTCTTATAACATGATCAAGCAAACTCATTTTCATCAAAATATGCAATTGAACAATGATACATTTATTCAAACTAAAATTAAAACTTTCATCGCTCATAGCAATTATTGATTTACAAAACAAGAACTTATGTTCTAAACATAAACTTAATTTCCAAGCCTCACAACTTTTGCTTGATCTTAGGGAATTTTCTTGGTCATCTTCACTTGCTTCCATCTCCTTGTTCACATTGGTTTTTCAAAATGAACTTGTTAAGGTCGAAACTCTTTGTGCAATTCGGTTTCCAGTGTTCGACTGTCTTACATATATCACATATGATTTGTCTAGGAGTGTCTCTTTCATAGTCCACTAGCATCCGATGCAAGTCATCTATGGAAATCTTAGCGAGATTAATCTCTCTTAGAAATAGAAAACCATTGAAGAAAGGTGTCAATGACTTGAGGATGAGGCTCATTGCTATGAAATGATCCATTGGATGACCAATGTCTCGTAAAGCATCCAAATGCTTGCTCATCCTTAAGATGTGTGTGTTCACATCTTCCTCTTCCTTCATCTTGGTCCGTCAAAAGGCTAGAGTGATTGTAATGAGGTTACTCAATCCTTTTACCATTTCATACCTCGAGGTTAAGTAGAGCCGTAACTCCATGCTTAGGCTAGGACTCATGTTTTCCAACATATAAAGTGCTACCATAAAAGAATCATCATAATGTTTCTTCCAAGCATAATGGTCTATGGATTGGTTGATAGGGGGTTCTTTAGGAATTGGTTGATTTATTACATATAGTAATCCATCTCTTCTAAGTACATTCTTCAAGGCACTTAGCCAAAAAGACATGTTATAGAAGTTTAACATGACCCCAAAGTAATCCCCAATATGAGGTCCTGTGTATAGGTTTATTGGGTTTTCTGCCATCTACAAGCATTAAAAAATCAATTTAGTATTCTAATTCTTTAATAACTAATACCCTTTATGTTTCCAAAACATTAATTATTAAAGGCTATAATCCAAGTTGTAATACAAGCAAACTGTTAGGTTACCTTTGATCCCATCTATGCCTCGGTTTTCTAATGCTTAGGTGAGCTTTATCACAAAAGATACACGAATAAATCATCCTACTTAAAACAACAAGTAGAATTGACAAACAATAATGGTTAGGTGACCTTTATCCCATCAATGTTGCAAAACTACCTCTAGTATCACAAGACAAATCCAAATGGTTAGGTGACCTTTATCCCACAAGGGTGTACAAGTGATACGTGAGTGTCTTTTAAAAGGATGGCATGGGTTTGTATTTCGTAAAAGGGATTTGTATGTTTTACAATTCTAGTTTTTGAAAAACATATGGTATCATGTAGATTGCATGCATTCAATGAACATGGTACCATTTTTAGAAACTCTTATTTCTTATCAATTGGTTCCTTAAGTTAAAAAATCTCCATTTTATTAACTTCTTGTTTGTGGTCAAAATTGCAACTTAATCTTATTAATTAAGTTTGGGTTTGAGCACATACATGAGAACCAATTTTAATCTGTAAATAATTACCAATATTACTTAGGTTTTTAGAGTTTGTGTAAATGTATAAAATCTCCTGTTTTAATTCATTTGATCATTTTTCAAAATCTTGACATTTATAGGTTTTTATAACAAAATCCATTTTAGAAAAACCAATTTTAGCACATCTTATGTTATATATGTCAATTTGAAAAATACAAACTCCTTGATGATTATGTTTAATTATCTAGGTTGTTTAGCAAAATAATAAAACATTTAATCATCACATGCATTTAATCATCACATGCACGCATGGGTGCATAAACACAAGCCAACTATTTGATAATTCATGTGAGCCATACATGAAATATCAAGTCCATTCCTAGGGACAAAATGGGACAAAAAACTCAACCAAATGATTTCTGATTAAGCTATAAATTCATCAATCTTCGTATATCATCAAATGACACTTGAACCACCCTTCCTTGACACCATGGCATGAGGTTAAGAATTTTTTTTTGTGTGCCAAATCAGATCCGATAGCAGCAGCCCTTAACAGGGGGGGTTTTGGAGCTTTCTTGACTTCATTCTTGATGATAATGATGCACATTCTTGCCAAAACTACTTGTATATACTAGATATTATAGTTAGTAACAAGTATAGCATCAAAACATCAAGATATGAATTTCTTTTGGGCCCCAAAACAGATTCAAAATCCACAACAGCATGGCAGGAAAATCAGGAGGTTTTGAGACCTTTTTTCATTCCTTTCTTGGTCATATTGATGCTAACACTTGCCAAAACTTTAATTTTATGTTAAATATAAAAGTTAATAACAAGTATAGCACCAAAACAACAATGAATGAATTTATTTTTGTGCCCCAACAATGGTCCGAAAATATATAGCTCATGGCAGAATTTTCTGTTGCTATTTTGGTGTTGCTTCTCTTGGTTCTTGCTCTTGCTCCTTCTCCTGTTACATTTTGTGGAAGATATAAACGAATACAACTATTCTAATACTTATAAAATTAATAAAAGAAGGAAATAACTAGTTATTATTACAAACCATTTGAATAAAAGATTAGATTTCAACCGAATCGAATTTAAACACAAAATATGCAACACATGGTCCTTGGCTTGTTTATGCACCATTTATTCACATAAAATCATAAGAAAATCAACACTTTGTTTTTTAAGGAAACAATTATGTGACCAAATGCATGCAAACATAATTTTTAATTTGTTACATAAAATCGTAGAATTTATATATGCATGTTGCCAAAGAAGCCATGCATGAACATTGCATTCAAGAAGATGAACATTCATGGCTTCAAAAAACCAAGTTTATCGAAATAAACTTATTATCTAAACATGTAATATAGCTATGGCTCTGATACCAATTGTTGGAAATCAATGTTCATGTAATAGTTTTCAAAACCTTTGAGTTGCAAAGGAACCATAAAGTTATGAACATGAATTTTCTTTCCAGAGGATCAAAACTATATGCATGAGAAGATAAACATAAAAACAACCATAGTAAAAGTTCAAGATCGTAACCTTTGTTCTTGAGGTTGATATGGATGACTTGGAAGATGGCTAGGAACCAAAATAGACTCCCTCTATAGTTGATCCACCAACAAGCTTGGCATCACTAAGAAGATGCTAGTCTTAACTTGCAAAATTTCACCCTTTTTGCTCCTTGATATTGAATCCGAATTTCACTAGGAGAAAGGGAATTATATGAGTGTATTCTAACAATTAGAACCAACTATATTCTGTATGTTATCATGCATAAATTTGTCCAAGTCAAGCACTAAAAACAAATGCACACATACCACTCTTTTAAGAGCTCTAGGATCACCAAACCCATAATCAAAGTTAGGAACTCAATGGAATATGTCTAAAACATGTAGAAACATGCCAACACCACTTCCTCGGGGAGTGGTGGACGAGATTACTCCCTTGGGAAGAGAAAAATCTCTAAGTTTTATTATTTATAACATATTTGTTCCAAACTTTTATAAATAATAAACTTCCAATTTCCAATTTAACTCCTTTATTTATTCATATATATATATATATATATATATATATATATATATATATATATATATATATATATATATATATATATATATATATATATATATATATATATATATATATATATGTTCATAAAATATAAATATTTATACATTTATACATACATATGAAATTTATTTTAACACTTAAAATAAGAAAAGGGTTAAATACTTATCATTTAAACCATCTAACAATTAAATGATATCAATGATCATATACACACTCAAATTAATTCATCTCACATGAATTAAAATTTAGAATAATTATTATTTTCATAAAATAATAATACTCAAAACAAATTGCAAGTATTATATCATTTGATAATAAATCAAATACATAATATCAAATGATCAAATTGATGTCTAACTTGTTATTAGTGTGACCCTATAGGATCATATGTTATTAGCAATATCATTTCATGATCATCCTTGGGCATATAGAACTAACAAATACATAGGGTGGGATAAGATCATTTGAGCCGTACACATCAACAAAAGTCACATACACACACAATGTTGTGCATATGTGAGAATTTGGCTACACGAGAAACCACCCCAGGAACACACGATAGGTGCTTGAAATAAACATCTTAATCATTACGAGTCAGATACAAGTCATTTTAGAGAAACAAGAACACACACACACCACGATGGGTGTGTGGTGGTGATGATAGATTTTGCTTGAAAGAAAGAAGAAAAAGAAAGATGGAAGCAAGAGATGGGTTACAGCTGCTGCTGTAGTGGTTTTCTTGGCAAAATTCCAAACCGATATGCAGTAGTGGTTTTCTTGGCAAAATTCCAAACCGAGAACAAGAGGATGGAGGGAAGTAAGAGATAGGTTACAGCTGTTGCTGCTGCTGTTGCTGTTGTTGTTGTTGTTGTTGTTGTTGTTGTTGCTGCTGCTGCTGCTGTTGTTGTTGCTGTTGTTGTTGTTGTTGTTGTTGTTGTTATAAAATAATAACTCGCACATACATTACGACGTTCCAAAAACGGGGCTTTACAACCCTCCCCCACTTATAAGAATTTTGTCCCCGAAATTCACCTCTAACGTCTCTCAGTTAATACGTCACTATCCTTCGTACGATGTTTAGATTTGAAACGGCTCCTCCTTACCCCAACATATAAGGATCCAATGCCTCCTTACACACAACATCTCATGAATCAACATATCGATGCTGTAGTTGATAGCTGTCAATGAAGGCGAACTCAGCCAATGGGAAGTAAACATCCCAACCACCCCCCTAACGCCCAAAACACTTATACATGAAACTTGATAAGCCCACTTCATTCTTCTCCACCAATACTTCTTCTGTCAGATCGTTGCACATCACAATAATCAATATTCTACACCACTATGTACATTGAGTCATGCTCCGCTGCTCAGCACTCCGCGCGCATACTCTATACGTCGAGCCATGCGTATCCGCTCAGTGCGTCATGCCGGACATTCCCGCTCTGTACCACGTTGCTTAGTACGTCGAGTCAATAACATCTACATACTAGACCTAGACCCGTCTAGTACTAACTACACACCAACACCCCTAGAATCTCACTCCTGCTCGCAGCATGTCATGACGTGTATGAATACAGTCTTACCGTTTAAACACCTTCTTTCACCGAAAATGACCAGTTCTCCTCCCCTTGGGTTCAAACCCGATCCTACTACTGAACACAGTCTTGCCGTTTAAACACCTTCTTTCACCTTCAACTTCTTGGGAGAATAAATACTAAGTCCACGTTACCAACCAAGCAACTCGCATCGAATCTAAATACCATCCACTATATGTATATTGACGATGTAAAGACATTTACATCAACCATCGTATGCTGGTCATCATCCGCTAGCCACTCTAACCGTCACCGATACCTCCTCGGTCGTCAGTCGTAAAGCTCAACCACACGTCCTCTCAGCCCCTTCGTAAATTGTTCTTGCATCACATGACCACTCCTTCATTTATGCCATCTATGTGAATTTCCCTGTCATCTGAGAAACAGACTATATTGTCTACTCCAAGGCCGAAAACTTACAGGAATTTGCTCCATTATTACTTGTGGCACGTATTGCCTTCGAAACCGCGTCATGAAATCCTCCCAGGTTAACGCCTCGACCTGCTCTGTAGTCACATACGTGGCCTTAAGTCCCCACCTTTCCTTCGCGTCCCCAGCCATCTAGGGAACCGCTAGTGTGAAATATGCTCTCGACATCATATTTCAAACGCATGCTAATAATGGGGTCTGCCTCCCCGAGTGACTGAAATGGTAGTAATTCGTTCCTCCGACATGTCCCTCTACTCATCTCTAATCCCTATAATGTACCCGAGATTCCTCCCAAGTTGCCTACGACTTCTCTATCGCCATCAGAGCCTGAATCTCCTAAGTACTCAAACCAGCACCCTAATTATTCGAACTAAACCTCATGATCACCATTCAACAATCAAATGGAGAAAGGTTTACCACATCACACTAGAATTTAGGTCAACTATGCTAGACACTCATACACTCAGCTCCTTGGATTATTCGTGACCAATTCCCGAATCGAATGCGGATCCTATGCTTTCGATAGTAGGAGCTCTACTACTATCTTGCACACCTATCCATGTCCGTTTCGAGACCCATCCCGAAATCCCCAATTCGCTTCTCACTGTGAGTATAAAAAATAATAGATCGAAGATTCAATATGCGGAATAATAATAAACAAGATCAAGATACGAAGAACAGTAGTCGAATGATTGTATTAAACTCTCAAGCACAATTCAAAGAGAACTATTATGTATGAGAGCCGTGAACAAATATTTCAAAAACGTTAATCCTAATTAGGGTATGTGCATGCTATAAATAGTCTAAGCTAATTATTGAATAGACAGGCTCACCCATTAAATAAACGACTAATCTATAGGAAAAATATCATGCGCAATTGACTCAATCAATAAATGACCTAAAAATCTCCCCCTTTGAGTCAAAATGCGAAGGAGTAACATTACTCTTCAGTCTTCGGTTCTGAACCTGTCATCTTGAACACCATAGGCATTACTTTCTGAATCACCTTTCGGAAGGCCAAGTACCAATTAATCATATCTGAAAAGCACTTCTTGTCTGGTACTAAGTTGTTCACATTTTTGTTGACGATATAGTGAATGTGCTCCAAGGTAACCGTTCGATACAGATGCTTGTAAAGCAAGTAGAACATCTTCTTGTGAACCGTAGCTCCTTCCTTAGAAGAATAGGCGACGCTCCAAGGATCATTTTCTATCACTCCAATCTTTCGTTTCTAGGATCGGAAGGTGGTTTTTCAGCTTTAACCAACGGATTGGTATTCAGGAGTGTAGCAACTTCAGCATCAAGTTTCGCAACCTCATGAATATAACAAATGATTATTCTCCAGAGGTGTTCGATAATGGGCTCCTGTTCCAATGGTTTTCTCGACAGAATGTTAAACATGGAAATCCAATCAAATGGATTCATGAATGGCAAATCTGCCAGAGAGAATTCATCCTTTTTCTTCTTATCGCCCCTGAGTGCCTTGAATTCAGCATTCTTGAAGGGAATAGTCATTTCGGGAAGCCTGGGAGCCAGCCCAATTATTTTCTTTAAACTCCATGATATGTACTGAGGCTTGGACTGCTTAAGATAGAAGGTGAAGAGCTTGTCATTAACACTGGGGTCGTAATTAGGAGCATTTACAATTTCTTCGAAGCATCGAAACAAAAATACCCATGGAGTATTCGGAAAATCAAACTGAGAGTCCACTACGTTGTCAACGTCAAATGAACAAACTGGCACCAGCCAATAGACCTTAGGCTCTTCGATCGCCTCATTCTTCATTCTTCTAAAGAACCAATCAAGGAAGAGGGCTTTACGGGCTTCCAGTGTTTTCGCAACATCCCGATCCACTGCTTCTTTAGCATCAAGGTCCTCCGAAACTTATCCAAATCATTAAGCTCTTTTTCTCTATTTCTTGAGCTGTTATTTCTGCATCGGTAAGCTCTGGTTCTTCATCTTCATCGTCGGCCCTGATCTTTTTGCCTTTTCGCTTTGAAGGACTAGAAGGTTTGGCAGTTTCACCAGTGGACCAGCCAAATTTCTTTGTCTGGTGCTTCTCATCAGCAGACTTTTCAGTCTCTGGTTCCGTTACTGTGTTGACTTTTGTAATTTTGGGCTTGGACGGATTTTCCTCGTCTCCCCTTGTTTTGGAGTGGCTTCGCCTTTTGAAACACCCTTAATTGTACTCAGCAGGTTGAGAATGGGATGGAGCTTATTGGTGAGATGATGACGAACATCGGGTGTGAGAATCGAATCACCATCTTTGACTAGGCGACGTAAATACGAGTCAGCATCAGAAACACAGCGTTTGATGGCTGTGTTCTGAGCAGTTACAGTGGCCTATTTCTCCAAAGTATGCTTGAGGTTGTCCTTGAGAATCTTTATCCGGTTCTTCTTTGCAGCGAGTTTATCCGTGACTTCATTTTCCATGGCAAGGTCATTTCAGAGTTGTTCAACTTTTTCATTGAGTGAAGAATCGAGATCAAAATTATCCTTCTTTAATTCATTACGAAGGACAGAGAGTGCCTCCTTCTCTGCCTTTAGAGAGTCTCCGAACCCACCAATCACCTTGTTCATCGAGGCAGTGTTTGTATCATGAGCGGTCCGGAAATCCTTGACGAATGTAGAAACTTCTGCTTTTAGTTTTTCGACAGTTTCAGTCGATACCGTCATTCGCTTTTCGGAATCTTCAATGACCTTGGGAAGTCCTTCAAGCACTTTTGCGTTGTCGTTTATCAAGGTCTCTACCGTGGTCTTGTGAGTATCCAACTGGGATTGGCAGTCGGAAGAAGTTAAGGTCTTCAAGGATTCAAGAAGTGAATCAAATTTCCCAGTCAGCTCTTTAAATTAACCCTTCGTCATCGGAGCGTTGTCTTCATTACCGTGAAATCGAACATTGAAGGGAGACTCAAAATAACCAGTAAGATCATCACGTTCATCGTTGTATAGGATGTCTTCTTCATTAGGAGGAGTAGGAGATGTATGTTTTTGTGAGTTCTTTCGGGATGGGGAAGGAGAGTTTTTAGAAGTGGGTTTCGGTGAATTTTTCGGAGATGGGGAAGGTGTGTTTTTGGGAGTGGGTTTTGGTGAATGTTTCGAAGCAGGATTAGGTAGAGGAGAGGGTGGATTCTGACCTGTGTTGCTTGTGTCTTCCTCTTCTTCATTTTCTCCCTGATTGGCTTTCAAAATTCCGGATTGAGTCTGGTCTTCTGATTCTTCACCTTCCGAAACGCGAGTCAGAGATTGTGCTTTCTTAGGCTTTTTTCGAGATTTAGCTGGCTTGATCGTATCGGAAGTCGAGCCCTTCCCTTTTTGTTTTCCCGCCTTCCTTGGGTTTTCCACCTTGTCGAAGGCCTCTTGAACATGAGGTGGGATATATCGGATCCCAGAGGGAGGCAGTAAGCGGTAAGCTTCAACACACCCAACACCTAGTGGCACTCGGTTCGTCATTTCCTCAAGGATGGAACCGATGAATGCGAAATTCTTCTGTTCCATCGTAACGAATGTACCTGTGGAAAGAGTTGGAATTTCAGCCATGAATGCGAAATTCTTCATGAAGTCTTGCATAATGTGAACTTTATGCTGAGTGATTGCCCGATGAACAATAATTGATCAGAAGCGAGCACAGGATATCTCAGAGTGTTTAGTCTTGGAGGTTAAACTTTCAACGAATTGTTTCTATAAAATCGAATCATAATCTAGCTTCAAATCGTGATAAACACCATACATAATGGTGTAAAACAGCCTGCTAGCACTATCTGTTCTAGTAACTCATGCAGAAAAACTCTTGAAGAGTATTGTGAAGAAGGCATTCCAGTAGGGAGGAAGGGCCGACTTCATGAATCTGGATAATAAGCCAATATCTCCTTGGTAGCCCATCTGGAAAAATAGTTTCTGCAAAACCACTGGTTGAATAGAATCTGGATCGACCAAGTCTGTTGTTTCAGTAAACCCTAGCAATTTGCAGAATCGAGATTTTGAGATAATAGATTTGTTCAAAGCAACCTGAAACTGAATGACTTTGTCTTTCTTGATGTAGATGGCAGAGGCGTAGGCGGAGGAGAGATGAACCAGGGGAACAAATGCTGATTTTGTCAAGGTCCCAGAGATCCTTGAATACTTTAAACACTCGATCATCGGACGAAGAGTTTCATTGTAGCGAGAAGAATCAAGGTCAATAATCATGTTTTGGTTTTGCTTGATTTTCAACATGATAGTCATCCCAGAGTGCTCATTGAAAGAATAAGATTTCGTCATTGTTGAAGCTTGAAGAATGAGGAACAGGAGAGAGAGATGGAGGGTTTGCTGAGAGAAGTATGAAAACAGTAGAGAGAGAGCAAACCCTCAAATTCCCTTTATATGTTTGGGAATTAATGGGAGGAAAGAGAAAATCCCAAAAATCTCGTTTCAGTTTCCCACATATCTCGCATGTTTATTGGACATTTCCCCCAAAAGCGTCATGTCAGACGCGTGAGAGTAGTGAATACAGCGATTATGATGATGCTGTAACGAATACGCGTGGATGATGTCAATGTGTTCAAATAGTCCCGCGTTTTCAAACTTTATCTCCAAGAAACCACTTATATCGATGAGTCAGCATTTATAGATTTGAAAACGCCACAAGAGATGTTTTTGCAAGGAAACCAGAGTTAGAAAAATCAGAATTGATTTTTGTGCAAGAGTGTGCCAAAGAAAAGAAATAAATCAATTTAAATATCTGGGACACTGTGATGTCGAAATTGACATGAAAGCAGATGGATCCCGGGCAACGATCTCTTCCTTCGAAATCAAGAGAGATTCGGAAGTGCTTGCGTGGTTTACCGTTGAATTATGATCACTAGGTTGTTAAGAACCTATGAAAGGCTTCTTTTAAATGTAGGTTTCATGGGTGGCTCACCTTCTTACGAATTCTGAAACTTAACATAAGTCCGAAATCGGAAGAAGTACTTGTTGACCAGTGTAGCAATTAATAACAAGTAGGTTGGATGTGTTTTAAGTAACTGTTTGTTTCAGAAATCTCTGAAAAAATAAAAAATTGGATCTTATTGGGAAGAAATGCCTTAGGTCTAGAACATCTCATTAAGATCACTCAAAAATAAAAACTTGAGATTTCACGAATTTAAGCGTCAATTCAGAGAAGGTAAATCAGAATTTTGGGTTTGACTCGCAATTATGGTAAAACCAATTTCGAGATCATGAACATAGATGTTGTGTAACCGTCAACTCTTAGTGGTAATGCTGAGAATCTTCATAAGGGTTACGTTTACATGGAAGTGAATGTGATGGAGAATAATAGAATGGTACAGAAAGGTTTGAGAGACTCATAGCTAACACACACACTTAGCACAATGGAAGTCAGGGTCGATCCACAGGACTTACGTGGTCGAGACAGGTGACAGATTACCAACTGCAGTGTCACGCTACAGTCAGAGGACCTAGTTCCTAACTTTTTCCAAAACAATCCCAAAAGAACTAAAACAATTTCAAGCAATCATTAACTAAACTAAACTACTAACTAAACCTTGTTACCTACTGAAATCAGAAGCAATCAAAGATAATCTAAACATCAAACACAATCCAATTACTCAAAAATCATTGACACGCATAAATACCGAAAAATTAAGCAATTAACATAAACCAAATGATTATCATTAACCAAATCAGATCCAACAAGTTCAAAACAGTAACCAAACTTATGACTCAATGTCAATGGTTGTCACTCCCAAAGACACTAGCCACTATCACTAACTATTTAACTAATTGAAAATTAAAGATAAAAACATGAAAATACCAAAAGATGGTTGCTGAAGCTAAATCTCGGAGTCAAATAGCCTTGGGGGTCGATTTCACACCAGGTCTTCGCTCATTTTTTCGACCTAAAAGCTTCTATTTATAGTTGCAAAAATCTCGAGACCACGCCGCGCATAAGTGGATCCTGCATCGCGCATAGGGGTTTATCCCCGTTTTATCGGAATTTGAATTCTTTCTACTACCTCATATCCGCGTCGCGCGTTGATGAATTCCGTGGCGCGTGTACGTCTTTTCCTGATTTTGCCTTGATCTTCAAACTTTTTTCAAATTGCACGCTTTTGGTCCCTGTTTTCATTATTTCTTTCCAAACAAGTGCTGGCACGAAAAGTGATAATATCACGATGTATATGATATAATTTCACTAAGAATAGGGCTCAACAACGACTAAAATATGTGATATTACTAGGCGTTCTCAAACACCCCACACTTGTGCCTTGCTTGTCCCCAAGCAAGAGAGTTTTTTAATAGATTTTAACTAGGACTCAAACAATTTTTGACTGTGTTCAGTTTTAAAGCTTATTACCTTATGAGTTAGAGTGAAATAGTTTGGGAAAACATAATCGGAATGTTCTTTGAATTTATGACTTTCTAGAGAACCCTTGATTACAAATTTTCTGTCAACAATAAAGTGTACGTACTCATTCAGATTCTAAAGGCCATAAAAGAACTATCCATGACTTTCGATGTTGTCCGTGTAATGAGCTTTCAGAAATACCATCCCAGACCAGACGATCTTAGGTGGCAAGGTGCATAAGGCCCACCCATTTTAGACCTACCGGCTTGAACAACAAACGTCACTAATTGACAGTGCCTTCCTAAATTCCAATCCTAAAACAGTCCAATCTTCTAGACTCATAAAACTCAACTTATTTGACTAAACTAATAGCATGATTACAACTACATAGTATTTCTCGAAAAATACTAATGCTATAAACAATCACAAATTATTCATTTCAAAATTACAATCTAATAAAATTTTTTGAAAAAGTTGCTAAAATTTTGAAAATCGGTCATTTCTGTAAAAATTTTAAAAAACTACTCTTTCAACCGTCCACACCCCACACTTAAAACCGTACAACGTCCCCGTAGTACAAAAAAATTATTTAGAACAAGGGAGAAAGAGTTACCCCTTTGGACGGTGGATTGCTTGGTTGGTGCTCGGTGTCACAGGTACAAATACGAACAAAAAGGTCCTCGATTTCGCATTCTGGAGTTGTAGCGCAACCGTGAACACGCCGATTGTCAAGACAAGTGGAGGGGGCACGGTGACCCCACACTTGCTTGAAACAACTCTTCCAATTTGGTATCACATGCATGACTCACAAAAAAGATTAAACACAAACAGAATAAACAATTACTAAAGGAGAAAATGTACAACATATTAACTTTATGTGTTGTGGATAACCGCGGCGCGTGATTGAAGAACGCACGTCGCGGTAATTACGAGAGTTGAAGCTACCGTCAAATGGGAAATGACCGCGTCGCACCTTATAAGGGTGCCGCGACGTGGTAATTTCAGCAGATTTGCCAAATTTCAAACACTCACAATAAGCATTCAACACAAAATCAACTAAATTTTATTACTTCCTAATGCCGCAAAAGGGCTTATTATTTTATCAAAGAACAATTAGCCTATCATTTAACTACCTTTATTAACAAAATTCAAATCTAACCTAAACTCAACAATTTGACCTAAAAAATGCAAAAACATAATTAAATCACCCCTAATTATCTGCAGTGTCGTCCTCGGGGCCTTCATACTCATCGTCTTCATCCTCCTCCATCGGTTCGTCCTCTTCTTCCTCAAGTGGTGGTTGAGGCCTTGCGATTGGATTTTCTGCCCCGTTGATGAAATTGATTAAGCACACGAAAAGCCACATTAATTGTGTGTGCGTATTCCGTGTCCTCCGATCAACTTCATTCATCGCCAATGACTGAACAATGTGTTCTCTTCCGTGGGTGGTCGATGCTCTTTGCAGTGCTTTGATTTCATCAGCAAGTACCGAGTCTCCATAGTGGCTAGAGCGAGACCTCGAGGCAAGCTGACAGTGACCCTCGACTTCTTCTTTGATGTGGATGGTTCTGACCAGAGTGTCGGAAACGGTAGGTGGTCGACGGACGTCATCCCGCCTTCCACGTAAATGATATCCTGCGAAATTGTGACGGTGGGGCTGAGTGGAATCGGAGTTGTAACCCCCAATTCGCGAGCGGTATGCTCGGACAATAATCCATACGACATTGCCAGTCGTGTCACGAAGTGCCCACCTCCCAATTGGCGATCATGTATGGAATGTTGCAAGTTTCGAGCATTCTCGTAACTGCCGACATCAGATACAACTCATGTGGTAAAACCCTTTCCTTGTCCGCACGAGGCCACAGTGTCGTAGTGATGAGGCGATGCAGCATCTTGTGTGCCGGGAGATGCATGTAGCTCTGCCGGATGGTGTTCTCGTGATACCGTGCGGACGAGATCGTGCTCCAAAAATCCCCGGGTGAAAATGAGTCGCTCATAGTACAACTTGCCCAACGATGGAAGGTCCTGAAAGCTGGTGTCTCTGACTCCTCTTCGGTATACAACTCGATGCGGTACCCGAACTCCCGCAAACTGCAATTTCGATTATGGTTTCCCAAACGGAATTGCACCGTATCCGGCGAGTCCATTCCCGTGTCTGCCTTTTCAAAGTGGTAGCTGGAGAGAAATTGCAAGAGGATTTCCCGATACACAGGCTCGGTCATGTTGAATGCATTTTCGAGGGCCCGACATATGTAGGTTAGTGCCCCCTCTTCATATCCTCCCTGGACTAGCCAGTCCTGAAGGTGCTCTAGTATCCCAGATTCCTGGGTCAACTGCCAGTTGACCGTTCGTGCCAGAAGAACGCATTTATGGCGATAGATACCTCGTCTGTTGTATAACTTGTTGTACTGGACCCGTCCTACACCTGTGGCAAGCGAGTTCCAATCAAGAGATTCAGAACTGGCGTTAGAAGACATAGTGCCTGCATCAAAAAATTTCAGTCAGGCTACTGTTCAGCACTCGACGCGACGCGCGTAAGACATAACGCGACGCTTCATATGAGCATTCATACCCCGCGTAGTGGTCTGTAACAGTCCGCGGCGCGGCGAACGAGTTCAACCAAAAAATCACGATTATGTCTATTTTAAACCAGTTAACTTGAATCTAAGAATTGGGTTTTACGGAGTACAAAAGCCTAAACCTAATTTCACTATCAATTTTAACAGACAATTGCTACATTACGATTTACAGAGGCTTTTTGTCATAGTTCAAGACTTCAAAAGAAAAGAGAAGAAAAGAGAAGACTTACTTGATTATGCTGAGAAGAATACGACGATGCAGGTGACTAGATTGCACTACATATTTATCACGGAAAAGAATGCAACGAATTAAGCAGTTTGGATTATATACAAGTGTGAGGGTTTTGGAATGGAATTCAAACTCTATTTTGGTGATTATCTCTAAATTCAAATTAAGATAAGACCGCGGCGCAGGAAGCTTCTTTCCGCGTCGCGTATAAAAATCTGACTTTAATTATAATCGCAAAAACTCGACACGCGCGCGGATCCTAGGATCCCGCGTCGCGGTGTTGCAAAATTACCAAAAATGACCCCACACTTGCTCTTTTCTTACCGTGATACAATGATCGGGTTGCCTCCCGATAACCGCTAAGTTTAACGTTCTCAGCCGGACGCACACTTACCTGACTTATGACGTATACACAAGACTGTCCGTCACGGATTCCACTGTTTCCACTTCCAATTTCTGAAACGTGCTCGCAATGATATAGGGTTTGAGCCTGTGTCCATTGACTTTAACTGATGGTCCACCTTTTAAATCCTGGATTTCCACTGTACCATAGTCTGTGACACTAACTACTTCGTAGGGACCGTTCCACTTACTCCTCAGTTTCCCGGTAAACATCTTTAATCGCGAGTTGTACAGCCACACTTTCTGCCCAACCTCAAAGGTTTTCAATCGGAGATTGGCATCGTGATATTGTTTCATCTTCGATTTGTATGTGGCCGCGTTTTCGTATGCTTCGTCTCGTAGCTCCTCCAATTCAGACAACTGTAATTTCTGTTCTTTTCCTGCTTCAGCATAATCCATGTTGACTTGTTTGATTGCCTATAAGGGGCGGTTGGCAAACTCTACCGGCAAATGAAAACCTTTCCCATAAACCAGCTGATATGGCGTAGTTCCAATCGGTGTCTTATAAGCAGTTCGGTATACCCATAGCGCATTATCCAATCTTAGTGCCCAATCTTGCTTATCGGTTTTGACAGTCTTTTGAAGAATTTCTTTTATTTTCCTATTAGACACTTCAACTTGGTCGCTCGTCTGAGGATGATAAGGTGTTGCAATCCGATGATTCACCCCGTAGTGCTTTAGCAGCCTTCCAAATTTAAAATTCTTGAAGTGGGACCCTCCGTCACTTATGATCACTCGTGGAACTCCATGCCTGGTGAAAATGTTTTTCTTTACGAATTTACACACCACATTGTGGTCATTCGTGCGGGTTGCCTCAGCCTCGATCCATTTTAGATACATAATCCACTGCTACTAGAATGTAAACATAACCATGTGACGTGGGAAATGGACCCATAAAGTCGATTCCCCAGACATCGAAAATGTCTACTACCAAAATTGGGTTTAAAGGCATTTGGTGCCTTTTCGATATGTTTCCCAGTTGTTGGCAATTGAGGCATTCCTTAGCAGTTTTATGTGCGTCCCTGGAGATGGTTGGTCAGTACAATCCAGATACTAGAACCTTATATCCTGTCTTCTTACCGCTGAAATGCCCTCCACATGCTGACGCATGGCAGTGTTCCAATACCTCCTCAATTTCACTGTCAGGCACACATCGGCAAATTATTTGATCCTCACCTACATTAAAAAGGTCAGGGTCGTCCCAAATAAATCTCTTTGCATATGTACGGGAATTGCTTCTGCCTTTGTTTAGTCCAATGTTTTGGTATTGCTCCCGTGGCTAGAAAATTCACATAATTCGCATACCATGGAGCTCCAGTAAGCTCCAGCAATTGCTCATCTGGGAACGAATCCTTAGTTCCTGCTTCCAATCCTTCTGCTGGCAGTCGAGAAAGATGATCTGCCACTACATTCTCTGCTCCCTTACTGTCTTTGATTTCTACATCGAACTCTTGCAGCAGAAGTATCCACCTGATAATCTTGGTTTAGACTTCTTTTTCGCAAGCAAATGTCGAACAGTGCTGTGGTCAGTGTAAACTACCACCTTGGATCCCCAAATATATGATTGGAACTTATCTAGCGTAAATACTACGATGAGTAATTCTTTTTCGGAAGTTGTGTAATTTAATTGAGCTTCAGAAAATGTTTTACTAGCATAGCAAATGACCACAGGTTTCCGATCAATTCTTTGGCCTAATACTGCACCGGCAGCATAGTCACTAGCATCACACATTATTTCAAAAGGTTGAGTCCAATCAGGAGGTTTTAGAAAAGGGGCCTCGACGAATTTATTTTTTAAAATGTTAAATGCTTTTACACATTCTTCATCAAAAATAAATCGTGCGTCTTTCAACAAAAGACCACAAAGAGGTTTGGAGATAGTACTAAAATCCTTAATAAATCTACGATAAAAACCAACATGACCTAGAAAAGACCTAACCCCTTTTATGGATGTCGGGGGTGGTAATATGAATATAACCTTAACCTTAGCACGATCTACCTCAAATCCTCTCTCAGAGACCACATGACCTAAAACTATTCATTCTCTAAACATGAAATGGCTTCTCTCCCAAGAAAGCACCAGATTAGACTCAACACATCTTTATAATACCTTTGCCAATTGACTTAATCAGGCTTCAAATGTTGTTCCAAAAATCGAGAAATCGTCCATGAAGATTTCCAAAGCGTCACCAATCATGTCGGAGAATATCACCATCATACACCGTTGAAATGTAGCAGGAGCATTGCACAAACAGAATGGCATTCTGCGAAACACAAAAGTACCATATGGACATGTGAATGTAGTTTTTGCTTGATCCTCCGGGTGAATGGCAATCTGATTATACCCAGAATAGCCGTCCAAGAAACAATAATACTTTTGTCCAGCTAACTTTTCCACGATCTGATCGATGAATGGTAATGGAAAATGGTCCTTAGATGTAGCGGCATTGAGTTTCCGGTAATCGATACATACTCTCCATCCAGTCACGGGTCTTGTGGAAACTTTGTCACCATCCTTAGTATCCACAACAGTTATTCCAGATTTCTTTGGCACGGTCTGTGTCGGGCTAACCCGTTCATTATCAGAGATCGGATATATGATCCCAGCATCCAGCCACTTTTGAGCTTCCTTTTTCACAACTTCCTTTAAATTTGGATTCAATCTTCTCTGCGTGTCTCTGGAAGGTTTAGCTCCTTCTTCTGTGATGATTCGATGCATACATATGGTTGGACTAATTCCTTTTAAATCTGCGATTGTCCAACCAATAGCCTCCTTATGCTTGGACAATATCTTGAGTAATTCCTTTTCTTGTTCCTCTGTCAAGTTTGCTGCTAAAATCATTGGCAAAGTATCTTTTTCTCTTAGAAAAGCATACTTTAGATGGGCTGGTAATGGTTTCAATTCCAGCTTCGGTGGTTCCTGCAATGATGGTTTTAACGTCTTGGGAATCTCTGTCGGTAGCTTCTCTATGTGCGCGCATTCCTCATACTTCGTGCCTTTGTCCCTTTCTGCTGTTTCTTCTTGCTTTTCCTGCTCAGCCTCTCCTTCTTCTTGAGTCTCCATCACCTCTTGCTGCAGTACTTTTGGCGTATACTGTTGTACTAACTCATCTATGATGTCCACTTGGTAGCATTCTTCATCCTCCATGGTATTACCTTTTGCATTAAAAATGTTGATCTTAGTTTGCTGATGCCCAAAGGAAATCCCCATCTCCCCCGTACGACAGTCGATGTTTGCATTGGCTGTAGCCAGGAAAGGTCGCCCTAAGATGATTGTCGGTTGCTCTCCATTGGCCGCCTGACGGGTATCCAGAACTAAGAAATCTGCTGGGTAATAGAAATCTCTCACCTTAATGATAACATCTGACAACATTCCCCTGGGAATCTTTGTAGACTTATCAGCAAGCTAAAGAATTACATCAGTAGATCTTAAAGTGCCGAAGTCATCCTTGTCAAAAAGCTGTCCCGTTAAAATGTTCACACTCATGCCTAAATCTAACAGAGCTCTCTTAATGTGCACATCACCCTAGTCAACAGAGATGAGAGGAACCCCAGGATCTTTCATCTTGGGAGGCAATGCATCCATTAAAATAGAACATACATTCTCAGGAAAACTAATCATTTTAGGCAAATGGGACAAGATATGCTTTTTGTGGATGCACATACCCTTGAGAAACTTTGCATAAGAAGCGACTTCCTTGATAAGTTTAACTAATGGAATGTTAACCTTAATTTGACTAAACAATTCCCACATATCTTTCGCCTACGGTCCCTTCTTTCCATATGGTCTTTTCTCCGGTTTTTCCAAAGCCGTGGGGAAAGGAACTGTCCCACTTGTTTCACCCTTCTCCCATGTACTTGTTTGTTTCTTCTTCCTTGCCTGTTCTTCCTTCCCCTTTTTCCTTTCCTTTTCCAGTTTTTCTTTGTCATCAAAAATTATTTCTACATCACTATCCTCTTCTGCTGGTGGAACTGTAACCTTGTTATCCACTTTCTTCCCACTCCTGAGTGTGATAACCTCATTCACTTACACTTTTGACGGTTGTGCCTTCTCTTGTGCTCTATCTTCCTCCATCTTAATAATCAACTCTCCTAACTTTAGAATTGCTTTCGAATTGGCATCCTCCACTTCCTAAAGCTTAACTAACATCCCAAAAATTTCATGCATGCCAATGTTTATACTTCTTACTGGAGGTGTAGGTTGCATCTGCTGCTGCCTCACTGGTGGTTGTCTCACCTCTCCCTACTAATTGTTTCTGAATGGTCGTGGTGTGTTATGAAATTGACCATACCCATGCAATTGACTAATTTCCTCATGAGTCATCGAGCACTCATTGTGATTATGTCCTATTTCACTACATGTATTACATATAACTTGCCCATGCAATACATATGCTCCCTTCTCCTGTTGAAACCTCGCGAGCATTTGATTAAGCTTCTTTGTCACAGCACTGAGCTCCTTCCGAATTTCTGTATTCCACTTGTTTTCTGTTTCAATGTTTGCTATGTAGACTGTATTGTCCTTCATGGATCCACTGACCTTAGATCCTAAACTCAACTTCTCTAAGAACTTCTAGGCATCCTCTGGCTCTTGCCACATAAATGTCCCACTTGATGAGGCATTTATCATTGCTTGATGCGTCTCATTTACTCCTTCAAAGAAAAATTTCACTAACTGTCACTTAGGAACCTCATGGTGCGCATGTGAAAAGCCTCTCCGGGCTTCTGCTGAAAGTTTTGAATTGCGCGTCTAACTTCCGTGGTTTTACTAACTGGATAGAACTATTGTAAAAATTTTGCCTTAAGTTGGTCCCAACTAGTGATACTATTAGATGGAAGAGATGTGAACCAGTATTTGGCCTTATCCTTTAATGTGAAAGGAAATAATCTTAACCTAAAAGTATCCCTATTGGTGTGTCTAGGAGTATTAGCATTTGCGATAGCTATGAACTCATACAAGTGATTGTATCGATCGGCAGTCTTATAACCTCTAAATTGCGTTAATATTCCTATTAACTGGGGCCTAATTTCTACTTGAGATTCTATATCATCAGGAATGTAAATGCGCGACAAGTCATCGTACTCCCGTGGCTGGAAGTACGATGCAACCGATTGCCCCCTCGGTTGTACAAAATACAAGGGTTGAGCAGGATTACTATAAAAGTGATGATCATTATATCTCTGCTGACCTTGTAGTGGTTGATGCTGCTGTGCTCTTATTGGAGGTCCCCGACCACGGTTCCATGGTTGCTGTGGTACTGGTGGATCCCATCCTACGTCTTCTTCATCATACCTCTCCTCAGTCTCTTGATACTGGTACTGCTGCTGAGGTGGTTGCTGTTGATATTGTTGCTGCGGTGGTATAGGTTGGAATGTGGTTTGTGGTTTAAAACGTATTGGAGCTGGTTGTGAAATGGGTTTGGAAATGGGTGTCTGCTGTCTAGATACTGGGGTGCCATCGCTGGTCGGCGCTCCCCGAGACATGGCAGATGTAAATGGGTTTGTGGATTGAGGTTGGGATAAAGGTTGAAGTGGTGGAATCAACGGCGGAGTGCATGAAGGTATAGATGTAGGGGCTAAAGCTACACCACCAGTAGCACTCATGCTCCCAATGTGGAAATCTGAAACCGGGGGAATAAATGACATCCCCGTTGCCTCACCCGAGGGTTCCTGGGCAACACTCACTATACTACTACTGACATTACTAAAACTCATTGTATTTAAACGCCTACGTGCACGAATCTTGCGCACAGTTCGCTCAATCTCTGAGTCAAAATGGAAAGGGGATAATTGGTCACCCCTACGGGTACACATGCACTAATCCACACGCCCGAAAAATCAAAAACCAAAATTACTAACTAACCAAAAATCAAAAACTAAAAAGTCCTACAAATCACCTATTCTCAAGCTCACAACTCCCCGGCAACGACGCCAAACTTTGACATCGCAGCGGTCGTCATGCGGTCAGAAATAAGAAAATGACTAACACACACACTTAGTACAGTGGAAGTCAGGGTAGATCCACAGGAGTTACATGGTCGAGACAGGTGACAGATTACCAACTGCAGTGTCATGCTACAGTTAGAGGACCTAGTTCCTAACTTTTTCCAAAACAATCCGAAAAGAACTAAAACAATTTCAAGCAAGCATTAACTAAACTAAACTACTAACTAAACCTTGTTACCTACTGAAATCAGAAATACATCTCTAATTCAGAAGCAATCAAAGATAATCCAAACATCAAACACAATCCAATTACTCAAAAATCATTCACACACATAAATACCTAAAAATTAAGCAATTAACATAAACCAAATGATTATCATTAACCAAATCAGATCCAACAGGTTCAAAACAGTAACCAAACTTATTAAAAACAGAAACAAATACTCAATGTCAATGGTTGTCACTCCCAAAGACACTAGCCACTATAACTAACTATTTAACTAATTGAAAATTAAAGATAAAAACATGAAAATACCAGAAGATGGTTGCTGAAGCTAAATCTCGGAGTCAAAGAGCCTTGGGGTCGATTTCACACCAGGTTTTCGCTCATTTTTCGACCTAAAAGCCTCTATCTATAGTTGCAAAAATCGCGTGACCGCGCCGCGCATAAGTGGATCCCGCGTCGTGCGTAGGGGTTGATCCCTGTTTTATCGGAATTTGAATTCTTTCCACAGCCTCATATCCGCATCGCGCGTTGATGAATTCCGCAGGGCGCGTACGTCTTTTCCTGATTTTGCCTTGATCTTCAAACTTCTTCCAAATTGCATGCTTTTGGTCCCTGTTTTCATTATTTCTTTCCAAACAAGTACTGACATGAAAAGTGAGAATACCACGATGTATAAGATATAATTTCACTAAGAATAAGGCTCATTGACAACGCCTAGTGACTTTGCATATTTTAGTCGTTGTTGAGCCCTATTATTAGTGAAATTATATCATATATATCGTGGTATTCTCATTTTTCGTGCCAGTACTTGTTCGGAAGAAAATAATGAAAACAGGGACCAAAAGCGTGCAAATTGGAGAAAGTTGAAGAAGAAGGCAAAATCAGGAAAATACGTACGAGCGCCGCGGAAATCATAAAGGCGCGACGCGGATCTAAGGCGTTGGGGCAAATTCAAATGTCGATAAAACGGGAAAAGTTTAGTACGCGCGCCGCGGGAAACTTGAATGCGCGGCGCGGCTGCGCTAAATTTGCAACTATAAATAGAGGCATTTCCAGCCGAAAACCCTAGCAAAGACCCGGTGAAAAATTGACCTGAAGGCTCTTTGACTCCGTGATTAAGCATCAGCAACTTCACAATTGGTATTTTATGTTTTAGAATTTAATTTCTTTTTAGTATTAGTTAGCAATAGTGGCTAAGGTCTTTGGGAGTGACAACCACTGACCTTGAGCATTTTAGTTTACTGTTTTTAGTATTGGTAACTGTATTGGATCATTGGAATTCGTTTTTGATTAATGAAAATCATTTGGTTACAAGTAATCTCAGTTTTTCGGTGTTTGATGCTTTATATTGGATTGTGTTTATTCGGATTGTGTTTGGATGTTTGTTTTGACCTTGTTGGACTGTTTTCCTTTGCTGATTTCAGTAGCCAATTAGGTTAGCCTTTTAGGTTTGAGCTTTGGCCAGTGACTGTCCCTTTGGATCTTAGTTATTGGTTTAGTTTATGCCTTGCTTTGGTTTGTGTTTGGTTTGTTTGGATGCCTTTGTTTACTTCTGAATTAGAGATACACTTCTGATTTCAGAAAGTAACTAGGTTTGGTTTGAAGCTTAGCTTAGTCTATGCTTGTTTTGAGATTGTTCAGTTTAGGTTTCTGGGATTCAATAGCAAAAAGTTTAGAAACTAGGTCCTCCGACTATAGCGTGACATTATAGTTGGTAATCTGTCATCTGATCTGACCACGTAGCTCCTGCGGATCGACCCTGACTACCACTATGCTAGTGTGTGTGTTAGGTTTTCTCTTATTTTTTACCGCACGACGACCAAGGCGTGTCAAATTTTGGCGCCGTTGCTGGGGAGCTGTGAGCTTAGATTAGGTGATTAGTAGGAACTTTGTTTCTTGATTTTCTTTGAGTTTCATTTGGTTAGTCTTTTTGGTTCTTGATTTTGCAGGTGTGTTGCATTAGTGCATGCGTACCCGCAGGGGTGAGCAATTATCCCCTTTGCATTTTGACTCAGAGATTAAGCGAACTGCGGGCAAAATCCGTGCACGTAGGCGTTTAAATACAAAGCGTTTCAGTCATGTCAGTAGTAGTACAGTAAGTGTTGCCCAGGAACCTTCGGGTGTGGCAACGGGGATGTGTTTTATTCCCCCAGTTTTGGAGTTTCAATTCGGGAGCACGAGTGCTTCTGGTGGTGCAGTTTCAGCCCCTGTACCCATACCATCATGCACTCCGCCATCGATTCCACCATTTCCACCAGTATCACAACCACAATCCACCAATCCATTCACCTGTGCAATGTCTTGGGGAGAGCCGACTCGTGATGGCACCCCAGTTACTAGACAGCAGACACCAACTTCTCAACCAATTTCACAACCACAACCAGTACTATTTAAACCTCAGACCACATTCCAACCTACACAACCACACCAATACCAACAACCTCCTCAGCCACAGTACCAGTATCCAGAGACAGAGGAGAGATATGATGAGGAAGATGAAGGATGGGTGCCACCAGCACCACAGCAACCAATGAACCGAGGTCGAGGACCTCTGAGAAGAGCACAACAGCATCAACCACCACAAGGTCAGCAGGAATATAACGATCATCACCTTTATGGTAATCCTGCCCAACCTTTATATTTTGCACAACCGAGAAGGCAATCGGTTGCATCACATTTCCAACCACGGGAATATGATGACTCGTCGCCAATTTATATTCCTGACAATATTGAATCTCAAGTAAAAATAAGGCCTCAGTTGTTAGGGATATTACCGGAGTTTAGGGGGTACAAGCAGGATGACCCGTACAATCATTTGTAAGAATTTATAGCGATTGCCAATGCTAATACCCCTAGGAATACTAATAGGAACATCTCGAGGCTTATGTTATTCCCATTCACTCTTAAAGACAAAGCCAAATAGTGGTTTATGTCTTTATCATCAAACAGCATCACCCCATGGGATCAGCTCAAGGCCAAGTTACTACAAGAATTCTATCCGGCAAGCAAGACAACGGAGATTAGGAGGGTTATTCAAGACTTCCAGCAAAAACCAGGAGAAGCTTTTCACGAAGCATTTGATCGGTTGAAGGAGTTATTGCGATCCTGCCCGCATCATGAGGTTCCCAAATAGCCGTTAGTGAAGTTGTTCTTTGAAGGAGTCAGCGAAACACATCAAGCTATCATAAATGGCTCGTCAAGCGCGACATTTATGTGGCAAGATCCAGAAGAGGCTTGGCAGTTCTTGGAACAATTAAGCAATGGCTCCAAAGAAAATTTTTCTACAAGAAAGACTGTAGGCACAACAATAGTAGTGGGAGCTGATGCTGATTGGAAGAAGGAAGTAAAAAAGGAAATAAGTGAATTAAATAAGAAGTTTGACAGGCTCATGTTAACGCTGCAAAATGGTCCTCAGGGCCAATCACAAGGAGGTCAAGGAGGACCGAAAGTTCAGGAGGCAAACCAAGTTTATAGCCAGGGTCAAGGTCAGTACAACAATGGACGACCCTACAGACTATATAATCAAGGGCAGCAGCTGACACGCCTAGGTCATCGTGTGGTCAAAAATAAGAGAAAACCTAACACACAAACTAGCACAGTGGTAGTCAGGGTCGATCCGAAGGAGCTACGTGGTCAGATCAGATGACAGATTACCAACTATAGTGTCACGCTATAGTCGGAGGACTAGTTTCTAAACTTATGACTATGAAACTCTGAAAACTCAAACTGAACAATCTCAAAACAAGCATAGACTAAGCTAAGCTCCAAACCAAACCTAGTTACTTTCTGAAATCAGAAGTACATCTCTAATCCAGAAGTAAGCAAAGGCATCCAAACAATCCAAACATAAACCAAAACAAAGCATAAACTAAACCAATAACTAAAATCCAATGGAACAGTCACTGGCTAAAGCTCAAACCTAAAAAGCTAACCAAATTGGCTACTGAAATCAGCGAAGGAAAACAGTCCAACAAGGTCATAAACACATCCACACACAACACAAACATGCAAAACCAATAACAATCATCAAAACACCGAAAAACCAATATTACTTGTAACCAAATGATTTTCATTAACCAAAAACGAATTCTAATGATCCAATACAGTAACCAACACTGAAAAACAGTAAACTAAAGTGCTCAAGATCAGTGGTTGTCACTCCCAAAGATCTTAGCCACTATCGCTAACTAATACTAAAAAGAAATTAAATTCTAAAACATAAAATACCAATTGAGAGGTTGCTGATGCTTAATCACGGAGTCAAAGAGCCTTCAGGTCGATTTTCCTCCGGGTCTTTGCTGGGGTTTTCGGCTGGAAATGCCTCTATTAATAGTTGCAAATTTCCCGCAGCCGCGCCGCGCAATTAAGAAAACCGCGGCGCGCGTACTAATCTTCTCCCGTTTTATCGGCATTTGAATTTCTTCCACCGCCTCAAAGCCGCGTCGCGCCTTCTTGATTTCCGCGGCGCGCGTACGTATTTTCCTGATTTTTATCTTCTTCTCTAACTTTCTCCAATTTGCACACTTTTGGTCCCTGTTTTCATTATTTTCTTCCAAACAAGTACTGCCACGAAAAGTGAGAATACCATGAGATATATGATATAATTTCACTAAGAATAGGACTCAACAATGACTAAAATATGTAATATCACCAGGCATTGTCAAACACCCCACATTTGTGCCTTGCTTGTCCCCAAGCAAGAGAGTTTTTTTAATAAATTCTAATTAAGACTCAAACAATTTTTGACTGTGTTCAGTTTCAAAGCTTATTGCCTTATCAGTTAGAGTAAAATAGTTCGTGAATACCTAATTAGAATGTTCTTTGGAATTCATGGCTTTCTAGAGAACCCTTGATTACAAACTTTCTGTCCACAATGAAGTCTACTTAGTCATTCAGATTCTAAAGGCCATTAAGGAATTGTCCATGACTTTCGATGTTGTCCATGTAACGAGCTTTCGAAAATACCATCCCAAGCCAGACGATCTTAGGTGGTAAGGTGCATAAATGCCTCTTCGAGGCCACCCTTTTCGGACCTACCGGGTCGAACAATAAAGGCCACAGATTGACATTTCCTTCCTAAATTCCAATCCTAAAACATTCCAATCGTCTAACTCCTAAAACTCAACTTGTTTGACTAACTAATAGCATGATCACAACTAAATAGTATCTCTTGAAAGATACCAGTGCTATAACAATCACAAACCATTCATTTCAAAATTACAATTTATTAAAAATTTTGAAAAAGTTGCTAAAATTTTGAAAATCAGTCATTTCTGCAAAAATTTCAAAAACTACTCTTTCGACCGTCAACACCCCACACTTAAAATCATACAACGTCCCCGTTGTACAAAAAATTATTATTTAGAACAAGGGAGAAATAGTTACCCCTTTGGACGGTAGACTACTCGGTATCACAGGTACAAATTCGAACAAAAAGTCCTTGATTTCGCATTCTGGAGTTGTGGCGCAACAGTGAACACCCCGGTGGTCAAGACAAGTGGAGGGGGCACGATGACCCCACACTTTTCTGAGACAACTCCTCCCATTTGGTATAACATGCATAACTCAACAGAACATTAAACACAAACATAACAAATAAAATATAAACAAACAAAAGATAGAGATGTGTCATAGATACAGTACATATATCCCAAAAATGAAAAAGAAAAAGAAAAATACATTAACCGCCACCTGGTGGCCTGGAAGGTCCAGCCTCATGATCATGGGCTCTGTGTTACGGCTCAAATATTTTCACCGTAACCGTGTTGGCCAAAGAAGAGGACGTGTCATCTGGTTAACTGCTATGACGCTTAAAGGGGTGCGTCGCTTAGTCCTATAAGGAAAGTTCTGTCGACCCCCCATGATGTTCCGGTCCAAGACGCCTATCGGCAAGTCAAGTGATGCTGAGATCCGGGTCGAGCCGGGGAGCCTTGGCGCTGGTCGAAGGTCAGAACACTTGTAGGGGACCATGCGGGTTAGACACAACTGGTCGGGGGCTAGTGCCGCCTCCCTGATGAGCCCATGGCAGGGCGAAACCAGTTAGACACAAGTATCAGGGCAGGGCCGTCACCGGGATGGAGATCATATCATATACGGAGCCCGGGACGCCACACGGACATAGATCATCATGTCGACTCGCATCCGTAAACATGCCGCTAGCCTCTGGCGTACTTGGCCCTTATCCGACATGCAAGCGTTTCATGCCCAATCCGATTCCTATTTGACGGCTTACTCGATCCTCCAAGCAGGCAAGTCGGGTGCCGCACGGGTCCAGAATTTGACCCCGTGACAGGTGGTATCAGAGCTTCGTTCGATAAAGAGGACCCTAAGGAAAAAGATGGTGCGATGGCCGATCTACCTAGCAAGTACCCGGAAAAGAGAAGTGGGTGCGATGGCAGGAGATATGCGCAAGTACTGAAGAACCTTAGGCGCTTCCCAGAATCACAAGAAGCATAGGTTAAACGGTTCGAAACGGGGACGGAGCATGACAACGGCACGCGATAAGGTTGATAAAGAAGTACTCAAGAGTTGAGAGTTGCGCGACGGGTTGAGTCCTTTCTCCCGGCACGAGGACGTGCCGATTCATTAGGTGGGAGAGGGTGTTACGGCTCAAATATTTTCACCGTAACCGTGTTGGCCAAAGAAGAGGACGTGTCATCTGGTTAACTGCTATGACGCTTAAAGGGGTGCGTCGCTTAGTCCTATAAGGAAAGTTCTGTCGACCCCCCATGATGTTCCGGTCCAAGACGCCTATCGGCAAGTCAAGTGATGCTGAGATCCGGGTCGAGCCGGGGAGCCTTGGCGCTGGTCGAAGGTCAGAACACTTGTAGGGGACCATGCGGGTTAGACACAACTGGTCGGGGGCTAGTGCCGCCTCCCTGATGAGCCCATGGCAGGGCGAAACCAGTTAGACACAAGTATCAGGGCAGGGCCGTCACCGGGATGGAGATCATATCATATACGGAGCCCGGGACGCCACACGGACATAGATCATCATGTCGACTCGCATCCGTAAACATGCCGCTAGCCTCTGGCGTACTTGGCCCTTATCCGACATGCAAGCGTTTCATGCCCAATCCGATTCCTATTTGACGGCTTACTCGATCCTCCAAGCAGGCAAGTCGGGTGCCGCACGGGTCCAGAATTTGACCCCGTGACATCTGGCTGGGAATGGCCAGGGGCGCTGACCCTGCTGGGTAGCTAGATCCAAAAGTACCTCCCCAATCCACTCCAACTGGTCCTCCATCCTGGCAACCCTCGCTGCCAATCGGTGGATGGCCGCTGGGTCCTCCTGCTGCTGTGGCTGTGGCTGTGGAGCTGGAGCTGGTTCTGCTGATGGAGGCTGCCTCCTGCATCTCCTGCCAGGCTGGGTGTACGCTGGCTGGGGGTCCTGGGGTGCCTCGGTCTCTGCCCTCACGAACTGTCACGGGCGCTGCTGCTGAATCAGCCCCATGCTCTCCAGTGCTCGCGCTGTAGTGCGAGATGGAGGTAAAGCGGTCAAGGTGGCGATAGTTCGGGCGGTGAGGATCTGGTATGATCGGGCCAGGCAGGTGATGAAGTATCCCCGGGCCAATGGACTGCTGACGGAGGCACCCGTCGAACGGGTGGATAGGGCAGCTGCTAAGGCAAATGGGAGGTAAAGGAACGTGGAGGGGTCGAGGAGAACCTAGAGGAATGTCATGTCCTCGCCGGACACCTTCTCGCCCCCCTCCCGCTGCATGATGGAGGTGGAGACGATGCGGTGCATGAGACGGTGGAGTGGGTCGCGGAGGTGGCTCTCTCGAGAGGTCCCCGCCTCATAAAAAATGTTGGACAATGGTGCCCAAACCTCCATATCTGGATGCACGCCTCCATGAACTGTGCAAAGTGGCGGTGCTGATGATTCGCCTCTGTGTATATACCGATGCGCCTCCCGAACTCCCGAAGGCTGCACTCCCTCTGTACACCTCCCAACCTGAATCGTATCGACCTCGCCCGTGGGTCTGTCGCCCTCGGTGTGTACTCAATCATGGAAAGGAACTCCAGGAGAAGCTCCGTGTAGACAACGTCCACCTCGGTGGCCATGAGCCTATCCCAGCCCCGACAGGTAAATGAAGCATCCCCATGGTTCCAGGTGCGGTGTAAAAATGGCTCTATCTCGCCCAGAGCCTGGCATCCCTGAGGATGTCCCTGTCAATAATAGTCGCCTCAAGAACCCGGCGACCGGTTAATGCGTATCTCCTCGATCGGTACTCAACGGAGCTCGCAGGCCCCTCTAGAAACTGGAGAAAATCGTAGTCTAGTCTGAACATGATCTGCACAAACAAAATTTTTTTTTCAAAATAAGTCCTTTTCTTCCACACCGCACCGCAGCACGGCCCAAGAGCAAGGGCGCGGCGCGGCGAGCGGCTGTTTCCAAAATCCAAACTCAAATCGAGTTTTAACCAGTTTAAATTCAATCCAAGCACACCACAAGGTAGCCTAAGTGCCGACTAACTCATCAAGGGTCTCTATTTGGAAAAAGAAATACCCTATGAGTCAGCATTGGTTATTTCTAAGTTTTGAATTTTTTGGAGAAATCAACCAAATTAACAACCTAATCACTAGTTTTAACAAGTAAAAGCTAGTTAGACTAACGTATTGTAGCAGTGGGAATGAAGTGAGCAAGAAAAAACATGAGAAATTTTTGTTGATCAGAGCTCCGAGTCGTGGTGTGTGTGAATAGTGTCGCGGGTTACCTTAATATGGAGGAAAACCGACCGATCGATTCCCACGTCGCGGAAATGCACAACCCACGGCGTACGTGTCACAAAATCAACCCCTGCGCATCGGGTTGGTTTACGATCCCGCGTCGTGCGATTGAGAAAACCGCGGCACGGTCATTAAAAGTTCCAAAACTCTTCACACGACCCCACACTTGCCTTGGATCACTAGTACCTGCAATTAATGATAATATTTTTCCAAATTATTTCTAAGAAATACAGAACCTAACCTGTGACACGATGGGTTGCCTCCTAACAAGCGCTAAGTTTAACGTCTTCAGCCAGACGTAGAACTCCTAGTCCTATTCTTCCTCTTCTCGAACTTTTGAAGACATCTGCTTGAACCCAGGTATGAAATTATGGGCCATCATCGACATTAGGGATGTGAGTTGGGTTATCCTATCGCTCACTCCACTAATCCATTGTGGTTACGATTCCAGAAGCTTGAAGACTTTTGCTTCCCCTTCTCTTGATTCTTTTTCATATTGCTGGTGTCTTGCTTCTAGCATCTCCATCATATCCAGCAATTTCTCCTTATCAATAGTAGCCAACGGGTGATCCTTTGTTTCTTTTAAAATCTCCTCCTTTCCTCCTTCCCCCGTTCGTGTCCATATTTTTCCTTTATTCCTAATCCCCGGCTCCATTAACACACTTTTATCCAGTTGCTTGTCATCATCATCTGAATGTAAGGATATAGGGTTTCCGAACATATTCAGCCTTCTTTTTCGCGTCCCAAAGGAGATGTCCATATCTCCCGTCTTGCAGTCAATCACAGCGCCAGTTGTGGCTAAAAATCGGCGTCCTAAAATGAGCGCAGGCACGTCATCCAAACTTTCATACTCCATAACTAGGAAATCTATAAGATAGAAGAAGTCTCCAACCTTGACTATGACATTAGTCAATTTTCCCCGGGATACCTTTTTTGATTCGTCAGCCAGCTGCAATACAACTTTGCTGGCTCTAGTTCTTCATTCTTGTACTTATCATACAAGTACCCTGGCAGCATATTTACACTTGCTCCTAAGTCCAACAAAGTATTCTGAATGACCACATCTCCTACAGTAGTAGTGATCAATGGTGATCCAGGATCCTTCTCCTTTTTGGGCAGTATCCGCAACAGTGCCTCACTTTCCTTAACCATCAATCTCACAGTGTCTGGTGTGGGAATTTTACTTTTTCCATTTCTTTCGCACATTTCCTGAAGAATTCTTGTATCTTCAGGGGCGTCCTTAAGTTCATCCCACAGAGGTTGTTTTATCAATGGCCCTATTGGTTTAGGTGCTTCCTGTTTCTTCTTTCCTTTCTTATCTTTCTTTTTCTGCTTGATTCCTGCTCCTGTCGACTGCTTTTCTTCGTGGACCTCCTTGTCTACCTCTGGTTGAGTTCCCTCCTCAACAGAAATTTCTTTTTCCTTACCTTTGTCTTTAATCTTGTAAGACCCGTATCCTGATTATAACGTATACTTAAAATAAGAGTGTTAGGAATTATATGATTTTTGGTAGTTATAAAGCTAAGAAAAACTTTAGTTACAATTTCATATGAAAATCAGCATTTTGTGTCATTTTTAGAAAAATCATAATTAATTCTAGGAAAATCGTTTGGACCTCAAACCAGTGCAAAAAGTTTAAAAATTGAGGCTAGTATAATTACCAAAAATAATAGTAAGCTTGAAAATTACATTATCTAAGGTAAAAAATGCAATCTTTACTGATTAGTTCGGAATTGACAGATTAGATAGTCTGTTTTCAAAAATTCATAATAAATCATAGACAAATCGTATAAATACGTAAAATACATCCCTGGAAAGGTATTGAGATAAATTTCTGGAATATCAAATAAAAACGTGAATTTCATGGGTTTAAAGTCGGCTAAACCAGTCTTGAACAGACTGATTCTAGAAGGTATTAATTTCAACAAAGTTATATTATTAAAATCTTTTGTCAAAAGTGTCATGCCATTTTTTATTCTAGAATTCAAGTATAAATACCCCTCAAAACATCTCATAAACCACACAACTAAATCTCAATCCAATATATAGAGGTTTCTAAGCACTAGAGTGTAAGCAAGTGAGCGGAAGGAAGCTTAAAAGCCTAACGAAGGAGTTATAGATCTCGACGACTGGTCATAAGGTAACTACAAACCTTTCTATAGCTTAATTAGGTATTGTAAAATAGTTTTTGTTAAGAAGTAGGATATTTAATAAGTATAACATATGTTATATTATACTAATTTCTAACAATAGTAAACAAAAACCTTAAAATGTCGTTATTATAACAATTCGTAATTTCCGAAAATAATACCGATTGATTTACTTACGAGGACGGTGACTAGGCCGATTACTTGGGATCTGGTTGTTGGATTTTCCGAAAGGCTAAAATGCTGAAAGGATTCTGCCACCCCATCTAATCTTCTACCTGGCCGTTCTTTACTTGATAAATCATGGAGTATCATATTGGAATTATTGAAGGGTTTAATGATGCGACTATAATATAGTTAAGGATTAAGAAATGATAGATTTCTTATTATGTTAACAGTTAAAGTTGAAGGAAATACAAAGCCGAGAAAGATAAACGATATAGTCAACTATAATCAGGTGAGTCTTCTCACTATACTATAGGTGATATTGCATGCGTAGGAAAGAAGATATGTTAGACTAAGGTGATCTTACCTGTTATGATAATTGTATGAATTATTGCTATGATAATGATTGTTTGTGGACGGAACGGGATAGCCCGCGAGCCAATAGGCGGAACGGGAATAGCCTGCGAGTCATTAGACGGAACGGGAGAAGCCTGCGAGCGATAAGACAGAACGGGAACTGCCCGTGAGTCTTCAGCGGATCAGGGATAGCCCGCGAGTCTCACAGACATATGAATGGTTATGATGTGTGGTATGTTATGTGATGGATCGTATGGTATTTTGAGGAACTCACTAAGCTCCGTGCTTACCCTTTCCCTATATAAACTACTGTTTCAGGTACATCAGGTACCATGGATGGCAAGGCGTGATGTGTATACACTGTGCTGCTTCATTGGAGGACTGTTTTTGAATGGATGTTCCGCTATGTTGTGATTTCATTAACTTTTGTTAATCCTGGGATGTTTTCATTAAACTTATAAGTTATGGAATTTTTTCAAAATTAATTAAGTGGCTTTTCTTATATTGAAGTGTTCGTTTAAATTTTTTTTTTTTTTTAATTTTACCCTAAAATTTTGGGATGTTACAAATCTCGTTAGTCTCCTCCTTTTCTTGGATCTTTTCTTCTTTCTCAGGCTCTGCCTCACTTACTGAATCTAATAAGTCCTCCAAAGTGACCTTTCTCCATTCAGTCTCAACAGTGTTTACGTGCTCCTTCCCAGCTCGCTGATTATGGGTTGAATTAACCTCCGTAGCACTTGGCAACTTTCCATTGTCCCTTTTTCGCTGATCCTCGGCCATTTGTCCAATTTGCCTTTCTATGTTCGAGATAGCTTTTGCATTGGCTTGGGACTTCTGTTGAGTAGCACTGAACATTTCATACATTTTTGCTACAAAGTCTTCTTGAGTTCCTGGGGCATTGTTGACAGCAGTGTTGGGCCCCTTATTATTATTGTTGCTACCACTCCCGCTCGCAATTCCATTGTTGCTTGTGGGCTGGTATGACCTAGGCTAATTAGACGATTGACCTTGGTAATTATTCTGCCTCTAGTTGTTGAAGTTCTGCTGCTGCCCTTGATTATATGGTCTGTAGGGTCATCCATTGTTGTACTGACCTTGACCCTGGCCATGAACTTGGTTTGCCTCCTGAACTTTCGGTCCTCCTTGTCCTCCTTGTGATTGATCCTGAGGTCCATTTTGCAGCGTTGACATGAGCCTGCCAAACTTCTTATTTAATTCACTTATTTCCTTTTTTACCTCCTTCTTCCAACCAGCATCAGCTCCCACTGCTGCTGCTGTGCCTACAGTCTTTCTCGTAGAAAAATTTGCTTTGGAGCCATTGCTTAATTGCTCCAAGAACTGCCAAGCCTCTTCTGGATCTTGCCACATATATGTCCCACTTGACGAGGCATTTATCATAGCTTGATGTGTTTCGCTGACTCCTTCAAAGAACAACTTCACTAACTGCCATTTGGGAACCTCATGATGCGGGCAAGATCGCAATAACTCCTTCAACCGATCAAACGCTTCGTGAAAAGCTTCTCCTGGTTTTTGCTGGAAGTCTTGAATAACCCTCCTAATCTCCGTTGTGTTGCTTGCCGGATAGAATTCTTATAGGAACTTGGCCTTGAGCTGGTCCCATGTGGTGATGCTATTTGATGGTAAAGACGTAAACCAGTATTTGGCTTTGTCTTTAAGAGTGAATGGGAATAACCTAAGCCTAAAGATGTTCCTATTAGTATTCCTAGGGGTATTAGCATTGGCAATCGCTATAAATTCATACAAATGATTGTACGGGTCATCCTGCATGTACCCCCTAAACTCCGGTAATATCCCTAACAACTGAGGCCATATTTCTACTTGAGATTCAATATTTTCAGGAATATAAATTGGCGACGAGTCATCATATTCCCGTGGCTGGAAATGTGATGCAACCGATTGCCTTCTCGGTTGTGCAAAATATAAAGGTTGGGCAGGATTACCGTAAAGGTGATGATCGTTATATTCCTGCTGACCTTGTGGTGGTAGATACTGTTGTGCTCTTCTCAGAGGTCCTCGACCTCGGTTCCTTGGTTGCTGTGGTGCTGGTGGCACCCATCCTTCATCTTCCACATCATATCTCTCCTATGTCTCTGGATACTGGTACTGTGGTTGAGGAGGTTGTTGGTATTGCTGCGGTTGTGTAGGTTGGAATGTGGTTTGAGGTTTAAATAGTACTGGTTGTGGTTGAGAAAATGGTTGAGAAGTTGGTGTCTGCTGTCTAGAAACTGGGGTGCCATCATGGGGTGGCTCTCCCCAAGACATTGCAGCGGTGAATGGATTGGTGGATTGTGGTTGTGATACTGGTGGAAATGGTGGAATCGATGGTGCAGTGCATGATGGTATGGGTGCAGGGGCTGAAACTGCACCACCAGAAGCACTCGTGCTCCTGAATTGAAACTCTGAAACCGGGGGAATAAAAGACATCCCCGTTGCCCCACCCGAGGGTTCCTGGGCAACACTTACTGTACTACTACTAACATGACTGAAACTCATTGTATTCAAACGCCTACGTGCATGGATTTTGAGCGCAGTACGCATGCACTAATGCAACACGCCCGCAAAATCAAAAACCAAAAAAAGACTAACCAAACGAAACTCAAAGAAAATCAAGAAACAAAAGTTCCTACTAATCACCTAATCTAAGCTCACAGATCCCCAGCAACGGCGCCAAAATTTGACACGCCTAGGTCGTCGTGCGGTCAAAAATAAGAGAAAACCTAACACACACACACTAGCACAGTGGTAGTCAGGGTCGATCCGCAGGAGCTACGTGGTCAGATCTGATGATAGATTACCAACTATAGTGTCACACTATAGTCGGAGGACTTAGTTTCTAAACTTATAACTATGAAACTCTGAAAACCCAAACTGAACAATCTCAAAACAAGCATAGACTAAGCTAAGCTTCAAACCAAACCTAGTTACTTTCTGAAATCAGAAGTATATCTCTAATCCAGAAGTAAGCAAAGGCATCCAAACAATCCAAACATAAACCAAAACAAGGCATAAACTAAACCAATAACTAAAATTCAATGGAACAGTCACTGGCTAAAGCTCAAACCTAAAAAGCTAACCTAATTGGCTACTGAAATCAGCAAAGGAAAACATTCCAACAAGGTCATAAACACATCCAAACACAACACAAACATGAAAAACCAATAACAATCATCAAAACACCGAAAAACAAATATTACTTGTAACCTAATGATTTTCATTAACCAAAAACGAATTCCAATGATCCAATACATTAACCAACACTGAAAAACAGTAAACTAAAGTGCTCAAGATCAATGGTTGTCAGTCCCAAAGATCTTAGCCACTATCGCTAACTAATACTAAAAAGAAATTAAATTCTAAAACATAAAATACCAATTGAGAGGTTGCTGATGCTTAATCACGGAGTCAAAGAGCCTTCAGGTCGATTTTCCACCGGGTCTTTGTTGGGGTTTTCGGCTGGAAATGCCTTTATTTATAGTTGCAAATTTCCCGCAGCCACGCCGCGCAATTAAGAAAACTGCGGCGCGCGTACTAATCTTCTCCCGTTTTATCGGCATTTGAATTTGTTCCACCGCCTCAAAGCCGCGTCATGCCTTCTTGATTTCTGCGGCACGCGTACGTACTTTCCTGATTTTTATCTTCTTCTCTAACTTTCTCCAATTTGCACGCTTTTGGTCCGTGTTTTCATTATTTTCTTCCAAACAAGTACTGGCACGAAAAGTGAGAATACCACAAGATATATGATATAATTTCACTAAGAATAGGGCTCAACAATGACTAAAATATGTAATATCACTAGGCGTTGTCAGCAGCAGAACTTCAATAACCAGAGGAAGAACAACTACCAAGGACAATCATCCAATCAGCCTAGGTCATACCAGCACGCAAGCAATAACGGAAATGAAAGTGGGAGTCGTAGCAATAATAGTAATAGGGGGCCCAACACTACTGTCAACAATGCCCTAGGAACTTAAGAAGACTTGGTAGCGAAAATGTATGAAATGTTTAGTGCTACTCAGCAGCAGTCCCAAGCCAATGCAAAAGCTATCTCGAACATGGAAAGGAAAATTAGACAAATGGCCGAGGATCAGCGAAAAAGGGACAATGGAAAGTTGCCAAGTGCTACGGAGGTTAATCCAACCCATAATCAGCGAGCTGGGAAGGAGCACGTAAATACTGTTGAGACTGAATGGAGAAAGGTCACTTTGGAGGACTTATTAGATTCAGTAAGTGAGGCAGAGCCTGAGAAAGAAGAAAAGATCCAAGAAAAGGAGGAAACTAAGGAGATTAAAGAGGAAGGTAAGGAAAAAGAAATTCCTGTTGAGGAGGGAACTCAACCAGAGGTGGACAAGGAGGTCCAGGAAGAAAAGCAGTCGACAGTAGCAGGAATCAAGCAGAAAAAGAAACATAAGAAAGGGAAGAATAAACAGGAAGCACCTAAATCAATAAGGCCATTGATGAACCAACCTATGTGGGATGAACTTAAGGACGCTCCTGAAGATACAAGAATTCTTCAGGAAATGTGCGAAAGAAATGGAAAAAGTAACATTCCCACACCAGACACTGTGAGATTGACAATAGTGAGGCACTGTTGGGAACACTGCCCAAAAAAGAGAAGGATCCTGGATCACCATTGATCACTACTACTGTAGGAGATGTGGTCATTCGGAACACTTTGCTGGACTTGGGAGCAAGTGTAAATGTGCTGCCAGGGTACTTGTATGATAAGTACAAGAATGAAGAACTAGAGCCAACAAAAGTAGTATAATCAACAAAGGTATCCCGAGGAAAATTGACTAATGTCATAGTCAAGGTTGGAGACTTCTTTTATCCAGTAGATTTCCTAGTTATGGAGTATGAAAGTTTGGATGACGAGCCAGCGCTCATTTTAGGACGCCTATTTTTAGCTACGGATGGCGCTGTGATTGACTGCAAGACGGGGGATATGGACATCTCCTTTGGGACACGAAAAAGAAGGCTGAATATGTTCGGAAACCCTGTATCCTTACCTTCAGAGGATGATGACAAGCAACTGGACAAAATTATGTTAATGGAGCCGGGGATTAGGAACAAGGGAAAAATTTGGATGCGAACAGGGGAAGGAGGCAAGGAATAGATTTTAAAGGAAACAAAGGATCATCCGTTGGCCACTATTGATAGGGAGCAGTTGATGGATATTATGGTGATGCTAGAAGCATGACACCAGCAATATGAGAAAGAATCAAGAGAAAGGGAAGCAAAAGTCTTCAAGCTTCTGGAATCGCAACAGCAATGGATTAGTGGAGTGAGCGATAGGATGACCCAACTCACATCCCTAATGTCGATGATGGCCCATAATTTCATACCCGGGTTCAAGTAGATGTCTTCAGAAGTTCGAGAAGAGGAAGAATAGGATTAGGAGTACTACGTCTGGCTGAAGACGTTAAACTTAGCGCTTGTCGGGAGGCAACCTGATCGCCATCTGTATATTTGCATTTTTTTTCTAATAATTCATTACATCCATTTGATCACGGTGAGAAAAAGGCAAGTGTGGAGTCATTTTGGTAATTTTGCAATACCGCGACCCGGGATCTTAGGATCCACGCCGCGCATATTGAGTTTTTGCGATTATAATTAAAGTCAAATTTTTATACGCGACGCGGATAGAAGCTTCCTGCACCGCGGCGTTATCTTAATTTGAAATTAAAGATAATCACTAAAATGGAGTTTTGAAAGCTATCCAAAGTTCCCACAACTGCATATAATCAATTTGCGTAATTCGTGATTCTTTTCACTGCGGTAAAAGCCTCTCAATCAATCAAGTTATCTGCATTCTTTTCTCTTCACTGAAATTCAAGTAAGTTCTTCTTTTCTTCTCTTTGTCTTTATAAGTCTTGAACTTGTCTAAATGATGCTATAATTCACAATGTCGCAATCATCTGATGAAATTGATAGTCAAATTAGGTTTATACTGCATGAAACCCAATTGGTAGATTAGAGTTAACTGGATTGAATTAGACAGAATGATCGAATTTTTTGGCTGAAATCGTTCGCCGCGCCGCGGTCTGTACATCCCACGATGCGCAACATGAATGTTCATTTGACGTGTCGCGGGATGTTACATGCGCGCCACGTCGAACCTCTGGACAATAAACTCATTATCAATTTGCGTACATTCTGCAGGCATTATGTCGTTGTCAGGTAGTTCTGAAACAATTGACTGGAACTCTTTGACTACACGGACTGATCGGGTATGCGCGGCTAGCTTTTTCAACCGCCAGGGTCTGTGTCAACACAAACGCATGTTGCCAAGCCGCACGGTCAATTGGGACTTGACAAGGGAATCAAGAATTCTGGATCGTCTGAATGATTGGCTAGTCCAAGGCGGATACAAAGAGGGGGAGTTAACTTATACGGCACTGGAAAATGCAACACAAATGAACGAGCCTGTTTACCGTGAGGTTTTCCTGCAATTCCTTGCCAGTTATCACTTCAATAACTAGCAGAAAGGCATGGATACTGGGGAGACTGTTAGATTTCGTCTGGGAAATCAGGACCGCAGTTGCACCTTGCGGGAATTCGGGTACCGCATCGGACTTTACACTGAAGAGGAGTCGCAATCACCAGCGTTCGAGGTATTCCACAGGTGCGCCAGCTGTACTATGGGTGATTCCTTTTAACCCGCCGAATACTGGGGCACGATAGCCTCCACTCGGTACCACGAAAACAATGTCCGGGAATGTTACATCTATTTGCCAGCACACTGCATGTTGCACCGGCTCATCACCACCATGTTGTGGCCACGTGCGGATGAAGAAAAAGTATTGCCCTGGGAGCTGCATTTGATGTGGTCAGTGACGCGGATATTGGAAACTTGTAACATCCCATATTTTGTTGCTGACTTTTTCAAGCAAATCACCGATGCACCTATGACGATAACTGCGTTGGGAGGGGGACATTTCATCACTAGACTGGCAGATTCGTATGGATTGATTTCCGAGCACACAATCGACGGGTTGGAGGTTATACCTCCAATTTTATTTTGCCCGCCTGTGACCACCTCGCGGGAGGTGATATACGTGGACAATGGAATCATGTCCGTTGACCGTATGCCTTTCCCAGCACTTCGGTCTGAGCCGACTACATCTCGGAAGCGGTCAAGGCCAGGCACCGGTTTACCCCGCAGTCTATCCCCCGCTACAATGGAATCCCGCTTCCTTGCGGATGAGCTAAAGGCACTTAAGGAAACCATGGAGACACACATGCAGGAGCACCAGGTCCAGTCGTATGCAGCGCATGAGGTAGATAAAAGAACGAAGAATACACAGACGCAACTCCTCTGGATAGCTGACTGTGTCATTGCACTCATGGCAAAGAACAAGTGTGTCCCACCAAGACCCCAGCCACGATCAGAGACGAAGAGGAAGAGCCCATGGAAGTGGATCCGGAGGAAGAGGAAGGTGATTATGATGACACTGCTCATAGTTGAAAGGAATGGATGTAATTATTTTTGATTTCTTTTAGTACATTTTGATTTGCATTTTGTTAGGATTAGTTGAAAGATTCATTCTTAGGGAAGTTGTTTACGACAATAAGCCTCTTGAAGGCAGTAGACAATAATAATAAAGTAATGGTTTTTGTGTGTTGAATTGTTTATTGTGAGATTTGAAATTGGAGTAATCTGCTGAAAGTACGCGACGCGGTCTTTTCCCATTAGACGTTGATTTCAACTCACGTAATTACCGCGACGCGCGTCCTTCAATCACGCGCCGCGGTCATCCGCAACACATACATTTGCTTATTGTACATTTCTATGTTTTCTTTTATATATCTGTTTGTGTTTAATGTCTTGTTGAGTTATGCATGTTATACCAAATTGGGAGGAGTTGTCTCAGACAAGTGTGGGGTCACCATGCCCCCTCCACTTGTCTTGACCACCGGCGTGTTCACTGTTGTGCCACAACTCCAGAATGCGAAATCAAGGACCTTTTTGTTCGAATTTGTACCTGTGATACCGAGTACCAACCAAGCAGTCTACCGTCAAAAGGGGTAACTCTTTCTCCCTTGTTCTAAATAAATAATGTTTTTTGTACAACGGGGACGTTGTACGGTTTTAAGTGTGGGGTGTGGACAATCGAAAGAGTAGTTTTTGAAATTTTTGCGGGAAAAGACTGATTTTCAAATTTTTTACAACTTTTTCAAAATTTTTAATAAATTGTAATTTTGAAATGAATGGTTTGTGATTGTGATAGCAGTGGTATCTTTCAAGAGATACTATTTAGTTGTGATCATGCTATTTGTTTTAGTCAAATAAGTTGAGTTTTAGGAGTTAGACGATTAGAGTGTTTTAGGATTGGAATTTAGGAAGGAAATGTCAATCTGTGGCCTTTGTTGTTCGAGCCGGTAGGTCCGAAAAGGGTGGCCTCGAAGAGGCATTTATGCACCTTACCACCTAAGATCGTATGGTCTGGGATGGTATTTTTGAAAGCTCGTTACACGGACAACATCGAAAGTCATGGACAATTACTTAATGGCCTTTAGAATCTAAATGAGTAAGTACACTTCATTGTGGACAGAAAGTTTGTAATCAAGGGTTCTCTAGAAAGACATGAATTCCAAAGAACATTCTGATTAGGTTTTCATGAACTATTTCACCCTAACTCATAGGGAAATAAGCTTTGAAACTGAACACATTCAAAAATTGTTTGAGTCTTAGTTATAATTTGTTAAAAACTCTATTGCTTGGGGACAAGCAAGGCACAAGTGTGGGGTGTTTGAGAACGCCTAGTGATATTGCATATTTTAGTCGTTGTTGAGCCCTATTCTTAGTGAAATTATATCATATATATCGTGGTATTCTCACTATTCGTGCCAGTACTTGTTTGGAAGAAAATAATGAAAACAGGGACCAAAAGCATGCAAATTGGAGAAAGTTGAAGAAGAAGGCAAAATCAGGAAATACGTACGCGCGCCGTGGAAATCATAAAGGCGCGATGCGGATCTAAAGCGGTGGAACAAATTCAAATGCCGATAAAATGGGAAAAGATTAGTACGCGCGCCGCGGGAAACTTAAATGGGTGGTGCGGCTGCGGGAAATTTGCAACTATAAATAGAGGCATTTCCAGCCGAAAACCCTAGCAAAGACCCGGTGAAAAATCGACCTGAAGGCTCTTTGACTCGTTAAGCATCAGCAACTTCACAATTGGTATTTTATGTTTTAGAATTTAATTTCTTTTTAGTATTAGTTAGCAATAGTGGCTAAGGTCTTTGGGAGTGACAACCACTGACCTTGAGCATTTTAGTTCACTGTTTTTCAGTATTGGTGACTGTATTGGATCATTGGAATTCGTTTTTGGTTAATGAAAATCATTTGGTTACAAGTAATCTTAGTTTTTCGGTGTTTGATGCTTTATATTGGATTATGTTTGTTCAGATTGTGTTTGGATGTTTGTTTTGACCTTGTTGGACTGTTTTCCTTTGCTGATTTCAGTAGCCAATTAGGTTAGCCTTTTAGGTTTGAGCTTTGGCCAGTGACTGTCCCTTTGGATCTTAGTTATTGGTTTAGTTTATGCCTTACTTTGGTTTGTTTGGATGTCTTTGTTTACTTCTGAATTAGAGATACACTTCTGATTTCAGAAAGTAACTAGGTTTGTTTTGAAGCTTAGCTTAGTGTATGCTTGTTTTGAGATTGTTCAGTTTAGGTTTCTGGGTTTCAGTAGCAAAAAGTTTAGAAACTAGGTCCTCTGACTATAGCGTGACAGTATAGTTGCTAATCTGTCATCTGATCTGACCACGTAGCTCCTGCGGATCGACCTTGACTACCACTGTGCTAGTGTGTGTGTTAGGTTTTCTCTTATTTTTTACCGCATGACGACCAAGGCGTGTCACTTAGCAACGACTAAAATATGTGATATTACTAGGCGTTGTCAGGTACCTAAGGGAAATGTGCTTTTTCTTGGAATGTTGCACTGGATTGTTACATATTTTAATTGCACTTTCAGAAACGCAGTAAAGTGGAATACGCTTCATGTTGATCCCATTGTCTCTCAGTTGGTTTTGAATCCAAATGATCTGAGATGTGCATGATGCTGCTGCGATGTATTCAGCTTCAGTCGTTGAAAGCGAGACACAAGTCTGTTTCCAAGATTTCCAGCTCACAAGCTTGCCATCCAGAAGTTGACATCCTCTAGATGTGCTCTTTCGATCAAGGCTGCATCCACCAAGATCTGCGTCTCAGAAAGCTTGCACAAAGAATCCTGATCCAGATGGATACCATAATCCAAGTGACATAGTTCGCTTTAGATATCGGAAAACGTTCTTCACAACACTCATGTGTGGATCTCTTGGATTAGCTTGGTACCTGGCACAATAGCAAACAGCAAACATAATATCTGGTCGGCTAGATGTAAGATAGAGTAGCGAACCAATCATTTGTCGGTAAAGAGTGAGGTCTGCTACAGGTTTGTCAAGAGAAGGCGTAAGCTTGGTTGCAAATAACATTGGAACTTTAATCTTTGAGTCACCAACCATTCCGAATTTCTCTAGAAGAGATTTTATATATGCTTCTTGGTTGATGAAGATCCCTTCTGAGCTCTGTCTGATGTTCAAGCCAAGGCAGAAATTGATTTTTCCCATCGAACTCATTTCAAATTTAGGTTCCATTAATTTTCGGAACTCAACTGTTAGGCTTGGATGAGTAGATCCGAAAACAAGATCATCAAAATAAATCTGAACTATCATAAGATGGTTGCCTTCCTTCTTGCGAAAGAAGGTTGGATCAACTAAGCCTTGCTTGAATTTTGATTGCTTAAGGATGCGAGTCAACGTTTCGTACCATGCTCTGGGAGCTTGCTTCAAACCATATACCGCCTTATCCAAAATATAGCAGTGATTCAGATGCTTGTTATTGACAAATCCAGGAGGTTGCTTGACATACACTGTTTCTTCCAATTCTCTGTTCAGAAAAGCACACTTCACATCCATTTGATAAACATCGTAACTTTTGTGAGCTGCATAGGCAAGAAAGATCCGAATGGATTCCAATCTTGCAACAGGTGCGAAGGTTTCTTTGTAGTCAATTCCTTCTTCTTGACAGTACCCTTTCAATACCAATCGAGCTTTGTTGCGAATGACATTTCCTTCTTTGTCCATCTTGTTCCAAAAAACCCACTTCATTCTTATGATTAAAAGCAAAGTCCATTTGGGTTGCCCTCATAGGTGGAGGAAAGATAGTTTAGTAGAGAGAATAGTTGATTTATTAATTGTATAATAAATCAATAGAAAATATATATATGGTTTATTAATATATTTAAGTGCTAATATATTAATTAGAAACTATATTAATTAATTGAGATTTAATCTAGAATTAATTGGATTTAATTTGGAGATTAAATTAATTAATTAAAAGGTGCAGGGACTGGTTTGGCATTTATTCAATAGTTGAATAACTGGCCAAGAAAACCAGGGACCAAAAGTGGCGCCACCTTGGAGGCTTCTCCAAGGGTTTGGCGAAACCCTAATTAGGGTTTTGGTAAGCCTGGTCCAAGTGCTCAAAAGCCTTGTCCAATTGGAGGCTCCTTAGGGTTTCAGGTATAACCCTTGGAGGATATAAAAGGAACCCCCTGGCACCTCATATTCACGCCATATTCTCTCTAGATTCACTCTGCTGGACTGATTCTTCCATCCCCTGGGTGTGACTTGCATTTGAGGCAGGATACTTTTGCTGCTGCTTAAAAGGATCATAAGATCAAAGGTTGGTTTTTTCTTAATTCTTCTTTAGAATTGAATTGTATCCTTTAGGTTCTTAGTTCTAACCTTCATAGAAGAAAACATAGATCAATATTAGGGTTGCATGTGAACCTTAAGTTAGTTTGTGTTCATTGATTGCATAGAAACCCTTCACTACTATCTTGAGTAGTTCATCCTCTTGATTGTCTTTAGCATTGGCTTCAGAGGATTTTTCAGTTTCGGGTTCATCAAACAAGTTCATGAATTCCTCATAATAAGTTCATGAGAGGAATTATGGATTGATTTGTCGTCGGAAAGATCTCGGCTGATTGACTCTCCTTATTCTGAGTCCTCGTCATGTATTTGTCATCGAAGGTGACATAATACGTTTCCTCTATTTTGCGAGACCGTTTGTTGAGAACACTGTAAGCTTTCGATGTCAAGGAATAACCCAAAAATATTCATTCATCGACTTTGTCATCCCACTTGACTCTTTTCTCCTTAGAATTAAATATGAAGCATTTGGAACCGAAAACATGAAAGAACATCGACTTTGTCATCGCTTGTTAATTGAAGATCGGTTTTGAGTGAAGCAAGCGGTGGCAATCGCATCTGCCCAGAAATACAGCGGTAGTCTTGCGAAAAAGAGCATTGTGCGTCCAGCTTCGCAAAGGGAGTGATTTTGTCTTTCCAGTAATGCGTTTTGTTGTGGAGTGTAAGGAGCAGAAAAATTGTGAGAAATCCCCTTTTTGACATGAAATTCATCGAACACTTGATTCTTGAATTCCATGCCATTGTTGCTTTATATCTTCCGAACAAGCTTTTGTAGGAGCAGCTCTACGTGTTTGATGAAGTCGATCATGATTTTTGTTGTCTCGGACTTCTGTTTAAGAAAGAAAACCCATGCAAATCGAGAAAAAACATCAACTAAAACCAAAATGTACTTATTGTGAGCTACACTTTCGATTACAGATGGACTACAAAGATCAATATGAAGAAGTTCGAGAGGTTCAACGATCTTCGTGTTGATAATTGTGGAGTGGCTGTTCCTGCTTTGTTTTCCGAGCTCGCATGAAGCACACAAATGGTCTTTGTCGTATTTCAGTAGCGGCAATCCCCGAACTAGATCACCGATAACGAGCTTGTTTATGTCTTTGAAGTTCAGATGAGAAAGACATCTGTGCCATAGCCAACTATCATCATTTGTTGCTCTCGTGACTAAGCAGATAGAAGGCTTTCCTTTGATCAGTTTCATGTCCAAGGGATCCATCCCACCACCAGCTGCGAAATGCTGATGAGGTTGTGTTGTAGGCCTTATACGTATGCTACCTTCCGAATCGAGAATTCGCCATTCGTACTCATCATATAACCTTTGATTTCCCCCGTCGCATTGTAACCATAGTCTGTTGTCGCCAAATATTCTAAGTAAGTGCGGAAAGTAACATTGCGGAAAGTAAAGTTCTGAAACTGGGAAGTTTCGGAGGTGGACAAATCCGAAGACTTGAGACGGACAAGTCCGAAGACTTGAGATAGATGCGGAATTATAATGAAGAGGTAATACTTAGAATAGATCTTAATAGCTCAACAATAAACAATATGATTTAACAGTTATATAACTTAGAAATATAAAGACTGAGAAATAAGAGTGCTAGAACAGTAAAGATAATAAGAAATGCATATAACAACACGAGCGTTGATGGAATGAGAGATTGTATTGATAAACGTGAAAGTGTTACATAAAGTCTCTCAAACTCATGAGGACTGAAGATGGACTTGCTCTCCCTTTTATAGACTAAGGGAGGACCTTCGGATAATGACCTATGGACTGAAGAGTAGACAACACGTCTCTCTTCAGTCAGATAAGAAATATGAAACTAATATAATAATACAATGTCAGACTAGGGTGGCTTGTCTATAATATAATAATACTCTAAGTACAACAGACATGCTTCTAGGGGGCCACGCCTGATCTAGTCTAATCATATCTTATACGTTGAAATGCTTATCCTTTGCCTTATCTTCCAGACATTCTTCTGATCTTCAGTCTTCTTTGTGGAGTGATTAAGTATGATATTTCCTTTGAGTTGTCATATTGATAGTCCAAAATCCTGAGTGGATTTCGGAATCCTGGAAGTTCTGAATCAGGGTATCTTGGAAATATGGTCTTGTTGGTCTTGATCTTCTGAGTTAGTTCGGAGTACAGTCTTCCGAACTCTTTCTTCTGAGAAGTGTACTTTCTGATCTTGACATTCTTTGGAGTTCCGAAATCCATGACTGGATTTCGGATGATTACAAGATTATCAGAACACAACTTATCCAAGATATTAGTTAAGAATATAAAGCACAAGACATGCCAATTACTTAAAGCATTCATACGGAAGTGGTTTTTCTAACATTCCATCAAAATAAAGAGTTTGACATTACAATCCTAACACATCAAACTACGAGTTGGTCAACGATCTGATTTTAGCATTAACAATTCCCCCTTCGGTGACCAATCGAGGGGTTTGAGTCAGCATCTTCAAAGGTTTATCCAGTACACCTTGTCTCACAGCATATGACCAGAAGTTCCTAACTCCCAGTAGCCATTCCACTCTTTGTAGCAGTTCTTTCTTTGCTTCTGCATTTGATGATTGTGACTTCTTAATGGCTTTGATGTATTCAGTTAAGTTCACGCTGGGGAGTCTTTGGATTTGATCAGCACGAAGAAAGAAGAGGGATCCTTTCTGCTTTGGATTTTTGTAAACCAGTCCAAGTGCTGGATCAAAGGTGGCACCTCTCTTCCAGTGATCTCGGACTTCAGGCATGGAAAGGTCAATCTTTTCTGGGAATGGATCTGTCGGATTAACAAATCTGAATAGCTCAGCATCAGCAGTACATAATTCTTCTAGAAAGACGATGTAAGAATCTTCTTGCTGCGACGTAAGCTTCTCTAGCAACTTGATATTCCTTGGTTGACAACTTCCGAACAATCGAGAAGATATCTGTTGGATTCATCATTCGGAAGTCAGCTTCAGTTACTAGAATTGGCTTATCATAGTTGTTGTTTCTGATTATTTCATATTCATAGTAGTTGGCCTTCTGAAAGCTTGTTTTCTTAAAAATTCGTATTGCTGTGATTGGATCGATCGACCAGGTCTCATTTTGAGGTTTGGTGCACGTATTCAGGAATTTTTGATTTCTGTGGTATGCTTCCACTTCCTTTTTGAATCCTGGGGTTTGTGCGAAATTGAGCGAGTAGACATACTTGTCTCCGTTCGGAGTTAGAGGTATGTCCCAGTTGTGTTGAGATGTAGGAGGAGGATTGTATGTTTTGAAGGGTTTGAAGTTAGAATCATTTAGTGGCCGAGGAACGAGAGGGTTTATGAAGATAGTTCTGACGGGAGATTTTCTGGGACCACTTGGGTCAATCTTGTTTGAGTCAGGATCGGACTCAGAGTTGCTGAAGTCTTCAGCATGTTGATGAGCTTGAGAATCGAAGAATTTGGATTTCTTTTCCTTAACTTCTGGGGGATCAGATTCTTTGATTGGTGAGTATACAAAAATCTCATCTTCTGAATGAGCCTCATCCGTTGGTTTCTGAGTTTTTGGAGAAGAATGAGGAGATTTTGAGGGAGATTTTGGAGACTGATTGATGAGAGGATCTTTTGCTGATTCCTTATTATGAGTTTCATCCTCATCAGTATGTGTATCTTCTTGGGTTTCATCCTCATTAGCATGGGTGTCTTTTTCACCATCTTGATGTTTCTGATGTTGATCTCTTGTGGTATCCTCATCATTTTCTTTGGTGGTCCCATTTGGATTAGCAGTGGTGTCTATTACCATGTCATTAGTTTGAGGATTTTCTGGTTTATCATCCGCCTTTCCCCCTCCTGGGGTGCTGGCAGGAACTGAAGGTGGCACAGGCAGGCGGTCCAAGATAGTACCAAGCTTGGAAGTGATGTCGTCGACTGCCTTTCTAAGAGTCTCAGGAAGCGGTGTAGCCAACATGTCTTTGAAATCCTCCATGACTTGAATAATCAGACTGGTGCTGACTTTCTTTTGCTGAAGAGGACCTTCCATTGTATCAGTGATGGATTGTAGTGTATGAGTTATGATTTGAAGAAGCAGAGCTTGAGTTCTTCGCATTGAGGTGTTCTCGGCAAGAACTCCACTGAAGTAACCAGATAAGTGTTCTAGTGTGGAGTTGAGTTTCTCATTTACTTAATTAACCATGTCAGGAACTTGATTTTGACATTTTTCTACTTCTCTGAGTAATGCTTGTGTTGTTTTCATAATGTTGATGGCATCTGATTCCCTGTGAGAATTAATTTTTGCAAGTCCATCGAAGATGACCTGTTAAACTTGGTTGTCTAGATGTAGAATGATGTCGCGATTTTCAAGAGCAGCGATCCTGGTTTTCAGTTCAGCAATTTCTTTGACCATAGCTTCCTGATTCTGAGAAGCTTTAAAGTTGGACAGAATAGAGGTTAAGGGATAAACTTTCTGATGTAGAGCATCATCTCTGACTATGTAGTTGACCGATTGGGGAGTTTTGGTGTCAGCTTTATCAGAGGATGAGTTGGTGTCACTAATATCGATTAAGGGCACTTTGGAAGAGGAGGGTTGGGGTTGATTGACTTCTTGATCATTACCGAAAATAGAGGGTCCGGCTGGCATGGAATGGGTTTCTGAGAGTATAAAGCGAGAGCCGGATTCACCCGGTTGCTCAAGGGAGGCGTTTGCCATTTGTGAATTGAGAAGAATGAATTTGTCCCAAGTGAGGGGAACGATATCTAATGCAATCTTGGACCAGACTTGTTCAGTAGTGTCAAAGAGATAGATGGGAGTATCTACCAGTTTATTTAGAGAAGCACTTAGAAAGGAATCAATCTATAGAGTGAGAGCATTGATTCGCTTGCGTTCTACTTTGATCGTTGCTGAATCATCATCGGTTGGTGGTCCAAGTGCTGAGAGAGCTTGGAGTTCAGTAATCTTAATGTCAAACTGCTTCTTAAGGCGTTCCACTAGTGTGGCCTGTTCATTAACAGCTATCCGAAATATCCAGATATCAAATTCGGATGCATCAGGGGGAGGTTGTGTTGGATCTGGGATGATGGTTACTAGTGGTGTATCTTTGGTTGTCTCAATGGCTTTTTCTTTTTGTTTGGTTGGTGAGTTCTGGGTGTTTAAAACCATGTCATCCTGAGTATCTTCCGAGTCGTGAGAGTTCTGTCTTTCCTCTAATTTTTCTAACTCGGAGTCCTTGGAGGATGGTTCAGAAGGCTAAAAAGAAAAACAAAAGTTAGAATATGGAAACAGATTCCATAGGTAACACATACATGAGATGAACCAAACTTAATGTATCAAAGAGATAGTAAAGTTCAGGGCAAAGTTGATTCAGATGCTTATCCATTGAAGATGAATGACTTGCATGTTGTTAAAATAGACAAAGTGCTCGGATTTGACATTTGAGAAAAAAATGATATCAATTGTTGTTATAAGTTTCAAATAATTATAAGATAGAGAATTCGGACATAGTCAGAGGAAACTTGAAGGATCAGAACAAAGAGTTAGAAGCGTCAATACTAATCCAAACAATATGAATCAGAAATCGAATCAGAAGTGTGATGTTTCTGAAGATTCAGAATATTTGGAAAGTAAGATGTACCGTATTGTCTTTTCTTTGTTTCTTTTTGGGAGGTTGCTTTGATGGTGAAGAGCCGGAAGCTTTCTTTTTGGGTTTCTTTGGGGCCACCCCGTCTCTGAGAGAGTGAGGAGGGTATGGAGGTACACCCTGTGAGTCAGAGAGGTGAAAAATTACAGCTGGCTCTGACGGATCAGCAAGGTTCAGAAGCGAGTCACGTAATTTTCGTATCTTTACAAAAATAGAGTCTGTTTTTGGAGCATAGGGTTTTGCTTCAGGCATGACTAGTTTGTCTTCATTGGATCTTGGTGGAGGAATTGGGATCTGAAGTGTTTGATGAATATGGTCGATGCACATGGCCCAAAAACGTGCAGTGTGAATTTTTCCTTTAGGCTTCTGAGAGGTGGGTATGTAGGAGAGAAAATCTTCAAATAAGATTTCAGCATAATCGTTTTTATAGCCTGTGAAGAGGCTCCAAAGAAGTTCCATGAGGCGTTTGCTTAATTGATCTGTACCAACCATTTTCCCGATTAAGCACTTAATGATGTAATGAATCAGACATTGCCATAAGGGTGAGATGTGTCCTTTCGACATTTGAAACAATTTTTGGCAATTCGTACAAGTATCCCATCTTGTATATCATGGATTCAAGTTGGTCATTGGTAGGATGATCAAATGTAGTTTCGTGATATGGAAGGTGTAGGGCCTCTGCAAAAACTTTCTTGTTTAAGAAGGTTTTACTGTCGTCATGAAGAGTGAGGGTATAACCGTTTGGGTGTTTGGTGGCGGTGAAGACTATGTCTTGAAGTATAGAAATTGGAATCGCAGGGGGAGGATCAAAGAAGACTCTGGCAAGCTTGTGTCTGGACAGGATGTGGATGAGTACTCGTAGATGTTCCTTATAACTAGAGAGTTTTCGTGAGAGATAGAGGTTGGTGATGGTGACTAGGACAGTATCGTTGTCGCTTCTGGATTGGGACGCCATTGAAGAAGTAAAGTGGGGTTATTGAGAGTTCGAGATTTGTTAGGGTTGCAATGTTGAAGATGACGGCGAGAGAGAAAGGGATGAGAATAAAGGGGGAAATGTTTAAGGATGGAAAATATGAGAGAGAGTTGGAAGAAATGAGAGAGAAATAGATAAGAGGGAACGGTTATAACAATTTTGAAAATGTATAAAGAACCATCGGGTAAGAGAATGAAGGGACGTGTGAATAGTTGTGTCAGAAAAGGGTGTGCTTGGCATTTAATGCTAGGTAATGATGAAAGAGGATGGTCCATTAAAGGACGGACATGTGTGGCAGGGAGAATATCCGTTGGAGAAATGTTGATTGTATGGTTTTTAATTATTGGATATTAAATGTTTTTCGTATTTAAATTTCATTCTAACATTAATTTTGTTGTGTTGAGGTGTCTAAGGTACGGATTCGTGTAAATGTTGTAGATCTGACCTGTTCAAAAATTGAGTCGTTCTGAATCGAATTCCGAACCAGGAGGATTGAGTTTTCTGAAGAAGAGTCCATATTCCTGAATTGTAAAGTTCTGAGTGGAGGTGGAAGTGAATATTCTGATTAAGGTTCTGAGTGGGAGAAATTCGAAACTATGTTCTGATTAGGGTTCTGAATAGAAGAAATTCGAATCGCACGAGTTGCATGTCCGGTGGTGGATGTCATATATTACTACAGAGACAATAAATGACGCCGACTGGTTAAGCTAACCGGTCACATCAAATATCTCATCTCTATATTGATAATCGCTAAGCGATGAGGTGGCGAGATATGGTGAAGAGTGAGTGGCTATAAAAGGGGGTTTGTTGTTAAGCAAAGAAATCACACAATAGGAGACTTTGATGATTATGATGGCAGCAAGACGTCCATTCAATCGTGATGAGAAGGTAGAAGTAAGAATGCAAGATGGAGAATTTGCTGGTGCTATTTATGGAGGTGTTATCAAGTCTGTGTGGAATCATCGCTATGAAGTGAAGATGACAACGTTAACTGATGGATCCACCGGTGGTCCCTTGAATGTTCATGTGGATTTCGCTTATTTGCAGCCGGTTCCTCCTAAGGTGTTGGTGGAGTTTAAGTAATTCGACTTTGTGGAGGTGTGGTACCGTCGAGGATGGTGGCCTGCTGTTATTTCAAGGAAGACTCCATTTAATCAGTTCCATGTGGTTTTGGTGGATGGGACCCGACTGTTTGTTGATGAGTCGGAACTGAGAATTCATCAGAGGTATCACCTTGGAGAGACTCCAATGTGGCAGTATTATAGGCTCTGATGATTGAAGAGGAATGCTGATCTTTTGGGAAATTATATGTCTTGTTATGTAATATTATTTTTGTGCATGCATCTTGGATTGTGTGGATGTTGCTTTCATTAGATTTTGTAATGTTTTGGGTTGTATGAATCAAAGCGTGTTGTGATGTTTAACTAGTTGTTGAAATTGTGAATGAAACTTAAAATACTCAGAAAGTTAGATTCAGAAAGAGATATGGAAAGGGATGTTAGGAAGACTTCGGAGATGGAGAGTTTCAAAGAGGGGGAAGTTTTTGTCGTTTCTAGAATATAGAGAGAGTGAAAGAGAGAGAATTAGGTGAGTATGTGTCAGATCTGGGAGAATCGAGAAGTCTTTATTGAATCAAGAGCGGTTATCCATTATGCCGTGAAAGTTGCCGAACCATGTAATCAACCGTTTAGACAATGATGCTGATGTGACAAGTGCATTAACTTCCCACTAGGGTCATTATGACCTCTAAGTCATTGATTTAGAGAAGTTGAACGGGCATGCGCATGGCTTATACAAATGATGTGATTTGGCTAATTGTTAACAGTTCATACTGAGAGTAAATTTTATCAAGCGTAATTTGTTCTTCGAGATGGCTCGTTATTTCTTCAATTGTCTAGATGAAGTCGAGGTGAAGCTTACCCAAGGGGACTTTGCAGGGGGATTCTACGAGGGAGTGATCACTAAAACGTGGAAGAGGAGGTGTGAAGTGCGATTGAGGTGTCTTCTAGATAATACAACCGGTGAGATGATGATTGTGAAGGTGAAGTATTGTTGTCTTCGTCCCATTCCTCCTACAGTGATTGTGGATTACAAGGTGGGAGATTATGTGGATGCTTGGGATCGACAGGGTTGGTGGAGTGGTGTTGTGGACGATGTTATTGGAGACGATGTGTATGATGTGGTGCTGTTGATGGATGGGAAGGCTGTTCGTGTGTGTGATTTGTCTGTGCGAATCATACAGACCTTCACTTACGGCAGTCCTCCAAAATGGCAATACAGCAAGCACTAGGGTGATGGAGATGAAGATTTAGATGTTTTGAATGTTTTTCCTTTTTGAATCTTATGTCATAGAATTTTGATCTTTTCTTGATGTAACAACTATGACTTAATGGATTATGACTATGTACGCACCTTTCGTCTTAATGAAATATGAATATTTGTTGTGTTTTGTGATTTTTTTTTTGCTTTAAGATGAATGGTATGATAGCTTAATTTTGAGTATTTTTCGGAGGAGATCTTCTGAGAATATATGATAGCTTCTGAGAGTCTAGTTGGTGTAACAAGATGCTAGTCGGAAGTCTGGTGGTTCTGAGGGACAAGTCAGAAATTGTTCCGACCAGAATTGTTTTGGAGTAAATGATAGTCAGAGGCTGATTATCATTCTCGAAAGAATTCTGAGTCAGGGTTTAACATACCCAGTTTGTCCAGAAAATTGTTGAATTTTGTGGAGTCTAAAGCTTTCGTGAAAACATCAACAACCTGTTCTTTAGTAGGAATAAAGTAGAGCTCAATGTTACCTTGTAACATCTGATCCTTGATGAAGTGGTACCTAAGGTCGATGTGCTTTGTCATAGAGTGCTGAATAGGATTATGAGAGATGGCTATGGCACTCTTGGAGTCACAATAAATAGGAACTTGAAGGAATCGGTAACCATAATCCAGTAGTTGAGTTTTCATCCAGAGAACTTGTGAACAGCATGTAGATGCAGCTACATATTCAGCTTCTGCTGATGATAAGGCAACACAATTTTGTTTCTTTGAAGACCAGCTGACTAACCTTCCACCTAGGAATTGACAACCTCCGGAAGTGCTCTTCCGATCCAATTTGCATCCGGCATGGTCCGAATCAGTAAATGCTTGTAGTTAAAAGTTGTCTCCGACTGGATACCACAGACCCATTGCTTTTGTACCTTCGAGATATTTGAAAATTTTATTGACAGCTGCCAGATGTGACAGTTTAGGAGCTACTTGATATCTAGCACAGATGCATGTTGAAAACATGATGTCAGGTCTGCTTGCGGTTAAGTATAAGAGTGAACCGATCATTCCTCGATACAACTTGTGATCTATGGGTTCTCCTTCGGGGTGTGCAAAGATTTTATGGTTGGTGGATATTAGAACTTTGGCAGTTGAACAATTTTCAAGAGAAACTTTCTTCCGAAGTTCATTTGTGTATTTTTCTTGATGAATAAAAATTCCTCTTTTGGTTTGCTTGATTTGATGGCCTAGGAAGAAATTGATTTCTCTGTTCATGCTCATGTGAAATTTGTCTGTCATTACTTTTGCAAAGTCATCAACCATCGATTGGTTTGTTGAGCCGAAAATGATATCATCTACGTAGACTTGTACGATCATAATGTGATTTTGATATGATCGGACAAAGAATGTAGGATCAATGACTCCTCTTCTGTATCCGGATGATACTATAAATTTTGACAATGTTTCATACCAAGCTCTGGGTGATTGTTTTAAACTGTATACTGCCTTATTCAGACGATACACATGGTTGGGTCGAGACAGATCTTCAAAACCAGGAGGTTGTTGAAAGTAGACCACTTCTTGAAGGTTACCTTGAAGAAATGCACTTTTTACATCCATTTGATGTACAATAATGTTTTTATGTACGGCATAAGCTAGAAAGATCCGAATGGCTTCTAGTCTAGCTACAGGTGCATATGTCTCATCATAGTCAAGTCCTTCGATCTGACTATACCCTTTTGCCACTAATCTGGCTTTGTTTCTGACTACTGTTCCCATGTCGTCTAGTTTGTTTCGGAAGACCCATCTAGTACCTATTACTCTGTGATTTGATGGTCTCGGAACAAGATCACATACATTGTTTCTTTTGAATTCTGATAGTTCTTCTTGCATGGCTTTGATCCAATCGCCGTCGTCTAGAGCATCTAAAACTGTTTTTGGCTCAATTTTACTGATGTATGCGGCAAAATGGCATTCTTCCTGAATTGATTTCTTTGATCTTGTCTGAACTTTGGAGGAGGGATCTCCGATAATTTGGTTCGGAGGATGACTCCGAGTCCATTTATGTAATCTTGGAAGTAGAGCTTGGTCAAAAATAGGAGGAGGAACATCTTGAATGAAGTTGGTGTCTTCAAGAGATATGTTTTGATTTTGTGATTCTTCAGCGAAAGTATCTTCATCGGCTTCGAAGGTGAAGACTGGTGCATTATTAAATGCAGCATCAGAAGAGTTGATTAAGGTATCTCCTGATGGGACATTTGCTGATAAAGTATCTCTTGAGCTTTGATGGTCCCCCTGGGATTGAGGTATCCTATCAACATGAGTACGGAGTATAGGCTCCCCCTCATAGTTTGCTGGGAGTGAAGGTTCCTTTTGAGTCTGATGATTCTGAGAAGGGACGAAAGGCTCCCCCTCAATTGTTGAAGTGTTGTTCAGAGGTTCTGCTTGATTATCAGATGACGTGGGTTCTGATGATGTTGATGGTCCTGAGACTGAAATGATTTGCTGAATTGCATCACGAGAGTGGATAACTTCGGCATCTTTTGTAGTTTCCGGAGGATCAAAGAGTAATTCATAGTCTATTTCGACTGTGTGAATGGGTCGATGTCCGACTGGAATATCATTTTCCATTACATACATAATATCTTGATTCTTCTTTCTCCATTGATATTGATCGTCGAATTCTATGTCGAAGCTTTCTTCAATAACTCGAGTTCTTCTGTTTAGAGCATGATAAGCAACTGATTTTGATGAATAACCCATGAAGATTGCTTCATCACTTTTGGGTGCAAATTTTCCCAAGTGATCTTTGTTATTTTTAATGAAGCATTTGCAGCCAAACATATGGAAAATTTGACATTGGGTTTTCTCCCATTTAACATTTCATAGGGTGTCATCTGTAGTCGTTTGGTGATGATGGATCGATTCTGAACAAAGCATGTTGTTGCTATTGCTTTTGCCCAGAACGTTAGAGGAAGGTTTGCAAAAGTCAGCATTGATCGAGCCGCTTCCACTAAAGTTCTGTTTCTTCTTTCTAATACACCGTTTTGTTGAGGTGTATATGGTGTTGAGAAGTTGTGCTCTATCCCTTTGGATGCTAGACATTCTTCAATTTTCCCATTATTGAACTCAGTTCTGTTATCACTTCGGATTCTTCTTACTGATAGTTGAATCTTGAGCTTGATTGATGTAATGAAGTTTCTGAGCTCCAGGAAGGTATCTGATTTTGATATTAAAAAGAATACCCAGGTAAATCTGGAGTAATCGTCCACGATAACCAGGATATATTTCTTATTATTCAGACTAGCAACTGTTGATGGACCACAGAGGTCCATGTGGAGAAGTTCTAACGGATGAGTAATGCTCGAGTCGGTGATTGATTTGTGAGGTTTCTTCTTCTTCTTTCCTAATGCACATGCTACACATAAGTTTTCGTTGTCAAACTTCAGAAGTGGTATTCCTCTGACCATTTCTCATGTTACCAACTGGTTCATATATTGGAAGTTGAGATGAGCTAGTTTTCGATGCCACAACCAGCTGATTTCGGAATGTGCTTTTGATAACAAACATAGTCTTGGTTTTCCGAGAAACATTGATATATCTAATGGAAACTTGTTGACTTGTCTTGGGGATTTCACTAAGCATATGTCTATGGTACTCGTCATAATGTAGCTAAATTCATTGTCGAATTCAACTCGGAGACCAGTGCTGACCAGTTGACCTACACTTATGAGATTGTGTTTGAATCCGAGAACATAGGCAACCTTCTGAATGGTGAAATTTCTGTTTGTTAGTACACCATAGCCTTTGATGATGTCGTTTGCGTCGTTTCCGAATGTGACATATCCTCCAAAACTGACTTCTCGGTAGTCTCTTAGAAACTCCAGTCTCCCGGTCATGTGCATTGAGCAGGAACTATCAATAAGCCATTCGTCATCCTGCTCCTCAGCACTGAATGCCTGAAAATTAGATAGTCAGTTTGGGCACCCAAACTTGTTTTGGCCCATTTGTTTTTCTGACATGTAAGATTTATCTATTCGGGTTTCTAAGACATTAATGATTGGTTTTGGTTCAGAAGTGGGTGATTTTATGATCCATTACTGAATAACTCTTTTTGCAGGTTTCGGTGAATAAATTTTTGTTGGATGTTTGAAGATTTTTGGATTGGTAACAATGACTGTTTTAAAATTATGATTGCAACAATGATAGCATGTATTATTTTGTTGTTGTTTCAGAATTTTCGGAGTAGTTTGAGAACGATTATAGTTCTGAATCTTGGTTCCGATAACGCTTGGAGTTTGCTTGTTGCATCTCATGATACCGGAAAATGAGACTTTTGGTTTCAAGGACTTATTCACAGGTTGCTTAGAAGTTGCGGGACTGTTTTGAGCTATTTTTGAATTTCTTGTTAATTTTGGAAATTCTGAGTTGTAATCTGAGTTTCTGACATTTTGAAAATGCTGAATGGGTTTGATATTTGGAGTCGGAAGTAATCCCTTGTAGATATACTTTCGGGATGTGGATGGAGTAGATTTCCGAGTATGACTTGGAGTGACGAAAGTTGATTTAACTTCTGACTTTTTCTGAGTATAGAAGCAATTTCTTTGTTCGAATCTTGTATGAGATCGAGGTGATCAGAGATCTTTTCTGTTCAGGGTTGGTTTTACTCCATTTTTGGTTAGACTCTTTCCTTTTCCTTTTTGAAAAACTTCTTTTGGGGAAGAGTCAGATAAAGAATCATTTAAAGAGTCTGACTCTTCATGATTGACTTTAATTTTTTCGAGCGAAATTTTGATCGGATCATTTGAAATATTATGTTGCAATGCATCTACGTATGACTTTGTGTCAGAACACGATGGTTCGGAAGTCATGTTGGAGATGTTAGCAACATTAGGATTTCTGATTATAATTATGTTAAAATCGTTTTTAATGATAATATTGCTTGGAGGTTTCTCCATTTCAATTTCTTCATCAACCTTTTCTTTATTTGAATTTTCCAAGCTCTTAGGGCATGGATTGAATTCTTCAGTAACACAGTTACTTTGCAATTTTTATAAGAAAGAGTGTTGTTGAGAGCTTGACAATGGATGGTTTGTGACCGTGGTTATATGTCTAGGCATATATGGGACTGAAGCTGTAGACAATTTACTGCTTTCAGCAGTGTCTGCTTCTGAGAAATATAAGAAAGGAATTTTAACTCCCTCCTTTGACTCAGAAATGGCGTTTTCTGATTCATTGGCAGGAGTTTTAGGAAAGTTCTTGGTTGTGTCTTCATCGTGTTTTTTATCATATTCGTTTGAATGGTACTGGAAAAATGGACTTTGTTTGTTGTATATAGGATAACTTTTATTTGTGGTTTTTCTTGCCCATCCCCAATTAAAAGTGTTTTCTGAAGAATTAGTGTTGGTAGGGGATTTGAAAACTTCAGTTGAATGATACAATTGATCTACTAATTTGTTTAGTCTTACATTAACGCTTCGAGCTAAATCCCTTTGCGATGTCAAAAGCTGATTTGAATTTTGTAACAAAATCCTAGAAGTCTGTTCGATCTTCAAATCAGCAGTAAGTTTATCACAAAATAGTTTCTTATCCTCTAGCCTATTCTTCAACTTTATCACTTCGTTATACCCATCATGCCTTTCTTCCAGAACCTGCAGATATGCAGCTAAGGCATCTGCACAAGTATTAGATATTTTTTATAGAGTAGGTTCTAGATTCTTAGAGAAAATATGATGTGTATGAAGCATGTTACGTACATGTTCGATGATACTCACTCCTTTGCTAGATTTGTGGTTGACCATAAAGGCATAGTTCTTTGGCATGTAGGAGGATGAGGATTCAGCAGTGTCTTTAGGATGTTTGGAGCTTGCTAACCCTGGGATTGGAGTTTCTTGGTTTTCTTGCACCATCATGCATGCTCCGAACCCTTTTCCTCTTTCTCGCTTGTTCTTAAAATGCTCGTCTTCATCTCCAGAAGACCAGATTTTGACATTTCCAGATGCGACGAATGCTTTGACTTTTTCTTCTTCTTTTGCCTTCGGATAGTTCCTCGGAGCTTTGCAGTCAGCAACATAGTGTCATAGACCTCCGCAGTTGTGACATTTGATTACTTCTGATTCCTTCTTTTCAGGAGTGTGTGCTTGATCAGTGCTGATAGCTGGGGCTGCCTTTGGTTTCTCCTGCTGCTGCTCTTCAGGTTTCGGATAAAAACGATTTTGACCAGATTGATGATGTCCTTTGTGATAGTTGTTTCTGGGTTGATATCCTGCATTTTGGTTAGAGAGACGAAAGTTCTTCTTTGGATTAGAGTAGGATGGTATTCTGTTGAACTTCTGACTAATCATAGCAATCTTGTGTTGGTAGGTAGCTTCTTCAGCTTCGTCATATTCAGAGTAGTATGATTCAGTAGTTTGTACTGGAGCTGGAAGTGCAATAGTTGGAGTCTTAGATTGAATGGAGGGTTGCGAGGTTGGAGATGATTGGTATTGTACTGTCGAGGTTTGATAGTGTGAAGGGTAAGAGATTTGTGGTTGAGAGGGATGGTACGAGGGTATAGGATTTGGTTGTTGAGTTTGTAGTAGATTTTGATTAGGAACAATCTGAGGTTTAGAGGTGTTTGGGTTGATTTGCTGCTGAGTTGCTTGCTGATACTATACCAGTTGTTGAGGAGTGTTGCCCATCGTCGGATAGTTGTGCTCAGCAACTAAAGCCATCGGTCCACCAAGTTGCAGTTGTTGTTGATTGCCTTTTATGTCATGTTCTTGCCCAACGAGGTTGTTGTATAGTCGGTACATGTTGAAAGTTTTTAACTTTCCAGAATCTTGAAGAATCATTTTGACAAGCACCCAGTCTTTTCCAAGTCCTTCAAGAAATCGGTGATTGATTTCCTGATTGGTTATTTCTGCTCCTGAACTTAGGAGTCTGGTGACGATTATAGAGAACCGGGTGAAAGCCTGTCTCAGTGATTCTCTGGCAAATGTTGAGAAGCGGGTGTATTCTGAGAGACTTAACACCAGTTTTTGATCTTTTGCTTCCTCCGTCCCTAAGAACATATTTTGTAAGAGAACCCAAATCCGTTGGGCTGTTCTACACTTTTGTATGAGATCAAAGAGTTCCGGAGGGATTCCACATTGGATTATGGTGAAAGAAATTTGGTCATTGTCCATTTTCTCAATATCCAGGGGAGTTAACCTTGGTTGAGAAGTACCACCTAGAGCCTCTTCTGCAGTGTCGGATCTAGAGGTGTAAATTGGAAGATGAGGTCCTTCTTCAACAGATCGCCAGATATATTTTCCCTTGGTTTTGAGATAGTTGCACATACGAGATGCCCATCCATTATACTAAGTAGGAATGAGTATAGGAGCTCGATTAGAGCCTCCGACACTATTAGCAACATTTAGAGAGTAGTTCATCTGCATTTTCGATAAGAAGAGAAGATTTCAAACTGTTTTGAAATGAAAGAGAGATTTTTAAGAGTTTAATCTACAATAGCATGCAATGATCCACAGAGGATTCTAAGGTTGTTGCTACGGCCAGGGTTTTGAGCAAACTAGGCACTTAGAATCTTATAGACAGCTATTCAGGCTCTGATACCAATTGTTGTCGCCAAATATTTTAAGTAAGTGCGGAAAGTAAGATTGTAGAAAGTAAAGTTCCGAAACTGGGAAGTTTAGGAGGTGGACAAGTCCGAAGACTTGAGATGGACAAGTCCGAAGACTTGAGATAGATGCGGAATTATAATGAAGAGGTAATACTTAGAATAGATCTTAATAGCTCAACAATAAACAATATGATTTAACAGTTATATAACTTAGAAATATAAAGACTGAGAAATAAGAGTGCTAGAACAGTAAAGATAATTAGAAATGCAGATAAGAACACGAGCGTTGATGGAATGAGAGATTGTATTGATAAATGTGAAAGTGTTACATAAAGTCTCTCAAACTCATGAGAACTGAAGATGGACTTGGTCTCCCTTTTATAGACTAAGGGAGGACCTTCGGATAATGACCTATGCACTGAAGAGTAGACAACACGTCTGACAACGCCTAGTGATATCAAGTATTTTAGGCGTTGTTGAGCCCTATTCTTGATAAAATTATATTAGATATATCTTGGTATTCTCACTTTTCGTGCCAGGACTTGTTTGGAAGAAAAGAATGAAAGCAGGGACTAAAAGCATGCAAATTGAAGAAGTTTGGAAAGGAATGAAAAATCAAGGAAATACGTACGTGCGCCGCGGGAATTAACAACGCGCGACGCGGGTCAAAGGCGGTGGAACACATTCAAATGCCGAGAAAGCGGGATCTGATAAGGACGCGCATCGCGGAATCCTTATTTGAGCGGCACGGCTGCGGGAAAATTGCAACTATTAGTAGAGGCATTTCCAGCCGAAAACCCTAGCAAAGACCGGGTGTAAAATCGACCTTGAAGCTCTTTGACTCCAAGATTTCGTTTCAGCAACATCTCAATTGGTATTTTATGTTTTAGAATTTAATTTCATTTTAGTAGCAATTAGTATTTGTAGCTAAGGTCTTTGGGAGTGACAACCACTGACTTTGAGCACTTTAGTTTTCTGTTTTACATCATTGGGCACTGTATTGGATGTTTGGAATTCGGTTTTGGTTAATGAAAGCATTTGGTTACTAGTAATCTTAGTTTTTCGGTGTTTTGATGCTTTTGTTTGATTGTGTTTGTTTGGATTGTGTTTAGATGTTATTTTGACCTTGTTTGGGACTATTTCCTTTGCTGAAATCAGTAGCCAACTAGGTTAGCTTTAGGTATTGAACTTTGGCCAGTAAATGTTCAGTTGGACTATAGCTATTGGTTTAGGTTATTCCTTGTTTTGTTTGGATGTTTTGGATGCCTTTGATTGCTTCTGATTCAGAGATGCACTTCTGATTTCAGAAAGTAACTAGGCTTGTTTGAGTTGAGTTTAGCTTATGCTTGGCTTGACTTTGTTTGATTATTGCTTTTGGGTATTAATAGTTGAGAACTTAGAAACTAGGTCCTCCGACTGTAGCGTGAAACTACAAGTTGGTAATCTGTCAACTGGTCTGACCACGAAGCTCCTACGGATCGACCCTGAGTACCACTGTGCTAGTGTGTGTGTTAGGTTTTTTTCTTTATTTTTGACCGCATGACGACCTAGGCGTGTCAAATTTTGGCGCCGTTGCCGGGGAGCTGTGAGCTTAGATTAGGTGATTAGTAGGAATTTTAGTTTCTTGATTTTCTTTGAGTTTCATTTGGTGAGTCTTTGTGTTTTCTTGTTTTGTGGGCGTGTTGCATTAGTGCATGCGTACCCGCAGGGGTGAGCAATTATCCCCATTACATTTTGATCTTGAGATTGAGCGTACTGCGCAAAATCTGTGCCCATAGGCGTTCTAATATCATGAGTTTTAGTCAAGTTAGTAGTAGTACAGTAAGTGTTGCCTAGGAACCATCAGGTGAGGCAACGGGGATGTTTTCTATTCCCCTGGTGTCAGAGTTTCAATTCAGGAGCACGAGTGCTTCTGGTGGTGCAGTTTCAGCCCCTACACCCATACCATCATGCATTCCACCATCTGTTCCACCATTTACACCCGTATCACAACCACAATCTACCAACCCATTCACCTCTGCTATGTCCTGGGGAGTGCCGACTTGTGAGGGTACCCCAGTGACTAGACAGCAGACATCAACTTCTCAACCTTTTTCACAACCACAATTATCACTCTTTAAACCGCAACCTACTTTTCAACCTTTAACACAACCACAACAATACCAACAACCTCCACAACAACAATATCGTTATTCAGAAGAAGAGGAGAGGTACGATGAGGAAGATGAATGCTGGGTTCCACCACAGCAACCCTGGAACCGAGGTCGGGGACCTCCCAGAAGAACACAACAACATCAACAACCACCAGGTCAGCAAGGGTATAACGATCATCACGCATACGATAACCTTGCTCAACCTTTACATTTCGCACAACCGAGAAGGCAATCAGTTGCATCACATTTCGAGCCACGGGAATATGATGATTCGTCGCCAATTTATATTCCTGATAACATTGATTCTCAAGTAGAAATAAGACCTCAGTTGTTAGGAATATTGCCAGAGTTTAGGGGGTATAAGCAAGACGATCCATACAATCATCTATATGAATTTTTAGCGATTGCCAATGCTAATAACCCTAGAAATACTAATAGGAACATCTTTAGGCTTAGATTATTCCCATTCACTCTTAAGGATAAAGCCAAATATTGGTTTACTTCCTTACCATCTAATAGCATCACGACATGGGATCAGCTCAAGGCTAAGTTCCTATAGGAATTCTATCCAGCTAGCAAGACAACCGAAATTAGGAGGATTATTCAGGACTTCCAGCAAAAGTCAGGGGAGGCTTTCCACGAAGCATTTGATAGGTTGAAGGCATTATTACGATCCTGCCCGCATCACGAAGTTCCTAGGTGGCAGTTAGTTAAGTTATTCTTTGAAGGAGTCAGTGAAACGCATCAGGCCATGATAAATGCCTCATCAAGTGGGACATTTATATGGCAGGACCCAGAAGAAGCTTGGCAGTTCTTGGAGCAATTAAGCAATGGTTCCAAAGCAATTTTTTCCACCAGGAAGACTGTAGGTACGGCAGCAGCAGTGGGAGTCGATGCCAACTGGAAAAAGGAAGTAAAGAAGGAAATAAGTGAACTGAATAAGAAGTTTGACAGGCTCATGGCAACGTTGCAGAATGGACCGTAGGGTCCCCCACAAGGAGGTCAAGGGGACCGAAAACTCAGGAGGCAAACCAAGTTTACGGTCAAGGTCAAGGCCAGTATAATAATGGACGACCCTACAGACCATATAATCAAGGACATCAGCAGAATTTTAATAATCAAAGGCAAAACAATTACCAAGGTCAATCAACCAATCAGCCTAGAACATATCAGCCTGCAAATAATAATAATAATGGAAATACAAATGGGAATGGTGGCAACAATAACAACAGAGGGCCCAATAATGTTGTCAACAATGCCCCAGGGACTCAAGAAGATATGATTGCCAAAATGTATGAAATGTTTAGTGCTACTCAGCAGCAGTCTCAAGCGAATGCGAAAGCTATCGCAAACATGGAAAGGCAAATTGGCCAGATGGCTGAGGATCAGCGGAAAAGAGACGATGGAAAGCTGCCAAGTACCACTAAAATCAACCCAACTCATGGGCAGCGGGCTGGAAAAGAGCATATTAGCACTGTCGAGTCTGAATGGAGAAAGGTCACCTTGGAAGATCTATTTGAAGTAGGTAGTGAAGTGGAACTGGAGAAGGGAGAGAATGTTCCAGAAAAATTGGAAATTAAAGACAAAAGTAAGGATAAGGATAAGGAAAATTCTGTTGAGGAAGGAACTCAACCAAAAATGGACAAGGAGGTCCAAGAAAAAGGGCAGTCAGTGATAGCAGGAATCAAGCAAAGGAAAAAGGATAAGAAAGGGAGGAAGAAACAGGAAGCACCCAGACCAATAGGGCCTTTGATAAACCAACCTCTGTGGGATAAACTTAAGGACGCTCCTGAGGATACAAGAATTCTTCAGGAAATGTGTGAAAGAAATGGGAAGAGTAAAGTTCCCACACCAGACACTGTGAGATTGACTGTTAAGGCAAGTAAGGCACTATTGGGGACACTGCCCAAAAAGGAGAAGGATCCTGGTTCACCATTGATCACTACTACTGTAGGAGACGTGGTCATTCGGAACACCTTGCTGGACTTGGGAGCAAGTGTAAATATACTGCCAGGGTATCTGTACGATAAGTACAAGAATGAAGAAATAGAGCCAGCAAAAGTTGTGTTGCAAATGGCTGACCAGTCAACAAAGGTATCTCGGGGAAAACTAACTAATGTTATAGTCAAGGTTGGGGACTTCTTCTATCCTGTAGATTTCCTAGTTATGGAGTATGAAAGTTTGAATAACGCGCCTGCACTCATTTTAGGACGTCCATTCTTGGCTACGGCTGGTGCTGTTATTGACTGCAAGACATGGGATCTGGACATTTCCTTTGGGACACGAAAAAGAAGACTAAATATGTTTGGGAATCCTGTATCATTACCTTCAGAGGATGACAAGCAAGTGGAAAGAAGGGTGTTAATGGAGCCTGGGATCGGAGTAAAGGAAAAATATGGACGCGTACGGGAGACGGAGGACAAGAAGAGGTTTTAAAGGAAACTAAGGATCACCCGTTGTCCACTATTGATAAGGAGCAGCTGCTGGACATGATGGAAATGATGGAGGCAAAACACCAGCAGTATGAGAAGAAATCAAGAGAACGAGAGGCAAAAGTCTTAAGCTCCTGGAATCGCAACAAAAGTGGATTAGTGGTGTGAGTAGTCGGATGACTCAACTCACATCTCTCATATCAATGATGGCTCATAACTTCGTACCAAGACTCAAGCAAATGTCATCAGAAGTCCAAGGAGAGGAGGAATAGGATTAGGAATAGTACGTCTGGCTGAAGACGTTAAACTTAGCGCTTGTTGGGAGGCAATCCATTGTGTCATAGGTTAGGTTTTATATTTCTTAGAATTAATTAGGAAAATATATCAATCTCTGTACGTATTAGTGATCTAAGGCAAGTGTGGGGTCGTGTGAAGAAATTTTGAAATTTTGTTGACCGCGCCGCGGGTTTCTTAATTGCGTGACGCGGGGTCGGAAACCAACCCGATCCGCAGGGGTTGATTTGGTGACACGCGCGCCACAGGATGTGTAATTGCCCGATGCGGTAAATGATCAATCGGTTTTCTTCTATATTAAGGTAATCCGCGACACTATTCACACACACCACGACTCGGAGCTTTGATCGACGAAATTTTCTCGCAATTTTTCTTGCTCATTTCGTTTCCGCTATCAAGATATGCTATTCTAACTACCTATTACTTGTTAAAACTAGCGATTAGGTAGCTAATTTTAGTGATTTATCCAAAAAGTTCAAAACTTAGAATCGCCAATGCTGACTCATAGGGTGTTTGTTTTGCCAAATAGAGACCCTAGATGAGTTAGTCGGCACTTAGGCTACCTTGCGGTCTATTTGGATCGAGTTTAAACAGGTTAAAATGCGAAATGGAATTGGGTTTTGCAACCAGCCGCTCGCCACGACGCGCCCTTGCTCTTGGGCCGCGCCGCGGTGCGGTGGGGAAGAAAGGACTAAAAATGCAAAATTATTTTTTTTGTTTTTTTTTGGCTCTGTATCTTTTTGTGCAGATGATGTTCAGACTAGATCACGCTTTCCTTCAGTTTCCAGAGGGACCTTCCAGTTCAGTAGAGTGCAGTTCGAGGAGAGACGCACTGGTTGGTCGCCGGGTTCTCGAGGCGACGGTCATTGACAGGGATATTTTGAGGAATGCCGAGCTTTGGGGTGCGATCGAGCCATTCTTACATCGCACTTGGACTCATGGGGAGGCCTCATCTACGTGCCGGGGCTAGGACAGGATCATGGCCACCGAGGAGGATATTGTCGACACCGAGCTGCTACTGGAGTTCTTATGTACTATCCAGTTCGCACCTCGGGCGTCAGACCCACGTTCCAGGATTGTACGGTTCCGTTTGGGAGGTGCACAGAGGGAGTGCAACCTTCGGGAGTTCGGGAGGTGAGTCGGTTTATACACTACGGCGGATCTTCAGCACCGCCACTTCACACAATTTTTTGGGGCGTGTATTCAGGGCCAGCCGGAGAGGCCTAGTAACATGGAGGTTTGGGCACCATTGTCCAATATCATCTATAAGGCAAGGACCTCCAGGGAGAGTCATCTCCGTGATCCACTCCACCGCCTCATGTACCGTATCGTCTCCACCTCCATCATGCAACGGGAGGGGGCGAGAAGGTGTCCGGGGAGGACATGACGTTTTTCTGGGTTCTCCTCGACCCCTCCAGGTTCATCCACCTTCCCTACGCCCTCGCAGTCGCACTATCCACGCATTCGACGGGTGCATCCGCCAGCAGTCCATTGGCCCGGGGGTATTTCATCACCCGCCTGGCCCGTTCATACGGGATCCTCACCGCCCCCGTTGCCGCCTCCTTGACTGCTTTACCTCCATCTCGCACATCGGCACGAGCTCTGGAGAAGATGAGGCTGATCGAGCAGCAGCGCCCAGGCCAGTTCATCCGGGCACCGACAGAGCCACCCCAGGACCCCCAGCCAGAATATGCCCAGCCGGGCCGGAGATGACGGAGGCAGGAAGCACCTGCCGAGCCAGCACCACAGCCTCAGCCACAGTTATCCGAGGTGCTGGCAGCCACTCAGGACCTTAGCCAGAGGATGTCTGCCCGGGAGGCACATGATCGGTGGATGGCAGAGACTCAGAGGATGATCATGCTCCAGATGCAGTTTGATGACATTCCACCTCACCCTTCCGGAGGCGATGATGGGGAAGGTCCATCTGGGACCCACCATGATGACGATTGATGTACTTTTTCTTTTTCTTTTTGGAATATATGTACGAAATCTATGACATCACTACCTTTATTTTTGTTTATATTTTAGTTATGTTTGCGTTTAATTTGTTTATTGAGTTATGCATGTTATACCAAATGGGAAGGAGTTGTCTCAGACAAGTGTGGGGTCACCGTGCCCCCTCCACTTGTCTTGACCACCGGCGTGTTCACTGTAGCGATACAACTTCGGAATACCAGATTAAGGATCCGTTTGTTCGCAATTATACCTGTGATACTGAGCACCAAGCAGTCTACCATCCAAAGGGGTAACTCTTTCTCCCTTGTTCTAAAAATAATTTTTGTACAACGGGGACGTTGTACGGTTTTAAGTGTGGGGTGTGGACGGTCGAAAAAGTAATTTTTGAAATTTTTGCAGAAAAACAAGTAATTTTCAAATTTTTAGCAATCTTTTTCAAAATTTTTAATAAATTGCTATTTTGAAACGAATGGTTTGTGATTGTGATGGCACTGGTATTTTTCAAGAAATACTGTTTATTTGTGATCATGCTATTAGTTAGTCAAATAAGTTGAGTTTTATGGGTTTAGAAGATTGAGTTGTTTTAAGATTGGAGTTTAGGAAGGAAATGTCAATCTGTGGCCTTTGTTGTTCGAGTCGGTAGCACTAAAATGGGTGGGGCTTATGCACCTTGCCACCTAAGATCGTCTGGTCTGGGATGGTATTTCCGGAAGCTCGTTACACGGACAGCATCGAAAGTCATGGACAATTCCTTAATGGCCTTTAGAATCTGAATGAGTAACTACACTTCATTGTGGACAGAAAATTTGTAATCAAGGGTTCTCTAGAAAGCCATGAATTCCAAAGAACAATTCAATTATGTTTTCGCAAACTATTCCACTTTAACTCATAGGGTAATAAGCTTTGAAACTAAACACAATCAAAAATTGTTTGAGTCTTTATTATAATTTGTTAAAAACTCTCTTGCTTGGGGACAAGGAAGGCACAAGTGTGGGGTGTTTGACAACGCCTAGTGATATCAAGTATTTTACGCGTTGTTGAGCCCTATTCTTGAGCCCTAGTGATATCAAGTATTTTACTTGCTTGGAAGAAAATAATGAAAACAGGGACTAAAAGCTTGCAAATTGAAGAAGTTTGGAAAGAAATGAAAAATCAAGGAAATACGTACGCGCGCCACGGGAATTAACAACGCGCGACGCGGGTCAAAGGCGTTGGAACACATTCAAATGCCGAGAAAACGGGATCTGATAAGGACGCACGCCGCGGAATCCTCATTTGCGCGGCGCGGCTACGGGAAAATTGCAACTATACATAGAGGCATTTCCAGCCGAAAACCCTAGCAAAGACCGGGTGTAAAATCGACCTTGAAGCTCTTTGACTCCAAGATTTCGTTTCAGCAACATCTCAATTGGTATTTTATGTTTTAGAATTTAATTTCATTTTAGTAGCAAGTAGTATTTGTAGCTAAGGTCTTTGGGAGTGACAACCACTGACTTTGAGCACTTTAGTTTTCTGTTTTACATCATTGGGAACCGTATTGGATGTTTGGAATTCGGTTTTGGTTAATGAAAGCATTTGGTTACGAGTAATCTTAGTTTTTCGGTGTTTTGGTGCTTATGTTTGATTTTGTTTATTTGGATTGTGTTTGGATGTTATTTTGACCTTGTTTGGGACTGTTTCCCTTGCTGAAATCAGTAGCCAACTAGGTTAGCTTTAGGTATTGAACTTTGGCAAGTAACTGTTCAGTTGGACTATAGCTATTGGTTTAAGTTATACCTTGTTTTGTTTGGATGTTTTGGATGCCTTTGATTGCTTCTAATTCAGAGATGCACTTCTGATTTCAGAAAGTAACTAGGCTTGTTTGAGTTGAGTTTAGCTTATGCTTGGCTTGACTTTGTTTGGTTATTGCTTTTGGGTATTAGTAGTTGAGAACTTAGAAACTAGGTCCTCCGACTGTAGCGTGACACTACAAGTTGGTAATCTGTCATCTGGTCTTACCGCGAAGCTCCTGTGGATCGACCCTGACTACTACTGTGCTAGTGTGTGTGTTAGGTTTTTTTCTTTATTTTTGACCGCACGACGACCTACGTCTCTCTTCAGTCAGATAAGAAAGGTGAAACTAATATATTAATACAATGTCATACTAGGGTGGCTTGTCTATAATATAATAATACTCTAAGTACAACAGACATGGTTCTAGGGGGCCAAGCCTGATCTAGTCTAATCATATCCTATACGTTGAAGTGCTTATCCTTTGCCTTATCTTCCAGACGTTCTTCTGATCTTCAGTATTCTTTGTGGAGTGATTAAGTATAATATTTCCTTTGAGTTATTCATATTGATAGTCCGAAATCCTGAGTGTATTACGGGTCCTGGAAGTTCTGAATCAGAGTATCTTGGAAATATGGTCTTGTTGGTCTTGATCTTCTGAGTTAGTTCGGAGTATAGTCTTCCGAACTCTTACATCTGAGAAGTGTACTTTCTAATCTTGACATTCTTTGGAGTTCCGAAATCCAAGACTGGATTTCGGATGATTACAAGATTATCAGAACACAATTTTGTTAGTTCTGTATGCCCAAGGATGATCATAAAATAATATTTCTAATAACACATGATCCTATAGGGTCACACCAATAACAAGTTAGACACCAATTTGATCATTTGATACAATGAATTTGATTTATCGTCAAATGATATAATACTTGCAATTATTCAGAGAATTATTACTTTATGGAAATTAATAATTACTCTAAGTTATGATTCATATGAGATGAATTAATATGAGTATGTATATGATCATTTATATCATTTAATTGTTAGATGGTTTAAATGATAAGTATCTAACCCTTTTCTTATTTTAATTGTTAAAATGATTTTCACATGTGTGTATAAATGTATAAATATTTATATTTTATGAAAATATATATATTTGAATACATATAATACATTATAGAAGAGATATATATATTTATATAAACATATATATATATATATAATTATATATATGTTAGTTATAAGTATATATATGTGTGAATAAATAAAAGGATTAGATTTGGAAATGAAGGTTTATTATTTATAAGAACTTTTGACAATTCTTTATAAATAATAAATCATGGAATCTCTTGCTTTTTGACCCACATGGCCGGCCCTCTCATGCTCTCCCCAAGGAGCATGAGTTTGAACATAGAAAGTATACAAGATGCTTTGTGTCTCCAAGATTTGACTAGGTGTTTTTTGTTTAAATAAAACTTCTCATCTCATCACTTGGAGACTTTTAATTTCGGCCATTTTGGGAGAGAGAGACCTTCAATTTCATGCTCAAAAACCAGCCAAGAACACTCCTTTGTTGCATGCAAAAATCGTTTTTAAGCTCAAGGATTAAAGGTGTTCATCTTGCAAGTTTTGAAGACTAGCATCTAAGGTGATCTTACTTGTGGTGGACTAAGCTATAGAGGGAAACTCTCTTGCTTCCTTGTCATAAAAAATCGTCCAAACTAAGGTCAAGAAGAAAGGGTATGATCTTGAACTCCATCTATGCTTCTTCTTCATGTTATCTCTACATGCATGTAGCATGATCCTCTTGGAATGAAATTCGTGTTCATGATTTTATGCTTCCGTTGCAACTTCTAGTTTTTGAAACTCATAACATGAACATTGATTTCCAACAATTGGTATCAAAGCCATGGCTATATTGCATGTTTAGATAATAAGTTTATTTGGATAAACTTGGTTTTTGGAAGCCATGAATGTTCATCTTCTTGAATGCAATGTTCATGCATGGCTTCTTTGGCAACATGCAAGTATATTATCTATGATTTTATGTAACCAACCTTTTTTTTTTATGTTTGCATGCATTTGGTTACATAATTGTTGCCTTAGAAAAACAAAGTGTTGATTTTCTTATGATTTTATGTGATAAAATGGTGCATAAACAAGCCAAGGACCATGTGTTGCATGTTTTGTGTTTAAATTCGATTTGGTTGTAATCTATTCTTTTATTCAAATGGTTTGTAATAATAATTAATTATTTTCTTCTTTTATTCATTTTGTAAGTATTAGAATAGTAGTATTTTATATCTTTCACAAAATGTAACAAGAGAAGGAGCAAGAGCAAGAACCAAGAGAAGCAACACAAGAATTTTTGCAACAAACTTCCTGTTTTTCCTGCTGTGCATTTTCTGCCCAAAAATGATCACAAAATAAATTCATATCTTGGTGTTTTGATGCTATACTTGTTGGTAACTTTAATATCTAGTATATACATTAAGTTTGGACAAGTATAAGCATCAATATGACCAAGAATGAAGTCTAGAAAGTGATCAAAACAACAAAAAGCCACTGTTAAGGGTTGTTTCTGTTTGGACCTGTTTTGGGGCACAAGAAATAATCATAGCTCATGCCATGGTCTCTACAAAGGGTGGTTCAAGTGTCATTTGATGGCATAAGAAGATTGGCAAAGTTGTAGCTCAATTGAAGATCATTTGGATGAATTTTTGGTCACCTTTTGTCCCTAGGAATGGACTTGATATTTCATGTATGGCTCACATGAAATATCAAATTAGTTGGCTTGTGTTTATGCACCCATGCATGCATGTGATGATTGAATGTTTTATTATTTTATGTTGTGGATGAAAATAAGATTTTGCATGCTAGACAACCTAGATAATTAAACATAATCATCAAGGAGTTTGTAAATTTCAAATTGACATATAAAACATAAGATATAATACAATTGGTTTTATTAAAATGGGTTTTGTTATAAAACCTATAAAGTCAAGTTTTGAAAATAAATGAAACAAATAAAATGGAGATTTTATGAATTCTTACAAACTCCAACCCTAAGTAATAATGGTAATTATTTAGGATTAAAATTGGTTCTCATGTATGTGATCAAACTCAAACTTAATATTGGATATTAATTGTAATCTTGACCACAAACAAAGAATTAATAAAATGGAGATTTTATGATTAAAGAACCAATTAACAAAATAAGATTTAATGGTACCATGTTCATTGGATGCATGCAATGTACATGATACCATATGTTTTTCAAAATTAGAATTGTAAAACATACAAAATCCCTTTCGAAATACAGATCAATGCCGTCCCTCTTAAAGACACTCATGTATCACTTGTATATCCTTGTGGGATAAAGGTTAGCTAACCACTTAGAGTCTTCTTGTGATACAAGAGGTAGGTTTTGCAATATTGATGGGATAAAGGACACCTAACCATTAATAGTTATCAAAACTACACGTCCATTTAAGTGGGATGATTTGTTTGGAAATCTTTTGTGATAAAGGTCACCTAAGCATTAGAAATCCAAGGCATAGATGGGATCAAACATGCCAAACTTATAAATGTTATAATGGGATCCCATAACTCTAGAAATTATATTTGATATAATTGGTAAACCGTTACCTACCTTGTTGATTCGAATAGGCGGGATAAAGGATACCTAACCACTTATTCGTATTGCAACTTGGATTCTAGACCTTAATCAATTAAAGTTTATGAAACAAAAAAGGGTATTAATTATTAAGGACTTAATATCATAATTTACTAAATTGAACCTTGTTAAAATTTTGTAGATGGCTCCAAACACAACAAACCCGGCTCCAAACAAAACTTCACTACGGTCTCTCCTTGAGGGAGAAAAACTCAACCATACCAACTTCTTGGATTGGTACCGTAGTGTGAGAATAGTTCTCAAACAAGAAAAGAAAGAATATGTTCTCAATGAACCACTTCCAGAAGAGCCCCCTGCCATTCCTAAGCCTGCACACGATGCATGGCTTAAAAAGATGGATGATTCCATTGATGCATCATGCCTCATGTTGGCAACCATGATTCCCGACCTTCAGAAGGATTTGGAGAATCATTCAGCCTATGACATGATTAATCAATTAAAGGAAATGTTCCAACAACTTGCAAGAACGGAAAGGTTCGAAACTGTTCGGGCTTTCCATGCTTGCAAGATGGAGGATGGACAGTCGGTTAGCTCTTATGTGCTCAAAATGAAGAGTCACATTGATCATTTGGCACGTCTTGGAGTTGTGATGCCCGAAGAGCTAGCAACGGATATGATCCTTAACTCCTTGACAAAGTCTTTTGATCCCTTCGTCATGAATTATAACATGAATGGTTTGAACAAAACAATCTCGGAATTGCATGGGATGCTAATTACCGCGGAAGAGAATTTGCCTAAGAAAACTACTCAAGTCCTCATGATCAAGGAAGGTGGCACAAAGAGAACTAGACCCGAACACCCCACCAACTCCAAGGGCAAGGGGAAGGCAAAGGTTGTCAAAGGAAAGGGCAAGAAAGTTGTCCAACCATCCTGTCCGGCCAAGAAGAAGGCAAAGGTTGCCAAAGAAGACGCGTGCTTCGAATGTGGCAAAGTTGGGCATTGGAAGAGAAATTGCCCTACCTATCTTGCGGAGTTGAAGAAGAAGAAGGCCGGTGAGGGCACTTCAGGTATCTATGTGATAGACCTAGAACTTTATAATTTATCTCCTAACACATGGGTATTTGATACTGGTTGTGGAACTCACATTTGTAATATGTTGCAGGGGTTCAAAAGGAGTAGGCGACTGAAGGCAAACGAGGTAGTACTCCGGGTTGGAAACAGTGCAAGGGTTGCGGTGGATTCAATTGGAAGTTTTGATTTATTACTACCTAGTGGTTTGTATTTGACATTGTTGAATGTTTATTATGTTCCTAGCTTGACTAGGAATATTATTTCGGTTGCTAAGTTGAGACAATGTGGATTTGATCTTTGCTTTATGAATGATGACATTTGTGTTTACAAAAACAATGTGTTCTATTTTGAGGCTAGGCCTTTAAATGGAATTTATGAAGTAAACCTTGATGAAAAGACTAACCATGGCTCATTATACCACACTTTCACCAAGAGACCCAAATGTGATTTGAGTCAAACCTATCTATGGCATTGTCGCCTTGGGCATATAAACAAGAAACGCATATCCCAACTTCAAAAGAGTGGACTTTTGAAGGCAAATGAGAATGACTCATTTGATATATGTGAATCTTGTTTACATGGCAAGATGACTAAAGCTCCTTTCTCGGGAACCAATGAGAGGGCAAAGGACTTGTTAGGAATCATACATACGGATGTATGTGGTCCTTTCAAGCCAATGACTAGATATGGTGAAAGATATTTCATCACCTTCACTGATGACCTTAGTCGATTTGGATATGTTTATTTGATTAAACATAAACATGAGGCGTTTGAAATGTTCAAAACGTTTCAAAGTGAAGTGGAAAATCAACTCAACAAAACAATTAAAGTTCTACGTTCAGATAGAGGAGGTGAGTACTTAAGTACAAACTTTATGGATCACCTTAAGACTTGTGGAATTGTTTCACAACTTACTCCACCTGGAACACCACAACATAATGGTGTATCTGAGAGGCGGAACCGAACACTATTGGATATGGTTCGATCCATGATGAGTAGAAGTACTCTACCTTTATCATTTTGGGGTTATGCTTTACAAACAGCTGCTCGTCTCCTAAACATGGCACCTACTAAGAAGGTAGATAAAACGCCTTATGAGATATGGCATGGAAGGGTTCCATCTTTATCCTATCTCAAGGTATGGGGTTGTGAAGCTTATGTTAGACAAGAAGCTTCAAACAAACTAGAACCCCGTTCAACTAAGTGTATTTTTGTAGGGTATCCGAAAGATTGTCTTGGATACTACTTCTACAATCCCATAGAGAATAAGATATTTATTTCTCGAAAAGCTGAATTTCTAGAAAACAAGTTTCTGACGGAAGAGGCTAGTGGGAGGTTTGTGGAGCTTGAAGAACTTCAGGAACCACAGCCTGATACACAAGAAATTGGATCTAGCATTCAACAAGAAATTGTTGAACCTGAACAAACAGTTGATCAGGAACAAATTGTAACACAAGGTGTTCGCAGATCTGGTAGGGTTCGATTTGAACCTGAAAGGTATGGTTACCTTATGATGGAAGAGGAATGTTATACGATAGATTCTGATGAACCCGTCAACTACCAGAGTGCAATGTCAAATCTTGAATCTGATAAATGGCTTGAAGCCATGAACACAGAGATGCAATCCATGCACGATAACCAAGTTTGGGACTTGGTTAATCTTCCCACCAATTGTAAGACCGTTGGGAACAAATGGGTTTTCAAGAAGAAAACCGACGTGGATGGAAATATTCACACTTTTAAGGCAAGACTTGTCGCTAAAGGATACTCACAAACTCATGGTATTGACTATGATGAGACCTTTTCACCAGTGGCAATGATCAAGTCGATTAGGATACTTTTTGCCATAGCCGCATACTATGATTATGAGATATGGCAAATGGATGTCAAGACCGCTTTCCTTAATGGACACTTATTGGAAGATGTCTATATGGATCAACCTGAAGGTTTTGTCGATCCTAAGCATCTAAACAAAGTGTGCAAGCTTAAAAGATCTATTTATGGATTGAAGCAAGCGTCTCGAACATGGAACATCCGCTTTGATGAAAAGATTACGAATTTTGGATTCATTAAAAATGAGGATGACTCCTGTGTTTACAAGAAAGCTAGTGGGAGCATAGTCATATTCCTAGTATTGTATGTAGATGACATACTTTTATTTGGAAATGACATCCCAACCTTGAAAGGTGTCAAAACATTCCTTGAGAACTGTTTCTCAATGAAGGACTTAGGAGAAGCTGCTTATGTATTAGGCATAAATATCTATAGAGATAGATCTAAGAGACTTATTGGTCTAAGCCAAAGTGTATATATTGATAAAATCTTGAAAAGGTTCAAGATGCAAGACTCCAAAAGAGGATTCTTGCCAATACCGCATGGTACCATCCTAAGTAAGTCTCAGTGCCCAAGCACTAGGACTGAACTTGAAAGGATGAAACATGTCCCATATGCTTCAGCAATTGGGTCTATCATGTATGCCATGTTATGCACTAGGCCCGACGTCTCATGTGCCTTAAGCATGACTAGTAGATATCAACAGAACCCAGGTGAAGCCCACTGGACTGCTGTAAAGAACATTCTTAAGTACTTGAGAAGAACTAAAGACATGTTCTTAGTTTACGGTGGTTTGGAAGAAAGCTTAAAGGTAAAGGGTTACACTGACGCAAGCTTCCAAACAGATAGGGACGATTCGAGATCTCAATCTGGGTATGTCTTTATTTTAAATGGAGGAGCCGTGTCTTGGAAGAGTTCCATACAAGAAGTGATTGCACAATCCACTACAGAATCAGAATATGTTGCTGCTTCGGAAGCTGCTCAAGAAGCTGTCTGGATGAGAAAGTTCATTGAAGATCTAGGGGTTGTTCCTTCCATTCGGGACCCTATAGAACTCTTCTGTGACAATCTAGGTGCTATAGCCCAAGCAAAGGAACCTAGATCACATCAAAAGACCAAACACATTCACCGAAGGTATAACTACATACGACATGAAGTTAAGAATGGTGAAATAAGTATTCACAAGGTTCATACAGATCAGAATTTGGCAGACCCATTCACGAAGCCTTTACCCCAAGCTAAGCATGAAAGTCACGCTAAGGGTATAGGACTTCGTTTTTCTAATGAATGGATTTGATTTGTGTTTAGTGTTTTATGAATATGAAACTATGTAAACAGCAATAATTATGTAATATATGTGACGTGATGTTTCATTCATAATTATGTGTTTTAATATTTGCATGTTTAATCCATGAATAATCTAATTATTCTAAATGTCCATAGTCGATCATAGTTGTGGGAGCAATTGTGAAGTAAGACTAATATGAATTGGATTGGTTGACTTTTATGGGTAAAAGTAGCAACAGGTTGCAACCAAATTCATATGTACTTGTCAGTGAACAAGTATTGGACTTGACCCGCTTCAAGATCACTTCATGGATCATTATCATAAGTGATTCTTGAATAAAGGTATTATCATTGTATCCTTAGACCTGAGATACATATTTGGGACTCAAGTGTAGAGAGTGCTGTGTTTTGATATGGTTCACCGTTGTTCTTGAAATATAGACGACCATACAGACCATACTCAAGTATAGTACAAACTACATAAGGGGCGTATGTAGTCAAGACGGGATTTGTTCCTCTTATATGTTGAGAGTTAGACATCTAAGGCGCCTGATTGAAAGTTGAACATAAAATGAGAATGATTAAGATCCATGTCTCATGTTCAACATGATGTCTGAGACAAAGGGATAATTGATAGATAACCTCGTACATCAATTAGAGCCTCGAGCCTTTTGAAGAATTGGATGTTGTTGAATGGCATTAAGTCATGTGTTATTGGGGACAGTGAAGTGTTGCTAGACGTCTATCACTGTCAATGTCATTCTATGATGCAACCTTGTGCAAGTGGGAGATTGTTAGTTCTGTATGCCCAAGGATGATCATAAAATAATATTTCTAATAACACATGATCCTATAGGGTCACACCAATAACAAGTTAGACACCAATTTGATCATTTGATACAATGAATTTGATTTATCGTCAAATGATATAATACTTGCAATTATTCAGAGAATTATTACTTTATGGAAATTAATAATTACTCTAAGTTATGATTCATATGAGATGAATTAATATGAGTATGTATATGATCATTTATATCATTTAATTGTTAGATGGTTTAAATGATAAGTATCTAACCCTTTTCTTATTTTAAGTGTTAAAATGATTTTCACATGTGTGTATAAATGTATAAATATTTATATTTTATGAAAATATATATATTTGAATACATATAATACATTATAGAAGAGATATATATATTTATATAAACATATATATATATATATATAATTATATATATGTTAGTTATAAGTATATATATGTGTGAATAAATAAAAGGATTAGATTTGGAAATGAAGGTTTATTATTTATAAGAACTTTTGACAATTCTTTATAAATAATAAATCATGGAATCTCTTGCTTTTTGACCCACATGGCCGGCCCTCTCATGCTCTCCCCAAGGAGCATGAGTTTGAACATAGAAAGTATACAAGATGCTTTGTGTCTCCAAGATTTGACTAGGTGTTTTTTGTTTAAATAAAACTTCTCATCTCATCACTTGGAGACTTTTAATTTCGGCCATTTTGGGAGAGAGAGACCTTCAATTTCATGCTCAAAAACCAGCCAAGAACACTCCTTTGTTGCATGCAAAAATCGTTTTTAAGCTCAAGGATTAAAGGTGTTCATCTTGCAAGTTTTGAAGACTAGCATCTAAGGTGATCTTACTTGTGGTGGACTAAGCAATAGAGGGAAACTCTCTTGCTTCCTTGTCATAAACAATCGTCCAAACTAAGGTCAAGAAGAAAGGGTATGATCTTGAACTCCATCTATGCTTCTTCTTCATGTTATCTCTACATGCATGTAGCATGATCCTCTTGGAATGAAATTCGTGTTCATGATTTTATGCTTCCGTTGCAACTTCTAGTTTTTGAAACTCATAACATGAACATTGATTTCCAACAAATTTATCCGAGATATTAGTTAAGAATATAAAGCACAAGACATGACAATTACTTAAAGCATTCATACGGAAGTGGTTTTTCTAACATTCCATCAAAATAAAGAGTTTGACATTACAATCCTAACACATCAAACTACCAGTTGGTCAACGATCTGATTTTAGCATTAACATAGTCGAATGATTGTATTAAACTCTCAAGAACAATTCAAAGAGAACTATTTTGTATGAGAGCCGTGAACAAAGATTACAAAAACGTTAACCCTAATTAGGGTACGTGCATGCTATAAATAGTCTAAGCTATGTATGGAATGGACATGCCCACCCTACTACTCTACTATGACGGAATTTCCTCCAGTGGTTACGAATCGCCTCGCAAATGCATAGTCATATACAATGTAGAATTAAATAGGCATTCAAATAAGAGGTCCTACCCTAAGGCAACAACCAAACAAGGAACATGCAATAACGACAAATCAAGCATTCTTGGACAATTCAGTTCGTACTATATACAACTTTAATGACATTTGGTAAACAATTAATCAATAATAACATACATCGCTAATAGTAAGCAGCAGACAATCAAAACACTTGAGGTATTCATTCTAACAGGCCATCCCACATACACATCTTAACTCTTCCTACACCATTAGGAATTCCACCCCACCCTGCTACTCAACTAAGATGGAATTTCCTCTAGTTGTGACGAGTCGCCTGATAAGTACACAATCATATACAACATAGAATCAAATAGACATTCGAATAAAAGATCCTACCCTAACGCAACAACCAAACAAGGAACATGCAATAAGGCTACATCAAGCATTCTAAGGCTATTTGTTCGGCTGTTCAGCATCAGCACCAGCTGATCAGCTATAGCACAACTTGAATCTGATGATGTCAAAAGGACGTCGCCACACTGCTCCTGATTGGTTCCTTAGAAGCCCATCAGCTAAAGCGTGTTTTGATACTTATCTTACTTTTGTAATTATCTTGTTTCTAAACATATCTTGTTTATAGTTGGGAGTTCCTTGATATGTAGGGATACTCCAAATATACATAGTATAGCCATGTATAAATATTGTAGTTAGGGTTCTGTAATCTTAACTTGCTTAATTAATTAAAAGGATCTCTGTGTGAGATCAACACTTTTTCTGTGTGAAAAACCTTCTTGCTCTTGTTTGATCGATCCTTGTAAACCAACAACTGGTATCAGAGCAGGTTTCTAAATCATTCAAGAATGTCTTCCTCGTTTTCTTCTACCTCCAACAACAAAATTCCTCCTTTCGATGCCAATAACTTTGGCATGTGGAAAAGCAAGGCTCTCATGGATGTTGAAACCAAGGATAACCATATGCTAGAGATTCTAGAAACAGCCCTTATGTTCCTCACTTCACTATCATGAACGATGGTGTCCCTGGTGAGAAGAAAGCCACTCCTACCCATTAATTCACTGAAGATGACAAGAGGCTTTTCAACCTTGACACTCGAGCTAGAGCCGCCATTGGTAATTCTCTTCCTTATGAGATTTACCATCTGGTCCAGAACTGTCTATCCGCTAAAGTGATGTTGAGCACTCTCATTGTCGCCTTTGAAGGCACTACTGAAGTGAGAGCTACTCAGGAGAACACCCTCAACCGAAGGTACGAGCACTTCTTCGCCTAGAAGAATGAAACCATCACTCAGACCTTCAATCGATTGAACTGTCTGGTGAATGATATGAGAAGGTTCAACATTGTCAAGCTTGACTCTGTTCTTGTTCTCAAGTTTCTTGACTCCCTGGATGATAAATGGGAGCATCATGTTGATGTTCTAAAAAATAGTGAGAAGATTCGCACTATGGATCTTCAGATTTGTTCGGGAATCTACACAACCATGAAGAGATCAAGGCTTAGAGGAAATAAATAATGAGAGATAGTCAGCATGAAAGATATGATGCTTTGTTTTCAAAGAACCAGGAGGAAAATGATACTGAAGTTGTTGCCACTGAAGAATCAGATGCTGAAGGTGAGGAATTCAAGCACATGGCTGATCTTGCATCTCAAGCAGCACTGATTGCTAGGCAATTCAATCAGTACAAAGATAGCAGGAAGAATGGGTCTCAACGTTCCTTTGGTGAGTTCAAACCAAACTTATCTAACTTTAGGAAGTCCATCAGCGACAGTCCCCGACCTACTCCTGACAAGAAGAATGATGGCAACTGTTTCAACTGTGGAAGTACTGAACACTTTGCCAAGGACTGTAATATGAAGAAAGCCGACTCCAAAGATGAGTCTTATGAAGTCAAGTACAAAAGACTTGTGGCCTCTCTTAAAAGGCAGAATCTGGGCTCAAAGGTGTTGATAGCTGAAGAAGAAAATTTGAAGTGGGAAGAAGAAGCTGATTCCTCCGATGATGAGAATCAGAACATGTGTTTGCTGGCTATTACTAGTGGATCTACTGAAGAGTCCAGCAGCAGCACCAATGCTGCTGATGCTGAAGTTGCTAAAGATTATGACTCTTCTTCATTGTATCAGGTCAAAGATTTTGTTAACCTGTCTCTAAATGGAAAAATAAAAGCTTTTGAGTATTTGAGTGTTTGCCTTGAAAATTCTAACTTTAACAAGCATCATCTGACTTTTGAAATTGAAAAATTGAAAAATCAAATAAAAAATAAAGACTTGATTACTCAAAATTAAAAATTGAATGTCGTGACCTTATCTTGTCTAACAAATTGCTTTTTGAGGAAAAATAAGTTGCTGAAATTGAAATTAAACGTATTCAGCTGATTATCAAAAATTGGACTCTTTCTCACAAAAAGGTATCTAAACTCATAAATGATCAGATATCCTTTCAGGCCACTAAAATTCTTATTGGAGATTTTTAGTCTGCTGTTACGATTTTCAAAAAGGTTGAATCTGAACCTGCTTTTCCTTCAAAAGAAGAACTGATTGAGGAATTTAAAAATAAATTTGTTCCCACAGGCTTTCAAAAGAAAAACGAACTCATTGAAAAACATTGTTCTGTCAACCATGAAGGTAACATCGACATTCAAACCAACATTAGTGCTATTGATCCTTCCATTAAAGGAACTGAACAGGAGAATATTTGTGTTAGTATTGAGAATCTCATCAGATTCCCAATATCTAATGGTGAATTTCATACTATCATAAATATTGCTTGTGAAGCTCCTGAGTGCACTACCTCTTATATTGTGTCTGATGACTTAAGAAAAGAATCTAGTCTTTCAAAAGCCTTGAGAAAATTCAAACCTTCAAAAACAAAAAAATCTAAACCAATCAGAACATGCTACAGATGTGGTGACTCATCTCATATGGCAGATCAGTGCATTTTTTAGTCAAGATCTAATAGAAGAGAAAATATGGCCACTCGCTGTAACAAATGGTCTAAAAAGGAAAATTCATTAAATTGTCTTCCATCTGAGTGCTATGAAATATTTTCTTGTTTCAAACCCATTTCCAAATGTGTTCACTGAGGTTCTCACATGTGTTTTAGTAACTGCAGGGTGATGAAAATATTTGGTATCGTGACAGTGGATGCTCTCGTCATATGACTGGATACAAGTCCTTGTTAGAAGATTTTATTAAGAAGAATGGTCCAGTGGTTATATGTAACGCCCCTATTTTTTTTCCGGTACGTTTTATTTTATATAATTTGATTATTATGAGACATTGGGTTAATTTAATTAATCAAAGTCTGAATTTTATTATTGGTGGGCTCTTATTAGTCATCTCTTAGGCTCCTCTTATGTGAGTCCATGGGCTATGGGCTTGGAGACAAGAAAACCCATTAGGCTCAACACTACTTAAAGTGTTATTTGATTTCATTTCTATATCACTCACTTGAAACAAGCAAACCCTACTTCCTCTCTCTCTCTCTCTCCCTCCCCCCTCAAAGCACACACTCTCTCTCCCTCTACATCTCTCTTTATTCCCGGATTTGAGAATACAACTGCAGTGTTTGGACGATTCCTGGAGATTGAAAGGTTGGATCGCCATGAAACTTTAACTGAAGGTTCCCAAGACATATATGAAGGTTCTGACCGAAGGAATTGTGTTTTCAAGGTATAGATTTTGAGTTATGAAGTTCGCAACATAACCTAGGGTTTCTGTCAGATTTCACTGCTGAGTCTCCTTTCTTGTAAAAATCATATATCGAGTTCTAGGGCTCAAATAGACCCACAACTTGTGCCCAAAGTTCAAAAATTGAGTTGAGTAACTTTCTTAAGAATACCACTCTCGCTGAAAAGGGCTTTATCATGGGCAACAACAGCTTCTTTGCTGTTAGGTCTAATCCGGGTCTGCTGTGATATGTCATTTTGTTTTTATCATTACCAGGGTTTGGAAAATGATCCAGAGTTATTCCAAGTTCCCACATGTACATTACATATTGAATTAAAGATCTGGAGAATTTTGGTTGCTAATTCTCATTATAACTTGGTTAGAAAGGATCCACACTCCAGATCAGTGGACAGTCTCCAGCTTATGCTGATTCTGTGATTGTCCACATTGTGATTTTTATATCCAGACCTTAGGAAGCCCTTTTTAATCGATTCCAACTCTGAGACTTTTATTTATGTATCTATGGTTCCTCTGATTTTTGGTTGGGACTAATTCCACCCACAAGTTGGGTAGAAATGGCCAACACCACCTGACTGTCCGTCTGAAGACAGCAGTGACATGTCTTTTTGTAAATTTTATATCTCTTTCATCCTTTGGAATTAGGAGGAGTTCTTTATGGTTCTGGAAACCTAAGTCATTGAAGTTTATTGTAAAAATTATTTAAACCTATCCTTCTGTTTTATATTTTGGAGTAATTCAGTCTTAAATAGCAGGTCTGTTTTAGAGACTTTGCTGTGATTACTCCTTTCTCATTCATTAGCTTCACAACTTCATCATTCTAACCTTTAGTCTTAATTAGGTGAAGTGTTGAAGTTTGCACAAGCTTGGTAGCCATATATTGACTTCTATCTATTATATCACTCACTCAAGGTGAGTTCTCTCACACCGTTGTATTGATGTTTGTGTTTACTAGTTAGCTCGTGTGTGATTGTTTAGATTTATTATTTAAAATATGCTATATTATTATTATAAATCGTACATGTGCACTGTATGTAATCGCTTATTACTATGAGGGGTAGTTAGGTAAGATCACCAACGTTATACTCTTTATGAGGTGCGGGGATCAGGGCCAAAGGATACGGGATTTACCCGGTGCGGCTCAAACCTACAAGTCCGCCCTATTTTATATAAGCACTGATTTGTTCTTTGCTTAGTTTTTATAATTATAATTGGAAATGGATTAGGGCTGGTAAATGTGAATATTAATATGATGTTTGTGTTTGAATTCACTAAGCTTTTGCTTACGGTTTCCCTAAACATTTTTCAGGTGTTAAGATCAAAGAGTCTTAGGCTTGATTGGAGCACCGGGATTGCCACTACTAGGAGTTTTATTTATTTGGGACTATGACATGTTATGCTTCCCCACTTTACTTTAGTATTTTGCCATGTTTTGGGTTTGAGCTACTTATTTATTTTGGAAACTTATAACTATTTTTATAAAAGTTATCTTTGAAAGTTAAAATATTTTGCGAAAAATTTTTGGGTGTTACAAGTTGGTATCAGAGCACACGTTTGAGGGAACTAGGCATTCTTAGGAATGTTCTAGACTCAAATTTGAGGCTCGTTAAAATTTTATTTTCTTTAAAAATATTTTCCTTAAAAGAATTTCTTAAGATTTTTGAGGACTAGTAGTGGAAGATCCTATGGTGCGCCTGTTAGCCAAGTAAGCATTGTTTCTTAAATTCTTATTTCGATAGATTGTTATATCTTGAGTTGTTTATTATAAGTTTTATCTGCAAACATACCTTTAATTATCCTTAAATTGTTAGATTTCACCATGTTAGTAATATCATGTGAGAGAGTTGTTTAAATAAACGGCTAGAGCAAACTGGAACATTTGAAACTAGACACGAATGCGAGATTGAAACTTGTGTGGAAGGTAGTAGAAGGGCCCCTACTATTTGAAGCACCGGTGCCGATCTCGGGTCGGAGCAAGGTTGAAAATGTCTGGTGAGCTGAGTGTTTCAGTCTTCCTAGGAAAATCTAGGGTGAATAACTCCTAATAATCTCTTTATTCTGCGAATCTAGATGGCTCCGACAACTCGTCTTAATCAGACCCAAATGAGGCAAGTCAGGGAACTCATCGCTGAAGAATTCAACAATGCCTTTAACGAGCTCATTCCGAATGTCACTTCCGACATAATTACCCAATTCCGTGCTCTCTTGGATGAGCGCCTCGCAGCTGTTCACGGAGGAGCTTTACCCGCTCCGCCTGTTCGCGACTCACCCTATTATTTCGAGAAGTTCTCTAAGTGCCACCCTCCACAGTGGAATGGTGACTTGAATCCAGTGGAGGCTAAACACTGGATTGCCGATATCGAAAGCGCTCTCATGACTTGCGGGTGCCCAAATCAATTCAAGGTTGTTGTTACTATGAGCCAACTTAGGAAGAAAGCAAATACCTGGTGGAAAACTGTTACGACATTGATGACTGAGGAGGAGCTGAGAGCCATGACTTGGGCCCAGTTTGTGGAGAGGTTTGAGAGGCAGTATGTGCCCCAGGTGGAGCAGCAGCGGATGCAGCAACAGTTTATGACCTTTGAGCAGACTACGGAGTGCGTGTCGGATCTGAATGCTAAGTTCCTGGAGATGATGTCCTTTTGTCCCTCATTTGCCGGAGATGAGGCGTGGTTGGTTAGTAGGTATAAAGATTCCCTACGTACAGAGATACGGGAGTTCGTGAGCATGCAGGAGTTCACGACATTGTCAGCTATCATGGATACCGCTAGGAGGAGGGAGATTGAGCTACAGACCCAGCAGCACAAGAGAAAGGTAGAAAACGCCCTGACCAAGACGTCCGGGGATGCACATAAGAAGCAGAAGAACGGTGGGAAGACGAGATACGAGTACAGGCCGTTTGCGGGACAGGACGACAAGAGTCGGTTAGTATGTTACAATTGCAAGAAGCCGGGTCATCATTGGAAGCATTGTAAGTCCTCAGTAGTGGTGGCATCACCACAGGTTCCTTCTACGATTCCTACCTGCTTTAACTGCAACGAGAAGGGACACAAGAAGCCTGATTGCCCGCAGTTGAAGAATGGTGGTGGAGGCGGGGGTATGAAACCCCTGAGTGCATCGTCCTCTAAAGGACCTGCCATGGTGACACGAGGACGTGCTCACCAGCCGACAGCAGAGGAGCCGGCTATTACAGCAACTGTGGCGGGTAAATTTCACTTTTCTTCATTCTCCTTCACTATTGTATTGTTTAATTTGATGATAGTTTTAAAGTTTGTCTATGTATTTATATGTTATGAATCAGGCACTTATCTGTTAGACTCCGAGCCCGCTGCTGTTATGTTCGACAGCGGTGCTACTCATTCTTTCGTATCTCGCACATTCATTAATCGTTTGGGGCGTAGTATCGGAAAATTGGCTCGCCCAATGGTTATCGAGGTTGCCGATAACCGTATGATTTATGTCACCGATGTGTATCGGGGCTGTACTCTCGAATTTTCCGAGGTTGAATTCCCTATTGATCTTATCCCCATTGCGATGCGGGATCTTTGTGTTATCGTGGGTATGGATTGGCTGGACGCGTTTGATGCGGAGATCCATTGTCGTAAGAAACAAATCCGTGTTCAAAACCCTAAGGGTGGAGAACTTATCATCCAGGGAGATACTCCTTGCATGGCTATCGCTTCTTGTTCTTCTGCCAAAGTACTTAATGATGTTTCGGTCGTTTCAGACTTCAGCGATGTTTTTCCGGAGGAACTTCCTGGTTTGCCCCCTTTTCGGCAAGTGGAGTTCCGCATTGAATTATTGCCAGGTGCGACTCCGATAGCTAAGGCCCCATACCGGTTGGCGCCACCCGAAATGAAAGAACTCCATGAACAACTTCATGAATTAAGTAATAAGGGTTTTATACGGCCTAGCTCTTCACCATGGGGAGCTCCTATTCTATTTGTCAAGAAGAAAGATGGCACCCAGCGTATGTGTATCGATTACAGGGAACTGAACAAGCGCACAATAAAGAATAGATATCCGCTACCACGTATTGACGATCTTTTTGATCAGCTACAGGGAGCATCTTGGTTCTCCAAGATTGATTTACGGTCCGGTTACCACCAGATGCGAGTTCGGGAAGAAGACATTGAGAAGACCGCATTTCGTACTCGCTATGGGCATTATGAGTTCGTGGTAATGCCTTTTGGGCTCACCAATGCACCCGCTGCTTTTACGGACCTCATGAATCGGGTGTGTAGTCCAATGCTTGACCGCTCTGTTATTGTGTTCATTGATGACATATTAGTGTACTCTAAGACCAAGGAGGAGCATGAGCGACATCTTCGGGAAATTTTAGAGACTCTTGCGAGAGAAAAACTTTATGCTAAATTCTCGAAGTGTGAATTCTGGTTAGATGAGGTTCAGTTTTTGGGGCATGTGGTGAACAAAGAAGGTATCAAGGTCGATCAAGCCAAAGTGTTATTTGATTTCATTTCTATATCACTCACTTGAAACAAGCAAACCCTACTTCCTCTCTCTCTCTCTCTCCCTCCCCCCTCAAAGCACACACTCTCTCTCCCTCTACATCTCTCTTTATTCCCGGATTTGAGAATACAACTGCAGTGTTTGGACGATTCCTGGAGATTGAAAGGTTGGATCGCCAAGAAACTTTAACTGAAGGTTCCCAAGACATATATGAAGGTTCTGACCAAAGCAATTGTGTTTTCAAGGTATAGATTTTGAGTTATGAAGTTCGCAACATAACCTAGGGTTTCTGTCAGATTTCACTGCTGAGTCTCCTTTCTTGTAAAACTCATATATCGAGTTCTAGGACTCAAATAGACCCACAACTTGTGCCCAAAGTTCAAACATTGAGTTGAGTAACTTTCTTAAGAATACCACTCTCGCTGAAAAGGGCTTTATCATGGGCAACAACAGCTTCTTTGCTGTTAGGTCTAATCCGGGTCTGCTGTGATATGTCATTTTGTTTTTATCATTACCAGGGTTTGGAAAATGATCCAGAGTTATTCCAAGTTCCCACATGTACATTACATATTGAATTAAAGATCTGGATAATTTTGGTTGCTAATTCTCATTATAACTTGGTTAGAAAGGATCCACACTCCAGATCAGTGGACAGTCTCCAGCTTATGCTGATTCTGTGATTGTCCACATTGTGATTTTTATATCCAGACCTTAGGAAGCCCTTTTTAATCGATTCCAACTCTGAGACTTTTATTTATGTATCTATGGTTCCTCTGATTTTTGGTTGGGACTAATTCCACCCACAAGTTGGGTAGAAATGGCCAACACCACCTGACTGTCCGTCTGAAGACAGCAGTGACATGTCTTTTTGTAAATTTTATATCTCTTTCATCCTTTGGAATTAGGAGGAGTTCTTTATGGTTCTGGAAACCTAAGTCATTGAAGTTTATTGTAAAAATTATTTAAACCTATCCTTCTGTTTTATATTTTGGAGTAATTCAGTCTTAAATAGCAGGTCTGTTTTAGAGACTTTGCTGTGATTACTCCTTTCTCATTCATTAGCTTCACAACTTCATCATTCTAACCTTTAGTCTTAATTAGGTGAAGTGTTGAAGTTTGCACAAGCTTGGTAGCCATATATTGACTTCTATCTATTATATCACTCACTCAAGGTGAGTTCTCTCACACCGTTGTATTGATGTTTGTGTTTACTAGTTAGCTCGTGTGTGATTGTTTAGATTTATTATTTAAAATATGCTATATTATTATTATAAATCGTACATGTGCACTGTATGTAATCGATTATTACTATGAGGGGTAGTTAGGTAAGATCACCAACGTTATACTCTTTATGAGGTGCGGGGATCAGGGCCAAAGGATACGGGATTTACCCGGTGCGGCTCAAACCTACAAGTCCGCCCTATTTTATATAAGCACTGATTTGTTCTTTGCTTAGTTTTTATAATTATAATTGGAAATGGATTAGGGCTGGTAAATGTGAATATTAATATGATGTTTGTGTTTGAATTCACTAAGCTTTTGCTTACGGTTTCCCTAAACATTTTTCAGGTGTTAAGATCAAAGAGGCTTAGGCTTGATTGGAGCACCGGGATTGCCACTACTAGGAGTTTTATTTATTTGGGACTATGACATGTTATGCTTCCGCACTTTACTTTAGTATTTTGCCATGTTTTGGGTTTGAGCTACTTATTTATTTTGGAAACTTATAACTATTTTTATAAAAGTTATCTTTGAAAGTTAAAATATTTTGCGAAAAATTTTTGGGTGTTACAAGTTGGTATCAGAGCACACGTTTGAGGGAACTAGGCATTCTTAGGAATGTTCTAGACTCAAATTTGAGGCTCGTAAAAATTTTATTTTCTTTAAAAATATTTTCCTTAAAAGAATTTCTTAAGATTTTTGAGGACTAGTAGTGGAAGATCCTATGGTGCGCCTGTTAGCCAAGTAAGCCTTGTTTCTTAAATTCTTATTTCGATAGATTGTTATATCTTGAGTTGTTTATTATAAGTTTTATCTGCAAACATACCTTTAATTATCCTTAAATTGTTAGATTTCACCCATGTTAGTAATATCATGTGAGAGAGTTGTTTAAATAAACGGCTAGAGCAAACTGGAACATTTGAAACTAGACACGAATGCGAGATTGAAACTTGTGTGGAAGGTAGTAGAAGGGCCCCTACTATTTGAAGCACCGGTGCCGATCTCGGGTCGGAGCAAGGTTGAAAATGTCTGGTGAGCTAAGTGTTTCAGTCTTCCTAGGAAAATCTAGGGTGAATAACTCCTAATAATCTCTTTATTCTGCGAATCTAGATGGCTCCGACAACTCGTCTTAATCAGACCCAAATGAGGCAAGTCAGGGAACTCATCGCTGAAGAATTCAACAATGCCTTTAACGAGCTCATTCCGAATGTCACTTCCGACATAATTACCCAATTCCGTGCTCTCTTGGATGAGCGCCTCGCAGCTGTTCACGGAGGAGCTTTACCCGCTCCGCCTGTTCGCGACTCAGCCTATTATTTCGAGAAGTTCTCTAAGTGCCACCCTCCACAGTGGAATGGTGACTTGAATCCAGTGGAGGCTAAACACTGGCTTGCCGATATCGAAAGCGCTCTCATGACTTGCGGGTGCCCAAATCAATTCAAGGTTGTTGTTACTATGAGCCAACTTAGGAAGAAAGCAAATACCTGGTGGAAAACTGTTACGACATTGATGACTGAGGAGGAGCTGAGAGCCATGACTTGGGCCCAGTTTGTGGAGAGGTTTGAAAGGCAGTATGTGCCCCAGGTGGAGCAGCAGCGGATGCAGCAACAGTTTATGACCTTTGAGCAGACTACGGAGTGCGTATCGGATCTGAATGCTAAGTTCCTGGAGATGATGTCCTTTTGTCCCTCATTTGCCGGAGATGAGGCGTGGTTGGTTAGTAGGTATAAAGATTCCCTACGTACAGAGATACGGGAGTTCGTGAGCATGCAGGAGTTCACGACATTGTCAGCTATCATGGATGCCGCTAGGAGGAGGGAGATTGAGCTACAGACCCAGCAGCACAAGAGAAAGGTAGAAAACGCCCTGACCAAGACGTCCGGGGATGCACATAAGAAGCAGAAGAACGGTGGGAAGACGAGATACGAGTACAGGCCGTTTGCGGGACAGGACGACAAGAGTCGGTTAGTATGTTACAATTGCAAGAAGCCGGGTCATCATTGGAAGCATTGTAAGTCCTCAGTAGTGGTGGCATCACCACAGGTTCCTTCTACGATTCCTACCTGCTTTAACTGCAACGAGAAGGGACACAAGAAGCCTGATTGCCCGCAGTTGAAGAATGGTGGTGGAGGCGGGGGTATGAAACCCCTGAGTGCATCGTCCTCTAAAGGACCTGCCATGGTGACACGAGGACGTGCTCACCAGCTGACAGCGGAGGAGCCGGCTATTACAGCAACTGTGGCGGGTAAATTTCACTTTTCTTCATTCTCCTTCACTATTGTATTGTTTAATTTGATGATAGTTTTAAAGTTTGTCTATGTATTTATATGTTATGAATTAGGCACTTATCTGTTAGACTCCGAGCCCGCTGCTGTTATGTTCGACAGCGGTGCTACTCATTCTTTCGTATCTCGCACATTCATTAATCGTTTGGGGCGTAGTATCGGAAAATTGGCTCGCCCAATGGTTATCGAGGTTGCCGATAACCGTATGATTTATGTCACCGATGTGTATCGGGGCTGTACTCTCGAATTTTCCGGGGTTGAATTCCCTATTGATCTTATCCCCATTGCGATGCGGGATCTTTGTGTTATCGTGGGTATGGATTGGCTGGACGCGTTTGATGCGGAGATCCATTGTCGTAAGAAACAAATCCGTGTTCAAAACCCTAAGGGTGGAGAACTTATCATCCAGGGAGATACTCCTTGCATGGCTATCGCTTCTTGTTCTTCTGCCAAAGTACTTAATGATGTTTCGGTCGTTTCAGACTTCAGCGATGTTTTTCTGGAGGAACTTCCTGGTTTGCCCCCTTTTCGGCAAGTGGAGTTCCGCATTGAATTATTGCCAGGTGCGACTCCGATAGCTAAGGCCCCATACCGGTTGGCGCCACCCGAAATGATTTACGGTCCGGTTACCACCAGATGCGAGTTCGGGAAGAAGACATTGAGAAGACCGCATTCCGTACTCGCTATGGGCATTATGAGTTCGTGGTAATGCCTTTTGGGCTCACCAATGCACCCGCTGCTTTTATGGACTTCATTATATATGGTGACAATAGTCAGGGTCAAACCAAAGGCTATGACACCATTCGTTGTAAATCTGTATAATTTTCTAATGTTTCTTATGTTAAAGGGAACATATTCGTTGAAAATATTTTGTATCATTTCCATCAGTCAGCTGTGTGATGCTGATTACGAAGTCTGCTTCAATCAAAGAGAAGGGAACATCGTTAATGCTGCTAAAGAAGTTGTTCTCTCTGCCAAGAGATATGATGACATCTACATTCTGGATATGTTCTCAGCTAATCAATCCCTGAAGAGGTGTTTCTTTTCACATGCACAATCATACATCAACTGGGTATGGCACAAACGTCAATCTCATTTGATCTTCAAGAATATATCCAAGATTTCTAAAAACCAGCTGGTTCGAGGTCTTCCAAAGATGAACTTCATCAAAGACAAAGTGTGCTCAGCCTACGAAAAAGGTAAACAAGTCAAAGCTTCATTCAAATCTAAACAGTGCTCTTCATTGTATCTCCTTTCAGCTTGATGCATATTGATCTATTTGGACGTGTTCATGTGGCTTCACTTGCTGGTAAAAACTATTCTCTGGTGATTGTGGATGAATTTTCTCGTTATACCTGGGTCATGTTCCTAAGAAGTAAAAGTGATGCTGCTGCTGAAATCATTTCACTGATCAAACAGTCAGAAGTTCTCTTCAAACTCAAAGTAAAGCAGTTGAGAAGCGATCATGGTACTGAATTTCATAATCAGGTTTTGGAATCCTTCGGTGAGGAGAAAGGAATTCTTCAAAATTTCTCTGCTGTCAGAACCCATAGCAAAATGGTGTGGCTGAACGAAGAAACTGAACCTTGATTGAAGCTGGAAGAACTATGGTCGTTGATGCGGGTCTCCATCTATCCTTCAGGGCTGAAGTTGTTAACACTGCCTGTTACACTCATAATCGATCAATCATCGTCAAAAGGCATGGAAAAACAGCTTATGAAGTCCTGAAAGGTTGATCCCCTGATATCTCTTACTTTCATGCTTTTGGTTGTGCATGTTTTATCTTGAAACAGGGGAGCAGCAGTCGAAGTTTGAAGCAAAGTCAGACGATAGCATTTTCTTGGAATATTCTGTAATTTCCAAAGCATTCAGAATCTTCAATGTGAATAAAAGAAAGGTGATTGAATCCATCCATGTTCGGTTCGATGAATCAACATTTCCACATCAGCATGAGGTACATGAGCACTCCGTCCTTGAAGAACTTCTTAATCCTATCTCATCAGCTCTACTTTATCAAAATCATGTTCCCTCTGCATTATCTTCCGCTGATGATCTCACTATATCTTCTCCTTTTGATGATTTGTCTTCTCATGAGACTCATGCCCCTGACAATCCTTCTCCTGAATCTCCCCTATCTCCTGAGGCTTCCACTGATGGTGTTCTGCCAACAAATGATGCTGAAAGCAAACAGGACTCTCATTCATAACCTCTTCCAACTGTTAGAGATCATCCTATCACTCAAGTTATTGGAAACGTTACATCAGGAATTCAAACTCGAAGACAAGTCACCAGCAACTTCTGCCTCTATGTGAACTTTGTCTCTCTTGTTGAACCTAAGAAGGTGGACGAGGCCCTTCTTGATGCTGACTGGATTAAGGCTATGCAGGATGAACTTCATGAATTCGAAAGACACAAGGTTTGGACTCTCGTTCCATGCCCTCAAGGAAAGACTATCATTGGCACTCGGTGGCTGTTCAGGAACAAGATGGATGAGGATGGAATTGTTGTTGAAACAAAAATAGTGGATCTAGATTCAAATAATGCGGAATAAGAATGATAAACAATAAACAAGAACACAAGATATGTAGAACTGATGTCGAAAGATTAAATTGCAACTCAAGAACAATTTGATGTGAACTATTCTGTATGAGTGCCGTAAAAGTGATTACAAAAGTTAACCCTAATTAGGGTACATGCAAGCTATAAATACAAAAACTAAGTATGGAAGGACATGCTCATTCCACAACCGACTAGCTAATTTCTTGGCACAAAATCATGCGATAAATCAGATCCGCATCTTTGACTCAATCTCATTTATGACTCAACAATCTCCCCCTTTGAGTCAAGATTGCGATCAGTCTTCATTCCTCTGGTTCTTGTTTCGCAACATTAGCTTGTCTATCAAACACCTTCGGAATCATGGCCAGGATCCTCTTTCGAAACTCTATGTACCACTCCAACATGTCGGTGATACATGTCTTATCATCAGTGGTGTTGGATCGGAGCTTGTTGGTGATGTGAAGAATGTGTTCCAACACTGGAGTTCTGTGAAGATGTTTGTCAGAAATATAAAATATCCTTTTGATATTTTCAAGCCCTTCCTTTGAGTTGTATGCCACGCTCCAATTTCAGTTGACAATCTTTCCGATTTTACACTTGCCAAGATTTTTGGGAGGAGGACATCTTACACTCAAAGGAGTCTTGTCCAGAACAGCAGCGACTTCAACGTCTAAATTCGCCACTTCAAGGATATAGTATCCAATCATTCTTCTGAGATGATCAGAAAGAGGATGATACTTTTGTTCTCTCGACAAGATGTTGAACAGAAAGATCCAATCGAATGGATTCATAAATAGTAGATCAGCAAAAGAAAATTCCATCTTCTCTTTATCATCGCCTCTAAATGCCAAAAATCTTGTGTTTTTGAATGGAACATTAACCTCAGGAAGACAGGGAGTCAGTTGTACAATCTTCTTTAAACTCCAGTTTAGATGTTGAGCAAACGCGTTGTTCAAATAAAAGGTGAACAACATATCATTCACTTTCGAATTGGAAAGATGAGTGTCTTTGTGTTCCTCGAACCCTCGGAACAGAAGTGCTTTCGCAGTCATCAGAAAGTCAAGTTGAGAGTTTACGTCATTGCTTGTGTTATACGAGGTAACTGGTTGAAGCCAGTTCTCCACAGGCTCGGTAATAGCTTCCATTGTCATCCTTTTATAGTGCCAGGCAGGAAATAATGACATCTGGGTTTGCAAGAGTAATTCAGCCTCTCTTTTGGCGGCTTCCTCAGCATCAAGTTTGCGAGTGAGGTTGAGGATGTCATCGATTTCCTTATCCCTAGCTTCTTTGGCAACATCCTGATCAATGCCCTGTTCTTCCAATATCTCCTTGCCTTTCCGTTTTGATGGATCCATAGAGGATGGACCAACATCTCCTCCAGTGTTCATTCTTTTAAACCAATCGGAATCGGGGTTCTGAGAAGATTGTGTAGCCTGTGTAGCCCCTTTTTCATTTTCTTTTCTGATAGTTGCAAAGGTGGTTTTGACCGGGTTTTCTTTTCTTAAGGGTTAGATGTCTGCGCACTTGAGGAGTGAGGATAGGATCAGTTTCTTCAACCATTCGATGAAAAAAGGAGTCACTTTCAGATACACCGTTCCTAACGGCCTTGCCTTGAGATACAGCCGAAGTGAGAATGGCGGACGTATGTCGAAGATCGGCCTTGAGAACCTGGATTTTGGTTTCTTTGGTGGCTAATTTATGCATCAATTCGTTTTCTGCGGCCAAGTCCTTTCTCAGTTGGTCATATTTTGTATCCATGGAGGAGACCCATTCGGAATGCTCAGTCTTTATTTCCGAACGTAAGGTAGAAAGAGCTTCTTTTTCTTTCTTCAGAGTGCTCCCAAAACCAGAGATGACCTGTTGCATCTTTTCATTGTTCATTACATGAACGTCTCGAAAGTCCTGCGTGAACTTGAGAACGTCTTTTTCCAACCTGCCGATAGAGTTGGCATGCTCGAGCATTTGCAATTTCGATTTCTCCATGACAGAGGAGAATTCATGCATGATTTTGACATTTTCGGTGATTAAAGTATCCACCGAGTCCTTGTGAGCATCCAATTGGGATTGCCAGTCGGAGATGGAGGGGTTCGTCTTGGATTTAAGAAGTAGATCCAGTTTCTCGGAGATTTCCTTAAGTTGATCAGTCACCATCGGAGCAGTTGTACTGTGGGTCTTGAGTTTAACAGTTGATGGAGATTCAAGGAAATCCAAGAGATCATCCTGTTCATCATTAAACAGGATATATTCATCATCTGAAGGTGCGTTGTCATGAGGTGATGTCGGAATTATAGTTTGTTTGGGTGAAGGTGGAGTAGGATTGGTTGTTTGTTTGGGTGATGGAGATGGAGACTTTTGAGTGATGGTGGTTTGAAGTGGTGATCGTTCAGGTGTGGATTTTTGGCTAGAATGAGGAGTGGTTTTTGGTGTGGTGTCATGATTCGGCGATGGTGGAGGATGGGAAAGCTTTGCAGTGGTGCCACCTTCAAGATTGTCTGTAATCGGAACACTCTGTGGAGAATTCAGAATTTGTTGAGGATCAGAATGTTCGTTTTCCGATTCAAAAGACTGAACAAACTTCCGAACCTTCCTCGGACGTTTGGGCTGTTTTTCAGTGTCTGAGCCTGCACCCTTACCTTTTCGTTTGACCACTTTCTTTGGATTTTCAAGCCTGTCACAAGCTTCTTGATGTGTCTGGTCAATATTACGAACGCCCGATGGAGATAGTAGTCGGTAATCAGCAATACATTGTACCTCCTTCGGAACTCGGTCCAACATCGTGGTCGGAATTGATCCAATGAAATCGAATTCCTCCGATTTTGTGGTAGCAAATTGAGAGGTTGACAACATCAGAATAACCGCCATGACCGAATCGGTCATAATATGAATGTTATGTTGCTCAATAGCCCGTTTCACCACAATAGACCAAAATCGAGCACAAGATATTTCAGAGTGCCTGTTCTTGTGGTTAACACTCTCCACAAATTGGCTCCAGAGAATAGACCCGTAATCAAGATTGATATCATAGTAGAGTCCGTAAAAGAGGGAGTAGAAGAGCTTACTTGCACTGTCAGTGCCGGTTGTTCGTTCAGAAAAGCTCTTGAACAACATTGTAAAAAGAAAGTTCCACAGAGGTGGCAGACCCTTCTTTGTGAACTTGGACAGTTACGTGATGTCGCCCTTGTAGTCGAATCGGTAGAAGAACCGAAGAGTAACAGGCTGAAGAGAATCAGGATCGACAATACCATCTCGATCAGTAAACCCTAGCAATTTTCCAAAACGGGACTTGGAAATGCGTGTCTTGATAGATCCCACTTCAAAAGTAACACCTTCATCAGCCTTGTTGTAGAATGCCGATGAGTTTGAAGAAGAGAGATACATGATGGGAATCTTTGCAGATGCAGTTAGGGCTTTGGAAATCTTGGAATATTTGAGACACTCGATCATCGGTCGAAGAGCATCAGTGTATTGCGAGAGTTAAGATCAATGATCATATTCTGATTTGGTTTAATCTTCAGCATGAGAGTTGAGGAGGTATTTTCGTTTGCAGAAGATGAACCCGCCATTGATGAGAGCTTGAAGAAAGACGATGAACAGTGAGAGAGAATTGCCTGTGCGATGGAGAGGCGAGAGAGCAGAAAGAATAATGCGGGCTACGTAAAGTAACTTTATAGTGGGAGTTTTCAAACTGAGAGAGAGAGAATCCCAAGAAAAGTGTTTCAGTTTCCCCAAATATAGCAGTGAGATGATGATCCGCCCCCAAAATTTTGCTGTGCAGGCGCGTGGAAAGCGTCAAATCACGTGAACAGGCGTTGACGTTGTAACTGACACGCGTGGGTGACGTCATGCAATATTCAAAAATTCGCGCCTTAAAAAGAAATTTCTTGTCCTCGTCATCAAAAATTGATCTTATCAACACGAAACCAGAGTTAGAAAAATCAGAAAGATTTTAGTGTAAGAGTGTGCGAAAAAATGAGAAATAAAGCAAATAAATTTCTGAGATATTTGTGATGTCATCGAGACATAAAATCAGATGGATCCCAGGCAGCGATTTCTTCCTTCGGAAACAAGAGAGATTCGGAAGTGCTTGAGTGGTTTCCCGTTGAAATACGATCAGATGATTGTTAAGAATCAGTGAAAGGCATCTTTTAATATTGTGGTTCATTCTGGGTGGGTTGGCCTCATCGAGATTTTGAAACGTGAGAAATGTCCGAAATCAGGAGAAGGTACTTGTTTGACCAGTGAAGTCATTAATAACAAGTAAGGTGGATGTTTGATTAGCGGCTAGGTGTGTTGTGGAAAGTCTCAAGAAAATCAAAAACTGGATCTTATGGGTTGAAATAGCTTAGGTCTAGCAAATTTCGTAAAGATCACGCAAAAACAAACTTTGAGACTTCGCAACTGGATCCGTCAATACCTTATGTATGAAAAAGATTTTTGGGTTTCATTCAAAATTATGGTGATAATAATTTCAAAATCATTAACACAGTTGTTGTGTAACCATCAGTTTTCAGTGGTAATTCTGTGAACCTTCATAAGGGTTACGGTTATATGGAAGTGAATGATTATGGAGAAATATGAGATGGGTATAGAATGGTTTGGGAGTCTCACAACGCATCATGGTTTTAATGATTTGCGATCTTTGACTAGAGTTTTGAAGACATATATTGAATTTGGATTAATTTCAATAATCATCGAACTTCAGAGATTGGTACAAGAATAAGTAGAAAGAAATTTCCCGTCAATTCGAAGTTACAAAAAACGAAAATAAAAATAAAAGAAAATTAGAAATGAGGTGAAGGCGGGTGACGAAAGGTGGCAGGTGTCATGATAACGCATTTAATGCTTAGGCGAAAAGGATGGAAACGTCCAATCATGTTGCCAATCAGTCGTCACTGCCTTAATGACGCGTAATCATAGCTGCAGACTTCATCATTACTTCAAAAAGTAATTTAATATCCGTAATTGGGAAGCCTAACCGGTGTCATGTTTGCGTATAAAAAGGAATTATTGTTAGTAGAAACAACACACCCAAGAAAATTACCATCAGATTGATTCATCAAATGGCTCAACATCCCTACAACCGTGGTGACAAGGTCGAAGTGAAGATGCAGGAAGGCGAGTATGCAGGTGGCACCTATGGTGGTGTCGTCATGGGAGTGTGGAACCACTGGAACGAAGTGAAGATGACCATACTTAAGGATAGTGAGGGTGGTGGTCCACTGACGATTCAAACCAGCTATCCCTACTTGCAGCCTGTCCCACCAAGAGTCTTGGTGGAGTACAAACAATTCGACCTCGTTGAGGTTTGGCACAAGCAGGGATGGTGGCCGGCGGTGATCATCCACACAACTCCTCACAACCAGTTCTTGGTAGGAGTGGCGGATGAGAGTCGCCTCTTCGTGGATGAGAGCGAGGTGCGAATCCATCAAGCTTTCCATCTTGGTGATCCTCCCATGTGGCACTACTATAAACTGTAGGAGGATGTTGATTTCTTTTGATGTTATGTACTTCCTTCCTTCAGTCATAATAAAATGTGTCTTTCTTTTGCCTTTTGTTGATTCAATATATGTATTCTTGAGCACAGCCAAAAAAAAAAAAGAGAAAATAAAGCTAAAAATCTTTAAGTAAAGCCAAAAAAATAAAAATTAAAACTGAGATTTCAAATACAAGAAAATATTTTTGATATTTTTAAAAAGAATAAAGACTGAAGTTTTCAAATACAAGAAAATATTTTTGATATTTTTAAAAAGAATAAAGACTGAAGTTTTCAAATACAAGAAAATATTTTTGGTATATTTAAAAAATTATAAAAGGATACTATTGTACAAAAAAGATACTTTCGTTCCGATTCATCTTTGTATGCAATTCGATTCCGAGGCAATCCGAATTTCGGAATCAATCGGAATCTCAGTTAGATTTTGGAACGGATTCAGCTTCAATCATTCCGAGACCTTGGAGTATTCTGTTAAAGGCTAGCTCTGGTAGGGCCTTTGTAAAGATGTCTGCAAGTTGATCATTTGTACGAACAAAATGAATCTCGATGTTGCCGTCTTCAACATGATCTTTAATAAAATGATATCTGAGTGCAATGTGTTTAGTCTTTGAGTGTTGCACTGGGTTGTGGCAGATCCGAATCGCGCTTTCAGAATCACAGTAGACTGGAATACGTTTCATACTAACACCATAGTCTCTCAATTGGTTTTGAATCCAAATGATTTGAGAGGTACACAAAGCCGCAGCAATATATTCAGCTTCAGCTGTAGAGAGAGACGCACATGTTTGTTTTCTTGATTGCCAGCTCACATGTTTTCCATCGAGGAGTTGACATCCTCCTGAATTGCTTTTGCGATCTAATCCACACCCTCCAAGATCTGTGTCGGAAAATGCTTGAACGAAAAATCCTGATCCTGATGGATACCATAGCCTGAGTGAGGTTGTCCTCTTTAGATATCGGAATATATTTTTCACAGCAGTGAGATGTGGCTCTCGGGGATTAGCCTGATATCTAGCACAGTAACATACATCAAACATAATGTCAGGTCGACTTGAAGTTAAGTAAAGAAGTGAACCTATCATTTGACAATAAAGAGTGATATCTGCTGGAGGTTTATCTAGTGAAGGAGTGAGCTTTGTTCCGAAAGCCATCAGAACTTTGACTTTAGAATCTCCCTTCATTCCGAATTTCTCCAAAAGCGATTTAGTCTAAGCTTCTTGATTGATGAAGATTCCTTCAGAGTTTTGTCTGATGTTAAGGCCTAGAAAGAAGTTGATTTTGCCCATTGAGCTCATTTCAAACTTTGTCTCTATCAGTTTTCGGAATTTAGCTGTTAGGCTTGGATGAGTAGATCTGAAAATGATATCATCAACATAAATTTGAATGATCATAAGATGATTGCCTTCCTTTTTACAAAAGAAAGTCGGATCGACAGAGCCTTGCTTGAATTTAGATTGCTTGAGGAAACGTGTCAGAGTTTCGTACCAAGCTCTAGGAGCTTGCTTAAGACCATAAACTGCCTTATCCAAAACATAGCAGTGATCTGGATGATCGCTGTTGACAAAGCCGAGGGGTTATTCAACATAGACTGTCTCTTCAAGTTCTCCATTCAGAAATGCACATTTGACATCCATTTGATAGACATCGAAGCTTTTGTGTCCAGTGCATGCAAGGAAGATCCGAACAGATTCTAATCTAGCAACAGGTGCGAATGTTTCTTCGTAATCAATTCCTTCTTCTTGACAGTAACCTTTGACTACCAATCTTGCTTTATTCCGAATGACATTTCCTTCTTTGTCTAATTTGTTTCGAAATACCCACTTCATTCCAAGAACAGATGCTTTTTCCGGAGTCGGAACCAATCTCTAGACTTTGTTACGTTCAAATTCATTTAGCTCATCTTGCATTGCTTGGACCCAGTCAGCATGATCAAGTGCAACTTTGACTGTTTTAGGTTCGATCTTGGAAATAAACGAATGGAACATGCAAAATTCCACCTTTGAAAATAATGCCGCTTGCTTTTATTTGACTTGAGCTCGTGTGAGAACCCCAGCAGATGTATCTCCGATGATTTGAGATTGTGGATGGTCCTTTGTCCATTTTAACATTGGAGGATAATTCGAATCATATTCAGGTTTAATCTCTGGAATAAATTCTTCTGCTTCCGATTGTTCTTCAGACTGATTGTTGATATCATTAATTTCAATCTCATTCTCCCCCTGGAAGTTTGCATTGGTTCCTGTATCATCAAGTGTAATACCGTAATTTTAATTTATGGTAGAGTTATTTTAACTTTTGATATAAACGAGATTAGATGAGCTAAAACATGAGTTAAGATGTTTAAAAACCCATCTATGAGAAGTAGGATGTTAAAAAGAGTAAAAGAAATAGCTTTGGTTCCTACGAGGTCAACTCGGGTCGTGTTTAATAACACGGGTTGAGTTTGGGTTACAAAGGTTTGGAAAAAGAGGAACCCGAGTCGTGTAGATGAACCCGGGTCGTGTAGATGAACCCGGATCGTGTAGATGAACCCGGACCGTGCTGCACCTAAAGAGAAAAAGGATTGATTTTTCGTAAATGGACCCGGGTCGGGTTCTGTAACCCGGGTCGGGTTACGGGTCCTGTGCAGCTTTTAAATGTGCAAAAATTCATTCATTTTGGGTAAAAACCCATTTCGAGTTAAACCCTTTGAAACCCTAGAAATCGATTTTTAACCCTTCCAAGTCAAGATTAAAGCCGATTGATCAGGAATTGAAGCTAGAGATCAATACTTGGAGCTTGAAAGGTAAACCTCTTCGATTTGGGTTTCGTTTCAACCGTTAGATGGTTTAATTTGAAGTAGTTTCATGTGGTCTTGATGAACCACCTGTGAACCACTGATGTTAGAGTGAAATTGTTGGATTATTAGGTGTATAAAGGATTCAAATCTTAGACCAAAGTTAAGATTTTTGCTTGTTGTTGTGTTCATAAGCTTAAATGGGTCGAGGTGGTGAAGTAAAGAGATATAGCTAGAGGATTATTACTGTTATTTGATTATAACTTCACCATGTGATTTAAATTCCTGATTTTGTTGATATAAATTGTAATTGAGATTATTATGAGATTTGAGTATTTAGATTTAGCTATTGTGTTACAACTAAAGCTAGACAGGATCATACGCGAGGTTCAGGAGTTCCACATATTGATTCAACCTCAGGTGAGTAGTTAATTGTTAGATGAATTATGCTTGTTGATATGTTTAATACAGATAAGAAGTATGCTATGTTTTGATTGGTTGAGTATAACCAAATTTGAGTATATGGAATAAAGAGTTATAGTGTGTAAATCACACTCAGGACTGAGATAGTCCGTTAAGTTTGATTAAAACGAGAATTTGTTTTAGACTATGGTGATACAACCAAGTCTAGCGATCAGGAGTCCGGTATGCGCGTTTTGGGAGTTTCACTTACTAAACCAATAACAGGTGAATACGTTTTAGTATTTGAGTTGAGTTATACTTGTTTATACAAAGTGTATATGTTTTTACAAGAATATCTATGTATTGTGCTGTTATTATGAAGATTGAATAATAGAGAAATATCGTTATCTGTGAATAACAAATAATGAATTTGACATGAATACTGAGTAATAAAGATGAGTAGATGTTAGAGTGTCTGTGGTTAAGTGTCCTTGTATTGATTGTTATAACCATGAGAATTACTATGATTAAGTGTAGTTGATTGTGATAATGAATAAATACGAGAATGTGATCGAGTTTAGGAGTAGTACCGATTGTGGTATGTATTGATGAGTTGATGTATGTTAATTATTAATTGTCAAAGTAAGTTATTGTGTTGCAGGTTTCAGATAACAAGAGGAAATGGTTACTTGCTAGTGAGAATAGCAAGAGAGGAAGAAGAGGATGTTTATTGAGAAAGATTTGTGGAGTATGATTAAGATTTACTCACTAAGCTTTTTATAAGCTTACACTTGAGTGTTATGCTGTGTTGCAGGTATCTATAGCTGTGATAGGGGAAAGCATCTGATAAAGAAAGACAGACAAGTTTAGAGCCTGTCCTTAGCTGAAGTAGATTTAATTGTAACACTTGGTCATTTATTTTGTAAGGACCTTTTTGTGTAATTATTGTAATGATAACATCTTGATCCTTGGTTTGAGTGTAAATATACCCAATTAAATGTGTAATTGTTTGAAAAATTTTGGGTGTACTTTGTATTAGAAATCGGGTGTTACAAGTTGGTATCAGAACATGGTTTAAGTGAACTAGGTCTTTGAGTATAGAGTCCTAGACTTGAACTGAGAAGAGAGAGCCCCTATAACATGCTTGGAAAAGATACTATTGGAGATGTTGGAGTATGAGTTGAGTATAACTCTTTTATTATATTTATTATATTATTTGTTATATTCTGTGTGTGAATACAGGTATCGACTTAGATGAAGGATGAGTTGAGAAATTGGTCACAGTCGGTTGGACCTACAGTGGATGATGAGACGAGGTTTTGGCTGATATAAGATATCAGTTAACGAGGAGATAAGAATTTCAGTTGATAATGAGATGTCAACTGAATATGAGATGAGATACTAATTGAGATGAGATCCCAGCTGATGGAGAGATTCCAGCTGAGGATGAAACGAGTTTCTGGTTGATGGTGAGATTCCAGTTGAAAATGAAATGAGATTCCGATTGATGTGAAATTCCAACTGGTGATGAGAAAGAGTATGAGCATAAACCGAGCATGAGCAAAGAGTTAAGGTATGTGAATGTAGTTGATTACACTCAAAAGTTGAGAGCCGGAGTACGCAAGTTTCAGTTAACGAGGAGACAAGATTTTGTTGTTGTGAGGAATGCAAGTAAATTACTTAAAATGTTAGATGTAACAAGTTTATGTGTTTAAATTGTTGATAATACATGTGTTAGAGAATTGCTATTATAAAGTGTAATAACCGATATCGAGATGAGAATCTCGTGTCCACTTGAGGTATGATTTACATCATAACGAGTGTTTTGTGATTATATATAATTGAGAATATACATGATGAAAAAATATATATATATATATATATATATATATATATATATATATATATATATATATATATATATATATATATATATATATATATATATATATATATATATATATATATATGTAATGCTTGTTGATTCACAGATGTGATGAGATTTCTATGCACGAGTACTTTTGTGGTTGAGACCACATATTCTATAGGGCCACATGACTATTACTTATGATTGATCACAATGAATGGCTGAGATAGCCAAAAGAGTATGAGTTGAGAAAGACGATGAGTGTGTAGCTGATTGCGCACCATAGCTGATTATGAGTTGGTATGTTGAGTGTTAAATTCTACGAATTGGAGTTGTCACATAATGAGATATTTGTGAGAGAGATGTTAGAGGACATTCGAGTAATCACATAAAGTGTACTTTGTGGTATAATTGAGAGAACCTAGAGTGGTTCATATAGGCCTTATTGGCCTAGAGATTGAGTTAATTACCGAGTAAATGTGGTTGAGACCACATATGCTGTGGGACCACATATTGAGTAAAGTGGTTGAGACCACATATTTTGTGGGCCACATAATGAGTAATTGTGATTGAGACCACACGTTATGTGGGGTTACATATTGAGTAATTAAGGTTGAAACCACATAATTCTGTGGAACTACATAACGAGTACCTTGTGGTTAGAGCAGTGAGGACCTTTGGGACTCAAACGAAAGGAGAAGTGACGGTAAGTCTATATGGCTCGAGGCTGTAGAGGAGACATACCAGAGTCAAGAGGAGATGGAATGAAGTCAAAGAATAGTACGAGGTACCACGATCTAACCAGAGGACGGCATGAGATACCGTGACACAGCGTTGAGTGGTGAGAACAGAGAACGGTACGAAGTATCGTGAGAGAGTGTTGAGTAATGAAGTCGACGAACGGTATGAGGTACCGTGAGATTGTGTTGAGTAGTAATTTTGGGAATAGTACGGGGTACTATAAGATAGTGTGAGTAACGAGATAGGAAAATGGTGCGGGGTACCATATAAGTTAAGCTGGAATAGTATTGCAGAGTTGTGTTTGTGTGTAGACAGGATGTACTTTATGATAATGCAAAGTAATGAGAAATATAATACCTTTACGTGTGGATAGATAGGAACGTAGCGGTAAGCTTGTGTGGCTTGAAACCTTGTGGGTTGAGAAGGGGATGAATCAGAGGCTGAGTAACAGTACGGGAGTACTATGAGGTAATACAGTGAATAATACAGTTGAGAAGCGTTGTTGTGAGTAAATATGCTATTAAGTAGTCGTGTTGAGAATGTGTGAGATTTCTCACATGTTAAACGAGATAGAGTTTTATAATTACATAATGAGAAGATACTAGTTAAAAGAGGAGGAAAGTAATTGTGGTTGTGATTGATAGGATTCGTTCCTTAGCAATCAAACCAATTACTGCCAATGAAATAAACGCGTGAGTGTGAAGATGACAAAACTATTTATTCGTATGAGACGATGAGTAATAAATTTTTGTGATAATAATCTTGAGTTATTTCTTGAGGTTAATGAGTAAATTGGATGATGAGATATGATCTCACCGTAGAGATTGTGGTGTTTGATGTTATTACTTTAAATCGTATGTAGAAATTTCGACGAGCCGTATGTATGATCCATGTTGTGTCAATCGGATGAATTAGAAAGTGAGATGATAATGATAGAGAAATAGTGTGAGGAAAATCCTTACTGATGGTGTGTCAGGAGGAATATAAGCGGTTGTGTTGATAATTTGATTGAGAACAAATTATCGAGTTTAATATAGAGCTAATGATTATTAATTGAGTGAGAGCATGATGTGGATTTTACACATAAGAGAAGATATAATGAGTGAGTACATCGATAGAAACAACGTGAAGTATGTTGTTGAACTGGTATGAAGAGGAGCCATTCTTAGTTGAGGATTGTATGTTGTATACTGGGTGAAAAACCTAATATGTGTGCGCCAAGGTGGGAACAGAGATAAACGAGCTTCCGGAGAAATTGTAATCGATTGTGGTAATGAGACAAGCTGAACTAATACGCGTACATTTTGTTTAATTATGCTACTTGGATTGTTTATGGATAAACTTGTTGTTATCCAGTTTTTGTATGTTGTGAATGGTTGTCCACATGGAAATGGTGATACTCAATGTGATTGTAGAGATCATCTTATGAGAAAAAAAATGACGAGTGTTGAGATTTTGCAGAAAGAAAAGTCGAGTAGGGAAGTTTCTGACTGTAATGTTAATCGAGGAAGCTTGAGTTTTATAGCTATATTATTAGTAAGTAACGTGTGACTGTATATATATGTCATGTGAGATGACGAGATGATAATTTCATTATCATACGTGATGCATGATTACGGTGGTGAGATGGTTGTATCAGCCATGCCTAATCTAAGAGATTCCGAGGACGGAATCTTTTGAAGGGGGTAAGAACTTGTAATACCGTAATTTTAATTTATGGTAGAGTTATTTTAACTTTTGATATAAACGAGATTAGATGAGCTAAAACACGAATTAAGATGTTTAGAAACCCATCTATGAGAAGTAGGATGTTAAAAAGAGTAAAAGAAATAGCTTTGGTTCCTACGAGGTCAACCTGGGTCGTGTTTAATAACACGGGTCGAGTTTGGGTTGCAAAGGTTTGGAAAAAGAGGAACCCGGGTCGTGTAGATGAACACGGGTCGTTTCCGACAGGAACCCGGATCGTGTAGATAAACCCGGACCGTGCTGCACCTAATGAGAAAAAGGATTGATTTTTCTTAAATGGACCCGGGTCGAGTTACGGGTCCTGTGCAGCTTTTAAATGTGCGAAAATTCATTCATTTTGGGTAAAACCCATTTCGAATTAAACCCTTTGAAACCCTAGAAATCGATTTTTAACCCTTCCAAGTCAAGATTAAAGCCGATTGATCACGAATTGAAGCTAGAGATCAATACTTGGAGCTTGAAAGGTAAACCTCTTCGATTTTGGTTTCGTTTCAACCGTTAGATGTTTTAAGTTGAAGTAGTTTCATGTGGTCTTGATGAACCACCTGTGAACCACTGATGTTAGAGTGAAATTGTTGGATTATTAGGTGTATAAAGGGTTCAAATCTTAAACCCAAGTTAAGATTTTTGCTTGTTGTTGTGTTCATAAGCTTAAATGGGTCGAGGTGGTGAAATAAAGAGATATAGCTAGAGGATTATTACTGTTATTTGATTATAACTTCACCATGTGATTTAAATTCCTGATTTTGTTTATATAAATTGTAATTGAGATTATTATGAGATTTGAGTATTTAGATTTAGCTATTGTGTTACAGCTAAAGCTAGACAGGATCATACGCGAGGTTCAGGAGTTCCACATATTGATTCAACCTCAGGTGAGTAGTTAATTGTTAGATGAATTATGCTTGTTGATATGTTTAATACAGATAAGAAGTATGCTATGTTTTGTGTAACATCCCAAAATGTTAGGGTAAAATTTTTAAAAAAAATTTAAACGAACACTTCAATATAAGAAAAGCCACTTAATTAATTTTGATAAAATTCCATAACTTATAAGTTTAATGAAAACATCCCAGGATTAACAAAAGTTAATGAAATCACAACATAGTGGAACATCCATTAAAAACAGTCCTCCAATGAAGCAGCACAGTGTATACACGTCACGCCTTGCCATCCATGGTACCTGATGTACCTGAAACAGTAGTTTATATAGGGAAAGGGTAAGCACGGAGCTTAGTGAGTTCCTCAAAATACCATACGATCCATCACATAACATACAACACATCATAACCATTCATATGTCTGTGAGACTCGCGGGCTATCCCCGTTCCGCTGAAGACTCACGGGCAGTTCCCGTTCTGTCTTATCGCTCGCAGGCTTCTCCCGTTCCGTCTAATGACTCGCAGGCTATTCCCGTTCCGCCTATTGGCTCGCAGGCTTTTCCCGTTCCGTCTAATGACTCGCAGGCTATTCCCGTTCCGCCTATTGGCTCGCGGTTTATCCCGTTCCGTCCACAAACAATCATTATCATAGCAATAATTCATACAATTATCATAACAGGTAAGATCACCTTAGTCTAACATATCTTTCTTCCTACGCATGCAATATCACCTATAGTATAGTGAGAAGACTCACCTGATTATAGTTGACTATATCGTTTATCTCTCTCGGCTTTGTATTTCCTTCAACTTTAACTGTTAACATAATAAGAAATCTATCATTTCTTAATCCTTAACTATATTGTAGTCGCATCATTAAACCCTTCAGTAATTCCAATATGATACTCCATGATTTATCAAGTAAAGAACAGCCAGGTAGAAGATTAGATGGGGTGGCAGGATCCTTTCAGCATTTTAGCCTTTTGGAAAATCCAACAACCAGATCCCAAGTAATCGGCCTAGTCACCGTCCTCGTAAGTACATCAATCGGTATTATTTTTGGAATTACGAATTGTTATAATAACGACATTTTAAGGTTTTTGTTTACTATTGTTAGAAATGTGTATAATATAACATATGTTATACTAATTAAATATTCTACTTCTTAACACAAAAACTATTTTACAATACCTAATTAAGCTATAGAAAAGTTTGTAGTTACCTTATGACCAGTCGTCGGAACCTATAACTTCTTTGCTAGGCTTTTGAGCTTCCTTCCGCTCACTTCTTACACTCTAGTGCTTAGAAACCTCTATATATTGGATTGATATTTGTTGGTGTGGTTTATGAGATGTTTAGGGGGGTATTTATACTTGAATTCTTGAATAAAAAATGGCAAGACACTTTTGACAAAAGATTTTAATAATATAATTTTGTTGAAATTAAAGGCCTTCTAGAATCAGTCTGTTCAAGACTGGTTTAGCCGATCTTAAACCCATTAAATTTACGTTTTTATTTGATATTCAGAAAACTCATCTTAATACCTTTCCAGGGATGTATGGTATGTATTTATACGATTTGTCTATGATTTATTATGATTTTTTGAAAACAGACTATCTAATCTGTCAATTCCGAACTAATCAGTAAAGATTGCATTTTTTACCATAGATAATGTCATTTTCAAGCTTACTATTATTTCTGGTAATTGTACTAGACTCAATTTTTAAACTTTGTGCACTGGTTTGAGGTCCAAACGATTTTTCTAGACTTAATTATGATTTTTCTAAAAACGACACAAAATGCTGATTTTCATATGAAATTGTAACTAAAGTTTTTCTTAGCTTTATAACTACCAATGATCATATAATTCCTAACACTCTTATTTTAAGCATATGTTATAATCAGGATATGGGTCTTACAAGTCTCCCCCACTTATTTGGATTTCGTCCCGAAATCCGCATTCTCGAACGCCTCTATGTATTTCCCATCGAGTCCTTGTGTCCTTAAAAAATCCTCCTCGTCTTATTGCCGAAACTTTACAAGATTTAATTATCTTTCCCTTTCAACATTCACATACCTCTGTAATAATGCTTAAGGTTCTATTATTCTCATTCACTCCATAATTCTTTTCTTCTAATTACTCTAGATGTACAAAAACTCTAACTGTTTCTCACAGTCCCACACATCGACTTGACCGGCTACTATCTACAGTACATATTTAGTACTTTCTAATCTACCTATATACATAGTTAACCTAGTTAACTTGGAACACCTAATTTTAACACTATTTCGTATTTATATGAATTCGTCATATTTCAACACACATTTGCCTCAATTCAACATTTCTTTTAAATACTTTTTGGCTAAATAAGTCTATTTTTGTAGAATCTCCAAATTTTTGTGTTTCACCGAAATATAAAATTTACATCATCTTTTGTAAGTTTTTTTTTTTGAGTACTGAACACTCTTTAAACTATTTCCATTATATGGAGACATAAAATTTTGTTTTATTTCAAAAGTCTCTTTATTATATCGTTCTCACCAGAGTCAAGCAGGGAATTTTGAAAAATGTCACTTGGGGTAGTGAAAAGTCGCATCTACTGTAGTTAGTTTGAATTTCGGTAAGTAAAACGTGAGGTGTCCTTTCAGTTCCGTGTGTCCTTTCGGTTCCAGCTGCAAGATACTATATATACAAGTATGTAGTATCATTCATTTTCAGTCTCATCCTCTTTTATCACTAGTTTGTTCGTAAACGAACTCATATTTAAAGTCGAGTCATGGAAAACAGATCTTCAATGGGCGATCTGTCGAACCCTGGACCTGGTTTTCCGCAAGGAGAGGGTACTTCAAACCAAGCATTCATAATAGAGTTTGGTGACTCTAACATTCTAGACATATATCATCCATACTTCGATTACCTTGCTAATGTTTTGTTTGATTTTGAATTATGGTACAGTCTTCCAGATATACTACCAATAGAGCATCTCCACGATGAGCCGGAAATTTTTCTCGAGTTGAACATTAACTCAGATGATTCGGTGCATGCATCTGACTTTGCACTTGATCAGACTCCATGCCTTCTAACAGGTTAAATTCTTTTGAATGATCCATTTATAAGTATTCTATTTTGTTTGATCATTTGACATGTGTTATTTGTAGACCCATTTGTGGATGGTCTAACTGAGTACAATCCATTCATCGACGTACCCTCAATGAGCAGTGAGATCATCCCCATGAATCAAGGATTCATGGCTGACATTCAAAATGACAATCAATTACAGACGATTGATAACATCAATATTGATATGAATATCGAGTTTGGGGTTGGTTTTCAATACCAAAATCACCTTCAGGTGATTCAAATGAACCTAGAAGGATTTCAAAATCCTGGGATTTTAGTTGAAAACCAACAATTATTACCGATAGAGGCCACTAATTTTGATGAATCAATGTCCATCTTTGGGTCAAAAAATCATGATCATGTTCAAATGATCCAGAATGATAACAATACAATTAGATTTGAACCTTCTAGTTCAGAAAACATAGCAGATGGCAGTGGAAGAGGTTTTAGACATTTATTAAGTAGGGAAATAATAGCTGAACACTTTAACGAACCAATTGAGAAAGCTGCGAAGGAACTCAACATTGGAACAACACAATTAAAAAAATGCTGTAGAGAATTAGGTATCAATCATTGGCCCCAACGACAACTTACGAGTTTGCAAACCCTTATTGATCGTGCTGAGGTAAAGAACTACATTTTTTTTAATTCCTTTATATCATAAGGTTGAAATTACTAAAGTTATTTGTGCCACAGGAATTTGGTAATGAATTTATTGAGGCAACAGAATTATCGGGAGATTTAATACCCAACCTAAAAAAAGAAAAAGAAGCAATAATTGAAGGGTCACAATCGGGTCTAACAGACGGCACAAAGAAACTGATACAAGCTGCTCATACGGTTTAATATAAGAAAAGAAAATTTCTGGAAAAGGGGGAAACTTCATCAAGAACTCATACACAGCAGCAATCTCTGCCATCTAACTCTGGTATGAGTAGTATTAATCCTGGTTTACTCAAGCCTGCGAGTGAGGATAATTTTGGAGGCTTTTTAGGTGACCTTGCCTGGTTTCCTCCTTCTTATAGCTATCCCCAACTGGTTCCGAATTGGAACCCTTCCTCATCACTTCCCTACTTACGCACTCCCCAAACGAGTCGATTTTTAGCCCATAATCATGGGATTACGGGTTCCAACCCTATTGAGACCCCATACCTTGGAGCTCCTCCTCCAATAACCGGAAGCATACCCCTTCCAAATCCTCAAGAAGGTACAAGTCAACGTAATGATGACAAAGAGTGGAGTGTAGAAGATCTTTTCTCACATCTTTCTGATTCTCCAGTTTAGGTTAGTAGTTCTGTAAACTTTTCTTAATGTATTAATATAAAGTTATAGTAATGAATTAAATATATCAATGTGTTACTATAATTTTAATGATTTCATCGATTCTATACAATCTTCATGTTGTTCCCTTAATTTTGTATTCCTTCCCCACTTGGACTAAAGTCCAAGTCTGTTTCTTCGATTTATACTTATTTTTTTACGAGCCCTTACTCTCAAACGAAAACCAAGCCCATTCTGCTCAGCCAACAACTTGCATCAGGGGCAAACACCATCTCAATAAACACGTTTCGATAATGTAGAGACGTTTACATCAACCACCATATGTTACTCATCCGCTTGCGACCCTAGTCAACACCTCTATCGTTAGTTACCTCAATCACGAGCGAGTGATCCAAACTCTCAACCCACACGACTTGATCAATCACTCAAGCAAGATCAATACAAGGGTAGGTAGCCCCACTATTACACAGCACTAGGCATGTACAGAGTCGACTAAAAAATACCCGCTATCATCTCAGGCGTCGCTTGCACCTCTTTGACCGTGAGTTGGAAAACTCACCCTTGCATCCTCTAGTCCCTGTCTGACTTGTGCGCCTATTAGTTGCATGAAAAATAGCTACCACAATAGCACTTTGACATTCTCCCTTTCAACAGTCTTTAAGCTCAGTAATCAACTTAAGCATGATCGGTCCAACCAAACTGGTATGATCACATCTTAATTGTTCCTACTGAACCTCACAATCAACATTCAACAATCGAATGGATAAAGGTTTACCACATTACACTAGCATTTAAGTCAACTATGCTAGATACTCACATACTCAGCTCCTTGGATCCTTCGTGACGAACTCCCGACTCAAACGCAGATCCTGTGCTTTCGATAGTAGGAGCTCTACTACTACCTTCCACACCTATCCATGTTCGTTCCAAGACCCGTCTTGAAATATCAAATTCACTTCTCACCGATAATTTTAACACATATGCCCTTACAAGGCATATGTCAACCCTTCTAGGAATACTTGGAATCCCACCCCCACCCTGCTATTCTAACTAAGACGGAACTTCCTCCAGTGATGACAAGTTGTTTTGCGAACTTAGTTGTATACAATATCGAACTAAACAGTCTTTCAAATAAGATAATCTTCCCTAAAGCAACAACCAAACAAGGAACACGCAATAAGGTCAACTCACACATTCTATGACTATTCAATCCATATTGTATACAACTTAGTGGAAATCTCTAAGCAACCTATCGGCACTAGCATACAGTTCTATTAGCAAATAGCAGATAATAATACAACAATGTGTGATCTCTACAATGTGTAATAATACAACAATGTGTGATTTCAGCAAACATATACCATATGTTTTTTTAACATCCACAATATTAAATACCTAACCCTTTTCTCATACTGGCGTCGGCTGGCGGTACACACTGTGTCTTTAGTTCACCCTTCATAAAACATCTTTCTTTCGTAAAAATGTTTTAAGAAAACTCTTAAGCCTCAACTTGAGTACAGAACTCACTAAGTGAGCCTGATTCTCTCAAGCTGTGCTCTGATACCAACTTGTAACATCCCAAAATTTTAGGGTAAAATTTTTTAAAAAAATTTAAACGAACACTTCAATATAAGAAAAGCCACTTAATTAATTTTGATAAAATTCCATAACTTATAAGTTTAATGAAAACATCCCAGGATTAACAAAAGTTAATGAAATCACAACATAGCGGAACATCCATTAAAAACAGTCCTCCAATGAAGCAGCACAGTGTATACACGTCACGCCTTGCCATCCATGGTACCTGATGTACCTGAAACAATAGTTTATATAGGGAAAGGGAAAGTACGGAGCTTAGTGAGTTCCTCAAAATACCATACGATCCATCACATAACATACAACACATCATAACCATTCATATGTCTGTGAGACTCGTGGGCTATCCCTGTTCCGCTGAAGACTCACGGGCAGTTCCCGTTCTGTCTTATCGCTCGCAGGCTTCTCTCGTTCCGTCTAATGACTCGCAGGCTATTCCCGTTCCGCCTATTGGCTCGCAGGCTTTTCCCGTTCCGTCTAATGACTCGCAGGCTATTCCCGTTCCGCCTATTGGCTCGCAGGCTATCCCGTTCCGTCCACAAACAATCATTATCATAGCAATAATTCATACAATTATCATAACAGGTAAGATCACCTTAGTCTAACATATCTTCCTTCCTACGCATGCAATATCACCTATAGTATAGTGAGAAGACTCACCTGATTATAGTTGACTATATCGTTTATCTCTCTCGGCTTTGTATTTCCTTCAACTTTAACTGTTAACATAATAAGAAATCTATCATTTCTTAATCCTTAACTATATTGTAGTCGCATCATTAAACCCTTCAATAATTCCAATATGATACTCCATGATTTATCAAGTAAAGAACAGCCAGGTAGAAGATTAGATGGGGTGGCAGGATCCTTTCAGCATTTTAGCCTTTTGGAAAATCCAACAACCAGATCCCAAGTAATCGGCCTAGTCACCGTCCTCGTAAGTAAATCAATCGGTATTATTTTCGGAATTACGAATTGTTATAATAACGACATTTTAAGGTTTTTGTTTACTATTGTTAGAAATGAGTATAATATAACATATGTTATACTAATTAAATATTCTACTTCTTAACACAAAAACTATTTTACAATACCTAATTAAGCTATAGAAAAGTTTGTAGTTACCTTATGACCAGTCGTCGGAACCTATAACTTCTTCGCTAGGCTTTTGAGCTTCCTTCCGCTCACTTCTTATACTCTAGTGCTTAGAAACCTCTATATATTGGATTGAGATTTGTTGGTGTGGTTTATGAGATGTTTTGGGGGGTATTTATACTTGAATTCTTGAATAAAAAATGGCAAGACACTTTTGACAAAAGATTTTAATAATATAATTTTGTTGAAATTAAAGGCCTTCTAGAATCCTTCTGTTCAAGACTGGTTTAGCCGATCTTAAACCCATTAAATTCACGTTTTTATTTGATATTCAGAAAACTCATCTTAATACCTTTCCAGGGATGTATGGTATGTATTTATACGATTTTTCTATGATTTATTATGATTTTTTGAAAACAGACTATCTAATCTGTCAATTCCGAACTAATCAGTAAAGATTGCATTTTTTACCATAGATAATATCATTTTCAAGCTTACTATTATTTTTGGTAATTGTAATAGACTCAATTTGTAAACTTTGTGCACTGGTTTGAGGTCCAAACTATTTTTCTAGAATTAATTATGATTTTTCTAAAAACGACACAAAATGCTGATTTTCATATGAAATTGTAACTAAAGTTTTTTCTTAGCTTTATAACTACCAATGATCATATAATTCCTAACACTCTTATTTTAAGCATATGTTATAATCAGGATACGGGTCTTACATTTTGATATGTTTAATACAGATAAGAAGTATGCTATGTTTTGATTGGTTGAGTATAACCAAATTTGAGTATATGGAATAAAGAGTTATAGTGTGTAAATCACACTCGGGACTGAGATAGTCCGTTAAGTTTGATTAAAAAGAGAATTTGTTTTAGACTATGGTGATACAACCAAGTCTAGCGATCAGGAGTCCGGTATGCGTGTTTTGGGAGTTTCACTTACTAAACCAATATCAGGTGAATACGTTTTAGTATTTGAGTTGAGTTATACTTGTTTATGCAAAGTGTATATGTTTTTACAAGAATATCTATGTATTGTGCTGTTATTATGAAGATTGAATAATAGAGAAATATCGTTATCTGTGAATAACAAATAATGAATTTGATATGAATACTGATTAATAAAGATGAGTAGATGTTAGAGTGTCTGTGGTTAAGTGTCCTTGTATTGATTGTTATAACCATGAGAATTACTATGATTAAGTGTAGTTGATTGTGATAATGAATAAATACGAGAATGTGATCGAGTTTATGAGTAGTACCGATTGTGGTATGTATTGATGAGTTGATGTATGTTAATTATTAATTGTCAAAGTAAGTTATTGTGTTGCAGGTTTCAGATAACAAGAGGAAATGGTTACTTGCTAGTGAGAATAGCAAGAGAGGAAGAAGAGGATGTTTATTGAGAAAGATTTGTCGAGTATGATTAAGATTTACTCACTAAGCTTTTTATAAGCTTACACTTGAGTGTTATGCTGTTTTGCAGGTATCTATAGCTGTGATAGGGGAAGGCATGTGATAAAGAAACACGGACAAGTTTAGAGCCTGTCCTCAGCTGAAGTAGATTTAATTGTAACACTTGGTCATTTATTTTGTAAGGACCTTTTTGTGTAATTATTGTAATGATAACATCTTGATCCTTGGTTTGAGTGCAAATATACCCAATTAAATGTGTAATTGTTTGAAACTTTTTGGGTGTACTTTGTATGAGAAACCGGGTGTTACATCAAGATTGGAGTTTCCTTCTTCGACTGTAGGTGTGCATGTCTCTGTATCGGAAGACATACCCTCCCCCTGAAATGGTGCAAAAGTCTCCTCCTGGATAGCTGAATCAAAAATATTTGTTTCAGATTCTGTGAATTCAGCTGGAGTGGGAGTTGGAATCGTAGCATCGGAAGTCGGAGAAGTTATCGGAATTGGAACTTCAGAAGAGTGAGCACTTGAATTTCCTGTCTCAGTTGCTGCATTTTCTATGATTTTTAACAACTTATCACCTTTATCATCCTTAGCTTTTGATTCAGCTGACTTCGCAGTTTTAGGTTCATCGAACAAATTCATAAATTCCTCGTAAAGATCCATAAGAGGAATTGTTGTTTTATTTGACTCAGGGAAGATTTCTTGTGACTGTGTCTCTGAATGTTTTGTTCTTGAATTATACTTGTCATCGAAGGTGACATAGTACGTTTCTTCAATCTTCCGAGATCGTTTTTTTAGAACGCGATATGCTTTGGAAGTGAGCGAGTATCCCAGAAAAATTCCTTCATCGGCTTTTTCATCCCATTTGACTCGTTTTTCTTTTGAGTTAAACATGAAGCATTTGGATCCGAAAACGTGAAAGAATTTTACATTCGACTTTCTCTTGTTGAGGATCTCATAAGGAGTAAGAAGAAACATTTTGTTGATTGTTGAGCGATTCTGGGTTAAACATGCTGTAGCGATGGCATCGACCCAGAAATACAATGGTAGTTTCGCAAAAGAGAGCATTGTACGAGCTGCTTCACATAAAGAACGGTTGCGTCTTTCCACCACTCCATTTTGTTGAGGAGTATAAGGGACAAAAAAGTTATGAGAAATTCCTTTTCCGACAAGAAAATCGTCTAGAACCTGATTCTTGAATTCCGTGCCATTATCGCTTCTGATAATCCGAACTTGTTTTCGGAGAAGTACTTCCACTTGCTTGATGAAATTAATCATATTTGATGCAGCTTCGGATTTTTGCTTGAGAAAGAAAACCCATGTGAACCGAGAGAAATCATCCACTACAACCAAAATGTACTTATTGTGAGCAACACTTTCGATTGCAGATGGTCCACAAAGATCAATGTGCAATAGTTCCAATGGTTCGAGGATCTTTGTGTTGATAATTGTTGAATGGCTCTTTCGAATTTGTTTTCTGAGTTCGCAGGCGTCACACAGACGATCTTTGTCGTACTTTAGTAGATGTAATCCACGTACAAGATCACCAAGTACAAGCTTGTTGATATCTCTAAAATTCATGTGACATAAACGTCTATGACAAAGCCAGCTATCATCATTCGCAGCTTTTGTGAGCAAGCAAAAGCAGGTTTTTTGAGGATGGAACGCATGTCCAAGGGAAACATTTCTCCTTTTCGTTTCGACTTTAGAACTGTCTTCTTAGTTTTCTTTTCAATGAGTTCAGAACCATCTTCATCAAATGAGACTTTGAGCCCCGTTCCGACAACTAATTGCGAAACGCTGATTAAGTTGTGTTGAATCCCTTCAACATATGCGACCTTGCGAATGGTGATTTCACCATTTGTGATCATGCCATATCCCTTGATATTTCCAGTTGCATTGTTGCCATAGCTAACTCTTCCGCCATTCTGTAGCGACCGATATTCTCGTAATTCCTCCCTTCTCCCTGTCATGTGACGCAAACAGCCGCTATCAATATACCATTCTGGAACATACTGTTCGTCACGTAGTACCTACACAAGTTAGAGAGATTTAGGAACCCAAACCAATGTGGGTCCATGTGAGAATTTCTGAGTAACAGGAAATATGCATGATTTTTCAACCCAAATTGATTTTATCTTTGGTCGTTGATTTTCCTGCTTAAGGCTTTTAAGCACTTTTATTTTTGTTGTTACCCAAGCTTCTTTAGCAAAACGAGACTTTTTAGCAACGAAAACATTTGAATGTTGAAAATACCAAGCTTTCGGATTTGGAACGATTTCAAATTTATTCAAGGGTTTGGTTGCTAAAAAGTCTCATTTTGAAATCGTTCCAAATCCGAAAGCTCTTCAGCAGTATTTTCAACATTCAAATGTTTTGAACAATTTCAAATTTTATTTCTCCAAAATTGTTTTCGTTCTTTCAAATTCTTTTTGTATCTAGCATTCATCTGTTTCCGTTTAGCTATAAGCTCTTCAGGAGACTTATGAATACGAGTTACTTGGTTTTTAGAGAAAGAAGAGTGTTGTTGCAACTTTGAATTGCTTGTCCCTGCTTGAGAAAATGAGTCTCTTCGATTCACGGAACCTGAAATATATTTTCCTCGAGATTTCCAAGAGGTCATTTCTGAAAGGCCTTTTGTCTCATTGGAATTGTCAATCGGTTCAGACCAGAAGAACGTATCGCATCCATCGGAATTATCTTTATCAACCAGGACTTTTAGTTCAGAAAGGTTTTTTTGAATTTAGGCCTTGTTTCATAAAAACCTGATTCGGAACAATTTGAATTTTCGGAAACACCGTTGCTTGTTCTTTTAAGGATTGCGGTCCTTTATTTTCAATTACTCTTGCAAAAGCTACTGAGTTTTTAGAAATAAGATTTTTATTGATTTAAGTTGTACTGTTTATAAATTCCGAACAGTCAATTTCATCCTCAACAGATATCTCACTCATTTCACTTTCATCAAAATCAGAAATATTCTCATTAACGGGAGTATTATCAAAATTAAATTTAGAGCATAATGAATGAAAGTTCTTTAAGGTTGCTGTTTTGATTTCCTCATGATCGTTTTCAGAAAAATATTCTTTAACCATGTTTTTATGTTCTTTGGGCTGAATATAACTTTCAATTTTGTCAAGTCCGATACGATAAGCTTCTGAAACCTCATCGGATGAAACAATGGTTTCACATCTGTAGCATTCCGCATCGATTTCATCCTCTTTCAATTCGAGAAAGGGTAAAATCATCTTATGTAAACCCCTGCCTATATCACAATCATGATGCAGTTGTGTAATGTTATTGTAAAGACGTTTTGCAATTAAACAAAAAATGTTCTGTTGTTTCAAAAGCAACAAATTGTCTCTCTTAACGTAAATAATATCATCCTTGGCTCTAACTAACTCATTATCCAACGCCTCGATTTTCATTCGCCTCTCCTCATTTTTATTCGATATCCTGCTCAATTGATCATTTAAGTTAGAATTACTTAGGCGTGTCCTTTTTAAACTATCACTTAAACTGGAAACAGTAAACCTGAGATTATCTAATTCATTATCATAATTGGAAGAGCAGATATTTAATGTTTTGAGGATAGAATGTACCTTATTGACCACAGATTCACATTCCTCAACTTGTTCAAAGACAGGCTTGGCACCGAAACAGCTTGCTGACTTTTGACACCCATCAGTAGAGTATCCTCTGCTTTCGGAACTGTCCTCTCTCACCATAAAGCATCTACCATGTGTTGGGTTTCGCACTTCCTCGTCCTCTGAATCCGTTGACCAGATCTCAACTGCACTGTATTCACTATCTTCTTTTACTACAAAGGCTGATTTGACTGTGGGAGTGTCATTTTTCTGTAGATCTGCAATTTTCTTGACATAATACGCTTCATCTTTCACCTGCTCCTTCTTTTCTTTTTGCTTTCAGAGCAAACAGTCCTTAATGAAGTGGTTCTTGCCTTTGCAGAAGTGGCAGTCATAACCAGAGTCGCCTACAAGCATCTTCTCTTCTTCAGCTTTTGGTTTCCTTTGATTATCTTCTTGTGTCTTTTCCGAGTTGAAATTGCTTTGTCGACTTCTGTTTTTGAACTTGGAAAACATTTTCTTGAAGAATTTCTTCGGATTGGATACCATTAAGGCTTTCTCTTCCCTTGTCAAATCATCATCGGAAAAGTCAGACTCCTAATCATCGTCAACTGTCTTCTTTCCCTTTGCTACAAGAGCGAGAGAACCCAGGCTGGCAGTCGTTTTTGCTTTAGAAGTAATCTCTTTCTCATGAGATTTAAGGATGCCCATTACCTTCGCCAGAGTGTAGTTTTTAAATTGTTCATGTGCCTTTATCGTTGAGACAATGGCTTTCCACTCCGATCGAAGACTATTCAAAAAGGTGACCTTTTGCTCAATTACGTTCGAGCGATCTTGTACTTCAACAGTCTGCTAAGAAGGTGGTTGTATCGATTGAAGGTTTGAGTTAGTGATTCATCTGGAGCCTGTTCAAAGGATCCGAAATCGGAAAGAATAGTAGTTTGAACAGAGTGCTCCAGATCAGCATCTCCTGAATATAATTCCTTTAACCTGTCCCATATCTCTTTCACTGTTTCACATGAACTAACTAAGCAAAGAGTATCAGCTTGAAAAGCAAATCGAATGATTCTGAATGCCTTATGTTGGACATGAGTTTATTCTTCTCATCAAGAGGTAGATCCGTGTGAGTGACAAGTAGAGCATTATATTCCTTCAAAGTCTTTATGACTCTTCTTGTGGTTGCATGAACAAACGGTTCTTTAGTAATAGCCTGCCAGATTGTTGCTCCATGTTCTTCAATACCTAGAACATAATATTCGAAGTGCAGCGCCCAAACCTCGTATTCTTGTGTGAAAAGAATTGGGATCCTGGTCGTGGACCCGATGCTGCTGGACAGATTGAATGATTGAGTTTCTTGATCTTCGTGCGCCATGTGATCTTGTTTGAATATGAATCAGATGTGATATCGAATGAGATACACAGTCTCCTGCTCTGATACCAATTGTTGAAACAGAAATAATGGATCTAGATTTAAATAATGCGGAATAAGAATGATAAACAAGAAACAAGAACACAATATATGTAGAACTGATGTCGAAAGATTAAATTGCAACTCAAGAACAATTCGATGTGAACTATTCTGTATGAGTGCCATAAAAGTGATTACAAAAGTTAACCCTAATTAGGGTACATGCAAGCTATAAATACAAAAACTAAGTATGGAAGGACAGGCCCATTCCATAACCGACTAGCTAATTTCTTGGCACAAAATCATGCGATAAATCAGATCCGCATCTTTGACTCAATCTCATTTATGACTCAACAATTATCATCAGGAAAAAAGCTCGCTTGGTTGCTCAAGGATTTACTTAAATGGAAGGGCTTGACTATGATGAAACGTTTGCCGATGTTGCTCGTCTGAAAGCTATTAGACTTTTATTAGCCTATGCTTCATTTATGAAGTTCAAAGTGTTTCAGATGGATGTAAAAAATTCTTTTCTTCATGGTGATCTTCTTCAAGAAGTCTATCTTAGACAACCTCCTGGGTTCAGTAATGATGCTTTCCCTAACCATGTGTATCGATTAGACAAATCAGTTTATGGTCTCAAATAGGCTCCCAGGGCCTGGTATGATACCCTGGCATCATATCTTCTTAAAAAGTGATATCATAGAGGCGCTACCGACAACACTCTCTTAATTAAGAGATTAGGTGATGACATTATTCTTGCTCAGGTCTATGTTGATGACATTATCTTTGGTTCAACCAATGATACACTGAGTGAAGAATTTGCTGCTATAATGTCTTCCAAGTTTGAAATGAGCATGATGGGTGAATTGTCCTTATAAGAACCCGCAAATTGTAAAATAAAATGTAAAATAATCGTGTGTAATATTAAAGCTGTGAAAAAGGGAAAATTAGTCTTTTGCCATGTTTTGGACCTTGATGTAAAATATTTTTGTGTCATTGGGGTAAAAATGTAAGAAAATGAACTTTATGTAATAATAGTTTGATTTTGGTTCCATAATGGAAGAACGGAACCATGTCGTGTTCCACCTACCCGGGTTAGGTATGGAGTCTACTGGGGAAAAACCCCATCGCGAAGTAGATTTCCTAAGCAACTTCTACTGGTGAGGATTGATCCGTTCTTTCTAGCTGTAGAGACTTGGGGTATCACTTATGGTGATTAAAGCCCTAAGTATAAAAATCCAGCAAGTTTATAATACCAGTCAAAGAAAGTAAGAAATATGCTAATTTTTACAAAGTATGCTATGAAATAATTTTTGAAAAGTAAAGAGTTATGTTATGCCACTACTATGAAGTTGTGACAGATATTCTATGTTAAGAATTTTAAAAGAAAAAGTTGGAAAAAGAAATTAAATGTTTGAGTCTAAAACTCATGTAACTCACGAGACATTTTTGTCTTACGTATTCCATTTTTTTATGCCATGTATTCCAGGTTCAGGTACGAAGATGTAAGATAGTTTGGATTTGTAAAATAAATCCTAGAGTGTGAAGGAGTGGAGCTGGTTACAGCTTACATGTATTGGTATTTGGTTAAATCCTTTCCCTTAAACTTTATGGTTGTATGATATATAATTTGTAACACCCCTTGTCGTATTTAAACAAATACAATGGTTTTTGTTAAACCGTATTTTGGAAAATATGTTTTTGTGTAATATATATGGTTTGTAAAAGTTGGGGCGTTACAGTCCTTCTTCTAGGGACTTCAAGTCAAGCAGTCTCCTCAAGGAATTTTCATCAGCCAAAGCAAGTATCTTCAGGATATGTTGAAGAAATTCTCATTCTCTGATTGCAAGCCTCCTAAAACTCCCATGAGCACCTAAGTATCACTATCTGCTGATCGCGCTGGTGTTGATGTGAATACCTCTTCTTACAGAGGCATGATTGGCTCACTTCTGTATCTCATAGCCAGTCGACCTGATATTGTTTTTGCTACCAGCATGTGTGCTCGCTTTCAAGCCAAGCCCAAAGAGTCTCATCTCAATGCTGTCAAGAGAATCTTTCGGTATCTCAAGCACAAAGCATCCTTGGGTCTCTGGTACCCATGTGAGTCTTCTTTTGACTTAGTTGGATTCTATCACACCCCCAAACCGTAATGGCGGAAACGTTCGAGGGTGGATGACTTCATGAACAATATCATAATAAAGTTGAATAATAGTGATTCCAAGAAAAACAACCATCATTAAGTAATTGCAAATGTTACATCGTTTAAAAGTTGTATGTTTCAAATACAATTGAAATGATATCAAAAATAGACAAAAACGACGTCGTAACGTCCCTTCTTGTAGCGCCTGAATTTACCTTAACAATTTCCTGAGAATACAAGTAGTTGAAAAAGTGTCAACAATTAAGTTGGTGAGTTCATAAGATTTGTATAAGAAAAACACTTTGTTTGTAAACGGTAGTAATTGAGAACCAAGAAAATCCAATATTTTCTTATAAAAATGACGAAGTCTTTAAATCCCAAAGACTAAAATGTAATATGTAAAATTGTAGTGTAAATTCCTTTGAAGTGTATAATTAAACGTAAATAATTTATAAAAATTATTAAGTTGATTATTTTCCATGTGAGATACCCTATAACCATACTGTGACTAGTTGGCCTGCTGCGACGTTCTTCAGGCGTCGAAATGGTAGACATTTGGACACCTCAGACCTACCGGTCTAGCTGTAGCAAGCAGCTCAGGTGCGGGGTTGTCAAGCCCCGTATAGATCTATACTCAAATATCGCGCTCTCTTACCGAGACTCTGGTTATAAATGTACAGGACTTATAGTAGGTACTTATAAAAGTACTGTGAAGATCCATCTCACAAAATGTATGTATTTCAAATCAACTTGTGTTCGTAAAATTTGTATATAGTAATTCTTGTAATCATCCATTATCATTTTTCTCATGATAATATAGTATTGTTTAATAATTATATAATTTTATATAATTATTTTTGTCATGTTTAAGCGTCGATATAACCTTGTGTTCATAAACTATTCCTATAATAGTCTATTTTTAGTATTTCGTCGTAATAATCATATTTTGTGAATAATAACGAAGTAGCTTATTCAAATGATTATAAATATCATCTTTTAAGATATTTCTCACAAAAATGGTGTAATAACTTGGTTATAACCATTTTTTGTTAGAAAATAGTACTTTTGTTTATAAAAACGTAGTTTTTACTAGTTTTCACTTTTATAACGTTTTTACCCAAGATCTAGTATTTTTGTACACTTTATTAGTGGTTTTGTAATTTTTACACACTTAATATGTCAAAGTGTTCATAATACATGGATCTATTCATATTTTATGTCAAGTTCATCTTTACACATCTTCTAGTTTCCATCTTTATAACATTTTGTCCAAGATCTAACATTTTTTTACACACTTTATTTATAGTTTAGAAACTTTTACACTAACATTATATATCATTATGAACATCTTACATAGAGCTATCCATATTTCATGTCAAAAGCATTTTTACACAAATATTAACTTTATAAACTTGTGTAAATCATCATATATAACATTTAAACACATATAAACTTGAATAAAACAACATTTATAGTAAAAGAACATGTATTCTCCCCCAAAAAGGTTTGAAAAGATGAAAATGAGGGGTATGAACTCACCATTGTAACGTGTTTCGTTTAGAAACTAGGATGTTCTTGGAAGATTGATGGTAGGAATGAAGATCCAAGTCTTGAAGCTCGGAGGACCTTTGGACAAAACCATTACCCAATGGTTTTGTGGATATATAGAACATCGAAAACGGAGTTCGTATGTGAAAGTTATAACGATTAAACCGCTGTGAACGGATAAATGTACATAGGGTTTGGACTCAAATTTCAAAATGTGGTGCCTTAAACATCAAATATGAAATAACAATTCATATGATAAGTAACGTAATAATATCTAGTATTTAATTTCAAAGCTAAAAGCAGTTTCCGGTAAAACGTCAAAAATCGCGAAATCGGAAGAATACTGCGCTTAATCGCGTATTCCGACACCCAACGAGTTATAATTCAATCAAAATAAATGTTTGGCAATGTTTTTATACAAAATAATTATTTAGAACATCGTTTCATCAAAAACGCATAAAATTTCACTAAAATGTCTTACTATTTTATAAAAAATCACACATTTTTATAAATAAATTACTATTTTTATAAAAACCAACCCCACCCCACCCCCTACCCCACCCCATCGGCTGAAGCATGGACCAAGGCATCAAGACCCAATCTTTGAGTCACTATTCACAAATCTAGACACAAAAAGGCTATGGAATTTTATAATGGAAAAATCAAGAACTAAATCTTTCAAAGTGAACTAACCAATTCATTTGCATCAAACCAACTCTCTCTCATCTCCTCTCCCTCTCCTCACTCTCGGCTCACTCTCTCCCTCTCTTCTCCTCTTCAAACCCGCCACCATCATCATCTTCCTCAAACTTCAATTCCAAGCTCCTTTTGCAAGTCTAAGTGGTAAGCTTCATTCATCCTTTGATTCTAAACAACTTAACATAAGTTTTACACCATTTACACACACTAACTTCTATGAACATCTTACATAGAGCTATCCATATTTCATGTCAAAAGCATTTTTACACAAATATTAACTTTATAAACTTGTGTAAATCATCATATATAACATTTAAACACATATAAACTTGAATAAAACAACATTTATAGTAAAAGAACTTGTATTCTCCCCCAAAAAGGTTTGAAAAGATGAAAATGAGGGGTATGAACTCACCCTTGTAGCGTGTTTGGTTTAGAAACTAGGATGTTCTTGGAAGATTGATGGTAGGAATGAAGATCCAAGTCTTGGAGCTCGGAGGACCTTTGGACAAAACCATTACCCATTGGTTTTTCATAGAAGTTAGTGTGTGTAAATGGTGTAAAACTTATGTTAAGTTGTTTAGAATCAAAGGATGAATGAAGCTTACCACTTAGACTTGCAAAAGGAGCTTGGAATTGAAGTTTGAGGAAGATGATGATGGTGGCGGGTTTGGAGAAGAGAAGAGAGGGAGAGAGTGAGCCGAGAGTGAGGAGAGGGAGAGGAGATGAGAGAGTGTTGGTTTGATGCAAATGAATTGGTTAGTTCACTTTGAAAGATTTAGTTCTTGATTTTTCCATTATAAAATTCCATAGCCTTTTTGTGTCTAGATTTGTGAATAGTGACTCAAAGATTGGGTCTTGATGCCATGGTCCAAGCTTCAGCCGATGGGGTGGGGTAGGGGGGTGGGGTGGGGTTGGTTTTTATAAAAATAGTAATGTATTTATAAAAATGTGTGATTTTTTATAAAATAGTAAGACGTTTTAGTGAAATTTTATGCGTTTTTGACGAAACAATGTTCTAAATAATTATTTTGTATAAAAACATTGCCAAACATTTATTTTGATTGAATTATAACTCGTTGGGTGTCGGAATACGCGATTAAGCGCAGTATTCTTCCGATTTCGTGATTTTTGACGTTTTACCGGAAACTGCTTTTAGCTTTGAAATTAAATACTAGATGTTATTACGTTACTTATCATATGAATTGTTCTTTCATATTTGATGTTTAAGGCACCATATTTTGAAATTTGAGTCCAAACCCTGTGTACATTTATCCGTTCACAGCGGTTTAATCGTTATAACTTTCACATACGAACTCCGTTTTCGACGTTCTATATATCCACAGTTTCGTATTTAAGAGTAGATCGTCTTATGAATATTATTATTCTCAAAATAATAATTGTACGATTATCGAATTTTTACGCTACAGTAATTTATTGTCCGTATTTTCGACGTTTACCCGATAATTGTTTTGAATTAGCATACGTAATACCATAATATTAATAATTCATCGCAAAAGTTATGGAAAATAACTTTTCAACATATAGATTAACGTACGCTTCATTTGACTACAGTTGACTTTCGTTGACCCAAAATTTACAATTGTCACATCATCTACCCGTTAGAGAGAATTTTGTCCCGAAATTTAGCTCTTGAGTGGGTCCTCAAGGGTTTGGGAAGAGATGTGGGTATTTCTGCTTCATTTGGTCTTCACGTTCCCAAGTAAACTCAGGTCCTCGCTTGGCATTCCAGCGAACTTTTACTATCGGGATACGGCTTTGTTTGGTTCTTTTGATTTCCCTATCCACGATCTCCATTGGTTCCTCTACGAAATGTAGGTCTTCATTGACTTCGATTTCGTCAAGGGGAATGATCAGAGTCTCATCGGACAAGCACTTCTTGAGATTCGACACATGGAAAGTGCTGTATACCTTGCTCATCTCTTGTGGTAGTTGAAGTTTGTAGGCTACAGGACCGATCCTTGCTAGGATTTTGAAGGGTCAAATGTACCTTGGGTTAAGTTTTCCCCTTTTGCCGAAGCGTATCATTCCTTTCCAAGGGGAGACCTTCAACATGACAAGGTCACCCACTTGGAATTCTAACGGTTTACGCCTTTTGTCTGCATAACTATTCTGCCGATCGCGAGAGGCCTTCAATCGTTCCCGGATTTGAACGATCTTTTCCGTTGTTTCCCGTATGATCTCTGGCCCGGTGAGGGTGCTGTTTGTCACTTGACCTTTGACTAGCTGTGTGTCGCCGACCTCGGCCCAACACAAAGGTGTTCTGCACTTACGTCCGTATAGTGCCTCGAATGGGGCGGCCTTGATGCTAGTGTGGTAACTGTTGTTGTAGGAGAATTCAATTAGTGGCAAGTGAACGTCCCACGCCTTGCCAAAGTCTATTACACAGGCGCGAAGCATGTCTTCCAGTATCCGAATGGTTCGTTCACTTTGGCCATCCGTCTGCGGATGGTAAGCTGTGCTCATATCGAGTCTGGTTCCCATAGCCTCTTGTAATGATTGCCAACAGTGTGAAGTGAATCGGCTATCTCTATCCGAGATGATTGATTTTGGCACACCATGAAATTTTACGATTTCTTTGAGGTAAACCCTCGTCAGCTTTTCCATCCTATCAGTCTCCTTGATTGGAAGGAAGTGAGCGGATTTGGTTAACCTATCGACGATTACCCATATAGTGTCTAACCCACCGGTTGTCTTTGGTAATTTGGTTATGAAGTCCATTGTTATCCGCTCCAACTTCCACTCGGGTATTACTGGTTGTATTAGCAAACCCGAGGGCTTTTGGTATTCTACTTTAACCTTGGAGCAAGTCAGGCACTTGCCCACGTAAGTAGCAATTTCTGCCTTCATGTTTGGCCACCAATACAGTTTCTTGAGGTTCAGGTACATCTTGTCGGACCCAGGATGAACGGAGTATCTAGTCTTGTGAGCTTCATTCATGATAATGTCTCTGTATCCGCCGAATCTCGGGGTCCAAATTCGGTTCATGAGGTAACGAGCTCCGTCATCCTTAACTTCGAGGTTTTTATCCATCCCTCGCAAGGCTTCATTTGCGACATTCTCAGGTTTCACGGCTTCTAGCTGCGCCTCTTTGATCTGAGTGGACAAATAGGAATGGATCGTTATTGTTAATGACTTTACTCAACGGCCCGAGTACTCTTTTCGGCTGAGGGCATCAGCTACCACGTTGGCCTTCCCTGGGTGATAACGAATTTCACATTCATAGTCACTTAGTAGCTCTACCCATCGCCGTTGCCTCATGTTGAGCTCTTTTTGATTGAGGATATGCTGGAGACTCTTATGGTCAGTGAAGATTATACACTTAGTGCCGTACAGGTAGTGTCTCCAGATCTTCAATGCGAATACTACCACCCCCAACTCGAGGTCATGTGTAGTGTAGTTGACCTCGTGAGTTTTAAGTTGTCTTGTAGCGTAGGCAATGACTTTGCCTCTTTGCATGAGTACGCAGCCCAGACCCTGGTTCGACGCATTGCAATAGACCACAAAGTCTTCTGTTCCTTCTGGAAGGGACAAAATAGGAGCGCTGCACAAGGCTTTCTTTAAGGTTTGGAAGCCGGCGTCTTGTTTATCTTCCCACTTGAATGTTACACCCTTTTGTGTCAGGGCAGTAAGTGGCTTCGCAATTTTGGAGAAATTCTGTATGAATCTTTTGTAATAGCCAGCAAGGCCCAAAAACTGGCAGATTTCTGTCGGAGTTCTTGGTGCATCCCAGTTTTCGATGGCTCTGATTTTGGAGGGATCCACATGTATTCCTTCCTTGCTGACTACGTGGCCTAGAAAGTCCACCTTTCGAATCCAAAATTCGCATTTCGAAAATTTCGCATACAGCTTCTCTGCTCTTAATGTCTCCAAAACTTGTCGTAAGTGTTGACTATGTTCCTCCTTACTTCGTGAATAGATAAATATGTCGTTGATGAACACTATCACGAATTTATCTAGGTAAGGTCAGCATACGCGGTTCATCAGATCCATAAACATTGCGGGCGCATTAGTCAATCCGAAGGGCATCACAACGAATTCATAATCGCCGTAGTGAGTTGTGAATGCCGTTTTAGGAACGTCTTCTTCTTGCACTCTGAGTTGGTGATACCCCGACCTCAGATCGATTTTTGAGAAATACCTCGATCCTTGTAGTTGGTCGAAAAGGTCGTCAATTCGGGGTAACGGATACCGATTCTTGATATTGAGCTTGTTCAATTCACGATAGTCAATGCACATACAGAATGATCCATCCTTCTTCTTCACGAACAAGACCGGAGCTCCCCAAGGTGAGAAGCTTGGCCTGATGAACCCTTTACTTAGCAGTTCGTTTAGTTGGCTGGATAATTCTTGCATTTCTGCCGGGGCTAATCGGTATGGTGCTTTTGCTACTGGGGTGGCTCTAGGGATCAAATCGATTCTGAACTCGACTTGTCGTGCGGGTGGTACTCCTGGAAGGTCTTCTAGGAATACGTCTGAAAAGTCGTAGACTTCAGGGATCTCTTCGATGCTCTTTACTTCTTTCTTCTCGTCAACAACGTGGGCTAGGAAGGCATGGTATCTTTTCTGTAGGTATTTTCGGGCTTTGATGCAAGACACGATTCGAAGGCTGGTACTGGGTTTATCACCGTAGACAACAAGGGTCTTTTCATCTGGCAGATGAAGTCGGATTCCTCGTTTGTAACACATGATGTCGGCATGATGGGGAATTAGCCAATCCATACCAACAATCACGTCAAAGCTTCCTATTCTAACAGGCATTAAGTCGATTTGAAATGAGTGATCGTCCAGAGTAAGGGTACAGCCTATGTATATGTCGTTTGTGCTTTATGTTTTACCATTTGCCATTTCTACCGTAAATGTTTCATTGAGTGGTTGAGGTTTTTGTTTTAGTAGGTTTTTAAATTTGTGGCTTACGAAGCTCCTCGCACCGCTATCAAATAGAATATAAGCATATGAATTATTGACGAGGAACGTACCGGTAACCACGGTGGAATCCTCCACCGCTTCCGCGCGTCCCATGGCTGGGACTTTTCCATTTCTCTCATTGTTCTTTGTCTTCGGGCAATCACGCTTGAAATGCCCCGTCTCACCACAACCATAGCAAGCTTGACTCACCCCAGCATTAGAGGCTTGGGTGGTTTGTGGAACTGGCGCCTTGCAGAAACGGGCGGTATGACCCTTTTTGTTACAGTTCGAACAGTGCATTTCCCTACAGGCTCCAGTATGGTGGAAATTACACTTGTTGCACTTGGGTAGAGTCTCATTATATTGCTTGGTTGTTGTTGGGGTAGTTGGGATAGTGGCTGCACGGACTGCCACTATCTGTTGTCTTTTGGCACCTTCTTGGTTAGGCTGGCCTCTCCCCCTATTCCAGGGTTTCATTTTGTGATCCTTCTCTTTTGATTGTTCGGTTTTAGGCGTCATGGTGCCCTGACGGACCCCATGAGCAACTAATCGTTGGGCCAGTCATTTGGCGCTGTCGAAGGTAGTGGGGCTCGCTGATTCTACATTCCCCTGGTTCTGAGGAGATAACCCCCAGATATAGCGTTCCACTTTCACTGATTCTGGGGTGACCATAGCAGGGCAGAGGGTTGCCAAGTCATTGAATCGGTTCGTATAGGTGGTCAGATCTGAACCTTTCATGGTAAGGTTCCACAGTTCCTGTTCTAGTTTTTGGATCTCCCCCCTGGGACAGTACTCTTTCATCAGCATGGTCTTCAGTTCCTCCCAACTCATTGAGTTGGCCACAGGAAGTGTCAGAGCCTTAACATGACCCTTCCACCCGGACATGGCCATCTCAGCAAAGGTACAAGCGGCGAATTTGACTTTGAATTCCTCGAGGCATGCGGAGATATCAAAGATTGATTCAGTTTTCTCAATCCATCTCGTGAGACCAAGGACACCACCAGTACCATGGAAAGCCACAGGTTTGCAATTCGCGAAGTCCTTGTACGTACATACTCGCGGTTGGTTTGGTGTTTCCCCATTCGTGGAATCGTTGGTGCCGTTTCTACTCCCGCTCCCGTTTGTCCCATTCGGGTTTATTTGAGCGATAGCGGCTGCCACCGCAGCAGTAACAGCGGCTTGGAAAGTGGCTGAGTCCATCATGGGTGGCTCGGGTGTTTCGATTGGTGCTCGTCTAGCGTTCCTTCGACGAGGTGGCATATTGCTGCCACAAGGGTTCAAGATTTGATGTTGGTTATTTTTAGAAGGATCGTTATAAGTATGTTGTGATTAAGATACATCGCTTATATCTTTAAACTTATCTCTGCTCTTTCCTTTTCGTAATTTGTAACCATATTCTAATATCAAACATACATATCAGACACTTGTACAACGCTTTATAAATAAAATACGTCATCCTATTAATGATAATTTGTAGTGTTACATGAACTTGAGACAGGAAAATTTGACCTTCGCAGAGGTCTACAATGCAAAAATAAGCAAATGGCATAACGACCCACAAAGAGTGTAGTCACTTAATTGTAGGGTCGCGCCTACATACAATAGCGAGTAGCGTATAGCGCTTACTCATAAAATCCTAGTCTATAACAAAATTTGAGTAGTACGAGTACTACTCATGACGAACTGGATCCCTTGTCTCCACGAAGCGCGGCTACCTGTGCTCTCAAATCGGCAGCCTCTCGTACGGCCTCCTCGGCCCTCTGCTCTACGTCCCGTAGCCGCTCCTCGGCCTCCTGTAATCGCGTAAAGGTCTCTCGGAACATCCCCATGGTCTTCCTCCCATCCTCCTCAAGCGAGTCGACCCTCTCGGAAGTACGGTCATGAGCCTCATCGAGGCGTCGAAGGCATGCGGTGGTGACCTCGGTAGCAGCCCCCACGTCTAGGACTTGGCTGGATGTTGCCCTGATCCGATCCTCCTGGCGGCTAATACGCCCAATCATGACTGGTAAGGCCCGGTCTGCGGAACCTCCCTCGCTGAGGTTGAAGAAGTCTCGACACATTCCATAAGGGGGAATCAGGCCTTGCTCGCGGCTCCACTGGCGTAGGCGCTCTGCCCATTCTGGCGTCGGGTCCTGAAGAGGTTCTTCTATTAGTAAGGGATGGTGGATGGGAAGTACTCTCTTTCGAGGAGTACGCATCCATAGCGGGCCACCAGGGTGGCGGTATACCTGGAAGCTCGGCAGTGGAGGTGGTGCATTATGCTCGCGGATCGGGTAGCGTGGGTTGATGACCTCAGGCTCGTCATCAGAATCTGCATCTTCCCATTGGTCTTCTTCTTCCGAAAATTCCTCTGGTTCCTCCTGCGGAACCTCTTCTGGTTCCTCCTCCGGCTCCTCGTTGAGCCATCCTCCATTTCCCTCCTCGGGGAAATAAGGGTCTCCTGGCAAATGAAATCCTGCCATGATGTCTGTACGAGGATTGGGGTGTAAGCAGTATATAAAGGGATCCTTAGATACATAAATAAATATATATATATATATATATATATATATATATATATATATATATATATATATATATATATATATATATATATATATATATATATATATATATATATATATATATATATATATATATATATATATATATATATATATATATATATATATATAGGGTCCGGTTCCGGTGAGGACTCTTTTTTCGGTGAGGACTTGCGAGGACACCTTAAAAAAATTGAAAAAAATATAAAAAAATACAAATCATAAAATCGAGAATAGTACTATATCATTATCAAAAAAAATTTGAAAAAAAAATTTGCATCATTGCAAAACGTAATGATGCAATTTTTCTGTTTTTATTTTGGATCATTATTTCATTATAAAAAAAATAATGATCGAAAAGTTTTTTTTTGAATCTTTTTTCTCCGATATAGTACTATGATCCATTTTATTATTTATATTTTTTTTATATTTTTTTTCAATTTTTTTAAGGTTTCCTCGCAAGTCCTCACTTTAAGAAGAGTCCTCACCCGATCCTGATTCTATATATATATATATATATATATATATATATATATATATATATATATATATATATATATATATATATATATATATATATATATATATATATATATATATATATATATATATATATATATATATATAATTAAGTAATATATGCAAAATACCCCTATGGTATTTTAACTTTATGTTTAGTTCTATAGCGTCTTAAAATACTCCCATAGTATTTTAAATTTTATGTTTAGTTATTTGGTTATTGGTAAGTGTTCGGACTTGCTGTTCACCACGACTATTCCTAAGTATACGTTAATCACATCTTGGACCAATACAGTTGATCAGGCTCTATTTATCCAAGATACAATTACAAAACACTTAGGCCTATCCGTAGTGTTCAACTCGTCCTGCCGCTTTTGTATGTTTTCGTTATGATATCGTTCTAGTATGTATGTATGTACTTATACTTTTTATAAAAATTATCGTTGTAATTTTTAAAAGTATACTTGTGCGAAAATGTTTTCCAGAGTTTTAGTCTCATTGTATTTATAGTTGTATATCTTTAAATGGATTGATATACTTAGTTCACTATAAACAATGCTCTGATACCAATCTGTCACACCCCCAAACCGTTTTGGCGGAATAGTTCAAGGGTGGATGACTTCATGAACAATATCATAACAAAGTTGAATAATAGTGATTACCAAGTACACAACCATCATTAACCAATTGCAAATGTTACAAAGTTTAATTGTTTCATGTTTCAAATACAATTGAAATGATATCAAAAATAGACAAAAACGACGTCGTAACGTCCCTTCTTGTAGCGCCTGAATTTACCTTAATAATTTCCTGAGAATACAAGTAGTTGAAAAAGTGTCAACAATTAAGTTGGTGAGTTCATACCCCTCATTTTCATCTTTTCTAAACTTTTTGGGGGAGAATACAAGTTTAAATACTATAAATGTTGTTTTATCCAAGTTTACATATGTTTAAATGCTATAAATGATGATTTACACAAGTTCATAAAACTAATTGTTGTGTAATGCTTTTGATATGAAAAATGGTTAGATCTATGTATGATAAACATTAAGACATATTATGTTTGTGTAAAAGATGCAAGACTATAAATAAAGTGTGTAAAACACTAGATTTTTGACAAAAACGTCATAAAAACGAAAACTAACAAAAACTACGTTTTTGTAACCGGGAAATATCACTTTCTAGCAAAAATGGTTATAACCAAGTTATTACACCATTTTTGCGAGGATTATCTTAAAAGATTATATTTATAATCATTTGAATAAGTCATTTCGTTATTATTCGTAAAAATATGATTATTCCGACAGAACACTAAAAATAGACTATTATTGGAATAGTTTATGAACATAAGGTTATTATGACAAAAATAATTATATAAAATTATATAATTATTAAACATTACTATATTATCATGGGAAAAATGATAATGGATGATTACAAGAGTTTTTACATACAAATCTTACGTAAACAAGTTGATTGGAATACATACATTTTGTGAGATGAATCTTCACAGTACTTCAATAAGTACCTACTATAAGTCCTGAATTTTTATAACCAGAGTCTCGGTAAGAGAGCGCGATATTTGAGTATAAATCTATACGGGCTTGACAACCCCGCACCTGAGCTGCTAGCTACAGCTAGACCGGCAGGTCTGAGGTGTCCAAATGTCTAACATTCCGACGCCTGAAGAACGTCGCAGCAGGCCAACTAGTCACAGTATGGTTATATGGTATCTCACATGGGGAAAATAATCAACTTAATATTTTTATAAATTGTTTACGTGGAAACATACATTTCTAAGAAAGTTACACTACAGTTTACGTATTACATTTTATTCTTTGGGATTTAAAGACTTGGACATTTTTTATGAGAAAATATTGGATTTTCTTGGTTTTCAACACTATCGCTTACAAACAAATGACATTTCTTACGCAAAATCTTATGAACTTACCAACTTAATTGTTGACACTTTTCAAATTACTTGTATTCTTAGGAAATTGATAAGGTAGACCTCAGCGCTATTCGAAGGGACGTTGCGACGTCGTTTTTGCTTATTCTGATATCATTTGTAATTGTATTTGAAACATACAACTTTTAAACGATGTAACATTTGCAATTACTTAATGATGGTTGTTTTGCTTGGAATCACTATTATTCAACTTTGTTATGATATTGTTCATGAAGTCATCCACCCTCGAACGTTTTCGCCATTACGGTTTGGGGGTGTGACAGATTCACTGACTTTGATTTTGCAGGTTGCTCCTTAGATCATAATAGCACCTCTGGAGGGTGTTAGCTGCTAGGAAATCGATTAATCAGCTGGTCAAGTAAGAAACAGTCATCAGTTGCATGCTCAACTACTGAAACTGAGTATGTTGCAGCTGGCAGATGTTGTGCCCAAGTGCTATGGATTAAGAACCAACTGATGGACTATGGATTCTCCTTGTCAAAGACACCCATCTACTGTGATAAGACAAGTGCAATTCTCATCTCTCAAAATCCGGTTCAGCACTCAAAGACGAAGCACATCGACATTAGCATCATTTTATCAAAGACATTATTCAAAAAGAAAAGATTGAGCTCATGTACATTCCAACTGAGCAACAATTTGCAGACATTTTCACCAAACCTCTCGATGAACAGAAGATGCTATATTTCATTGATGAATTAGGAATGATTACACAGTAATCCCAGTATTTCTTTGTTTTTATTTCAGTTTGTTCTTTAATAAACAAAAAATCACAAATAAAAGACTTCATTTCATTTCATTAAAACAAAAATATCTTACATAAAGTGGTTACATATATTAACTAACTTCTACTAACATTTGAAATATTGCCACAAAGATGGATTCCCCATGGTGTACAGTTGGTGGATCCTCAGCTCACTCTCGTCTACGAAAAGCTGAACATCCTCTGAAAGTCTAACCACGAACTGTCTTTGATCAGTTACCCTCAAGACAGTCACTGGCCTCCATCCTCTCCTGTACCATACATCCACCATGTCGAATGGTTTGAACTCCACCAACACTTTTGGTGGTACTGGCTGGAGTGCACCCCAACCGCAAGAAACCATTTTTGGCCTCCTTGTTTCACGGTATGATAGTGTGGTCAATCGAACTTCATACCTCTGCAGCCAAATCCCAACGATCAGACCTCCATACATTCCTCCTTGAAACACACCCTCATCCAGCATCTTCACCTCGACTTTGTCCCGGCGCTTAAACGAATTCTCAGCCATTTCTTGTGCAGTAATATATTTCACTCATAGTATACTAGTTTTTTGTTTTGATTCACTGACCCTTGTTTCCTTTTATAGACCTTTACAGCAATCTCGAAACTTCCCTCTTTAGAGGCGATTCGTTTCCCCTGGATTAAATGCTTGATTTTACAGATCATCTTCTAATCTTCTCAAGGTGATCCTGTCAGAGATTTTTTGATTTGACGGTGATCATTGATCTAGTCTGCAACTCTAACACTCCATGTCCCTAGAAGCATGCTGATGTATGTGTCTAAGTCTCATTTCTCAGTGGCAAGACCAGCCCTGAGATGTAATAGAGCCACTCACTCTCATCTGTGTTCAAACATAGTCTATCCACTGATGAGAGATTTCCATGTCCCACTGATAACATCTTGTTGGGCCTAAGTGAATTGTTATCTTTTTGTTCTTCCAAACCTTGTCTCTGGAAGCATGCTGCCGCATGCCAAGTCTTGTGTCCTACTGAGACACTAAGCACTGACCTACCTCATCAGCTGATCACGGTATCATCTGATGATTGTATTGTTTGGTCCTGAAAAGACAAAGGGTCTCTCTCTCTCTCTCTCTCTCTCTCTCTCTCTCTCTCTCTATTCTCATGATTAAATATCTTTCCAAACCCTGTCCCTAGAAGCTGCTGTTGCATGCACGCCCTACAAGGCAATTTGATCCCTCCATGTACTGAAGCCTAGTCTGCAGTGTATGAAGTACCGGTTGGTCCATTTTATGCCAAGGGATCGCTTGATCTTCTGTTCCTGAGATTAAACTGTCTACGCTTCCGCCTTTATCTTTCGTATCTCAGCCACAGATTATGACCATTGATTATTGCCATCTGTCCCTGACATTTCGCTACCAAATCATTACAAGATCTCTTCCCGATCTTTTCACCTTCCCTCTCGCCCACTCTCTCAAAATACTCTCTCTCATATATATTTTAAAAACCAAACCTAAAACCCTCTTCCCACGTAAACAACCTTCATCATTGTCCATACCTTGCTAAACCCTAAACCTCCTCTCTGAAACTACAATGTCTCGTGTGTTCGAGTTGGTCCTCCTACTGCTCTCCACAAAGCTTAAGCTTCTCCTGCTGCAAACATTCTCGTGCTTTCCACAAATGTTGCCGTCGTATTCTCGATTCCATCCAGGGTCCATAATCAAGGTTTCGAACCATCCATGATTGTTGAATTCTTGTACACATTCAATTATCTCTCTGATCATGATTCCATTGTTGGTACTATTAGCAATGGTCAAACACAGGTTACCCTCTCTGTCGACACCTTCAGACGTTGCCTTCGTCTCCCTTACTCTGCTCCGTTCTCTAAACTACCATCTGAAGAAGATACTAAAACCGTTGTGCACCTTCTGGGTTATGATCCTAATCTTGCTGACAAGCAAGATGCAGAGAAGACTATCCTTCGTCAATGCTTCCTTATTGGGTGGAAGTTCTTGACTGGGGTTATTGGGCGATGTCTAGGCTACAAACAGAGCAGCCTGGATCAACTGAACACTTATGAGCTTCGTCTTCTCTATGGCATGGCCCTCAACAAGAATTTTGATTTTGCCCAAGTCATCTTTGATCAGCTGGTGAATCTTGTCTCCTGCAAGACTCACCTAAACTACGTTGCTTTTCCAAGATTTTTAGCTTTGGCTCTGAGTTTTGAATATCTGGAGTATCATTAAGCTCCTGATATTGCTTGCACTTTTCCGATGCTGTCCACCAAGATTTTTGGTCACACTGCTCCATCTGTCGATGACGCATCCATGCCAGCCTGCATGACTGATGGATCAATTCGCTGTATCAAGGTGAATGCTTTCTCAGGGCCACTTATATTATCCTTCCAACAGTGGTTCTTGCGAATCCTGAAGACTCCACTGCCTCTGGGTCTCAGCCTCCTGCTACTCAAAGGTCCCCTCCGATCTTCACATCCATCAAATCATCTCACCGCTCCACTGTACGTATTTCAAGCGCCACGTACATTCCCTCCCCTCTAAGAGAAAGTTCACCAAATGCAGAGGATACTCCATCAAACTCCTCCACTGATGTATCGTCTGAGTCTTCATCTGACTCATTAGTTATCGAGGAAGATGCAATGGTTATGTCTGAGGATGTCATCTATGGTCCTCAAAATGTTTTATCAGTTCGAGGCACTGGGCATATTCATTTTGCATCTCCTGAACCTGAACCTGAACCACAAGAACAGCCACCAGTGTCTACTACTCCTCCAGTAGCACAACACATCTATGTATCATCTCCTGATCCTGCACCATCATCAAGCTCCTCTCAACTGGATGACATTCAAGCCTCCTTCAAGATCCTGATTGAGAACTCTCAGACTCAGTCCTCCCGTCTTCAAGAACTTGAAACTGACGTTGCTTATCTCAAGGAACTATTCTACTGGTCATTGGTCAACACAATGCCTGAAAATGCAACTGCTGCTAATTTGCCAACCTCTCCTCGTCCAGGTCTTGATGGTTCTGATCATCATTATATGCCTCCACCATCTACACCAACTCCACCACCACCACCTCCACCACCGCCCCCCCTCCACCCTCTTCCTCCTGTCCGCCCTCTGATTATGTCAAAAAGGGGGAGAACATGCCTGGTACTCAAGATCCTCTTCCTGAAGGTGATATTATCTCTACACTGATCAGTGGAGACATTTTCTTGTCTCATGCTGAGGGGGAGCATGCACCTAACGTCATGTCTCAAGAGGGACCTTCACAGACAAATCCTCTTCATCTTTACATCATTTCTCCTACTGAGAGGGAGGAAGGATCGGAAGAAAGTTTTGAGGCTGAGAAGGAAGCAAAATGCAGAGGGGGGGCCTGAGGTAGCACATGCTTCTGGTATTGATGACGAGGAAGGTTTCTTTGATATGCCTTATCTCGTTGCTCCCATTTCTGTGCTGTATCCATGACAACCCTTTCCTGATAAAAATCCAAGCACTTCTGCTCCTGAAGCTCCTCCTGTCTCAAATGCTAATCATCTATTAGCTGACATATCTGATGATGATGTTCCTCTGGAGTTCAAAAGAAAACGTCCTTCAGAGTTCGCCTCCACTCCAGAGTCATCAAAACGTCCGAAGGTATCTCCTCAGGTATTGAAGTTAGCCAAGGAATGGTGCATGTCTGTTGATCAAGTTGAAGAATTAGCTACTAAGCACAACCTCATCATGACTAATTGGATCATCTGTTCAACGGACGATAAGGTTGCTCAACAGCTAGTTCAAGAAGAAGGATGGATGAACCAACAGCAGGATCTCTTGAGTCAGTTGACTCTATGACCATGAATCAAAGGAAGGTTTCCTGTCGAGTTGAGAGTGCAAATAGGCGAATTGATCTGGAAAAATATACTGGTGTCTTTGCAAGAAGACATCCAGTACTTCCAATAGTCAAGGTAGGCTATTCCAAGAACAAAGGGGAAAAGATTATGCTTCTGCATCTTCAAAGGAAAGATAAAGAAATACTTGTTCCTGAACAAGTATTCCTAAACGAAGTTGCAAATTTTGGATTCACTGAATGGGAGGAGATGCTTCAGGTCACTCAGAAGCATAAGGGTCTCCATTCTCAAGAACTTCATGGTGTAATTCAACGGTGGATAGATAAGGCTTACAGTCTTGATCTTGTTCTAGCTTCTTCTCGTACTGTCACAGATCGTCCAACTGGCCCTAGAAGATGAAGGAGGAACACTCAGTTGAAACATCATCTTATTCCTTATGGGACTAAGGACTTTAACAGTATTCCCCCTTCTGGTGCTCCTGCAGAGGCACTTAAGATGATCAGAATTCCAGTTCATGGAATGTTTTATGAAGATTCTAATGGAAAGATGTGCTTCATGCGAACTGCTGATTTGAAGAAAGCTTCTACTGAACATCTTTTTCATCTTCGTCTCAAGTGCTTCAAAGTCCAATCAGCCGAAGGATTTCATATGCTGATTTCTCAGGATCTGAAGAAAAGAGAGCCTGAGCTTCATGCTCTTGAGTACAAATGGATCAATCTTGAGATTCTTATTGAGGCTGAGTATCTCACCTCTCATGGTCAATCCTCCTTCAGTTAAAAAAGTTTTGACATCATCAGATTGAGGGAGATTGTTGGGCTGTTCAACATCAGCACCAGCTGATCAGCTATAGCACAACTTGAATCTGATGCTGTCAAAAAGACGTCGCCACACTGCTCCTGATTGGTTCTGTAGAAGCCCATCAGCTAAAGTGTGTTCTGATACTTATCTTATTTTTGTAATTATCTTGTTTCTATACATATCTTGTTTATAGTTGGGAGTTCTGTGATATGTAGGGATACTCCAAATATACGTAGTATAGCCAAGCATAAATATTATAGTTAGGGTTTTGTAATCGTAACTTGGTTAATTAATCAAAAGGATCTCTGTGTGAGATCAACACGTGTTTTGTGTGAAAAACCTTCTTGCTCTTGTTTGATCGATCCTTGTAAACCAACGCTATTAAATTCCTACTGTATACAACTCTAATGACATTCACAAAGCAACTAATCAACTCTAGCATACATTCCAAAAGCCAGTGACAGAAAATCACATTATCAACAGTATTATTTCTAGTAGTCAAGTTAGCATACACACATCATATACTCTAGAAAGCATCAACAAGGACTAAGCGCTTAAACCTTTGCCCCACTAGCGTTGACTGGGGGTACACACTGCATCTTCACTAGACCACTCATTAAACCCCTTTCTTGTAAAAACATTTTTAAAGAAAACTTTTGAGTCTCAAATGTGTGATTAGAACCTACAGAAGTGAACCTGATTCACTCAAGCTGTGCTCTGATACCAACTTGTAACGTCCCAGTTTTATAACAAATTTAAAAATTTTAAGAAAACATTTTCATTAAATAATCGACAGAAATTTTATTTATAAAGCCTCAAAATGTAAACATTATTTAAATCATTTAAAATTCTCAAACAAAAAATATTTCATTCATCCAAAACCATTTAATATCAAACAATTCCACCAACAGCGGAAGTCGAATCCAATTAAAGTCAAAACCAAAACATAAATCTCCAACAGAAGCTGCCCCAGTGTGTACACGTAATGCCTTGCCATCTCCCACATCTGAAGAACCTAAAACTTTGATTTAACAGGGAAAGGGTAAGCACACAGCTTAATGAATTCAACACATAGACAACATATCCATCACACATGCTCTACCCTTATCATAGGCACACAACACAATAAAAGCAAACAACACAACAATGCACACATCTAATCACAGTACAACGACATCATATAATATAATCATGGCACCCGACTAGATCATGGTCTGCATCACAATCATGGCACCACGCTCCATGATGTCACCTATCTTAATGATTGCACCCAACACGCTCACAGAAAAAAGCACATCATGGGACCCCGCTCTATGACGACACACAGCTCAATGATGTTACTCCTACATTCACACACCTACTAGAAATCGCTTTTTCCTGTTACTACCTACCTACATACTAAACAACACACACGAGCTACAGTAAATAATTTTCAACTTCCATACAGTGTAGTGATGAACTCACCTAGAAACAACACCACAACAATCCACACGTCAACTCTTACAAGTCCCACCGAATATAAGTTAATTAATACCAAGTATACTCACTATACTTACTATAAATAGAAACTTATAGCGTTACTTATACTTTAAATGTTTATAACCCAAAACATTAGAATCACCAAAAATGGAACTTGACAGCAAAGCTGAATTCTGGCCCACTTGCAAGATTTTCAATATTCAACCAAGGAGGGGGTTCAATATAAAATCTTAGAAACATCATGCAAACACTAGACCCAAGTGCAGGTACAAGATCACAGGGCTTGACCTCAAGGCATTTTCATTCACCAATAAGAAATGATAAATCCACAAAGTTGCCTAACCTGATAAGTTCACTCACAGGACCACACTTCAAAGCTACAACCAAGAAACAATATTGGCAAGGTTTTACGTTCTGACTTTTGGTGTGAGTAAACTAGACCCTTAGCCCAAACCTTTCCCACTAGTCTTGTCCCAAAATGATTTTTGTACATTTAGTTATGAATTTATCAACACAAAATTCACTGTACAACACATCCCTCGACCAGTCAGTGAATATTGCAATATTCACCTAATCTAGGTCTCGAATTAGGCCAACGCCTTCTGGACAAAGAAACTACACACAATTACCAATCAAGAAATGTAAAGATCACCAAAAATTATGAAACCTATGATTTTATACGAAATTTACAATATGACATACAAAACATTGAAAAGTGAAAAGGTCCAAAATCAATGCTATTGTTTAGGGTTTCAACTGCTACACCCAATAAGTCCACTAATTAAGAGCTTTAAGTTCTTAAATAGATCCCAAACATGCTTTAATGAGAATAGTTGGGGTGGGATAAGATCAGTTGAGCCCTACACATAACCAACACTCACATACACACACATTGATGTACATATCTGAGGAATTCAGCTACAACGAAAAAACCCCCAAGAACACAAGATAGGAGCTTGAAATAAACATCTTAACCATTATGAATCAGATACAAGTCGTTTGAGAGAAATAAGAACAGCTAGGATTTTGAGTTCAACGTATCAACTAACAACACATGGCTTGGATTCGATTCACAAGGCTTTAAGAACGGTTCTTCTTGCTCCAAGACTCACCCGTCACACACACCCAAATGGGTATTCACGACTCATGCAAAATTTTTAGAAAAATGTCAAGTTTGGTCCCTAGAGTATGGGGCTTGATTTTTGTTTGGCACCTTTTAGTGTAATTACACATTTCAAGTTTCTAACTATTACACATTAAACCCCCAAACAATTATTATTATTGTTGTTGTTGTTTTTGTTGTTGTTGTTGTTATTATTATTATTATTATTATTATTATTATTATTATTATTATTATTATTATTATTATTATTGTTGTTGTTGTTGTTGTTGTTGTTGTTGTTGTTATAAAATAATAACTCACGAATACATTACGACGTTCCAGAAAATCGGGCATTACAACTCTCCCCCACTTATAACAATTTCGTCCTTGAAATTTACCTCAAACGCCTCTCGGTTAATACGCCACTATCCTTCGTACGATGTTTTGATTTGAAACGGCTCCTCCTTACTCCAACAGATAGGGATCCCATGCCTCCTTACACACAACATCTCGTGAATCGGCATATCGATGCTCTAGCTGACAGCAGGCATTGAAAACGAACTCAGCCAATGGGAGGTAAACATCCTAACCATCCCCAATGCCCAAAACGCTTATACATTAAACTTGATACGCCCACTTCATCCTTGTCCACCAATACTTCTTCTGTTAAATCTTTGCACGTCACAGTAATCAATAGTCTACACCAATATGTACATTGAGTCATGCTCCACTGGTCGGCATTCCGAGTTGTGTATACTCTATATGTCGAGCCATGCATATCCGCTCAGTGCGTTTTGCTGGACATTCCCACTCTGTACCCCATTGCTTTGTGCATTGAGCCTATAACCTTTACATACTAGACCTAGACCCCTCTAGTACTAACTACACACCAACACCCGTATAATCTCACTCCTGTTCGTAGCATGTCATGACGCGTGTCAACACAGTCTTGCCGTGTAAGCACCTTCTTTCGTCGAAAATGATCAGTTCTCCCCCACTTGGGTTAAAACCCAATCCTGCTATTGATCATTTCAACAACATGTCACCTACTCCTGTAACAATGCTCCATATTTTTTACTTTCAATCACATCGCGCATCTCCATTCTAGCAATTCTAGATGTACCAAATGCTCAATTTCACTTCTCATAATCGCAGTCATCAACTTGACTAGCTCCCCCACTTAGATTGAACATAACACTTGCCTTGAAGCCTCGACAGCTTCTATGTAAGCATACGTTACTATCACCTCCCACTTCTTTAATTTCTTTGGAGAATGAAAAGTATGGCCACGTTACCAACCCAATAACTCGCATCGAAGAGAAACACCACCTCATTATGCGTATCTTGACGATGTAAAGACATTTACATTAACCATCATATGCTGCTCATCATCCGTTAGCCACTCTAACCGTCACCGGCACGTCCTCGGCTGTGAGTCGTAAAGCTCAACCACACACTCTCTCAGCCCTTGCTGAATTGTTCTTGCAGCACATGACTGCTCCCTCATTTGCGTAATTTATGTGAATTTCTATGTAATCTCAGACATAGTCTCTATTGTCTGCTCTAGGGCCGAAAACTCAAGGGAAATATGCTCCACCTTTACTCATCGCACGTACTGCCTCCGAAACCGCGTCATGAAATCCTCGCAGGTCAATGCCTCGACCTGCTATGCAGTGATAGATGTGGCCTTAAGTCCCCAAGTTTCCTTCGCCGCCCCAACCATCTAGGGAACAATTAATTTAACTATGGCATTTTAACCCCCAACCAATTAATTTAAGGTTATTATTATTATTATTATTATTATTATTATTATTATTATTACTATTGTTGTTGTTATTATTGTTATAAAATAACTATCTCACGAATACATTACGACGTCATAGAAAACGGGGCGTTACAATATTAGTAGAGTAGTAAGGTCAGGTTGAATTCCAAATGATGTAGGAAGAGTTAAGAGGTGTGTGTGTGGGATGACTTGTTAGAATTAATACCTCGAATGCTTTGATTGTCTACTGCTTACTGTTAGTGATGTATGCTAGTATTGATTAGTTGTTTAACGAGTGCCATTAATTTTGTATACAGTAGGAACTGAATAGCCCGAGAATGCTTGCTTTGGCCTTATTACATGTTCCTTGTTTGGTTGTTGCCTTAGGGTAGGATCTCTTAGTCGAATGTCTATTTAATTTTACACTGTATATGATTGTGTATTTACGAGGCGATTCGTGTATATGATTGTGTATTTGTGAGGCGATTCGTCAACACTAGAGGAAATTCCGTTATAGTTGAGTAGCAGGCTGGGTGGGATTCCTAGCACACTAGGAAAAGTGATGAGATATGCTAGTACGAGCATAGGTGTTGGTATTATCGGTGAGAAGTGAATTGAGGATTTTGGGATTGGTCTCGAAACGGATTTTGATAGGTGTGGAAGGTAGTAGTAGAGCTCCTACTATCGAAAGCACAATATCTGCGTTTGAGTCGGGAGTTGGTCACGAAGAATCCAAGGAGCTGAGTGTGTGACTGTCTAGCATAATTGACTTAAATGCTAGTGTGATGTGGTAAACCTTTATCCATTTGATTGTTGAACGATGATCATGAGGGTTAGTGAGAGTGGTTAGGATGTTGGGTTGAGTGCCTAGGAGTTTCGGGATCTGATGGTGACAGAGGTGTCGTGGCCGATTAGGGAGGAATCTCAGGTATGTCTATCGGGACCAGGGAGGAGTGACAACGCCTAGTGATATCAAGTATTTTAGGCTTTTTTGAGCCCTATTCTTGATGAAATTATATCAGATATATCTTGGTATTCTCACTTTTCGTGCCGGGACTTGTTTGGAAGAAAAGAATGAAAACAGGGACTAAAAGCGTGCAAATTGACGAAGTTTGGAAAGGAATGAAAAATCAAAGAAATACGTACGCGCGCCGTGGGAATTAACAACGCGCGACGCGGGTCAAAGGCGGTGGAACACATTCAAATGCCGAGAAAACGGGATATGATAAGGACGCGTGCCGCGGCATCCTCATTTGTGCGGCGCGACTGCGGGAAAATTACAACTATAAATAGAGGCATTTCCAACCGAAAACCCTAGCAAAGACCGGGTGTAAAATCGACCTTGAAGCTCTTTGACTCCAAGATTTCGTTTCAGCAACTTCTCAATTGGTATTTTATGTTTAAGAATTTAATTTCATTCTAGTAGCAAGTAGTATTTGTAGCTAAGGTCTTTAGGAGTGACAACCACTGACTTTGAGCACTTTAGTTTTCTGTTTTACATCATTGGTTACTGTATTGGACCACTGGAATTCGGTTTTGGTTAATGAAAATCATTTGGTTACAATTAATCTTAGTTTTTCGGTGTTTTGATGCTTATGTTTGATTGTGTTTGTTTGGATTGTGTTTGGATGTTATCTTGACCTTGTTTGGGACTGTTTCCCTTGCTGAAATCAGTAGCCAACTAGGTTAGCTTTAGGTATTGAACTTTGGCCAGTAACTGTTCAGTTGCACTATAGCTATTGGTTTAGGTTATACCTTGTTTTGTTTGGATGTTTTGGATGCCTTTGATTGCTTCTGATTCAGAGATGCACTTCTGATTTCAGAAAGTGACTAGGCTTGTTTGAGTTGAGTTTGGCTTATGCTTGGCTTGACTTTGTTTGGTTATTGATATTAGTAGTTGAGAACTTAGAAACTAGGACCTCTGACTGTAGCGTGACACCACAAGTTGGTAATCTATCATCTGGCCTAACCACGAAGCTCCTGCGGATCGACCCTGACTACCACTGTGCTAGTGTGTGTGTTAGGTTTTTCTTATTTTTGACCGCACGACGACGTAGGCATGTGAAATTTTGGCGCCGTTGCCGGGGAGCTGTGAGCTTAGATTAGGCGATTAGTAGGAACTTTAGTTTCTTGGTTTTCTTGGTGTTTCATTTGGTTATTCTTTTGTTTTCTTGTTTTGCAGGCGTATTGCATTAGTGCATGCGTACCCGCAGGGGTGAGCAATTATCCCCTTTGCAATTTGATCCTGAGATTGAGCGTACTGCGTGCAAAATCCGTGCCCGTAGGCGTTCTATCATGAGTTTTAGTGCAGTTACTAGTAGTGTAGTAAGTGTTGCCCAGGAACCATCAGGTGAGGCTACGGGGATGTTTTCTATTCCCCCAGTGTCAGAGTTTTAATTCGGGAGCACGAGTGCTTTTGGTGGTATAGTTTCAGCCCCTGCACCCATACCATCATGCACTCCACCATCTGTTCCACCATTTACACCCGTATCACAACCACCATCCACCAATCCATTTAACTCTGCAATGTCTTGGGGAGAGCCGACCCATGATGGCACCCCAGTTTCTAGACAATACCAACAACCTCAACCCACATTTCAACCAATTTCTCAATCACAACCAATTTCTCAATCACAACCAGTTCTCTTTAAACCTCAACCCACATTTCAACCTACACAATACCAACAACCTCCTCAGCCACAGTACCAGTATCCAGAGACGGAGGAGAGATATGACAAAGGATGGGCGCCACCAGCACCTCAGCAACCATAGGACCGAGGTCGGGGACCTCCGAAAGGAGAACAACAACATCAAGATCAGCAGGGACACAATGATCTTCAATGTTACGGTAATCCTGTCCAACCTTTGTATTTTGCACAACCGAGAAGGCAATCGGTTGCATCACACTTCCAGCCACGGGAGTATCATGACTCATCGCCCATCTATATTCCTGATGATGTAGAATACCATGTAGAAACTAGGCCTCAGCTGATAGGAATATTAACTCAATTCAGAGGATACAAAACTGATGACCCATACAACCATTTGTATGAGTTCATATCTATCGCGAATGCTAATACTCCTAGAAATGCCAATAGGGATGCTTTTAGACTAAGATTATTTCCTTTCACACTAAAGGATAAGGCCAAATATTGGTTCACTTCTCTTCCATCTAATAGTATCACTAGTTGGGATCAACTCAACGCAAAATTTTTACAAGAATTCTACCCGGTTAGTAAGACCACAGAGGTTAGACGTGAAATTCAGAACTTTCAGCAACAGCCTGGAGAGGCTTTCCATGAAGTGTTTGATAGGTTAAAAGAGTTATTGCGATCCTGCCCGCATCATGAAGTTCCTAAATGGCAGTTAGTGAAGTTGTTTTTCTAGGTAGTTAGCGAAACAAATCAAGCAATGATAAATGCCTCGTCAAGCGGGACATTTATGTGGCAAGATCCAGAGGACGCTTGGAGATTCCTGGAGCAGTTGAGCTTAGGATCGAAGGTTAGCGGAACCATGAAAGATAATACAGTTTATGTAGCAAACATTGAAGCGGAAAGCAAGTGGAAGACAGAAATTCAGAAGGAGCTCAGTGCTGTAAGTAAGAAGTTTAATCAAATGCTCGCTAGGTTTCAGCAAGAGAAAGGAGCATATGTGTTGCATGGGCAAGTTATATGTAACACATGCGGGGGTATACGACATAATCATAATGAGTGCTCAATGACTCATGAGGAGATTAGTGAAGTACATGGATATGGTCGATTTCACAATGCACCAAGACCATTCCGCAACAATCAACATTGGGAAACAAGGCAACAACCAATGAGGCAGCAACAGGTGCAACCTCCATCACCAGCAGAAGGAAGGAACATTGGTTTATAGGAAATCTTTGGAATGTTAGTCAAGCTTCAGGAAGTGGAGAAGTCTAATTCAGAAGCAATTCTGAAGTTAGGAAAATTGATTGTTAAGATGGATAATAAGGTTACAGCTCCACTTGTGGACGAAGATAGTGATGTAGAAAAAAATTTTGATGAAAAAGAAGAGATGGAGAAAGAAGAAAAGAAGGACAAGGAGGAGCGAGCAAAGAAGAAGAAGCAAATGAGTACATGGGAGAAAGGAGAATCAAGTGGGACAGTTCCTTTTCCTACAGCTTTGGAAAAGCCTGAAAAAAGACCATATGGGAAGAAGGGACCATAGGCAGAAGATATATGGGAATTGTTTAGTCAAATTAAGGTTAACATTCCATTAGTTAAAATCATTAAGGAAGTTCCCGCATATGCTAAGTTTCTTAAGGACATGTGCATACATAAGAAACATATTTTGTCCCATTTGCCTAAGATGATTAGCTTACCTGAGAACGTGAGTTCTATCTTAATGGACGTGCTTCCTCGAAAGATGAAGGATCCGGGAGTTCCTCTTATCTCAGTAGATTTAGGCAATGTGCACATTAAAAGAGCTCTGTTAGATTTAGGTGCAAGTGTGAACATATTGCCTGGACAGTTATTTGACAAGCACGAGTTTGGCACCATGAGATCTACCGACGTAATTTTGCAATTGGCAGATAAATCTACAAAGATACCCAGGGGATGTTAGTTGATGTTATCATCAAAGTGGGAGAATTTTATTACCCGGTAGATTTTCTAGTTTTGGACACTCGTCAGGCAACCAATGGAGAACAACCTACGATCATTTTAGGACGACCGGTTTTGGCCACGGCCAACGCAAACATCGCTTGTCGCACTGGAGAAATAGGAATATCTTTTGGGAACCAGCAGGCCAAGATCAACATTTTCAAGGCTGATCCCAAGGGAAATAGCATGGAAGAAGAGGAGTGTTATCAGGTGTACATCATAGACGAGCTAGTGCAGCAGTACACTCCAGAGGTACTTCAATCAGATGAGAAGGAGACTCAGGAAGAAGGAAGTGTTGAAAATGATGAGCAGCAAGAAGGAAAGAAGGGTTTGAAGTCTGAAGAATGCGCTCACATAGAGAAGTTACCGATAGAGATTCCAAGGACGTTGAAACCCTCCTTACAAGAACCACCGAAGCTGGAGTTGAAACCGCTACCAGAACACTTAAAGTATGCCTTTTTAGGGGACAAGGATACTTTACCCGTGATTTTAGCAGCAGACTTGACAGGAGAACAAGAAAAAGAATTACTCAAAGTATTGTCCAAATACAAGGAGGCCATTGGTTGGACAATCGCGGACTTAAAAGGAATCAGCCCAACCACGTGCATGCATAGGATCATCACCGAAGAAGGTACCAAACCATCAAGGGATACGCAAAGGAGATTGAACCCAAATCTGAAGGAAGTTGTCAAAAAGGAAGTTCTCAAATGGTTAGACGCTGGAATCATATACCCAATTTCTGATAGTGAATGGGTCAGTCCGACGCAGACAGTGCCGAAGAAATCAGGGATAACTGTTGTGGATACGAAGGATGGTGACAAGGTATCCACACGGCCTGTAACTGGATGGAGAGTCTGTATCGATTATCGAAAGCTCAACACTGCTACTTCCAAAGACCATTTTCCATTGCCGTTCATCGACCAGATTGTGGAGAAGTTAGCAGGACAGAAGTACTACTGTTTTCTAAATGGGTGTTCTAGGTACAATCAGATTGCAATCCACCCAGAGGATCAGGCAAAGACAACATTCACATGTCCTTATGGCACTTTTGCTTTTCGCAGGATGCCATTCGGGTTGTGTAATGCGCCTGCTACATTTCAGCGATACATGATGGCGATCTTTTCTGATATGATTGGTGATGCATTAGAGATCTTCATGGACGACTTTTCAATCTTTGGACCGACGTTCGAAGCCCGCCTGGATCAATTAGAGAAAGTATTGGAGAGATGTATCGAATCCAATTTGGTGATGTCCTGGGAAAAGAGCCACTTCATGGTTAAAGAAGGGACAGTGTTAGGTCACGTAGTCTCTGAGAGAGGGTTAGAAGTTGATCGTGCTAAAGTTAAGGTCATATCCACATTGCCACCCCCAACATCAGTAAAAGGGGTCAGATCATTTTTAGGACATGCGGGTTTCTATCGTAGGTTTATCAAAGACTTTAGTACCATCTCCAAACCCCTCTGTGGTCTTCTTTTGAAGGATGTGCCATTCATTTTTGATGAGGAATGTGTAAAAGCATTCAATATCCTCAAAAATAAATTGGTCGAGGCTCCTATCCTGAAACCGCCTGATTGGACTCAACCATTTGAAATAATGTGTGATGCCAGTGATTATGCTGCTGGTGCAGTATTAGGGCAAAAGATAGATCGGAAACCTGTAGTCATTTGTTATGCTAGTAAAACTTTTTCTGAAGCTCAATTAAATTATACAACTATTGAAAAAGAATTACTTGCCGTAGTATTTGCATTAGACAAGTTTCGATCATACATTTGGGGGTCTAAGGTAATAGTTTACACTGATCATAGCGCCGTTAGACACTTACTCGCTAAGAAGGAGTCTAAACCTAGATTGATTAGATGGATACTTCTGTTACAAGAGTTCGATGTGGAGATCAATGACAAGAAGGGAGTAGAGAATGTTGTGGCAGACCATCTTTCTCGATTGCCAGCTGAAGGATTGGAAGCAGGAATCAAGGATTCATTCCCGGATGAGCAGCTGTTGGAGCTCACTGGAGCCCCTTGGTATGCAAACTATGTGAATTTCTTGGCTACAGGGGCGATACCAACACATTGGACCAAACAAAGACAAAAGCAGTTCCGCACATATGCAAAAAGATTTATATGGGATGATCCTGATCTTTTCAAGGTAGGAGAGGATCAAATAATTCGGAGATGTGTGCCTGATAGCGAAATTGGTGAGGTATTGGAGCATTGCCATGCGTCAGCATGTGGAGGGCATTTTAGTGGTAAAAAGACGGGGTACAAAGTGCTCGAAGCTGGATTATATTGGCCAACAATTTTCAGGGACGCACATCAAACTGCTAAAGAATGCCTCAACTGCCAGCAGTTAGGAAAAATATCAAAGAGGGTTCAGATGCCCTTGAATCCAATCCTGGTAGTGGACATTTTCGATGTCTGGGGAATTGACTTCGTGGGTCCATTTCCTACGTCACATGGTTATGTTTATATTCTGGTAGCAGTAGATTATGTGTCTCAATGGATCGAAGCAGAAGCAACTCGTACAAATGATCACCATGTGGTGTGTAAATTCGTGAAGAAGAATATTTTCACTAGACATGGAGTTCCGCAAGTAATCATCAGTGATGGAGGGTCCTACTTCAAGAATTTTAAATTCGGAAGATTGCTAAAGCATTATGGAGTGAATCATCAAATTACAACACCCTATCATCCTCAGACGAGTAGCCAAGTGGAAGTATGTAATAGGCAAATAAAGGAAATCCTGCAAAAGACTGTCAAGACCGATAGAAAGGATTGGTCACTTAGGTTGGATGATGCGTTTTGGGCATACCGCACTGCTTACAAGACACCGATTGGGACAACCCCATATCGGTTGGTTTATGGAAAAGGTTTTCATCTACCGGTTGAGCTTGCCAATCGTGCCTTATGGGCAATCAAACAAGTCAACATGGACTACACAGAAGCAGGAACGGAGAGGAAACTTCAATTGTCAGAATTAGAGGAACTCCGAGATGAGGCATACGAAAATGCAGCCACATACAAATCAAAGATAAAAAGGTATCATGATGCCAAGCTCCGCTTGAAATCTTTTGAAGTGGGACAGAAAGTGTGGCTGTACAACTCGCGATTGAAGATGTTTCCCGGGAAACTCAGGAATAAGTGGAATGGCCCTTATGTAGTGGTCAGCATCACAGACTATGGCGCAGTAGAGATTCAGGATTTGAAAGGTGGTCAACCATTCAAAGTCAATGGACATAGGCTTAAACCTTATGTCGTTGCAGGCACATTCCAGAAACTGGAAGTGGAAAGGGTCGAATTCGTGGTGGATGTTCTGGTGTATACTTCATAAATCAGGTAAGTGCACGTTTGGCTGAAGACGTTAAACTTAGCGCTTATCGGGTGGCAACCCCATTGTCAGTTGTATATTTGCATATTTTCTTATTTCATTGCATCCATTTGATCACGGTGAGAAAAAGGAAAGTATGGGGTCATTTTGGTAATTTTGCAATACCACGACGCGGGATCTTAGGATCCGCGCCGCGCGTATTGAGTTTTCGCGATTACATTTAAAATCAGATTTTATACGCGATGCGGATAGAAGCTTCCCGCGCCGCGGCCTTATCTTAATTTGAAATTGAAGATAATCACCAAAACAGAGTTTTTGAAATATATCCAAATTCCCACACTGAATATAATCAACTTGCGTAAATTCGAGATAATTTTCACCGTGCTACAAGCCTTCAATCATCAAGTCATCTGCATTCTTCTTTCATTCACTGAAATTCAAGTAAGTCTCTCTCTTTTCCTTCTATTAGTTTTAGAAGTCTTGAACTTGCTAGATTATGCTATAATTCGCAATGCTGTATTTACTTGATGAAATTGATCGCCAAATTAGGATTATAGTACTATATTGCATAAAACCCAAGTGTTAGATTAGAGAAATTGGACTTAATTTACAGAATGCTCGAGTTTTCTTGACTGAAATCGCTCGGCGCTCCGCGGCATATACAGTCCACGACACGTGTTATGAATATTCATTTGACGCATCGCGGGATGTCATTCGCGCGCCGCGACGAACGCCAGAACAGTACAGTAATTGTCGATTTTTGTGATTTCTGCAGGCACGATGTCTTCTTCAAGTAGTTCTGAAACCATTGACTGGAACTTAGTGACTACACAGATCGACCGGGTCCGCACGGCTAGCTTCTTTAACCGTCGGGACCTGTGTAAAAACAAACGCATACTGCCGTGCCGCAGGGTCAATTGGGAGTTGACCAGAGAATCGGGCATCTGGGATCATTTCAAGGATTGGTTAGTACAAGGAGGCTATGAAGATGGGGACTTAACTTATACCTGTCGAGCATTGGAGAATGCAACAAATATGAATGAGCCTGTTTACCATGAGTTGTACCTACAGTTCCTTGCTAGCTATTACTTTGACCACAAGAAGAGGGGCATGGATATCGAGGAAACTGTGAGATTTCGTCTGGGAAATCACGACCGCAGTTGTACCTTGCGGGAATTCAGGTACCGCATCGGGCTGTACACCGAGGAGGAGTCGAACTCACCGGCATTCGAGGTGTTCCACAGGCACGCCAGCCGAACTATGGGGGATTCCTTTTCCCCAGTCGACTATTGGGCCACGATAGCTTCACCCCGATACCACGAGAACACGGTCTGGGAATGCTACATGCACCTGCCAGCCCACCGCGTGTTGCACCGGCTAATCACCACCATGTTATGGCCGCGTGCGGATGAAGAAAAAGTACTACCCCGGGAGCTGCATCTGATGTGGTCAGTGACATGAATGTTGGAAACCTGCAACATTCCTTACTTTGTCGCTGACTTTTTCAAGCAAATTACTGATGCACCAATGACAATAACCGCATTTGGGGGAGCCACTTCGTCACCAGACTACCAGAATCATATGGACTGATCTCCGAGCACACTACTGACGGGTTGGATGTTATCCCTCCAATCATCTTTTGCCCGCCTGTGACCACCTCGCGGGAGGTGATATATGTGGACGATGGAGTCCCGTCCGTTGACTGTATGCCGTTCCCGGCACTTCGGTATGAGCCGACCACCTCTCGGAAGCGGTCAATAGCAGCTACCGGTTTACCCCGCAGCCTATCCCCTGCTACGATGGAATCCCGCTTTCTGGCGGACGAGGTAAAGGCACTAAAGAAAACAATGGAAACACACATGCGGGAACACCAGATCCAGTCATATGCAGCGCATGAGGTGGATAAAAGAACCGAGAATACACAGAAGCAACTCCTCTGGCTAGCTAACTGCATGATTGCATTAATGGCAAAGAATAAGTGTGTTCCACCAAGACCCCAGCCGACGATTAGGGATGAAGATGAGGAGCCAATGGAAGAGGATCCGGAAGAAGATGATTATGATGATACCGCTCACAGTTGAAGGAATCAGATGTAATTAATTTGAATTTTTTTAGTACATTTTTTTTAAAGGCAGTGAATAGTAGTAATAAATCAATATTTCTTTGTGTTGAATGGTCATGGTGAGATTTTGAAGTTAGAGTAATCTGCTGAAATTACCGCACCGCGGCATCAATATATCACGCGACGTGGTCTTTTCTCATATGACGTTGTTTTCATCTCACGTAATTACCGCGACGCGTGTCCTTCAATCACGTGCCGCGGTCATCCGCAACACATACATTTTTTATTTGTACACTTTTTTTTTCTGTTTATATCTGCTATGTTTGCATTTAATTTGTTTGTTGAGTCATGCATGTTACGTCCATTGGGTAGGAGTTGTTTCAGACAAGTGTGGGGTCACCGTGCCCCCTCCACTTGTTTTGACCACCGGCGTGTTCACTGTAGCGCTACAACTCCGGAATACGAGATCAAGGATCTGTTTGTTCGCAATTATACCTGTGATACTGAGCACCAAGCAGTCTATCGTCCAAAAGGGGTAACTCTTTCTCCCTTGTTCTAAAAATAATTTGTGTACAACGGGGACGTTGTACAGTTTTAAGTGTGGGGTGTGGACGGTCGAAAGAGCAATTTTTGAAATTTTTGCAGAAAACAAGTAATTTTAAAATTTTTAGCAATCTTTTTCAAAATTTTTAATAAATTGCAATTTTGAAACGAATGGTTTGTGATTGTTGATAGCACTGGTATTTTTCAAAGAATACTATATAGTTGTGATCATGCTATTAGTTAGTCAAATAAGTTGAGTTTTATGAGTTTAGAAGATTGAGCTGTTTTAAGATTGGAATTTAGGAAGGAAATGTCAATCTGTGGCCTTTGTTGTTCGAGCCGGTAGAACTAAAATGGGTGGGGCTTATGCACCTTGCCACCTAAGATCGTCTGGTCTGGGATGGTATTTCCGGAAGCTCGTTACACGGACAGCATCGAAAGTCATGGACAATTCCTTGATGGCCTTTAGAATCTGAATGAGTAAGTACACTTCATTGTGGACAGAAAATTTGTAATCAAGGGTTCTCTAGAAAGCCATGAATTCCAAAGAACAATTCAATTATGTTTTTGCGAACTATTCCACTCTAACTCATAGGGAAATAAGCTTTGAAACTAAACACAGTCGAAAATTGTTTGAGTCTTTATTATAATTTGTTAAAAACTCCCTTGCTTGGGGACAAGCAAGGCACAAGTGTGGGGTGTTTGACAACGCCTAGTGATATCAAGTATTTTAGGCGTTGTTGAGCCCTATTCTTGATGAAATTATATCAGATATATCTTGGTATTCTCACTTTTCGTGCCAGAACTTGTTTGGAAGAAAAGAATAAAAACAGGGACTAAAAGTGTGCAAATTGAGGAAGTTTGGAAAGGAATGAAAAATCAAGTAAATACGTACGCGTGCCGCGGGAATTAACAACGCGCGACGCGGGTCAAAGGCGGTGGAACACATTCAAATGCCGAGAAAACGGGATGTGATACGGACGCGCGCCGCGGCATCCTCATTTGCGCGGCGCGGCTGCGGCAAAATTGCAACTATAAATAGAGGCATTTCCAGCCGAAAACCCTAGCAAAGACCGGGTGTAAAATCGACCTTGAAGCTCTTTGACTCCAAGATTTCATTTCAGCAACTTCTCAATTGGTATTTTATGTTTAAGAATTTAATTTCATTCTAATAGCAAGTAGTATTTGTAGCTAAGGTCTTTGGGAGTGACAACCACTGACTTTGAGCACTTTAGTTTTCTGTTTTACATCATTGGTTACTCTATTGGACCACTGGAATTCGGTTTTGGTTAATGAAATTCATTTGGTTACAATTAATCTTAGTTTTTCGGTGTTTTGATGCTTATGTTTGATTGTGTTTGTTTAGATTGTGTTTGGATGTTATCTTGACCTTGTTTGGGACTGTTTCCCTTGCTGAAATTAGTAGCCAACTAGGTTAGCTTTAGGTATTGAACTTTGGCCAGTAACTATTCAGTTGGACTATAGTTATTGGTTTAGGTTATACCTTGTTTTGTTTGGATGTTTTGGATGCCTTTGATTCCTTCTGATTTAGAGATGCACTTCTGATTTCAGAAAGTGACTAGGCTTGTTTGAGTTGAGTTTGGCTTATCCTTGGCTTTACTTTGTTTGGTTATTGATATTAGTAGTTGAGAACTTAGAAACTAGGTCCTCTGACTGTAGCGTGACACTACAAGTTGGTAATCTATCATCTGGTCTAACCACGAATCTCCTGCGGATCGACCCTGACTACCACTGTGCTAGTGTGTGTGTTAGGTTTTTCTTATTTTTTACCGCACGACGACCTAGGCGTGTCAAGGAGCTGAGGAACATGCTAGAGTAACATATGGCTACAATTTCAGTCGTCGGGGAAGGCAGACGCCATTGTTAGCATGTGCTGGATATATGATGTCGAGGGCGTATTTCTCACTAACAGTTGCCTGGATGCCCGGAGGGTTCGCTTCGTCATGAATCTTTTAGGCGAGAGATGAAGGACTGGTGGGGAGTTGAGATCACATGTATGACCACATGGTAGGTCGAGGCATTGATATGGGGGGAGTTCATTATGTGGTTCTGGAGGTAGCACATGCCACGAATAGATATGGAGTGGATTTCATGTGAAATTTTGGTGTTGAAGCAAACGAAAGAGACTGTGCTTGAGATGACATGAAAATACACAGATGGCGCAAGTGAGGGAGCGGTCAGGTGCTGCAAGAACGATTCAGGAAGAGACCGAGAGAACATGTGGTTGAGCTTTACGGCTCACGGCCGAGGAGGTATCGGTGATGGTTATAGTGGCTAGTGGATGATGAGCATCATACAATGGTTGATGTCAATGTCTTTACATCGTCAAAGCGCGCGCAATGAGATGGTGATTGGCTTTGATGCGAGTTGTTGGGTTGGTAAGGTAGGCTTACTATTCATTCTCCAAAAAGTTGAATAAGTAGGAGGTGATAGTAAAGTGTTCTTACTTAGGAGTTGTCGAGGCTTCGAGGCAAGTCTTATGTTCAATCTAAGTATGGGAGCTAGTCAAGTTGATGAGTGCGGCCACAAGAATTGGAATTGAGCTTTTGGCACATCTAGAATTGCTAGTGTGACAACCTAAAAGTTATATGAGAAAAATCAATAAATATACGTATAGTTAATGTTCAACGTTTGTGTAAATTGAATATATGATATAAAGGGCAAAAAGGTCAAAGAAGATAAAAATATGAGAATTCATGTTTTAAGACATTTTTTTACGTCATAATGAAGTATTACTTCATTTGGAAGTTTGATTTAAAGACATAATGATAAAAATGGAAATTTTGGATATTTAAAGAGAAGAAAATAATTGTAAATATTTAGAAATTAATAATTAAAAATATATAAGGATTTGGGAAAAGTCATCAAGGAGAATTTTGTAAATTGTGATGCAATAAGAATATAGGAAAATAATTTGGGTCGTTTGTAGTTACAACGAAGAAGTTGTGATGGGTTAAAGATGGCCAAAAAGTGACAAAAATCACCAAAGGGTCATGTTTGGGAATTTGTAACGTAAAATCTACAAAGATTCATAGTTATGTCAGTAAGAGAAAGTTGTTAAGCTTATTCCCACATTTCTTAAGGTATAACGTTTATAAAATTCTGATATCGTATGTGGTTGATCTCACACAGAGATCCTTTTGATTAATTAACCAAGTTACGATTACAGAACCCTAACTATAATATTTTTACATGGCTATACTACGTATATTTGGAGTATCCCCACATATCAGGGAACTCCCAACTATTAGCAAGATATGTATAGAAACAAGATAATTACAAAAATAAGATAAGTATCGAAACACGCTTTAGCTGATGGGCTTCTAAGGAACCAATCAGGAGCAGCGTGGCGACGTCCTTTTGACATCATCAGATTCAAGTTGTGTTGTAGCTGATCAGCTGGTGCTGCTGCTGAACAGCCCAACTGATACTCGATACAAACCATAAGTGGTCAATCCAAAACATAAGTGGTTACTCAATCTAAGTCATACATGGAGACTCAATCTAATATATTAGTGGATACTCGATCTAACTCACAACCCTTCCTAAATTGATGGACTTTAACATGTCAATGTCAATTTTTAGATTAACTAGTTTACCCCCTATTTCCCAAAGTCATTATAAAGATCATATCACGTATTCATACTCAAACTTATAGAATTGTTATAGTATAATCATATAAATTTTCAATAAATTAGAATTTAGATAAGCAATCTATAATAGGAACATGTGGTCTTGGGTAGTAACTCACATTACTAGTGTGTGTGATCTTCTAATTCACTTGAAAATATGGATATGAGGATAGTGATCACCTAAAACCTATAATAACCATAAGTCATCAACACTTATTTACCTCTAACTAAACTAATTGGAGACAATTGTATCGATCCTAGCTAAAAGTCAAATATCTCATAGACACCCTTATAATGTCCTAATGGAACCATTTAATGCAATAAAACATTCACCAATTCAAAAATGGAAGTACTAAGGTTTGGAGGACCGAATGTCATTATAACCATATCAAAGTTACCCTTGAGCAGTCACACAGCCCTATGACCAAGATTCCATACAAAAAAGTTGGCCCTTAAGAACAAATGACACCAAAACTTGTTCAATCAAATTCTAACACTTTAAAATCGTTTTTAATGACCAAGGAACTTGTTTAACATCCTAAAATAAGATTTAACACCAAAAAAATCCTAAAAAACATTAGATCAAGGATTTCCATGTTAAAAGTGAATATCTAATGGATTTAGATTCCAAAACTTTGATTAACTTCCATTATAGTTCATAACAGCTTCAAAAGATGATCAAAGCTCTAAATGATGATTTGATTATTTAACTAGATTTAAGTTGTGATTTAACGTTTCAATGGATAAAAATTTATACAATTTGAAATTTAAAACTCAAACCTTGTTGATGCCGAAATACAACTTCATAAATCCACAATAAACCACATGTGGAGTTGTAAGCTTCATATATTAAACTATTAAGTTAAATAAGTTCAAACTATGATTCCAAGCGAAATCATCAATTAGAATTTGATACTTTTGAACACATCATCTTCATCCTCTAGGGTTTGAAAACCTTCCAAAAACCACCATTACTTCAAAATCTAACTTGTTAATGACAAATTCGAGTTAGTATTGCAACCAAAGTATAAAATCATTATCTAAACCCTAATCCTTAACTCAAATCCATTTTAGTTTTTAGATTTTTGAAGGTTCATCAAATTAGAAGTAAGATTGGAGATGATGAAATAGATTTTGTTACCTAAAACCAACTTCCATGAGGATTTAAGCTTCAACCCTTCAAGAAAACTTCATTCAAGCTTCTAGATCAACTAAAGCAATAAAAACTTCTCCTAAACCCTTTCTCTAGCTGTAAAATCATGAAACAAAGGAGGAAGAGAGCATTTGGTAGTTCAAGGAAAAAGTTTGACAATTAGACTCAATGGTCCATCAAGTTTCATTTTTTGACATTTAACCCTAAGTTGCCCTTAAATTTAACATCTAGCTTATATAACATTAAGTTACCACTCTTTAGTTAACCCTTAGCATTTTGCACTCAAGCCTACTTAATTCAAGAGCGGACTTAAGATTATGATTTCGCAAGTTTAGTCGCTCAAAATTCAAATTTTCTATTTAGATCATTTTGACTTTCTAATTGAGAAAGCTAGTTTTAGATCTTCCAATCCAATCCTAAATAATAAAATTTCATTATTTATTTATTTTTATTACTTCTATTTTCTTGAACTTTTCAAAATAATTACATTTAAAAAGCCAAACTTTACTACCAATAAATGAAGGTGCTACTAGGAGTGTGCATCAAACCTCAAAAAACCGTTCGCACTGCACCGTGTAATGCGACTTTCAACTTTTGAGGTGCGGTTTATAGTTTATAGTTACAATACCATGGTTCAAACCGCACTACAGCATATCGTGTGTGTGTGTGTGTGTGTGTGTGTGTGTGTGTATATATATATATATATATATATATATATATATATATATATATATATATATATATATATATATATATATATATATATATATATACTAGCTGCGTACCCGCGCAATGCGGCGGTAGCATATTTTTTCGTTTCGGCAACTACGAGTTAGGTTTTGGGTTTAAGATTTACATCACGGGTGGGGGGGGTATGGAGTATGAAAGTTCTTTGACCCCTGCAGCACCCAAGATTACTTTTCCTGTTAGTGATTAGTTTTCTTTCGTCAAACGTTGAATAGTAACTTTCGATAAATAGTTTCTTATTGTCATATAATTTCGTTTAACCAATTAATGTCTCTTTCCGAAATTTTTTATATTGCATATAACATCATTATAATGTTATACGTGTCGGGTACTGTGCAATGCGGTCATGTAGGCCGGTTTCCTAGTGGTGTACCAGCACAATACGGACGTGACAAATAGTTTTTGACGGATGCTAGAATTATCTCGGCCGGGTCAATCTGGATCGAATCAAACTGTTGGATCGGTTTGAGTGCGGGGTTAACAGCCTCCCATTGTTCAGAAAGTTGGGTTGGAAAAGAAACAATAACAAATGATAGTACATTGCTATTAATGGAAGTCAGGGCAAACCAAAAAAACCCAAAAGAAAATCAACTAACAATAGGGGCAAAGTTGTACTTCAATTCATTTTTCTTAATCCGTATTAAATAGTGACCTTTATTTGACAAATTTGTAGAATCAAGAATCAATCTTGGTTCAAACTATTGAAATAAAGTGGAACATAACTGTAAAAAATCAACTAACAATAGGGGCAAAGTTGTACTTCAGGCTGCATTCTATTTACCAAATAATCAAATTGTCTAAATGACTAAATTTGTGAAAAATAAGACAATTCTATCAATAAAATATGTCTAAAGGACTAAAACTGAAAAAAAATCAAAACATTTAAGAGACAATTACTGTAATACTTAGGTTTAATCTGTGAAAAAAATTGATAACTGCAAGGGCAAAACTGTAATTAACATACTTTGTATACATTTTTCTTTTTCCAAATTCTCCCTCCAAACTAACATTTCATACAACAAAGATACTTCATTATTTGGAAACCGTAAGACCACACCAGTTACTGGAGCAAATGGTGTGTACCGCGTTTAGAGCCGCAGCCGACACTCTTAACCAAACTAACTTCGGTGGCTTAAAAAACATGACAACAAAAATCGACCAATTATACATCACCATTGCTTCTACATTAAGACCTTTGCAAGGTATCTATCTTAACACATTCTACTTCTTTTTGAATTAAGTCAAAAGGTATTTATAATTTTATATAATGTTTGTATTGTAGCAAACAAGTTAGCGAGCGGGGATATTGAAATAATCCAAGATTTGAAACGACTTTGTGTCGTATTCGAACAAGTGGAGAAGCTGCTAACACTCGCGGCTTCCATTCATCGCAAATTCTTACACGCACCGCGTCTTTCGCAAACGGTTTTTAGTGATTTTTATAATTTATATGTACCGAATATGGGAAAAGTGTCTCTTTCTTGTGATGAAGTGAAGAAGAAGCAAGAAGTGGGGGTGAATGAGAGAGATGTTGTGACTGGTATGTTTGTGCAACCTTCGGCTAAACAGTCATGGAGGAAGGTTTTGAGTATGGGCAATCTTTTGAATGGACATGAACCGATATTAAGGGAGATTGTGTTCTCGTTGCGTGATAGAGTGGACGGTAGTTACCATGCTCCTCATGGGAATCCGTGGAGTCATGACCAGGAGATAGAAACTCATAGGATGTATATTTGTGGTACTTCCAATGATCTCAGGGTAGCTCTTTCCGTTACTTCTTGTGATTGATTGCGTCCACTGGATTTTCCATCATAACTTGTCATTTTATTATTTTATTTTAAGTTTTGTAATCATTTTTAATGTGTTACTTATTTATGTAATTAAAACGCAGGTAGAAAGTCATTATTGGTTAACCGACTCAACTAAGTATGAATATATTTTATTTTAACACATCGGTTTCCTATGTTTATTTCTCGGATTGTTTTTGTGCATAGCAAATGTGATTCCTCATTATTTATTTATAGACAAGGTCTCTCATTATTTGTATGCCAACACATTTTGAAATTCTCCATTAATAGTGTTCAAATAGACATGATTCTTCCTGCATACTTTATGATAAAGTTTTCACAAGTTTATTTCAACTCTGCACAATTCGTATCAAGATATGAACCATCTTGAAGAAAGATTAAAATGTTGGTTGATAGTTCAACTCTTGTAGAGAAAGTAGTACAAGGTTTCCTCTCTTTCTTGGATTTTAAAGACCCTGACTTTCAAAGTCTACTATAGAAAGTAAAAGAAGTAATACATTTGTTTCTTAATATTTCTTCTTAAACTTTATAGGGAACTCGTGATTTATATAATAGCAATGTACTTGCTATTTAAAGAAATTTCTTACTCAAATTATGTTGACTTAATTATTTACCAGTTTAACTTTTAAATAGATTAAAAAAAAAGTGAAATGAATGTTAGATGCAAGATTAGAAAAAATAAAAGTACACTGCTATTTCTTGCACTTTTCATTAATTTTGTTCTCCTTTCACCATTGAAGCCAATGTGTTACAGTGTGTCCAGAATGCATTGGCTTAATACCAATGACAATAGGACATGTAAGACAATTTTTTCTCACCAAAAAAGGTGAAAGGACTTACCATATGACACCCCCAATAAAGTCATCATCAAAAGTTGATAAGAAAGTAACTTTGGGACCATAATTACTCTTACAACATTAGCAAGTAGTTCAACACCTCTAACCCTTAAATCCATACCATCCAATCCAAATCTGATGTCTTTTCCTCTGAAGTTTTTGCTCCAATTCAAACTATACATAATTTGTTATTCTATACATACAAAGATAAACGTAAAAATGCAAAAAAAAATACAAAAATATTGAGATATTGAGAGAGAGAGAGAGTCAATCTTATCTCTACAAGGGTATATTCGTAATCCAAGACTCAAATTTTAAAACTTTTAAAGCTTTTAAGATTATTCGAACTCTTAAAACTTTTTAAATTATTCAAAATTTTTAAATTTTGAAAATTTTCAAATGATTCAAACTTTTCAAAGTAATTCAAATTTCAGACTTTTCAAACTTTTCAGACTTTTCAAACAATTCAATTTATTCAAAATTTTCAAATTTCGAAATTTTGAAAATTTTCAAATTTCGAAAATTTTCAAATGATTAAAACTTTTCAAAATCATTCAAATTTTCAGACTTTTCAAATTATTCAAATTTACTAAATTTTCAAACTATTCAAATTATTCAAAATTTTCAAATTTACAAAATTTTCAAACTATTCAAATTATTCAAAATTTTCAAATTTACTAAATTTTCAAACTATTCAAATTATTTTCAAACTTTTCAAATTATTCCAAATTTTTGAACTTTCATAATGAATAAACAAGTATAAAAGATTCAAAAATTTCAAAGTTTTCAAAATTTGAAAACCCGGAAAACTTGGGTGGGATCTAAGTTTCAAAATTTTCAAAGTTTTCAAATTTTGAAAATACGAAAAACTTGGGGGATCTAAGTTTCAAAATTTTCAAAGTTTTCAAATGTACCAAAATGAAAGTACATTGCATTTAAACAACTAAAATTTTTAACTTTTTAACCAGGTTGCATTTTAAACAGAAATTGAGAAGTAGATTGCATTAAAACAACTAAAATGAAAGTACATTGCATTTAAAGGACTAAAATGGACTGAAAATGTTAATTTTTTAACCATTTTGAATTTTAAACAAAAAACTGAGTAGGTTGCATTAAAACGACTAAAATGAAAGTACGTTGCATTAAAACGACTAAATTGCTTTAAAACTTGATTTTTTTAAAACCAACATCAGGTTTCATTTTACACAAAAACATAGATGTGGTTTGCATTATAAGGATGCATTATAGTGACTAAAATGAAAATACATTGCATTATAACGACAAAAATGAAAGTACATTGCTATTTAAGTACCTACTAACCCATTCTAGTGAACCATCAGAAACCATCTTCCCAATTGAGAAACTACACCCGATCCAGGCTCCCCCATATGCGTTCCATCATTAGCCTGCATTAAAGTGTTTAAAATTGTAATTTCACTCAAGGGCAAAACAGTAATTTAGAAGAAAAGGGTACCAAATTTTGGAAATTAAATAATGGATGGATTAGAATTTAACCATAAATCACAAGATGAAATTAAATAATGGATGGATTAGAATTTAACCATAAATTAACTAAATACTTTGAAATAACTACATGATTGTAGCATTGTACTTTCACTTTTACTCCTTATTAGGACATTATATGCTGCAAAATATACCAAGTTATAATATGATGACCAATGCAAGTTCCCATCCAGTAGGAACAAAATCTTTTGATTGAACACCATTCGACACCACATCTATACAAACAAATAATTAATAAAATAAATCATTTATAAATTAAACAAGAGAGCCAAAACAGGTAATACCAATTACCAGTTGGAATAATGGCAAGAGCCAAAGCGTTGTTTTCCTCTATTGATGATGCATTTGGTGTATCGAAATTTAATCCCTAAACCAACCATACAACCACAATTCATAAAAATAATAAATAACCGGGATCAAATATTAATAAATGAATTTAGACAAATTACCAGTAAATCATTGGGGTCTTGGCTGTTGAAAGTTGGTGGGGGAGATGGAGGTGCAGGAGCAGAATCGTCATTTGACACGTCTACATCATCTGCTGACTCGAGTATGACTTCATCAACGGTTGAATTTGCATCCTCTTGAGGTTATGTGTAGTCTTCTTCTGGTTTATAAGTCAGCATAAGCATTTCTGGATAATCCTAAAAAGGGTAAAAACCGTAAAAGATTATATGACAAAATTACAAAAAAAAGATTAAATAAAATAATTTCAGGTTATAAACAAACGCACCAGTGTCTCTGCTGACACAGAGACCATCCGTGGTGCTTCTCTTATGTACTCCTCCATAGTTGCAAGAAAAGATTGTGAAGGCTGCAAAAGTTTGAGAAAGATGTTAAATTACCAAAATACCCCCCTGTATGAACTTTAGCCAATGTAAAAAATATGGGTAAAATAGAAAATACCTCTCTAATATTCTTGGAACAAAACTGCCAGTTTTTTGTCCCAATTCTAGAAACATGAGAACTGTAATTAATATGTTATTATTGGATGTATTATTTGAAGTTTTTTGTCCTACTTCCAACGGTACCTTTCATTAGTTGAGATTCGTAAATCAGAATATTGGACCAGCATCTCGTCTACTTCGGTTTGCATCAATTTGTACGCCTGTTGCAATGCGTTCCTACAACCACCAATGTGATACAAAACATAAAGAGTACCTTATAAGATGAAGTCACAATACTGGATATCACATACACTAAAAATGCATATATTAAGTCACATACACAGTAATTAAGATGAACTTGTAATCCTGTGCTGAATCAAGTTCCAAATTTGCTGATGCAATTACATTCTTTATCTCTAGACATTGGCAGAAGTAGAGGACTCAAAACATATGAGGCAAAACTGTCAAAACAGAGTCAAATAGAAAGAATTCATTAGTAGAGAGAAATAGATTACAAAGAAAATGGGTTTTAAGGATTAGAGGACCTGAGAGGTAGTGGTCAGCGCTTCTGCTTATAGGTGGCGTTGTACGATGGGTGAGGGTTGGTGGAGGGTGGTGGCGATTTCATGGTGTGGTGGAATATCTTGTAGCTGGAGTCGAGATCCAAAATAATAAACAACTAAATCGAAACAAAGATGTACCTAAAAATCACGAAAGCATTTTGGCACCGCCGCCGTCGGCGCTTCTGCCGTCGATCTCCCTTCGGCAGCGGGGTAGCTGCTGTTGCAAATCTTCTCCATCTTCCCTTCTACCGTTCTTGTGATCTCTGGTTCACGCAGATGCACATGCTCGATCCCTTTCTTTCTCCCTCAGGCGATCTGGTGGAGGAGACGAACGATTGTAATGATACACAGCATCGATCCATTTCTTTCTCCCTCAGGCGATTTGGTGGCCCGATTGGGGAGGTGGGAGCAGGGGTAAATGGAGGAGGCGATGATTAGGGTTCGGGAGATCAAAGAAGGAGAGAGAATGTGAGAGAGGGGTTTCAAATTTTGAAAGAGAGATTTCAGTTTTCTAATTGTAAAAGTGAGAGGAATACTTCACTCGGTTCCCACTTGAAAAGTGGTGCCACGTCACCGACACATCATCCCACTTGCTTACCACACCACCAATGAAATACCCACCACTCCATATCACATTTTTTCTTTTATTTTTTAATTTTCTAAGTATTTTTCTATTATTAAGAAGAGAGAGAAAGGAAGAGAGAGATAGAGAGAAAGAAGAAGAGAGAGGAAGAGAACTGGCGTTGCCCCGCGTTGCCTACACCACGGCTGGCCACATCCACGCCACCCACGCCAAGGGGGCGGTGTGCCACGCCGTGGCCACATGCCACATAGTTCCCACGCTATAGTCATGGTATGTATTCCCTTCAGCCTAATAGTTCCTGGTCGTCTAAAAATCACGTGTGTTGGCCGGGTACAGCACTACACCATTTAGTGAATGCATAACAAGTTTGTATAATATGCTTAATAAGTTGTGCATTGTGTATTATAATTTGTACTATCTTAAAAATTAAGACAATTGTGCATAAAGGAGTTGTAATTTATATATGGTTTATAGTATAGTATAGATAGGGTTGGGTTCAATAGAGAACCAATTTATAACAAGGAACCAAGGAACCAATAGTGTGGTCAGAATGCATAAAATCGACGGCCAGAAAAAAGGATGTACATTTACTAGTTAGACGCAAATGTAGAGGATTATAACAAAAAATTCACTTCGTTTTTTATGTTTTTTTTTAATTTTTAAGCTTATTTTTTTCGAAAAAAAAAATCTAAAAATACCAAAATTTATAATTTTTCATCTTCTATAAATTGACATCCATATTGATATATAATTTTTTTTTTGTTTTTTTTATACTTCAAGTTCGTCCAGATTCAGCATGCAAATCTGAACTGAACTGTATTGTTTTAGATATATTCATTCACATATAAATGACAATTCTATTCGATTTATTCAATAATTTTTGACCAATCACATGTGAATTTTTAGGAAATCATTTTGAATTTCAGTTAATTCAATTGTATATGACATCAAAAGGTTGAAATAGTAAAAATATAAATGATTTGTCTTGAATTTACATCTAAATCTAAGAATGTTTTTAAAATTTACATGAGTTGTTACTGAATGATTTACAATTATTGAAAAATTTTAATTCAATGACTATGTACATGTCAATTATCTTCCATACAAATTTAGTAAAGTTTATATTTACATTGTGAATTTTATCAGTTTTTTGTTTTAGACATGTTAATTCACATATAAATGGTAATTGTACCTGGCTTTTTCAACAATATTTTATCATCCACATGTGAATTTTAAGCAAATTAAATTTTGAATCTATATTAATTCATTTTTGTATGATCAAAAAGTTAAAAATAGTGTGCATCTAGTTTTAGATATATTAATTCATATATAAATGATAATTGTATCCCATTTTTTCAACAATTTTTTGTTCATTCGCATGTACTTTTAAGTAAATTAAGTTGTAAATCTTAGTTAATTCAATTGTATATTATCAAAATGTTGAAATTGTAAAGAATATAAATGAATTTACTTAAATTCAATATGAAAATTTAGTGAGATTCACGTATGAATCTAAAAGTTTATTTAAACTCACATAAGTTGTTATTGAATGATCAATGATTGTTGAAAAAATAATTTAAATAATCATTCATATGTGAATAATCTTCTATAAAACTTGTTATAGTTCAGATTCACATTGAATAAGTGTTGTGAATTTGAATAAGATTTTTGAATAACTTTTTTTTTCGTTTTTGCTATATTGATATAGATGTCTATTGAAAGAGAATAAAAAATTATGAATTTTGATATATTCGATTTTTTATTTCGATAAAAAATAAGCTCTAAAAATAAAAAATAAATAAATAACAAAGTGGGGTTTTTGGAATTATCCGCTACATGCGCGTTCAATTAAGAAATTTACAATCTTATCTTCGGCAGTCGATAATTTGAATTCCGACGCTCACGATTGGTTCCTTGTTTTATTTTGGTTCTCTATTGAACTTATATATATATATATATATATATATATATATATATATATATATATATATATATATATATATATATATATATATATATATATATATATATATATATATATATATATATATATATATATTCTTACCTTCCTACGAAAATATTACTTCTTACTGGATCCCAACTATATATATATATATATATATATATATATATATATATATATATATATATATATATATATATATATATATATATATATATATATATATATATATATATATATATATATATATATATATATTGTTATAAATTCAGCGTTACCACTACAATTATGAACAAACTAAAAACTAGAATATAGATGAAGAAAGAAAAAAAGCTTGAGAGCTTGGAGAGAGTAGAGAGAGTTTATATCACTTGTGAAAGAGTTGATATGAGATGCATTTTCTTCCTTACATTGATGGTCTATTTATACTACCAAATTTACTATTCAAATATAGTTGTTTAATTGGTAAATGGAAGGTGATGACAAAGTGATTACATAATTATGTCATTCACCAATTACTTGTAACACTCCCCCTTGAATGACATCATTCTACATCAGAGTTCAACTTTGAAGTACTGCCTCATTAAAAACCTTGCTAAAGAAAACCCAGTGGGAAAAAACTTTAGCGAAGGGAAAAAGAGTGCAGTGTCTAATTGACTCCCCCTCATTTAGATATCTAATGACCATTATGTATTGTGCAGATGTCTCATTCCAATACCATGAACATGTTTTCTAAAAATCTTGGTAGGAAGTGCCTTTGGGAAAAGATCTGTTGCATTGTTGCTAGATTGAACATATTTTAGTTCAATCTGTTGATTCTTTATACGCTCTTGAGTGTATTCAAAAAACTTTGGAGGAATACGTTTTGTCCTATCGCTTTTGATGTACCCTTCTTTCATTTGAGCGACACATGCTGCATTATCTTCATAGATTAAGGTTGGAGATTTATCTTTATCAATTCCACAAGAAGTCAGGATAAGTTGTGTCATCGATCTTAACCATGAACATTCTCTACTAACTTCATTTAGAGCAATTACTTCTGCATGATTTGAAGATGTGGCGACGAGTGTTTGCTTTTGAGAACGCCAAGATATTGCAGTACCTCCATTCATGAATACATATCCAGTTTGAGATCTAGCTTTATGAGGATCAGACATGTAACCTGCATCTGCATAACCAATCAAGCCTTGTTTTGAACTATTAGGAAAAAATAAACCTAAATCAGTAGTTCCGCGAAGGTATCGTAATATGTGCTTGATTCCATTCCAGTGTCTTTTTGTTGGAGATGAACTAAATCTTGTTAATAGATTTACTGCAAAAGAAATGTCAGGTCTAGTACAATTAGTAAGATACATAAGAGCTCCAATTGCATTAAGATATGGTACTTCTGGACCAAGAATTTCTTCATTTTCCTCACAAGGGCGATATGGATCTTTGTCAATATTTAGTGATCTAACAATCATTGGAGAGCTTAAAGGTTTGGCTTTATCCATATTAAAACGTTTTAATACCCTTTCTGTATAGTTCGATTGATGGACAAGTATCCCATTTGGCATATGCTCAATCTGTAAACCAAGACAATATTTGGTTTTCCCAAGGTCTTTCATTTCAAATTCTTTCTTTAAAAATTCAATCACTTCAAGGATTTCTTTATTCGTCCCAATAATGTTCAGATCATCAACATAGACGGCTATAATCACATATCCAGATGTTGTTTTCTTAATAAATACACACGGACAAATAGTATTGTTTTTATAGCCTTTGCTTATTAAGTAATCACTTAGACGATTGTACCACATACGTCCAGATTGCTTTAACCCATACAATGATCTTTGCAGTTTGATAGAATACATTTGTTTGGGTTTTGCACTTAATGCTTCTGGCATTTTAAATGCTTCGGGGATTTTCATATATATATCACTGTCAAGTGATCCATATAAGTAAGCAGTAACAACATCCATAAGATGCATATCTAAATTTTCTGAAACTGCTAGACTGATTAAATATCTGAAAGTGATTGCATCCATAACAGGAGAATATGTTTCTTCATAATCGATTCCCGGCCTTTGAGAAAAACCCTGAGCAACAAGCCTGGCTTTGTATCTCACAATTTCATTTTTCTCATTTCTTTTTCGTATAAAAATCCATCGGTATCCCAATGGTTTCACAACTCCAGGTGTGAGTATAATAGGTCCAAAAACCTTTCTGTTATTGAGAGACGTTAATTCAGCTTGCATGGCCTCTTTCCATTTACCCCGATCCTGCCTATTTTGGCATTTAATGACAGATTGTGGTTCTGGATCCTCATTGATAATATTGCATGCAACTGAATAAGAAAATATTATATCTTCTAATTCATATTGGCTCCTTACTATGTTTATATGACCATAATTAATTTCAATCTCCTTATCATTTATTTCCTCAACTGGGGAAGTAATGTTATTTTGTGTTTCTTCATGAACACTTTCATTATGCTCAAACATATTTTCCATTCCTATTCTTTTTCTAGGATTTGCATCCTTAGAACCAAATGGCCTTCCACGCTTCAGGCGTGCTTTGGATTCTTGAGTTACTTTTTTATCAGATTGTCTATCTGGGAGTTCAATTCGAGCTGGAGCGTTAACAGCAGGTATATATGATTTAGTAACTCTTTTTGTATCAGTAAATGCATCAGGTAATTGATTTGAAACTTCTTGCAAATGTATTATTTTTTGAACACCCATCTCACATTCTTGTGTACGGGGATCAAGATATGATAAAGAAGGTTCATACCATGAAACATTCTTTTCTTGGGTTTTCATTTCTCCCCCAAGCGTTGGGAAATTTTCTTCATTGAAATGGCAATCAGCAAGACGTGCTGTAAACATATCACCTGTCAAAGGTTCAAGATATCTTATTATTAAATTTGTTTCAAAACCAACATATATTCCCAACCTCCTTTGAGGACCCATTTTTGTACGTTGTGGTGGAGCAATAGGAACATATACTGCACTTCCAAAAATTTTAAGGTGGGATATATCTGGTTCTTTTCCAGAAACAAGTTGAAGGGGAGAATGTGTATGATATGCACTTGGTCTCAAATGAATCAATGATGCAGCATGTAAAATTGCATGACCCCAAATGGAAACAGGAAGTTTTGTTCTCATTATTAATGGTCTAACTATTAATTGGAGACGTTTAATCAGTGATTCTGCTAAACCATTTTGAGTGTGTACATGTGCAACTGGATGCTCAACAGTAATTCCTATAGACATACAATAATCATTAAATACTTGAGACGTAAACTCACCTGCATTATCAAGTCTCACTTTATTGATGTTATAATCAGGAAAATGTGCTCTCAGTTTAATAATCTGAGTTAGGAATTTTGCGAATGCCATGTTACAAGTTGATAATAGGCAAACATGAGACCATCTAGTTGATGCATCTATTAAGACCATAAAGTATTTAAATGGTCCAGAAGGTGGATGAATTGGACCACATATGTCTCCTTGAATTCTTTCTAGAAATCTAGGTGATTCCCTTTCAACTTTCATTGGTGAAGGTCTTGTAATTAATTTCCCAAGGGAACAAGAAATACACGGGTTCTTATTACCTATTTGAGGGAACTTCTGGTCCTTTAATGGATGCCCAAATGTATTTTCAATTATTCGACGCATCATTGTTAATCCTGGATGGCCCAGCCTGTCATGCCACAAACTAAATATCCTAGGATCACAAAATTTTTCTTTAACCACCAAATTTGACTCAACTATATTTATATATGTAAAATGTAAACCAGAATCAAATTGTGGTAATTTCTCCAATATATCGTTTTCATTTATTATAAACATATATTTCTTGTTTCCTATTGTTTTGGTGAATGTGTCATATCCGTTAAGATATATATCATTAAAACCCAATAAATTTCTATTTGACTTTAGGGAAAATAACGCATTACTGATTACAAACTTCGTACCATTAGGTAACATGAAACAAGCATTTCCTACTCCTACGATCAAGTCTACAGGACATGATATTGTATTTATGTGCCCTTTTATGGGTTTTAGTGTGGAAAAATATTTCTTTGTTTTCAAGATGGTGTGTGTGGTACCACAATCAATTATTAAGAGTTCGCCAAGATTTCCTTGGTTTTGTGCTCCAGTTGAACTCATTTTGAACTTCATATAAGAAAAATAAATGATGAGTTATGAACACAATTTTAATAAAAGTGACTCGAAAAAACTTCATTAAGAAAGAAAAACATTACAATAAAAAATTAAAAACATGTTACAAAAGGAAACTAGTTTTCTAGGATGTCTAAATCATTGCAAAAGTCAGGAGTGTTTAGTTCAATGTTTCCTAGATCAACACCATCGATGAGGTTGACTTCTTTCCCCTTTCCTTTAATGGAATCTTGGTAAAGTTTACAAAGATGGGGATCTGTACGACAGGTCCTTGACCAATGACCTGTGCTACCACATCTATAACAAGAACCTCCGGGGTTCTGTGATGTTCCGACATCATTTCTTTTTTCTTGTGGTTGGACATTATTTCCTTGTGGAGTGTGTTGATTATTGTTTCTTTGACCATGCCCACGGTTATAAGGATGACCGCGTCCACGACCCTGAGTATAACCGCGCCCAAAATTTTGGTTTTGGTTAATATGGTCTCGACCGCGACCACGGCCTCGTCCATGACCACGACCACGACCACGTCCTCGTCCATATGAATTATTTCTTGGTTCATAAGTGATAGTAGCATTTGCTTCAGGAAGTGCTACTGAACCTGTTGGACGGGACTGGTGGTGCTTTATTAATAGTTCATTATTTTGTTCAGCAACAAGGAGAAGTTTATTAAGCTCAGAATATTTTTTGAGCTTTTGCATACGATATTGTTGTTGCAATGTCATATTCGATGCATGGAATGTGGAGAGAGTTTTCTCCAACATTGAAGCATCAGAAACATCTTCCCCACAAAATTTTAGTTGTGAACATATCCGAAATAATGCAGAATTATAGTCATGTACCTTTTTGAAGTCTTGAAACCTCAACGATAACCATTCAGACCTAGCACTTGGAAGTATAACTTCCTTTTGGTGGTCAAATCTTTCTTTTAAGCTTTTCCAAAGAGTGCTAGGATCAGTGGTATTGAGGTATTCATACCTCAACATTTCATCGATATGTTTGCGAAGGAAAATTATTGCACGTGCTTTATCTTGCGACGTGCACTTATTTTTTTCTTTTATAGTTTCAGAGAAATCCATGGACTCAAGATGCATCGAAACATCTATAGTCCAAGGCATGTAGTTCTTTCCGCTGACTTCAAGAGCGGTAAATTCAAGATTTGCAATGTTTGACATATTGTAGTTCCTAATAAAAATAAAACTCATTAAATTTGTCGTTTAAAGGTGGGGATGGGTTTTACTATTTTTATTATAGTTACAAACATAATTAAAATAGATGAATCTTCTCAAATTCCTTTTATTTGAAAATTTTAAATTTTATTTTTAATCGGTTGCGCATAAATAAACGTTAGTATATATAAATAGATGTCAGAGCATGAATAATAGTTAGTATACATAAATAAATGTTAGTGTGGGTAAATAAACATTAGTTTATATAAATAAGCATTAGTATACATAAATAAATGTTAGTATGCGTAAATAAATGTTAGTTTGCATAAATAAATGTTAGTTGCCGTAAATAAACGTTAGTTTGCATAAATAAGCGTTAGTTGCCGTAAATAAACGTTAGTTTGCATAAATAAACATTAGTATACATAAATAAATGTTAGTTGCATAAATAAAAATTAGTATGCAATAACAAAAGTTAGTTTGCAATAATAAATGTTAATAAAGCGTAAGTAAATTTAGAATAAGAAATGAACTTCGTTAGTAGTCATAACGTCAAGGATAAATAAGAAAAGAAATTTGTTAGTAGTCATAACGTCAAGGATAAATAAGAAAAGAAATTTGTTAGTAGTCATAACTTCGAGAATAAAATGTTGTTTTTTTTTTCGTTATCGTTGTTATTATTATTATTATTAATTAACATTCTAGTTTTGATGACATTACATACCTTGATTAGATCGATGTGTCTTTTAATCGCCTTCGTTAGAGCCTCGTGCTGATAACGTGTTATAAATTCAGCATTACCACGACAATTATGAACAAACTAAAAACTAGAATATAGATGAAGAAAGAAAGAAAGCTTGAGAGCTTGGAGAGAGTAGAGAGAGTTTATATCACTTGTGAAAGAGTTGATATGAGATGCATTTTCTTCCTTACATTGATGGTCTATTTATACTACCAAATTTACTATTCAAATATAGTTGTTTAATTGGTAAATGGAAGGTGATGACAAACTGATTACATAATTATGTCATTCACCAATTACTTGTAACATATATATATATATATATATATATATATATATATATATATATATATATATATATATATATATATATATATATATATATATATATATATATATATATATATATATATATATATATATATATATATATATATATATATTAGGTTCATTGGAGGCCTCTCAAAAGGTAGAGAACTAGATGACAGATCTCATCCTTTTATTATTTTGAATCTAGGGCTGTGATTAATTGATGAATTTGAAATTATTAACATATTTATTTTAAATTAACTTAAATTAAATTAAGAAAAGGGTATTATAGTCATCAACAATTAGACAATTTTTGGTTAGTTCCTAAAATATCTCTCCTCTTGAATTTTCGTTCTCTCTCTCTCTCTCTCTATAATCTGTATATGTCTATCGACTTCACACCACCATGCCCTAATCTCCACCGGCCGACACCATCAAACCAACACCATACACCACCGATGATCTTCAAGAAAGTAGCAAATTTAAAAGGCTTGGGTGAAGCAGCGCTAAAAGTTGTCCTATTGCAGGTGAGTTAATCAATAGGTTTTCCCCTTTTCGTCGTTTTCTATTAATAATTTATTTTCAATTTGATCAGTTTCACGTAGTATTTTCAATTTGATCAATTTAAAATATGCGACATGTCAAAAAATATGTGTTCGGTTTTTAACAAAAAAAAGTATACATCTTCTTGAGTTTTACACGAATTTTCGATTTGAACATTTGAATTTCAAAAAACTTTGATTCTTCTCGTGTTTTTGTAATGGGAGTAGACTTATTCAAACTAGAAAAAATATGCATCTTTTATTGCACGTGTGGGGCTACTAGTACAAAATACACATCTGTTCGTACTTTTAATATATAAAATTAGTCTTGATATGCCATGAGTATTAGACATATATAGACAAAAGTAAGTTTGATTTAATGGTTTAGTTTTATATTAACCGATGTTATATTTTTAAATGACTATGTATTATATAATCATTAATAATTTATGCTTTGTTATAACTGTAATCATTGGTGAATACAGTAGGATAATGAACAGTAATCATCGCTGTAATGGGAGTGAGGCTAATGAACTATAATCATCGATGAATAACAGTTGGTATTCATGAATGATTACAACCTAATTTATTTTATAATATGAATTGCCGTTGATATTCATGAATGATTACAACCTAACAGTTTGTATTCATGAATGATTGCTTATAGTAACGATTGATTTGTACTTTCTCCACTAATTTATTGTTATTATTTTATTATAACTGTTAGAAAAGAAAACGAGAAGATAATGAAGAAGACGAGCTTTAACAAGTTTACAAATGTGGAATCCGATCCAATCATTCTAGACTTTGATTCAGATTACTCTATACATTTGTATAGAACAAATCATGAATGAATACCAGTTTTATTCAGAAATAATTATGAATGTATAGAACAAAATCAATCATAAACAAATCATGAATGAATACCTGTTTTATTAAGAAATAATCACGAATGAATACAAGTATTTCCAGAAAATACAAGAACAAATCATAAATGAATACAAGTATTTCTAAAAAATAGGAAAATCATAAATGAATAAAAACAGAAACACTCATGCATGAATGAAAACATAACAATCATGAATGAATGAAAGAAAGAGGAATTAATCATAAATCATGCATGAATACAAGTATTTCCAGATGATACAAGAACAAATCATGAATGAATACATGTAATACTCCATTACAGGATTGATTTTCGAATTCTCTGTATACCTACTATCAATCGACACCTAATTTATTATCGATATCATTGACTTCTACTGATATCACATTACCATATTTAAATTCCTATATTGTTGGAAAGTTGTTATAATCACATGAATACAGAGGAACGAAATTAATTTATTTATTATTAAATATATATAGATATTATACAATTACTAATTTAATCTTATAAAATGATTCGTCCATGTTTGGCCTCTAGTTCTCCACCTTTTATTGGTCTCTATATAACCTCTCCCTATATATATATATATATATATATATATATATATATATATATATATATATATATATATATATATATATATATATATATATATATATATATATATATATATATATATATATATATATATATATATATATATATATAGTATATATATATATATATATACTATATATATATATATATATATATAGTATATATATATACTATATATATATATATATATATATAGTATATATATATATATATATATACTATATATATATATATATATATATATATATATATATATATATATATATATATATATATATATATATATATATATATATATATATATATATATATATATATATATATATATATATATATATATATATATATATATATATATATATATATATATATATATAGGGAGAGGTTATATAGAGACCAATAAAAGGTGGAGAACTAGAGGCCAAACGTGGACCAATCATTTTAGAAGGCCATATTAGTAATTGTGTATTTTAGTTAAATTATAATATAATAAATTAATTGATAATTTCCTAAAATATAGGGATTTGATTAATTGTTACCTAAAAAAAGTAATTGTCATTTAATATTATTTTTTTTCTTCCAGAAAACGTTTTTAATTATAATTTTAATTATAAATCAAATTATCAATTATATTGAAAATTTTATAATTTTTTAGAAATTTTATAATCATGTATGAATAAACGTATTTTGTATTCATCTATCAATATGGTTGTAATCATAAATGAATAAAGCATAAATTGAAGATAATTTCAATAAAATTATAATCGTAAATGAATAAACCACTATTCTGAAATGTATAATACAAAAAAAAAATTACAATGTAGAAATTTACTATTTTTCTTATAATCATAACTAAAAACATGAAAATAACATTATGTTCGTAAATGAATAAAACAATGATATAACACTAAAGTTCTATCCGTTAATGAAAATCATATAATCATCAATGAATAAGTCATTATCTTCTCCACTTTTGGTTGTACATTAGCATTCCAAAACTTCATTCCAAAATGATCGATATTCTTGATTTATCTTGATATTCTTGATTTTTTCTGTACATTGTCAAACATAAAATAAATATATCAATAACAGTAACTAAATCAAAGTAAATTGAAAAGACTCATTGACATTAACTAGTACAAATCATGTAATCATCAATGAATAAGACATTGTAATCATCAATGAATAAGGTATTGTAATCATCAATGAACAATGTACAATGCATGTAATCATCAATGAATAAAACATTGATGAATAAGGTATTGTAATCATCAATGAATATGGTATTGTAATCATCAATGAACAATGCATGTAATCATCAATGAATAATACATTGATGAATAACATTATATTCCATTTACTATAAAAAAAGTTTGTTTGGTAAAAAAAGATTCATTATATATGCCGGAAAAAAAAGATTCATTATGGTTAATAAATTTGTGGCTTGAAATTACAAACCAACTAGAATAAAAATTCACCACTTACAAAAAAGAATGAGAAAAAGGTCCAACTTCTTGATTCTCTCCAATCATAAATAATTATACCTGTAATCATAAATGATTATACCTGTAATCATACATGATTAGAACAAGAAAAATGAATATAATCCAAAATGAATTCTAGTTTTTAACATATAATCCAAAATGAATATACTGAACAAGAAAAATGAATATAATCCAAAATGAATTCTAGTTTTTAGCATATAATCCAAAATGAATATACTAAACAAGAAAAAATCATCACTCAATGAATGAAAACAGAATTACACATAGATATACCTCTAATCATAAATGAATATGCCATGTATTTTACTCCATCATCTTAATAAATCTTGAACTTGGTGAGAATTACGATCAAAAGGTCTGTACTTGCTACTTTTTAAGTCCAATTATTAAGAAACCATATCACTGTTAACTTGAATTAGCGTAAAAAACTTTAAAAACCCACTAATATACAACAAACAGAAACCAAAATTCGAACAAAGACTTAGAATTCTCAAAAATTTGCAACCACAAACAAATAACTCAAATTATATTAATGACAAAAATTAGATTTTGCACACAATTGCAATCGGAATTACTTGATTAAAGATGAAATTCGTCAAGAAAAATTGAAATTTTACCTAAAGCATCTAACTGTTTCTTCCGTGAACCAGGTGGCCTTCCTCTGTGTTTCTTAGCAGATGGACAATGGTGAGGATGTTGATGAGTTAGGGTTCTTTCTTCAGCAAAGGTTGAGAGATAGAGAGAGGAGCATACACAATAAAGCCGAACTCATCTGGGCATCATTTTTCTTGAATGAATCTCGATTGTAGTTCTCTGATTCTGATTCTCCATGTGCTTGAATCGATTGTAGAAGAGTAGGTCTCGCATTCTGATTCTCGATTGTAGGTCTCGCATTCTGATTCTCGATTGTAGGTCTCGCGATTGATGTTTTGAATCAATTGTAGAGGAGTATAACGATGGAGCCGTGAATGGTTTGGAATACGGGCTAGGGTTCAATCGTGATTTTCAACTGAGAACTGAATCTTTATCTACGAAAATACATAGAGAAAGAGCATCATTTTAGGGATTTGAAAATCAATTCAAATTTAAAGATTACAAAATTACCCTTTTGAATATTAAAAAAATAGAAAATAAATTTAAATATATTAATAATTTCAAAATTGTCAATTAATCATAGCCTTAGATCTGAAAAAAATAAAGGGATGAGATCTGGCCTCCAGTTCTCTACCTTTTGAGAGGCCTCCAATGAACCTACCTCTATATATATATATATATATATATATATATATATATATATATATATATATATATATATATATATATATATATATATATATATATATATATATATATATATATATATATATATATATATATATATTGCCAATCCTTATTCCTTAACTAGTTGATGATTATAAAAGTACGCTTTGGAAATTTCGATATGTTTAAAACTTTTAAATATCATATTTACATTATATATATATATATATATATATATATATATATATATATATATATATATATATATATATATATATATATATATATATATATATATATATATATATATATATATATATTGCCAATCCTTATTCCTTAACTAGTTGATGATTATAAAAGTACGCTTTGGAAATTTCGATATGTTTAAAACTTTTAAATATCATATTTACATTTGAAATCCAAAATGGAAACAATATGTATATACCATATTAACTCCATGAAAGTCGTTAACAACTTTTGTTTGCATTTTAAAAGGGCAAAAACGTATTCGTAAAAGTTAAGTATTTGTAGTTCGATTATTTTCTACGACTTCTTTGAATTCAATTTTAGTAAGCAAAGAAAAAACAATTTAGTGAGATTTCACTTATTAGCACACACCGCACCATATTCTGCAGTGCGATTTTTTGTGGATTTAGACATATGTGATGCGGTTTGTGGTTTTCAAAAATCTCAAACCGCATATATATGGTGTAGTTTATGCTTTTAACTATAAACCGCACCACATCGTATCGCGAATACCCTTAGGTGATAAATGTCTTGATATACTTCTAGATAAAACTCAACAAAAAGGAATGGAGTTTGATGGAAATCTATATGTTTCAAGCAGTCAAGTGATCCTAATTTGGCTAAACTGTATCGGTATATTTTAAGTTGCTTGTATTTAGAGCCCAACTACCTCCGAGATTTTTTGTAGTTATGTGTTGTTTGTTGTATAATTTAGCCTTTTCTAGTCATAATTTCAAATGTACATAGCGGTTGTTTTGTACTTCGTTCCGAGCAGGCCCGGATACAAGGGAGTTCAAGAAGTTCAATGGAACAGGGCCTACCAATGTACAAGGACCCATAAATTTTCAAAGTGTGTATATGGATTAGGCCCGATTAACAATTCTTATACATTAGGTTTTGTTTTACGTAAACTAATTTCAGCAAGCGGCAAGTGAGCGTGAAGTAATCAGAAGCAAGCGGGAAAGTCGGAATATGGAAACAAAAATCAAAACAAAAAAAGGAAATCTGAAACGTCGTCCTTCTTTTTCGTTCATTACCGAAGACGCAATCATGGTTAACGGCTTCTTTCTCGTCTCTCGATCACTCGCTTCGTTTATGTTGATATTTTCCGTATTTAATTGCAATCGGAAATCACAACGTATTGTCTTCATCCTCCTTCAGTTCTTTGCGATAATCACTACTCCGAACACATATTTTCTTCTGTTCTTCATCCTCCTTTGCGATAACCAGAACACGAAAATCACACTCCCACATTTGTTTCTTGGCTGAATCTAAAAAAGAAACACAAAACAGACTTCAATCTTTAGCCTAACAGAGGTATTAGTTTCTGATTTCGGTTTTTTTTCTTAATTCTTATTTTCTGATTTCGTTTCTTAATTCTTATTTTTTGATTTCAGATTTCAATTTTGTTTATGTCTTTCTGATTTAATCTGATTAGAGGAGTGGATATTGGACAACACAAGTGTATTTTTTATTTTACATTTTGAATAAAGTTTGCTATATTAACAATATTAAATAAACATTACATTTAAAATTTTTTGTATCTTATCGAATTTGTAATGTTTGGGGCCTACATTTAACAATTTGTACAGGGCCTCTAAAATCTCCCCACCGGTCCTGGTTCCGAGTTTTCTACAGGATTTTTTTATAATATATTGCAATTATAAATCAATTGATGAAACAAAAAGTGTTTGATAAATTTCATTGTTAGTCAAAAAAAAGTAACAACCATTAGTATAATATACATTACTTACAAATATATACAAAGTTACTCATAGTCATTTAGATGTTTGGTTCTCAATTTCATGTTTAAAGTCATTCCAAGGCTTTTCTCTACAATCTTTTTCTAGAAAAAAGAGGTTTCATAGGAATCGACAACCTACAAATTAAGAAGCAGGCGCCTTAATGGTTGTTCTAACCTCAACCCATTCAATAAACATAATGCTCGTGAATATTATTTCATTTGCAAGCTATTGTGTCGAAAAGGTAAAAAAGTTGAGTGGGTCTGGCCAATTCGCCAATTAGGAAGCCCATTTAGCAAGGTAAATTGTCATCTTTTGATAACCGAAAAATGGTCTTCGGAATATATTTTTGCTCCAAGTATGACTGTTTTACTAAATAGATTTAGTAATGAGGAAGAATTTTGTATATGTCATTCTTAAACATCAAATATCATATGTGTCTAATCTAATCTCTAATTATCATGTTACATTTTATAAACTTTTACATCCTAATTTCTAAATATCATATTTACTCTTCATAAAATTTTAAAATATCGTATTTACGCAAATCCTTTTTTTTAGTAATTTTAAACATATTATAATCATTTTAAACTCATATTTTATCAATCGACTATTATACCATCTTATAAATCTAGGTTTAAAAAATTTGAAATCAATTTCCTAAACCCTAGTTGTTGTTTTCCTCTAATTCCTAACGTCTCTTTTTCAACAACTAGATTCCTCAGGCTGTCTCCAATATCTTGTTCATCTATGTCATCTCCAACCATCGTTGTAGGAGAGGTATAGATAAGAGGATTACCGACGACAAAATTGATGAACATGATGTCAGAGATGACCCAATGAACCTAGGTGCAAGAGAATAGACAATATGGATTAGGAGAGACCAACAAGGAGGGTTTAGGAAATCAAATTTAAATATTTTAAACTTAGATTTATAAGAGCGGTTTGCTACTCAATTGATATATAAGGATTTAAAATGATTATAAAATGTTAAAAACAAGGATGTAGGCAAATATGATATTTTGAAATTTTATGAAGGCTAAATATGATATTTAGAAACTAGGATGGACAAATATGATATTTTGAAAGTTTATGAAGGGTAAATATAATATTTAGAAATTAGATTGGACAAATATGATATTTTGATATTTAAGAATGATGTATACAAAATTCTCCCTATTTATTATAAGGATCAAAGTCAAACAATCCATATAGAAAGACTGTAAAATTAGTCGTCGAGGTTTTCAATAAACTATTTATAGCGTCCAAAAAGTTTCCAACTTGCATGGGAGGTCCAAAATCAAGAATTTCCTATATATTTGGTTCCTGCTCTTACCCTGGTCAAAGGAGAGCTGTTAAGCCACTCACATTCCCTCTATGTGAGGGCATTTTTGTCTTTTCAAGGCCTTTCCTTATTTAATTATTTTTTGATTTCTTTTCATATAGACTGAACGCCTCTTTCTCTTATCCATTATCCATTCTCAATCATGCATTCTTCTCATCTCTCATCTCCTTCTTGAGTTCTTAGAAACAAAAATGGTGCTTTGTTTTTGTGGAAATGTGGCTGCTTCGCGTACCTCCTGGACGTCAATAGTTTGACATTGGTTGGTCAACCACTTTTGGTAATGTACTTATGGTTGTCTATTGAACATATTGACATTAATATTTATATATGGATGATTTTGGTGATGTATTTATGGTTTCTATTTTTGGAGGGTTGTGAAGTCGGTACTTTTGAACAAGCTGATCAACCACTTATTAATGGTACTTTTGAACATGATCTAATTGGTAGCCTTTTGGTAATATATATCATATCAACATCAATCAGGTATGTAACAAACTTGGCAATGTCGTGCATAAAGCAATTCACTTTCCATTACACCAAAAGACAACAATTAGAATATTTAGTTTTAGACATTACAACATAGATTAACCACCAATACACCTTCCAACACCAAAATACAATAATTCAGGTTGTTTCTACCAAAAAACTAACCCTAACATCTAACTCTTAATTCCAAAACAACAAAAAAGGTTCCAGGAGGCAACCAAAATCATCCTAAGATTCATTACTTCAAGTCACATATTGGCCAAACCCACCTCATACGTGTTAATTGTTCTTAGGAGTCCTTGGATTATATAAATTGACATTAGACACATTGGGGGATTGACCCAATCAATAATCCACAACTTGAACCCTACAAGAATACATAAGGGTAGAAGAATTAAAGTCACAATTAAACTAAAAATATTAACCTCATATAATATTCCTTACCATGTTAGGGCATCCATACAAGCGTCGACCATGGTTTATTGGCGTTTAGGAGGTTCGCACAACAACCACATTTCCAGAAAAACAAAGCACCATTTTTGGTTCTAAGAACTAGAGAAAGAGAAGAGAGATGAGAGGGATACGTGACTAAGAATGAAGAATGGAGAAGAGAAAGAGAAGTTGAGTCTATATAAAAAGAAATAAAAAGAAATTAAATATGACAAGGTTTGAAAAGATGAAAATGCTATCACATAGAGGGCACATGATGGGCCTAACGACTCTCATTTGACGGGGGTTAGAGGAAAGGACCAAATCCACAAGAACTTCTTAATTTTAGACCTCTCATGCAAGTTATAAACTTTTTGAACAATATCTACAGTTTTTTTAAAAACCGTAAGGACCAATTTACAATTTTGTCTTCCATATATAATGGTAAATGGTATATGACAATTCAGATTACAAGAACTGCGTGATTAGTGTGCAACATAATGTTATTGTTGGAGCTTGCTAGCTAGGACATCTTTGAAGACCATTCAAAAAGAAACTAAAACAAGATAAACAAAAATGGTCACCTATTTACGAATTTTTTACTAGAGATATTTTAAGGTTCGAATAACTTTACGATCAATAGTCACATTTTGATAACCTAGAAAGTGATGGTATACATTTAAATAAAAAAATCACAGTTAATGAATACACGATAAACGCATTAAATAAATTAATATGCATCTTCCTTTTACATCCATACATATCTCTTTAAAGAAATAGTTTTAGTTATAAATTCTATATATAACATTTGTCAAAAATGTGTTATTGTAGCCAAGGTCACATCATGAACAGTAATTTACTTATTGTCTATATAGAGTATCAGCCAAAATATAAATTGTGGCAACCAAAATTCTTGGCATAAGTAACATAAGAATTGATACAAGTATTCGCTGTAGAAGAATCAATACTTAAATACAATTAATGTATTGTGCAAGGGAAAAAAGGTCAAAGAGAGTAAAAATATGGAATTGAATGGGCTAAGACCTTCTATCAAGTCAATATGATATATTACTCCCATTAGAAATTGGTCTAATCACATGAGGGCAAAAATTGGAATTTAAGGATCAAAAGCGAAGAAATATTCAACAATCTTTAAAAATTAATATCTCAAAATCTAAGAGGAATTGAGAAAGTGTCCTCAATATCACTTTTGAAATATCTGAGATAAAAAATATAATAAAAGATTCAGACCATTTGGAGTTGTAACGAAAAAGTTATGAAGATTTCAAAATGGCCACAAGATGACAAAAATGACCAAAGTGTCATTTTCAAGGGTTTATAGCAGAAAATCTATTGATATTCAAGTGTAAGTCAGTAAGGGAAGTTGTAAAGCTCATCCACACCTTTTTAAATGTATAAAGTTTGTAAAGTTTGGATATCGTATGAAGAAGTTATGCTCGTGTAAAGTTGAGGAAAAATAAGGAGCAAAAGTTAGAAAATTTTCACCAAGGCATGAAGAGGGGCATTGTTGTCATTTCCATCTTAAAATCAGCCCACAGTTTCTACAAACCTGTGGACTCCGCCACTCTCTCATATGTCACATAAATCAAGTTCAGAAAAAGGGGAAATCAGAAAGAGGAGATCAAAGAACACCCGCCACACACTCTCATGTGTCGCGAACCAGGAGAGGAAAAAGACGGCCAGTAGTCGATTATGTGCAAGAGAGGGTGAGAACGGAATCTACAGCAGCAACTAACGATGGCGGCAAGTCCAAAGACGAAGGAATAGCGTTGCTGGTGCATTTTCTGGTGCAAAGCGGTGCTCCGGTGGCCGACGACTGTAAGGGAGGACCAAGAGCTTCCATTGTTCGATTTCTTGCTTAATCCCTTTACCAATTTCAGATTTTTGAGTATTGGACAGAAAGATTGAAAAGCTATAATCTGATTTTGGTAAAGCCTACTTCTTAAATACGAAAAATTGCTCATGCATATTGAAATTGAGCTTGGGTTTTGATTTATATCACTATTATGATTCAAAAATTACTTATGGAATGAAAGTATTGAACATTGGTTTGAGATCCTTGAATGCATGTTTACAAAAAGGATGATAGATGAAGTTTTTGTTGGAATACGATAGCATAAAAACAATCGCGGGGGAAATAGAAATCAAAATCGTATTCAAACAGGTTCACAGAATCATGCACACTTTTGTACCTATAATTCAAGAGGGTTCAAGAAATACCTTTTAAGACTCAGATATGATCTTGTTAGGATGACAAGAGCCCAAAGGAGAACTCCTCTAATGTAGTCGCACCCAAGACAACGATCCAGCACCCGTTGATGAAGTATATGTTGGTTATATGCCCATCGTTATAACAAGTTGGTAATATTATTATAAATAGTAGGGTCCTTTTGGGTTACACGCAAGAGACGATTTAGCTAAAAGAGATCGAAAATAAACCTGAGGGGTTAAGTTTATTAATATATCAAAGTAAAGGTATATTAATTAGAAACTTAATGAGGATAAAGGACTAAAATGAAATATCCACAAATGAGGGGATAAGGATGAGGAGCACTATAAATACAACCCTAGATCTGAGTTGTAAGGGCTGCCAAAACCCTAATTTTCGTCACCCTCCTCCCCCCTCTCGGTATACGGCCGATTTCTTTCAAAACCCTAGGTATTACGTGCTAAAACTTCAAGCAAAGGTATATACTACATCAACGGGTGCTGGATCGTTGTCTTGGGTGCGATTACATTAGAGGAGTTCTACTTTGGGCTCTCGTCATCCTAACAAAATCAGATCTGAGATTTAAAAGGTATGTCTTGAACCCTCTTGATTTTACAGTTACAAAAGTGTGCATGATTCTGTGATTCTGGTTGAATGCGATTTAGATTTCTGTTTCCGCTGCGTTTGTTTTATGTTATCGTATTCCAACAGTGGTATCAGAGCCACTTTATCATGATTTTGTACTGTTTTGATTCGATTAAAATTGTTAAAAATCGTTTTTTTCTGATTTATCGAATCTGATCGACGTCCGCGCCGCGGGTACTAGAAATATCGCGTCGCGGGTTTTTCTAAAGTTACGATCATTAGGGTTTTGCCGCGTCGCGCTTCCTAGTGTTCCGCGCCGCGTCGTTCTTGTCATGATCGGTTTCTTTTGATTACCGCGTCGCGTTTTCTCGTGTTACGCGTCGCGGCGGTCATGATGTTTTATTTTTCTGAAATCAGATTTCTTGTTATAAAATGGTGATTTTAGTATTGTATGATTGTTTAGATTAATCATTGACATAGAATACTTGCATGCTCAATAGGATTAATAGCTAAACACAAAGTTTAAAATGCTTCAAAATTTAATGGATGGTTGTTTAAATTAATTATTAACACTGCATCCTTGCGTGTTTAATAGAATTAATAGTTAAACATAATTTTCAAAGAATACTTAAAATTTTAAATGATATATATATTAGAATTGTATCTATATGTATAACTTAAAATAAAAACATTGGTCAGACCGTGACTAGGCTCACCTACTCTAAATGTGTAGAAGGTTGAAGGAGGTCTCTTTGATTCCTAATGAGGTCGGTTTTTAAATAGCATTCATTGCTTACCACCCTCACCGCCTGTCACATTTTATTGAGTGGAGTTACCGAAAGGGTTTGATAGAACAGTGTTTCAAGATAAAAGTATTACTGAAAATACACAAGTAAGAAAAATTTGTTAAAAGTTAATAGATTTTTTCAAAAGTCAAATTGGCAATTTCAAACCGGTTTTAAAAGTTTAAATTGATCCTTATGCCAATTAAAAGGTTAAAATGTTTTAACAAAAACGAAACAAAATCCCGTTTTATGAAAATGTAAATCTCATGCTACCCACAAAGAACCACACATTTAACCGGGCCCTTCCGGCGTGGGAAGTGCCATAGCCAACGCGTCGGATTGGACTCGGCCAAAATGATGTGATACTCGTGATAACTCATGAATCATGGGCCGAGTGTCACGTGGGTACTTCGTGGTCGATTTACCATTCAAACTCGTGATCCGCGGCATACCCGTCACGAGAGAGAGGATGAGCATGATGGGATTAAACATGCCATTGATCAGATTCAATGAATCCCAAAAGATCTAGAAGCTTCATAGAGATTGAAGTTGGCAAATAGTATTGCCTACCTAAATAACTTTTGGGGGTGACTACGGCATACCTCTTCACCACCAGAAGTGAAATATGGATTCTAGCCTTAAGTAAAATTATTGTTTTGGGTAATTAATTCTTTAAGGATTAATCAAACTAATTAAATCTACTTTTCATATAGATGGCTCCAAACACAAATGGAAATTCGAATTCGGCTACAAATATCTCACTAATGCAACTCCTCTCTAAGGATAAGCTGACCGGATCAAACTACTTGGACTGGATGCGTTCCCTTCGGATCGCCCTCCGGTATGATAAGAAAGAATGGGTCCTGGACACAGCTCTTCCTGAGGCTCCAGCTGATGATGCAACTAGAGCTGTTAGGGATGCTTGGCAAAAGCATAAAGATCAGTCGGATGAGGTTGCTTGTCTCATGTTGGCGACCATGGTTCCGGAACTCCAAAAGAGTTTCGAGACCGCTGGGGCGTTCGACATGGCCGACCAGCTCAAGGAAATGTTCCAAGAGCAGGCTAGACAGGAACGATATGACACTATGATCTACCTACTAGATTGCAAGCAGCAGGAGGGAACCGCTGTCAGTGCACACGTGCTTAAGATGAAAGCGTACGTTGACAGATTGGAGCGACTTGGATTTCCGATCGCTCAGCAATTGGTTACGGATATCATCCTACACTCGCTGAGCAGTACATTCAGTCAGTTCACACTGAATTTTAATATGAATGGATTGGAAAAGACCATAATGGAGTTATACGGCATGCTAAAAACTGCCGAGGCAAATATGTCTAAGTCTAAAAACTCCATCTCCACGGCTCCGGTATTGGCAATCAGGGAAGGGGCAATCAAAAAAAGGAAAGCCAAGAAGCCTAAAGGCAAAGGGAAGGGTCAAGTTGGTAACCCCAACACCAACCCTAGCAACAAGGGCAAGGCTGGTTCTATGATAGTGCCGTCACCAAACCCTGATGAGGCCATTTGTTTCCACTGCGGAGAAAAGGGACACTGGAAGCGAACCTGTCCTAAATACCTGGAGGAGATCAAGAAGATCAAGCCCAAAGTGTCTGGTACCTCAGGTATATACATGATAGAACTCCATAATACTTCTACTACTAATTCATGGGTCCTAGACACAGGATGTGGTACTCACATTTGCTCTGATGTGCAGGGACTAAGAAGAAGTAAGAAGTTAAGGCATGGGGAGCTTGACCTGATCATGGGCAACAGACATACGGCTGCTGTCAAGAGGATTGGGGATTACGAGCTCGTGGTTTCTACTGGATTTTCTATTAATTTATTAGATTGTTGCTATTCGCCAGAAATGGCTAGAAACATTATTTCTTTTAGTGCTTTGTATCGAGACGGTTTTGATTTTGGTTTTGATAATGGAAATATTTTGGTTTTCAAAAATGATTGTCTTTACTTTAAAGCATGTCCTACAAATGGTATTTATGAAACTATCGTGAGCATTAGAAGAAATAATAGCTTAATCTTAAATGTTGATTCAGATACATCCAAAAGTGTATTGGATAAATCATGTCTATGGCATTGTCGACTTGGCCATATAAACAAGAAACGCATCGCCAAACTCCAAGAGGATGGGATTTTGGAATCATTCAACCTCAAGTCTGATGATGTATGTGAGTCTTGTTTATTAGGCAAGATGACAAAAGCGCCATTCACAGGGAACTTTGAAAGAGGCAAGGATCTGTTGGACCTCATACACACTGATGTGTGTGGACCGTTCAGATCAGCCACAAGACATGGAGAAATGGTGTAGCTGAGAGGAGGAACCGAACATTACTTGATATGGTTCGGTCCATGATGAGTCGTGCTACGCTTCCAATCAGTTTCTGGGGCTATGCCTTGGAGACTGCAGCAAAAGTCCTAAACCTTGTACCAACTAAGAAGGTCAGCAAGACACCCTCTGAAATATGGAATGGGACTAAACCCTCATTGGCGCATTTGAAAGTCTGGGGTTGTGAGGCTTACGTCCGTCGTGAAGCCATCGACAAACTAGAACCCAGATCAGAGAGGTGTTACTTTATTGGTTATCCTGCTAGTTCTTTTGGGTATTTGTTTTACAAACCTTCTGAAAACAAGGTGATTGTTGCACGAAGGGCAGTCTTCCGAGAGAGGGAGCTGATACACCAAGAGGCCAGTGGGAGCCAAATTGATCTTGAGGAAATTCAAGAACCAACCAATAAAGGACCTGATGTTGGCACTAGCTCTCAATCAGAGGTTGAAAAACCTGTTGAGCCTCAGCCAAGTACAGCTGGGGAATCTGACATACCTCCACCTCCTGTCCGGAGATCTGATAGAGTACGTCATGCACCTGAATTTTATGGTTTACATATTACTGAAGGTGATGAGTCAATGGTAGGTGACGATGAACCTACCAGCTATCAGGAAGCAATGGCAGGCCCAGATGCTACCAAATGGAAGGAGGCTATGGAGAGCGAGATGAAATCCATGGATGATAACCAAGTTTGGAACTTGGTTGATCAAACACCTGGCCTTAAAACAGTTGGGTGTAAATGGGTCTTCAAGAAGAAGACAGACATGGATGGAAAAGTACACACAGATAAAGCCAAACTGGTGGCAAAGGGTTATACTCAAACCCAAGGGATTGATTATGAGGAAACTTTTTCACCAGTGGCAATGATTAAATCTATCAGGATATTGTTTGCCATCGCAGCCTTTTATGACTACGAAATATGGCAAATGGATGTAAAAACCGCTTTCCTTAACGGAAAACTTTCAGAAGATGTGTATATGACACAACCAGAGGGTTTTGTACAGTCCAAATATCCCAATAGAGTGTGTAAACTTGTGAAGTCGATTTATGGACTCAAACAAGCATCTCGCAGCTGGAATATCTGCTTCGATGAGAAGATCAAAGAGTTTGGATTTTCGAGAAGTGAAGATAAGCCATGTGTATATGTCAGAGCTAGTGGGAGTGCTGTTGTCTTCCTTGTGCTGTATGTTGATGACATACTACTCATAGGAAACAATGTCCCAATGTTGCAAAGTGTTAAAACTTGGCTTGGGGATTGTTTTGCTATGAAAGACTTGGGAGAAGCGGCATACATACTTGGTATAAAGATCTATAGAGATAGATCTAGGCGACTCATTGGTTTAAGCCAGAGTACATACATAGACAAAATCTTGAAAAGGTTCAAGATGCAGGATTCCAAGAAAGGATTCGTGCCTATGCAACGTGGTATGACATTGAGTAGAGACCAATGTCCTAGTTCTAGTGATGAACGAGAGAGAATTAGTCGAATCCCATATGCTTCAGCAATGGGATCGATCATGTATGCCATGTTATGTACAAGGCCTGACATCTCTTGTGCCTTGAGTATGACGAGTCGTTATCAGGCCAATCCTGGTGAAAATCATTGGACCGCAGTCAAGAACATTCTTAAGTATCTTCGGAGGACGAAGGAAGTGTTCTTGGTCTATGGGGGCATGGAAGAACTCACTGTAAGTGGTTATAGTGATGCTAGCTTCCAAACCGATAGAGACGACTCCTGTTCGCAGTCAGGATTCGTGTTCTTACTGAATGGTGGGGCAGTAACTTGGAAGAGTACCAAGCAAGAAACAGTAGCTGATTCGACAACGGAGGCTGAGTATATTGCAGTTAATGAAGCTGCAAAGGAAGCCATGTGGATGAAGAAGTTCATCAGGGATCTCGGTGTTGTTCCTAGCATTGATGGTCCAGTTGAGATCTTCTGTGACAATGAGGGTGCAGTCGCCTTGGCGAAAGAACCCAGAGCTCACAAGCGCACAAGGCATATACACCGGAAGTACCATTATATCCGGAGGCTCGTTGAAGAAGGAGACATCATGATTAGTAGAGTTACATCAGAAGATAATCTTGCTGATCCATTCACTAAACCGCTATCCCAGGCCAAGCATGATTCTCATACTAGGTCGATGGGCATTAGATTTGCAAATGAGTTGGTTTAAGTGTATTTAATTTAGTTTGATTTGTGTTTGGAACTCAAGCAATGTGAAACTCTATTTGTTTTGAAGATTATTATGTGGAGAACTTAATATATATGCATGAAGGCAGTCATTTCATTAGTTTATCATTGTGTTCCAATTTTGCATGTTTTATTGACTTCCTGAATAATTATTTTATTATTCAAAACGTCCACAGTCGGTCATACTTTTGGGAGTAAGTATTGATTCAAGGCTGACATGAGGAATTAGTAAATTGTCCATAGAGATGGACATAGCATAGAGATGCGCTAATTCTCAAGTGTACTTAATAGGGATTAAGTATTGGAGTAACATGTACTTAGAGATTACTTCATGGAATGTGTCACGAGTAATTCTAAGATGGTAATATCTTATATTCTTCAAGCGGAGATGCATTGATTCTTAGTCCTGCAGTCTGTTATGTCTTGGTTTTCTCCAACGTTGTCCGTAACTGGCAGCCATACAGAGAATGTCCAGATATGACATGATGAGTGGGCGAGATCCGTGTAGTCAAAGTTTATTTGTTCCTTCTGCCCTAACAGGAGAAGCGATATACATGGGCCCCTCGATGATTTGGTGTTGACAGCAAATGTACGGCCGTACTCGAACTGAATTGATATAGAATCAATAAGTGCAGTTTGTTGTGGTCATCACAAATCTCTATCGGGAAACATAATCTTGAATGTTTGAGACTGACAGAATTCCATGTCAGACGTTCATATGGATATCTTGTAGAACAAATGAATATTTGATCACTTGCCTAAGGGCTGTTTCATTAGATGAACACGACATTTGTCTAGGATGACATACACCTTACTAGGTAAATGAATATTAGACCATACAGTTGTTATAACAAGTGCAAGTGGGAGACTGTTGGTTATATGCCCATCGTTATAACAAGTTGGTAATATTATTATAAATAGTAAGGTCCTTTTGGGTTACACGCAAGAGACGATTTAGCTAAAAGAGATCGAAAATAAACCTGAGGGGTTAAGTTTATTAATATATCAAAGTAAAGGTATATTAATTAGAAACTTAATGAGGATAAAGGACTAAAATGAAATATCCACAAAGGAGGGGATAAGGATGAGGAGCACTATAAATACAACCCTAGATCTGAGTTGTAAGGGCTGCCAAAACCCTAATTTTCGTCACCCTCCTCCCCCCTCTCGGTATACGGCCGATTTCTTTCAAAACCCTAGGTATTACGTGCTAAAACTTCAAGCAAAGGTATATACTACATCAACGGGTGCTGGATCGTTGTCTTGGGTGCGATTACATTAGAGGAGTTCTACTTTGGGCTCTCGTCATCCTAACAAAATCAGATCTGAGATTTAAAAGGTATGTCTTGAACCCTCTTGATTTTACAGTTACAAAAGTGTGCATGATTCTGTGATTCTGGTTGAATGCGATTTAGATTTCTGTTTCCGCTGCGTTTGTTTTATGTTATCGTATTCCAACAGTATATACCTTTGCTTGAAGTTTTAGCACGTAATACTCAGGGTTTATGAAGAAATCGGCTGTATACCAAGGGTGGGAGGAAGAGTGACGACTTTTAGGGTTTCTCTATTAATAACAACTCACATCTAGGGTTGTATTTACAGTGCATCTCATCCCTATCTCCTCCCTTGTGGATAATGACTATTTGAAATTCAAACTGTTGATAGTTTCACTTTAGTCCTTTATCCTTTTTAGTTTCTAATTAATATATATTTACTTTGGTATATTAATAAATTTAACCCCTCAGGTTTATTATTCAATCTCTTTTGGCTAAATCGTCTCTAACGTGTAACCCAAAATGATCTTATTATTTATTTCCAACTTGTTATAACCATGGGCATATAACCAACATAATCCTACTTGCACTTGTTATAACAATTGTATGGTCAAATATTCCCTAACCTAGTCAGGTGTATGCCATCCTAGACAAGTGTAGTATTCATCTAATGAAGCAGCCGTTAGACAAGTGATAAAAATATTCATTTGTTCTACAATATATCCATATGAACGTCTGACATGGAATTCTGTCAATCTCAAACATTCAAGATTATGTTTCCCGATATAGATTTGTGATGACCACAACAAACTGCTCTATTGATTCTATATAAATTCAGTCTCGGTATGGCCGTACACTTGCTGTCAGCACCAAATCACCAAGGGGACCAAGGATATCGCTTCTCCTATCATTGCTCATAGTACACTCCGCAGAGTTTGGATACCATTGAACGTCTTGCCAAGAGCCAAGTTAACTTGTTGACTTGATAACTGCATTGATATCTTTGATAAATGATATGCAGGGGCCAGAATCAAAACGGCCACGAGTAGTTCTCCGGTACTCAAACAATCGCAGTGTGTTGGGTTCACACAGATACTGCAAGAAGTCTCCTCCTGAGGCAAGGCAGGGTCCTTGAACAACTATGGTGATAATCTTCATGACTCTATGATCCACATGATTTTCGGTCATCGTTCGACTCATGAACCACCAGTGAAAGACAAATTCAAGATTTTCGAGTGATAGATCTTGTAGTGATGTTCAAGAGTTTCAACACAACATTTTTATCCCCGAAGAAAAGTAAAGCGTAATTCTATGTGACAGGCTGTGTTGAATTCCTTCTCAAACAAATTGGTTACTACATTTGCACCTATGTGATTAAGGAAGTGAAGAAGAAGAATCAGACTCTATTTATGGGCTTAAAATGGAATTTATTGGGCTTAAAATGGAATTTATTGGACTGCAAGGAGTTTTCGGCCTGGACCGCAAACCCATGCGTTTCGGTGATCATGACCGAAATCCAGAGGATTTCGGTGGGCTAGGCTCTGGGTTTTCGGTGGGCCTTGTAAAAGATGGGCTTAGGGTTTAGCTTAGGTCATGCATAGGTATAAAAGGTTATTGTAGCCATCATTGTCAATGTTGATTGCCTTGGGAATTGTGCTAAGCTAGAGAGATATTGTTCAAGCAATCAAGATCTTATGTACCAGACTTTGGATTAATCAATGTGTGCATTGAAGATTTATTCTTGTGTTCTTGTGTGTTTCGATTCATACTCATTGGGTTTCCCCACTAATTGAGTGTTTGTGTTTGATACCAAATAGATTTAGTATAGTTTGGGACCAACAAGTGGTATCAGAGCCTAAAAATTAAATTTTTGGGTGTTTTGGTATCATATTCTTCGAAACTTATGCTTGGATCTTGAAGATTTTGGAGCTTTTGGACCGTTTTTGAAGTTTTGGGTGCTTGGTTTTCTTCGTGTTCATTATTGTTCTTGAAAAACTAGTTTTTTGATCCTTAAAACTCATATTTTTCGCAAAAATGGCTTTTTTAAGATCTGAACAAAGTTTTCAGATCTGATTTTGGTGTTTTTGGTCTGCTCTGGGTTTTTTCGGTGGCGGCGCATAGATTTCAGCTAGGGTTTTAGCCGATTTTGGTTAGGGTTCACGATTTCGGTCCGTCCATTAGCGATTTCGGTCAGCCCAAATTGAGTTTTCGGTGATAGTTTCTAGGGTTTGTAGTTCTCGGTGGCGGCTAAGAGTGCTCGGTCAGGATTTGATCTTGTTTTCGGTTAAGCATTGTTTTCGGTTGAGGATTTCGGTCAGAACATTGTTTTCGGTCTGAGGTTTTCGGTCATGTTAGATCTCTTCTTGTGTTGTTTGGTCAAGATCTTCACTACCTTCAGTTCAAGACCTTGGGATATTTTTCTATGGATTCTCACAACAATTCACTTGTCACCATGTATTCTGATTTGGATTCCATCATGGGAACTACAACTCGAATTCCCCAGCTGCTGTCCGCTGAAGGGTTTCCCGAATGGAAATTTAGATTTGAACAGTATGTTAAAATGAAAGATGTTAAATTGTGGAGAAGCGTTGTTCGAGGTTTAATCAGAATTACTACTACCGTAGAAGGAAGCGTTGTTCGAGATTTAATCAGAATTACTACTACCGTAGAAGGCACTGCTGTTGTGATAGATAAACCTATCGACGCCTACACGGATGAGGATTTTGAGAAGGTTGAAAATGATGACAAGGCCCTCGCTACTCTCACCATGGCACTGTTTCCTGACATTGCTCAGCGTTTCAGAGAGTATGAGTCTGCAAAGGCCTTATGGGAAGCATTGATTGAATTATACAAAGGAAATGAGGACATGAAGCAAAGCATAAAGGACTTGCTTTGCCAGAAATTCAACATGTTCAATCACGTTCTCGGGGAGGCACTTGAGGTTTAGTTGCAACAGCTTATCACTCTCAAACAGAAATGATTGATGCTGGAATTATTCTTTCGAAGTCTGAAATCAACAAGAAACTACTGAACTCCCTTCCAAGGAACTGGGATATGAACGTATCGGTGATCAAGAAGACTAAAGACTTAAACAGACTCTCCCTGGCTGAAGTTATGGCTATCATCAAGGCTTGTGATATGGATGATAAGCAACTTCAGATTAATCATGTCAACTCTTATTCATCTGCCAATCTGGGTGCTTCCACCAACAGTGCATCTTCTTCTCTTCTTGCACAACATGTTCCTTCACCCTCCAGTTTACTAATGGCATCTCCAGCCCCCTCTTCTCCAAGTCTTGCTACCAAATCAACTTCTACAGCTCCCGCTATTGCCAAGGGAGCTGAAGAAAACATGGTTTTGATGGCTGGTTTCATGAACTGCTACAATGCTTTCGGCACTGGTGAGCTAGTTCAGCCAATCATGATTGGAAACCTTGATCAGATTCATCCTGAAGACGTTAAGGAAATGGATATCTCTTGGCAAATTGCTATGGCGGTATTCAGGGCAAAAAAGTTTACTCAACAAGCTGGAAGAAACAACTGGGTGGAAATGGAGCCAAGAAGGTGGGTTTTAACAAGACTAAGCTTAGGCGCTACAACTGTCACGAGCTGGGTCATTTTGCTCATGAGTGCACCAAGCCAAGGGTGGAGAATGCCAATATCGAAAGGAGCCTGGTGCTAGTTGGAACTAACCATGAAGCTTCTAAAAATACTGAGAGAGCTATCGTAGCTCAGAAGTTTTTGTAGGATGATCAGTTACAGGGCCTAAACGTTTCTGAAGATGGAGGTGCTCACTTGGCCCAGATTGAAGCCGACAAAGATGCTGATCTTGCTGAAGAACGGATGATGGAGCTGCAGTTTGCTTTCATGGTCTCCACCACTCCCTAAACAAAAGAGGTTAGTAAAATTTCCTGCTCTCAACTTTGTGCAGATAAAATTGCTAAATATAGTGAGCTAAATGATAACCTAGTTAGAGAAGTATTTGACCTGAAAAATGATGTTTTTAATGTTAAAAAGAATCTGAAACCTCTTCAAGAAAAATTAGAAGCTAAAACATCATATTTTAAGAACTTACATGAAGAATACAGTACCAAGTGTTGTCACCACATATTCGCTAAAGAGAAAATTGCCAGTTTAACTGCCGAACTTGATGCATTGAAGGCCAAATATAACAATGTTGATTTTAATATTAAAAAATTCGATGCATCAAGTATGGTTGTTGAATCTATGATTGAGCATTAGTTAAAATGGCAAAACAAACATGGAGAGGGTTTTGGGTACAAAAATGTTCCACCACCCTTTAATGATAACTACACCCCCTCCATCGAAAACCAAGAGACAGAGCAACCCACTGTATCCAGTTCTATTCAGAATGATCAATCTGGCACCGCTGAGAGTACTAAAATGAACTCTACTGATGCTTCTACCTCATGTACAGATACAATGAATGAGAAGGATGAAATCAAGGAGGACAAAGTTGATTCTAATGTTAATGTAATTTGTTCAAAGACTAATATTTCTGTTTTGTTTGTTTTTAATGATTGTGTGAAACAAAATGTTAAACCTTTTAAAACTCGTGGTGATGTTATTTTTCAAAAATATAGGCCAAAAAATTCTGTTAAAAATTATGTTGCATGCGTGTCTGCTTGTGTAAATACTGTAAATGCTCATTTGAAAAGACAAACAAATATTCAATTGTGGAATTGCTGGTCATATTGCTAGAAATTGTCCACAATTTTTATACGTCCCCCACCATGCGCATAATTGGCAGAACGTGCCAAGAGGGAGATCTTATAAAAGAAAACCCTCGAGGTCACGTTCATGAAATGGAAATTGGAATGTTTTAAGAACCGACACTCAAACTGCCAAGGACAAAGGGACTAATTCAAATAGTAGTCCTGATTCAAAATCCAATGTTAATGTTCCTATCTGGTCAAAAGACAAAAGATTTAAATCTAATTACAGATGGGTTCCTAAACGTAGTATTCCAAAAACTTCTGAAATTTCATCATTATTTGACAAGCGAGACATGAGCTTAGAATTTGTTTCCTGTATTGATAGTAAGGGTTAACCCAGTTTTCGAATGGACTGGGTTCCCAAATCTAATTAATCCTGCATCTTGTGGAGGAGCAGCTATGGAGGAATATCATCAGACCTTGGTATGTTGATAGTGGCTGTTCTAGGCACATGACAGGAGAAATATCCCAGTTGCACGACATTCAAAACATTAACGGGGGGGGGGGGGGGGGGGGTATGTGCCTTTGTAGGAGGTAAAAGAGGGAAGATTACTCAGATAGGGACAGTGACCAACGGTGTATTGAAATTCAAGAATATTAACTTTGTTCCAGAACTAAAGCATAGTCTCCTGAGCGTCTCACATATTCACGACGAAGGTTTTTCAACCCATTTCATGAAGAAAGAATGTCTAATTCTGAAACCTGGTGTTGTCATTCCAGAGGAGTGGATTCTTGTTAGATCTGAACGCAAAAGCAACATATACATCATTGACATGAATCACAACACTCCTGAGGATGTCACTTGCTTGTTCTCTAAAGGCTCTAAACAGAATGCTATGTTATGGCATCGTCGTCTTGGTCACGCCAATGTAAAGAACCTAAACCGTCTCGCCAAAAACGATTTTTTCCAGGGGCTACCTATTAAATACTTCATCACGTTTTAGAAGTGTGTTGCCTATGCTTAAGGCAAACATCATATGAAGCCACATAACCCCAAATTGGTCAACACCATCGACTCGCTCCTTCAGCTGCTTCATATGGATCTATTTGGCCTCGTCAACGTTCTGAGTATTAACAAAAGCTCTTATTGTTTGGTTATTATTGATGATTACTCATGTTCTACTTGGGTTTTCTTTTTGAAAAATAAGAGTGAGACTGCATAACTGGTTAAGAGATTCATCATCCTCATTGAGAATCAAATGAATCAGAAGGTGAAGGGAATTCGATTTGACAATGGGACCGAGTTCAAGAACGCCTTGTTGGATCAATTCTGCATAAAAAGGGAGTGCAACGTCAGTATAGTGCTGCTCGTACACCTCAATAGAATGGTGTTGCTGAGCATCGAAACCTAACGTTGATTGTTGTTGCGCGTACCATGCTTTGTGATTCCAAGCTGCCAGTGTTCTTTTGGGTCGAAGCAATTAATACAGCCTGTTACGTTCAGAATTCGGTCATAATCAACAAGCATTAAATGAAGACTCAGTATGAAGTCCTCTACGGCCACAAACCAACTGTTGCACATTTCCGCTCCTTTGGATGTCCATGCACCCTCCTTCATCTTGAAGCTACTCCAAAGTTCAATTCTAAAGCTGATGATTGTTACTTTGTTGGGTATGCTGGTAAAACTGCTTATCGGGTGTATAACAAGGTCACCATGCAGATAGTAGAATCTTTCGATGTGCGGTGGCTAGAGGAGAATGAAATGGATGCTAGAGTTGGACCCCACTGGCTGTTTAATTATGCTGATTTATTTAAGCCTTTTAATGTGTTTTTTAATGATGTCTCAAGAATACAGCCAGGACTGAGTGGAATCAACAACGATGAAGATGTGGAAATCATTGCTAATCCCATCAAACCGTCTGTGATTTCTGATGATCCTATTTTGAATGATTGTGCATCTCCTGACTCCACTTCAGTAACTGATGACGCTCTTACTGATTTCTCAAGGATTGTTGACGAAACACCAGATGTTGAAGAGTCTGCCACTCAAGAAGGAGCCATTAACTCTAAGTCTGCCGATATATTCAATTCTACTCTCATAGATTCTCTCTTCCCAGAAATAATTCCTGATGAATATGTGGCGAGCACTTCACACGAGTTCAGAAATTTCGAAGGAGGTGTTTCGGCCGCAGGCAGAGTTGAAAACATAACGAATCTTCCAGTTTCTTCTGCAATGCTCGAGCATGTTATTCCTTTAAGGATACAACGCGATCACCCTATTATCAATGTTATTGGCTCTCTGGATGATGGGGTTCAAACCAGAAGCCAGAGCGGTCATGTCAACGAGTGCCTCTACTCATGCTTGATTTCTCAAATTGAGTCGAAGAATGTGGAGATGGCAGTGAATGAACCAAGCTGGGTGGACGCTATGTATTAAGAGCTGAATAAATTTGACAAACTGAATGTTTGGCAGCTGGTGGAAATACCCGAAGGTAAGAAATCTCTGGATATGAGATGGGTATTTTGCCACAAACAAGACGATTTTGTAGTGATAGTACGTAATAAGGCACGCTTGGTTGTCTATAGATTTAGAAAGATTGAAGGTCTTGACTACACTGAAGTGTATGCTCCTGTGGCGAGATTGGAGGCAATTCGGATTTTCTTAGCATATGCCTCGTATATGGGATTTACAATGTATCAGATGGACGTCAAGACAACATTCCTGTACGGCGAAGTCAAGGAGGAAATTTATGTTGATCAACCACCGGGTTTTGTCAACTCCAAGTTTCCGAACCATGTCTACAAGCTGGATAAAGCTCATTACGGTCTTCACCAGGCTCCGAGAGCTTGGTACCCTACTCTGACCAAACATATTTTATAGAACGACTATACGAGACGGACGATCGATTAGACCCTGTTCATTAAACGTGAGAAGTCAGACCAAATTGTCATTCAAATCTATGTGGACGATATTATTTTTGGTTCTACGAGTGAAGCATTGTGCAAAGACTTCGAGCAAGTGATGAAAAAGAGATTTGAAATGAGCTCTCTGGGGAAGATGACGATGTTCTTAGGGTTGCAGGTACGACAAAGTTCAACGGGTATTCTGCTATATCAAGGGAAGTATGTGGATGACATTATTGAGAAGTTCGGATTCAAAGATGCTAAGGATGCTAACACTCCAATGGCTGAGCAACCTCTACTGACGTCGGATCCTAATGGAGAATCTGTTGATCAAACTTATTATTGATCAATGATTGGCTCTTTGATGTATCTGACCGCCAGCAGACCAGATATCATTTTCGCAGTCTGCCAATATGCTCGATATCAGGCTAATCCTAAGCTTTCTCATTTGATTGCTATTAGACGGATCTTTCGATACCTTAAAGAGAGACCGAAATTGGGTCTATGGTATCCTAAGAACCGGGAATTTGATTTGTATGCATTTTCTGACAGTAATTATGGAGGATACGATATTGACAGGAAATCCACAAGCGTTGGATGTCAATTTTTAGGAGACAGGCTGATTTCATGGCAGTGCAAGAAACAGCAAACCATGTCAACCTCTATAGCAGAAGTTGAATATGTTGCTGCCTCGGCTTGCTGTTCTCAAGTCATCTGGATGCAGCACCAACTGCTCGATTATGGTATGAACTTTCTCGACACTCCCATATTTTGCGATAATGATGCAGCTATCGAAATTGTTAAAAACCCTGTCCAACCTTCAAAAACCAAGCACATTGACATCCAAATTCATTTTATACAAGATTGCTACGAGCTTAAACTAATTCATTTGGAACCAATCCACACAGATAACAATGTGGCATATTTTTTTACAAAACCTTTTGCAAAAGCTCGGTTCGATGTGCTTGTTGAACTTTTGAAAATGATTCGCTTCGATGTTCATGTAAATTTTTGTACAATTTTTTTTCTAGTTATATTTGTTCATGTTTAATTTTCGAAAATTCTCTTCCATGCACAAATTTAGGGTGAGAATTAAAAACAACAAAAAATTATAAAATTATAAAATACAAAAATATTTTTTTACGTGTTTCTTTTATAAAATTAAAAAATTAAAAATCCAAAAATATGTCTTTTAATTACAAGTGGTATTTGCACGATCGTCAATGTTTCTGATCTATACCAATCAGGAATACAGATCCATGTTCTCATGTCAAAGATGTGTCTCACTATTACCATGATTCACTAAGACATTATTTACCTGTCGACGGCGCACTGAGTTATACCACTCACTGAATTATACCACTCACTGCTGAGACAAATATCTTGTGCTGATGATTCTCATTGGTACACCATAATGACTTTGAAGCACTAACAACTTTTATCTAAAACCAACCTCAAAACATTCTGAAATTCAAACTTCTAGACATTCTGAGTTAAGCCACTCAGTGTCGAGAGTTAAAAACTCTGTGCCGATGGTTAGATTGCATACCGTAATCTATCACACGCACCAATCCATTCTCAACCTCTCGATCTTTCTGTTACAAGAAATAGATGATTCACCATTTAAACAAAATGTTGATGATATTTCAAAACTCTATGCCATTGATCTTTGATACAACACCAGTAGTAAATGTGAGGCATCAACAACCATTCTTACCTACAAGTCTTCTAATTCAAGAGTTGGATGATTCAGTGTAATAAACCATACACCGATGACAATTTGAAAGTCTAGTCGATGGGTATATCTAGTAACCATGATATATTACATGCTCATACCACTCTTGACCCATTTTACTTCTAATAAAGATCTTCGTGATTCAATGTGGTTTTATCTCGCATTGATAAAACATCGAAACTATGGGTCAGTGATCGATGTTGACTACCACAATAACTGTGAGACTCCACACTTCACCGGAACCAATATTGGCACCAGGATGGTACACTCCGCAGAGTTTGGATACCATTGAATGTCTCGCCAAGAGCCAAGTCAACTTGTTGACTTGATAACTGCATTGAGATCTTTGATCAAGGATATGGGGCCAAAATCAAAACGGCCATGAGTAGTTCTCCGATACTCAAACAATCGCAGTGCGTTCCTTCGGATTCACATAGATACTGCGAGAAGTCTCCTCCTGAGCCAAGGCTGGGTCCTTGAACAACTATGGTGAGAATCTTCATGACTCTATGATCCACAATATTTTGGGTCATCGTTCGACTCATGAAGCGCCAGTGAAAGACAAATTTAAGAATTTCAAGTGATGGATCGTGCAGTGATGTCCAAGAGTTTCAACATAACATTTTTATCCCAGAAGAAAAGTGAAGTGTAATTTTATGTGATAGGCTGCGTTGAATTCCTCCTCAAACAGTTTGGTTACTACATTTGCACCTATGTGATTAAGGAAGTTAAGAAGAAGATTCAAACTCCATGTACCAGTCAAAGTCAAATCAAAGTTGGATGTGCTAATTCAAGACCTATGCTAAAATCTTATACCAAATGAGCATTTAAAGTCAAATCTAAAGATAATCTAATCCTGAAGATGAAGTTCTCTCTACAACGAACTGAAAGCCTTTAACATATACATCTGATACTCGTGTAGGGGGAGATTGTTAGAATATTCCTGTAGTGTACAACCGAAGCCAAGATCAAGATAAAGCATGAAGGCAAATGAAAGCATTAAACCAAGGGGGAGATTGGTGGGTCATAAATTTGTGGTTTAATCTTTACATTTAATTGGGCTTAAAATGGAATTTATTGGACTACAAGGAGTTTTCGGCCTAGACCGAAAACCCATGCGTTTTCGGTGATCATGACCGAAATGTAGAGGATTTCGATGGGTTGGGCTCTAGGTTTTCCTTAGGCCTTGTAACATATGGGCTTAGGGTTTAGCTTAGGTCATGCGTAGGTATAAAAGGCTATTGTAGCCGTCATTGTCAATGTTGATTGCCTTGGGAATTTTGCTAAGCTAGAGAGAGAAATATTGTTCAAGCAATCAAGATCTTATGTACCAGACTTTGGATTAATCAAGGTGTGCATTGAAGATTTATTCTTTTGTTCTTGTGTGTTTCGATTCATACTCATTAGGTTTCCACACCAATTGAGTGTTTGTGTTTGAAACCAAATAGATCTAGTATAGTTTGCGACCAACCCTTTTGCTAAGAACCCGAATCCTGACTGCATACAGGAATCGTCTTTATTAGTTTGGAAGCTCGTATCAGTTTGCTTCTTTACATTGGGTTCTTCCATACTATAATGGATCAAGAATATCTTAAACGTTTAAGATATCTCTTGACTTCCATCAATTTGACTTTTTTCGGGATTAGCCTAATGTCAGTTCATCATGCTCAAGGCATATGATACACTAGATCACGTACATTATGATTGATTCCCCAGCCAATGCATATGAAACTCAATTCATCTTATCCAAAACCTTACTGGAATTAGGACCCTGAGTTTCACTCAGCCTAAACCCTGATACAAAAACTTTTGAGTCCCTTATAGGAGTCTTATATCTCTAGATCTTGACTATTTATGTACTCTAGCCTATCCCTATGAAGCACTCAAGTCTATCTCCATAGATCATAATGCTTCATATGCAATAAGTCACTTCCATGTCATTTGTAGCATATCAATTCCCATTTATTTCATATTTCTAGAGATAGGGACATTTAAATGAGAAATTTGCTATGTGTGTACAACATAGGGTAGACTTCAGTGCTCCCACTAGCTCTGACATGTATATGGTTCAGTTTTGTTTCTCAAACAACCAAACTCTTTTGACTCTCTCATCGAGACAAAATTCCATTTGCAAGAAGCTTGTTCAAGTCCATCAATACACTTTTTTAAGCTTACACACTCTTATTAGGATATTTGGACTGTACAAAACCCATAGGCTGTGTAATACACACTGTGACAATTGTAAATTTTGGTCAACAAAAGTCAACTATAGTCAAACGAAGCGTACGTTAATCTATGTATTGAAAAGTTATTTTCCATAACTTTTGCGATGAATTATCTAATATTATAATACTACGTATGCTAATTCAAAACAATTATCGAGTAAACGTCGAAAATACGGACAATAAATTACTGTAGCGTAAAAATTCGATAATCGTACAATTATTATTTTGAGAATAATAATATTCATAAGACGATCTACTCTTAAATACGAAACTGTCGATATATAGAACGTCGAAAACGGAGTTCGTATGTGAAAGTTATAACGATTAAACCGCTGTGAACGGATAAATGTACACAGGGTTTGGACTCAAATTTCAAAATGTGGTGCCTTAAACATCAAATATGAAATAACAATTCATATAATAAGTAACGTAATAATATCTAGTATTTAATTTCAAAACTAAAAGCAATTTCGGTAAAATGCCGAAAATAGCGTATTCGGAAGAATACTGCGCATAGACGCGTATTTCATCTTTTAACGAGCTACGACTCAATATAAATAAATGTTATACAATGTTTATATACATAATATTTATTTAGAACTTTGTTTCGTCAAAAACTCATAAAATTCGCTAAAACGTTATACGTATTTTATAAAAATACTCACTTTTATAAACTAATTTGACATTATTTATAAAAAGTAAAACCCTACCCGCCCCCCCCCCCCCCCCCCCCCTCCTAACCCATCGGCTGAAAATGGGTCTCCCCATACAAAGCTACAACTCTCAAGACCTTACACATGATTTGAAAGTCTAGAAATGAAAGTCAAAACCTATAATTAAATAACCTAATTCAAAACTAACTAAAATAATTTTAAACCCACATTACTCTCATTTAATCTAACACCAACACTCTTTCTCTCATCTCTTTTCTTTCTCTCGGCTCAAACATTCCACCACCACCCCCCCTTTCAAACCATCCTCACTTCAAACCACCACCTTCCACCACCACCATCTCTCATTTCCAAGTGTTTTTCAAATCTTTTTGGTAAGATATACTCATCTAGTGATTTTAAACATTATTACACAACTTTTATTCTATTTACACACACTAACATTTACGTAAAACTATTGGGTAATAGTTTTGTCTGAGGGTCTTCCGAGCTCCAAGGCTTGGATCTTCATTCCTACCACCGATCTTCCAAGGAATACCTAGTTTTTTAAACCGAGCACGCTACAAGGGTGAGTTCATACCCCTCATTTTCATCTTTTCAAACCTTGTTGGGGGAAAATACAAGTTCTTTTACTATAAATGTTGTTTTATTCAAGTTTATATGTGTTAAAATGTTATATATGATGATTTGCACAAGTTTATAAAGTTAATATTTGTGTAAAAATGTTTTTGACATGAAATATGGATAGCTCTATGTAAGATGTTCATAATGATATATATAATGTTAGTGTAAAAGTTACTAAACTATAAATAAAATGTGTAAAATGTTACATCTTGGACAAAATATTATAAAGATGGAAACTAGAAGATGTGTAAAGATGAACTTGACATAAAATATGAATAGATCCATGTATTATGAACACTTTGACATATTAAGTTGTGTAAAAATTTCAAAACCACAAATAAAGTATACAAAAATATTAGATCTTGGGTAAAAACGTTATAAAAATGAAAACTAGTAAAAACTATGTTTTTATAAACAAAAATACTATTTTCTAACAAAAATGGTTATAACCAAGTTATTACACCATTTTTGTGAGAAATATCTTAAAAGATGATATTTATAATCATTTGAATAAGTTACTTCGTTATTATTCGCAAAATATGATTATTACGACGAAATACTAAAAATAGACTATTATAGGAATAGTTTATGAACACAAGGTTATATTGACGCTTAAACATGACAAAAATAATTATATAAAATTATATAATTATTAAACAATACTATATTATCATGAGAAAAATGATAATGGATGATTACAAGAATTACTATATACAAATTTTACGAACACAAGTTGATTTGATATACATACATTTTGTGAGATGAATCTTCACAGTACTTTTATAAGTACCTACTATAAGTCCTGTACATTTATAACCAGAGTCTCGGTAAGAGAGCGCGATATTTGAGTATAGATCTATACGGGGCTTGACAACCGCGCACCTGAGCTGCTTGCTATAGCTAGACCGGCAGGTCTGAGGTGTCCAAATGTCTACCATTTCGATGCCTGAAGAACGTTGCAGCAGGCCAACTAGTCACAGTATGGTTATAGGGTATCTCACATGGAAAATAATCAACTTAATAATTTTTATAGATTATTTACGTGAAATTATACACTTCAAAGGAATTTACACTATTATTTTACATATTACATTTTAGTCTGGGATTTAAAGACTTGGTCATTTTTATAAGAAAATATTGGATTTTCTTGGTTCTCAATTACTACCATTTACAAACAAAGGGCTTTTCTTATACAAATCTTATGAACTCACCAAGTTAATTGTTGACACTTTTTCAACTACTTGTATTCTCAGGAAATTGTTAAGGTAAATTCAGGCGCTACAAGAAGGGACGTTACGAAGTCGTTTTTGTCTATTTTTGATATCATTTCAATTGTATTTGAAACATGAAACAATTAAACTTTGTAACATTTGCAATTGGTTAATGATGGTTGTGTGCTTGGTAATCACTATTATTCAACTTTGTTATGATATTGTTCATGAAGTCATCCACCCTTGAACTATTCCGCCAATACGGTTTGGGGGTGTGACACACACATCCTCGTAATGTTTTGCTTTAAGGAAAGCGGTTTTTACATCTATTTGTCGTATTTTGTAATCACCAACCGCTGTTTTGGCATACAATATCCAAATAGACTTTATTGTTGTCAATGATGATAAGATTTCCTCATAATCAAGCTTTAAATATGAGTGTATCTCTTCGTTACCACAATGGCTCTCATGTGTGTACCCTTTATCCATGTATGTCTTCTTCTTGAAGACCAAATTACACCCGATTGTTTAAGATCAGGAGTATGATCAACTAAGATTCAAACTTGGTTATCCTTCATGGATTTCATCTTGCTCTCGATAATCTCTTTCCTTAAGGAAACTTAAAGGGCCTGTCACGACATCCGATAGGTGGTGGGTCAGAATTATCCACCGTATATTCATCACCTTCGTCAACATGTAATCCATAAAACACATGTTCATGATCTACTTTATCAGCTTCTCGGACAGGAGATGGAGTTATGTAAGATTCCTAAAAAAACTCTTACTGAGTCTCAACATGTATGTCTACCTTTGGTTGAGTGCTAGTGCCAACATCAGGTTCTTTGATCCTTTGAGTGTCATCAAGATCAAAGTGGCTCCCACTGATTTCTTGAATACTAGCTTCTTATCATTGAAGACTGCCATTTAAACAACATAACGCTGTTGTCAGAATTCTTATTATATCCATATACTCCAATAGAATAACATTTCTTTTAATTGGCGTTCTTTGAGCTTCACGATAAACCGTAAGCCTCAAAACCCCAAATTAATATGTTTGTGAAGAAGGATCTACACTCCATATTCTTAGATAGTGTTTAAAGAACCTCTTGTGTTGGTGCAAGATTTAGGACTTTTCAGTTGTCTCTATATGTAACCTCAGACACTAATTGGAAGCATAATACAATCCATCATAAGTCGAACCATTATGTTCGATTACAACTTAGACACACCATACGATACTCATGGCGTTCTAAGTGGAGTTGAATATTGAAACAATTTTCACAGTCCATTAGATGATTGCAAGATTCTTGACTAAGAAAATCATTATCCACCCTTGGATTTAAGATTCTTATCATTTCTCCTTTAATTCTATACTCTATTCTTGAAGTACCAAACACCATACAGATTTCAAACTCAATAAAGTATTTTACACGATTTATTGGATAAACCGAACGGTCCAAATACATTAGATGTACAAGGTCCAACAGATTCTTAGCCTCTGCCCATAGTAACTTGTGGACAGTGCATAGTTATATCTTTATGTAACAAGAATAGCAGTTATCATAATATGTTCAGTCAAATGATTTCCAGAATCCTATCCACCTGGATTTCTGGTAGCTTCTTTGAATTTTATAAAAGCAGACGATTCCACTCATACCATTAATCCAAACATTTGGATTCTCTTGAATCAATCTTCTTTAAACTGTTGTTGTGAACCCGTCTCATAGATGTAATGACAATAACTTTTTTCCAAAATAACTTTTAAAATAATGTTTATTTAAAACAACTTTTATTTAAACTAATTCAAAACCATCTGATGAAATAATGTTCACATTAACAATCTTTAATTGAAAAACCAAAAACTAAAACACTAGAGACAAGTTGGTTCCTAATCCTCTGGTTGAAGCAAGCTTCTTGTACTCCATGATTCGATCCACCTCTCCATGGTTTGTGCTTTTTCTTTATTCTGGTTTCTGCCCATTAACAAATAGCAATACCTGGAGCACCATATTCTTTGGCTAGCAACTACTTCTGCTGCATCAAATATGTTGAGCATTTAGGCCTTCCATGTCCCATTTCCTTTCAGTGGAAACAAAATTCTTCCATAAGATTTCAATAGAGGTTTCTTTGAGAAAATCATTCCTTTGGTAGGGCCTGTCCTTTTCTTTCGGCACCTCCTTTAGGAACTATGGTGTTGGATTCTCTAGCCATGTCAAGTTCTACTTTCATCAACATGCTATGTAATCTCTCGAACGGTCCTTTTAAGTTCTAAATGAAGTCCGAAGTGAACTAATCATAAGAACTAGTCGGCGAGTTATGAACAATAAACATGACTAACTCCTGACTTATTAGAAATCCCAACCTCCACATTTATCAGAGTACCCTCTTATGTTAAACATATGGGTATTGACACTATGTCCTACTAACAACCTACATCCCAATAATGCTTTCATGACTTTGAATCGTTCTCGTTTAACCTGCTCTCGGAACATGTCCTTAAGCTGGTTAATTATGTCAAAAGCACCAAGACCCCATAATCATCTTTGATGCTCTGGAATCATAGTGTCTAACATAAGACTGGCAACCTTATTCGAATCATTTAGTAGTCTGAGATAACCGTCTATTTCAGCACTAGTGTGTCTTGCTGGATGATCCTTAGGAATTTATTCCTCAATCATATAAAGTTTTCCCTCGAAATTGAGTACACTTCTCAAGTTCTGGAACCAAGAAGCATAATCTATGTCGTTGAACTACTTTGGTTGGGGAAACCACACAGTAAAAATAACTTATAACATTCAAACTTTATTCAGTTGACATCTAAGATAGAGCTTTAGTTTGATTAACCTTAAAAATTAATTACCCATAAAATTATTTTATTAAGGCTAGAATCCATATTTCTCTTCTGGTGGTGAAGAGGTATGCCGTATTCACCGCTAAAACTTATTTAGATAGACAATATTCTTTTCCAATTTCGATTTGTATGAAACTTCTAGATATTTCTGGATTCATTGATTCTAATAAATAGCACGTTTAATCTTATCATGCTCGTCCTCTCTCCCGTGACGGGTATGCCTGATCACGAGTTTGGATGGTATCACATCATTTTGGTCGAGTCCAATCTAACGCGTTGGCTATAGCATTTCCCACACCGGAAGGGCCCGGTTAAATGTGTGGTTCTTCGTGGGTAGCATGTGATTTACATTTTCATAAAATGGGATTTCGTTTCATTAAGTTAAAACATTTTAACTTTCTTTTGAGAAAATGATATTTTAAACTTTTAAAATCCATCTTACAATTGCCAATTTTTACTTTTGAAAAGTTCTATTAACTTTTAACAATTTCTACTTCTTTATTTTGTATTCTCAAATTTATTTAAACAACAATTGTATTTAATAAATAATACTTTTAACTTGAAACATTGCCCCATCAAACCATTTCGGTAACTCCACTCATGAAAATGCGGCAGCGGTGAGTGTGGTAAGCAATGAATGCTATTTAAAAACCAACCTCATTAGGAATCACAGATACCTCCTTGAACGTTCTAAACACATTTAACGTGGTGAGCCCAGTTATGGTCTGACCATTGTTTTTGTTTTAATTTAATTCATGCATATACATAAAATTCTAATATATCTCATTTAAAATTTTAAGCATTTTAAAATTTCTATTTAACTATTAATTTTATTAAACACACAAGGCTGCAGTGTTAATAATTAATTTAAACAATTATCCATTAAAATTTGAAGCATTTTAAACTTTATGTTTAGCTATTAATCATTTTGAACATGCAATGATGCAATATTAATAATTAATCTTAACAATTATCTAATACTAAAATTCACCATTTTGCATATCAAGATTCAAGATTTCAGAAAGACGTTACTACCATCGCGACGCGGTAAGCGAACGACAGAGTCACGAAGCAACCAACAGAACACGATCATGATGGGCACAACGGCGAGTGGAACACTAGGAATAGCGACGCGGCAAAACCCTAATGTTCGTAACTTTTAAGAAGATCGCGGCGCGACCATTCAAAGACCGCGGACGTCGAACAAATTCGACAATTCAAAGAAAAAAATGATTTTTAACTGCAAACAGTTAATCTAATCGAATATAAACACTACAAAATCATGATAAAGTGGCTCTGATACCACTGTTGGAATACCATAGCATAAAACCAACCGCAGCGGAAACATAAATCAAAATTGTATTCAACCAGGATCACAGAATCATCCACACTTTTGTAACTGTAATTCAAGAGGTTTCAAGAAATACCTTTTAAGACTCAGATCTGATCTTGTTAGGATGATGAGAGCCCAAAGTAGAAAGCCTCTAATGTAATCACACCCAAGACAACGGTCTAGCACCCGTTGATGAAGTATATACCTTTGCTTGAAGTTTTAGCACGTAATACTCAGGGTTTATGAAGAAATCGGCTGTATACCGAGGGTAAGAGGAAGAGTGTCGAATTTTAGGTTTTCTCTATTAATTACAACTTAGAATCTAGGGTTGTATTTGTAGTGCATGTTATCTATATCTTTTCCCTTATAGATAATGACTATTTGAAATTCAAATTGTTGATACTTTCACTTTAGTCCTTTATCCTTTTTAGTTTCTAATTAATATACATATATTAATAAACTTAACCCCGCATGTTTATTTTTCGGTCACCTTTGGCTAAACAGTCTCTTGCATGTAACCTAAAAGGACCCTACTATTTATAGTAATATTACCAACTTGGTATAACCATGAGCATATAACCAACAATTTTATCATGAAATAACACTTGTGGTTGGGTTTTATGTCGATAATTTCCTGTTTTGAGGTGGAAGTTTGTTAATTAGTTAGATGCATCAAAATTTTGGAATGTAATTGTCATATGATGAACTTTTAAATATCAAAAGTGTGTGAAGAACACGTTATGTCCAAAGCTGAAAATTTAGTGCATATATATATATATATATATATATATATATATATATATATATATATATATATATATATATATATATATATATATATATATATATATATATATAGCGGATAAGAATGCTATAAATAAGAAAAAGAAGAAACGCGTTGACGTTGATTCGGGAAATTATCTTCAAATGTTAACAAGAAGTCAATCGAGGCGGAAGAATGAGTATAATAAGGGTGTTGTTGGGAATAACGAAGTGGCGTCGTCATCGGAAGTTTCAGAAAATTCTTTTATTACTCTTGGGATTTTGCAACAAATGGAGGAAATGGGAGATTTTTGTGGTTTCTCGAGGAAAAGCGGAAAATGCAAGGGTTAATTTCAGTGGTTTTTTAAGGAGTCATTACTGGGATTCATTTCTTTTATGGTATATTTTTTGGAGCCGGTTACGCTTTGGCTTGGAGTTTAGGCTTACGTTTTAGCTTATAGTTTAGGCGTTTTGTTCTTAGGTGAGGTCGGTGTGTAGGCGTTTGTGTGTGGAGTCTTTGTGATTGGTGTTTTTGGTCGTTGTTTAGGGCGTCCTAGCTTCTTGCTGGGTTTTGCTCTTTATTTTATTTTTAAAAGTTGCCTTTCAATATATATATATATATATATATATATATATATATATATATATATATATATATATATATATATATATATATATATATATATATATATATATATATATATATATATATATATATACTAGGTGCGTACCCGCGCAATGCAGCGGACGGCGATTAACTTTATTTACGGAAATTGTTTCTTGACCGCTGATTTCCTGCCTATGTATAGTTTCGTTTCAGGTATTGATCTCATTTTCTAAATATATTATATTGAATGTACAGTCGGCATATAGTTTTGTTTCAGCAGTTAAATGGCAATTGGGATACCCACGCAATGCGAAAAGAGTTAATTAGTTTTTTTTTTATTTATTCCTTTCGGTGGGAAGCGAAAGGAATGTTTCTAAAAAATAAATACTTTATTCCTTTAGTTTTTTTTACTATTTATTCCTTTCGTTGGGCGAAAACTATCATTCGGTAAACATGTCATGTTCTAAAAAAAATATATTCGAATTTAAAGTGAGTTGTCATTATTTAGTTGACTTGGTTTGCAGGTTTTTACTTTTTTGGTTTGCACTATTTTTATTCGGTTTGCAGATTTTTATTTTTTTTTAGGTTCCAAAAATAGTCAATGATTAAAAAGAATGCCATGGTTTGTTCATTATTTGTATACATGTGGCGATGTGGGATTAAAAATCATTTCTTGAGACCACGACTAATAGACTATTGATCTTTAGCAAAGGACCAAAAGTCCACACAAGTCCATCACTGAAGCCCTTTTCCAAAGTAATTAGACACACACAAATAAGTAATACAAAATAAAAAGAAGCCTAAAGATAAATCGAGTGCATTTCATTAAGCAAACGCAAATATAAATCCATCAGACTCGTTTTCAAGACCACGTATCTCCTTGCTATTTCCATCAGGCTCGCTTTCAAAAAAATGTAAATGTCACTATAATTTATTGAAGGGCTAAATTCCAGAAATCACAATCACAAAAATTTTAATTATAGGTTTGTAAGTCTATTATTTCTTATTACAATTGTACTTCCAAATTATTTCTTATTTGGACAACATTCTCCAAAACTGTGAAATATTCCACCAAATAAACCAAAGTGCAACGTTCAACACTATGTCGCGCTGTTAAGCCAAAAATACAGTTTACATATATAAAAAAGAAACAGAATTAGGGGTCTTTATTCTTTATGTCATTGAAAACCATAACCTTAGGTTTTATAGATGATTGTACATTATTAACAAAATCTTGGCTTCAACGTTTAGATTTTCTTTTCAAAACCGAGAGCCAAAAACTAATGAGAATAACATAAGCATCACACACACACCACATAAACAACATACAGATACAACATTTTTCTAAACTTCACACATCATAAAAACAAAGCATAAACAACACATACATCATTTACCAGCGTAGCCATTTTTCTAAAATCCATAATCATCAAGTAACCTCTCATAAACGTAGTCAATTTAAAACGAAGTAAAAACCTGAATAGAGGGGTTGTGCAACAAATCGATTAAACGTAGTCCTAGCTGCAAAACAAAATTTCAACCATACCTAAATAAAGACATAAAGTCAGTCCTTAATAATGAGTAATGGAAAGAGAATCTTTTTTTTATTTATAACATCTTAAATTTATTTTCTTCTCAACACATGTGCTTTACAAAACGTTAAAGTCAGTCCTTAATAATGAGTAATGGATTTGAAAATTTACCAAAGAGTAATTTATCTTATAAAAGCATCAAATAAATCGAATTATATAGGACATCAATACAATTATAGAAACATATCACTTGTTGGACCATGCAAAACTGTATTGCCACACACAACTCACAAAAATGCCTAATTAAAACAACAATAACTTTCTAACTCCAGGGGCTCTCTTATAAAATATGAAAATAAAAACAAAGATATGAATTAGAAAATCGTAAAACAATCAGATTAATAGAACTAAGGCAAGATTAAAAAATCAACCTGTAATTACTTAAGAAAATCAACCCCTATACTGCCCCATGTCACTGAAAGTTGTGTGTGTGTGCTTTTCATCTTCTGCTTTGGATGAAACCCACTTGAAAATATGAGATAACTCTCGAGAACACAGTAGGATATATTATATAATTTTTATACTTTCCTATTGTTTTAATTGAAAATGTATAGCTAGAAAAGCAGCAGGTCTTTCTTCTCTACATTGTCTTTTTCTTAATTTTGAAGAAACTATCTTACATTGAAGCCGTAGGCCATTGCCTAGTGCTTGGTCACATGCAGTCATCAAGAGTTTGGAGTGAAACTCAAGCGATAAATCAATGCATCCCCTGTAAGTAATGAAATTGGAGTAAACCTTCACAATCTGAAACAAATACAGAATTCATGTCATATTTGATGCATTGAGCATTAGAAAACAAATTCCCAACTCAAGTCATTTGGTAAATTGAACATTAAAAACAGATTTAAAAAAGCACAATGGAAATCAAACATCATGTCATTTGGTACAGAATCCGTGTTGTCTTTGAAGTTTGATCCTCTGCTTTTGTTACCTGGAAATAGATGGGGCATTTTTATCTTTTCAAAATATCAATGGAAAAGTTTTATGTATAGATCAAACTACCTTAACAAATCTGAATTTATGAATATAGCGTCAGAAGTGAAAAGATATGAAATATGCCTAGTGGTACGTCGAAACCCTGTAAAGCTCGACCTAAAAATCCAAACAACAAAAACTCAATAAAAAATCGTCAAAACATTTCACACCTACCTGCGATGCAAAAACCAAACAACAAAATAGTTAAAATGGAAAAATCAGTGAATGTTTACACCTACCTGCGATGCATTTCGCACCTACCTGCGATGCAAAAAAGCAAACAACAAAATCGTTAAAATGGAAAAATCAGTGAAAGTTTATATTGAGATATAGATAGAGTTTACGGAGAGAGGGTACCAGATCCGTGGTCGAGGTTGTGAGTGGCGGAGAATACAACACGGGTAAGGGTACCATATACGTTTAAAAAAAAACCCTAAATTACATTTGAGCAGTAGAACATGAAATTGGGCTTCATATACGTCACCTCCTAAGACTGCGATACCTCAAGAGTAAAAAGTTAGAAGGTGCTGAAGAATGTACATTCATACGCATTTGCAATTAGAGAGGGATAAAAAGTGTCGGAGCCTCTTTCGATTTCAAAATTTGCTGGTTCCTTCATTTGATTGTGTAATACGATGATGGTCCATTTCTAGCTAGATTTGGGGTGGTGGTAGCATGGGTGAACGGAGAAGGCCGTGATTAGGGTTCTTAGGGAGATGTAAGAAAGAGAGAGAGGGGGGAGGTTTCAAATTTTGAAAATGAGATTTCAAATTTTGAAATGAGATTTCAAAGAGAGAGAGAGGTGGTAGCATGGGTGAACGGAGAAGCCCGCCTATTGTTTTGTCTGACCCTCCGTGTTTTTCTTTTGTGTGTGGGGACAGACGAAAGCATCGAGACTTGTACACAATTAGATCAAATTTTGACAAAAATTAAAGGTCAAGATTGTTTTAAGACATAGTATTAAAATTTCCAATGCATTAAATGATTGTAATTTATACATGCATTATAGTATGTAATATATATATATATATATATATATATATATATATATATATATATATATATATATATATATATATATTGGTTGCTGATTAGAAAGTTGGAATAAATGGTACACAAATTCATGTTATGTGGACTAATAACACAAGTTATGCTAGAAATATAAAATATTTAATAAAAATTAGTTGTTTGACGTTGGAATTGCATGTTTTCCATGTGTGTAATGTAAACACCACAAGTGTAATTTTTGAATTTAAGGTTTTTGAAATAATGAAGAATGGTGTTGTTGACTTGTGGAAATTGGTCAATTTGACTATAGAAAAAGGGCTTTTCTCTAAAGTATTTAAATTGGAAATGTTGGATTAATATATAGAAAAAATGCTTAAATTTGTTGGAAAACTAATATAAAACGTCTTTTTTACAGTAACGCTAGTTTGAAGCTTTTAAGATAAGGTTATAACAATAAGATATAGTTATCATGTGTAGTATGTTAGTTCGAAAATGTATTTCTAACCTTCTATATTATCGATATAGAGATTACAGAGTACATGTGGCATTTTCCCACTATAGGGTACATGTCAAAGTAATTATAAATCTTTATGTGACTTTCAAACATGAAATGAAATGAAAGGCTTTTTACTTATGTCATGGTTATGAAATTTTATAACATATCTATGAATGAATGTTTTATGAAAGAATGTTTTGGCATCAAGTCACAATGTTACGAAAGTATGTTTTGGCATCAACCAACAATGTTACGAAAGTATGTTTTGGCATCAAGCCGCAATAGTTATGAAAGTATGTTTTTGTTGGATTAGGTGTCTAAGCCATGACTAATAATTTGTATTTACCTAATTGATAGTAGCAAAGTCCATTTGGGTTGCCCTCATAGTTAGAGGTTGAACAGAAAAACCGGGAGAGAGAAAGGTTGATTTATTATGTGATTAATAAATTAATAGAAATAAAAATAAATAGTGTATTAATATATTATGGTGATAATATATTAATTAGAAACTATATTAATTAATTAGAAATTAATATGGAATTAATTGGAATTAATTTGGTGATTAATTGAATTAATTAAAGGTGCAGGGGCTGATTTGTAATTGTTCAATAGTTGAGCAATAGATAATTATATTATATATATGGAGAACAAAAATTAGGATATTTATATCCATAATTTTCGAATTATATATATATTGATAAATAAGGGTTTGAATTTAAAGATAAAAGGTTTATCCGGTTTGAATTCGAATAAGGCTTATCTGTAAGGCTTATCTGTTAAACCCTTGAGGTTATAAATAGGGAGCCCCATTACCCCCATAAGGACCACGAAATTTTAAAGGTTTTTCTCCCTCTCTCTGGTTTTTCGAGTTCCCCAGCTTCTGGGTGTGACTCCATTTGAGGCAAGGCATTTGCGTTGCTTAGCTTGCAAGAAACAACTAAAAGGTTAGTTTTTCTTTATTATTTCTTTTAGTAATTTTTGTTTGTCCTTTAGGAATTATTATATGTTTAAAGTTAGAAAACATAGATCCAATCTAGGTTGCATGTGAACTTAGGGTTTTAGTTCATATATTTGCAGAAAACCTTTCAGTTGTTTTTCTATTTGAATAACTGTAATTGTTTTCCTATATTTTAGGGTTTATTCGATCTAAACCCTAATTTAAGACCAATCCACTTTTGGGTTAGGGTTTTCGAAACCCCAGCCTCTCCCCTCTTCATTTGGCGATTTTGTGATATAGGGTTTTAGAAGGTTTTCTATTTTTGGTAACTGTGATTATTTAATAAATGGACAACCTTAAACCCCTTATCTGCTAATTTCGAAATCTAGAGTGTTTAAGATAGGATTAAATTAATTTGATTAATTTGTGATGCCTTCTGGATTTAATTAATTTAATTAATTGTTTAATTAAAGGATAAATTAAATCATTTAAAGGTTTAAATTTAATTTTAAAATTAATAGTTAATTTCAAAAAAAATTAAATAGATAAACCGAAAATATTTTAAAAGTTTAAAATACATCTTATATATATTATAATTAAAAGTTAATATTATATGTATAAGATAATTGGTCAGTCGAATTAATAGTAGCCTCATTCACGAAGCTGGTCTATAAGGAGAGTATAAGAAAACTGCCTATAAAATGGCGGCTAAATGGGTGTCCACTCTCACCCACCGCTCTCTTGATCATGGAGGGTCGTTAGCTGAACGGGTTTGATAGGACAGCTTAATCTCATTAAAAGTATAATGTTATTAATTAAAGTACTAGAACAGCTTTATAAAATCCTAATCTAGTTACTTTAGGAAAAATGTGAAAGAGATGCTAACCCATGAAATTATACGTTACACTTTATGAGACATTAGTGGAGCGTGTGTGGTTTACCGGCACACTAATAAGGGCTCATAAAGAGTGGTAATAGGTTTCTCATGATTTATCATTGTTGATGGAGCGCGTGTGGTTAACCGGCACATCAATTAGAGATGATAAATGACATTGAGGTTACCAAGCATATTTGCATGGTTATTCACATGTTGTTTGTGATCCTCGGCATCCCAGTCACAAATAGAAGAGAATATCCGAGATTAAACATGCCATTGAACAGTTCAATGAATCTCACAGATCTAGGAATTTCATAAGACTGAAATTGATAAATGTATATCTACCTTAATGACCACTATGTTGTGATTACGGCATCCCTCTTCACACCATAGCTGGGGTTTTGGATCCTAGCCTTGTTAAATAATATATTGGGTAATTATTTAAAATGATTAATTAAACTAATAGATTCAACGTTTATAGATGTCTTAAGATAGTGTCAATTCTCCTCCTTCACCCGTTTCTGAGAGCTTCAGAAAGCACCTGTTAAAATGGAAAGGCTGACTGGCCTAGACTATGGCTTCACAAATAGAGAATGATTCTTAGTTTTGCTGGCGAGCCATATCTGATTGAGTGTTCGCTCCCCAAAGCATGGCATCACACAGCAGCTTGTGATGAGCATGACTCCTTGAATATTGAGTCCAAGGAAGTTCGTTGCCTTATGCTACTGATCATTGACCCCGAGTTCCGCAGGGATTTAGAATTCCTGGGGTCAGATAAGTTAGCACAATTGGTCGAGGAAAGGTTCCGAGAACAGGTTGACAAAGAATGAACTAGAATCTTCATAGATGTTGAAGTGTGCAAGCTAGAAGGAAGTAGTGCCCGTTTGCATGTTCTCTAGATTGAGGGATACATAGGCAAACTGTATAAGATTGGTTTCTCCTTTTGATCGGGAGTTAAGCATTAGCTCAACTCTCTGTTCTATTCATCCAGATGTACAGGAAGGATAACCAGATAAGACAATCATGGAAATGCATTCAATGTTGTCTCTACTTGAGTCGTTCATGGAGAAGCATAGTTCCATTGATTCAGCTGCTTCGGGATTGAGTCCAGTATTAAGGAGCATCAAGAAATGATCTAGATCGTCTGGACCGATTGTTCGATGTCTCAAACTGGGAATCCATAGGGTGGGACACAGTCACAGAAATATTGGAAAAATGCTCCAAAGCCGAACAGTTTGGCAACTCAGTAATATCTTAAAAACTCAGAACTCCTGATCCTCATTTCCTTGATACAGGATGTGTTCCTCACATTTGTTTTATATGCGTGGAATCTGTAGGATACAGGATGTTGAAGCATAGGAGCACATATGGATTGGATCTCTAGATCATGCAAATTTCGAGTTTAGTTAGATATTATAATCATGTTATTAGCTTATTAGATATAAGCAACATTGTCTGTTATATAGTACATTGTTCAAGGATATTTTGTTTTAATAAAATGTTGATTTTCTTTTAATACATGTTTGTTTAAATTATCCTTGAAATGTTGTATGAGTGTGTTAATTGCATGAATGGTAATAACTTGAATGTTGATGCATCCAAAGTGTTTGGATTCATGAGTTGTGTTCTCTATGATTGTTTTAGTAAAATTTTATAAGGATCAATTCAACTAAAGGTCCAGTTGGACTGGACTTTGGAATCATTTGACTTAGAGTCGCATGATGAATTGAGTGCTTAATTAAATTATTTGTGGCAAGAAATGAATCACCCAAAGATCCAATGGATAAGATTTTGGAATCAGTTGACTCGGAGTCAGGTGATGATTGCATACCTTGAACAAAATTAACAAAGTCATAAATTTTCATAGAGATGTAAAAGGCCTTAAGATTTTGAGCAACAGACACATAAGTTACTGTGTATTGCTTGAATCTTCGAACAAAACACAATTAGTTATACTTCATGATATTTGCCAATTAGTTTGACAAATATGGCTTCGCTTATCAGAATAAGTGGATTGATTGAAACCTTTAACTGTTTAAGTACTTCAAAAGAAGTATAAGATCAACAGAACTTGAGTGACAACATAAACTGGGAAAAGAGTTTCACAGTTTATCCTCTTCCAAGAACATTAATGGTTATAATGTGTCTTAGGGAAGATGATGGAGCATTGGTCGAAATAGTTCGATCCTCGATGTATAAGATACACTTCCAATTAGTTTTTCGATGAATTGAATATTCAACCAGTCAGACTATAGAAACCATATTCCGACCACATCTTAGACTAAGTAGGTTATGCAGACACTGTATGAAGTGTAAAGCTGGGACCGTCCCACTTGTACATAGAAAGTCCAGGGTCATGTAGCGTTCGTCCGAACCTCATGACTAGCCTGAACCTTATCAGCAATGTCGTTTCATTGGCTATCCCGGCTGTACCTGTGAAAGGAGAGTTCTTTTGGAAAGGACTCATATTCTAAGGAAACAGTGGGAGTAAGAATAATCCTAAATGAGTTCAGAGATTAGCCGAGTGAAAGAACCTCTAGTCATCACTGGGCCTTGACCAGGAATCAGATTCCTGTTGAACCTGACATACTCTTCTCTTAACCAGTAGTATTGGTCACCGTCATAAGGAGTTATGATATGGCTGACATACCGATTAGTGGTAAAACACTAAAGATGGTACGGATAAGTAATCCGACTACTTGGAAGCGTTGGTGAGCCTGGTTGCTACCAAATGAGAGAGCCTTAGGGCGAGACATAGTTTATGTGGCAATTTGATTGATGTTACACCTGGTCTAACAACCAGTGGGAGTAATTGAATCATCAAAAGAAAGCGGCATAGATAGAAATGTACTTACAGAACATCTGGTTGAGTGAGTCGATACTCAGAGTCAAGCAATTGATTCCGAGAGAAGCACTCTCAATAAAAGATGAAATCCGAGAGGATTTTGCGTGGCACAGTATGAGTAGTTAGTGGAGCGTGTGTTCTTTACCAGCACACTAATAGGGACTCACAAAGAGCATGCCAATACAAAAGGTACATGGTCTTGGGATTCATCCCACGGGCATCTCGTAAGATAGGATATTCGGATTCTCAAAATATGCCAAAAAGTTTGGTTTTTGTGAATAGCCTGAAAGATTCCCATAACTATGTCAGAAAGGTTTGGACTTCGGATTCTCAAAATGTGCCAAAAGGTTTGGATTTTGTGAATAGTCTGAAAGAGTCAAACAACCGTGTCAAAGCCAGTGGGAGTATCGTTGTTATCTGCCAATATGTTAGTTACATACTGTTTCTAGGAAACGTCTCTTATCATTACAAAGTGTAGTGACATGGATTTAAGATATGGTTCGCTATGAAAGACTTTAAGAAATACAACGTACTCAGGTGGTTGCGAACATCTATTAGATAGATCGAAATTCTGCCAATATGATCTTGATGAGATTCAAGATGCATAACCCCAGGAAAGGAGTTTCATATCATTGCAAAGTGTGATGACTTGGCATGAAAGAAATAAAGAAGGTGCAACATACTCACGTAGTTCACAGACATCTATCGAATAGATAAAACCGTTAGTATAGACCTACCATTGTAAGCATGACCTTGATAAGATTCAAGATGCATGAGAAAGAGTCTCCGAAAGGAAATGGTTTTCCAAAGTCATGACACAGGGATTATAAGTAATCTTTAGATTCTGAAAGGGTTTTGGAATAAGATTAGATCAGATTCCACGAGCTTGTTGGATCGATCAGAAGTGTCATGAACATGTCCTGATGACTTGATGCTTAGAGCATAGTAAGTTGAATTCAGGATATAACCTGGCTGAGAATACTGAATGGATTATTTGAACACACGTGAGAAATCATTGGAAAATGATTGGGGTGAATGTAGTAATTTGAAAGGGTTTTCAAATTCGTTAATTGTTAACATCAAGTAGGTGTGCTAAAGAACTTCATGGTTAAAGAGTTTTGTTGGTATTCTGATGGAGCGTGTGTGGTTCACCGGCACATCATAACACCTCGAAATAGTATTAGGGTGCAGTCATGTAGACTAAACACCCCGAGAACCATGGGAAGTCACAGTATGCATCACCAGAATGGAGCTGTAAGTGAGAATGACAGCATGACAAATTGAGATATTATCGAAAGAGTGTCTGATTGGATTATCTGTAATAAAGTGTATCAATGTAAGACATTTTTGATACATAGAAAGAGTGAAAGGTCATATAGATATAGATATAAAAGGCTTGAATTAAAAGTTTAAAATAAAACAAGAAACCGATAATAATATTATGACAAAATCCGACTTGGTGATTACCTCGTGGAGACTTGGTAATAAGCAGGAGTAGCTGCCAGTCAGATTTTATGTTTCGCTTTTGCATGTTTTACTTCCCGAATAATTTAATTATTCCGAAAAGGTCCACAGTCGCTCATACTTTGGGAAGTAAGTATTGAATCAAGACTGTCATGAATTGGTTTGTAGATTGTCTAAGGAGTTAAACATAGCAATAGGATTGCTACAACGTTCATGAGTACTTAGAAAATGGAGATTTGAGTATTGGATAAACCCACGCTCAATAGATTGCTTCATGGATTATATCACGAGCAATGTTGAGACGATAACATCTTATGATCTTGAAGTGGAGACATATGAGTTATAATTTGCAAGGCTGTTGTTCATTGATAATACGAAAACGCATCGGTAACTCAATGTTATAAAACGTGTTGTTGTGGATGATTTGACTGGTAAAAGATATATGCATATGAGTCGAAGCTTATTCGTTCCTTGACCCTGATGGGAAACAGATATATGTAGGCCTCTCGATGATTTTGAAGTTGACTAAAGTGCTGGCCAGCCAAGACTGAATTGATGTGTTCAATTAGAAGTCCTATGTCATATGCAAAATTGGAAATTGGGAAACAGAGTATCGGACAGAGATTGATCTCAATCCATGTCTCATGTTCGAAAATATCTTGTTGGACGGAGGATCATATGATCACTTATCTATGGACAGAACTAACTAGGTCAGAGTTCGGCAGCAGTTTCTAGGAAGCTACAATTTGCTTGTTAATTAGAAGGTTAACTGGAAATTATAGTCATAGACTTATCCAAGTGGGAGACTGTTGGATTAGGTGTCTAAGCCATGACTAATAATTTGTATTTACCTAATTGATAGTAGCAAAGTCCATTTGGGTTGCCCTCATAGCTAGAGGTTGAACAGAAAAACCGGGATAGAGAAAGGTTGATTTATTATGTGATTAATAAATCAATAGAAATAAAAATAAATAGTGTATTAATATATTATGGTGATAATATATTAATTAGAAACTATATTAATTAATTATAAATTAATCTGGAATTAATTGGAATTAATTTGGTGATTAATTAAATTAATTAAAGGTGCAGGGGCTGATTTGTAATTGTTCAATAGTTGAGCAATAGATAATTATATTATATATATGGAGAACGAAAATTAGGATATTTATATCCATAATTTTCGAATTATATATTTAGATAAATAAGGGTTTGAATTTAAAGATAAAAGGTTTATCCGGTTTGAATTCGAATAAGGCTTATTTGTAAAGCTTATCTGTTAAACCCTTGAGGCTATAAATAGGGAGCCCCATTACCCCATAAGGACCACGAAATTTTAAGGGTTTTTCTCCCTCTCTCTGGTTTTTCGAGTTCCCCAGCTTCTGGGTGTGACTCCATTTGAGGCAAGGCATTTGCGTTGCTTAGCTTGCAAGAAACAACTAAAAGGTTAGTTTTTCTTTATTATTTCTTTTAGTTATTTTTGTTTGTCCTTTTGGAATTATTATATGTTCAAAGTTAGAAAACTTAGATCCAATCTAGGTTGCATGTGAACTTAGGGTTTTAGTTCATAGATTTGCAGAAAACCTTTCAGTTTTGGCATCTAGCCTCATGTTATTTATGAAAGAATGCTTTGGTATTCAGCCTTATGTTGTTTTGAAAGAATGTTTTTGGCATTTAGCCTTAATAAGTATTTGAGCAAATGTTTTACAAGAAGCAAAGTTATGTTTATGAATGACTGGTATTTTGAAGCAAGCAATGTAAAGTAATGTGAATGAAAGGATAATGCTTGGCCCAGACAATAATGTTCCCGAAATGGGACTATAGAGGAGTCTACTGGGACGGTACCTATCCCTTCGCGAAGTCGATGTTTTAAGCTAATGAGGCCATGATGGACTGATCAAGTTCTCTCCACCCTGGTATAGACTTGGGGTATCACCAAGAGTGAGGTGGTTTGGGTATGTTCTTACCACCTTAGTATAAGTGATTAAGGCCTTAAGTATAAAAATCCAATTATGTTGAATGTCAGTCAAAGTTAAAGAAAAGAAAATGAAAGCTTTATGACAACCACTTTATTACTGGAATTATTTTTTAAAGGGCTTTGGAAAGCTAAGTATTATTATATGATTCAATTTTAAAGGTTTTGATAGCAGGTGTTATTATATGATATGATTGCGAATGGTTTCACAAAAAATATCAATATATGATTTGATTGGAAAGGTTTTGGAAATGATTATTGGTTATGTTTACAAATGTTATGAGTCACATGTAGCTCACTAGACGTTTTCGTTTTACGTATTTTATTTTTATGCCATGTATCCCAGGTTCGATTTCGAAAGCGTAGGATGTCAAGATTTTATGCTAGATATGCTTTTGGGAATGCTAGATGGAATGGAGCTTAAGATAGCCTCCAACTTTTGAATTTATGGTTTAATCATTTCTCTACTTGCTATGGTTTGTTTTGGTGTGAATTTGTAACTCCCATGGTTGTGAACTTACAAACCAAATGTTTTTTTTGTGGGACCGTATTTTGATATTCATGTCTTATATTCATGAAGTATAGTAAAACCATAACAATATAAGACTTTATGAACATGCGATGTTACATAAATCCATATGCGCTCCAGTGAAACGTTTTTTCCATTGATAGCCCAGGTTGGAATCACGTTTTTTTACCATGTTTGGTTTTCTTTCTGCCTCATAATAATATCTAAATAGAATGGTATTTTGTCAATATTTAATCAAAATTCTTGATTGGCTTGGTGGCAAACCATGATATGTACAAAATTGAGATCCCGAGTTCAATTCTTGCTTATCTCAAAAACTCCTTTTGTGTCCAATTTATCTTTATCCATTTATAACCCTTTAACATTTCTTTTTTACACATTAACATAATAATTTTATTTTAATTGCGAAATTTGTCCTTTTATTTTACAAATTCTTTCCATTAACTTTTACAAGTTTTTTTATATGGCTTTTCTTTAAAAATTATTTTTACACAATTTTTTAATTTTAATTTTTTTCAAATTAGTTTTTTATGAATTTATTTTTACAAATTTAATTTTTATATCTAATAAGCTTTTTATATTTTTATATGTTTGCTTTTATGTATAATTTTTTTAATATTGTAGTTTTTATGCATTAATCTTTTGTTCCATACAATTCATTTTCATTAAACACAATTCATTGTTATCGTGTCTCCGTGTGTGTGTGTGTGTGTGTGTCTATATATATATATATATATATATATATATATATATATATATATATATATATATATATATATATATATATATATATATATATATATATATATATATATATATATACACACGGAAGGGTTCAAATAAGAACCACTAAAAGGTTGAGAACTGTGAAAACCACTAATTCACAGTTTAATAATATTGTATTTTTTATTTTGAACACTTGTTTTTTTATCAAAATAAAATTACCAAAAACATAAAAAAATATATAATTATCCTTCTTTCGCTATTAGATATCAATATTGATGTGTTTTAAAGAAAAAAATTTAGGTTATAGTATTCACAGTTTAATAACTAGAAAATTTATTATATTGTGAATATTGTAAAACGTATTAAAAAATAAGGAAATTTATTAAGTTTCATGTATTTTCACATAATAAACAAGTGTTAAAAAACAAAAAAAACAAAAACAAATATGATTCTTAATGTGTGAATATCGGTGCTAATTGTTCCTAACATTTTAGTTGTTCTCATTTGAACTCATTCTGATATATATATATATATATATATATATATATATATATATATATATATATATATATATATATATATATATATATATATATATATATATATATATATATATATATATATATATATATATATATATATATATATAGGGTAAAAAATATAACCATTAAAAGGTTGAGAACCGTGAGAACCATTAATTCATAATTTAATAATGTTGTATTTTTTATTTTTAACAATTGTTTTTTATCAAAATAAAATGACCAAACACATACAAATATATAATTATCCTTCGTTTGTTATTATATATCAATATTGATGTGTTTTAAAGAAAAAAAATTTACGTTATAGTATTCACAGTTTAATAAATTGAAATTTTATTATACTGTGATTATTGTAAAACACATTAAAAATAAAGAAATTTATTAAGTTTGATGTATTTTCACATCCTAAACAAGTGTGAAAAAACAAAAAACAAAAAAACATGATTCTTAATGTGTAAATATCGGTTCTCACGGTTCACCTTTTAGTGGTTCTCATTTGAATATATATATATATATATATATATATATATATATATATATATATATATATATATATATATATATATATATATGTTGGATTAGGTGTTTATGCTATGACTTATAATTGTATTTATCTTATAAATAAAAGCAAAGTCTATTTGGGTTGTCCTCATAGATGGAGGATAGATGTATAGTTCAGTAGAGAGAATAGTTGATTTATTAATTGTTTAATAAATCAATAGAAACTAAATATATGGGTTATTAATATATTTATGTGTTAATATATTAATTAGAAACTATGATAATTAATTAAGATTTAATCTAGAATTAATTGGATTTAATTTAGTGATTAAATTAATTTATAAAAGGTGCAGGGACTGGTTGGCATTTATTCAATAGTTGAATAACTGGCCAGGTAAACCAGGGACCAAAGTTCGATACCTTGGAGGCTCCTCCAGGGTTTTGGCGAAACCCTAATTAGGGTTTTGGGGAGTCTGGTCCAAGTGGCCAAAAGCCTTGTCCATTTGGAGGCTTTCTAGGGTTTCAGGTGTAACTCTAAGAGGCTATAAAAGGAACCCCCTGGGCACCTCTTATTAACGCCATCTCTCTCTCTATGTGTTACTCTGCTGGACTAATTCCTCCATAGCTTGGGTGCGACTTGCATTTGAGGCAGGATTCTTTTGCTGCTTGCTTGGAGGATCATGAGATCAAAGGTTGGTTTTTCTTAATTAATCTTTAGAAATTATTGTATCCTTTAGGGTTTTAGTTTATTATCTTCATAGAAGAGAACATAGATCATCTTAGGGTTGCATGTGAACCATAGGGATTATTTGTTCATTGATTGCATAGAAACCCTTCAGTGGTATCAGAGCATAGGCTTGTTTTCTTATGAATTGATATAAATTGCATGCTTGTTTCTTGCCTTGAGGTATTATGCGAAAATCCCTCCTTGGGAGGCTTGAATGTCGACGGCTTGGCTAGGGTTTCCTAACCCTAGCCGCCATGCCCTAATTGTCCCCTTTGGTTACTAGATTTGCTTGCCATAATAGTATGTTGTTATTTTTGGTAATTGGATTAATTAAAATAACTTGAACCTTCCTTGCTTGGCTTGTAATTTTCGAGAACCATAGGGACCATGATAGAAAAAAATTAATTTTATTAATTTGGTAATATCTATCTTAGATTTAATTAGTTTAATTAATTGTTAATTAAAAGACCAATTAAATCTGTTTAAAGAATTAATTTAAAATTTTCAAAAAATTTGTAAAATTTGCGAAAATTAGAATAAAATTAATTCTAAAATATTTTAATAAGATTAAAATATATATTATATATATTTATGATTAAAAGTTAATTTTATAGATATAAGAAAATTGGTTAGTCTTACCGTTAGTAGGCCTCATTCACAAAATTGTCCTCTAAAGAGGGTATAAGGCGACTGACTATAAAATGGCAGTCTAATGGGTATCTAATCTTACCCCCCGCTCTCCTGGTCAGTCGAGTGTCGTTAGCCGAACGGGTTTGATAGAACCACTAAGCCTCTTAAAAGTATAATGCTATAATTGAAAGTACTAGAACCTTAAAACAAATCCCAGTCTAGTTACTTTAGGTTAAAAATGTGAATTGGTGCTAATCCATGAAATTGCACATTGCACTTTGTGGAATGTTGGTGGAGCGTGTGTGGTTTATCGGCACGCCAACTGGGGTCCGCAAAGAGTAGCAATGAGTTTCTTGATTTTGTCATTATTGACAGAGCGTGTGTGGATAACCGGCACGTTAATTAGAAATGACAATTGACTTCAAGAGTACCAAGCAATTTGCATGGTTATTCACACCCGGTTTGTGACCCTCGGTATCCCAGTCGCAAACAGCAGGGCATTCTCGAGATTAAAACATGCTATCGAACAGTTCGGTAAATCTCAATGAAACTAGGAATTCCATTATAATAAGATTATTTTTCCGCGGTGGAATTGGCTGAATCGTCATTCGCCTACCTTATAAAATTTACAATAAAGATTACGGCATCCCTCTTCGATATTGTAGATTGTTATTGTAGGATCCTAGCCTTATATTTATTCTTGGGTGAATATAAGGATTATTATTTATATCTAATTAAAACTACCTTCTTCTTGTTCAGATGTCTTCTGACCAATCCGTTCCCCACTCGAATCCCGGTAATGTCACCTCGATTCTGTCATTGTGCTCAAAAGTGACGTTGGAGGGCACTAACTACAATGACTGGATCCGCAACATCAAAATAGCTCTCAGGTTTGAACACAACGAGTATGTTCTGGAAACCGAGCTTGTTGATGTGGACATTGAAACCGCTACTCCTGAGGAAATCGCCGCGTACTCTAAACAGTCTGATGATGCAACCAAAGTGGCTTGCATCATGATCGCTACTATGAACCCTGAACTGTAGCGTATCTATGAGGACTATTGGCCCTACGAGATGCACAAAGAGCTCGCGGAAAGGTTCCGCAAGCAAGAGCGCATCGAAAGGCATGAGGTTGTAAAAGCCTTTACTAACGGCAAGCCTAAAGATGGAGAGTCCATCTGTGCACATGTGCAAAGGATGCATGGTTATGTAGAGAGGCTTAGGAAGCTGGAAATGCCTGTCCATGAGGATTTAGCAGTTGACATAGTGCTAAACTCCTTGCCCAGTTCTTATGACCAGTTCACACTGGCGTATCATTTGAACAACAACCAGGCAACTCTAGCTGAGTTACACCGCATGCTTCGGACGGCTGAGCACAGGATGAAGGGAAAAGGTTTGCTCCCTGTCAACCCGCCTGTCCTGGCTATTGGCTCTGTAAAGGGAAAGAAACGAAAAGGCCCTCCTAAGCAAAACTGGAGGGAAAAGACTCATGTCGGGTCATCTAGCGGTGCCTCGAAAGGCAAGTCTTCCGTCATTCCACATGTTCAGAACCCCAAAGAGGCCGACTGCTTTTACTGCAAGCAAAAGGGTCATTGGAAGAGGAGCTGCCCAACGTATCTGCAGGATATCAAGGACGGTAAAGTGAAACCGTCACAAACAGGTACATATTCTATATCTAATAACTCATATTTTTCCCGTTCTTGGGTCCTTGATACAGGATGTGGTTTTCATATCTGTTCTGATTTGCAGGGCCTAGAGGAAAGTTGGGAGCTGGAGCATGGCAGATTGAACCTGGTCATGGGCAATAGGCGAACGTCACCTGTTTCCAAGATCGGTGTTTATGGACTAGTGCTCAGTAGTGGAGTTAGATTAGATTTACATAATTGTTGCTATGCGCCTGATATTGCAAAGAACATAATTTCCTTTCATGCATTGTTTAAACAAGGTTTTCATTATGAGTTTAATAAATTGAATGGTTCAATTTCTGTTTTCAAAAATGATGTTTTTATTTTTAATGCTATGCCTTGTGATGGAGTGTATGAATCTATTATGTGTGTTAATAATTATGGTAAAAATGTTTTAGCTATTGATGCTTCAAGCGGTGTAGAAAAGGCATGTCTGTGGCATTGTCGCCTTGGCCATATAAACAAGAAACGCATCGCCCAACTCCAAAAGGATGGAGTGTTGGAATCATTCGACCTCGGTTCGAATGATGTATGCGAATCTTGCTTACTTGGCAATATGACAAAATCACCATTCAAAGGTTCCTTTAAAAGAGGTGAAGGTCGGTTGGATATCATACACACAAATGTGTGTGGTCCCTTCAGAACAACCACTAAAGATGGCACGCGGTTCTATGTGACCTTTACCGACAACTTTAGTAGATATGGGTATATCTACTTAATCAAGAATAAGTCGGACACCTTTGAAAAGTTCAAAGAGTTTAAAAATGAAGCAGAAAATCAATCGGGCAGAAAGATAAGATGCTTAGATCCGACAGAGGCGGTGAGTATCTTAGTATCGAGTTTCTCGATTACCTCAAGGAATGTGGAATTGTTTCACAGTTGTCGCCTCCAAGAACACCTCAGTTGAATGGTGTTGCTGAAAGGCGAAACCAAACCTTGTTGGACATGGTTCGTTCCATGATGAGTCGAGCTTCATTTCGATCCATTTCTGGGGTATGCCTTAGAGACTGCCGCCCATATCCGAAATCTTGTCCCAACCAAGAAGGTTGCAAAAACACCGCACGAGATGTGGACGGGGAAAGTTCCCTCGTTGGCACATATCAAAATCTGGGGCTGTGAGGCCAACGTAAGACGTGAGACTCACGACAAGCTCGCAGAAAGAAGCGAAAGGTGTTATTTCATCGGATACCCGAAACAGTCTTTTGGATACTTGTTCTACAGACCAAGCGAGGACGTGGTCTTTGTAGCAAGACGGGGTTTTTTCGAGAGAAAGATCTCATTTCCAAATAGGACAGTGGGAGTAATATCGATCTCGAAGAAATTTGGGAGACGACCTATGAAACAACCTTAGAAGAAACTAGCCACCAACATGAGGAAGAGGTTCCTGTTGGACCCACCGACATATCATTGCCCCTTTGGCGTTCAGGTAGAGTTAGCATGCTGCCCGAGTTCTATGGTTTCCATATTACTTCGGATGGTGACACGTTAGTCAATGACCGTACATTGACTAATCTGGATGAGCCAGCTAACTACCGTGAAGTAGTGGCAGGCCCCGAGTCTGCAAAATGGAAAGAGGCAATGGATAGCGAGATAAAGTCCATGTATGACAATCAAGTTTGGAACTTGGTTGACAATGTACCGGGTCGAAAGACAGTCGGATGCAAATGGATCTTCAAGAAGAAGACCGACATGGATGGCAAAGTGCATACTTATAAAGCTCGGCTGGTTGCGAAGGGATTCACTCAAACCCCGGGGGTTGACTATGATGAAACATTCTCACCAGTAGCCAAGATTAAGTCAACAAGGATAATGCTTGCCATAGCTGCGTTTCATGATTATGAAATTTGGCAGATGGATGTTAAAACAGCTTTCCTTAACTGGAAACTGACTGAGGATGTTTACATGAATCAGCTAGAAGTTTTGTAGACACAAAGCACCCTGATAAAGTATATAAGCTTGAAAGATCAATCTACGGATTGAAACAAGCGTCTCGCATCTGGAATCTCTGCTTCCATGAGAAAGTCAAAGAGTTTGGCTTCTCTAGGAGTGAAGATGAGTCCTGTGTATATGTCAAGGCTAGTGGGAGTATAGTCACTTTCCTGGTACTGTATGTTGATGACATATTTCTCATGGGAAACGACATTCCGACCTTGCAAAATGTTAAGGCTTGGCTCGGGAAGTGTTTCGCCATGAAAGACCTAGGGGAAGCTGCTTATATTCTCGGGATAAGAATACTTAGAGATAGAAAGAGAAAATTGATAGGTCTAAGCCAGTGTACATATTTGGAAAAGGTGTTAAAAAGATTTAACATGGAAAATTCCAAAAAGGGAGAGTTACCAATCCAAAGTAATACTAAATTGAGTATGACTCAAAGTCCGAGTACCGATGAGGAAATAGCTGAAATGAGTCGGGTACCTTATGCTTCGGCAGTAGGGTCGATCATGTATGCTATGACATGTACTCGTCCCGACGTATCCAATGCACTAAGCGTGGTTAGTCGGTTCCAGGGTAATCCTGGAAAAGCACATTGGATTACGGTCAAGAACATACTCAAGTATCTGCGAAGGACAAAGAACATGGTATTGGTCCTTGGTGGCTGTGATGACTTGAAAGTAAGTGGATATACAGATGCCAGCTTCCAGACAGATAGGGATAGTGGACGGTCCTAGTCGGGTTGGGTATTTCTTTTGAACGGTGGAGCGGTCACTTGGAAAAGTTCCAAGCAGGAAATGGTGGCAGATTCAACGTGCGAATCAGAGTACATTGCAGCAAGTGAAGCGTTTAAGGAGGCGGCTTGGCTGAAGAATTTCATCGGGGACCTTGGAGTTGTCCCGAGCATTCAGGAGCCGGTGGAACTTTTCTGCGATAATGAAGGAGCGGTCGCCTTGACAAAGGAATCACGAGACCATGGAAAGTCCAGGCATATCGAAAGAAAGTACCACTATATTCGACATCAAGTAGAAGAAGGTCACTTACTGGTTAACCGGGTATCATCAGAAGACAATCCTGCAGGTCCCTTCACTAAGGCTCTGAGTAGGATCAAGCACAATCAGCATGCCAGGAGCATTGGGCTGAAGGATGATATTAGTTTTAGTAATTAGATATGTTTGAAACTTGTAACAGTATAAATGTGATCGACTCGGTGATTTTGTAATAGAGATTTATAAATGAGTATTGTTACTACCTTTGTCAATTGTTTATTATTGTGTTTCTATATTTTCATGTTTAACTTCCTTAATAATTAGATTATTTAAAGTTCCACAGTCGATCACACTGTTAGGGAGTAAGTATGAACAAAGACTGTCATGAATCGGTTGCAGACTGTCTAACGAGTTAGACATTGCGGTAAGACTGCTGCAACGTTCATGAGTACTTAGAAAATATAGATTTGAGTATTGGATAAACCCGCGCTTAATAGATTGCTTCATGGATTATATCACGAGCAATGTTAAGACGATAATATCCGTTGATCTTTAAGTGGAGAGATATGATCTGTTACTTGCGATACAAGTGCTTATTGACAACGCTAAAATGCGCCAGTAACTCGGTGTTATAAAACGCATTGTTGTATGTATTTGCACCTGCAAAAGGTATGGACATATAAGTCGAAACTTATCCGTCCCCTGACCCAAACAGATATCTGCAGGCCTCTCGATGATTTTGAAGTTGACTGAAAGTGTTGGCCAACTGGGACTAAATTGATGTGTTCAATTAGTAGTCTCTAAAGTCATATGCAAATCAGAAATCGAGAAACCGAGTATCAGACCAAGATTGATGTTAATCCATGTCTTGAGTCTGAAAAATATCCTGTTGGACGGAGGATCATCAGATCACTTATCTTTGGACAGAACTGACTCGGTCAGAGTTCAAACAATTAAAGTCATAGACTTATCCAAGTGGGAGACTGTTGGATTAGGTGTCTAAGCCATGACTTATAATTGTATTTATCTTATAAATAAAAGCAAAGTCCATTTGGGTTGCCCTCATAGATGGACGATAGATGTATAGTTCAGTAGAGAGAATAGTTGATTTATTAATTGTTTAATAAATCAATAGAAAATAATTATATGGTTTATTAATATATTTAAGTGTTAATACATTAATTAGAAACTATGATAATTAATTAAGATTTAATCTAGAATTAATTGGATTTAATTTAGTGATTAAATTAATTAATAAAAGGTGCAGGGAATGGTTGGCATTTATTCAATAGTTGAATAACTGGCCAGGTAAACCACGGACCAAAGTTGGCGCCACCCTGGAGGCTCCTCCAGGGTTTTGGCGAAACCCTAATTAGGGTTTTGGGGAGTCTGGTCCAAGTGGCCAAAAGCCTTGTCCATTTGGAGGCTTTCTAGGGTTTCAGGTGTAGCCCTAGGAGGCTATAAAAGGAACCCCCTGGGCACCTCTTATTCACACCATCTCTCTCGCTGTGTTACTCTGCTGGACTGATTCCTCCATAGCTTGAGTGTGACTTGCATTTGAGGCAGGATTCTTTTGCTGCTTGCTTGAAGGATCATAAGATCAAATGTTGGTTTTTCTTAATTAATCTTTAGAAATTATTGTATTCTTTAGGGTTTTAGTTTATTATCTTCATAGAAGATAACATAGATCATCTTAGGGTTGTATGTGAACCATAGGGATTATTTGTTTATTGATTGCATAGAAACCTTTCAATATATATATATATATATATATATATATATATATATATATATATATATATATATATATATATATATATATATATATATATATATATATAATACTTTTTCAGGTTAACGTTGTAAGAAGATATATCAACTATTTGTAATGTTTATTGTAATGTTTTATAGTTATTTAATCCTAAAAGTTGTTTAACTTTCTCTTTTTAATATGTGAAAATTATATATATGTATCAATTAAGGCGTGAACAGTAACGTCCAGCTAACTGTTTATAATATTTATGTGACGATTTTTAGCGTGAATTCGTTTTTGTTTAGTGGTTTGCGCATGTTTCCGTTTAGTTTAATTGCATAGCGGTCCCGGGTGCGACTCCTTTCTTGTCGTAATTCTTTTTACGCTGCTTTTTTCCACCTATCGTCTTCAGCCATCTCGCCACACCTCTCCCTCCTTCTTTATTTCTATCTTACTCCTGGAGCATCATCAACATCTATGGATTCCTGTAAGACTTTACCATCGTAACAATACTTCTCCGCTGAAAGTTATTGCCGCCTCTCCATGAGAACAATATTCTTACTTCGGTTCCATGATTTCAAATGATCGGCCCACAAAATATCAGACCCGTCAATCCCTCTTCAATAGGATCCAATTAATCTAATTTTTGTGACCGTGCCACTCCTACGTTTGTCATCCTTCTACAATTTTATTTTTTTATGTTAGTGTATTTCTTTGACTTTACATCCCATTACCAATGAAGAGTTTAATTTCGATTGATGGATTCACTATAGGAAGATATGGCATTTTTGCGCATCAAATTTTGTTTACGGTTTTTCTTGACAAAGAAATCATAGCTGCCTTGAAGTTATCTACCAATTCGATCTTCGCTTATAACAGTTGTAATATTTAGGTTTTCTCTAAGACGATAATGTGGTTTGCTAAAAATTTAGTTACTTAGAAATAAAAAGTTCATTGCATAGTAGGTGTTTGATAAAATGCAACAACAATTTAGTGTTCAAGTTCCATGTCTGGTTGCTTACTATGAACCCCCGCTGCCTTTTTATGGGGTTTTTCTTCATGTTCCTTAACTTCGTGGCCAACTGTAATTGGGTGTACTTTCTTTAAATACAATGCATTAAATAGATGGAAACAAAAGTAGGTTAGTATCTACCCTGCTTAGTTTTTAGATGATAATGCTATATGTATGAAGACTTTCTGAAGTAATAAGAAAATATGAAAGTAGGTTGTTATAGTAAACAAATTAGCACAACTGCACAAGTACGTTGTTATTTTTCAATTTCCCACTGCATCGCGTGGGGCTACATCCCCTAGTTATTTACAACCATTAATGTTGATATGTATATCACTGTGGTGCACAAACAAAACCATTTTTTTAATCTAGATCCGCTTCGAAACGGGTCCTCTAAAAATGGACTAAAAATCCGGTTTATATTAATGTTATCCATCGGATAGGGAGGAAAATAGGAAATCAGATTTGTCCCCCGGCTTTTTATTTGGTTTCAGTGAAGCGTCTTTTCAACGATAATTATGTCATTTTTATACATTACTTCTTTATAATGCTTGTTATAAACATATACAATGATAGTAAAAATGTCGAAGTGAACAGTGATATACCCTGTACACAACTCACAAGTCTGCAATGGAGATAAATATGTATTGAGATATCATATGTATTTATTCGCTTCCATAGATCCAGCTCCCCGATTCCCTACGGTTCTAGCCCTTGCCTATAGGTAAAAACAGCCCTTGCGGTACTCAACAGTCAACATTACCAACCAATGCTTCTTGTAGTTGTTTATTCCACCTGACTTACTAATAATAAATTATGATGTTTTTGTCTCAATTGATAACAAATTGGACATTCTTGTAAGAAAAATTATATTCATTCCTAATATATCCTCCTACTTCATCATCCTAATCATTAAAAAATGACATGTGGGATCTACTAATTCTTTTTCTCAATCTCCTCTCTTGATTTTGACACTTGTCTTCATCTAGTGATTAAGAATATTATTAGGAAGATATTTTAGGAGGATATAGAACATCTCTTCTTGTAAATAGACAATGTCCATTATTTAAAGGAGAAATTACGTCTGATTCATATAAAAGAATAAAGTTGTATATAGTTTTACAAATTATAAGTCCTTATCCCTTCAAAAAATGGACCTTTGGTTAAACATATGAAAATATACATTGCTGTAATAGTTATATTTGAAATGGATGAAATCAAGAATATATCAAATAGATCGAAAATGTTTAACTATTCAATGACATTCTTTTTCTTTTCTAGTTTTTCTTAACCAAATCGTTTGGTGTCACTACATAAAGAAAACTAAAATAATTTTTCTGCATTGCGAGGGAGAGTGTGACAATTGTAAATTTTGGTCAACAAAAGTCAACAATAGTCAAACGAAGCGTACGTTAATCTATATGTTGAAAAGTTATTTTCCATAACTTTTGCAATGAATTATTAATATTATAGTATTACGTATGCTAAATCAAACAAATAACGATTAAAAGTCGAAAATACGGACAACAAACTACTGTAGCGTAAAAATTCGATAATCGTACAATTATTATTTTGAGAATAATAATATTCATAAAGTGATCTACTCGTAAATACAAAACTGTGGATATATAGAACGTCGAAAACGGAGTTCGAATGAGAAAGTTATAACGATTAAACCGCTGTGAACGGATAAATGTACACAGGGTTTGGACTCAAATTTCAAAATGTGGTTCCTTAAACATCACATATGAAATAAAAACTTATATGATAAGTAACGTAATAGTATCTAGTATTTAATTCCAAAGCTAAATACAATTTACGGTAAAACGTCAAAAATCGCGAAATCGGAAGAATACCGCGCTTAAACGTGTATTCCGACATCCAACGAGTTATGTTTCAATCAAAATAAATGTTTGACAGTGTTTTTATACAAAATAATTATTTAGAACTTCGTTTCGTTAAAAACGCATAAAAATTTACTAAAACGACTTACGATTTTATAAAAATCACCCATTTTTATAAGTACATTGCTATTTTTATAAAAACTAACGCTACCCTACCCCACCCCCCACCCTACACTCATTTGGCTGAAACAAGTGCTCCATTAAAACATTAGTGGTAAATATTTAAAATCTAGGCACTTATGAAGCTAGTAATTTTATAATAGGAAAAATCTAAGTATAAATCTTCTAAGAGAGACTAGCCAAATTCATTTGTATTCAACCAAACTTCTTCTTTCTCTCCTCTCCCTCATGCTCACGGCTCCAAGACCATCACCACCATCTTCACTTTCAAGTTTCAATTTCAAGCTCTCTTCACAAGATTAAGTAGTAAGTTTCATTCCTCTTTTGATTCTAATATACATAACACAAGTTTTACACCTTTTACACACACTAACATCCATCAAAATCCATTGGATATTAGCTTTGTCCAAGAGTCATCCAAGTCCTAGAACCAAACTCATCAACCTTCTACCAAGAAACCTTAAGATCTACCACACAAGGTGAGTTCATACCCCTCATTTTCATCTTTTCAAACCTTTTGGGGGAGAATACAAGTTCTTTTACTATAAATGTTGTTTTATTCAAGTTTATATGTGTTTTATTGTTATACATGTTGATTTACACAAGTTTATAAAGTTAGTATTTGTGTAAAAATGCTCTTGACATAAAATATGAATAGATCCATGTATTATGAACACTTTGACATATTAAGTTATGTAAAAATTACAAAACTACAAATAAACCATACAAAAATACTAGATCTTGGACAAAATATTATAAATATGAACTTGACATAAAATATGAATAGATCCATGTATTATGAACACTTTGACATATTAAGTTATGTAAAAATTACAAAACCACAAATAAAGCGTACAAAAAAATACTAAATCTTGGGTAAGAACGTTATAAAAATGAAGACTAGTAAAAACTACGTTTTTATAAACAAAAATATTATTTTCCAACAAAAATGGTTATAACCAAGTTATTACACCATTTTTGTGAGAAACATCTTAAAAGATGATATTTATAAACATTTGAACAAGTTACTTCGTTAATATTCGCAAAATATGATTGTTACGACGGAATTACTAAAAATAGACTATTATTGGAATAGTTTACGAACATAAGGTTATATTGACGCTTAAACATGACAAAAATAATTATATAAAATTATATAATTATTTAACAACACTATATTATCATGGGAAAAATGATAATGGACAATTACAAGAGTTTTTATATACAAATCGTACGTAAACAAGTTGATTGAAATACATACATTTTGTGAGATGAATCTTCACAGTACTTTTATAAGTACCTACTATAAGTCCTGTACATTTATAACCAGAGTCTCAGTAAGAGAGCGTGATATTTGAGTATAGATCTATACGGGGCTTGACAACCCCGCTCCTGAGCTGCTCGCTACAGCTAGACCGGCAGGTCTGAGGTGTCCAAATGTCTACCATTTCGACGCTTGAAGAACGTCGCAACAGGCCAACTAGTCACAGTATGGTTATAGGGTATCTCACGGGGAAAATATCAACTTAATAATTTCTTTTATAAATTATTTACGTTATTATTATAACAATTCAATTATAATTCCAAAAATATAATACCGATTGATCTACTTACGAGAGCGGTGTCTAGGCCGATCAATTGAGCTAGGTTGTTGGATTTCCGAAAGGCGTATACGCTGAAAGGGTCCTGCCTCCCCCATTTGATCTTCTACCTGGCCGTTTTTTATTTGATAGTCATGAAATATTACATTGGAATTAATAAAGAGTAAAACCAATTTATTACACTACAATTATAATATTACATTTTAGTCTTTGTGAGTTAAAGACTTGGTTATTTTTATAAGAAAATATAGTATTTTTTTGGTTCTCAATTACTACCGTTTACAAACAAAGGACTTTTCTATTGCAAAATCTTATGAACTCACCAACTTAATTGTTGACACTTTTTCAACTACTTGTATTCTCAGGAAACTGACAAGGTAAATGCAAGCGCTACAAGTAATGACGTTACGACGTCATTTTTATCTATTTTGTTATCATTTCAATTGTACTTGAGACATGTAATAAGTAAACTTTGTAACATTTGTAATTGATTTAAACAATGGTTGTGTGCTTGGATTTCACTACTACTCAACTTTGTTATGATATTGTTCATGAAGTCATCCACCCTTGAACTATTCCGCCAATACGGTTTGAGGGTGTGACAGATTGGTATCAAAACATTGTTTATAGTGAACTAAGTATATCAATCCATTAAAAGATATACAACTATAAATACAATGGGACTAAAACTCTCGAAAATATTTTTATACAAGTATACTTTTAAAATTACAACGGTAATTTTTATAAAAGTGTAAATACATACATACATACATACTAGAACGATATTATAACGAAGACATACCAAAGTATTAGGATGAGTTGAAATACTACGCATAGACCTAAGTGCTTTGGTAATTATGTCTTGGATAAATAGAGCCTGATCAACTCTATTGGTCCAAGATATAATTAACGGGTACTTAGGGATAGTCGTGGTGAACAACAAGTCCGAACACATACCAATAATCAAACAACTAAACATAAATTTAAAATACTACGGGAGTATTTTAAAACGCTATAGAACTAAACATAAAGTTAAAATACTATAGGAGTATTTTGTGTACATTACTTAATTACATATATGTGTAATTAAGGTCCCCCTATATACTTCTTACACCCCAATTCTCGTACAGACGCCATGGCAGGATTCCATTTGCCGGGAGACCCTTATTTCCCCGAGGAGGGAAATGGGGGATGGCTTAACGAGGAACCAGAAGAGGAACCAGAAGAGGTTCCGGAGGAGGAACCCGAGGAAGCTTCGGAAGAAGAAGACCAATGGGAGAACGAAGATTCTGATGACGGGTCTGAGGTCATCGATCCACGCTACCCTATCCGCGACATACACACACCATCCCTAGAGCCGGACTTTCAGGTATACCGCCACCCCGGTGGCCCGTTATGGATGCGTACCCCTCGGAAGAGGGTACTCCCCATTCACCGTCCTTTACTAATAGAAGAACCTCTTCAGGATCAGGTGCCAGAATAGGCTGAGCATATACGCCTGTGGAGCCGAGAACAGGGCCTGGTACCCCCTTATGGTATGAGCTTCGACCTCATTGGAGGGGGCCCTGCAGATCGATATTTACCAGTCATGGTCGGACGCATCAACCGACAGGACGAGCGGATTAGGGCAACCACCAGCCAAGTCATGGATGTGGGAGCTACCGCCGAAGTCACAGCAGCACGCCTTCGACGCTTGGACGAGACCCATGGCCGTACCTCTGGACGAGTCGACTCGCTCGAAGAGGATGGACGGACAACCATGGGTATGTTTCAGGAGGCCTTTGAGCGGATATCAGATTCTGAGCAGAGGATCCGAGACGTAGAGTGGAGGGCCGAGGAGGTCGAGCGAGAGGCTGCTGACCTAAGGGCACAGTTGGATGCAATACGCAGAGCTGGGAGATCCGGATCACCATGAGTAGTACTTATACTACTCAAGTTTGTTATAGATTAGGAAGCCTTTATGCACGCATTATACGCTGCTCACCCTTGTATGTAGGCGCGGTTCTACAATCAAGTGATTACACTTTTTGTAAGCCGTTACGCCGTTTATTTCTGTTGCACTTTAGACCTCTGCAAAGGTCGAATTTCCCATTTCAAATTCATGTAACGCTACAATTATTATTAATGTGATGACTTATGTTATTTATAAGTGTCGCACAAGTGTTTGACATGTATGTTTGATACTGTGTTATAATTACAATTTATGAAAGGATTAGAACAAGATAAAACTTAAAAACATAAACGCCATATCTTAATGACACCAGATTTATAACGATCCTTCCGAAGACTTATCATCGTTAAATCTTGAATCCTTGTGGCAGAAATATGTCACCCCGTAGAAGAAACGCTAGGCGCGCACCGATCGCAACTCCAGAGCCACCCATGATGGACTCAGCTACTTTCCAAGCAGCTGTTACTGCTGTGGTAGCAGCTGCTATCGCTCAGATAAACCCGAATGGGACGAATGGAAACGGAAGCAGAAACGGCACCAACGATTCCACCAATGGGGAAACATCAAACCATTCTCGAACATGTACTTACAAAGATTTTGTCAGTTGCAAGCCGATAACTTTCCACGGCACCGGTGGTGTCCTTACCCTCACAAGGTGGATCGAGAAAACCGAGTCGATCTTCGATATCACTGCGTGTCCAGAAGAGATGAAAGTAAAGTTCGCTGCCTGCACTTTCGCTGAGACGGCTATGTCTTGGTGGAAGGGCCATGTCAAGTCGCTGACACTCCCAGTGGCAAACTCGATGGGCTGGGAGGAATTAAAGACAATATTGATGAAGGAGTACTGCCCCCGAGGGGAAATCCAGAAGTTGGAACAAGAGCTGTGGAACCTCACAATGAAAGGTTTGGATCTAAACGCTTACACAAACCGATTCAACGATCTGGCGACCCTCTGCCCAGCCATGGTCACACCGGAGTCTATAAAAGTGGAACGTTACATCTGGGGACTATCATCCCAGATCCAAGGGAATGTGGAAGCCGCAAGTCCCGCCACTTTTGACAGCGCCAAACGATTGGCCCAACGATTGGTCGACCACGGGGTGCGCCAGGGGACCATGACCCAAAAGACCAATCAGCCAAGAGAAAAGGATCACAAGAGGAAACCCTGGAACAGGGGGAGAAACCAACCAAATCAAGATGGTGCGAAAAGACAACAGATTGTGGCAGTTCGTGCAGCCACTGTCCCGAACGCCCTAACCACCACCAAGCAATACATTGGGACACTACCCAAGTGCAACAAGTGCAATTTCCATCATACTGGAGCCTGTAGAGAAATGCACTGCTTGAACTGTAACAAGAAGGGCCACACTGCCCGATTCTGCAGGACGCCAACCCCACAAACCCCTCAAGCCACTAATGTCGGGGTGAGTCAAGCCTGTTATGGTTGTGGTGAGACAAGGCATTTTAAACGTGATTGCCCAAAGACAAAGAATGTGGGGAGAAATGGAAGAGTCCTAGCCATGGGACGCGCTGAAGCGGTAGAGGATCCTACCGTGGTTACCGGTACGTTCCTCGTCAATAATTCATATGCTTGTATACTATTCGATAGCGGTGCGGAGAGGAGTTTCGTAAGCCACGAGTTTAAATATTTACTAAAACAAAAACCTCAACCACTCAATGAAACATTTACAGTAGAAATGGCTAATGGCAAAACAGAAAGCACAAACAACATATACATAGGCTGTACACTTACCCTGGATGATCACTCTTTTCAAATCGATTTAATGCCCGTTAAAATAGGAAGTTTTGACGTGATTGTTGGTATGGATTGGCTAATTCCCCATCATGCCGACATCATGTGTTACGAACGAGGAATCCGACTACATCTGCCAGATGACAAGACCCTTGTTGTCTACGGTGATAAACCCAGTACTAGCCTCCGAATCGTATCTTGCATCAAGGCCCGAAAATACCTACAGAAAAGATACCATGCCTTCTTAGCCCACGTTGTTGACGAAAAGAAAGAAGTAAAGAACATCAAAGAAATCCCTGAAGTCTGCGACTTTTCCGATGTGTTCCCAGATGATCTTCCAGGAGTACCACCCGCACGGCAAGTCGAGTTCAGAATCGATTTGATTCCAGGAGCCACCCCGGTAGCAAAAGCACCTTACCGATTAGCCCCGGCAGAAATGCAAGAATTATCCAGCCAACTAAACGAACTGCTAAGTAAAGGGTTCATCAGGCCGAGCTTCTCACCTTGGGGAGTGCCGGTAATGTTCGTGAAGAAGAAGGATGGATCATTCCGTATGTGCATTGACTATCGGGAGTTGAACAAGCTCACTATAAAAAATCGATACCCGCTACCCCGAAATGACGACCTGTTCGATCAACTCCAAGGAGCGAGCTATTTCTCAAAAATCGATCTGAGGTCGGGATATCACCAACTCAAGGTTCAAGAGGAAGATGTTCCTAAAACGGCATTCATAACTCGCTATGGCCATTATGAATTCGTTGTGATGCCCTTCGGATTGACTAATGCGCCCGCAGTGTTTATGGATCTAATGAACCGAGTATACCGACCTTACCTAGATAAATTCGTGATAGTGTTCATCGACGACATACTTATCTATTCACGAAGTAAGGAGGAACATAGTCAACACTTACGACAGGTTTTGGAGACATTAAGAGCAGAGAAGCTGTATGCGAAATTTTCGAAATGCGAATTTTAGATTCAAAAGGTGGACTTTCTAGGCCACGTAGTCAGCAAGGAAGGAATACATGTGGATCCTTCCAAAATCAAAGCCATCGAAAACTGGAAAGCACCAAGAACTCCGACAGAAATCCGCCAGTTTTTGGGCCTTGCTGGCTATTACCGAAGATTCATACAGAATTTCTCAAAAATTGCAAAGCCACTTACCACCCTGACACAGAAGGGTGTGACATTCAAGTGGGGAGATAACCAAGACGCCGCCTTCCAGACCCTAAAGAAAGCTTTATGCAGCGCTCCTATTCTGTCCCTTCCAGAAGGAACAGAAGACTTTGTGGTCTATTGCGACGCATCGAACCAGGGTCTGGGCTGTGTACTCATGCAGAGAGGAAAGGTCATTGCTTACGCTTCAAGACAGCTTAAAACTCACGAGGTCAACTACACTACACATGACCTCGAGTTGGGAGCAGTAGTGTTCGCATTGAAAATCTGGAGACACTACCTGTACGGCACAGAATGTACGGTATACACCGACCATAAGAGTCTCCAGCATATCCTCAACCAAAAAAAACTCAATATGAGGCAACGACGATGGGTGGAGCTACTAAGTGACTATGAATGTGAAATTCGTTATCACCCAGGGAAGGCCAACGTGGTAGCTGATGCCCTCAGTCGAAAGGAATACACGGGCCGCCGAGTGAAATCATTAACAATGACGATCCATTCCCAGTTACCCACTCAAATTAAAGAGGCGCAGCTAGAACCCTTAAAACCTGAAAACGTCGCAAATGAAGCCTTGCGAGGGATGGATAAATACCTTGAAGTTAAGGATGACAGAGCTCGTTACCTCATGAACCGAATCTGGACACCGAAATTCGGCGGATACAGAGACATTATCATGAATGAAGCTCACAAGACTAGATACTCCGTTCATCCCGGGTCCGACAAAATGTACCAGGACCTCAAGAAACTGTATTGGAGGCCAAACATGAAGGCAGAAATCGCTACTTACGTAGGCAAGTGCCTGACTTGCGCCAAAGTTAAAGTAGAATACCAAAAGCCCTCGGGTTTGCTAGTTCAACCACCAATATCCGAGTGGAAGTGGGAGCGGATAACAATGGACTTCATAACCAAATTACCAAAGACAACCGGTGGGTTAGATACTATATGGGTAATTGTCGATAGGTTAACCAAATCCGCTCACTTCCTGCCAATCAAGGAGAGTGATAGGACGGATAAGCTAGCAAGGCTCTACCTCAAGGAGATTGTAAAATTGCACGGTGTGCCGAGATCAATCATCTCGGATAGAGATAGCCGGTTCACTTCAAACTTTTGGTAATCATTACAAAAGGCTATGGGAACCAGGCTTGACATAAGCACAGCTTACCATCCGCACACGGATGGCCAAAGTGAAAGAACCATCCAAACGCTGGAAGATATGTTGAGAGCCTGTGTGATAGACTTCGGTAAGGCATGGGACACCCACTTACCGCTCATTGAATTCTCATACAACAACAGCTACCACACTAGCATCAAAGCTGCTCCATTTGAAGCTCTATATGGACGCAAGTGTAGATCCCCTCTGTGCTGGGCCGAAGTGGGTGATACTCAACTAGCCAGAGGCCAAACACCTAACAGCGCTCTCACCGGTCCGGAAATCATACGAGAGACAACTGAGAAAATCGTTCAAATCCGCGAACGATTGAAAGCATCTCGTGACCGACAAAAGAGCTACGCAGACAAGCGACGAAAGCCTTTGGAATTCCAGGTCGGTGACCGGGTGTTGTTGAAGGTCTCGCCATGGAAAGGAATGATACGCTTTGGAAAGCGTGGGAAGCTGAACCCCAGATACATTGGGCCCTTTGAGATCCTCGCTAGGATCGGCCCAGTAGCCTACAGACTCCGATTACCGCAGGAGCTTAGCAATGTCCATCCCACCTTTCACGTGTCCAACTTGAAGAAATGCCTGTCCGATGAAACTCTTGTCATTCCGCTCGACGAGATCGAGGTGAACGAGAACCTTCTTTTTGTGGAAGAACCCATAGAGATCATGGACAGAGAAATCAAGAGGACGAAACAGAGCCGCATACCAATAGTTAAGGTCCGTTGGAGTGCCAAGCGAGGACCTGAGTTTACTTGGGAGCGTGAAGAACAAATGAAGCAGAAATACCCACATCTCTTCCCAAACCCTTGAGGATCCACTCAAGAGCTAAATTTCGGGACGAAATTCCTTCTAACGGGTAGGTGATGTGACAATTGTAAATTTTGGTCAATAAAAGTCAACTATAGTCAAATGAAGCGTACGTTAATCTATATGTTGAAAAGTTATTTTCCATAACTTTTGCAATGAATTATTAATATTATAGTATTACGTATGCTAAATCAAACAAATAACGATTAAAAGTCGAAAATACGGACAGCAAACTACTGTAGCGTAAAAATTCGATAATCGTACAATTATTATTTTGAGAATAATAATATTCATAAAGTGATCTACTCGTAAATACGAAACTGTGGATATATAGAACGTCGAAAACGGAGTTCGAATGAGAAAGTTATAACGATTAAACCGCTGTGAACGGATAAATGTACACAGGGTTTGGACTCAAATTTCAAAATGTGGTTCCTTAAACATCACATATGAAATAAAAACTTATATGATAAGTAACGTAATAGTATCTAGTATTTAATTCCAAAGCTAAATACAATTTACGGTAAAACGTCAAAAATCGCGAAATCGGAAGAATACCGCGCTTAAACGTGTATTCCGACATCCAACGAGTTATGTTTCAATAAAAATAAATGTTTGACAATGTTTTTATACAAAATAATTATTTAGAACTTCGTTTCGTTAAAAACGCATAAAAATTTACTAAAACGACTTACGATTTTATAAAAATCACCCATTTTTATAAGTACATTGCTATTTTTATAAAAACTAACGCTACCCTACCCCACCCCCCACCCTACACTCATTTGGCTGAAACAAGTGCTCCATTAAAACCTTAGTGGTAAATATTTAAAATCTAGGCACTTATGAAGCTAGTAATTTTATAATAGGAAAAATCTAAGTATAAATCTTCCAAGAGAGACTAGCCAAATTCATTTGTATTCAACCAAACTTCTTCTTTCTCTCCTCTCCCTCATGCTCACGGCTCCAAGACCATCACCACCATCTTCACTTTCAAGTTTCAATTTCAAGCTCTCTTCACAAGATTAAGTAGTAAGTTTCATTCCTCTTTTGATTCTAATATACATAACACAAGTTTTACACCTTTTACACACACTAACATCCATCAAAATCCATTGGATATTAGCTTTGTCCAAGAGTCATCCAAGTCCTAGAACCAAACTCATCAACCTTCTACCAAGAAACCTTAAGATCTACCACACAAGGTGAGTTCATACCCCTCATTTTCATCTTTTCAAACCTTTTGGGAGAGAATACAAGTTCTTTTACTATAAATGTTGTTTTATTCAAGTTTATATGTGTTTTATTGTTATACATGTTGATTTACACAAGTTTATAAAGTTAGTATTTGTGTAAAAATGTTCTTGACATAAAATATGAATAGATCCATGTATTATGAACACTTTGACATATTAAGTTATGTAAAAATTACAAAACTACAAATAAACCATACAAAAATACTAGATCTTGGACAAAATATTATAAATATGAACTTGACATAAAATATGAATAGATCCATGTATTATGAACACTTTGACATATTAAGTTATGTAAAAATTACAAAACCACAAATAAAGCGTACAAAAAAATACTAAATCTTGGGTAAGAACGTTATAAAAATGAAGACTAGTAAAAACTACGTTTTTATAAACAAAAATATTATTTTCCAACAAAAATGGTTATAACCAAGTTATTACACCATTTTTGTGAGAAACATCTTAAAAGATGATATTTATAAACATTTGAACAAGTTACTTCGTTAATATTCGCAAAATATGATTGTTACGACGGAATTACTAAAAATAGACTATTATTGGAATAGTTTACGAACATAAGGTTATATTGACGCTTAAACATGACAAAAATAATTATATAAAATTATATAATTATTTAACAACACTATATTATCATGGGAAAAATGATAATGGACAATTACAAGAGTTTTTATATACAAATCGTACGTAAACAAGTTGATTGAAATACATACATTTTGTGAGATGAATCTTCACAGTACTTTTATAAGTACCTACTATAAGTCCTGTACATTTATAACCAGAGTCTCGGTAAGAGAGCGTGATATTTGAGTATAGATCTATATGGGGCTTGACAACCCCGCTCCTGAGCTGCTCGCTACAGCTAGACCGGCAGGTCTGAGGTGTCCAAATGTCTACCATTTCGACGCTTGAAGAACGTCGCAACAGGCCAACTAGTCACAGTATGGTTATAGGGTATCTCACGGGGAAAATATCAACTTAATAATTTCTTTTATAAATTATTTACGTTATTATTATAACAATTCAATTATAATTCCAAAAATATAATATCGATTGATCTACTTACGAGAGCGGTGTCTAGGCCGATCAATTGAGCTAGGTTGTTGGATTTCCGAAAGGCGTATACGCTGAAAGGGTCCTGCCTCCCCTATTTGATCTTCTACCTGGCCGTTCTTTATTTGATAGTAATGAAATATTACATTGGAATTAATAAAGAGTAAAACCAATTTATTACACTACAATTATACATATTACATTTTAGTATTTGTGAGTTAAAGACTTGGTTATTTTTATAAGAAAATATAGGATTTTCTTGGTTCTCAATTACTACCGTTTACAAACAAAGGACTTTTCTATTGCAAAATCTTATGAACTCACCAACTTAATTGTTGACACTTTTTCAACTACTTGTATTCTCAGGAAACTGACAAGGTAAATGCAAGCGCTACAAGTAATGACGTTACGACGTCATTTTTATCTATTTTGTTATCATTTCAATTGTACTTGAGACATGTAATAAGTAAACTTTGTAACATTTGTAATTGATTTAAACAATGGTTGTGTGCTTGGATTTCACTACTACTCAACTTTGTTATGATATTGTTCATGAAGTCATCCACCATTGAACTATTCCGCCAATACGGTTTGAGGTTGTGACAGAGAGTTTTGGTGCTTAAGTCTTACAAAGCATGAGAGCCTTTAAACTTATAAACTTCCTTGTTTTTCATTCCCCCCACCAATGTGAGATGAGTTAAAAAACCCATTAACTTATTTTCCAACTTCTTCCAACTACCTCACTTTAAGATATAATTCGGATCTATCAAAACGAATGTATCACGGAGAAGAGTACAAACATATAGCATTTTTCTTATTTTAAATTATTTTATGATTCGTATTTTGTGTTCAAAATTGTGAAAACCCCATTTTATGAAATTGGTTAAAACCAATTTTCCAACAATCCTCCACATGAATGAAAATAGATTGTACATTCTCACATGATTCTGTTTAACCTAGTTAGGTTCTCGTTGATGTGTCCATTATGGTCATGGACACTTGCATGGTTCTGTAAGAGCTCTTAGGAATGTGCTTATACAATTCCTTTTGAAGCGACCCCACTTTTCTCTTACATAGGTGAGTTCATTATAATCATTAAAAGCTAACGTGGTATGATATCCAATATATCATCTACGAGTATAAACTTAACCTGCATCACTGTCTGATTTAGGATGGGTTACGGATGACTCCCATATTGATTCAACAATGTTAAATATAAGTAGGTTGTCCTATTGAACCTAGATCTTGGGATCTCCAACCAATTAGGTTGGGTTTTCCATTGCAATAACTTATTCATGCATGGGTTTAGTCTCATTCCTCTCGAGGTTCTTGCAATTGACTCCCTATTTTACCCTTTGGTTAACATATTTTCAATGTTATCCTTGGAACATTATATAGTCGATACACATAACACCAGTAGAGAGTAGTTTTCTAATGGTATTGTATCTTCGACGAATATATCTAGATTTACCATTCTACGTAGCACTTTCCGCTTATCCAAAAGCTGATTGACTTTTACAATGGATAGATATTGTGGAAACTGGTTTAGGCCATCCTGGTATATCCTCCAGGAATTGATGTAACCACTCAGCTTCTTCCCCATTTTTGTCAAGTGCTATAAACTCAGATTCCATAGTGGATCTAGTTATAACTGTTTGTTTTGAAAATTTCCATGATATAGCTCCACCTTCAAGTGTGAACAAAAAACCACTGGTTGACTTGGAATCATTTACATCAGATATCCAATTTACATCACTATACCATTCTATTACATTAGGATATCTTGTATAATGCAACCAAAAGTGCAAGTATACATTAAGTATCATAATACTCTTTTAATACTCTTCCAATGTTCAACACTCGAACTACTGGTATATCTACTTAGTCTGCTTATTGCAAAAGCTAAGTTAGACCTGATACAACTCATGAGGTACATCAGACTACCAATAATTCTTTCATATTCTACTTGTGCAACTCCTTCACCTCTGTTTTTTCTTAGGCGATGATTTGAATCAACTGGTCTCCTTGCTATATTAGAGTCACCAAAGTTGAACTTATCAAGAATTTTATCCACATAATGAGTTTGACTAAATATAACTCCACTTTTAGTTCTTGTAATCTTCACAACCAGGATGACGTCCGCCAAACCCATATCTTTCATGTTAAATCTTCCTCTAACATGTTTTTAGTTTACTGAACCATTTTATCATTACTACCAATTATAAGCATATCTTCAACATAAAGACACAAGATAACATGCCCATCATTTTTGTTTTTAACATAAACACACTTGTCACATTTGTTAATCTTGTATCCACATTCCATCATCACATGGTCAAAATTCCGATGGAAATATTTTGGGGATTTTTTCAACCCATATAATGACTTCACGAGTTTGCAAACCTTGGATTCTTGTCCTAGGCATACATACCTTTCTGGGTGTTCCATGTAGATTTCTTCTTCTAAATCTCCATTTAGAAAAGCTGTTTTGATGTCCATCTGATGTACTTCAAGGTTTGTAATTGAGGCAATGACAAGTACTAGTCTGATGTGTTACTAGAGAGTATGTGTCAAAGTAATCTAGGCCGTTTTTCTGTCTGTAGGATTTTATTACCAGCCTTGCCTTGTACTTGTCAATGGAACCGCCTGCTTTCATTTTCCTCTTGAAAATCCATTTATAACCTAGTGGTTTGCATCAAGGAGGTAAATCCACTAGCTCACATGTATGGTTTTGCAAGATGGAATCCATATTGCTTTTAGTTGTCTCTTTCCATTGAGGTCCTTTAGAAGAAGTGACCACTTCTCGGAAGGTTCAAAGTTCTTTCTCAACCATATAAGTATAGAAGTCAATGACAAATGATTTCTCTAGTTGTGCCCTTTTACTTCGTCTGGGCTCTATCTCCGCTTCTTTTCCTTCTTCATATGAAGATGCATCATATGTATTTCATTTCAGAGCACTTGTGTCGACTTTATCGAGACACGGAAACATGTTTTCAAAGAATGATGGGTTCCTTCATTCCATTATTGTGCCTTTTTGAATGTCAGATATTTTAGAATCGTGCACTAGAAACTGATAGGCATTACTATTTTTTGCATACCCAATAAATATGCAATCAACAGTCTTGGGTCGAATATTTACAACCTTCAGGTTAAATATGACAACCTTTGCAAGACACCCCCACACTCGAAGGTATTTGTAAGACGGTTTTCTACCTGACCATAACTCGCATGGTGTTTTATTTGTTTTCTTCCAAGATACATTATCTAAAAGTTAATTAGCTGACACTACAGCTTCCCCCTACATTGATTGGGGCATCCAAGAACTTATTACCATGGAATTCATCATCTCTTTGTAGATGCAATTTCTCCTTTCCGCGATGCCAATTTGTTGTGGTGAATAAGGTATAGTAAGCTCATGTCTTATGCCATGAGTTGCACAAAATTCTTTAAATGGTGGCACATACTCACCTCCTTGGTCACTTCGTAATACTCTAATCTTTTTGTTGAGTTGATTCTTAACTTCACTTTTGTACACTTTAAATTTGTCTATTGCTTCGTGTTTACTCTTAAGTAAATGAACATAACAAAGTTTAATGCAATCGTCAATAAAAGTAATAAAGTACTTATTTCCACTTTTGGATGGATTTGGCTTCATGTCACACACATCGATGTGGAGTAAACCAAGGGGCTCGGTAATCCTTTTAATGGATTTGAATGATTGTCGTGTTAATTTTGATTCAACACATATGTTGCATTTGTATTCCGAGTCAACATGAAAGTGTGTTATATGGTCGAGTTTAATTAAACGTCGAAGAGTATCAAAATTAACATGCCCGAATCTAGCATGCCATATATTTGAAAACTCAAGCAAGTAAGTAGAAGAGTTATTCATTTCATTATTACTTAGCTGAATAGCCATAACACACAATTTGAACGTAACCCTATACCCCTTGCCCACATACATACCACTCTTAGTCAGTACAAACTTTTCTGACTCAAACAACAAGTGAAAGCCATGCTTATTTAATAACCACCCAAAGACCAAATTCTTTCTAATCTATGGAACATACAACACATCATTCAACATCAGCTCTTTTCTTGACGTCAGCTTCAAGACAGTCTTCCCAACATCTTGGATATTTGAAGTCGCTGAGTTTCCCATGAAAATCTTGTCACCATTTACCACAAACTTGAACACAAATAAGATCAAATCATATAAATTCCATGAACATTGTTCAGGATCATGCAGTTTATAGAGATTATTGCAACTTAAAAACATAAACAAAATATACCTCAGCAAGTCTCCTTCTTTATGCTCTAGTCAGGGCCACGATTGCAAGGATGAACATGATCCAAAGTAGAACCCTTCTAGTGATTTGCACACAGAGATCCCCAGAAAACTAGACAAATCAAAAGCAAAGAGCTCTAACCCTAGAGAGGGAAGAGATTTTGTAGAAGGGGAGAGGAGGGAGGAGGTTGGAAGCTCAATGAGCTTGGGATTCCTTAGTGTTGTACCCCAAGGCATTTATTTATATTGTCTGGGCTCCTGAGGTTTCAAACTTAGGAGCCTTTTGGCGGACGCACCCCCTGGACTTTGATATCTTTGATTAAACATTTACTCAATTACAATCCAGTCCCTTTAATTGATTCTAAATTAATTCATCAATTAATTTATTGATCTAGTTTCTAATTAATTTATTTCTCAATAAATTAATTAAACTAATATTCATTCTTTTAATTCTTTTGACTATGTCTCCTTTTTTGGGTCATGAGGGCAACCCAAAAGGACTTCTGCCATCATCAGAAATATTACCACAAGTTGATGACATTGTACATTATTCTAACAGTCTCTCACTTGGACATTTTGTCAACTTGTGTGGTCTCAATAATATCTGATAATTAGCAGAGAGTGTGTCATCCTATTTAACTACCGAACTCTGATCAAAGAAAATAGACGACTCCTAGATAAGTGATCTTTTATTCATCCGTTCTCAAGATATCATGATGAACCCGGGTCATGTAAAAGGTCAAATCTCGATAGTTTAAAATTCTGTTTCATGATAGAGATTTATGAGGACTCTGTCGGACCACTAATCGAACACATCAATCTAGTCAGGGCTTGGCCAAGCGCTTAGTGTCAGCATCAAATCATCTAGAGGCCAAGATATCACTTCTCCTTGTTAGGGTAGAAGGTATGGATAAACTCCGACTACATAGTCTTTGTCTATTTCATCAGGTTATACCCGAACATACTCTTTATAACCACCTATTATGGACAATGTTTGAGTAGCCCAATGCATAACAGAATATAGAACAAATTCTCATGCATCTCGGTTTGAAGAATAAGAGATATTATCATCCAAGATTGCTTGTGACTTAATCCATGAAGTAATCTCTAGGTTCAGGTTGCTCCAGTACTTGAATTTCTATCAAGTACTCATGAGGGCTAGTCACAATCACCATGCTATGTCTAATCTCTATAGACAATCTACTAACACTCCATGACAGTCTTAAATCACTACTTGCTTCCAAGAGTACGATCGACTGTGGATGTTTGAGTAAATTAATACTCGGGAAGAGGTTTCTAAACATGTAAAAGTGAAACACAGTGAAAATTCAATGAAATGGTGGCTAACTAGCCTTTTATTAAATCTCCAATAATAAAACACCATGTCATGAACAATTAACACTGTTGTATGTTTCGATTTTCAAACTATAAACTAAACTTTAGGACATTTTGCTAGCAAATCTAATGCCCATGGTCCTCGTATGCTCATCATTCTTGGGCCGTGACAATGCCTTGGTGAAAGGATCAACCTGATTATCATGTGATGGTACCCTTCCTACCATGATGTCTCCGTCTTCCATTCAGTTTCGAACATAGTGGTACTTTCTGAGTATATGTCTTGATTTCCCATGGTCCTTAGGTTCTTTAGTCAATGCGACTGCACCCTCGTTATCATAGAAGACTTCAAAGGGATAAATGATGCTAGGGACAATGCCAATATCGTCAATGAAGCTCTTAAACCATGTAGCTTCCTTTGCAGCTTCACTAGCTACTATATAATCAGAATCGCACGTTGAGTCAGCTACCGACCTTTGCTTCGAACTTTTTACAGGTTACCGCTCCTCCGTTCAACATGAAAACCCATCCCGCTTATGAGCAAAAGTCATATCTGTTTGTTGCATCAGTAAACCCAGTTACTCTTAGCTCATCTCTTCCTCCATATACCAGACACATGTCTTTAGTTCTTCTCAGATACTTAAGAATGCCTTTAACTATCGTCCAATGACTTTCGACAGGATTACCCTGATATCGGCTCACCATGCTTAAAGCATATGAGACATCAGGTCCAGTACATATCATGGCATACATGATCGATCCTATTTCCTAATTGTACGAGACTCGACTCATTCTGTCCTATTCATCACTAGTCCTAGTACATTGCTCTTTGCTCAAATTTATGCCTTGTTGTATGGGCAAGAATCCTTTCTTGGAATCTTGCATCTTGAATTTCATCAAGATTTTTTTCCAAGTATGTACTCTGGCTTAGTGCTATTAGACGTTTTGATCTATCCTTATAGATCTTAATACTGAGTATATATGATGCATTTCCTAGATCCTTCATAGCAAAACACTTCCCAAGCCAACTCTTTACACTTTGCAACGTTGGGATGCCATTTCCTATAAGGAGTATGTCATCGACATACAGTAGCAGAAATACTACATTACTCCCACTGGCTTTGACATATACGCAGGTGTTCCAGCTGCGAGAAGCTTGTTTTATGTCCATAAATGGACCTTTAAAGTTTACACACTCTATTCGGTACTTGCTATATACAAAACCTTTAGGTTGTGCTATATACACTTCCTCTGACAGTTTCCCGTTAAGCAAAGCAGTTTGACATCCATTTGCCATAGTTCATAGTCATGAAATGCAGCAATGGCAAGTCACATACTAATAGATTTAATCTTGGCTACTAGAGAGAATGTTTCATCATAATCAATTCCTTGAGTCTGAGTGAAACCCTTCACAATCAAACTAGCCTTAAGAGAGTGTACATTCCCATTCATGTCGGTCTACTTCTTGAAGATCCACTTACACCCAGCAGTTTTTAATCTCGGTGTTGGATCAACCAAGTTCCAAACTTGGTTATCGTAGATGGACTGAATCTGGCTCTCTATGGCTTCTTTCCATTTGACAACCTCAGGGCCTGCAATCGCTTCCTTGTAGTGGGATGGCTCATACTCACTAACTAGTGTGTTATCAGTGATCAGTGTGTCACCTTCTATAGTGATATGGAAACCATAAAACTCAAGAGGATGACTAACCTTATCGGATCTGTGAAGAGGCAGTGGAGATATGTCAGTTTTCTCAACAGGAGTTTCATCCTCTGGTTGAGTGCTAGTAGCAACTATAGGTTTTTCGTTGGTTGACTCTTGAATTTCTTTAAGATCGATTTTACTCCCACTAGCCTCTTTGGATATGAGATCTCTTTCCAGAAATACTCCTCCTCGAGCAACAAACATTTTGTTCTCAGAAGGCTTGTAGAACAAGTATCCAAATGACTTTCTTGGATAACCGACGAAGTAACACTTCTTCTTCGCCTGTTGACGACTACTCTAAGAAACATTTCCAACTTTGTTCGTAGACCTGTTGACAATCTTAATCTAGCTGTGGTCCGAATGACTGAATCAATCGATAATCTTCAAACCCTTTCCAACAAGACAACTAAATCTATATCAGTTTAGCTTAAATCGATTGCTGACAACTTCACGAAAAATTAGACCAAATTCAGTCACACCTACCTGTGCCCTCTTCTTCCGAACAGACCACAGGAGGGGGAAATATGCCTCTCGAAGTTAATATTGATAATAATGAATAGAATGATGAGAATGATGATTAGAATGATGATGATAATGATGATGATGATAATGGTGATAATGATGAAACTGATGATGACAAGCCTACGGATGGAGATGAAGAAAGACAAGATGATGAGAATTTCGGTACCGGTGATGACATACTGAAAGATGATGAGAATTCGGTACCGGTGATGACATTCTGAATGATGATGAGAACTTAGGTCCCAGTGGTGCATCACCAAAAAATCCAACGCCACCACCCTCTCCACCAAAACAGCCTCCTCATCAAGAAACTCCAACCTCTCCTCCCCATTTCACTCATATCGATGATGAGTTGAAATATTCACAGATCAAGCCTTCTGATCCACCTGTGCTTCAAGTGCTCAAAATCGCTTACTTTGATGACATTGAAGCGAAATTTGCAGAAGAACTAGAAATGGAAGTTAAAGCCAAATCTGCAGAAACTACAGACGGGTCGAGCCAATCTAGACTATCCCGATTTTTTGATCTTAGGCCTTTGGTGAATGACGATTTTCGGCATATGGTATCATATGCCCCTCCAAAAAGAAATTCACATAGCTGAGATATACCACTCACTCCAAATAGTGAAAAGTATATCTATTTTATCAACTTCACTTCTATTCCTCAACATCAAAGGAATGTAGAATGAGGTCTCGAATTCAAAAGTTTTACATAGATATACTTAGCTAAGGCCAAATGTATGGTCAACAGAACCCATTTCGGCAGTGAAAAGGATCAAGAAAAGGAGTTTCATGAAGTCCAATTTTTATGAATATCAACTGAGAAAAAATGGAAATTATTTGGTAGTCACAGAAGCAGATTTTTGAAGGATGAATCTCGAAGATCTTTACACCATTGTGACGAAGCTACTACCAAGGACTGAACTCCAATCGGACATTTAAGAGGCGTATTTGGCTGCCAGAAAGTTCTTGAAGCAGTTGGTGATCGAATTCGTGAGCTATGATGGCAAACTCTTCAAGTTGATCAAACCTCACCCAGCTCATCAATACACTGAAATGATCGACTTATATATGCCAGACGACAGAGAACATTGGAATTTTGGAGCTACAAATGATCCAATACATGAAATTGTTTAAAAGTCAAGAGAGCGTTCAAGCAAAGTGTTTTTCTGAATCGATGACACGAGGAAAGCACCCAATATATTCTTACAAAACTACATCGAGGCTGTCAAGAAATCCAAGTATACCACTCAAGATGTCAAAGATGATTTGATATTGAGAATAAACAGGATGTTGGCAGTTAGAAGATTTTAAGAGAGATTATGGACACAAGTGGTGAAAGATAACTTGTGCAGATTGAAGAAAAGCCCCTCGGTTGTTCACCGAAGGGGGAATTGTTAGAGTCAATCGTTGACCAACTTTATATATTGATGTCTTTTGATGTATTTGTTAAAACAATGTTCTGATCATGTTTGAATGGTTTGTGTTCACACGTAACTGCAACTCTTTTGATAGTTATCAATGAACAAACCTTATCATCTTTGTTGTGTTATTTATTGCATTGAACCGAAAATTAGAATACCATTTATACCGAAATTCCAGTATGAATTTCAGATCTTCTTCAGAAGCTTCAAACACAGAAGATTTGCTTTTCATGTGAAGACTTGAAGACACCGAAATTCAGTTATGAATTTTGGTAAGGAAGATTGTCGGAACAACAGAACATTGGAAGAACAACATTGCTGATTCAACCAACTCCAAGAATCATCAGAAGAACTTGTCAATCAGCAACTCATCATAAATTTATCTATGTCGAAGATCACTTATGATCTTTGGTTACATCAGAAGTTTGTATCTTATGAAGAGTAAATACAAAGTGAAGATAAAGACAAAGATAAGTAGATCTGATTATATAGTACAATTAGGCTAGTCATTTCATGTTCCCTAAAGTCGTATGGTGCTTGTACTGTTTAGATAGAGAATAATCAATCATAGGCCATCATAGTCTGACTTTTGTACTATTATCCTTAGAACAATATGAAGTGGAATGGTTTGTAGTCCCTTTAGTCTGAAGGTCCTTATATGGTGGGAACTCTCATTGCACTATAAAAGGAGAGTTCCACCACACTTATTCTTCATGGTTTGGTGAAACTCATCTGTAACACTTTCCATATGATATAAAAACTCTTCATTCTATCAAACACCTTGTTCATAATGTTCATACTAATGTTCTTATTGAAGTGTTATTAACTCCTGCATTTTGATCTTAAGTATTTTTTCATTTCCATACAACTACTTGTGTGTCTTAAATATTGTTGAGCATAATTGATCGTAAGTCTCTTAAATTTAGGAGCAAGTGTGAACGTCTTTTTCCAACAGTTACCATTGGTGATGTCATTATACATGAAGCTCTATTAGATTTAGGGGCAAGTGTGAACGTCTTACCAGGACATATATATATATATATATATATATATATATATATATATATATATATATATATATATATATATATATATATATGATCAGTACGAGAATGAGGAGCTCGAACCTGCCAAGACTGTTCTACAGTTAGCAGATCACTCAACTAAAACTTCTAGAGGGAAGTTGAAGAATGTGATCATCAAGGTCGGAGAATTTTTCTACCCAGTAGATTTTCTCATGATGGAGTATGAGAACACTCAGAGAGAGTCACCGCCTACTTTAATCTTAGGGCGACCGTTCTTGGCTACAGCTGGTGCCATTATAAATTGCAAAACAGGAGACGTTGATATCACTTTTGGTACAAGGACGAGACATTTGAATATGTTTAGTTGTCCATTGTCTACTCCGCCAGGGCCCGAAGAGTTTAAAGAAGTAATGGGGCCTCCGATACCTCAAGAAATGGATGTAGGAGAGAAAGAGGAAGAAGACGGGGCTCGAGAAAAAGAAATGGAGGAGGAGTACCGTCAACGGGTAGCAAAGGTGCAAGAACCTAATCTTACATGGAAGGAAGCTCTATCGTATGCCATGAAGATTATGGAAGGTAAGAACGAGGTACTCAAGAAGGGCGTGAACTTTTTGTACGTCGTATGCCTACCTTTTTTGAAACATTTCCGGTCGTTTTGGTAGACGGAGACGGGATTGTTAGAGCCGATGTTCCTTTTCGAAGGGCAGAATAAAAAAATTGATCTTGGTTTGGGAAGAAAAGCAGCGGCTCATAAGCAATATGGAGGACCAGATCGGCCGCTTGACAACGCTAATGGCGACAATGATCCATGACATTCTCCCGAAGAAGAAGCAATTCTTGTCTGACGCGGGTTAAGGACAGTGATCATCTGGATGAAGACGTTAAACTTACCGCCTCTTAGGAGGCAACCCAATTGTAGAAGCATTAGGTTTTGAGTTTCTTTTAGTTAACTTTGATTTTCGTACTATCATCACCATAGAAGACATGGTCTACCACAAGTGTGGGGTGAAATGATGAGACCGAAAGGAAAAGTGAAAAAGGACAAAAATCGAGATACATGCCGTGAGCAAGTCTTGGACGCGACTCGGGAAGGAGGAGAACTCAATTCGTAGAGGTTTTCCACAACGCGCGTCCTGAAACAGCAAATGTCGCGCCGTGGATTAGGGTAAATTCGTGACTTTTTATCCTTTTAACCCTTTTCACTTTCACATTACTACCACCGATACACGCCGCGGACAATCAGAGCTGTCAAACCAATCAAAGTTTTCCCTTGATTTTCTGGCATATTCCGATTCCGCTACTCAGGTACATTTCTTAGAACCATTCCAAGTCGAGTATTGCATGCGCTTAGGGCTAGAATTGGATCAAACATGGTCATTTTGAAAAACTTAGGAAAATCTCAATGTCGAGCTTTCAGGTGTTCTTTTTGCAAAATTAACACCCAAGGGAGCTTAATCGGACAATTTAAGACCTTGTGTATATTTGGTTGGGTTCAAACATGTCAAAAATTGGTTAGATTCTTTATAGTCGCTTTGCCGCAACGCAGGACACGAACACCCACGACGCGACGTTTGAACAAAGAAGCACGCACCTCGGACTCAGACAACCGCATCGCAGACCAGGAACATTTTTGCAAAAATTATTTACAATCTTTCAAAGTTGTGTAGATGGCCCAGCCACGTCCAGTCATGCCTGTATACGTTCCGGAGCACGAGTTCCTTAGATTCCCACCAGTTCTTGAGGAGACCCGGGGTTACACGCAGAAGCTGAAGGACATCAACAAACAGGTTTTCGAGACAGCATTGCACTTCGATCGGGAGTTTATGATGCAAATCGGGCTATGGGATCAGCTCCTACCACTTCTGCACCGCACATGGAGACATCCAGATGAGGCTCACACCTTTACATGTCAGGGGTAGGAGAAGTTGATGGGTTAAGAGTACGACATGTCTTATAGAGAGCTCATGTTGGAGTTCTTCTCGACCTGCCGCTACGAGCCAGGATCGAATGACCCTGTTGGTCGCCTTATCACATTCAGGCTTACTGGGCAGAGCCGGGAGTGCACCCTATGCAAGTTCGCTCGGCATACGAACATTTATACCTGGGAGGAGACTGAGAGTATCCACTTTCCAGCCTTCTTGGAGGCTTTCATGCTGGAGCAGCCCGATAGAGATGTTGATGAGTTCGTTTAGCATTAATGTCCAACGACCGATACGATGCAGGAGTGCCCAATGAGAGCCAACTATGTTCCCTAATTCACCGATTCCTCAACCGGATCATCACCTCGACGATGTTATTTTATAAACCTGTGAACTCACCAACTATTTCCATAGTTGACGCTGATTTTACATGCTTTTTCAGGAAATCATCTAGTAAGTGGCACCTAGAGACACATCATTTGTAGAAGCATTACGCATGTGTTGTTTTCGAATGTTTTATAATTTTCCTTAACAATTGTTCAAAACTTATTGTAAATTGTAATGTTTTTTTTGATACTATGGTTCGTGTTGTCATTCACTTTTGATGTGAGACCCTTTTGTACTGTCAAACCCTGTGTTTCTGCTTTAGCAGGGTGTGATACTTTTGTATCTCATAGAAACGACTTTAGTCTTCAAGTCTTTACAGATGTTGATCATATCGGGTGTTGTCTTGATCGAAAAAGTACATCAAGAGGATGTCAATTTCTTGGTAGAAGGTTAGTCAATTGGTTATCTATAACATCCGTTTTTTCAGCCTAGGAGTTTTGGGCTTAAAACGACAAATAAACATTATTTTGTAAATAACGAAAACAAATGAATAAATAAATTTATTATTTTTTTATGTTTTATATTGTGAATAAATTAGCCAAATATAGTTTTAAAATCAATATGTAACTAAATGTGAGAAATTTTGTCATAAGGACTAAAAGTGTCAATTTGGCCAAACTTACCCTAAGTAGATTTTCCTAGTCATGGATTTGGAAAAATTAGAAGATATTATGAAGGAATTGATATGGAGTTTAAATTAGGTAAAATAATCCTCTAAATTAATATTAAGGACCTAAATTGTGAATAATTTTAGTGTAAGGGACCATTCTTGTAAATTAGGGAAACTAATGGTTAGTGTTGACCTAGTCAATGACTCAGGTGAAATAAATAATTGTAATTGGGGTATATGTATGAATATAGAGACTTCAAATGAGAATAATGGACTTTTGGGGTGTTGCGTGAAGAAAGATCAAACTATAGGGACTATTGTTGCAAATCTTGAAAGATGTAAGGTTTTTGATGGGGTTTTCCCCATTTTCAGCCAAAACTTGATTTGAGAGAGTGGAGGAGAGGAGATGGCGATTTCCTTGGAGTTCTTGAGAGATTTGAGCTTGGATTTGATGATTCTTGCAAGCCTTGAAGTTTCCTAGCAATCTAAGATATAAACCCTTCATCTTCTAGCCTTGAATTCGAGTTAGGGTTTGGGGTTTGGACCCAATCCGATCTTTATGATTGGAGGAGGTCATTCCTATGATTCCCAATGTTTTTTTTGATGTTTCTAAGTTGTTGGGATCTACATTCAATCCATGGATGATCTAGAACCAATAGTTAGATTCAAATAGGTGTTATGAACCCTAGAAATTTGGGAATTTGTTGAATAATTGAAGAATCTAGAAATTGATGGATGAATATGGTAGTTTTGGATGAGGGTATTCATTCCTAATGATTCCTTAAGGATTCCAACCCTTGATTTGTAATCTTAAACCTTGAATAACTAGAAAATGGGAATTTGGTGTTGGAAATGGGTTTTATTCATGTAGATGATGATTGAATCTCTTGTTTAAATGGATGGATAGATTATTTGCATCAATTTGGAAGTAATGGTGGAGTAATGATCATTTCCTAATGATTCCATGGAATGGAAGAAGGAATCTCCACTTGTAATCATCAATTAATGGAATAGAATTAGGTATTCCATGTTTGGAGGCTTTGGAGTAATGTTTAGATCACAAGTTAAATTGATTTCTTTGGGATGATATTGGGTTGTTTAAATGAGTATAATTATGTACAAATTGAGTTGGAATCATGTCCTTTTGATGTCTATGAGTTTGGGAAAGTGTTAGAACTTGATCCGGGTCAAAAAGGGGTGAAAAGGGGCAAAACCGAAGCTACAGCAGGCTGTACACGACCCCGTGTACATGTACACGACCCCGTGTGAAGATTTCGGGCATAATGGTCGATTTTACACGCCCCGTGTCAGGCTACATGACCCCGTGTAGCTGGTCTGGCCAGAATTTGCAGCTTTTGGGTTTTGAGCTTTATGGTGTGGACTTTGGGTTCTTGTTATAATGCCAAACTTTGGGGGATGTTTTAACTAAGATTTTCATTATATTAGGGAGCTCAGGACTTCATTTTGGTTGGTGGATGATAGTTCCTTCTTATTTTTAAAGAAATAATTATAGTGCAACTTTTAAATGAATCGAGTATGATACCTTCCATTCTTGTCTTGTAGGAAGGAGGTATATTGTTATGACTAGGAGGTGAGACTAAGGACTTGAGCTAGCACTCAACTAAGAGGATTTGATGGATGGATGATGTCTAGGAGCGCATCCAAATGCATCAAACCTTGTATGGAGTTAGTGTTGACTCGTCAGTTGACCTTTTTGGTGAGTTTACCGGGAGTACACATCCCTACTATTATCTTTTGTGTGTGTTATCAACTATATTCATGCATGCTTTTATGTGCTAATTGTTATATAGTAGTATGTGTGCATTGCATGAAATGAGTGCTTTTAAAGAGGTTTTCAAATAAAGACTATGATGTTGTTTTGGAAAACGTTTTGAGCATCCTATTGTGCATTTCATTTCATATAGGATAGGATTGACCGTATGAGCCCTGGAGACCGAGTTTTGCCCTTTTCTCAATTAAAGAGGGTGAAGAGAGGTTATGAGTTTTGCCCTTTTCTCAATTAAAGAGGGTGATGAGATGTTATGAGTTTTTCCCTTCTCTAAATTAAAGAAGGTGAGGAGACGTTGTTCCCAACAATAGGGAACCACATGAGGGAGTTGCTAACCCTCATTGGGCTAGTGTGATGGCCACTAATTCTAGTTTAACCTATACGGGGATAAAGTGATATGCTTTGTGCGTGTCATTTGTGAACTTAGTTAGGTGCCATTGTGGTGAGTTGGACTTTTATGATATGGACGTGGGTTTGGATAGTTGCATCATGCATTGCATTGCATTCCATAACTACCCATTTTTGAGTAAACCTTTATGACGTACTAATGATTTATGCAACTTTTGATATGATGAGTTAAACAACTTTTGAAGTGTGTGTAAAACTATTCTGGGGGTTTGTCCCGAGTGTGGTAGTTCACTACCCACTCGAAATGGGTCAACCACGGGTAAGCTCACTAGGCATTTCAATTGCCTAACTTATTTTGATGTGTACTCAGGTTTGGGAGTTTATAGGACTTTAGAGGTGCTGGGTGTTTTAGAAGGCCACAAGTTGTGTGGTTTCATTCAAATTGTGTAATGGTATTTGGATCGTAACAACCTCGCTATTTTATAAACCAAAACGTTTTATTTAAAGTGGGACCAAATGGTTTTTCTGCAACTCAAACTCCGAAGTTCTCAATAAATCCCATGTGTTTTAAACGCTTTTGAACGAAAATAACTTGATTTGAAGAACTTGAAATTAAAGTTTTCACTTAAGGATGATTTTTAATATTGATGATAAATCATGGGTTAAAACGATGTTTTTATGAAAAGTCTTAAGCGAGGGTGTTCAGTTTGGTATCAGAGCATGAGTTTAGGTGAACTACGTACTAGGAGTAATGCTTATACTTAAACTGTGATGTTCTTAAAGATGTTTGACCTTTTGAATAGTTGGCCTTTAGGACTTAGTGGTAAATTCTTGCTTATGATTAGGTTTCTAACCATTTAGTTAGCTAATTCGGTTTGGCATGAGGAATATTTTGGGCAAATGGGATTCATGCATGAAGATTCTTATGTGGAAATGAAGTGCAACCTTGATGGACCCAGAGTGCATGGCAACATGAGGAATGACTTTGTGAGGGTGGCGACTGCTAAGTAATTGAGCTTCATGCTCACAAGCACTTTTGAAGAATAAATGATGATCTTGGATGATGAAAGGAGGACTTAAATGGGATGAAGCTTGAAGAGTAGCAAGGTTGATGAGGTGGTCTTGACCATGAGGAGCCGACTAAGGGAATTGTGCTGACAACTTGATGCAAGCAAGGAGCATGAGGAGTACAGTACTAGGTAAGTGAAGGAAATGTGAAGACTTGGAGCGTTGGAGAAATTCTTTTGTCGTGACCCTTAAACCTTTCTTCCTTACCCTTAGCTTCTTTTGAGATCCATCCAACATCTTTTGGTGTGCGTGCTTGTGACCTTGCCTTAGCTCTAGAAGACTAAGTGTATGTAAGAGTAGCATGGTTTGCGCTTTAATATCTGAGCTAAGGAAATCTTGATGTAAGACAAAAGAGGGACTTGATTATAAGGTTTCCGGATAGTAAGTGATGGCTTAGTTGACCCATAAAAACTTATTGGAGTAGTGAGATACTACATTAGGTTTAGGATGAAGAGACATGGGTGCATGATGAGACTAGAAATCATAGGTTTAAACCATTAATCGCCTTGAGGTGTGTGAATTAGTGAACAACCTACCTCGATAGGAACTTAAGAATGAGGTAAGGCCAATATTTTTTCAAAAGTATTGTTAAAAAAAATTGAGTAATTTTTTTTGTAAACGATTTTGGACGTGTATGTACTACAAAATGCAAGACTCTTATGGAAGTAAATGACAAAGGGGCCATCATGAATCGGTAGTAAATACCTGGGAGTGATGATCTCTTTGGGATTTCGTTAATAAATTCGATGAAAATATGTCCCTAGATAAATTTGAAACTTTATTGTTTTATGTAAGGGGTACGAATTCCAAAGGGTATTTTCTTTTCACAGAAGTTGATTAAAATTTTCTCACAAGGAACAGTTTCCTCAAAACATTAACCACAAAGTTGAGTGTTCAAATCTTTTTGTAAAAACAAGGGTCGAGTTGAGGAAGATTTCATGTTTGATAATTGCATGCTTTAAAGAAAAACATTTTTGAAAAGAAACCCGAGATAAGTAATTTTTGAAGTAGAACAATTTATAAAGTGAAATTTATAGTACTCCGGGTTTTATAATGTTTTAAAGCTAAAAACATGAATAACCTTTGATATTTTGGAAAATGGGTACTTAATTCCTTATCCGTGATTCCGGGGACGGAATCCTTTTAAGGGATAGATAATTGTAATATTCGTATTTTGGGCCTAGGAGTTTTGGGCTTAAACTGACAAATAAACTTTTTTTTATAAATAAGGAAAACAAATGAATAAATAAATTTAATATTTTGTTATGTTTTATATTGTGAATAAATGAGCCAAATATAGTTTTAAAATCTATTTGTAACCAAATGTGAGAACTTTTGTCATAAGGACTAAAAGTATCAATTTGGTCAAACTTACCCTAAGTAGATTTTCCTAGTCATGGATTTGGAAAAATTAGATGATATTATGAAGGAATTGATGTGGAGTTTAAATTAGGTCAAATAATCCCTTAAATTAATATTAAGGACCTAAATTGTGAAGAATTTTAGTGTAAGGAACCATTCTTGTAAATTTGGGAAACTAAGGGTTGGTGTTGACCTAGTCAATGACTCAAGTGAAATAAATAATTGTAATTGGGGCATATGTATGAATATGGCGACTTCTATAATGGACTTTTGGGGTGTTGGGTGAAAAAAAAGATCAAACTCTAAGGACTATTGTTACAAATCTTGAAAGATGTAATGTTTTTGATGGGGTTTTCCCCATTTTCATCCAAAACGTGATTTGAGAGAGAGGAGGAGATGAGATGGAGATTTCTTTGGAGTTCTTGAGAGATTTGAGCTTGGATTTGATGATTCTTGCAAGCCTTGAAGTGTCCTAGCAATCTAAGGTATAAACCCTTTATCTTCTAGCTTTGGATTCGACTTAAGGTTTGGGGTTTGGACCCAATCCGAGTTTTATTATGGGAGGAGGTCATTCCTATGATTCCCACTGTTTGTTTGATGTTTCTAAGTTGTTGGGATCTACATTCAATCCATGGATGATCTAGAACCAATAGTTAGATTCAAATGGGTGTTATGAACCCTAGAAATTTGGGGATTTGTTGAATAGTTGAAGAATCTAGAAATTGATGGATCAATATGGTAGTTTTGGATGAGTGGATTCATTTCTAATGATTCCATAATGATTCCAACCCTTGATTTGAAATCTTAAACCTTGAATCACTAGAAAATGGGAATTTGGTGTTGGAAATGGGTTTTATTCATGTAGATGATGATTGAATCTCTTCTTTAAATGGATGAATGGATTATTTGCATCAATTTGGAAGTAATGATAGAGTAATGATCATTTCCTAATGATTCCATGGAATGGAAGAAGTAATCTCCACTTGTAATCATCAATTGATATGGAATGGAATTGGGTATTCCATGTTCGGAGGCTTTGGAGTAATGTTTAGATCACAAGTTGAATTGATTTATTTGGGATGATATTGGGTGGTTTAAATGAGTATAATTATGTACAAATTGAGTTGGAATCGTGTCCTTTTGATGTCTATGAGTTTGGGAAAGTGTTAGAACTTGATTAAGGTCAAAAAGGGGTGAAAAGGGGCAAAACGGAGCTACAACAGGATGTACACGGCCCCGTGTGAAGATTTCGGACTTACTGGTTAATTTTACATGCCCCCGTTTCAGGCTACACGACCCCGTGTAGCTTGTCTTGCCAGAATTTGTAGTTTTTGGGTTTTGAGCTTTATGATTTGGACTTTGGGTTCTTGTTTTAATGCCAAACTTTGGGGGATGTTTTAACTAAGATTTTCGTTATATTAGGGAGCTAAGGACTTCATTTTGGTTGGTGGATGATAGTTCCTTCTTAGTTTTAAAAAAGTAATTATATTGCGACTTTTAGATGAATCGAGTATCATACATTCCATTCTTGTTTTGTAGGAAGGAGGTATATTGTTATAACTTGGAGGTGAGACTAAGGTCTTGAGCTAGCACTCAACTAAGAGGATTTGATGGATGAGATGATGTCTAGGAGCGCCTCCAAATGCATCAAACCTTGTGTGGAGTTATTGTTGACTGGTCAGTTGACCTTGGGTGAGTTTACCGGGAGTACACATCCCTACTATTATCTTTTGTATGTGTTATCAACTATATCCATGCATGCTTTTATGTGCTAATTGTTATATGAGTACTATGTGTGCATTGCATGAAATTAGTCCTTTTAAAAATGTTTTCAGATGAAGACTATGATGTTGTTTTGAAAGACGTTTTGAGCATCCTATTGTGCATTGCATTTCATATAGGATGGGATTGACGTGTGATCCCTTGAGACCGAGTTTTGCCCTTTTCTCAATTAAAGAGGGTGAGGAGATGTTATGAGTTTTTCCATTTTCTCAATTAAAGAGGGTGAGGAGATGTTATGCATTGTCCCCTTCTCTAAATTAAAGAGGGTGAGGAGACGTTGTTCCTAACAATAGGGAACCACATGAGGGAGTTGCTAACCCTCATGGGGCTAGTATGATGGCCACTAGTTCTAATTTAACCTATACGGGGATCGGGTGATATGCTTTGTGCGTGTCATTTGTGAACTTAGGTAGGTGCCATTGTGGTGAGTTGGACTTTTATGAGATGGACGTGGGTTGGGATAGTTGCATCATTCATTGCATTGCATTCCATAACTATCCATTTTTTGAGTAAACCTTTATGACGTACTAATGCTTTATGCAACTTTTGATATGATGAGTTAACCAACTTTTGCAGTGTGTGTAAAACTATTTTGGGGGTTCGTCCCGAGTGTGGTAGTTCACTACCCACTCGAAATGGGTCAACCTTGGGTAAGCTCACTAGGCATTTCAATTGCCAAACTTATTTTGATGTGCACTCAGGTTGGGGAGTTTAGAGGACATTAGAGGAGCTGGATGTTTTAGAAGGCCACAGGTTGTGTGGTTTCATTCAAACTGTGTAATGGTATTTGGATTGTAACAAGCTTGCTATCTTATAAACCAAAATGTTTTATTTAAAGTGGGACCAAATGGTTTTTGCATAACTCAAAATCCAAAGTGTTCTCAATAAATCCCATGTGTTTTAAATGGTTTTGAATGAAAATAACTTGATTTGAAGAAGTTCAAATTAAAGTTTTCACTTAAGGATGATTTTTGAATATTGATGATAAATCATGTGTTAAAACGATGTTTTCACGAAAGCCTTAAGCGAGGGTGTTTCATTATCTACTAAACCAAACCATGTTTTTCTTTCTACGGCCGAAGCCAAATATGTTGCTGCTGCTTGATGTTGTTCACAGGTTCTTTGGATGAAATTTCAACTCTTGGTTTATCGATATCGTTTTCTAAAAATTCCTATTTATTGCGATTCAAAAGTGTCATAGCGATTTCACATAATCTCATTCACCAATGCATGACTAAGCACATAGACATCAAATATCATTTCATCATTGATCACACTTTGAAAGAAATAAAATATTAAAATTATTCTTGTTAGTTCGGAAAAAGAGAGCTAATGTGTTGACTAAGGCTTTGGATCCTACAAAGTTTATTCACTTTCTTAACAAGTTAGGAATGTTGAATCTGGATCCCCAATTCTTACAATCTTAAATGTTTCGTCTGGAGCAATGTTTTCTCGGATGAGGAGTGACATGTTTTAATAAATAAACTAGAGCGTTTTACGTTAAAATGGCAACGACAACCTTATTTAAAATAACTAGTTTATTTTAAACCATTTTAAACAAAACCATAAAGGATCCATTTACATTGGTAAGAATGATAAGAATGATATTAAAACATAGATAGGATGTTTTAAAGAGATCACCTTTGAAGTCTTTGAACCCTCTTGGTATTCAGGTGTTGAAGTAGATGGCCAAAATCAAGAAGCTTGATTTCTCTAAAAGTATCCACCACCAAGGTAAAGGCACTTAGAATGCTAGTTCCTTCTCGTATAAAGAACTTCTTAAGCCTTTAAGTACTTCACAAATTAAGCACTAAAGGAGAAGTTTGTCTACACTCTCAAACTTGGAACGAACTTCACAAAAAACACTAGTACAAAATCGCACATTGGTCACACTTGATCGAAAAACGCCTGCGGCATTTTTAAAAAAAAGTGTGGCCAAAGGGCACTGATGAAATTTTGAGAACGTTTATGGATACATGTAAATTAGTTTAATGACCACACTTATTTACAAAAATGTGACACTCATTCGTGACACTGGACTTCAATGTGACCAAATGATACAATCACCCACATTTACCATTTTAAGAATGTGATATTTATTTTATTAGAGATTATAGATACGTAATGGTCACATAAGGAAATTGTACATGTGACTGTGTGATTGTGCCATATTGGACACATCAAATCTAACGTGTCCAAAAAGATAACAAATATGGCCACATCAAATCAAATGTGTCCAAAAAGATAACAAATATGGCCACATAAAATAGTCGTGTGTCGATAGGATGGTGTTTAATCGTTACATATTAAAAGTAAGAAAAGAAGTCGGTTTAAGTGGTTTATTGTCATATGCATTTTTATTACATGTGTGAAAATATGATCAATTGTATTGGAAAATTTAAATACGTGTGACTGTATGTAGGATTTGGTGATCGTAGAATTAAAAAGCGTGTCCATAGGTAAATATAGTTGAATAAGAAAACCATTGTTTGGGTAGTCTACATATTTTATGTTCATTGAAAGTGTGACCATCGATATGTAATTGGCATGTGTTTTGTGTTATGTTATGTCCAAAGGTAAAAAATGGTCATCATAAAAATTAAAAATGTTTATGTAGGTACGCAATGGTGATTAATGGGTAGTCTACATATTTTATGTTCATTGAAAGTGTGACCATCGATATATAATTGTCATGTGTTTTGTGTTATGTTATGTCCAAATGTAAAAAATGGTCATCATAAAAATTAAAAATGTTTATGTAGGTATGCAATGGTGACTAATGGGTAGTATACATATTTTATGTTCATTGAAAGTGTGACTATCGATATGTAATTGTCATGTGTTTTGTGTTATCTTATGTCCAAAGGTAAAAAATTGTCATCATAAAAATTAAAAATGTTTATGTAGGTATGCAATGGTGACTAAGTAACATATTTTTCCTACTACAATCCGTTAGAAAAAACCCCAACTTATGTATTACATGTAATTAAAAAGAATTGTAATGAATGAACAAGCATTCGAATGTAGTATATGTAATTTACATTAGGTTATACATTCAGTATGTTGCTGCAATTATACAATGGTGAGTTGTTCACATAACTTCAAATTGGTTAAATTGTGTATATATAATTAAAAGTCCTGATTTAATAAAGGTTTACTTGTCTAGATGGTTAGGAGGAAAACTATACTCCAATGCATGTACAGAGATCCAGGTTCGAGTCCTGGCAAGGGCAATTAATGCTATTTTTTATGCAAAACCACAAACAGTAGCACAGTTATTTGAACATATGCCTTTAGAGCATAAAATAGTATAAGCATTATATGGTCACGACATACTTTATTATACGTGTCTAAAAGAATGGATTGATTTCAATGAAAGTAAAATCGAGTACATATGGCCACATAAATGATTTTGCATGTCCATAGGGTAGCGTTTAGACACTTAGTTAAATAATCAAATACAAGTAAGTATAACCATGTCATGGTCACGTTGTAATATATTATATGTGTCTAAATACAAACAATTGTCATGATAAAAGAGAAATGTTGTGGGTGTAAGTATTATATGGTCACGGTATACGTGATTATATGTGTCTAAACTTGTATATAATATAACTGGTAATAAGGAATGAAATGATTTTGCCACATAAATGATTTTTTGTGTCCATGGAATTAAGTTAGCCACTTACTAAAGAAAAACAGAAACAAGTAAGTATAAGAATCTTATGGTCACATTTTACTTTTTTATGCGTGTAAAAAAAAACAACTGTCATGATAAAATATAAACGTTGTCAGTGTAACTATTATATGGTCACATCGTAATATGTTATATGTGTCTATAACCAAAAAATTGTCATGATAAAATAGAAAAGCTGTGAGTGTAAGTATTATATGCTTACTGTATATAGTTTATTATATGTGTCTAAAATTATAAATAATATAAATGTTAAAAGAATAAAAAGATTTCAATGAAGGCAAAATTGAGTGTATATGGCACATAAATGATTGTGTGTCCATAGGGTAGGGTTTAGCTACTTAGTAAGGAAAACAAAAACAAGTAATATGAGTATTAGTAGTTAATGGTAACAGTTTAGTTTATAGTGTGTGTCTAAAATGATTAATTTTCATTAAGTATGAATTTTAAACTTATAATCGAATATAATTATTTTATGGTCACACTTTAATGCATAGTGTGTATCTAAAAGTAAATAATTGTTACAATAAAACGAAAAAACGTGACTAAAAATACTTTATTGTGGCATTTTAATGGATAGTGTGTGTGTGTCTAAATGTATAAAATAGTTACAATAAACAATAATTAATATAGTATATAGATATGCAAGTAAAAATGTCCACAAAATAGCTATGCCAATTAAAGAAATAATTAACACAAAAATAAAAGAATTGAAAATGACAAATATATTTATATTGGAAAACAAATATATGCATTGTTTCAACACCAAAAGTATATAGACTATAGATTACATACATAAGATCAAAATATATAAAATTTGTACAAACTTAATCTTCAAAGGTGTAAATGATCAGGTTGAAGTCAAACATAATAAATGATCAGTCAAATTAAACAACTAGCCAAATTCTTTGTCCATATGTCTGGTTTCTTGACATCAACACCAAAGATTCTTCTTTGAAAGAACACTCAATAAATCATCTATCATTACGCTCTTGAATGTATATTTCTTCATGAAAGTGCCACCCGGAGTGGTTTCTACACAAAAAGAAAGCTTCCTAACCACTAACCGTTACTACAAAAAAAATCACAAAGACGAAACAAGTTAATATTATCTTTTTGGGGATAAAATGTGATAATTTAAAGTGAATGCATGTGAATATGCCACCATCAATAGCAATGGAATTGTTGACAACTTCCTAATCAAACTCTATGTAGGTATCAGACTTTAGCATAGGAGGTAAAACCTTCATCTCGTCATTTAGCATGTGTACATCATTATATACAACCTGCTTCTTTATTGGTTTTTGAAAAATATTCATTTTTAGACAGATTCCTTTATGCCCTTTTGATGTATTTTATAATTAAAATATTTAATGTTTAAATGCCAAGTGGATATTTCATATTTGCATATTTTAGTATATTTAAAGTGAAAATGGAAAAAGAAATTTAATTACTTTATAGAGCCTCCATCATCACCGGTGACCATCCAATTGTCATTGTAACTCCATACCATTGACCTCATTGCTTGATCATGAGTCTGTATATATTCACATATTTTAAAAATCTCAAAACGGTTTTACTAAATAAAATGAGAAAATAAAATCAAAATGCATACCTGTAAAAATCATTTCAAAATTGAAAGATTGTCCATTCCATAATGTAAATTCTCCACTGTGTGAGCCGGTTATAAGGCGCCTACTAGTAGGAGTCCAGTTCAAACAAATGCAAATATCAGGATACAATTCAAATTTCAGCTAATTTACATTTTTGGTCCCTGAGTATAGCTGACTTTTGCCATTTTAGTCCCAAAAGCTATTCCCTACAAATTTGGTCCTTATTCATGTCCAAGTACGGTAAATACAATATACAAATATGAAGAATGATTACAAACATATTCAAATTATTACCCTTGAACTTTACCAATTTCAGAATGTTAAACATAGATGAGATAATACCCTTGAACTTTCAGAGTCTTGTTATACCTAATATCCAGCAGCTGCGCATTTGGGTCCTCCTTTAGCTTCTTGAAAGCATCAATAGCAGAGATAAATTTGTACTTTTTCAAGTATTCTTGAGTCGCATGGATGAGAAACAGGGTAAAACCAAAGGTACCAATCGGGAATTATAGTTTTTATCGTTCAATTGAAATCAACAAAAAAGTGTAAAACCGAAGGTACCAAGAAATTAATTTTTAAGAAAGGACACTCTAATTCAAAACTGACCCCAGATGAAATTTTGCTACTTGAATTGCCTACAAAATGTGCAAGAAAAAGTAACAAAACACACGAAACATATAAAAATTGAAAATGCCGAACATAATCAAGAGATATAAAGAAGAAAACTTCAAACCTGATCCATTACAGATGGATTCTTGTAATAATAAAAAGTCGAAACCAAAACAGCAAGCGCGTGAACATGATTAACACTAACACTAAACTGATGCTTTCAAGAAGCTAAAGGAGGACCCAAATGTTTCTCCTCTAAATCAACCGACGATGGTGGCTTCCGTATTCACCTTGTTCATAGAGACAACCAGTTTTGTGGGTTGTTATTGTAGTCACCAACAATATAAGGTCCTTTTAACAAAAAAAACGCATTCATCTCAAACACACACAAATCATCTGAAAACTATAACACGCACAATCACAAATCGGATGATTATCCCATGTAACATCAATCTCAAAAAAAAATCAAACAACCTATTAAAAATCAAACGAAACTTTACTTAATTGATACTTACGTGAGGCATCTCTGTTTTTCAACTCTTCCTCTCCAACAACCGATAAATCGCAGCAATAGGGGAGGCGTGAGAAATCCAAGAAATCGCAATGGGTGGTGCATAGGGTTTGTAATCGCAGGTGAAAAACGAAAGAAACAGAGGCGCAGTGATGGTTAATGTGTCTCAAAGAGTGAAAGTGGTAAATTGGAGAGTAGCACTTCAAACTGTAACATGAAACTTGCAGATTTCAATAATTTGAAGATTCCTGGATATTAAAGAAGAAGCTTATTATCTTGCAAAGATCTGTGTTATAAACTCCTTTTCCAGATGATTTTTTTTGCTAACTACATATGATTTGTTATTAATCATAATATGCGAATATAAACCTTCTACATTAGATCAAGCCATGAAATTGCAAAATTAAATTGAGTAATAAGCTAGTGGGTTCTAGTACATAATGAATTATGGATGAACATTATACCTTCTGTACAATTTTAGCACAAGATTGATTTCGTGGATGACAGTTGTAGAAAACACTATCGCTTGTTCAATATGAGGGGTTATTGTGGAATACCCGAAACTACGAGATCCTACATTACCCAAACCATGACAGAAAAGCGATTCATCCCCAGAATAGGATCCACGGTCAACGGAATCAAACTCTTTAGTATCAAAACACAAGCCCAATCTCATCCAATTTTGATTTGTTTTTTAGAGTTTCTAAAAGATCGTGAATCGTGATACCTAAAGTGAGAGAGATAGTTAATGATACAGAGGGCAGTACCGAAGGAAGAGGTGGCACCGATAGAGATAACCAAGTAAGATTTAGGGACTAGACAATACCTTAATTGCATCGCTCTGATGCTTTTACCGGCAATAAAGCTTCGAATTCGATAGATTGTTCGCAACCTTCATGTTGTTTTAGAGTGTTAGGATTCGATCGGTGGTTTCCAACTTCACTAGTGGTTACAGAGAGTAGCTTTGAAATGGCGACTGGGTCAAATAGCGGGATATAAAATATCGACGGCGGGATACGAAAATTTGATGGCGGGTTAAGGAAATTTTTTAGGTTTTACGGGGGGCATTTACCATATAGATAGTGATGAATCGCATAGATTAAAGACTGTTTTTCTTAGGTTTGGTGACAATTTTTTAGGTTTGCTGGATATGAAAATTTGAATCGAAAGCGAACCAAACGTAGGGGTATTTTTGTCCAATTAACCAAATCTTCCAGAAATCTAACTTAACAATTCTGAACACGAGTCTGAACATTCGCACATTATATCTCAACCAAAAAATATATCAGAAAATATTTATGACTTTCTTCATTCTAATTTCATAAATATGTTTTTCTAAGTAATTTCAAGCTATTTCGTTGATGATTTCATCCAATTTTATGAATTTCTTCATTCTAATTTCAACTTATAAACAAAAATGTAAACTATTTAGTATACGATTACGAACATAAATTTGCAATCTAAAGCAAAATTGATTTGGATCTAGAATTCAAACAATACAGCCCCAAACAACTTAATCTTACCGGTTAGTAAAGAAAATCTAAGGTATTCGGTTGTATTGAGGCACCATCGCTGCTCCCTGGACCACCGTGAGCCATCTCCCAGTGCTCTTGATCCTCGATCTTAACCTAATCATAGGCGGTTAGGACCGTTAAGCGATTAATTGGTCGCCTACACCAATATTTGCAACATTGATATATATATATATATATATATATATATATATATATATATATATATATATATATATATATATATATATATATATATATATATATATATATATATATATAGAGTCCGTTTCAAGGAAGAACCAATATTTTCCTAGGAACCGTAGGAACTTTTTGACTAAAATTATTTTTTCAAAAAAAATGACATAATACATCTAGTCGCTTATATTTAAGACTTTTTGTTAAAAAAAATTTGAAAAATAATATGTATACACGAAATGTGCATATATGCATTTTTTTCGCATATGTGTATATGATGCACGTTTCGTGCATATGTGCACATTTTGTGTATATATATTATTTTTTCAATTTTTTTTTTAAAAAAGGTCTTAAATATAAGCGATTAGGTGTATTATGTCATTTTTTTTGAAAAAAAAATTTCAGTAAAAAAGTTCCTACGGTTCCTAGGAAAATATTGGTTCCCATTTGATATTTAGTCTATATATATATATATATATATATATATATATATATATATATATATATATATATATATATATATATATATATACTAGTTGTGAGACCCGTGTATTACACGGGATGATATAAAGAAATGTTAGTTTAAGAATTCAAACTACAGAAAAAACATCAACAAAATATATGACTATTTTAAAAAAAGTTGATTAATAGCAAAGAAAAAGGAGCAAGATTCAAGATATGCCAAGTATACGTTTTTAATTTCCTTGATTTATGCCAAGTGTAGGTTTGTGAATTTCTACATCTGCATATTCTTTAAATATCCACCCAATCTGGGTAAGTATTTTCCTTCCACATGACAATGAATTTTTGTAACACCTCTTTCTCAAAACCATAATTTAATATAGTTTATATTACAAAACATTTTACAAAACGTAACCATGAAAACTCACCAAATTTTTTTTTATAAACTTTATTCTGAAAGGGTATTATAGACTCAATACAGAAAACCATAATTTAAACTTACTGTATACACATTGGTCCCACTCCAGCTCCTGCTCATCTCACCTAAGTACATAGCATTTAAAAATAATACGTGAGACATAAAGTCTCGTGAGTAATATGGGTTTTAGACCCAAAACTTTTCTGCTTTAAAACTTGAAATATAAACAAGTAAACTACTAGAACTTATTTCATAATAAATCTCAAATCTCTTTTCTTTTCTATCTTCAAAACTCAAAAATACTTTCTTTCTCAAAATTGCTTTCTTTTATCAAAACTGTATTCTTTCTCAAAACTACTTTCTTTTATCAAAACTGTATTCTTTCTCAAAACTACTTTCTTTTATCAAAACTGTATTCTTTCTCAAAACTGATCTCTTTCTTTAAAAACTGCTTTCTTTCTCGTTTTCTAGTAACCAACTGAAACTCATGAATTAATTTAGTTTAATTCATTCTACTAGCTCACCTCGTGGGACAGAACAGATCCGCCCGCTAGGTTATGCTCATTCTGTCTCCCCTTTGTGACTTGGAACGGATTCAAGCACAAGGGTATACTAAGCTAGACAACTACTTCGCGAAGGGAGGTACCATCCCAGTAGTGTCTTCTGATCCCCCGATTATGTGGGTGATCCTAGTCCGGACAACTGACTCTTACTTCTTTCTTTCTTAAGTTCTTATTTCATTACATCTCAAATTGGTCAAAATGGGACACAATTTATAAATAACTCATGCTCATACACTTTATAACTCTTTATTGAAAATACTTTCAAAACTGATTTTGACATGTTAGTTCACACAAGGAACTTCTTTAAAAATACTTTGTAAACTACACTGCTTTAAAAATCTGCTTTAAAACACTTAGTCCTTATATAGAGCTACTTTAAAACTGTTTCCAACCTTAGTATTTAAAAGTATTTGGAAATCTCATTTTTCTGAAAATATCATTTTGCTATGTACTAGGAAAATCCTCATAAAACTCACCTTGATTCTACTACGGTTCACTAGGCTTTACGTACGCCTTTTCCTTTCCCGTGCTCAATAACGTTCGAAGCACCACCTATACAAGTAGTATATATAAATACCCAATATAATTAACTCTATAATGCTAAAGTCTCATATAACATAACTCTAGGTTATAATAAATGTATAACCATTAATAAACTCGTTTAACGGTTTTCTCCGAAATACGTGTATATTGCTACAGTACCCCTGAGGGGTCGTATTTCAGTTCCGACTCTTTTCCATGAAATCTTAGGCCATATTAGACTTGTGTTTCAAATTTGGAGTCAATTGGATAAGTCTAGCTCAAATTCTAAAAATCAAGTTTTGGCATGAATAGTAATTTTAGCCACTGCCGCTACAGTGACTTTTCCGCAAGGTCGGATTACGGATTTGACCATCCCCGACATGTTCTTATACCATTTTAGGGTTATGGCTAAAATTTCAGGTCAATCGGACATGTCTAGCTATGGTTTCTAGCATTTGAAATTTCTAACATTTTTGGTCCTTGTCTGGAGGCGCACTGTAGCACGCAGTTTTCACCCATTAAGCACTTATTTCTGTTCTTAATCGTATGGGGTTTATTCCTTGACTAAAACCCTTCATTAGTACAAGGTTTTAAGCTATTAAAATCGTTTCAATCAATCAAATGCAAGAATTAAAGTTCTTGACCAAACTTGAAAATTCTCAAGAATAGCAATCTACTTCCATGTTTTTGAGTTAAGCTCTTAGCAAATGACTTATTGGAACAATTGGACATAGAAATCATACTCATGGTAAAATCATAAAACCAATACAAGTTTTCATACGTATTATAACATTTATAAACTTCTTTCATTAAGCCATTTAGACTTCTATCCTGTTATTTAACACTTCTAATTACTCATAAAACATCCATATATGCTAAGAATGGGTTTCTTTCAATTCTTTGATCGTTATATTAACATATACATTCATATTCCTAAGTGGGACAGAATCTGCCGAAACAGGATACCCTGTACGAAAAACGGCATAACTCACTCTAGAAGAATCGAAACGACTCACCGCTTTTTGATTTAGAAACTAGACATCTGTAGGTTTCTTTTCATGTATGAAACATAATTTTTGGCCTTGTAGATTTGTATAGTTTTACAGTTTAAGTTGGCGTAAAAATTCTGTCAGAATACTTTTTTTTTTTTTTACTTTCATTCTTATTATTATATAACTTATGAAGTTGCAATTTCATATACTTAAGGTCATTCTTTAAACCATTAAGCACTTAATTCATTTGGTAATCCTCAAGGGAATCATTCCAAGACCTTATCTAACCATTCTTTATGGGGTTTCAACTATGGAATCAATGATTCCATTCCATTTTCAAAAATTGCCCGTTACTTCAATTTGCATCAAAATCGGATGGAACCAAAAACAATCTACACCAGGTGTTTTCTTACATCTAAATAAACATTTGTGACTTAAGAAAAACATTGAAATCATTGTAAATCCGTTTAACCCAAAATCTAGGGTTTTTTAGTTCAAAATTTACCATTCTTGAAATTAACAACTTGTAATGGATGGAATGTGTTTCTTTGATGATTAGAACACTAATTGATAGATGGAATCACTAAATTAATCTTATCCATAAACTGAAATTCGGATTTCAGTAAACACCAACAAGAAAATTGGGTTTTCTAGCTTAAGAAGATGATATCTTACCTCAAAATGGTTAGGAATCAACAATTACTTGCTCCAATCCTTCAAACCGTGATCAATTCTTCAAGAACATGAAGAATTCGTGCCTTCCCTCTCTCAATCCTCTGCATTCACGTTTCAGTGAATGAAATGGGGGTGTTCCCACCTATTTATATCTCTCAACTTTGGAAAAATGACAAAATGGTCCTTCTAGTTTCTAATAATTCAAAAAAACGATACAAAACTAATTATAATTCTTGAAACTCTTAAGTTTTATTGTTTTGCCCAACTTATAAACTTAATATATTTATTAAGGACATACTAACACATAAAAATCTCATTATGAGATTAAATACTCAAAATGACAAAAATACCCTTTTAGTTCATTTTATACTTTTCATTATCTTTTAACTTTTTTTTTTATTCTTCATACTTCATACGTATAACTATAATAATGTTCATATACTTCATCCTTAATGAAAATAGAAATCTTTTCATTTATATTAGTAATTGGAAAATTACCAAAATACCCTTTTTCTCAAAATATGAATAATTAGTTAATAATTATTCCTTAACTTCTTACTTTCCAAGTTTACATATTTTTGGGTTCTTATAATATCCACCCCTTAAAAAGGATCCTGTCCTCAGAATCATTTAATAAATGAAATAGTTTTCATATACTTATCACTTCTCTTGCAAACATAATTTTTTTTTCTAAATTTTTTTTTATGACAAACTTAAATTATATATCTTTCTACTTAGAGAGTTATAACTCTCAAATTTCATAACCTTCATCCAACTTAGAACAACTTATTTTCTTTCTTATTTTACTTACTATTTATTACTTGACTATTTTAGAAAATAGCATTATACTTTCATTTATCTTTCCAAATAGCAATATACTTAACTATTTTTTTTAAATCTTTACTTTTAACGACTATTAGGTCGTAGTTCATTCTCATTCTCTTACTTTTTCACTTTCTTGAAAAGTTTTATAACTAAATTCTCTTCTACTTTCGGTATTTTATAAAACTTCTTAGTTTATCTCTGACTTGATAAAATTCTTATATGCTTTTGATTACCTCATATACTCTATCATATATTTAACATTGATATTTCCTTTCTCACTTTTCTTATAGAAGCTTTGTCACTTCATACTTTCTTATTATAGAAAATTGACTTTCCAAAAGTCAATCTACATTTTAATTACTTCTTTCTTGTCATTAGACTTAAATCTCATATTTTTCTTTTTCTAGTAAACGATACACATACAATTTACCTTTATACATTTCTTTAGAAGTTTTACAACTTCTTATGTTTACATATACTAGAATAATTGACTCTTTAAAAGTCCATCATTGTTCTTGTTTCTTTTGTCTTATCATTCATCTTTAATTCTCAAAGAATTTTCTATCTTTATTTTTTTTTTAACAAAACCTTTTATATCAAAGGTGTTGCTATTATTACTACTAAAACTTTTCTTTGCCCTTATTACTAGTTTTCATACATTCTCATAAGGTTATTACCTTTATCATCTTGTTACCTGCATGTATTACTTTTATAATTACATGTCTTGTATCACTCTTTACTTATATTATTTTCATCTTTCGACATATTAACGATCTATATACCTCTTTCATTTTTCTTTATAATTTAGGAGATTTCAATCTCTTTTACTCATTATATTTTCTAATATAATCTTGTCCATTTCATTTCTCAGTTTTCTTACTGTACTCTTATGAGAACACTTCTGATTAGGTACCCCATGTACCATTCTCATCTTATTTTATTACTTATGTTTTAGTATTTTTTTTATAATTCTTATTTCTCACACTAATGCTTAGTTTAACATTCTATCTCTTGCTTACTTTTTACTTGCTATGGTTAATGCCAAAAATAACTTTTACTTCTCTTTTTATTCTGACTGCATTATAACTATATTTCAATATGGATTGGCATTTCTGGCTCAACAATTTGTTGTTTTATCTCATTATACTTATTAAGCAGACACTACTTTCATAATCATATAGATTACCACCATTTTTCATAAACATTTAGTCTCTTTATCTCACATATTTTACTTATAAACTTTCTAGGTTTGATACCCAAAATTTCTTTTATTATTCTTTTTACCATTTCTCTCTATGTGCCATGAGGCTATATGCCCAACACATTACATTGTTCTTTCCTTTAAGCTTCTTTTCTTTACTCTCTTTATTTATATATATATATATATTTTAAAGCGATATACGCTATACTCTTTCCGATGTTCCATAACTACTAGTCATGTACCGAACATTTCTCTAATCTTTGGCTACTTTTACCCGTTACTTCCGCTTAGAGGTAGTCACTTCCTGTCTCTTTATTTTTAATTCTTATTTCATATTTGACTCTTTGTCTAAGACTTATCTGGATATTCACTTTTACTCTTTATCTCGGGTTATTTATGACTCTCAGTCATTTTTCTCACATTCTTTCGGTTATCCTTTTATCATTCACAGTTCTTCTTATTTATACTTTATATAGTCACTAAATCTGATTTCAAGTGACCATTTCTTTGATAACTGTCTTTATATTCTTCTTATTATCATCATTGTCTGTCTTATCTTTAACTTTTCGCTCAACACTTGATTAGGCATTTAATATCTATTTCTCAACTCATTCTCTTGCATTGTAACAATGTAACTTGTTCATAATCTTTAACGATTTTTTTTAGGTAACTTACTTTGTTATATTACTCATTATAGCACTATACTTACGACTTATTTATTTATTCCAATCATTGGATGTCATTTATTGTCATACTTCTTTTGAGTTTGGAAGTCACAACTTCCCATTTCTTATGCTTTCTTTTCTGTCTTTGATTCCTCTTCTAATACTTGGTTAAGTATTTTGCTTTCATTTTATACTATCTTATTTACAACTTTTATATACATACTTTAATCTCTTGGTTGTCCATGAACAACACATCTTACTACTTCTCAATATTTATTCTATACTCTTTTATACATCTTTTGGGTTTGTCTACAATTGCAAACCCAACTCATTTCCTTTTTACTCTTGCTACTTAAATGTTTTCATTCTTCTTCCTTATATGAATTTCATTCATATATCTGTATTCACTTTCTTTTCCAATATTTCTTTCTTTCGTCATTGTAGTGACATTACTCTTATTTTTATTCCATAATCATAATTCGTTTCCGTTAAACAACAGAAATTTTTAGTTATACTCTTTCTTTTATAATTGTACTATATACTCCATGACTTCTATTAACACTTTCAATACATTATACGGTGGTTATCTTAACCACAAAATTAAACTTTTCTCCTTCATTACTTTGGCATTCTTGTCATCTTATTTTCAGTGCTTTTTACTCATACTTTCTTATGTTTTATTACATATACTTTATACTGGTTCATATAGGGTATGGGATTTTTCCCTATAAATCTCATATTTGCTACTTCATCTTTAACACCTTTTGTTTTATACTTCAATATTTCCAGTCATACTGGATTTTCTTTGATAGGTATACTGAATTTATACCCCTCAAACCTCTTACACTTATCTCTTACAGCTTCACATAATTCCTGTGTGGTTCCACCAGACTCAAATGTATATCCTGTGATTAGAATAGTACGGGCCCATATTATTATAACCACCTATACGCATTTTCTTCCCGTTTTACCACCAGGACTCATGTTCCACTGTTGTGGATTTTCTCCCAGTTCTACTTACTCTCAACATCATACTCAAGTATGTACTCTACTTAACTCCTACATAGTTTAAGTCTAGGTTCAAGTCCTGACACCTAGTTCGCTTAAACCTGGCTCTGATACCAAAACTGTAACACCCCTTTCTCAAAACCATAATTTAATATAGTTTATATTACAAAACATTTTACAAAACGTGACCATGAAAAGTCACCAAATTTTTTTTTATAAACTTTATTCTGAAAGGGTATTACAGACTCAATACAGAAAACCATAATTTAAACTTACTGTATACACACTGGTCCCACTCCAGCTCCTGCTCATCTCACCTAAGTACATAGCATTTAAAAATAATACGTGAGACATAAAGTATCGTGAGTAATATGGGTTTTAGACCCAAAACTTTTCTGCTTTAAAACTTGAAATATAAACAAGTAAACTACTAGAACTTATTTCATAATAAATCTCAAATCTCTTTTCTTTTCTATCTTCAAAACTCAAAAATACTTTCTTTCTCAAAATTGCTTTCTTTTATCAAAACTGTATTCTTTCTCAAAACTACTTTCTTTTATCAAAACTGTATTCTTTCTCAAAACTACTTTCTTTTATCAAAACTGTATTCTTTCTCAAAACTGATATCTTTCTTTAAAAACTGCTTTCTTTCTCGTTTTCTAGTGACCAACTGAAACTCATGAATTAATTTAGTTTAATTCATTCTACTAGCTCACCTCGTGGGACAGAACAGATCCGCCCGCTAGGTTATGCTCATTCTGTCTCCCCTTTGTGACTTGGAACGGATTCAAGCACAAGGGTATACTAAGCTAGACAACTACTTCGCGAAGGGAGGTACCATCCCAGTAGTGTCTTCTGATCCCCCGATTATGTGGGTGATCCTAGTCCGGACAACTGACTCTTACTTCTTTCTTTCTTAAGTTCTTATTTCATTACATCTCAAATTGGTCAAAATGGGACACAATTTATAAATAACTCATGCTCATACACTTTATAACTCTTTATTGAAAATACTTTCAAAACTGATTTTGACATGTTAGTTCACACAAGGAACTTCTTTAAAAATACTTTGTAAACTACACTGCTTTAAAAATCTGCTTTAAAACACTTAGTCCTTATATAGAGCTATTTTAAAACTGTTTCCAACCTTAGTATTTAAAAGTATTTGGAAATCTCATTTTTCTGAAAATATCATTTTGCTATGTACTAGGAAAATCCTCATAAAACTCACCTTGATTCTACTACGGTTCACTAGGCTTTACGTACGCCTTTTCCTTTCCCGTGCTCAATAACGTTCGAAGCACCACCTATACAAGTAGTATATATAAATACCCAATATAATTAACTCTATAATGCTAAAGTCTCATATAACATAACTCTAGGTTATAATAAATGTATAACCATTAATAAACTCGTTTAACGGTTTTCTCCGAAATACGCGTATATTGCTACAGTACCCCTGAGGGGTCGTATTTGAGTTCCGACTCTTTTCCTTGAAATCTTAGGCCATATTAGACTTGTGTTTCAAATTTGGAGTCAATTGGATAAGTCTAGCTCAAATTCTAAAAATCAAGTTTTGGCATGAATAGTAATTTTAGCCACTGCCGCTACAGTGACTTTTCTGCAAGGTCGGATTACGGATTTGACCATCCCCGACATGTTCTTATACCATTTTAGGGTTATGGCTAAAATTTCAGGTCAATCGGACATGTCTAGCTATGGTTTCTAGCATTTGAAATTTCTAACATTTTTGGTCCCTGTCTGGAGGCGCACTGTAGCACGCAGTGCACTGTAGCACGCAGTTTTCACCCATTAAGCACTTATTTCTGTTCTTAATCGTATGGGGTTTATTCCTTGACTAAAACCCTTCATTAGTACAAGGTTTTAAGCTATTAAAATCGTTTCAATCAATCAAATGCAAGAATTGAAGTTCTTGACCAAACTTGAAAATTCTCAAGAATAGCAATCTACTTCCATGTTTTTGAGTTAAGCTCTTAGCAAATGACTTATTGGAACAATTGGACACAGAAATCATACTCATGGTAAAATCATAAAACCAATACAAGTTTTCATACGTATTATAACATTTATAAACTTCTTTCATTAAGCCATTTAGACTTCTATCCTGTTATTTAACACTTCTAATTATTCATAAAACATCCATATATGCTAAGAATGGGTTTCTTTCAATTATTTGATAGTTATATTAACATATACATTCATATTCCTAAGTGGGACAAAATCTGCCGAAACAGGATACCCTGTACGAAAAACGGCATAACTCACTCTAGAAGAATCGAAACGACTCACCGCTTTTTGATTTAGAAACTAGACATCTGTAGGTTTCTTTTCATGTATGAAACATAATTTTTGGCCTTGTATATTTGTACAGTTTTACAGTTTAAGTTGGCGTAAAAATTCTGTCAGAATACTTTTTTTTTTACTTTCATTCTTATTATTATATAACTTATGAAGTTGCAATTTCATATACTTAAGGTCATTCTTTAAACCATTAAGCACTTAATTCATTTGGTAATCCTCAAGGGAATCATTCCAAGACCTTATCTAACCATTTTTATGGGGTTTCAACTATGGAATCAATGATTCCATTCCATTTTCAAAAATTGCCCGTTACTTCAATTTGCATCAAAATCGGATGGAACCAAAAACAATCTACACCAGGTGTTTTCTTACATCTAAATAAACATTTGTGACTTAAGAAAAACATTGAAATCATTGTAAATCCGTTTAACCCAAAATCTAGGGTTTTTTAGTTCAAAATTTACCATTCTTGAAATTAACAACTTGTAATGGATGGAATGTGTTTCTTTGATGATTAGAACACTAATTGATAGATGGAATCACTAAATTAATCTTATCCATAAACTGAAATTCGGATTTCAGTAAACACCAACAAGAAAATTGGGTTTTCTAGCTTAAGAAGATGATATCTTACCTCAAAATGGTTAGGAATCAACAATTACTTGCTCAAATCCTTCAAACCGTGATCAATTCTTCAAGAACATGAAGAATTCGTGCCTTCCCTCTCTCAATCCTATGCATTCACGTTTTAGTGAATGAAATAGGGGTGTTCCCACCTATTTATATCTCCCAACTTCGGAAAAATGACAAAATGGTCCTTCTAGTTTCTAATAATTCAAAAAAGCGATACAAAACTAATCATAATTCTTGAAACTCTTAAGTTTTATTGTTTTGCCCCACTTATAAACTTAATATATTTATTAAGGACATACTAACACATAAAAATCTCATTATGAGATTAAATACTCAAAATGACAAAAATACCCTTTTCGATCATTTTATACTTTTCATTATCTTTTAACTTTTTTTTTATTCTTCATACTTCATACGTATAACTATAATAATGTTCATATACTTCATCCTTAATGAAAATAGAAATCTTTTCATTTATATTAGTAATTGGAAAATTACCAAAATACCCTTTTTCTCAAAATATGAATAATTAGTTAATAATTATTCCTTAACTTCTTACTTTCCAAGTTTACATATTTTTGGGTTCTTACAATTTTGGATCCCTGGATTGAAAAAAAATAAAACTGAATTATTAGTATATTTAGTGAGTGAGAGTTTATAGCTTAGGGCTTATGTATTATGGCTAAGGATTTATGGCTTATGACTTAGGGCTTAGGGCTTATAGCGTATGGTTAAAGTGTTAAGGATTATGGGTCAAGGGTTAAATGATACATGTTATGGTTAAGTGTTAAGGGATTTGGGCCATGAGTTATGCTTATGTGTTAAGGATTATGACTTAAGGGTTATAGATTATGGTTAAGTGTTAAGGATTAGGGTCAAGGCTTAAAGGATACATGTTATTGTTAACTGACAAGGGTTATGGGTTATAGGTTATGGTTAAGTGTTAATGATTATGTCTTAAGGGTTATGGGTTATGGTTAAATGTTAAGGATTATGGCTTAAGGGTTATAGATTATGGTTAAGTGTTATGGCTTATAATTAAGTGTTAAGGATGATGGCTTAAAAGTTATGCAGTATGGTTAAGTGTTAAGGATTATAGGTTAAGGGTTATGGGTAAAGGGTTAAGGTATATGGGTTATGATTAAGTGTTAAGGGCTATGTGTTATATGTTAAGGACTATGGCTTACGGGTTATGTATTTGTATGAGTATGTATATACATATGGATACATATGTCAATGTGTATGTGTATGTGCAATAGCCATAAGACCCATAACTCAGAACCCATAAGCTATAAACCCTAAGCCTTAATGCTCATACCTCATAAACCTTAAGCCCTATGTCAGGTATTAAGGTATAGGGCTTGGGAATTAGGGATTAGGGTGTAAAGCTTGAGGCTAAAGGATTACGACTTTGAGCTTATGCTTGGGGCTTGGGGCTTGAGGCTTTGTGCTTTGGGTATCAGGATTAGGTATTATGACATATGTCTAATGGCTTAGGCCTTGTGGTCTTAAAAATCAGGGCATAGGCCAGTGGCTTAGGGATTAAGGCGTAGAGATTAGGGCTTTAAGGATTAGGGTGTAGGAAGGCTTAGGGATTAGGGCTTTGAGCTTATACTTAGAGATTAAGGCTTTGGGTATCAAGAGTAGGGATTATGACATATGTCTAATGACTTAGGGCTTATGGTCTTACAAATAAGGCTTTATGCTAGTAACTTACGTAGGGCTTATGACTTAGGGCATATGGCTTAGGGTTTAGGGGTTATCGCTTATGAGTTATAGTTTAAGGCTCAGGGCTAAATGCTTAGAGCTTAGGGTTCGGTGTTTAAGGCTTGGCTCAAGGGTCATATAGCATATGTAGATATTTGTAGTAGACATACATATACATACATAAGCAAGCTATATACATGGACATTTAAAGATACAGTATATGTACATAGTCATTTATTCATCATATTTTTTAATAAAATATGTATATACAAATAATTTAAAATAAAAAGATAACATAAATATAAAAATCTAAAATACCTCAATATTATAAAAACATTTATTTATTATAATTAATATTTTAATAGTATTTTAAATTATTTTATAATATATTAATATATTCATTTTCAATTTTATTTTAATATATTAATTTTATAGAATATTCATTATCTAATATATCTTATATTCAAATAAAATAGATGTATAAATATATTAACTTAAAATTAGATTTCTCATGTGTATTTTTTTCACTCGGCATTCGCTCTTAAACCCTTCAAAATTTTCAAAATTTTCAAAATTTCGAGTTTCACCGCCTATTGAAACCCTAATGAAAACATATTTTCGTATGTATACGCCATCCCACGACCCATTGCCATCTCTTGGATAATTTCGAGTTTCACCACCGCCACAACCACTGAAGCACCACCACGTCTCGAAACTTGGATTCGCCATCCCCACGCCTATGTTTCTTTATTTTCTCACCTACGGTTACAAACCCTATGCACCACCCATCGATCCCAATCTTCGAGCACCAGGTTACGATCCACAGCTCTCTGATTGCAGTTCTATGCGTGATTTTGATTTCCAAGGGCGGCAATGGCGCCATTTCTATCAGTGAATCGAAAGGAAAAATCGGCCAATCTCGAATTAGAATTCGTCAATTCCTCATCAGTCTGCCAGGACCCAGCGGTTAGATAATCATAATCTTCTTTGTTTATTTCTCAATAGTCACAATCTCACGCACTCACACTTTCTCAATCTCAATTCTCATCTCGTTGACTGGTTCCAAATTCAGACTTTACAAATCAGACTTTAATTTCTGAATTCGTCAGTCCTTACGCACTCATCTGGTGCTCTGGTTCTTACTTATCAACTCCTCAATCGGTCATTCCTCACGTACTCATCTAGTTCTCAATTTTTGATTGTCTGTCAGTACATTAAGTTTGAATGTTTGATTTTTCTGATTCTGATTTGTTTTCCTGTTTTGTTTGGTTCTAATTTCTGGAATGTATGAATGTTGTTTCATTTAGGGCTAAATAGACTTAACAGATATTTGATAAATGACAATCTAAGTTCTGGATTGAGTTACTTGCAGGTTCTTTCAGACTTTCATTAATCTTATGTTACATTTACTATTTGGTCATGAAAGTGATTGGTACTGGATTTCCAAGAGAGAGTTCAAAATACAGAGGAGTAAGTTTGCATAAATGTGGTAGATGGGAAGCTAGAGTGAGCCAATTCTTAGGAAAAAAGTATGTTTTTCCTTTTCTATTACTTATTTAACGTGAATTGTGGAATCAAATTCTTGGAGTTTGAATTCTTCTTATAGCTCTTCTAATATCCCACATAACAGTTTCCTCTTAATCATATTGTCTTTCAGCTATCCATCTATTTTATTGTTATTGACATCAACTTTTGCAGTTTATATTGGATTTTCATTTGCCCACCAAGTGTTTGATCATTTGCTTGAGTTTACAATTATCTGTGGGGTTGTGAAACATTTTATAGCTCTTGTATCCTTACAACATTAACACAATGTTCAATAGAAAATGCAATATATATAACTCTAAGAACTTGTCATTAAGTGGTAAGTTTGTTTCCCCTTATTCTAATTGAGTATTGAGATTTTATTTCTTTAAACTTAGAAGGATAATATAACACTGAATGGTTAACCGTGACCTTAAGATCTGTAAGTAGAAAAAGCTTTTATAATATTTAAATACTTAAATTAAGTGGAAGCATTATGTTAATCTAATAAAATATTGAGGGAAAGATTCTTGGTTGTTGGTGTTATTTGGAGTATAGGAAGATATCATCACAAAAATCATTGTTGACTTTCTTATGTTTGGTCTAAATTTGTTTCTATAAGTAATACCCAATTCTGGTATGGTCTTCCAATAAGATTGGCTCCAGGTGGTCAAATATGCCTGCTTACATTAATCGTTAGTATTACAAATTTACTTTTCTTTAGTCAAAATGTCATTGATTTAGATTTATTTTTATGTGTAAGATTGAAAAAAATATAGTATATAATAGAGTAAACAGCAAGAATTGTCCTTATGTTTAATATTTGTTCTCTTAATGCAGATCCATACCAAGATACACATTTAGCTGGTTGGTCAAGCCAATGTGGTTAGTTATAAGTATGCCATGATTATTCCTTTCAGTTGTTATCCTGTTATATTTTAAGGTCTGAATTTAGAGGTAAGAAATTATGTTTTTTTATTGATCATATAGCTTCCATCCAAACTTCAAGTCATAAAATGCGATGTAGACTATCGTATGCATCTTAATTGGCTAAGTCCCCGTTTTTTTTTCATTAAGTATTGTCTGGAGATATTATGTTTATAAGGATTTAGGCAAATTAATGGCACACTTAAGGGAAATGAAAGTATTAAACAAATTAGAGGAAAATTGCAAAAAGCTAGGACTTAATGGGGAATGTCACTTTTCCAATGAATTAGTGAAACAATGAAATATGGACCAATTTGTACAAAATTTGGGTTATTGCAAAGTACAATGTTCTATATTGCTACACTTTTGCAAGAAGGATGGTACCCTTCATTTTGATCGATTATAATGATCATAACGGTTGAAACTGTAATTTTAACATAAATATTTTGCAAACGATTTCTAAAGTGTTGATTGATCTATGATTTGAGCAGTGTCATGGAAAAGATCCGACATGCACGGATAGCTTTCGTTGGAGATGGTCCATACAGGTAGCCACATGAACACATTTTTTTGTTAGTTTTTGGGTTTTGCGACTTACATATATCAAATAAAATACATTAATTTATGTCTATTACCACATTGTACTTTTAACTCTATCCTTATCAAGGAATTATATTTTGAAAAATACACCTAATTGTAGCATTATGCTTTTACTTTTTTTTCTAACTACGACATTATACTTTAAAAATTCTTCCTAATTATAGCAGTAAAATTGCTATAATATGGAAGAATTTTAAAAATACAATGTTGTAATAGGAAGAAACGAAAGTAGGATGCTATGATAAAAAACAAATAAAAGTACATTACTATTTATTTCACTTAATCCAATACGAGATTAGCAATTAATTTCTAAAAGCCCGTATAGAATTCCTTATATTTTTGCAAAGGAGGATTTTGAAAAGCTATTCAAAGGCATATCAGCCGTCTTCACACGGATGTTACAAACACATGCTAGTGGGGACAGATACCTAATTCTATCCAAATCTAAAACACTTGTGCAAGTAGTCATCAAAGCCATGTCATCAGGGTTGTCCGTAGTGGCTGGTGGTGTGCCCAACATTATCACGGCCGAACAGGCAGGCAAAACCAGGTACCTCTTCACTCCCAGATTCCTTATGAAACCTGCTGCAAAGGTTTGTTTATTCACTTAACTTGTTTGTATATTGCTATACTATTTCCTTCATAAAATACTCTACTAAGTTTTGTACATAATCCGTTTTGTTACAATGTTGTTGCTATAGGCACCAAATGTGAAAGCAGGTAACCATAATCTACCCATTGCGCAACCGGCTGTGAAACCATTTGAAGAGAATGTAGCAGTAGAGACATATGTTTTGAAGTCTGTTGTCAAAGAAGCTGGCAAAACAGGTGACAAACCAGCTCAAGAGAAACCAGTTGCCAAATCTGTTGTAAAAAAAGATGGCAAATCAGGTGTCAAACCAGATCAAGAGAATGTACTTCAAACCTCACAGAAGCGCAAGAATTATACACCCAATGGGTTGCTTGCCAAGAGAACAAGGAACCGTTCCCTCAACATGAAAGAGTAGTTTTTTCTATTTTGCCTTTTGGTTTATGACGTTTTCCTTCAATGAAGTATTAATTAGACTGGTTTTTACAAACACTTATGTTTACCTACTTTATTTGGGTATCTAATCTACAGAATGTCATTTGAATTATTTATAATATCTTTTTCTTTTTTATTATCCTTGCCTTTTGGTTTATGGTTACATTTAGTTGTATTGAAACAGTGTGTCTCTATAAACTAGTATTGGTCACATTAAATATATTGTCTTTATGACTAGATGCTACCACATTGTCACTTTAGAAATTACATACATGTCACCATTTAGTAAACATGGTCATGTTCATCGTAATTAATTGTGTGCAAACATACCCAATAGTCTTAACAATCTTCTAATTGTGTGGCAAATTGCTAGTATAACGCTTCATTGAATGTACATGTATGTCACCATTCATTATATACAGTCACTACAATATTGAAATTGTGTGTCTGTATAAACTAGTATTGGTCACATTAAATATATTTTCTGTATGACTAGATGCTACCAAATTGTCACTTTTTAAATTACATACATGTGACCATTTAGTAAACATGGTCATGTTCATCGTAACTAATTTTCTGCAAACATACTCAATAGTCTTAACAATCTTCTAATTATGTGAAAAATTGCTAGTATAACGCTTCATTGAATGTACATGTATGTCACCATTCAGTATATACAGTCACTACAATATTGAAATAATGTGTCTCTATAAACTACTATTGGTCACATTAGATATATTGTCTGTATGACTAGATGCCACCAAATTGTCAGTTTTGAAATTACATAAATGTCACCATTTAGTAAACATGGTCATGTTCATGCTAAATAATTGTCTGCAACATACCCAATAGTGTTAACAATCTTCTAATTGTATGACAAATTACTAGTATAACGCTTCATTGAATTTACTTGTATGTCACCATTCATTATATACAGTCACTACAATATTGACATTGTGTGTCTCTATAAACTAGTATTGGTCACGTTAGATATATTGTTTGTATGACTAGATGCTACCAAATTGTCACTTTTGAAATTACATACATGTCACCATTTAGTAAACATGGTCATGTTCATGGTAAATAATTGTCACCAAACATAACCCAATAGCCTTAACAATCTTCTATTTGTGTGACAAGTTACTAGTATAACGCTTCATTTAATGTAGTTGTATGTCGTCATTCATTATATACAGTCACTACAATATTGAAATTGTGTGTCTACTTACTCTTTAACGCCATAATATTGGAAAATTTGACTGATTTTGGAACAAATTTCTCGACTCAATGGCCACACTTTTATGATACCGCCACATTTTTTCATGGCATACGGACACAATATTATAAAGTGACCATATGACACCTAATATCGCAAAGCCTATGGCAACACTTTCAGTGGAAAAAAAATTGTCACCAAATACATATGGTCACGTTTTTTCGATGTCACCAATGTGCAATTTTGTACTAGTGAAAGGAGAGTGTAGAGGGAGACATAGAGTTGACCACGTTTTTTAAAGAAAAACTAGATGCAAACTTTGTATCTCACTCTCTTTTATACTCACAAGAGAGTACCATGACCCATACCCTCATTAAATGCAAAAGATATGATCTTATACAAGGTATGGGTGTGTAAGGTGAAGGTTGACAAGCAACCTCCGCCCAAACCTCTTATGATGGAAAAAGGACAAGAGTGTCCATCACTCTTCCTTTTGAAACTAACTAAGTCTAGTTACATCTTAATGTAATCCAAAGTGTCCAAATGTGTCTGATGACGGGAGGGCACTATATTACGAGTATTTCCCGATCCTATCGGATCCTCACCTTCGATGTTGCTCAAGGCCTGAGTCTACGAGAGCCCCGCCACGCCAAAGGGTAGTTTCTAGAGGCTATAGGGGTGATGCAGATGTCGATTTTGGGTGAGTACGAGATGGCGCCGGTGATTACACCGCCAGGCCCCGGAGCTGAGCAGGCTGATGCACATATGGCCAGACTGTAGAGGAAGAGGAGAGTAGAGCCACCACCATATGCCAAGCAGCAGCCTATAGACGTCCAGGCGGCACTGCGAGGTATAATGGATAGCCAGAAAAAATTTGACACGAGGTTGGCGAGAGTGGAGATTATTGTGGCCAGGATAGAGGCCCAACAGAGGTGGATGACGGAGACCCATGACCTTATCATGCTACACATGGGCATAGAGGAAATATCGCCGCTCCCTGCGACAATAGCTGATTATGTTGGTCCAACAGGCACCCACCATAATGATGATGAGTGATAGTACTTTTTCAATTATTTTGATATAATCAAACTTTTGTATAAAACTTTACTTTTGTATATTGCATGTATTTCCTTTTCTCTTAATATTGTTTGTTTGCGTGTGCATGATCCAACTATGAAATCAACTGAGGGAGTTGCATAACGCAAGTGTGGGGTCACTGTACCCCTGCACTTGTGTTATGCCGGCGTGTTTACTGTTGCGCCCCAACTCCTAAAACTTCCTCAACATGATACGAACGAGCAACCCTGATATATCAATTCTTCCGGATATGTAGGCATCCATCGTCCTAAGGAAGTAACTCTTTTTCTCCCTTGTTTTGAAATTTTCTTTTGTACAACAAGGACGTTGTACGCTTGTGTGGTGTGGTCGACTTTAGAAGAGCCCGTTGCCTTCTTGCAGAAGTACGGGGAATGTGGTGGAAGTGATCAGTTGTAGGATCAAGTTTAACTCAATGTGGAGGAGAACTAATTGGTTGGGGCGATAGGAGATCGTTGAATGAGAAGGGGGTGGAATGTAGTATAACTTTAGCTCAGTTGAGAAACATGGGTGAGGGGCTGAAGAGAGTTCAATTGATTGTGTTTTCATAGACTGAAGAGGCTAAAACCATGGGTAACAGTGTGTTGGGCGCGACTAAAGTAGGAGGTGCTACCGATAGTCGTCACCGACCGTGAGATAAATGGATAAGGGTGAATCAGAAATGTAAATGCTTTTTTGAACTGACAAACATTGGATGATGAATTCAGTCCCTCTTGTTGAGTGAGAAGTGAGTTTTGACATGCGTTAGTCATGCATGTCATGAGGGTGTACATTGTTATGGATTTTGGACCATATGGAGCAGTTATGGGTCGTTCGGATTATGAATATGAAACCAGGTTGATTGTAGTGGGGTCGGGGGATGTTGGGCTATTGCAAGGCAATAGCATCAATATGGATTGTATATCTTTCCACGCGCTAAATCAGGGATGTATGTCTTGCTTATACAACACGGTAAGGTAATAGTGTATGCATCATGTCTTTAGTTGTTGTAGATGTTATGGGTTCAACGTACTAAGGAATGTAAGGTGGCTCAACGTACTAAGTAACATGGTACATTGTGGGGGGATATCAGCAAGACACCTTGAGTGGATACACATGGCTCGATGTACAGAGTATGCGCGACTCGGAGTGCTAAGCGGAGGTCCATGACTCAATATACATAGTAGAGTAGACTATTGATTATTGTGATGTACGAAGATCTGATAGAAGGTTACCACTGGCCAGGGATGAAGTTGGAGGTAACAAATTGCATCTAGTAGAGTTTTGGACTTTAGGGGAGGGCAGCTGGGATACCTATCTTCCATTGGCTAAGTTTGCCGTCAATTTTAGTTGATAGATTCTACATCGGTTTGCCGCTTCACGAGATGTCGTGTGTAAGAGGGTATGTGAACCCCATATGTTGGGGTGAGGAGGAACCATTATGGATCAAAGAGTCGTAAGAGGGTTGTGGCGTATTGACTAGAGGCGTTAGAGTTGAATTTTGGAGAAGAAATTTTTATAAGTGGAGGAGTGTTGTAACGCCCCGTTTTTTGTAGGTTCGTAAATTCGAAATTTTTTTTAGTGAATAATAATAATAATAATAATAATAATAATAATAATAATAATAATAATAATAATAATAATAAAAGAATCTCTCTAATGTTCTAGTTATTTTTGGAGGGGGTGAATTGATATTTTTCAAACCATAAAAGGAGGATTTATAGAGTTTGGATTAAATAAAAATAAAACACTAAAAGCTTAGGGACTTATAATGCCATTTAGCAATAGTGCATGAAATAACTTCCAGCGTAAAGGCTGTCGGCTTGTAGCTTGCGAGAATGGAGTTTCCGGCCCTTGTGGCCTTCGGTTATGCGTAGGATCCAGCCCAAGCCTCACTCACGTAAACGTCCTTGAGCCTATGGTACCCTAGTAAGTCATGACTAGTTCCTCGTTTCTTTCTTTTTTTCTAATCGCTACTGCCATTTTCTTTCCCTCGTCGTCCCTCTTGTTTTCCCTAGCAGCCGAGGGTGCTAGTCTTCTATCTCCTGCTGATGAGAGTGTGAGTGTGGGAAAGGAAAAGCTAGGCGCTCGTGATCAAGTGGGAAGGCAGCAGGATCGGGTGAGTATTAATCAACTTGTTTTTTTCTTTGTTTTGGTTCTTGTTGTAAAGTACCACCACCACCATTGCTCCACCATGGGCCGAGGTGTGTGGGCGTGTAGGTGTCAGTATGGAGTTATCGCTAGTGTTCTTCTGATATTGGTTCTTTAGAGTTCATGTCCCAAGCCTCGGGAATGAGAGTCACATATTCTAGATGTATAGTCGATCCATTACACACACACCTATACCTTTGTGTGTGCATGTGTGTGTGTGTGTTTGTGTTATTTGCGATTCATGTGTTAGTAGCCTACTTCATGCTTTCTATTTTTGAAATTCTTGATCTTATTTCAGACCCTAGAGGTCTTAATTTATGTCTTTATTGGTTAAGAGCTTGAAAACCTTAACCCTAAGTTGTCATTTCATGTGAGTTTAAAGTTCCTGATTTTTGGGTCTTTTTCTAAAAATCATATAAAATATTGTGAGTGTTAAATTGGAGTGATCTCTATATCCTTAGAATTGTCATTTAGTCTTGCTTCTTGTTACAGACTGTCTTTGCCTAACTCGAGTCCTAGGTTAGGTGAATAGTGCAATATTCACTGACCGGTCCAAAATGGATCTTAACATGAAATTCTGTCTTGGAAAATTCATAGTTAATTGTACAAACATATTTTGGGGACAATACCAATGGGGAAAGTTTGGATTGTTAGTTTAGTTTGTTCACACCAAAAAACCAGAACCTAACCCTCTGTCCTTTTTGTGTTTTGATTATATCTTTGAAGGGTGGTCCATTAGGTGGACTAATCAAATCAGTAAAATTTGGGGAATTGTAATTTGTTATTGGAGTATGAAATGATATGAGGTCATGCCCTATGACATTGTCCTTGGGTCTAGTTTATTCATGAGTTTTCTCATATTTTAATTTAAACTCCTACTTGCTTGAATGTTGCAAACTTGCAACCAGTTCGAAAATCAGCTTTGTCGTTGAGTTTCTTTTTATGATAATTGTTTTGGTTTTGGGTGATGGCTGTTATAGTGAGTGTCAGGGCTTACTAAATCATAATAAAACATTCAATAGCTTCACCGTTTGAGAAAATGAGAAAAGGGGGGGGGTTCAAGTTAGTGACACGGTGCGTGTCGGGAGTTGGAAATGTAAAAACTATAAGTAACTACTTTAATAAACTTACTTAAATCATAATAAAACATTCAATAGCTTCATTGTTTGAGAAAATGAGAAAATAGGCGGGGGGGTTTCAAGTTAGTGACACGGTGCGTGTCGGGAGTTGGAAATGTAAAAACTATAAGTAACTACTTTATAAAACATAAACTCTGTTCTAAGTGGTGGTACCTAGGGTGTAGGTCAGTGGAAGGAGGGTCTCTGGGTGCTACGTTGCCTGTGTGTTACTTACTTCTACTTACCAGGTGAGTTTCTCACTGCATTGTACTGATATCAATCATCCTTTGTTGTAGTTGTATTTTTTTGATGTGCTCTTGATGATATACTTGTTTATTGTGGTATGTATAGTATATGTGAATATGTGGGTGTGTAGTATTAATCTAGTGTGTACCTAGGATATGTGAGATGGTTATGGTATGTAGTATTATGTTGCATTTGTGTTTGATGATACGATCTTGATGCTATACTTGTTTATTGTGGTAGTATGGTATAAATGAATATATTGGTGTGTAGTACTAGAATGGTGTGTGCCTAGAGTATGTGAGATGGGTGTGTATAGAGCAAGATTGCCCGACAAGATGCACAGAGCAAGATTGTATGCACGACTGAAAGTGTTGAGCAGTTAGCAAGATGCACTAGCAAGATTGTATGCATGGCCCAAGGTGGTGAGCAAGATGGCACGACTCATCATACAGTATGGAGTGGATAGATGGTTGTGTACAAAGCAAGATTTCCCGGCAAGATGCACAGAGCAAGATTGTATGCACGGCTGAGAGTGCTGAATAGTTAGCTAGATGCACTAGCAAGATTTCATGCCCGGGTCATGGTGCTGAGCAAGATGGCATGACTCATCATATAGTGTGGGATGGATTGTTGTTGTTGGGTGCATTGTATTGTGTTCTTTGTTTTAGGGGTAAAGCGTGCTTGGTTGATGTATTATTTATGTGTTGAAATTCATTAAGCTGTATGCTTAACTTTTCCATATCTAAACTATTGTTTTAGGTGCATCAGGTATCAAAGGTGGCAAGGCATGACGCGTATACACTGTGCTGCTTGTTTTGGGATTTTGCGTTGTACTGTTTGTTTCCGTTGACTTTTAATTCTGATTATTTTTTATAAACGTAGATTATGGATTTTGTTGGGCGTTTTACTGAATTTAAATTAAATGGATTTTCCTAATAAAATGTTGATTGAACTTTTTTTTAAATTTACCTTAAAAATTGGGATGTTACAAGATGATTGGCATTACTATACTGATTGGATCAAAGCAATGCAAGAAGAGCTTGATGAGTTTGAAAGGAACGTGGTATAGATCTTGGTTCCTCCACCAAAAGACCAAACAATCATTGGCACAAGATGGGTTTTCAGAAACAAGTTGGATGAATCTGGAGTTGTTATCTAGAACAAGGCATGATTGGTTGCCAAAGTTTATACTCAAGTGGAAGGTATAGACTACGATGAAACCTTTGCTCCAGTAGCACGACTTGAGACCATACACATCTTCCTTGCGTGCGTAGCACACAAGAACATCAAGGTTCATCAAATGGACAAAAAAAGTGTTTACCTCAACGGAGAACTTAAAGAAGAAGTATATCTATAACAACCTCTTGGTTTTGTAAGTGAAGAACATCTGAACCACTGGTACAAACTCATGAAGGAAATTTATGGGTTAAAGTAGGCCCTAGAGCTTGGTATGATACTCTCACCAAGTTTCTCGAGGCCTCCAGATTCGCTCGAGGAGTTGTTGATCCAAAGTTGTTTAGATGATCAAACAAAAAGCATATTATGCTTGTGCAAATCTATGTGGAAGACATAATCATTGGTTCTATAAACAATGCCATGGTTGCTGATTTCTCCAGACTTATGGTAAGCAAACTTCAAATGAGTATGAATCGTGAAATGAACTTCTTTTTAGGTCTGCAGTTCAAACAAACCACTCGAGGAACTTTCTTCATCAAGAAAAGTATACAATGGAGCTTTTAAAGAGATATAGTATGAACAATTGTGCATCTGCTAAAGTTCCCATGTCCTTCGGTTCGAAGCTTGCTTCGGATCTAACCGGAGAATCTATAGATCATACACTTCACAAAGGCATGATTGGGTGACTCTTGTACCTCACTGCCAGTCGTCCGGACATCATGTTCTCCACATGCTTATGCACATGATACCAAGCAGATCTGAAGATTTCTCACCTGAACGCAGTCAAGCAAATATTCCAATATCTCAAAGGCTCAAAATGATTAGGGCTTTGTGTGATAATCGTCAAAATTTGAGAAAGTTCTAGATTTAGATAAACCCAATTTCACGTGTAGGCACAACACACACTAGACTTAGTAACAATTAGAAACGAGGGATAGTGTACTTAACTATAACAACTGTCAAATTCAAGTCATTCCTTGACTCGAGCACCTTTTTATATTCATGCAGACACATCATGCACTTGACCTGGTAGTAGAAATTTGGTTAGAGTCTCATAGGAACTTAAGTCAAAGTTGAAGCTAGGACTAGTATACTTGATTCTTCAAATTCACTTGAATCTCAAAACCACTACATAAAATGCCAATAATCCGATAAAACGAACTTCAAACATTATTTCTAACTGGAACAGAGTTGTGAAACCCTAGAATATCATGAAGTCTAAAAAATTCAATATATTTTGATATCCAAAGATTTACAAAATCCTAAAAGACCTAAAAACCTAAACTTTTATAAGTTTAACCCCATAAATTCTATAGAAATAATTAAGGATCTCTATATATAAAATTAAAATAATTAAAATATGAAAATATGATCAAGGACAATATAATTTGATGTATCCACATATATCCCAAATTATTAGGATGAAGATCAAAATTTTTATGATTTAAAAACTAGGCAAATGCATATTTAATAAAATTTGAAACTTTATAAAAATAGAGGGCATTTTAAACAAATAAAAGAGGAGAGAATTTCCCTCCTCTTTCTCTTCAAAATCTGGCCCCTTCTCCCAAGATTCCTCTTCCCAAAGTTTTAATCATATTACTCTCTTCTCCATACTCCGCATCTTTCATTCTCTCACATTTTCTCTCTATCTTCACCAACACAATTCTCTCATCCTTTCCTCTCTCAAACCCACAAAATTTCCAGCAAATAGGACCTAAGAACACTCGTTAAACTTGAAATCTTCATCATTTAGTGGTGTTCATCAAGGTAAAAATGAATTTTCCCCCATTTTCCTTTCAAGATTTTATGATTTTCTTCCATTTCTTTTTTTTTCTACATCGTTCTTTATGTAAAATGGTGTGCATATTCATGTATCCTCTGTTTGATGATGATGGTGGTAGGATTTCACCCAAAGCATCATGCATGTTGCTTGATGGTGAAATTCAAGGACCAAAACCTATGTCAAACCCCAAAACTTGAGTTTTTACAAGTTTTAAAGGTCATCAACCCCATGCATTCGAGTTTTCTTACTAAAAACATCATTTTTAACAAAACAAATCCATGCATGTTCTTCAAACCATAATGCATGTGATGCAATCAAGCTTAGATACTTGATGTTCAAAGTTCATTGCTAAAAGGTTTTCAAATATGTTCATAAGGGATTTATTCACAAAAAATATCTAAAACTTTGTTTCTGTACAAACACGATTTTTCCCAGAAACCTAGTTGATATAATAAGATGATCTAGAAAGTTGTAAGTATTAATTCATTTTTCTTAATTTATTGTACTTGTTGCAAGAAAATGAGGCCATAAATCACATAAAATACATCCCGAAGCTAATAAATTCTAGGAAACTGTTGAGATGAACTATATATCGAATAAACATTCCCATGAAGTTTTATAAATTTTTATTACTGTTTGCTATTATTTTCGATTTTATTTTTGTTAAACTCAAATAAATAACAAAAGCAAATTCTGAGTTTTAAAAACCACATATACTTCTATTTCACAGCTCCTATACATTATATAAACTTCAAAAAAAAATTGAATAATTTTTCCATAACATTTGTCTATTTTTCCAAGAATTAATGTATATTCAAAGGATTAAATTGAGGAAAAATAACTAAACATATCCAAAATATATGAAACTTTACCAGCACATCCTTTACTAATTTCCAAGATTTAATGCTTATTTAAGGGAGTAAATAAGGTAAAAATAGCCAAGCTATTCAAAAAATCATTAAAATTTAACAGAAGACCCTTTATTATAGTTAAACCAAGAATAAAAGTTCTCAGGTTTTTTCTATTGTTTACTATTTATTTCGAATTTCTTGGTATTAAACACACTTAAATTATAAAAATCACGTTCTACTTATCAAAAATGATTTTTAATATTTTTCCTAGATTACGGACACTGTAAAACAGTCACACAAAGATATTAAGAATTTTACATGACCATTTACTATTTTTCCATGATTTTAAGATTAATCAAGATATTTAATGGTGAAAAATAGATAGACACATAAAAAAATCATGAAAATTTATAGTAAGGTCATTGGCTTCAGTTAAAACTAAAATATAAAGTTTGAGAAATTTTAGACATCTTTAGGTTGATTTTTTGAATATTTAACATTTGAAACACCTCCTAAAATGTTATAGTTACATTACAATTAACATGAAAAAATGAGATTGTTCACTTAAATTGTTATTTACCAATTGATTCATGGAAATCTGAATTTTTACATAAAAATGTTTGTAACTTATATAAAACCTAATTTTTACACAATATTGACACAATTCTATTGTAGTAGTTAAGTATACTAGTGTTAGAATTAAACTAGAGACTCACTAGCATGTAAAATTATTGTAAGACATCGGTTATAGGACTTGAGGGAAGTTAGCTCAAAGCATCACAAATACCTTCACGCATCATTGTGAGTATTCACAGCCCCTATTTATAGTTTTTATGTTTTGGGTTGGAAAAGCATGTCCTAAATCATTTATGACGTATCTAAATTGAAAATTTATCAATGTTGATTGTTGAAATCTTATGTATGTGTATGATAATGTTAATTCATGAGGCCTTATCGTGGTTAAGTCCCTGGAATCATTTCACACAAGCCATTAACTCTTTAAGCCGATGGTCATTATGGATAGCGCTATTAGGAGCTAGATAACTCCTCACTCGCCCGTTCCTCATACTGCATTTTACCATATACTATCTATGTTAGCGATAAACGTAGATCTCGATAGGGCACCCCTCGGTTGTTAAGTTTGGTTGTGAACTCATTGCTTGAGCATTATGCGCATACGAAACTTTACTACTCATTTTAACAACGAACTTTATTACTCATGTTAGCAACGAACTTCTATTTATGGAAACAGTTATCAATATTCAGATTTTCATGATTTTAAAACGATGTTATTTTATAAACCTGCGAAATCACCAACTATTTCCATAGTTGACCCTCATTTTACATGCTTTTTCAAGAAATCATCTAGTAAGTGGCACCTACAGACACATCACTTGTAGAAGCATTACACATGTGTTGTTTTTGAATGTTTTATAATTTTCCTTAACAATTGTTCAAAACTTATTGTAAATTGTAATGTTTTTTGATACTATGGTTGGTGTTGTCTTTAACTTTTGAAGTGAGACCCTTTTGTACTGTCAAACCCACTGTTTCCGCTTTAGCAGGGTGTGATACTTTTGTATCTCATAGAAACGACTTTAGTCTTCAAGTCTTTACCGATGTTGATCATATTGGGTGTTGTCTTGATCGAAAAAGTACATCAAAAGGATGTCAATTTCTTGGTTCTAGTCAATTGGTTATCCAAGAAACCGAACCTTGTTTTTCTTTCTACGGCCGAAGCCGAATATGTTGCTGCGGCTTGACGTTGTTCACAGGTTCTTTTGATGAAATCTCAAACTCTTGGATTATCGATATCGTTTTCTCAAAATTCCTATTTATTGCGATTCAAAAAGTGCGATAGCGATTTCACATATTCTCATTCACCACTGCATGACTAAGCACATAGACATCAAATATCACTTCATCAAGTATCACACTTTGAAAGAAAATATTAAAATTATTCTTGTTCCTTCGGAAAAAGAGATAGCTGATGTATTGACTAAGGCTTTGGATCCTACAAAGTTTATTCACTTTCTTAACAAGCTAGGAATCTTGAATCCGGATCCCCAATTCTCACAATCTTAAATGTTTCGTTTGGAGCAATGTCTACTCGGACAAGGAGAGATGGATTTTAATAAATAAACTAGAGCGTTTTACGTTAAAACGGCAACGACAACCTTATTTAAAATAACTAGTTTATTTTAAACCATTTTAATCAAACCATCAAGAATCCATTTGCTTTGGTAAGAATGATAAGAATGATATTAACACATACATAGGATGTTTTAAAAGAGATCACCTTTGAAGTCTTTGAACCCTCTTGGTATTGAGGTGTTGAAGTAGATGGCAAAAATCAAGAAGCTTGATTTCTCTACAAGTATCCACCACCAAGGTAAAGGCACTTGGAATGCTCGTTCCTTCTCGTATAAAGAACTTCTTAAGCCTTTAAGTACTTAAAAAATTAAGCACTAAAGGAGAAGTGCTTCTATACTCTCAAACTTGAAACGAACTTCACAAAAAAAAAGAGTGTAGAGGGAGACAAAAAGTTGACCACATTTTTTAGAGAAAAAGTTGATGCAAACTTTGCATCTCACTCTCTTTTATACTCACAAGGTATGGGTGTGTAAGGTGAAGGTTGACAAGCAACCTCCGCCCAAACCTCTTATGATGGAAAAAGAACAAGAGTGTCCATCAATCTTCCTTTTGAAACTAACTAAGTCTAGTTACATCTTAATGTAACCCAAAGTGTCCAAAAGTTCGTACATGACTTAATAAATCATACCATATGATATAATTATTATTTGAACTCCTTATAATTATTATTTTCACAAAATAATAATTATTCTCTAATTAAATACAAGAGTTGAATTTATTTATTAATTATCAAAATACTTAGTAAATTTTCAATAAGTACCAACTTGATAACGGTGTGACCCTATAGGATCATATGTAATTAGCAATATCATTTCATAATGATTCTCGAGCATATATATATATATATATATATATATATATATATATATATATATATATATATATATATATATATATATATATATATATATATATATATATATATATATATATATATATATATATATATATATATATATATATATATCCAACAATCTCCCACTTGCACAACATTCATTATGGATTGACACAGACTGTAATTGACGTCTAGCAACGGACTACTGCCCTTAATAACATACGAAGGGGGTGCCATTTATTAACATCCAATTCCAAAGAGCTCAAAGTTGCAATTGATGTATAAGGTAAGTCTATCAATATTCTCTTTGTTTCAGATATCATGTTGGACATCAAACATGGAACGTGATAATTTTCATTTGTTGTCCAACTTTAAGTTAGGCAACTTAGATGTCTATCTCTTAATCCATGAGAGGTACAAATCCCATCTTGACTACATACATACTCATGTATAGTTCATACTATACCCAACAATGGCCTTTATAACTGCACGGTTACGAATAACATTTAACCATGTTAAAGCACAATAATTCCTATACGCGGACCCCAATATATATCTCAGGTCAAAAGACCTAAAGATATTTACCATTGTTCAAGATTCACTTATGATTAAGGATCCATGAAGTGATTCTTGAAGTTGGTCATATCCAATAGTTGTTCTCCAGCAAGTACATATGAACTTGGAAGTAACACTTTCCCACTTCGTCTCATGAAATCATTGAAAGGACTTCTGCAATCTTTGAACTAAAAATCCTAAGTTCACATGCAACCTAGAAAAGGATCTATGTTTTTCTATCATTGAACATGTAACAAAAAACCTAAAGGCCAATAATAATTTCTAAAGAAAACAATTGAGAAAACTAACCTTTAGTTTTGATCTTGAAGCCAGCAGCACAAGTGTCCTGCCTCAAATGAGATCCCACCCAAGAGCAATAGAGGGGGACGAAAATTCCAGAGAGACAGAGTAAGGGTGGCGTAGGTTTTAGGGCTCCCAGGGAGCTCTATTTATAGCCTCTAGGTGGTGACAGTCAAAACCCTAGAGGAGCCCTAATTTGGAAAAGCCTTTTTCCACTTGGACCAAGCCTCTTAAAACCCTAATTAGGGTTTCGAAATTAAGGATGTGGCCACCCTTAATTTTGCCAACTGCATTACCACCTGGCCAGTGATCCCTCAACTATTGAGCAATTACAAAACTAGTCCCTACACCTTTAATTAAGTAAATTAATCACCAAATTAAATCCAATTGTAACATCCGGTTTCTCAAATTAGGGATACACCAACATAGAGTCAAACATAATTATCATAAGTGGTGTAAATCCCAAGTTGAGTAACAAATTTACAAAGTGACATCAAAAGTATAGTTTAAGTCATAAACTATTTACAACTATAACACAAAAACCGGGACAACTATGTAGTTTGAACAAACCAAAACAATCCAAGTCCAAAGTCCAAAATCCAAAGTTCACATTCTGTCCAGTTATCCCTCCGTGATGCGTTTACCAAGACCTGCATTACCCGAACCTATCACAGACAACAATAACAAACAATTATGAGCTTCAAAAGCTCAGTGAGTAATTAGATAATAATTTGATTATATAATCCAACTCTTCATTTAAGTAGGTCTCAATTGTCCACCTCAATCTTTAGTGTATCTTCAACACTACAACTCTTTAAGTCAATATCTAACCAATCTAACATGATATACCTTTAATCTGCAATAATGTCTCAATAATATGTAATTCACTTAGCAATAACTACTCACCTGAGGTTGACTCGGTACGTGGAACTCCAGAACCTCGTGCCTGATCCTGACTAGCCTTAGCTGTAACACAACAGCTAAATTTCAATACTCAAGTCTCATAATAATCTCATTCACAATTTATATCGACAAAATCCAGAAATTAGCATCATATGGTGAAGTCATAATCAACAATAACAATAACACTCTAGTTATAGCTCCTCACCTCACTCTTTTGACTCATTCAAATTCGCGAACACAATCAACAAGCATAATACTAACTCAAGCTTAAAAATTAAACTCTTATAGACTTGCTATACAACTAATCCAACCCTACATCATCGATTCACAGGTGGGTCATCGAAACCACACGAAATCACTCCAAATCAAAGTGTTCAACGGTTGAAACAAAACCAAATTCAAGGAGGATTACCTTTTAAGCTCCAAGTACAAATCCCTAGCTTCAATTCGTGATTAATAGGCTTAAATCTCGACTTAGATGGCTTAGATGGCTTAGAAATCGATTTCTAGGGTTTAGAGAGGGTTTGGTTGAATTGGAAATGACCCAAATGAAAGAAAACCCGCACATTAAAATTCCCCTGATGCGCGACACGACCCGTGTAGGCTCACACGACCCGTGTGAGACCTACAGCAAGCCATCCTGAAAATGCACAGACCCACACGACCCGTGTAGCCTCACACAACCCGTGTGAGACCCAAACTCGCCTCGGTAATTTTTGAACAAGAGCTACACCACCCGTGTGAAGGTACACGACCCGTGTAGACCTGAAAAAGGGTACTGTTTGGTTCTTAAGCCTTTCTACACGACCCGTGTGGCCATACACGACCCGTGTAGCTCTAAATTGATATTTTACAAGTCCAAACTCTACTCAATTGGGTTTTTAACCATTCTAACTCATATAACAACTCATTTAATCTTAATTACACTAAGATTAACTCACAATCTATACAAATTAATAATATGGTATTACAAGTTCTTACCCCCTTCAAAACATTCCGTCCTCGGAATCTCTTGAAAACAAGAAGGGATACTTTGATCGCATCTCCTCTTCAGCTTCCCAAGTGACATCTGTTCCTTTATGATGTCGCCATTGTACTTTAACTATTACAATCTCTTTATTTCGCAACTTCTTGATCTTTTTGTCTAGAATCTTCTCCGGTTGTTCTTGATATTGAATTTTACGATCTAATTGAACCTCCTTCAAAGGAACACGTGTCGACTCATCGTATAAATTCTTACGAAGATGCGAGATATGAAACACATTATGAATTCCCTATAACTCATCAGGAAGTTCAAGTTTATAAGCTACTGCTCCCACTCGTTGGATCACACGAAAAGGTCCAATAAACCGTGGACTTAGTTTGCCACGTTTACCAAAACGAATAATTCCCTTCCAGGGAGACACTTTTAACATTACCATATCTCCGACTTGAAACTCCAACGGTTTCCTTCGTTTATCTGCATATTGTTTTTCACATTGCTGAGCAACTCTCATATGCTCACGTATACTTTTTATCTTTGCTTCAGTTTCAGTTATAATTTCAGGACCCGCTTGTGGCTTCTCTCCCGCTTCTGTCCAACATGATGGTGTTCTACATATTGACCCATATAATGCTTCAAAATGTGCCATTTGAATACTAGAATGATATGAATTGTTGTATGTAAATTCCGCTAAAGGTAGATAATCATCCCAACTACCTCCAAAATCAATTACCGAAGCTCTTAACATATCTTCTAACGTCTGAATAGTTCTCTCGGTTTGACCATCAGTCTGCGGATGATAAGTCGTACTCATTAAGGCTTTAGTTCCTAAATGTTTTTGAAAACTTTTCCAAAAATGAGAAGTAAAACGACTGTCGCGATCGGAGACTATAGAGGTAGGTACTCCGTGTCGTCTCATCACCTCCTTAACATAGATCTCTGCTAATTTGGACGCTTGATAATCTTCTCGTATGGGAATGAACTGTGCTGATTTGGTCAATCTATCAACAATTACCCATATAGAATCGAACCCTCGTGGTGTTCGGGGTAACTTGGTGATAAAGTCCATTGAAATTTCATCCCACTTTTTCATCGGTACAGGTAGTGGTTGAACTAACCCGTATGGTCTCTGATGATTTGCCTTGACTTGTAAACAAGTTAGACATTTCTCTACATATCTCCCAACATCACGTTTCATTCCCGGCCACCAGTAAAACGACTTTAAACTTCTATACATATTTGTACTACCTGGATGGATTGAGTACCGTGTACAATGTGCATCTTCAAGTAACAGTTGTCTCGTGTCTCCGTGTCTTGGAACCCACACTCGTCCTTGAAAAGTCTTTACTCCTTGTGCATTTTCAACCAGTTTATCTACATAGCCAACCATTCTCTCACTCTTCATGTCATTGGCTTCTCTCTGGGCACGTTGAACCATTTTTGGTAATTTACTAACAACTCCCATTCGAGCTGAAACGATTCGAATAGGTGGTTCTTTTCGGCTTAACGCATCTGCCACTACATTTGCTTTACCAGGATGGTAAAGTATTTCACACTCATAATCTTTCAAAAGATCCATCCATCTTCGTTGTCTCATATTCAACTCTTTTTGATCAAATAGATACTTTAAACTCTTATGATCTGAATATATCTGGAATTTCACACCATATAGGTAATGTCGCCATATTTTTAATGCAAAAACAATGGCGGCTAACTCCAAATCATGTACTGGATAAGTTTGCTCATGAGGCTTCAGCTGTCGAGACGAATACGCAATAACTCGCCCCCTTTGCATTAATACACATCCAAGACCAATTTGTGAAGCATCGGTAAAAAGGACAAAGTCTTCCACACCTTGAGGCAAGGCTAACACCGGAGCTTCGCATAACGCCCGTCTCAGTTTTTCAAAAGCTTCTTGTTGTGCTTCAACCCAGATAAACTTCTCTGTCTTTTTGGTCAGCTTTGTTAAGGGCAATGCAATACTCGAAAATTTCTCAATAAATCGTCGGTAATAGCCAGCTAGTACCAAAAAGCTCCGAACCTCAGTCGGATTTTTGGGTGGTGCCCAACTCATCACTGCTTCTATCTTGGAAGGATCCACTTTAACACCTTCTCTGTTTATCACATGACCAAGAAACTGAATCTCTTGCATCCAAAACTCGCACTTTGAAAATTTTGCATATAACTTTTCTTTATGAAGAAGATTTAAAATCAACTGTAAATGTTGCTTGTGCTCATCCCAGCTCTTGGAATAAATCAAAATATCGTCAATAAATACTATTACGAACTTGTCTAAGAATGGATGACATGCTCGATTCACCAAATCCATAAAAGCCGCCGGGGCATTCGTCAAACCGAACGGCATTACTAGAAACTCATAATGACCGTATCAGGTGCGAAATATTGTCTTCGGGACGTCAGATTCTCTTACTCTTAGCTGGTGATATCCCGATCTCAAATCAATCTTCAAAAATACACCGCTCCTTCCAACTGATCAAACAAATCGTCTATTCTCGGTAGGGGATAACGATTCTTCACAGTAATTTTGTTTAACTCGCGATAGTCTATACACATACGCAAAGAACCATCCTTCTTTCGAACAAATAATATTGGCGCACCCCACGGAGACGAGCTTGGACGAATAAAACCGCGATCCAAAAGTTCTTGTAGTTGTTTCTTTAACTCCTCCATCTCGGACGGCGCCAACCGATAGGGTGCTCGAGCTATTGGTTTCGCTCCAGGAACTAAATCAATAACAAACTCCAATTGACGATTTGGCGGTAAGCCCGGAAGATCGTCAGGAAAAACATCGGCAAAATCTCTCACTATCTCAACATCCTTCACAGTGGGATGTTCGGTTTCAATCCTTTCTCTATATCAAGATTTCTGTTCTCCCACCAAAATTGAGCATCTTTGTGTAAACAATTAGTGGCATACTCAACTTTATCTTTTTCCGCACACTTGCTCGTTCGAAAAACTTTCTCAATATGTGTTAACCAATTTCGTGCAATAACAGGATCATCAGTACCGAAGACATCATTCGGTTTGCATTTGCGGAACGTCTCATAACTGCAACCTTTTGGTTCACTCGATCCTCCAGCCTCAGCATGTGTAATAATTGGCTCTCTCTGACCCTCCCCAACCACAGGTGTGATAGGAGGTCGGTTTCGATCATCTCTAGTCACCTCCGTCTGAGGTCTTACTAAGGTAGGCAATAAGTCTTTAACGGCTTTTGCTACCTCTACAGCAATTAACTCTTGTAAGGTTGATGTCAACTCAGGCGGTCTCTCGCCTTCAGACTGACGCCCCAGTCTAAAATCTTGTGATCCCGAATACTCGTCTCGGTGATCACCTCCCTCCTTTTCTTTTCCAGAACTCATTTTATCTGAAAAGAAAATTTACTCATTTAGTAATCACCACCATAATACTCAATATGGTGTGATATCAACTCATTTTGTACGCCACCATAATACTCTATATGGTTTCATAATCAACTCATTAATACTCCACGAAGGATAACTATTCCGGACTCTTTAGGACTTTTCTATCTCATTGGTTTAAGTCTAAACCCATCTCAAGGTTTAATTATCATAAACCACGGCTCTGATACCAACTTGTAACATCCGGTTTCTCAAATCAGGGATACACCAACATAGAGTCAAACATAATTATCATAAGTGGTGTAAATCCCAAGTTGAGTAACAAATTTACAAAGTGACATCAAAAGTATAGTTTAAGTCATAAACTATTTACAACTATAACACAAAAACCGGGACAACTATGTAGTTTGAACAAACCAAAACAATCCAAGTCCAAAGTCCAAAGTCCAAAATCCAAAGTTCACATTCTGTCCAGTTATCCCTCCGTGATGCGTTTACCAAGACCTGCATTACCCGAACCTATCACAGACAACAATAACAAACAATTATGAGCTTCAAAAGCTCAGTGAGTAATTAGATAATAATTTGATTATATAATCCAACTCTTCATTTAAGTAGGTCTCAATTGTCCACCTCAATCTTTAGTGTATCTTCAACACTACAACTCTTTAAGTCAATATCTAACCAATCTAACATGATATACCTTTAATCTGCAATAATGTCTCAATAATATGTAATTCACTTAGCAATAACTACTCACCTGAGGTTGACTCGGTACGTGGAACTCCAGAACCTCGTGCCTAATCCTGACTAGCCTTAGCTGTAACACAACAGCTAAATTTCAATACTCAAGTCTCATAATAATCTCATTCACAATTTATATCGACAAAATCCAGAAATTAGCATCATATGGTAAAGTCATAATCAACAATAACAATAACACTCTAGTTATAGCTCCTCACCTCACTCTTTTGACTCATTCAAATTTGCGAACACAATCAACAAGCATAACACTAACTGAAGCTTAAAAATTAAACTCTTATAGACTTGCTATACAACTAATCCAACCCTAACATCATCGATTCACAGGTGGGTCATCTAAACCACACGGAATCACTCCAAATCAAAGTATTCAACGATTGAAACAAAACCAAATTCAAGGAGGAATACCTTTTAAGCTCCAAGTACAAATCCCTAGCTTCAATTCGTGATTAATAGGCTTAAATCTCGACTTAGATGGCTTAGAAATCGATTTCTAGGGTTTAGAGAGGGTTTGGTTGAATTGGAAATCACCCAAATGAAAGAAAACCCGCACATTAAAATACCCCTGATGCGCGACACGACCCGTGTAGGCTCACACGACCCGTGTGAGACCTACAGCAAGCCATCCTGAAAATGCACAGACCCACACGACCCGTGTAGCCTCACACGACCCGTGTGAGACCCAAACTCGCCTCGGTAATTTTTGAACAAGAGCTACACGACCCGTGTGAAGGTACACGACCCGTGTAGACCTGAAAAAGGGTACTGTTTGGTTCTTAAGCCTTTCTACACGACCCGTGTGGCCATACACGACCCGTGTAGCTCTAAATTGATATTTTACAAGTCCAAACTCTACTCAATTGGGGTTTTAACCATCCTAACTCATATAACAACTCATTTAATCTTAATTACACTAAGATTAACACAAAATCTATACAAATTAATAATATGGTATTACACCAATTAATTCTAGATTAATTTCTAATTAATTAATATAGTTTCTAATTAATATATTATCACTGTAATATATTAATAAACTATTTATTTTATTTCTATTGATTTATGAAATATTTAATAAATCGATCTTTCTCTCTACTGAACTTTCTACCAAACCTCTAGCTATGAGGGCAACCCAAATGGATTTTGCTTCAATTAATAAGATAAATACAAATTATAAGTCATGGCTTAGACACCTAATCCAACAGTCTCCCACTTGGATAAGTCTATGACTTTAAATTTTCAATTTATCTTCTGATTAATCAACAAATCTCAGCTTCCTAGAAACTGCTGCCGAACTCTGACCCAGTCAGTTCTGTCCATAGATAAGTTATCATATGATCCTCCGTCCAACAAGATATTTTCAGACTCAAGACATGGATTAAGATCAATCTCGGTCCAATACTCTGTTTCTCAATTTCTGATTTGCATATGACTTTAAGACTACTAATTGAACACATCAATTTAGTCTTGGTTGGCCAACACTTTCAGTCAACTTCAAAATCATCGAGAGGCCTACAGATATATGTTTTCCATCATGGTCAAGGGACGAATAAGCTTCGACTCATATGCTTATACCTTTTACGAGACAAATTATTCACAACAACACGTTTTATAACATCGAGTTACCGATGCGTTTTCTTATTATCAATGAGCAACCGCCTTGCAAATTATAACTCATATGTCTCTACTTTAAGATCATAAGATACTATCATCTCAACATTGCTTGTGATATAATCCATGAAGCAATCTATTGAGCGCGGGTTTATCCAATACTCAAATCTCTATTTCTAAGTACTCGTGAACGTTGTAGCAATCCCATTGCTATGCCTAACTCCTTAGACAATGTACAAACCAATTCATAACAGTCTTCGTTCATACTTACTCCCTAAGAGTATGAGCGACTGTGGACATTTGAATAATCAAATTACTCAGGAAGTAAACATGCAAAATGAAACACAATGATAAACAATTGACAAAAAGCAGTAAACAATACTCATTAATAAATCTCTGTTATTAAATCACCAAAGTCAATTACATTTATATTGTTACAAGTTTCAAAACCTATCTAATTACAAATACTAATATCATCTCTCAATCCTATGCTCCTAGCATGTTGATTGTGCTTGATCCTACTCAGAGCCTTTGTCAAGGGATCTGTAGGATTATCTTCAGATGATACCCTCTTTACATGGAGGTGACCTTCTTCTACTCTATGCCGAATGTAATGGTACTTTCTGTCGATATGTCTGATCTCGTGGTTCCTTTGTCAAAGCAATCGCTCCTTTGTTATCGCAGAACAGTTCCATGGGCTCCTGAATACTCGGCACTACTCCAACGTCACCGATAAATTTCTTCCGCCAAGCCGCTTCCTTTGTAGCTTCACTTGCTGCTATGTACTCTGATTCACACGTAGAATCAACCACCGTCCCTTGCTTGGAACTTTTCCAAGTGACCGCTCCCCCATTCAAAAGAAATACCCAGCTCGACTGAGACCCACCATTGTCTTTATCTGTTTGGAAACTGGCGTCTGTGTGTCCACTAACTCTCAAAGTATCACTGCCACCAAGGACCAACACCTTGTTCTTCGTCCTTCGCATATACTTGAGTATATTCTTTACAGCTATCCAATGCGCTCTACCAGGGTTCCCTTGGTACCGACTGACCATGCTCAAACCAAAGGACACGTCGGGGCGAATACATATCATAGCGTACATGATCCACCCTACCGCCGAAGCATAAGGTACCCGACTCATCTTAGCTATGTCCTCATCGTACTCGGGCTTTAAGTCTTACTCAACTTCACATTACTTTGGATAGGCAGCTCTCCTTCTTGGAATTCTCCATACTAAACCTCTTTAGTACATTTTCCAAGTATGTACATTGACTAAGTCCTACTAATCTCTTCTTTCTATCTCTCAGTATTCTTATCCCGAGAATATAGGCAGCTTCTCCTAGGTCTTTCATGGCGAAACACTTCCCAAGCCAAGACTTGACATCTTGCAAGGTTGGAATGTTGTTTCCCATGAGCAGTATGTCAGCACCAGAAAAGTGACTATACTCCCACTATCCTTAACATATACACAGGACTCATCTTCACTCCTAGAGAAACCAAACTCTCTGACTTTCTCATGGAAGCAAAGATTCCAGCTGCGAGGTGCTTGTTTCAATCCATCGATTTATTTCTCAAGCTTACACACCTTATTAGGATGCTTTGTGTCTACAAAACCTCTGGCTAATTCATGTAAACATCCTCAGTCAACTTCCCATTAAGGAAAGAGGTTTTGACATCCATCTGCCAAATTTCATAGTCATGAAATGCAGCTATGACAAGCATTATCTTAATAGACTTAATCTTGGCTACTGGTGACAAGGTCTCATCATAATCAACTCCTGGGGTTTGAGTGAATCCCGTTGCAACCAATCGAGCCTTAAAGGTGTGTACCTTTCCATCAATGTCGGTCTTCTTCTTGAAGATCCACTTGCACCCGACTGTCTTTCGACCTGACACATTGTCAACCAAGTTCCAAACTTGATTTTTATACATGGACTTGATCTCGCTGTCCATTGCCTCTTTCCACTTGGCAAACTCGGGGCCCGCCACTGCTTCCTGGTAGGTAGATGGCTCATCCAAATTTGTCAATGTCTTTTCACTGACAAACGTGTCACCATCCGTAGTTATATTGATACCATAAAACTCGGGTGGCATGCTAACTCTACCGGAGCGCCCAAGAGGTAACGAACCGTCTATCGGACCAACAAGAACCTCTTCCTCTTGTTGGTTGCTAGTTTCTTCTTAGGTTGTTTCATCGGATGACTCTTGAATCTTTTCAAGATCAACGGTACTCCCACTGTCCTCTCTGGATATGAGCTCTCTCTCTCTCGAAAGACTCCTCGTCTAGCTACAAAGACCACGTCCTCGCTTGGTCTGTAGAACAAGTATCCAAAAGACTGTTTTGGGTATCCGATAAATATACACCTCTCACTTCTTTCTGCGAGTTTGTCTTGAGTCTCTCGTCTCACGAAAGCCTCACAACCCCAGACCTTGACATATGCCAACGAGGGAACTTTCCCCGTCCACATCTCATGAGGTGTTTTGGCAACCTTCTTAGTTAAGACAAGATTGAGGATATGGGCGGTAGTCTCTAAAGCATACCCCCAGAAGTGGATGGGAAGAGAAGCTCGACTCATCATGGAACGAACCATGTCTAATAGGGTTCGGTTACGCCTCTCAGCAACACCGTTCAACTGTGGTGTTCTAGGAGGTGATAACTGTGAAACTATTCCACATTCCTTTAGATAGTCAAGGAACTCGATACTAAGATAATCACCGCCTCTGTCGGATCTAAGCATCTTTATCTTCCTGCCCAATTGATTCTCTACTTCAATTTTAAACTCTTTGAACTTTTTAAAGGTGTCTGACTTATGCTTCATTAAGTAGATATACCCATATCTACTATAATCATCAGTAAAGGTCACATAGAAATGAGTGCCATCCTTTGTGGTTGATCTGAAGGGTCCACACACATCTGTGTGTATGATATCCAATAGACCTTCACCTATTTCAAAAGACCCTTTGAAAGGTGATTTTTGAAAGGTTTTAAGCAAATCAATGAACTAAAACCCTAAGTTCACATGCAACCTATGAGGATCTATGTTTTCTACTATTGAACATATAAATATTTCCTAAAAGCCAGAAGAAAATTGCTAAAGAAATAAATTCAGAAAACTAACCTTTTAGTTGTTTCTGTCAAGTTAAGCAACGCAAATGCCTTGCCTCAAATGAAGTCACACCCAAGGGCTAGGGGTAAGCCACGAAATTTCTAGAGAGAATATGTGAGAATTGGCGCAGAAAAGGGATCCCCCAGGGTCCCTATTTATAGCTTCCAGTTGGCCAGTAGATAAGCCTTAGAGATAAACCTTTTTGAATTCAAATCAAGATAAACCTTTTATCATTTGATTCAAACCTATTTATCCTAACTTATTAATTTCAAAATTATATTATATTCCATATATAATTTCGTGGTCATCTGGCCTACTAAAACTGTCACTTACTCAACTATTGAATAATTACAATTTTAGTCCCTGCACCTTTAAGTAATTAAATTAATCACTAAATTAATTCCAATTAATTCCAGATTAATTTCTAATTAACTAATATAGTTTCTAATTAATATATTATCACTTTAATATATTAATAAACTATTTATTTTATTTCTATTGATTTATTAATCATATAATAAATCAATATTTCTCTCTCCTGGAATTTCTGCCAAACCTCTAGCTATGAGGGCAACCCAAATAGACTTTGCTTCTATTAGTTAGGTAAATACAAATTATTAGTCATGGCTTAGACACCTAATCCAACAATCTCCCACTTGGATAAGTCTATGACTATAATTACCAATTTAACCTCTAATTAATCAGCAAACTGTAGCTTCCTAGAAACTGCTGCCGAACTCTGACCCAGTCAGTTCTGTCCATAGATAAGTGATCATATGATCCTCCGTCCAACAATATATTTTCCAGACTTGAGACATGGATTGAGATCAATCTCTCTCTGGTACTCTGTTTCCTAATTTCTGATTTGCATATGACATAAAACTGCTAATTGAACACATCAATTCAGTCCTGGCTGGCCAGCACTTTAGTCAACTTTAAAATCATCGAGGGGCCTACATATATCTGCTTCCCATCAGGGTCAAGGAACGAATAAGCTTCGACTCATATGCTTATATCTTTTACCAGTCAAATCGCTCACAACTACACATTTTATAACATCGAGTTACCGATGCGTTTTCGTATTATCAATGAACAACTGCCTTGTAAATTATAACTCATATCTCTCCACTTCAAGATCATAAGATATTATCATCTCAACATTGCTCGTGATGTAATCCATGAAGCAATCTATTGAGTGTGGGTTTATCCAATACTCAAATCTCTATTTCTAAGTACTCATGAATGTTGTAGCCATCCTATTGCTATGTCTAACTCCTTAGACAGTCTACAAACCAATTCACGACAGTCTTCATTCAATACTTACTTCCCAAAGTATGAACGACTGTGGACCTTTCTGAATAATTAAATTATTCGGGAAGTAAAACATGCGAAAGCGAAACATAAAGATCTGAGTGGCAGCTACTCTTGCTTATTACCAAATCTCCACGAGGTAATCACCAAGTCGGATCTTGTCATAAACTATTATCGGTTTCTAGATTTCTATTAAACTTTCAATTCAAGTTTTATATCTATGTCTACATGAAAATTACACTCTTTCTATGTATTCAAAAGTGTCTTACACCGATACACTTCATTGCAGATGATCTAATCGGATGCTCTTCCGATGACATCTCAATTTGTCATTCTGTCATTCTCACTTACAACTCCATTCTGGTGATGTGTACTGTGACTACCCATGGTTCTCGGGGTCTTTAGTATACTTGACTGCACCCTAAGACTATTTCGAGGTGTTATGATGTGCCGATGAACCACACGCGCTCCATGAGAATACCAACGAAATTCTTTAGCCATGAAGTCCTTTAGCACCACGACCTGACATTAATAATTACCACTTTGAAACTCTTTCAAATTATTACTATCACTTTCACCCCAATCATTTTCCAATGATTTCTTATGTGAGTTCAAATAATCCATCCAGTATTCCCAGCCAGACAATATCCTGAATCCAACTTACTATGCCTTAAGCATCAAGTCATCAGGACATGTTCATGACACTTCTGATCGATCCAAGAAGCTTGTGGAATCCGATCTTATCTTATTCCAAACCCTTTCGGAATCTAAAGATTATTTATAACCCTTGTGTCATGACTTTCGAAAACTATTTCCTTTCGAAGACTCTTCTCATGCATCTTGAATCTTATCAAGATCATGCTTACAATGGCTTGGTCTATACTGACTATCTCATCTATCCGATAGATGTCTGTGAACTACGTGAGTATGTTGCACCTTCTTTATTTCTTTCATGCCAAGTCATCACACTTTGCAATGATAGGAAACTCCTTTCCTGGGGTTATGCATCTTGAATCTCATCAATATCATGTTGGCAGAATTTCTATCTATCTAATAGATGTTCGCAACCACCTGAGTATGTTGTATCCCTTAAAGTCTTTCATAGTGAATCATCTCTTAATGTCAAATCATTACACTTTGTAATGATAAGAGATGTTTCTTAGAAACAATATGTAACTAACATATAGTCTTAAGCAGATAACAACGATACACCCACTGGCTTTGATTCTTTCGGACTATTCACAAAATCCAAACCTTTTTGGCACATTTTGAGAATTTGAAACCTTTCTGACATAGTTATGGGAATCTTTCAGGCTATTCACTAAATCCAAAACTTTTGGCACATTTTGAGAATCCGAATTTCCTTTCTTGCGAGGTGCCCGTGGGATGAATCCCGGGGCCATGTACCTACTGTATTTTCATGCTTTTTGTAACTCCTTATTAGTGTGCCGGTAATCCACACGCGCTCCACTAACGTCTCACAATGTGTCATGCAGTATCCTTTCGGATTTTATCTTCTATTGAGAGTGCTTTTCTCGGAATCAATTGCTAGACTCTCAGTATCGTCTCACTCAACCAGATGTTATGTAAGTAAATTTCTATACATGTCTCTTTCTTTTGATGATTCAATTAACCCCACTGGTTTTTAGACCAGGTGTAAAATAAATCAAATTGTTACATAGACTGTGTCTCGCCCTAAGGTTCTCTTATTTGGCAACAACCGGGGTCACCAATGCTTGCAAGTAGTCGGACTGCTAATCCGTACCAACTTTAGTGTTTTACCACTAATTTGTATGTCACCCAGATCATAACACTTTATGTCGGTGACTAATACTACTTGTTAAGAGAAGAGTATGTCTGGTTTAACAGGAATCTGGTTCCTGCTCAAGCCTAGTGATGACTAAAGGTTCTTTCAATTGGCTAATCCTGAACTCATTCAGGATTATTCTTACTCCCACTGTTTTCTTAGAATATGAGTCCTTTCAAAAAGAACTCTTCTTTTACAGTTACAGTCGGGATAGCCAATGAAACGACACTGTTGATCAGGTACAGGCTAGTCATGAGGTTCGGACGAACACTACATGACCCTGGACTTTTCTATGTACAAGTGGGACGATCCTAGCTTTACATTTCAGACAGCGTCTGCATAACCTACGTAGTCTAAGATGTGGTCGGAATATGGTTTTTATGGCCTGACTAGTTGAATATTCAATTCATCGAAAAACTAATTGGAAATGTATCTTATACATCGAGGATCAAACTATTTCGATCAATGCTCCATCATCTTCCCTAAGACACATTATAATTATTAATGTTCTTGGAAGAGAATAAATTGTGAAACATTTTCTCAGTCTATGTTGTCACTCAGGTTCTGTTAATCTTATACTTCCTTTGAAATCCTTGAACACTTCAAGGTTTCAATCAATTTCTAATTCTGATAGCGAAGCCATATTTGTCATACTAATTGACAAATATCATGAAGTACAACCAATTGTGTTGTGTTTGAAGATTCAAGCAATACACAGTAACTTATGTGTCTGTTGCTCAAAATATTGCTATCTTTTACATCTCTATGTAAATTTATGACTTTGTCAATTTTGTTCAAGATATGCAATCATCACCTGACTCCAAGTCAACTGACTCCAAAATCCTATTCATTGGATCTGTGGGTAATTCATTTCTTGTAACAATTAATTTTATTAAGCATTCAATTCGTCAAGCGACTCTAAGTCAAATGATTCCAAAGTCCTGTCCAACTGGACCTTTGGTTGAAGTGATTCTCATAAAATTCACTTTAACAATCATAAAGAACACAATTTATAAATCCAATACCATTGGATGTATCAACATTCAAGTTATTTCCATTCATGTAATTAACATACTCGTACAACATTTCAAGGATACTTTAAACAAACATGTATTAAAAGAAAATCAATATTTTATAAAAACAAAATATCCTTGAACAATGTACTATATGACAGGTAATGTCGCACGTATCTAATAAGCTAATAACAATATCAGAATATATAACTAAACTCCAAAACTGCCCGAGCTTCAGATCCAAACCGAATGTGCTCCTGTGCAACAAAATCCCGCATCCTACCGAGTCCATGCATACAAAGCAAATGTGATAAACACATCCCGTATCAAGGAATTAAGGATCAGGAGTTCTGAGTTTTAAGATATTCCAGAGATGCCAAACCGTTCGACTTTGGAGCATTTTTCCAATCTTTCTGTGACTGTGTCCCACCTTGTGGATTCCCAGTTTGATACATCGAACAACTAGTCCAGACGATCTGGATCATTTCTTGATGTGCCTTTATTACTGGACTCAATCCCGAAGTAGCTGAATGAATGGAACTATGCTTCTCGATGAATGACTCATACAGAGTCAACATTGAATGCATTTCCATGATTGTCTTATATGGCATCACACCCCCAAAGGCCCAAACCATGATGGCGGAAACGTCTAAGGGTGGATGACTTTATGAACAGTATCACAACAACGTTTGTACAACAGTGATCAAAACAAACACATCCATCATATACATAATTGTAAATGTTACAAGAGTTCAAAAGATTGCACGTTTTAAATACAAATACAATATGATATCAAAATACATAGTATGACGCCATAGCGACCCATCGTTAAAGGTTGTAGTTACCTTATCAATTTCCTGAGAATACAAGTAGTTTGAAAGAGTTTCAACATTACGTTGGTGAGTTCATAAGATTTTTGTATGAGAAAATCCATAATCCTTTTTCCTTGTAAAAAGATAGTGTTTGAAACCAGAAAATCAAATATTTTCTTATAAATGAGTCGTAGTCTTAAAACCCAAAGACCGAAAATGTATAAGTATTTCTATACTTGAAAATAGTATTACGTAGTTTTATTCTTGTATGAAACCATGTAAATAGATGTTTACTTGTAGACCAATCGTAGATTTAATTCCATAAAACTCGTATGTATAATAAACCATACTTATATATATATCTTTGATAAAACGTAGTTTTAATTTCCATAGAACCAGTGTGTATAAGTAAAACCATACTTATATTTGTAACTTGTTAAAATGTAGTTTTAATACCATAAAACTTGTATGAGGAATCTCTTTCCTTGGTAAAGATAGTATTGTAATCCAAGAAAATCCAATATTTTCTTATGAATGTATGCAAGTCTTAAAAATCCAAAGACTAAAATGTATAGTGTAGTTTGTAGTATAAAACCTTTGAAAATGTATATTTCCACATAAACAATTTATAAAGTTGATTTCCCATGCGAGACGCCCTATAACCATACTGTGACCATGTAGGCCTGCTTCGACGTTCTTCTGGCGTCGGACTGTTATGACATTTGTCACCTCAGACCCGTCGGTCTAGCTGTAGCTAGCAGCTCAGGTGCGAGGTTGTCAATCCCGTATAGATCTATACACAAATATCACGCTCTCTTACCGAGACTCTGGTTATAAATTTCAGGACTTATAGTATGTACTTAAATAAGCACTGTGAAGACCCGTCTCACAAAAATGTATGTATCAATCAACTTGTTTACGTAAAGTTTGTATATGAAAAACCCTTGTATTTGCCCATTATCATTTTTCCCATGATAATATAGTAATGTATAATAATTATATATTTTATATAATTATTTGTCTTGTTTAAACTTCATTTTGTATCCACAAACTATTCCTATAATAGTTTATTTTCAGTATTCTGTCGTGAAAAACATATATTTACGAATATATGTGAAATAACTTATTTAAATAGTTATAAACAACATCTTTCAAGATATTTTCCATAATAGTGGTGTAATAACTTGGTTATACTCTTTATTAATTCCAAAATAATATTTCAGGACTATCAAATAAAGAACGGCCAGGTAGAAGATCAAATGTGGAGGCAGGACCCTTTCAGCGTATAAGCCTTTCGGAAATCCAGCAACCTAGCCCAAATGGTCGGCCTAGACACCGCTCTCATAAGTAGATCATTCGATATTATATTTTGGAATTATAATTGAATTGTTGTCATAATGATGTTTACAAAATTCACATTTTGTTTACTATTGTTAAAAATGAGTATACATAGCTATTTTATAGTATAACTTGTATTCTCCCCCTTAAAAACTTGAATAAAGATGAAAAGAAGGGGTATGAACTCACCTCAATGTCGACTAGAATCTTATCGCCAATTGTTGTTAGATCGTCCGACTCTTCTTGCTTTTAACTCGAACTCACTATATGTATAACTGAAATATCTACTTCTAATGCTCATTCTTCGTATATCTCTCTATACGTATCGAAGAACTTGTTTGTGTGATTTGAATGACTAGAATGAGGCTATATTTATAGTAGATTTATTTTCGTATTGCGGCCCTCAAGATACAGATATATGACTTTTATGGCTTTTAGAATTTGTTTATGACAAAACATACCCTTAAAATACTCTTTAAATAGATTTGATAGTTTTTATATAAAATAAATGATTTTTGTTTATTAAAATATAATCTACGAAAATCGTAGTTTAATAATATCAACTTTTTAACTAGAAGTCTTTAATGAATTAACGAAAGGGTATTAATTGTAAGTTTAATGAAAATATAGGGTTTAAATGTAAATACAATTTCATTTTAAAGAAAAAGAAAATATTAAATATAAAACTAATTTCAATAATATTACATTTTGACGTCAGGTTGTTCGTCTCGACGATACGGTTTTGACGGTACATTTTTCGTTTTATAAAAAGTCATAATATTTTTGATAAATTTAACAATACGTATTTAATAGATAGTGTTCGAAATGAAAATACGAATTTTTTGGGGGTAAAATATATAGATATGAATAAATAATTAAGTGGGGCCCACATTAATAAAAATTATAAAAAATGGAAAATATAAATTTCAAAGTCTTCCCACCCTTTTTGAAGAAGACTTTGAAATTTGTTTTTTTTACCAAACACTATTCACGCCGAATTACTATTCACGTCGGACACTATTCACGACGTAATTTTTTTATACCAAAAAATCTAACTTAATAGCGTTTGTTCGTATAATTAATTTGAATTAGCATAAGTAATATTATAATATCAATAATATATCGTAGAGGTTATGAAATTTACATTCATATATATTGACCTAACTTACGCTTTGGTTGACTTGGATTGACTTTTGTTGACCAATTTTGACAGTTGTCACATTATCTACCCGTTAGAAGGAATTTCGTCTCGAAATTTAGCACTTTGAATAGATCCTTAAGGGTTTGGGAAGAGATGTGGGTATTTGAGTTTCATCTGGTCCTCACGTTCCTAGGAAAATTCAGGTCCACGCTTGGTGCTTCCTAGTTTTCAATTGCTTTGATTTTGGAGTGTAATGCCGTGATATTTTCGATAAGTAACTTGAGTTAATCCTAGTACAAATAAGAGTTACTAGGTTGTTATGTGAGTTAGGAGGATTAGAAATTCATTTAGAAGGAGTTTAAACCTTAAAAATAGTATAAGGAGTTACATGGGTCGTGTAGGAGTCACTCGGCTCGTGTAGTACACATTTTCGAAACTGTTTAGCTTTACAGGAGTTACACGGGGCGTGTTATAGTTACTATAGCATCCAGTAGAATTACACGGGTTGGGTTTCGGAGTACGGGTCGGATTTTTAGAAGTTAACAATGCTAACTTTACTGGTTAGCGTCGCTAACCTGTGTTAGCGGGGTTATTTGGGCAGCTTTTCTTATTTAACCCATTTACGAATCAAAAATCCTCCTAGACTATTTTCAAAGTAAAAGGTGCCAAATTTGGTTATTTTGATCAAGGGTTTTGCGTAGGAAAAGTTTGCGAAAGTCGGATTTAACACCCGAAACGCGTTCTCGATTTCTTAATTCACAAGGTTAGAAATTTTGAGTGTTAGGGTTTCAAACCCTAGATGTCCAAATCTGAAAGTATGCATTGCTTCACCTCATATGTAGGTTGCTAATATTTGTTGTATTGAGTCCAAATATTGTGATGCTTTTTTTAAAGGTTGATTTAGTAAAATCGTGAAATTAGGAGTTTCGGTTTGATAACATATGATATTCTCTAATTGTGACTTGTATTAGCTATTGATTTCTTAATCATTTGAGTTAAGTATTATGGAAATGCCTAAGCATATTTAAGATATGATATGTGATGTCATTTTACAGTTGATACTCGTAGGATGGAAGGGAACATGTCAGATACAGGTGAACCACGAGCTGTACAGATGCCAGATGAGTAAGTTCTAGTTCATTATTTATGAATAGATTATTATTGAATTAAATGTTCATTGAACTATTTCCGTTATCAGAAGATATATATATATATATATATATATATATATATATATATATATATATATATATATATATATATATATATATATATATATATATATATATATATATATATATATATATATATATATATATATATATATATATATATATATATATATATATATATATATATATATATATATTGTTACAAGTAATTGGTGAATGACAACATTATGTCATCACTTTGTCATCACTTTGCATTTACCAATTAAACAACTATATTTGAATATTAGACTTGGTAGTATAAATAGACCATCAATGTAAGGAAGAAAATGCATCTCATATCAACTCTTTCACAAGTGATATAAACTCTCTCTACTTTCTCCAAGCTCTCAAGCTTTCTTTCTTTCTTCATCTATATTCTAGTTTTTAGTTTATTCATAATTTTCGTGGTAACGCTGAATCTATAACACGTTATCAGCACGAGGCTCTAACGAAGGCGATTAAAAGACACATCGATCTTAATCAAGGTATGTAATTTCATCAAAACTAGAATGTTAATTAATAATAATAATAACAATAACGACAACGAAAAAAAAAAACAACATTTTATTCTCGAAGTCATGACTACTAACAAATTTCTTTTCTTATTTATCCTTGACGTTATGACTACTAACAAATTTCTTTTCTTATTTAACCTTGACGTTATGACTACTAACGAAGTTCATTTCTTATTCTAACTTTACTTACGCTTTATTAACATTTATTATTGCAAACTAACTTTTGTTATCGCATACTAATTTTTATTTATGCAACTAACATTTATTTATGTATACTAACGTTTACTTATACAAACTAACGTTTATTTACGGCAACTAACGTTTATTTATGCAAACTAACGTTTATTTACGGCAACTAACATTTATTTATGCAAACTAACATTTATTTAAGCATACTAACATTTATTTATGTATACTAATGCTTATTTATATAAACTAATGTTTATTTACGCACACTAACATTTATTTATGTATACTAACTATTATTCATGCTCTGACATCTATTTATATATACTAACGTTTATTTATGCGCAACCGATTAAAAATAAAACTTTAAATTTTAAAATAAAAGGAATTTGAGAAGATTCATCTATTTAATTATGTTTATAACTATAATAAAAATAGTAAAACCCATCCCCACCTTTAAACGACAAATTTAATGAGTTTTATTTTTCTTAGGAACTACAATATGTCAAACATTGCAAAGCTTGAATTTACCGCTCTTGAAGTCAGCGGAAAGAACTACATGCCTTGGACTATAGATGTTACGATGCATATTGAGTCCATGGATTTATCTGAAACTATAAAAGAAAAAAATAAGTGCACGTCGCAAGATAAAGCACGTGCAATAATTTTCCTTCGCAAACATATCGATGAAATGTTGAGGTATGAATACCTCAATACCACCGATCCTAGCACTCTTTGGAAAATCTTAAAAGAAAGATTTGACCACCAAAAGGAAGTTATACTTCCAAGTGCTAGGGCTAATGGTTATCGTTGTGGTTTCAAGACTTCAAAAAGGTACATGACTAGAATTCCGCATTATTTCGGATATGTTCACAACTAAAATTTTGTGGGGAAGATGTTTATGATGCTTCAATGTTGGAGAAAACTCTCTCCACATTCCATGCATCGAATATGACATTGCAACAACAATATCGTATGCAAAAGCTCAAAAAATATTCTGAGCTTAATACACTTCTCCTTGTTGCTGAACAAAATAATGAACTATTAATAAAGAACCACCAGTCCCGTCCAACAGGTTCAGTAGCACTTCCTGAAGCAAATGCTACTATCACTTATGAACCAAGAAATAATTCATATGGACGAGGACGTGGTCGTGGTCGTGGACGAGGCCGTGGTCGAGACCATTTTAACCAAAACCAAAATTTTGGGCGCGGTTATACTCAAGGTCGTGGACGCGGTCATCCTTATAACCGTGGGCGTGGTCAAAGAAACAATAATCAACACACTCCACAAGGAAATAATGTCCAACCACAAGAAAAAAGAAATGATGCCGGAACATCACAGAACCCCGGAGGTTCTTGTTATAGATGTGGTAGCACATGTCATTGGTCAAGGACCTGTCGTACAGATCCCTATCTTTGTAAACTTTACCAAGATTCCATTAAAGGAAAGGGGAAAAAAGTCAACCTCATCGATGGTGTTGATCTAGGAAACATTGAACTAAACACTCTTGACTTTTGCAATGATTTAGAAATCCTAGAAAACTAGTTTCCTTTTGTAACATGTTTTTAATTTTTCATTGTAATGTTTTTCTTTTTTAATAAAGTTTTTCGAGTCACTTTTATTAAAATTGTGTTCATAACTCATCATTTATTTTTCTTATATGAAGTTCAAAATGAGTTCAACTGGAGCACAAAACCAAGGAAATCACTCTTAATAATTGATTGTGGTACCACACACACCATATTGAAAACAAAGAAATATTTTTCCACACTAAAACCCGTAAAAGGGCACATAAATACAATATCAGGTCCTGTAGACTTGATCGTAGGAGTAGGAAATGCTTGTTTCATGTTACCTAATGGTACGAAGTTTGTAATCAGTAATGCGTTATTTTCCCAAAAGTCAAATAGAAATTTATTGGGTTTTAATGATATATATATTAACGGATATGACACATTCACCAAAACAATAGGAAACAAGAAATATATGTTTATAATAAATGAAAACCATATATTGGAGAAATTACCACAATTTGATTCTGGTTTACATTTTACATATATAAATATAGTTGAGTCAAATTTGGTGGTTAAAGAAAAATTTTGTGATCCTAGAATATTTAGTTTGTGGCATGACAGGCTGGGCCATCCAGGATTAACAATGATGCATCGAATAATTGAAAATACATTTGGGCATCCATTAAAGGACCAGAAGTTCCCTCAAATAGGTAATAAGAACCCGTGTATTTCTTGTTCCCTTGGGAAATTAATTACAAGACCTTCACCAATGAAAGTTGAAAGGGAATCATCTAGATTTCTAGAAAGAATTCAAGGAGACATATGTGGTCCAATTCATCCACCTTCTGGACTTTTTAAATACTTTATGGTCTTAATAGATGCATCAACTAGATGGTCTCATGTTTGCCTATTATCAACTCGTAACATGGCATTCGCAAAATTCCTAACTCAGATTATTAAACTGAGAGCACATTTTCCTGATTATAACATCAATAAAGTGAGACTTGATAATGCAGGTGAGTTTACGTCTCAAGTATTTAATGATTATTGTATGTCTATAGGAATTACTGTTGAGCATCCAGTTGCACATGTACACACTCAAAATGGTTTAGCAGAATCACTGATTAAACGTCTCCAATTAATAGCTAGACCATTAATAATGAGAACAAAACTTCCTGTTTCCATTTGGGGTCATGCAATTTTACATGCTGCATCACTGATTAGTTTGAGACCAAGTGCATATCATACATATTCTCCCCTTCAACTTGTTTCTGGAAAAGAACTAGATATATCCCACCTTAAAAATTTTGGAAGTGCAGTATATGTTCCTATTGCTCCACCACAACGTACAAAAATGGGTCCTCAAAGGAGGTTGGGAATATATGTTGGTTTTGAAACAAATTCAATAATAAGATATCTTGAACCTTTGACAGGTGATATGTTTACAGCACGTCTTGCTGATTGCCATTTCAATGAAGAAAATTTCCCAACGCTTGGGGGAGAAATGAAAACCCAAGAAAAGAATGTTTCATGGTATGAACCTTCTTTATCATATCTTGATCCCCGTACACAAGAATGTGAGATGGGTGTTCAAAAAATAATACATTTGCAAGAAGTTGCAAATAAATTACCTGATGCATTTACTGATACAAAAAGAGTTACTAAATCATATATACCTGCTGTTAACGCTCCAGCTCGAATTGAACTCCCAGATAGACAATCTGATAAAAAAGTAACTCAAGAATCCAAAGCACGCCTGAAGCGTGGAAGACCATTTGGTTCTAAGGATGCAAATCCTAGAAAAAGAAGAGGAATGGAAAATATGTTTGAGCATAATGAAAGTGTTCATGAAGAAACACAAAATAACATTACTTCCCCAGTTGAGGAAATAAATAATAAGGAGATTGAAATTAATTATGGTCATATAAAAATAGTAAGGAGCCAATATGAATTAGAAGATATAATATTTTCTTATTCAGTTGCATGCAATATTATCAATGAGGATCCAAAACCACAATCTGTCATTGAATGCCAAAATAGGCAGGATTGGGGTAAATGGAAAGAGGCCATGCAAGCTGAATTAACGTCTCTCAATAACAGAAAGGTTTTTGGACCTATTATACTCACACCTGGAGTTTTGAAATCATTGGGATACAGATGGATTTTTATACGAAAAAGAAATGAGAAAAATGAAATTGTGAGATACAAAGCCAGGCTCGTTGCTCAGGGTTTTTCTCAAAGGCCGGGAATCGATTATGAATAAACATATTCTCCTGTTATGGATGCAATCACTTTCAGATATTTAATCAGTCTATCAGTTTTTGAAAATTTAGATATGCATCTTATGGATGTTGTTACTGCTTACTTATATGGATCACTTGACAGTGATATATATATGAAAATCCCCGAATGATTTAAAATGCCAGAAGCATTAAGTGCAAAACCCAAACAAATGTATTCTATCAAACTGTAAAGATCATTGTATGGGTTAAAGCAATCTGGACGTATGTGGTACAATCGTCTAAGTGATTACTTAATAAGCAAAGGCTATAAAAACAATACTATTTGTTCGTGTGTATTTATTAAGAAAACAACATCTGGATATGTGATTATAGCCGTCTATGTTGATGATCTGAACATTATTGAGACGAATAAAGAAATCCTTGAAGTGATTGAATTTTTAAAGAAAGTATTTGAAATGAAAGACCTTGGGAAAACCAAATATTGTCTTGGTTTACAGATTGAGCATATGCCAAATGGGATACTTGTCCATCAATCGAACTATACAGAAAGGGTCTTGAAACGTTTTAATATGGATAAAGCCAAACCTTTAAGCTCTCCAATGATTGTTGGATCACTAAATATTGACAAAGATCTTATGTATCTTACTAATTGTACTAGACCTGACATTTCTTTTGCAGTAAATCTATTAGCAAGATTTAGTTCATCTCTAACAAAAAGACACTGGAATGGAATCAAGCACATATTACGATACCTTCGCAGAACTACTGATTTAGGTTTATTTTTTTCTAATAGTTCAAAACAAGGCTTGATTGGTTATGCAGATGCAGGTTACTTGTCTGATCCTCATAAAGCTAGATATCAAACTGGATATGTATTCATGAATGGAGGTACTGCAATATCTTGGCGTTCTCAAAAGCAAACACTCGTTGCCACATCTTCAAATCATGTAGAAGTAATTGCTCTAAATGAAGCTAGTAGAGAATGTACATGGTTAAGATCGATGACACAACTTATCCTGACTTCTTGTGGAATTGATAAAGATAAATCTCCAACCTTAATGTATGAAGATAATGCAGCATGTGTCGCTCAAATGAAAGAAGGGTACATCAAAAGCGACAGGACAAAACATATTCCTCCAAAGTTTTTTGAATACACTCAAGAGCGTATAAAGAATCAACAGATTGAACTAAAATATGTTCAATCTAGCAATAATGCAGCAGATCTTTTCACAAAGGCACTTCCTACCAAGATATTTAGAAAACATGTTCATGGTATTGGAATGAGACATCTACACAATACATAATGGTCATTCGGTATCTAAATGAGGGGGAGTCAACTAGACACTGCACTCTTTTTCCCTTCGCTAAAGTTTTTTCCCACTGGGTTTTCTTTAGCAAGGTTTTTAATGAGGCAGTACTTCAAAGTTGAACTCTGATGTAGAATGATGTCATTCAAGGGGGAGTGTTACAAGTAATTGGTGAATGACAACATTATGTCATCACTTTGTCATCACTTTGCATTTACCAATTAAACAACTATATTTGAATAGTAGACTTGGTAGTATAAATAGACCATCAATGTAAGGAAGAAAATGCATCTCATATCAACTCTTTCACAAGTGATATAAACTCTCTCTACTCTCTCCAAGCTCTCAAGCTTTCTTTCTTTCTTCATCTATATTCTAGTTTTTAGTTTGTTCATAATTTTCGTGGTAACGCTGAATCTATAACATATATATATATATATATATATATATATATATATATATATATATATATATATATATATATATATATATTAAAATAAATGTCTTTTCGTTATCCTATCCTCATCGGAGTCAAGCCGTAAATTTGGAAAAGATATCACTTAGGGTAGTGAAAAGATTGCACCTACTGTAGATATTTTGAATTTCGGTAATAAGAACGTGGGTTGTCCTTTCAGTTCCAGCTGTAAGATACTATATAAACGGGTATGTAGTATCATCCATATCTACATCTTTTGCTACTACCAGTTTATTCTTATATACTCTCAGATTTCCAAATCGAGGTATGGAAAATAGATCTCCTATGGAAAATTTGTCAGACACTGAGCTGAATTTTTTAAGGGAAGAGGGTACCTCCCTATCATTTAATCAGATACCTCTACTGGGGTTTGGTAATTATAGTATCCTAAACTCCTTTTATTTCTTATTCCTTTTTCTATCATTTTGATTTTTGTTTTAAACTATGTGAGGTATATATTTTCCAGATATATTACCGCTGGATCAACCTCAAGATGATCTTGAAGTTTTTCATCTGATGAGTATTCTCCCTGAAGATCCACTGCCTTTAAATCAAGACATCGCTGTTAGGAAATCTCAATATATACTTCCAGGTTAAGTCATTTTGTTAAGCTTTATGTTTATTTTGCTTAATTATCTAACATACGTTATACACAGTTCCATTTGTAGATGATCTTACTAATGATAATCTAAGCATGAACGTGCCCATACTGCATTGTTGAGTAGATCTAACAAATCAGGGGTTTCAAACTGACATTCAAAATCAGGATCAAATACAGCAGATCCATGATGACATTATCGGGCTCGCTTCAACGAATCCTGAGTCCGTAGGTGGTTTTCAATATCAGGATCATTTTCAATTGATCCAAAGTAACTTAGAAAGTTTCAAGAATGGGAATTCTGGGTTTATGGTTGATTTTGGAAATCAAGAACTATTACCCATAATAGGTAACAATGAAAGTGTTAGTGATCAGGATCATACACAATTGATCCAAAATGAAAACGTTTCAACCTCGATTCCAAGAACCTTTGAAATTCGTAGAAAAAGGGGTTGTAGACATGCGTTGAGTAAGGAAACAATATCCATGCATTTTGACAAGCCCATTTTGGAAGCTACAAGGAAACTCAACGTTGGATCAACACAGTTGAAGCAACGCTGTAGGAAGTTAGGCATCAAAAGTTGGCCTCGACGACAGATTAAGAGTCTACAGTCTCTTATTAACCATACTCAGGTTAAGAATTGTATTTCTTTCTCTACAATTTCAATGCCATGAGATTGTAATGACTGAAAGTATTTATGCAACAGAAATTGGATAATAATCCTAGTAGAGCAGACATAATATTTGGTCTAGAGAACGAGAAAAGAGCAATAGTCGATGGTTCCAGTTCGAAGATAACTGATACCACAAAGAGAGTGAGGCAAGCTGCCTTTAAGGCTGTTTACAAGCAAAGAAAGGTTCAGAAAAGGGAGGAAGCTTCATCAGGGACCCATACACAACAACAATCTCTGCCTTCTGTTTCTGCTATGAGTGGTTTTAACCATGATTTTCTCAAGATCACAAGTGATGAGAACCCAGAAGACTTGGCAGGTGACATAGCCCGCCTTCGGCTTTCAGAATGAATTTCTACCAATAGTAGTTTAATGGAACTGTTGGTAGGGATGATGGTAGGTTTTCGATAATAATTATTGGTCAGGTATTATCGAATTGTCAAGTCTACTATGTAAGGATATGCGTATAAGAGGTACATAAAGTGTCTAGATGTATGGTTCAATAGTATTATAAAATACTCCTGTAGCATTTTAGCTTTATATTTTGTTTTACAGTTTCTTTGTATATGGTTCTTGGTAAGTTTTTAGACTTGTTGTTCACTACGACTATTTCTAAGTAGGGATGAGCAAATGGTCCTCAGAACCGAGCCCAAGCCCAAGAACCGAGGAACCGGACCCGAGATAAGGAACCAACCATGTTACTTGGTCGGTACTCGGTCCGTATATGTGGCTTAATTTGGTCTTGCTCCTTCTCAGTCTTGGTCCTTCTTGGTCTTGGTCCTTCGCTATTGTCGGGTTCTCGGGTACGGAACCGACCGAAAGTTTAAAAGACATTAAGATTATAATGTAGGCCTTTGAAAATTTTACGCTTGGTCCTGCTCGGGTAAAACCCGACCAAACCCGAGCTAACCCGTACCCAAACCCAAGACCAAGTCCCATAGTTTGGTCGGTCCTCGGTTCCATTGAATGTCTTCCCTCGGTCTCGGTCCGGCTCGGGTTCGGTCCTGGTCGGGTCGGTTCCAGGACCATGCTCACCCCTATTTCTAAGTACATGTTAGTCATACATTGGACAAATACAGTTGATCAGGCTCTATCTATCCTAGGTATGATTACATAACTACCTAGACCTACTCGTAGTGTTCAACTCATCTTATTACTCTTGTATTGTTCTGGTTATGACACTGTTCTAGTATGTATGTACTTGTACTTATACTTTATAAAAATATCATTGTATTTTAAAGTATACTTTGTATAGATTTTTTAGAGAGTTTTAGTCTCATTGTATTTATAGTTGTATATCTTAAATGGATTGATATACTTAGTTCACTATAAACAATGCTATGATACCAATCTGTCACACCCCCGAAACCATGATGGCAGAAACGTCTGAGGGTGGATGACTTTATGAACAGTATCACAACAACGTTTGTACAACAGTGATCAAAGCAAACACATCCATCATATACATAATTGTAAATGTTACAAGAGTTCAAAAGATTGTACGTTTTAAATACAATTACAATATGATATCAAAATACATAGTATGACGCCATAACGACCAATCGTCAAAGGTTGTAGTTACCTTATCAATTTCCTGAGAATACAAGTAGTTTGAAAGAGTGTCAACATTACGTTGGTGAGTTCATAAGATTTTTGTATGAGAAAATCCATAATCCTTTTTCCTTGTAAAAAGATAGTGTTTGAAACCAAAATATCCAATATTTTCTTATAAATGAGTCGTAGTCTTAAAACCCAAAGACCGAAAATGTATAAGTATTTGTATACTTGAAAATAGTATTACGTAGTTTTATTCTTGTATGAAACCATGTAAATAGATGTTTACTTGTAGACCAATCGTAGATTTAATTCCATAAAACTCGTATATATAAGTAAACCATACTTATATTTAACTTGTATTTGTAACTTGTTAAAATGTAGTTTTAATACCATAAAACTTGTATGAGGAATCTCTTTCCTTGGTAAAGATAGTATTGTAATCCAAGAAAATCCAATATTTTCTTATGAATGTATGCAAGTCTTAAAAAACCAAAGACTAAAATGTCTAGTGTAGTTTGTAGTATAAAACCTTTGAAAATGTATATTTCCACATAAACAATTTATAAAGTTGATTTCCCATGCGAGACGCCCTATAACCATACTGTGACCATGTAGGCCTGCTTCGACGTTCTTCAGGCGTCGGACTGTTATGACATTTGTCACCTCAGACCCGTCGGTCTAGCTGTAGCTAGCAGCTCAGGTGCGGGGTTGTCAATCCCGTATAGATCTATACACAAATATCACGCTCTCTTATCGAGACTGGTTATCAATTTCAGGACTTATAGTATGTACTTAAATAAGCACTGTGAAGACCCGTCTCACAAAAATGTATGTATCAATAAACTTGTTTACGTAAAGTTTGTATATGGAAAACCCTTGTATTTGCCCATTATCACTTTTCCCATGATAATATAGTAATGTATAATACTTATATATTTCATATAATTATTTGTCTTGTTTAAACGTCATTTTGTATCCACAAACTATTCCTATAATAGTTTATTTTTAGTATTCTGTCGTGAAAAACATATATTTACGAATATATGTGAAATAACTTATTTAAATAGTTATAAACAACATCTTTCAAGATATTTTCCATAATAGTGGTGTAATAACTTGGTTATACTCTTTATTAATTCCAAAATAATATTTCATGACTATCAAATAAAGAACGGCCAGGTAGAAGATCAAATGGGGAGGCAGGACCCTTTCAGCGTAGAAGCCTTTCGGAAATCCAGCAACCTAGCCCAAATGGTCGGCCTAGACACCGCTCTCATAAGTAGATCATTCGATATTATATTTTTGAACTATAATTGAATTGTTGTCATAACGATGTTTACAAAATTCACATTTTGTTTACTATTGTTAAAAATGAGAACAAATAGCTATTTTATAGTATAACTTGTATTCTCCCCCTTAAAAACTTGAATAAAGATGAAAATAAGGGGTATGAACTCACCTCAATGTCGACTAGATTCTTATCGCCAATTGTTGTTAGATCGTCCGACTCTTCTTGCTTCTAACTCGAACTCACTATATGTATAACTGAAATATCTACTTCTAACGCTCATTCTTCGTATATCTCTCTATACGTATCGAAGAACTTGTTTGTGTGATTTGAATGACTAGAATGAGGCTATATTTATAGTAGATTTATTTTTGTATTGCGTTCCTCAAGATACAAAAATATGACTTTTATGGCTTTTAGAATTTGTTTATGACAAAACATACCCTTAAAATACTCTTTAAATAGATTTAATAGTTTTTAAATAAAATAAATGATTTTTTTTATTAAAATATAATCTACGAAAATCGTAGTTTAATAATATCAACTTTTTAACTAGAAGTCTTTAATGAATTAACGAAAGGGTATTAATTGTAAGTTTAATGAAAATATAGGGTTTAAATGTAAATACAATTTCATTTTAAAGAAAAAGAAAATATTAAATATAAAACTAATTTCAATAATATTACATTTTGACGTCAGGTTGTTCATATCGACGATACGGTTTTGACGGTAAATTTTTCGTTTTATAAAAAGTCATAATATATTTGATAAATTTAACAATACGTATTGAATACATAGTGTTCGAAATGAAAATACGATTTATTTGGGGCCCACGTTAATAAAAATTATAAAAAAAATGGAAAATATAAATTTCAAAGTCTTCCCACCCTTTTTGAAGAAGACTTTGAAATTTGTTTTTTTTTCACCAAACACTATTCACGCCGAATTACTGTTCACGTCGGACACTATTCACGACGTAATTTTTTTTATATCTAAAAATCTAACTTAATAGCGTTTGTTCGTATAATTAATTTGAATTAGCATAAGTAATATTATAATATCCAATAATATATCGTAGAGGTTATGAAATTTACATTCATATATATTGACCTAACTTACGCTTTGGTTGATTTGGATTGACTTTTGTTGACCAATTTTGACAGTTGTCACATATGGCTACCCTTCCTGTCCATCTGGATGAACATACCAGCGAGTTGAGTTAATGCTCAACTCCCGATTAAAGGGTGACCAAATTTATACAGTTAACCTATGTGTCTCTCTATCTTGAGAACACGTGAACCAGTGCTACTCCCTGCACAATTCAAGCTCTCTGAAAATCTTAGCTCGTCCCTTTTCAACAAGTTATCGGAAACTTTCCTCAACCAGCTGTGCTAACTTATATGACCCCAGGAATTCTAAATCCCTGCGGAACTCAGGGTCAATGATCAATAGCATGAGGCAACGAACTTCCTTGGACTCAATAGTCAAGGGGTCATGCTCATCACAGGCTGCTGTGTGATGCCATGCTTCAGGGAAGGGACAGTCTGTTAGTTCTATATGCCCAAGGATGATCATAAAATGATATTACTAATAATACATGATCCTATAGGGTCACACCTACAACAAGTTTGACACCAATTGATCATTTGGAATGTTAAATTTGATTTAACATCAAATGATACTAAACTTGCAATTTAATCTTGTAAGTTATTATTATTTGAGGTAAATAATAATAACTCCAAAATTAAAGGTTGATCACTAATTCATATATGATGAATTAATCAAATGTAACAATTAAATTGTTTAACTTGTTAAATGATTTAATTGAATTATAGTTAAACCTCTTATTTAATTTAATTGGTAAATTAAATAAGATATGCATATTGTAATATATATATGTGTGTATATATATATATATATATATATATATATATATATATATATATATATATATATATTTATAGACATATATATATATATATATATATATATATATATATATATATATATATATATATATATATATATATATATATATATATATATATATTTATAACATTAATGATGCATAATTAATTGATTTATGTATATAAGTAATGGTTTAAATGTTAATCCATTAATCACAAGTTTGAAGGTTTATTATTTATAAACTTTGTGATATAAGTTTATAAATAATAGAATTATAAATGTTGATTTATAAAAAAGCCATCAAATGGCCGGATTATATGTGCCACACATGGCATGTGTGGGAAGTTGAAAAAGTTTGCACTTATTCTCTCTTTGACAAAGGAAAGGAAGCATGCTTCTACATAGGATTCTAGGCCACTTTCTCTCTTCCTTTGTTATGCATGTAATCCGACATTTGAAGAGTGATATGAGACTTTCATACTTGTTTTTGATCAGCCAAAAAAAAACTCTCTCAAACTCTCTCTAGAACATATGCAAAATCGTTTTTGGCATCAAGGAGTTAAGAGCTTTATCTTGCAAGTTTTCAAGAGTAGCATCTAAGGGTGTTCAAGCTTGTGGTGGATCAACTATAGAGGGGATCTTCCTTGATTTCTAGCCATCAAATTCGTCCATATAAAGACCAAGAAGAAAGGTTACGATCTTGAACTTCATCTATGCTTCTTCTTCATTTTATCTGTACATGCATGTAGCATGATCCTCTAGGAATGAAATTCGTGTTCATGATTTTATGCTTCCGTTGCAACTTCAAGTTTTGAAACTTATAACATGAATATGGATTTCTAACAATTGGTATCAGAGCCATGGCTATATTGCATGTTTAGATAATAAGTTTATTTGGATAAACTTGGTTTTTGGAAGCCATGAATGTTCATATTCTTGAATGCAATGTTCATGCATGGCTTCTTTGGCAACATGCAAGTATATTATCTATGATTTTATGTAACCAACTAAAATTTATGTTTGCATGCATTTGGTTACATAATTGTTGCCTTAGAAAAACAAAGTGTTGATTTTCTTATGATTTTATGTGATAAAATGGTGCATAAACAAGCCAAGGACCATATGATGCATGTTTTGTGTTTAAATTCGATATGGTTGTAATCTATTCTTTTATTCAAATGGTTTGTAATAATAATTAGTTATTTACTCACTTTTATTCATTTTGTAAGTATTAGAATAGTTGTATTTTATATTTTTTACAAAATGTAACAAGAGAAGGAAATAAAGACCAAGAGAAGATTACACTCAACAGCAACATTTCCTGCATGGCTGCTGTCAAGGATTTCGAACCTATTAAGAAGCAAAAATAAAATTCATATCTTGGTATTTTGATGCTATACTTGTTAGTAACTTTAATATCAAGTATATACAATAAGTTTTGACAAGTATAAGCATGAATATAACCAAGAATGAAGTGAAGAAAGCAACAAAACCATAAGAAATCTCTCCTGCTGCCACAGTTCTGTCGCAAGTAATGGGGAGGGCAAAGAAAAATCAGAAGCTCTTCCATGGTGTCATGAAATGGTGGTTCAAGTATCATTTGATGTTATAAAAGGCTTGGCAAAATTGTAGCCAAATTGAAGATCATTTGGTTGAGTTTTTGTCACCCTTTTGTCCCTAGGTTTGGACTTGATATTTCTTGTATGGCTCACATGAAATATCAAATTAGTTGGCTTGTGTTTATGCACCCATGCATGCATGTGATGATTGAATGTTTTATTATTTTATGTTGTGGATGAAAATAAGATTTTGCATGCTAGACAACCTAGATAATTAAACATAATCATCAAGGAGTTTGTAATTTTTCAAATTGACATATAAAACATAAGATGTGATACAATTGGTTTTATTAAAAATGGGTTTTGTTATAAAACCTATAAAGTCAAGTTTTGAGAATGAATGAAACAAGAAATAAAATGGAGATTTTATGAATTCTTACAAACTCCAAACCTAAATAATAATGGTAATTATTTAGGATTAAAATTGGTTCTCATGTATGTGATCAAACACAAACTAAATATTGGATATTAATTGTAATCTTGACCACAAACAAAGAATCAATAAAATGGAGATTTTATGATTAAGGAACCAATTAACAAAATAAGATTTTAAAGGTACCATGTTCATTGGATGCATGCAATCTACATGATACCATATGTTTTCAAAATTAGAATTGTAAAACATACAAATCCCTTTCGAAATACAAATCAATGCCGTCCCTCTTAAAGACACTCATGTATCACTTGAATATCCTTGTGGGATAAAGGTTACCTAACCACATGGAGTCTTCTTGTGATACAAGAGGTAGTTTTTGCAATATTGATGGGATAAAGGACACCTAACCATTAATAGTTGTCAAAACTACACGTCCGTTTAAGTAGGATGATTTGTTTGGAAATCTTTTGTGATAAAGGTCACCTAAACATTAGAAATCCAAGGCATAGATGGGATCAAACATGCCAAACTTATAAATGTTATAATGGGATCCCATAACTCTAGAAATTATATTTGGATATAATTGGTAAACCGTTACCTACCTTGTTGATTCGAATAGGCGGGATAAAGGATACCTAACCACTTATTCGTATTGCAACTTGGATTCTAGACCTTAATCAATTAAAGTTTATGAAACAAGAAAGGGTATTAATTATTAAGGAATTAATATCATAATTTACTAAATTGAAACTTGTTAAAATTTTGTAGATGGCACCAAACGCAACAAACCTGGCTCCAAACAAAACTTCACTACGATCTCTCCTTGAGATAGAAAAACTCAACCATACCAACTTCTTGGATTGGTACCGTAGTGTGAGAATAGTTCTCAAACAGGAAAAGAAAGAATATGTTCTCAATGAACCACATCCTGAAGAGCCCCCTGCTATTCCTAAGCCTGCACACGATGCATGGCTTAAAAATATGGATGATTCCATTGATGCATCATGCCTCATGTTGGCAACCATGATTCCTGACCTTCAGAAGGACTTAGAGAATCATTCAGCGTATGACATGATCAATCAATTGAAGGAATTGTTCCAACAACTTGCAAAAACGGAAAGGTTCGAAACTGTTCGGGCTTTCCATGCTTGCAAGATGGAGGATGGGCAGACGGTTAGCTCTTATGTGCTCAAAATGAAGAGTCACATTAATCATTTGGCACGTCTTGGAGTTGTGATGCCTGAAGAGCTAGCAACTGATATGATCCTTAACTCCTTAACAAAGTCTTTTGATCCCTTCGTCATGAATTATAACTTGAATGGTTTGAACAAGACTATCTCGGAATTGCATGGGATGCGAATTACCGCGGAAAAGAATCTGGCTAAGAAAACCACTCAAGTTCTCATGATCAAGGAAGGTGGTACAAAGAGGACTAGACCCGAACACCCCACCAACTCCAAGGGAAAGGGGAAGGCAAAGGTTGTCAAAGGAAAGGGCAAGAAAGTTGTCCAACCATCCCGTCCGCCCAAGAAGAAGCAAAAGGTTGCCAAAGAAGACGCGTGCTTCGAATGTGGCAAAGTTGGGCATTGGAAGAGAAATTGCCCTACCTATCTTGCGGAGTTGAAGAAGAAGAAGGCCGGTGAGGGCACTTCAGGTATCTATATGATAGACCTAGAACTTTATAATTTATCTCCTAACACATGGGTATTTGATACTGGTTGTGGAACTCACATTTGTAATATGTTGCAGGGGTTCAAAAGGAGTAGGCGACTGAAGGCAAACGAGGTAGTACTCCGGGTTGGAAACAGTGCAAGGGTTGCGGTGGATTCAATTGGAAGTTTTGATTTATTACTACCTAGTGGCTTGTATTTGACATTGTTGAATGTTTATTATGTTCCTAGATTGTCTAGGAATATTATTTCGGTTGCTAAGTTGAGACAATGTGGTTTTATTCTTTGCTTTATAAATGATGACATTTGTGTTTCTAAAAACAATGTATTCTATTTCGAGGCTAGGCCTTTAAATGGAATTTATGAAGTAAACCTTGATGAAAAGACTAACCATGGCTCTTTATACCACACTTTCACCAAGAGACCCAAATGTGATTTGAGTCAAATTTATCTATGGCATTGTCGACTTGGGCATATAAACAAGAAACGCATATCCCAACTTCAAAAGAGTGGACTTTTGAAGGAAAATGAGAATGACTCATTTGATATATGGGAATATTGTTTACATGGCAAGATGACTAAAGCTCCTTTCTCGGGAACCAACGAGAGGGCAAAGGACTTGTTAGGAATCATACATACGGATGTATGTGGTCCTTTCAAGCCAATGACTAGATATGGTGAAAGATATTTCATCACCTTCACTGATGACTTTAGTCGTTTTGGATATGTTTATTTGATTAAACATAAACATGAGGCGTTTGAAATGTTCAAAACGTTTCAAAGTGAAGTTGAAAATCAACTCAACAAAACAATTAAAGTTCTACGTTCTGATAGAGGAGGTGAGTACTTAACTACAAACTTTATGGATCATCTTAAAACTTGTGGAATTGTTTCACAACTTACTCCACCTAGAACACCACAACATAATGGTGTATCTGAAAGGCGAAACCGAACACTATTGGATATGGTTCGATCCATGATGAGTAGAAGTACTCTACCTTTATCATTTTGGGGTTATGCTTTACAAACAGCCACTCATCTCCTAAGCATGGCACCTACTAAGAAGGTAGAGAAAACACCTTATGAGATATGGCATGGAAAGGTTCCATCTTTATCCTATCTCAAGGTATGGGGTTGTGAAGCTTCTGTTAGACAAGAAGCTTCAAACAAACTAGAACCCCGTTCAACTAAGTGTATCTTTGTAGGGTATCTGAAAGATTGTCTTGGATACTACTTCTACAATCCCATAGAGAATAAGATATTTATTTCTCGAAAAGCTGAATTCCTAGAAAACAAGTATATGGCAGAAGAGGCTAGTGGGAGGTTTGTGGAACTTGAAGAACTTCAGGAACCACAGCTTGATACATAAGAAATTGGATCTAGCATTCAACAAGAAATTGTTGAACCTGAACAAACAATTGATCAGGAACAAATTGTAACACAAGATGTTCGCAGATCTGGTAGGGTTCGATTTGAACCTGAAAGGTATGGTTACCTAATGATGGAAGAGGAATGTTATACGATAGATTCTGATGAACCCGTCAACTACCAGAGTGCAATGTCAGATCCTGAATCTGATAAATGGCTTGAAGTCATGAACACAGAGATGCAATCCATGCACGATAACCAAGTATGGGACTTGGTTAATCTTCCCACCAATTGTAAGACTGTTGGGACCAAATGGGTTTTCAAGAAGAAAACCGATGTGGATGGAAATGTTCACACTTTTAAGGCAAGACTTGTCGCTAAATGATACTCACAAACTCATGGTATTGACTATGATGAGACCTTTTCACCAGTGGCAATGATCAAGTCAATTAGGATACTTTTTTCCATAGCCGCATACTATGATTATGAGATATGGCAAATGGATGTCAAGACCGCTTTCCTTAATGGACACTTATTGGAAGATGTCTATATGGATCAACTTGAAGGTTTCGTCGATCCCAAGCATCCAAATAAAGTGTGCAAGCTTAAAAGATCTATCTATGGATTGAAGCAAGCGTCTCGAACATGGAACATCCGCTTTGATGAAAAGATCACAAATTTTGGATTCATTAAAAATGAGGATGACTCCTGTGTTTACAAGAAAGCTAGTGGGAGCATAGTCATATTCCTAGTATTGTATGTAGATGACATACTTCTATTTGGAAATGACATCCCAACCTTAAAAGGTGTCAAAATGTTCCTTGAGAACTGTTTCTCAATAAAGTACTTAGGAGAAGCTGCTTATGTATTAGGCATAAAGATCTATAGAGATAGATCTAAGAGACTTATTGGTCTAAGCCAAAGTGTATATATTGATAAAATCTTGAAAAGGTTCAAGATGCAAGACTCTAAAAGAGGATTCTTGCCAATACCACATGGCACCATCCTAAGTAAGTCTGAGTGCCCAAGCACTAAGACTGAACTTGAAAGGATGAAACATGTCCCATATGCTTCGGCAATTGGGTCCATCATGTATGCCATGTTATGCACTAGGCCCGACGTCTCATGTGCCTTAAGCATGACTAGTAGGTATCAACAGAACCCAGGTGAAGCCCACTGGACTGCTGTAAAGAACATTCTTAAGTACTTGAGAAGAACTAAAGACATGTTCTTAGTATACGGTGGTTTGGAAGAAAGCTTAAAAGTAAAGGGTTATACTGACGCAAGCTTCCAAACAGATAGGGACGATTCGAGATCTCAATCTGGGTGTGTCTTTATTTTAAATGGAGGAGCTGTGTCTTGGAAGAGTTCCAAACAAGAAGTGCTTGTACAATCCACTACAGAATCAGAATATGTTGCTGCTTCGGAAGCTGCTCAAGAAGCTGTCTGGATGAGAAAGTTCATTGAAGATCTAGGGGTTGTTCCTTCCATTCGGGACCCTATAGAAATCTTCTGTGATAATCTAGGTGCTATAGCTCAGGCAAAGGAACCTAGATCGCATCAAAAGACCAAACACATTCACCAAAGGTATAACTACATACGACATGAAGTTAAGAATGGTGAAATAAGTATTCACAAGGTTCATACAGATCAGAATTTGGCAGACCCATTCACGAAGCCTTTACCCCCAAGCTAAGCATGAAAGTAACGCTAAGGGTATAGGACTTTGTTTTTCTAATGAATGGATTTGATATGTGTTTAGTGTTTTATGAATATGAAACTATGTAAACAACAATAATTATGTGATATATGTGACGTGATGTTTCATTCATAATTTTGTGTTTTATTAGCATGTTTAATCCTTGAATAATTTAGTTATTCTAAACGTCCATAGTCGATCATAGTTGTGGGAGCAATTATGAAGTAAGACTAATATGAATTGGATTGGTTGACTTTTATGGGTAAAAGTAGCAAAAGGTTGCAACCAAATTCATAGGTACTTGTTAGTGAACGAGTATTGGAATTGACCCGTTTCAAGATCACGTCATGGATCATTATCATAAGTGATTCTTGAACAAAGGTAGTATCATTGTATCCTTAGACCTGAGATACATATTTGGGACTCAAGTGTAGAGAATGCCGTGCTTTGATATGGTTCACTGTTGTTCTTGAAAAATAGACAATCATACAGACCATACTCAAGTATAGTACAAACTACATAACGGGCGTATGTAGTCAAGACGGGATTTGTCCCTCTTATGTGTTGAGAGTTAGACATCTAAGGCGCCTGATTCAAAGTTGGACATAAAATGAGAATTATTAAGATCCATGTCTCATGTTCAACAAGATGTCTGTGACAAAGGGATAATTGATAGATAACCTTGTACATCAATTAGAGCCTCGTGCTTTCTAAAGAATTGAATGTTGTTGAATGGCATAATGTCATGTGTTATTGGGGGCAGTGAAATGTTGCTAGACGTTTACCACTGTCGATATCATTCTATGATGCAACCTTGTTCAAGTGGGGGATTGTTAGTTCTATATGCCCAAGGATGATCATAAAATGATATTACTAATAATACATGATCCTATAGGGTCACACCTACAACAAGTTTGACACCAATTGATCATTCGGAATGTTAAATTTGATTTAACATCAAATGATACTAAACTTGCAATTTAATCTTGTAAGTTATTATTATTTGAGGAAAATAATAATAACTCCAAAATTAAAGGTTGATCACTAATTCATCTATGATGAATTAATCAAATGTAACAATTAAATTGTTTAAGTTGTTAAATGATTTAATTGAATTATAGTTAAACCTCTTATTTAATTTAATTGGTAAATTAAATAAGATATGCATATTGTAATATATATATATATATGTATATATATATATATTAATAGACATGTATATATATATATATATATATATATATATATATATATATATATATATATATATATATATATATATATATATATATATATATATATATATATATATATATATATATATATGTATATTTATAACATTAATGATGCATAATTAATTGATTTATGTATATAAGTAATGGTTTAAATGTTAATCCATTAATCACAAGTTTGAAGGTTTATTATTTATAAACTTTGTGATATAAGTTTAAAAATAATAGAATTATAAATGTTGATTTATAAAAAATCCATCAAATGGCCGGATTATATGTGCCACACATGGCATGTGTGGGAAGTTGAAAAAGCTTGCACTTATTCTCTCTTTGACCAAGGAAAGGAAGCATGCTTCTACATAGGATTCTAGGCCACTTTCTCTCTTCCTTTCTTATGCATGTAATCCGACATTTGAAGAGTGATATGAGACTTTCATACTTGTTTTTGATCAGCCAAAAAAAAAACTCTCTCAAACTCTCTCTAGAACATATGCAAAATCGTTTTTGGCATCAAGGAGTTAAGAGCTTTATCTTGCAAGTTTTCAAGACTAGCATCTAAGGGTGTTCAAGATTGTGGTGGATCAACTATAGAAAGGTTATGATCTTGAACTCCATCTATGCTTCTTCTTCATTTTATCTCTACATGCATGTAGCATGATCCTCTTGGAATGAAATTCGTGTTCATGATTTTATGCTTCCGTTGCAACTTCAAGTTTTGAAACTTATAACATGAATATGGATTTCCAACACAGTCAATCAGATATGGCTCGCCAGCAAAACTAAGAACCATTCTCTATTTGTGAAGCCATACCACGTAGTTAAGGCCAGTCAGCCTTACCATATTGTAATGTGCTATATGAAGCTCTCAGAAATGGGTGAAGGAGGAGAAGGAGGAGAATTGACACTATATTAAGACATTTATAAACTTTGAATTTATTAGTTTAATTAATCCTCTTAAATAATTACCCAATATATTATTCAATAAGGCTAGGATCCAAAATACCCCAACTATGGTGTGAAGAGGGATGCCGTAATCACAACACAATGGTCATAAGGTAGATAACATTTATCAATTTCAATCTTATGAAATTCCTAGATCTGTGAGATTCATTGAACTATTCAATGGCATGTTTAATCTCGAATATGCTCTACTGTTTGTGACTGGGATGCCGAGGATCACAAACTAGATGTGAATAACCATGAAAATTAGCTTGGTAACCTCAATGTCATTTGTTATCTCTAATTGATGTGCCGGTTAACCACACACACTCCATCAACAATGATAAATCATGAGAAACTCATTACCACTCTTTATGAACCCCTATTAGTGTGCCGGTAAACCACACACGCTCCACTAATATTTCACAAAGTGTAATGTGCAATTTCATGGGTTAGCATCTTTTCACATTTTTTCTAAAGTAACTAGATTTGGGATTTTATTAAGCGGTTCTAGTACTTTGATTAATAACATTATACTTTTAATGAGATTAGGCGGTCCTATCAAACCCGTTCGGCTAACGACCCTCCACTGATCAAGAGAGCGGTGGGTGAGAGTGGACACCCATTAGACCGCCATTTTATAGGCAGTCTCGTTATACCCTCTTTATAGATCAGCTTCGTGAATGAGGCCTACTATTGATTTGACTAACCAGTTTATCTTATACATATAATATTAACTTTTAATTATAATATTTATAAGATGTATTTTAAAAACCTTTTAAAATATTCCTGGTTTGTCTTTTAATTTATTCGAAAATTTAACTATTAAATTTAAAATTAAATTAAACCTTTAAATGATTTAATTTATCTTTTAATTAAACAATTAATTAAATTAATTAAATCCAAATATTTAAGACTTTTAAAATATTCCTTGTTTATCTTTTAATTTTTTCGAAATTTAACTATTAAATTTAAAATTAAATTAAACCTTTAATTTATCTTTTAATTAAACAATTAATTAAATTAATTAAATCCAGATAGGTATCACAAATTAATCAAATTAATTTAAACCTATCTTAAACCCCTAATTTTCGAAATTAACAACTAATGGGTTTAAGGTTATCCATTTAAATAATTAAAGTTACCAAAAAAAGAAAGCCTTCTAAACCCTAATGTGAAAATCGAAAAAGGAGGGGGGAGGGGCTAGGGTTTCAAAAACCCTAAACCCCAAAGTCGAAATTAGGCCAATTAGGGTTTATAAGCTTTAAACCCTAATTTTAGGAAAACAGTTATACCTATTCAACAAGAAAACAAACAAAAGCTCTGATACCACTGAAAGGTTTTAAGCAAATCAATCAACTAAAACCCTAAGTTCACATGCAACCTATGAGGATCCATGTTTTCTACTATTGAACATATAAATATTTCCTAAAAGCCAGAAGAAAATTACTAAAGAAATAAATTCAGAAAACTAACCTTTTAGTTGTTTCTTGCATGCTAAGCAACGCAAATGCCTTGCCTCAAATGAAGTCACACCCAAGGGCTAGGGGTAAGCCATGAAATTTCTAGAGAGAATATGTGAGAATTGGCGCAGAAAAGGGTTCCCCCAGGGTCCCCATTTATAGCTTCCAGTTGGCCAGTAGATAAGCCTTAGAGATAAACCTTTTTGAATACAAATCAAGATAAACCTTTTATCATTTGATTCAAACCTATTTATCCTAACTTATTAATTTCGAAATTATATTATATTCCATATATAATTTCGTGGTCATATGGCCTACTAAAATTGACACTTACTCAACTATTGAAAAATTACAATTTTAGTCCCTGCACCTTTAAGTAATTAAATTAATCACTAAATTAATTCCAATTAATTCCAGATTAATTTCTAATTAACTAATATAGTTTCTAATTAATATATTATCACTTTAATATATTAATAAACTATTTATTTTATTTCTATTGATTTATTAATCATATAATAAATCAATCTTTCTCTCTCCTGGAATTTCTGCCAAACCTCTAGCTATGAGGGCAACCCAAATAGACTTTGCTTCTATTAATTAGGTAAATACAAATTATTAGTCATGGCTTAGACACCTAATCCAACAGTTTTGTCATATTGCCCAACAAACAAGATTCACATACATCATCCGACTTTAGGTCGAATGATTCCAACACTATTCCCTTTTGGATTTGGGCGATGTATTTCTTGTTGATGTGCCCAAGACGATAGTGCCACAAGCACGCCTTTTCTACACAACTAGAAAAATCAATATGTAACACAGTATTTCCTAAATTGTCAGCACAAATCACTGTTTCATAAACTCCATCACAAGGTAGAGCTTCAAAAGTAAATACATCATTCTTAAATACAGAAATTGAACCATTCAAATTATCAAAAGAATAATCAAAACCTTTTCTGAACAATGCATGAAATGAAATTATGTTCCTTGACATATCTGGCGAATAGCAAAAATTAAGTAAATCTAAACTAACACCATTACTAAGCACTAATCTATAGGCACCGATCTTGGTAACAGGTGACGTTCGTCTATTACCCATGATCAGGTTCAATCTACCGTGCTCCACCTCCCTACTTTCTTTTAGGCCCTGCAAATCAGAACAAATGTGAAAACCACATCCCATGTCAAGGACCTAAGAACAGGAAGATTATGAGTTTTTAGATATAGTGTAAGTACCTGCTGATGATGGCTTTACTTTGCCATCATTAATGTCTTGCAAGTACTTTGGGCAACTTCTTTTCCAGTGACCCTTCTCTTTGCAATAAAAACAGTCGGCATCTTTGGGATTAATGACATGAGGAATGCCAGAAGACTTGGCTCTCGGGCCATTGCTGGACCCGACTTGAACCTTTTCCCTCTAATTCTGCTTGGGAGGGCCCTTCCTTTTCTTTCCTTTGCCATGGCCAATTGCTAAGACAGGCTGGCTCACTGAGGGTACACCTTTACCCTTCATCCTATCTTCTGCAGTTTGAAGCATTCCATGCAACTCAGCCAAAGAGGTCTGAGTGTTGTTCAAATGATACGCCAGTATGAACTGGTCATAAGAACTCGGTAAGGAGTTAAGCACTATGTCAACGGCCAACTCCTCATCGACTTGCATACCCAACTTCCTTAGCCTATCTACGTAACCTTCCATCCTTTGCACGTGAGTGCAGACTTTGGCTTGCTGTTCGTGAAGGCTCGGACCACTTTGCACCTCTCGACACACGCTCGCTTACGGAACTTTTCCGCAAGGTCCTTGTGAATTTCATAATGTTAGTTCTATATGCCCAATGATGATCATAAAATGATATTACTAATAATACATGATCCTATAGGGTCACACCAATAACAAGTTAGACACCATTTTGATCATTTGATACAATAAATTTAATTTATCGTCAAATGATATAATACTTGCAGTTTATTCAGAGAATTATTATTTTATGGAAAATAATAATTACTCTAAATTATGATTCATATGAGACGAATTAATTTGAGTGTATATATGATCATTTATATCATTTAATTGTTAGATGGTTTCAATGATAAGTATTTAACCCTTTTCTTATTTTAATTGTTAAAATAAATTTCACATGTGTGTATAAATGTATAAATATTTATATTTTATGAAAAATATATATATGAATACATAAATACATAATAGAATATATATTTATATAAACATATATATATATATATGTATATATATGTTAGTTATAAGTGTATATAAGTGTGAATAAATAAAAGGAGTTATATTTGAAATGAAGGTTTATTATTTATAAACATTTTTGGCAAATCTTTATAAATAATAAAAGTTAAGAATCACTCTCTCCCAAGCCTCATGTGGCCGGCCAAACAAGCTCCAAAACCAAGAGCATGAGTGTCTCAAAGGTGAGGAGAATATTCTTGGTGCTTTCTAGGTTTGACCATGGGAATCACCAATCTCTCTCCATATAAGAATAAGCTAGTTACTCTTACTTTGGGATCTTTCTTTTGGCCGAATTTGGAGAGGTCTCCACCATCATTTTCACTCACTAAAATCAGCCAAGAACACTTCATAAACATCTCCATATGTTGCATGCAAAATTCGGATTTTGCATTAAGCTTTAAAGGTGTTCATTTGCAAGTTTAAAGAGACTAGCATCCAAGGTGTTTTACTTGTGGGTGGATCAACTATAGAGGGATTCTTTCTTGATTCCTAGCCTTCATAAACTCGTTGATATCAAGCTCAAGAAGAAAGGTTATAATCTTGAACTTAATCTATGCTTGTTCTTCATCTTATCTCTACATGCATGTAGCATGATCCTCTTGGAAGTGAAATTTGTGTTCATGATTTTTGCTTCCGTTGCAACTTCAAGTTTTTGAAACTCATAACATGAACATTGATTTCCAACAATTGGTATCAGAGCCATGGCTATATTGCATGTTTAGATAATAAGTTTATTTAGACAAACTTGGTTTTTGGAAGCCATGAATGTTCATCTTCTTGAATGCAATGTTCATGCATGGCTTCTTTGGCAACATGCAAGTGTTTAATCTATGATTTTATGTAACCAACTATATTTTATGTTTGCATGCATTTGGTTACATAATTGTTGCCTTATAAAAACAAAGTGTTGATTTTCTTATGATTTTATGTGATAAAATGGTGCATAAACAAGCCAAGGACCATATGATGGATGTTTTGTGTTTAAATTCGATATGGTTGTAATCTATTCTTTTATTCAAATGGTTTGTAATAATAATTAGTTATTTCCTTCTTATATTCATTTTGTAAATATTAGAATAGTTGTATTTTATATTTTTTACAAAATGTAACAAGAGAAGGAACAAGAGCAAGAACCAAGAGAAGCAACACAAGAATTTTTTGCAACAAACTTCCTGCTTTTCTTGCTGTCCATTTTCGGCCCAAAAATGATCACAAAATAAATTCATATCTTGGTGTTTTGATGCTATACTTGTTGGTAACTTTAATATCTAGTATATACATTAAGTTTGGACAAGTATAAGCATCAATATGACCAAGAATGAAGTCTAGAAGGTCATCAAAACAACAAAAACCCACTGTTAAGGGCTGTTGCTGTTCGGACCTGTTTTGGGGCACAAGAAATAATCATAGCTCATGCCATGGTGTCCACAAAGGGTGGTTAAAGTGTCATTTGATGGCATAAGAAGATTGGCAAAGTTGTAGCTCAATTGAAGATCAGTTGGATGAATTTTTGGTCACCTTTTGTCCCTAGGAATGGACTTGATATTTCATGTATGGTTCACATGAAATATCAAATTAGTTGGCTTGTGTTTATGCACTCATGCATGCATGTGATGATTGAATGTTTTATGATTTTATGTTGTGGATGAAAATAAGATTTTGCATGCTAGACAACCTAGATAATTAAACATAATCATCAAGGAGTTTGTAATTTTCAAATTGACATATAAAACATAAGATGTAATACAATTAGTTTTATTAAAATGGGTTTTGTTATAAAACCTATAAAGTCAAGTTTTGAAAATAAATGAAACAAATAAAATGGAGATTTTATGAATTCTTACAAACTCCAACCCTAAGTAATAATGGTAATTATTTAGGATTAAAATTGGTTCTCATGTATATGATCAAACTCAAACTTAATATTGGATATTAATTGTAATCTTGACCACAAACAAAGAATCAATAAAATGGAGATTTTATGATTAAGGAACCAATTAACAAAATAAGATTTTTATGGTACCATGTTCATTGGATGCATGCAATCTACATGATACCATATGTTTTCAAAATTAGAATTGTAAAACATACAAATCCCTTTCGAAATACAAATCAATGTCGTCCATCTTAAAGAAACTCATGTATCACTTGAATATCCTTGTGGGATAAAGGTTACCTAACCACTTGGAGTCTTCTTGTGATACAAGAAGTAGTTTTACAATATTGATGGGATAAAGGACACCTAACCATTAATAGTTGTCAAAACTACACGTCCGTTTAAGTAGGATGATTTGTTTGGAAATCTTTTGAGATAAAGGTCACCTAAACATTAGAAATCCAAGGCATAGATGGGATCAAACATGCCAAACTTATAAATGTTATAATGGGATCCCATAACTCTAGAAATTATATTTGGATATAATTGGTAAACCGTTACCTACCTTGTTGATTCAAATAGGCGGGATAAAGGATACCTAACCACTTATTCGTATTGCAACTTGGATTCTAGACCTTAATTAATTAAAGTTTATGAAACAAGAAAGGGTATTAATTATTAAGGACTTAATATCATAAATTACTAAATGAACCTTGTTAAAATTTTGTAGATGGCACCAAACGCAACAAACCCGGATCCTAACAAAACCTCACTACGGTCTCTCCGTGAGGGAGAAAAGCTTAACCACACCAACTTCTTGGATTGGTACCGTAGTGTGAGAATAGTTCTCAAACAAGAAAAGAAAGAATATGTTCTCAATGAACCACTTCCTGAAGAGCCCCCTGCCATCCCTAAGCCCGCACACGATGCATGGCTTAAAAAGATGGATGATTCCATTGATGCATCATGCCTCATGTTGGCAACCATGATTCCTGACCTTCAGAAGGACTTAGAGAATCATTCAGCCTATGACATGATCAATCAATTGAAGGAAATGTTCCAACAACTTGCAAGAACGGAAAGGTTCAAAACTGTTCGAGCTTTCCATGCTTGCAAGATGGAGGATGGACAGTCGGTTAGCTCTTATGTGCGCAAAATGAAGAGTCACATTGATCATTTGGCACGTCTTGGAGTTGTGATGCCCGAAGAGCTAGCAACGGATATGATCCTTAACTCCTTGACAAAGTCTATTGATCCCTTCGTCATGAATTATAACATGAATGGTTTGAACAAGACTATCCCGGAATTGCATGGGATGCTAATTACCGCGGAAAAGAATCTGCCTAAGAAAACCACTCAAGTTCTCATGATCAAGGAAGGTGGTACAAAGAGGACTAGACCCGAACACCCCACCAACTCCAAGGGCAAGGGAAAGGCAAAGGTTGTCAAAGGAAAGGGCAAGAAAGTTGTCCAACCATCCCGTCTGCCCAAGAAGAAAGCAAAGGTAGCCAAAGAAGACACGTGCTTCGAATGTGGCAAAGTTGGGCATTGGAAGAGAAATTGCCCTACCTATCTTGCGGAGTTGAAGAAGAAGAAGGCCGGTGAGGGCACTTCAGGTATCTATGTGATAGACCTAGAACTTTATAATTTATCTCCTAACACATGGGTATTTGATACTGGTTGTGGAACTCACATTTGTAATATGTTGCAGGGGTTCAAAAGGAGTAGGCGACTGAAGGCAAACGAGGTAGTACTCCGGGTTGGAAACAGTGCAAGGGTTGCGGTGGATTCAATTAGAAGTTTTGATTTATTACTACCTAGTGGCTTGTATTTGACATTGTTGAATGTTTATTATGTTCCTAGCTTGACTAGGAATATTATTTCGGTTGCTAAGTTGAGACAATGTGGATTTGTTCTTTCCTTTATGAATGATGATATTTGTGTTTACAAAAACAATGTGTTCTATTTTGAGGCCAGGCCTTTAAATGGAATTTATGAAGTAAACCTTGATGAAAAGACTAACCATGGCTCTTTATACCACACTTTCACCAAGAGACCCAAATGTGATTTGAGTCAAACCTATCTATGGCATTGTCGCCTTGGGCATATAAACAAGAAACGCATATCCCAACTTCAAAAGAGTGGACTTTTGAAGGCAAATGAGAATGACTCATTTGATATATATGAATCTTGTTTACATGGCAAGATGACCAAAGCTCTTTTCTCAGGAACCAATGAGAGGGCAAAGGACTTGTTAGGAATCATACATACAGATGTATGTGGTCCTTTCAAGCCAATGACTAGATATGGTGAAAGATATTTCATCACCTTCACTGACGACTTTAGTCGTTTTGGATATGTTTATTTGATTAAACATAAGCATGAGGCGTTTGAAATGTTCAAAACGTTTCAAAGTGAAGTGGAAAATCAACTCAACAAAACAATTAAAGTTCTACATTCTGATAGAGGAGGTGAGTACTTAACTACAAACTTTATGGATCATATTAAGACTTGTGGAATTGTTTCACAACTTACTCCACCAGGAACACCACAACATAATGGTGTATCTGAGAAGCGGAACCAAACACTATTGGATATGGTTCGATCCATGATGAGTAGAAGTACTCTACCTTTATCATTTTGGGGTTATGCTTTACAAACAGCTGCTCGTCTCCTAAACATGGCACCTACTCAGAAGGTAGATAAAACACCTTATGAGATATGGCATGGAAGGGTTCCATCTTTATCCTATCTCAAGGTATGGGGTTGTGAAGCTTATGTTAGACAAGAAGCTTCAAACAAACTAGAACCCCGTTCAACTAAGTGTATTTTTGTAGGGTATCCGAAAGATTGTCTTGGATATTACTTCTACAATCCCATAGAGAATAAGATATTTATTTCTCGAAAAGCTGAATTCCTAGAAAACAAGTTTCTGACGGAAGAGGCTAGTGGGAGGTTTGTGGAACTTGAAGAACTTCAGGAACCACAGCCTGATACACAAGGAATTAGATCTAGCATTCAACAAGAAATTGTTGAACCTGAACAAACAGTTGATCAGGAACAAATTGTAACACAAGATGTTCGTAGATCTGGTAGGGTTCGATTTGAACCTGAAAGGTATGGTTACCTAATGATGGAAGAGGAATGTTATACGATAGATTCTGATGAACCCGTCAACTACCAGAGTGCGATGTCAGGTCCTGAATCTGATAAATGGCTTGAAGCCATGAACACTGAGATGCAATCCATGCACGATAACCAAGTATGGGACTTGGTTAATCTTCCCACCAATTGTAAGACTGTTGGGAACAAGTGGGTTTTCAAGAAGAAAACCGACGTGGATGGAAATGTTCACACTTTTAAGGCTAGACTTGTCGCTAAAGGATACTCACAAACTCATGGTATAGACTATGATGAGACCTTTTCACCAGTGGCAATGATCAAGTCAATTAGGATACTTTTTGCCATAGCCGCATACTATGATTATGAGATATGGCAAATGGATGTCAAGACCGCCTTCCTTAATGGACACTTATTGGAAGATGTCTATATGGATCAACCTGAAGGTTTTGTCGATCCTAAGCATCCAAACAAAGTGTGCAAGCTTAAAAGATCTATCTATGGATTGAAGCAAGCGTCTCAAACGTGGAACATCCGTTTTGATGAAAAAATTACAAATTTTGGATTCATTAAAAATGAGGATGACTCCTGTGTTTACAAGAAAGCTAGTGGGAGCATAGTCATATTCCTAGTATTGTATGTAGATGACATACTTTTATTTGGAAATGACATCCCAACCTTGAAAGGTGTCAAAATGTTCCTTGAGAACTGTTTCTCAATGAAGGACTTAGGAGAAGCTGCTTATGTATTAGGTATAAAGATCTATAGAGATAGATCTAAGAGACTTATTGGTCTAAGCCAAAGTGTATATATTGATAAAATCTTGAAAAGGTTCAAGATGCAAGACTCCAAAAGAGGATTCTTGCCAATACCGCATGGCACCATCCTAAGCAAGTCTCAGTGCCCAAGCACTAGGACTGAACTTGAAAGGATGAAACATGTCCCATATGCTTCGGCAATTAGGTCCATCATGTATGCCATGTTATGCACTAGGCCCAACGTCTCATGTGCCTTAAGCATGACTAGTAGATATCAACAGAACCCAGGTGAAGCGCACTGGACTGCTGTAAAGAATATTCTTAAGTACTTGAGAAGAACTAAAGATATGTTCTTAGTTTACGGTGGTTTGGAAGAAAGCTTGAAGGTAAAGGGTTGCACTGACGCAAGCTTCCAAACAGATAGGGACAATTCGAGATCTCAATCTGGGTATGTCTTTATTTTAAATGGAGGAGCCGTGTCTTGGAAGAGTTCCAAACAAGAAGTGATTGCACAATCCACTACAGAATCAGAGTATGTTGCTGCTTCGGAAGCTGCTCAAGAAGCTGTCTGGATGAGAAAATTCATTGAAGATCTAGGGGTTGTTCCTTCCATTCGGGACCCCATAGAAATCTTCTGTGATAATCTAGGTGCTATAGCTCAAGCAAAGGAACCTAGATCGCATCAAAAGACCAAACACATTCACCGAAGGTATAACTACATAAGACATGAAGTTAAGAATGGTGAAATAAGTATTCACAAGGTTCATACAGATCAGAATTTGGCAGACCCATTCACGAAGCCTTTACCCCAAGCTAAGCATGAAAATCACGCAAAGGGTATAGGACTTCGTTTTTCTAATGAATGGTTTTGATTTGTGTTTAGTGTTTTATGAATATGAAACTATGTAAACAAGAATTATGTAATATATGTGACGTGATGTTTCATTCATAATTTTGTGTTTTAATATTAGCATGTTTAATCCTTGAATAATTTAGTTATTCTAAACGTCCATAGTCGATCATAGTTGTGGGAGCGATTATGAAGTAAGACTAATATGAATTGGATTGGTTGACTTTTATGGGTAAAAGTAGCAAAAGGTTGCAACCAAATTCATAGGTACTTGTTAGTGAACAAGTGTTGGACTTGACCCGCTTCAAGATCACTCCATGGATCATCATCATAAGTGATTCTTGAATAAAGGTATTATCATTGTATCCTTAGACCTGAGATGCATATTTGGGACTCAAGTGTAGGAAGTGCTATGCTTTGATATGGTTCACCGTTGTTCTTGAAACATAGACAACCATAAAGGCCATACTCATGTATAGTACTAACTATATGAGGGGCGTATGTAATCAAGACGGGATTTGTTCCTCTTATGTGTTGAGAGTTAGACATCTAAGGCGCCTGATTAAAAGTTGAATATAAAATGAGAATGATTAAGATCCATGTCTCATGTTCAACATGATGTCTGAGACAAAGGGATAATTGATAGATAACCTTGTACATCAATTAAAGCCTCGTGCTTATGAAGAATTAGATGTTGTTGAATGGCATTATGTCATGTATTATTGGGGGCAGTGAGATGTTGCTAGACGTTCATCACTGTTGGTATCATTCTATGATGCAACCTTGTGCAAGTGGGAGATTGTTAGTTCTATATGCCCAATGATGATCATAAAATGATATTACTAATAATACATGATCCTATAGGGTCACACCAATAACAAGTTAGACACCATTTTGATCATTTGATACAATAAATTTAATTTATCGTCAAATGATATAATACTTGCAGTTTATTCAGAGAATTATTATTTTATGGAAAATAATAATTACTCTAAATTATGATTCATATGAGACGAATTAATTTGAGTGTATATATGATCATTTATATCATTTAATTGTTAGATGGTTTCAATGATAAGTATTTAACCCTTTTCTTATTTTAATTGTTAAAATAAATTTCACATGTGTGTATAAATGTATAAATATTTATATTTTATGAAAAATATATATATGAATACATAAATACATAATAGAATATATATTTATATAAACATATATATATGTATATATATGTTAGTTATAAGTGTATATAAGTGTGAATAAATAAAAGGAGTTATATTTGAAATGAAGGTTTATTATTTATAAACATTTTTGGCAAATCTTTATAAATAATAAAAGTTGAGAATCACTCTCTCCCAAGCCTCATGTGGCCGGCCAAACAAGCTCCAAAACCAAGAGCATGAGTGTCTCAAAGGTGAGGAGAATATTCTTGGTGCTTTCTAGGTTTGACCATGGGAATCACCAACCTCTCTCCATATAAGAATAAGCTAGTTACTCTTACTTTGGGATCTTTCTTTTGGCCGAATTTGGAGAGGTCTCCACCATCATTTTCACTCACTAAAATCAGCCAAGAACACTTCATAAACATCTCCATATGTTGCATGCAAAATTCGGATTTTGCATTAAGCTTTAAAGGTGTTCATTTGCAAGTTTAAAGAGACTAGCATCCAAGGTGTTTTACTTGTGGGTGGATCAACTATAGAGGGATTCTTTCTTGATTCCTAGCCTTCATAAACTCGTTGATATCAAGCTCAAGAAGAAAGGTTATAATCTTGAACTTAATCTATGCTTGTTCTTCATCTTATCTCTACATGCATGTAGCATGATCCTCTTGGAAGTGAAATTTGTGTTCATGATTTTTGCTTCCGTTGCAACTTCAAGTTTTTGAAACTCATAACATGAACATTGATTTCCAACACATAAGGCAAGTAGTCGTTGTAAATTCTTTGCAATTCAGGTTTCATAGTAGCAATCATGATGCAGTCCACTTTGGTCCCATCATCATAGTGTTTTTGTACGAGGTATACTCCTAGGGAGTAGCTGTGTTGGGGTCAACTTCAATGAGCTCAGTATCAAGAACATCTCTTTGTTCTTAAACCTCAGAGCCATCTTTATGTTTCTGATCCAGTCGTTGTAGTTAGTGCCAGCCAATATCACTTTAGATCACAACGACAAGATTGAAGTGACGTTACTGTTTTTGGAGTGGGGAACGGATTGGTCAGCGGAAGACATCTATAAAAGAAGGTAGTTTTTAATTATATACATATAATCCTTAATATTAACCCAATATAATAATTAAGACTAGGACCAAACTATAACAATTCACAACTTAGAAGAGGGATGCCATAATCTAATTGTAAATTTTATAAAGGTAGGCGAATGACGATTCAACCAATTCCACCGCGGAAGATAATCATATCATAATGGAATTCCTAGATCTTATGAGATTTATTGAACTGTTCAATAGCATGTCAGTGTTTGTGACTGGGATGCCGAGGATCACAAACTGGATGTGAATAACCATGCAAATTAGCTTGGTATTCTCAAGGTCAATAACCATCTCTAATTGACATGCCGGTAAACCACACGCTCCATCAACAATGGTAAGATTGAGAAACCCATTGCAACTCTTTATGAACCCCTATTAGTGTGTATGTAAACCACACACGCTCCACCAATGTTTCATAAAGTGCAATGTGCAATTTCATGGATTAGCATCAATTCACATTTTTCCTAAAGTAACTAGATTGGGAGTATGAAATGTTGTAGTAATTTGATTAATAACATTATACTTTTAATGAGATTAAGCGGTCCTATCAAACCCATTCGACTAACGACACTCCACTGATCATGAGAGCGGTGGGTGAGAGTGAACACCCATTAGACCGCCATTTTATAGGCAGTCTCCTTATACCCTCTTTATAGACCAGTTTTGTGAATGAGGCCTACTATTGATTTGACTAACCAGTTTATCTTATACATATAATATTAACTTTTATTTTAATATATATAAAATATATTTTAAACTTTTTAAAATATTTCTGGTTTAATCTTTTAATTTTCGAAAATTAACCTTAAATTAAATTTAAACCTTTAAATGATTTAATTTATCTTTTAATTAAACAATTAATTAAATTAATTAAATCTAGATAGGCATCACAAATTAATCAAATTAATTTAATCCTATCTTAAACCCTTTAATTTCGAAAATTGCAAGCAAGTGGGTTTCATGTTTCCATTTATTAATTAATCAAAATTACCAAAAATAAGAAACCTGCAAAACCTAGCATGCAAATCGCAGATAAGTGGTGGAGGCTAGGGTTTCTAAAACCCTAGCCACAAAATCGATTAGGCCTTATCAAAGGGTTTAATTTTCGATAGACCCTTAATCAAAAAAACAGTTACAACAATTCAATAAGAAAAATAGCCAAATTCTCTGATACCACTGAAAGGTTTTCTGCAATCTAGAAAAGGATCTATGTTTTTCTATCATTGAACATGTAACAATAAACCTAGAGGCCAATAATAATTTCTAAAGAAAACAATTGAGAAAACTAACCTTTAGTTTTGATCTTGAAGCTAGCAGCACAAGTGTCCTGCCGCAAATGAGATCACACCCAAGAGCAATAGAGGGGGACGAAAATTCCAAAGAGACAGGGTAAGGGTGGTGCATGTTTTAGGGCTCCCAGGGAGCTCTATTTATAGAGCCCAGGTGGTGACAGTCAAAACCCTAGAGGAGCCCTAATTTGGAAAAGCCTTTTTTCACTTGGACCAAGCCTCTTAAAACCCTAATTAGGGTTTCTGTTAGAACAAAAGTTAAAGGATCTAGATTCAAAGATGCGAAATATAAAAAATTAACAAGAACACAGTATGAAGAACTGATGTCGAATGATTGATTAAGCAACTCAAGAACAATTCAGAGAGAACTATTCTGTATGAGTGCCGTGAATACGAGTTACAAAAGTTAAACCTAATTAGGGTACGTGCATGCCTTATATACTAAAACTAATTATGGAATAGACAGGCCCACCCATAAATGTACGCTAAACAAAAGGCTTAATTAAAGCATGCACAATTGACTCAATCTAATTAATGATTCAACAATCTCCCCCTTTGAGTCAAATTGCGAAGAAGCATCATTCTTCGACTTCAGGTTTCGGAATCTCGAGTACTCTCTCAAATACTCTCAGAATCAAAAGCAAGATCCTCTTTGGGAATGCCATGTACCAGTTCAACATGTCATTGAAGCACTACTTGTCATTTACAGAGTTTACAGGAGTTTTGTTGACAAGTTCAAGAATTTTCTTCAATGCTGGAGTCCGATACATATGTTTGTCTCGCAGAAAGAACATATTCTTGACAGAGTTATTGCCTTCTTTAGAGGGATATGTTACATTCCACTCTTTTCTGCCAATTTTTCCGAAACGCCGTTTCTTGAGATATGGAGTATAATTTAGAAGGGCAGCTACTTCTACATCTAGAGTCGCAGCTTCCAGAATGTAACCCATGAGCAGCTTCTTGACATGTTCCTCAAGAATCTGATGATCAGCTGCTCTTGACAAGATGTTGAACAATGAAATCCAATCAAATGGATTCATAAACGGAAGGTCAGCGAGAGTGAATTCATCCTTCTCCTGATCATTCCCCCTGCGTGCTAGGAATATCGCGTTTCTGAATAGAGATGTTACATGAGGCATTCTTGGAGTTAGCTTAATGATCTTCTTCAAACTCCAAGAAAGATGTTGTTCTTTGGAGTGAGTCACATAAAAATTGAAGAGCATTTCATTCACAACTGAGCTGGGTTGAGAGTTATTTATCAGGACATCGAAACACCAAATTAAGAACACTCTCGCAGTTATCGAAAAGTCAAATTGAGAATCCACTAGATTACTGGTATCATATGAACAAATTGGTTGTAACCAGTTTTGGATGGGTTCAGTAATGGCTTCCTTTTTCATTGTATGAAAGTCCCACCCAGGAAAATGCAACTTCCGAGATTCTAGTAGAAGAGCGGCATCTCTTTCAGTAGCTTCCTTAGCTTCAAGCTCACGATTGATACTTAGAATATCATCAATTTCTTTATCCCTCGCAGATCTTGCTAATTTAGCTTTCTTCGAAAGCTCAGTTTCCTCTTCTTCATCATCCTCACCGATCTTTTTTGGTTTTCGCTGTGAAGGACCGGCGGATCCACCAATATTCGTTCGATCAAACCAGTCCGTTTTTGGTGTATGAACATCATCAACAGACTTTTCAGCCCCTGGTTCATTCACATTTGCTGTAGAGGAAAAGAATGATTTAATTGGGTTTTCTTTCGAAGCATCTCCATCGTTTTCTTTGGAGGCATTCGACGTTTCCACGTTGGCGCCTAGAGTCTCCTTGTTATCATTGTTGGATTAGGTGTCTAAGCCATGACTTATGATTTGTATTTATCTTGTTAATTGAAGCAAAGTCCATTTGGGTTGCCCTCAGAGCTGGAGGATTGATGTAGAGTTAAGTAGAGAGAAAGGTTGATTTATTAATTGTTTAATAAATCAATAGAAATAAAATAAATAGTTTATTAATATATTAAAGTGATAATATATTAATTAGAAACTATATTAGTTAATTAGAAATTAATCTAGAATTAATTGGATTTAATTTGGTGATTAATTTAATTAATTAAAAGTGCAGGGACTGGTTAGTATTTATTCAGTAGTTGAATAACTGGTTAGTATTTATTCAGTAGTTGAATAACTGGCTGGCCAGTGGCAAGGGGCTAAGTTGGCGAAATTGTGGAGGTCACCTCCATAATTTCGAAACCCTAATTAGGGTTTAGAAGGCTTGGTCCAATGGTCAACAGGCTTGCCCATTAAGGAGGCTCCTCTAGGGTTTTGACTGTAACCCTTGGAGGCTATAAAAGGAACCTCGTGGGCACCCCAAAACCTGTGCCATTTATCTATCTCTCTGGAACTCTGCTGTTTTCTCCATTGCTTAGGTGTGACTCCATTTGAAGCAGGATACTTTTGCTGCTAGCTTCAAGCAGAATAATCAAAGGTTGGTTTTTCTTAGTTTTGATTTTTAGAAATTATTGTTGGCCTCTAGGTTTTGTTATATGTTCATTAGAAGAAAAACATAGATCCTCATCTTAGGTTGCATGTGAACTTAGGATTATTTAGTTCATTGATTGCTAAAACCCTATCAGTGGTATCAGAGCCTGTTTGTTTTTCTTGTGAATTGCTATAACTATTTTGCATGATGAAGGGTAATTTGCAAAATTTTGACCCTCCATAAGGCCTCATCAATTTTGTGGCTAGGGTTTTGAAAACCCTAGCCTCCACCCCTTGTCTGCGATTTCTATATGCTAGGGTTTTGCAGGTTTCTTATTTTTGGTAAATGTGATTGTTTAAAAAATGGAAACCTTAAACCCATTAATTGTTGTATGCGAAATCTAGGGGTTTAAATAGGTAAATTAATTTGATTAATTTTGTGATGCCTATCTTGATTTAATTAGTTTAATTAAATTGTTTAATTAAAAGACAAAATTAAATCACTTAAAGATTTAATATTAATTTTCGAAATTAAGGAGTTAATTAGCAAAAATTGTAACAAATTAAATCTAAAATATTTTAAAAATTTTAAAATGCATCTTATATATTTATAATTAAAAGTTAGTATTTATATGTAAGATAAAATTGGTTAGTCTTACCGTTAGTAGGCCTCATTCACAAAACTGTCCTATAAAGAGGGTATAAGGCGACTGCCTATAAAATGGTAGTCTAATGGGTGTCCACTCTCACCCACCGCTCTCCTGGTCAGTCGAGTGTTGTTAGCCGAACGGGTTTGATAGAACCACTTAAGCCTCTTAAAAGTATAATGCTATTATTGAAAGTACTAGAACAATTCATTCAAAATCCCAATCTAGTTACTTTAGAAAAAATGTGAATTGATGCTAATCCATGAAGTTGCACATTGCACTTTGTGAAACATTGGTGGAGCGTGTGTGGTTATGACACGCCTAGGTCGTCGTGCGGTCAAAAATAGTAAAAATAACCTAACACACACTAGTACAATGGTAGTCAGGGTCGATCCACAGGAGTTACGTGGTCAAGGTAGGCAACATATTACCAACTGTAGTGTCACTCCACAGCCAGAGGATCTAGTTTCCAACTTTTACCAAAAAACAATCCGAAAATCATAAAATCCACGATTCCAACTCAAGCATCAACTAAACTAAAACCAAAACCAATCCCTAACCATAATCACTTACTGAAATCAGAAGTATACTTCAGAAGTAATCAAGATCAAATCAACACAATCAAACATTCAAGCATCCAAATGCATAAAACCATAAAAAGAGCAATTAACAATAACCGAATGATTAACTATTAACAACTCATATCCAACTTGTTCCAAAATAGAAAACATAAACTTTCAGAAACTAAAAACTAATGTCAATGGTTGTCACACCCAATAACACTAGCGAAGGCTACCAAAACTACTAAACTACTTGGAAATTAAAAGAGAAAAACATAAATACCAATTATGGTCGACTGAAAACTGAAACTCGGAGTCAAAGAAGCCTTGGGGGTCGTTCCAATGCCAAGTATTTGCTACTGATTTCGACCTAAAAGCCTCTATTTATAGTTTTGAAAAATAAAAGACAGCGTCGCGCGCACTTAGATTCCGCAGCGCACGTATGGGTTTATCCCCGTTTCTTTGGTATTTGAATCTTCTACACCGCCTCATTGCTGACTCAGCACATCGCGCCCTTCACATATCCGCGGTGCGCGTGCGAATTCGACTGTTTTGTCTTTATCTTCAAACTTCTTCCATTTTGTATGCATTTAGCCCCTGTTTACATCAATTCTTTCCAAACAAGCACTGACACAAAAAGTGAGAATACCACAGCATATATAATATAAATTCACCAAGAATAGGGCTCAACGATGACTAAAATACTTGATATTACTAGGCGTTGTCAGGTTAACCGGCACACCAATAGGGGTTCACAAAGAGTTGCAATAGATTTCTCGATCTTACCATTATTGACCAGACGATCTTAGGTGGCAAGGTGCATAAGTCCCACGCATTTTAGGCTTACCGGCTCGAACAACAAAGACCACAGATTGACAATTCCTACCTAAATTCCAAACTTAAAACATCCCAATCTCCTAACTCCCAAAACTCAACTTGTTTGACTAAACTAATAGCATGATAACAACTACATAGTATTTCTTGAAAAATACCAATGCTGTACATTCACAAACTATTCGTTTCAAAATTACAACTTATTAAAATTTTTTAAAAAGTTGCTAAAAATTTTGAAAACCGGTAATTTCTCGCAAAAATTTCAAAAAAACCTACTCTTTCGACCGTCCACACCCCACACTTAAAACCCTACAACGCCCTCGTTGTACAAAAAATATTTCAAAACAAGGGAGAAAGAGTTACCCCTTAGACGGTAGATTGCTTGATGGTACTTGCTTGTCACATGTACAAAAACACGAACAAAAATCCTCGACTTAGAATTCAGGAGTTGTAGTGCAACAGTAAAACACGCCGGTGGTCAAGGCAATTGGAGGGGGCACGGTGACCCCACACTTGCCTGAAACAACTCCTCCGTTTGGTATTATATGCATAACTCACAAAAAACATTAAATCCAATCGCGTATTAAAATCTGACTTCATTAACAATCACGAAAACTTAACATGCGCGACGCGTATCCTAATATCCCGCGTCGCGGAGTTACAAAATTACCAAATTGACCCCACACTTGTTCTTTTCTTACCGTGATCAATTAAGTGTGATTAATTACTACAAAAAATGCAAATTATACATATGATGATCGGTTTGCCTCCCGACAAGCGCTAAGTTTAACGTCTTCAGCCGGACATGCATTTACCTGACCTAAAGTGTATACACAGTATTGTCTGTCACGAACTCGACCGTTTCCACTTCCAATTTCTGAAATGTGCCTGCAATGACATAGGGTTTGAGCCTATGCCCATTGACTTTGAATGGCTGTCCACCTTTGAAATCCTGGATTTCTACCGCACAGTAATCTGCGACACTAACCACTTTGTAAGGCCCATTCACTTGCTTCTTAGTTTCCCGGAGAACATCTTCAGTCTTGAGTTGTATAGCGACACCTTCTGCCGAACTTCAAAGGTTTTCAAATGGAGTTTGGCGTCATGGTATCGTTTCATCTTCGATTTGTACGTGGCCGCATTCTCGTAGGCTTCGTCTCGCAGTTCTTCCAACTCAGACAATTGTAGCTTCCGTTCTTTCCTAGCTTCAATATAGTCCATGTTTACTTGTTTGCCCATAAGGCCCAGTTGGCGAGCTCTACAAGCAAATGGCAGGCCTTTCCATAAACCAACCGTTACGGAGTAGTCCCAATCGTGTTTTATAGGCAGTTCTGTATGCCCATAATGCGTCATCCAACCTTTACGACCAGTCTTTCCTGTCTGTTCTGACCGTCTTCTGAAAAATTTCTTTTATCTGTCGGTTGGACACTTCTACCTGGCCGCTTGTTTGTGGGTGATAAGGTGTTGCGATCCGATGATTCACCTTGTAATGCTTTAGCAGCCTCCCAAATTTGAAGTTCTTAAAGTGGGACCCCCATCACTTATGATAACCCGTGGGACTCCATGTCGAGTGAAAATATTTTTCTTGACAAATTTGCACACCACATGATGATCATTTGTGCAGGTCGCCTCTGCCTCAATCCACTTAGAGACCTAATCCACTGCTACAAGAATGTAGACATATCCATGTGAGGTGACAACGCCTAGTGATATTAAGTATTTTAGGCGTTGTTGAGCCCTGTTCTTGATACAATTATATCAAATATGTCTGGGTATTCTTACTTTTCGTGCCAGGACTTGTTTGGAGAAAAAGAATGGAAACAGGGACTAAAAGCATGCAAAAGGAATAAGTTTGGAAAGAATGAAAAATCAAGGAAACTCGTACGCGCGCCGCGGATTTCACTTCTGCGCGACGCGGGCTTAAGGCGGTGGAACACATTCAAATGACGAAAAAACGGGGATCGGATAAGTACGCGCGCCGCGGATTTCACTTCTGCGCGGCGTGGTCACGGGAAATTTGCAACTATAAATAGAGGCAATTCCATCCGAAAACCCTAGCAAAGACCCGGGTGTAAAATCGACCTTGAAGCTCTTTGACTCCAGGATTTCATTCCAGAAGACTCTCAATTGGTATTGGTTAGTTTTAGATTTTATTTGTAGTTAAATAGTTAGATTTAAGCTTGGTTTTGTATCTTTGGGTGTGACAACCATTGGTATTAAGCCTTGGCTTCTGTTTTTGGATCAATTGGTTACTGTTTTTTATGTTGGATTCGGATTTGGTGAATGAGAAGCATTTCGTTACATTTAATCTTAGCTTTTCGGTGTTTTTATACTTGTGTTTGGTTTTGGGTGTTTGATTTATGTTTGGATATTGTTTTGATCTTATTGGGACTGTTTTCCTTGCTGAAATCAGTAACTAATTAGATTAGTTGTAAGCATTAAACCCTGGCTATTAACTTTTCAGTAGAACTTTAGTTAGTGGCTAGTTTATGCTTTGCTTAGTTTTGCTAGTTTGGATGCCTTTGATTGCTTCTGATTCAGAGATGTACTTCTGATTTCAGAAAGTGACTAGGTCATTTGAGCTTGGCTTAACTTGGCTTGAGTGTGTTTTGAGCATTGTTTTTGTTTGCTAGTGATTAGGAAGGTAGAAACTAGATCCTCCGACTGTAGCTGTGACACTACTAGTTGGTAATCTCTCATCTAGTCTAACCACGAAGCTCCTGTGGATAGACCCTGACTCCGCTATACTAGTGAGTGTTAGGTTTTCTCTTATTTTTGACCGCACGACGACCGCTGCGATGTCATGAGGTGGGGAATGGCCCCATGAAATCGATTCCCCAGACATCGAAAATATCTACCACCAAGATCAGATTTAAGGGCATTTGATCCCTTTTCGATATGTTTCCCAATTGCTGGCAGTTCAGGCACTCCTTGACAGTTCTGTGAGCATCCCTGAAAATGGTTGGCCAATATAGTCCAGCTTCCAAAACTTTGTATCCTGTTTTCTTGTCGCTGAAATGTCCTCCACATGATGAAGCATGACAATGTTCCAGAACATCACCAATCTCGTTATTGGGCACACACCTACGAATTATTTGGTCTTCCCCTACTTTAAAAATATCAGGGTCATCCCAAATGAACCTTTTTGCATACGTGCGGAATTGCTTCTGTCTTTGTTTAGTCCAATGCGTTGGCATTGCTCCTGTAGCCAAGAAGTTGACATAATTTGCGTACCAGTGAGCTCCAGTGAGCTCCAACAGTTGCTCATCTAGGAACGAATCTTTGATACCGAATTCTAACCCTTCTGCTGGCAGTCATGAGAGATGATCTGCCACCACATTTTCTGCTCCTTTCTTGTCCTTGATTTCCACATCGAACTCTTGCAAAAGAAGTATCCATCTGATCAACCTTGGTTTAGACTCCTTCTTCGCAAGCAGATGTCGAACAGCGCTGTGGTCAGTATAAACCACCACCTTTGATCCACAGATATAAGATCTGAACTTGTCTAAAGCAAATACTACAGCAAGTAACTCTTTTTCGGTGGTTGTGTAATTCAATTAAGCCTCAGAAAAAGTTTTAATAGCATAACATATGACTATCGGCTTCCTATCAACCCTTTGACCTAATACTGCTCCAGCAGCATAGTCACTAGCGTCACACATGATTTCAAAAGGTTGAGTCCAATCAGGAGGTTTCAAAATGGGAGCCTCGACCAGTTTATTCTTAAGGATGTTGAATGCTTTTACACACTCTTCGTCAAAAATAAATGGTGCATCTTTCAAAAAAAGGCCATAGACAGGTTTCGAAATAGTACTAAAGTCCTTAATAAATCTACGATAAAAACCAGCATGGCCTAAGAAAGATATAATCCCTTTCACGGATGTCGGGGGTGGTAATGTGGAAATGACTTTGATCTTAGCACGATCTACCTCGAATCCTCTCTCGGAGACCACATGACCTAGAACTATTCCTTCTCTAACCATGAAGTGGCATTTCTCCCAAGAAAGCACCAAATTAGATTCGACACATCTTTGTAACACCTTTTCCAATTGCTTCAGACATGCCTCAAATGTCGATCCAAAAATAGAGAAGTCATCCATGAATATTTCCAGCACATCACCAATCATGTCAGAGAATATCGCCATCATACACCTTTGAAACGTAGCAGGAGCATTGCACAGGCCGAATGGCATTCTACGAAATGCAAAAGTACCATACGGACAAGTGAATGTGGTCTTTGCCTGGTCTTTTGGGTGAATGGCAATCTGGTTATACCCTGAATAGCCGTCCAATAAACAATAATATTTTTGTCCAGCTAACTTTTCTACAATCCGATCAATGAATGGTAATCGGAAATGGTCCTTAGATGTAGCCGCGTTGAGTTTCCGGTAATCAATACATACCCTCCATCCTGTAACGGGTCTTGTAGATACCTTGTCACCATCTTTAGTATCCACTACAGTTATACCAGATTTCTTCGGCACGGTTTGTGTCGGACTGACCCATTCACTATCAGAGATGGGATATATGATCCCAGCATCCAACCACTTCAGAACTTCCTTCTTCAGAACTTCTTTCATATTTGGATTCAACCTTCTTTGCGTATCTCTAGTGGCTTTGGCTCCGTCCTCCGTGATAATCCGATGCATACATATGGTTGGGCTAATTCCCTTCAAATCTGCAATCGTCCAACCAATAGCTTCCTTATGTTTGGACAAGACCTTAAGCAAATCCTTTTCTTGGTCCATTGTCAAATTAGCTGCTAAAATCACTGGCAGAGTTTCCTTTTCTCCTAAGAAGGCATACTTCAGATGAGCTGGTAACGGCTTTAATTCTAATGTTGGTGGTTCTTGTAAAGACGATTTTAATGTCTTAGGAATATCCATTGGCAGCTTCTCTAGGTGTGCACATTCTTCATGCTTCATATCTTTGTCTTTTCCTGCTACTTCCTCTTGTTTCTCATGCTAAGTGTTTCCTTCCTCATAAATGTCTATCACCTCTTGTTGTAGCACTTCAGGTGTGTATTCTTGTACTAACTCATCTATAATGTCCACCTGGTACCATTCTTCATCTTGCATTGTACTTCCCTTAGCATTTAAGATGTTAATCTTAGTTTTCTGATGTCCAAAGGATATCCCCATCTCTCCTGTATGACAGGTAATGTTTGCATTAGCTGTAGACAAGAAAGGTCGCCCTAAAATGATTGTCGGTTGCTCTCCATTGGCAGCCTGACGGGTATCTAAAACTCAGAAATCTGTTGGATAGTAGAAGTCTCCCACTTTGATAATGACATCTGATAGCATCCCCCTAGGAATCTTCGTGGACTTGTCAACAAGCTGTAAAATGACATTTGTAGATCTCATGGTGCCAAATTCATATTTGTCAAAAAGTTGTCTCGGCAGAATATTCACGCTCGCGCCCAGATCTAACAGAGTTTTCTTAATATGCACATCACCTAAATCGATAGAGATGAGAGGGACACCTGGGTCTTTCATCTTGGGAGGTAATGTATCCATAATTAGAGAACTTACATTTTCGGGCAAACTAATCTTTTTGGGCAAATGTGACAAAATATGCTTCTTGTGGATACACATATCCTTTAGAAACTTTGCATAGGCAGGGACCTCCTTGATAAGCTTAACCAATGGGATGCTGCCTTTGATTTTACTGAACAGATCCCACATATCTTCTTCTTGTGGTCCCTTTTTCCCATACTGTCTCTTTTCAGGCTTTTCCAAAGCCGCGGGAAAAGGAGTTGCCCCACTTGTTTCTCCCTTTTCCCATCTACTTGCTGGTTTCTTCTTCTGTGCTTGTCCCTCTTTTTCTCTTTTCTTTTCTTTCTCCAACTCTTCCTTTTCATCAAAACCTGTCTCCACATCACTATCTTCTTCTGCTGGTGGAGCTGTAACTTTGTTGTCCACCTTTTTTCTGCTTCTGAGCGTGATAACTTCATTTACATACACCTTTGGTGGTTGTACTTTTTCCTGTTCTTTATCCTTCTCCAACTTTATAAGCAATTCTCCTAACTTCAAAATTGCTTGCGAATTGGCATCTTCTACCTCCTTGAGTTTAATTAACATTCCAAAAATCTCCTACATTCCAATGTTCATATTTCCTACTGGAGGCGCTGGTTGTACATGCTGCTGCCTCACTGATGGTTTCCTAACTTCTCTCTGCTGATTATTTCTGAATGGTCGTGGCGTATTGTGAAATTGACCATATCCATGCACCTGGATAATTTCCTCACGTATCAAAGAGAATTCATAGTGGTTATATCCTATTTCACCACATGTATTACAAATAACTTGTCCATGTAATAAATACGCGCCTTTCTCCTTCTGAAATCTCGTGAGCATTTGATTAAACTTTTTAGTGACAACACTTAGCTCATTTTGGATCTTCTTTTTCCATTTATTTTCTGCTTCTATATTCTCCACATACACGGTGCTATCCTTCATAGATCCGTTGACCTTAGATCCTAAACTCAATTGTTCTAAAAATTTCCACGCGTCCTCTGGCTCTTGCCATATAAATGTCCCACTCGATGAAGCATTTATCATCGCTTGATGCGTGTCGTTTATTCCTTCAAAAAATAGTTTCACCAGTTACCACTTGGGAACTTCGTGATGCGGACAGGAACGCAACAACTCCTTCAATTGATCGAAAGCCTCGTGAAATGCCTCACCAGGCTTCTGCTGAAAGTCTTGAATTATGCGTCTAACTTCAGTGCTCTTACTGACTGGGTAGAATTCTTGTAAAAACTTTGCCTTAAGTTGATCCCAAGTAGTGATACTATTAGGTGGAAGAGATGTAAACCAGTACTTGGCTTTGTCCTTTAAGGTGAAAGGAAACAATCTTAACCTAAAAATATCCCTATTGGTGTTCATAGGAGTTTTGGCGTTTGCTATTGCTATGAATTCTTACAAATGATTGTATAGATCATCCGATTTATACCCTCTAAACTGCGTTAATACTCCTATCAATTGGGGCCTAATTTCTACTTGAGTATCTATATCATCGAAAATATAAATAGGCGATGAGTCATCATACTCCCGCGGTTGGAAGTGCGATGCAACCGACTGCCCTTTTGGTTGTGCAAAGTACAAAGGTTGAACATGATTACCGTTATAATAATGATCGTTGTACCCTTGCTGACCTTGCAGTTGTTGTTGTGATGGTGCTCTTCGTGGAGGTCCCCGACCTCGGTTCCATGGTTGTTGTGGTGCTTGTGGAACCCATCCTTCTTCATCGTCATCATACCTCTGCTCAGCCTCCTGGTACTGATACTGCTGTGGAGGAGGTTGCGGTTGATATTGCTGTTGTGGTTGTGGTATGGTTTGGAAAGTGGTTTGTGGTTTGAAAATTAATGGTGGTTGTAATGGTTGTGATTGTGGTTGAGAAATGGTAGTCAGCTGCCTAGACACTGGGGTGCCATCATAGGTCGGCGCTCACCATGACATAGCAGATGTAAAAGGATTTGTAGATTGTGGTTGAAATGGTAGAACAGACGGCGGACTGCATGATGGTATTGATGTAGGGGCTGAAGCTATACCACCGGTAGCACTCGTGCTTCCAAACTGAAATTCTGAAACAGGGGGAATAAATGGCATCCCCGTTGCCTCACCCAAAGGTTCCTGGGCAACATTCTCTAAACTACTACTAACATTACTAAAACTCATTGTATCTAAATGCCTACGTGCATGGTTCTTGCACGTGGTTTGTTCAATCTCAGAGTCAAAACGCAAGGGGGATAACTGCTCACCCCGACGGGTACGCATGCACTAGTGCAACACGCCTGCAAAACCAAAAATTGAAATACTAACCAACTGAAACTCTCAATACTAGAAACCAAAATCAGAAACTAAAAGTCCTACAGATCGCCTACTCTTAAGCTCACAACTCCCCGGCAACGGCGCCAAAATTTGACATGCTTAGGTCATCGTGCGGTCAAAAATAGTAAAAATAACCTAACACGCACTAGTACAATGGTAGTCAGGGTCGATCCACAGGAGGTACACGGTCAAGGTAGGCAACAGATTACCAACTATAGCCAGAGGATCTAGTTTCCGACTTTTACCAAAAAACAATCTCAAAATCATAAAATCCAACAATTCCAACTCAAGCATCAACTAAACTAAAACCAAAACCAATCCCTAACCCTAATCACTTACTGATAGAGCGTGTGTGGTTAATCGACACGTCAATTAGAGATGGTAATTGACTTCGAGAGTGCCAAGCTAACTTGCATGGTTATTCACACCTGGTTTGTGATCCTCGACATCCTAGTCACAAACAGTGGGGCATATCCGAGATTAAACATGCCATTGAATAGTTCAATGAATCTCTTAGATCTAGGAATTCACTGGATTGAAATTGATAACTGTCTATCTACCTTAATGACCATTATGTTGTGATTACGGCATCCCCCTTCACACCGTAGTTGGGGAAATTTGGGTCCTAGCCTTACTAAATAATAAATTTGGTAATTATTTAAATGGATTAAAACTAAACTAATAAATTCTATTTCTTGTATATGTCTAAATCAAGTGTCAATTCTCCTCCTTCACCCATTTTTGAGAGCCTCAGAAAGCACCTGCTAAATATGGAAAGGCTGACTGGCCTGAACAATAAGGAATGGCTTCGCAATTGGAGACGGGTTCTCGTTATTGCTGGGAAGCTACACCTCATTGAGTATCCAATCCCGGTTCCACCGAAACATGTCATCACAAAAGGTATTTCTGATGAGTATGACTCTTATTTGATGAATCCGAGGAAGTTTGTGACCTCATGCTATTGACCATTGACCCTGAGTTCCGCAGGGATTTGGAATCCCTGGGGCTATATAAGTTAATACAACTGGTTGAGGAAAGGTTCCAAGAACCGGTTGAAGAGGAACGAGCTAAGATCCTCAAAAGACTTGCAGAGTGCAAGCTAAAGGAAGGAAGTAGCATCGATTCGCATGTCCTCAAGATTGAAGGATACATGGGCGAATTGTACAAACTCGGTCACCCAATTAGTAAGGAAATGAGTATTAACATCTTACTTGATTCGCTGACTAATAGGTACGATCTGTTCATTCAGACGTATAGAAGGGAAGACTAGAAAAAGACTTTTATGGAAATGCATTCACTGTTGACTTTATACGAGTCAATCTTGGACAGGCATAGCTCCAATAGTTCATCTACTTCTAGGTTGAGTCCAGTGAAGTGACGCAACAAGAAACGATCCAGATCGTATGGACATGTCTCGAACTGGGAATCTATAGGATCGGATACAGTCACAGAAAGATTGGAAGACGCTCCAAGGTCGAAATCTTTTGGAAACTCAGGTATATCTAAGAACCTCGAAACTCCTGATCCATAATTCCTTGATACATGATATGATAGTCGCATTTGGTTTGTATGCAGGGAATCTGTAGGGTACGGGACTTTGGCGCATAGGAGCACATTTGGATTAGATTTCTAGCTCATGCAGTTTTGAAGTTTAGTTAGATACTAAAATCTTGTTATTCGCTTATTAGATGCGTATGACATTGTTTATCATATAATACATTGTTCAAGGATTTTTGTTTTAATAAAATTGTTGATTTTCTTTTAACACATGGTTGTTTGAATTATCCTTGAAATGTTGTATGAGTGTGTGTTGTCGCCAAATATTCTAAGTAAATGCGGAAAGTAAGATTGTGGAAAGTAAAGTTCCGAAACTGGAAGGTTTCGGAAGAGGACAAGTCAGAAGACTTGAGTTGATTTGTGGAATGTAAAGAGTACTTAGAACAGATCAATAGCTCAACAATACATAAAGTAATTAACAGTTAGATAATAAGAAATGTAAAGACAGGGAATTTAGAGATGCAAGAAATATAAAGACAGTAGGAAATGCTAATATGAATTGGAGAGTTGATGGAATGAGAGATTATATTAATAAATATAAAAGTGTTACACTAAGTCTCTCAAACTCATGAGGACTGAAGATGGACTTGGTCTCCCTTTTATAGGATAAGGGAAGACCTTTGGATAAAGACCTACGGACTGAAGAGGAGACAACACGTCTCTCTTCAGTCAGACAAGAAGGATGAAACTAATATAATAATACAATGTCAGACTAGGGTGGCTTATCTAGAATAAAATAATACTCTAAGTACAACCGACATGCTCCTAAAAGGCCACGCCTGATCTAGTCTAATTATATCCTATATGTTGAAGTGCTTATCCTTTTCCTTATCTTCAAGATGATCTTCAGATGTCCAGTCTTCTTTGTAGAATGATTAAGTATGATGTTTCATTTAAGTTGATCATATAGATAATCCGAAATCTTAAGTGGATTTCGGAGTCCTGGCATTTCTGTATCATATGTTCTTAGTCGATCTTGAATGGTCTTCTGTGTTAGTTCGAAATATAGACTTCCGAACTCTGTCTTCTGATAAGTATACCTTCTGATCTTGATATACGTTGGAGATCCAAATCTATGACTGGATTTCGGATGTTCATAAGTTTATCAGAACATAGCTTATCCGAGATGTTAGTTAAAGCATATGGAAATATCAGACACATGACATAACCATTTGTTCATTACTTAAAGGATTCAAACAAAAGTACTTATCTAACATTCCATCAAAATAAAGAGTTTTGACATTACAATCCAACATATCAAACTACGAGTTGGTCAACGATTTGACTTTAGCACTAACAATTCCCCCTTCGGTGACCAATTGAGGGGTTTGGGTCGATATCTTCAAGGTTCATCCAGCACACCTTGTCTCACAGCATATGACCAGAATTTCCTAACTGCTAGTAGCCATTCCACTCTCAGTATCAGTTCTTTTTTTGCTTCCGTATCCGATGATTGTGACTTTTTAATGGCTTTGATTTATTCAGTTAGATTCACGTTAGGGAGTCTTCTGATTTGCTCAGCAGGAAGAAAGAAGAGGGATCCTTTCTGCTTTGGATTCTTGTAAACAAGTCCAAGTACTGGATCAAAGGTGGCACCTCTTTTCCAGTTGTCTTTGTCTTCCTGCATAGAAAGGTCAATCTTTTCTAGGAATGGGTCTGTTAGATTAACTAGATGGAATAATTCAACATCGGCAGTGCAGAATTCTTCAAGAAGACGATGTAAGAATCGTTTGACCGCGACATAGGCTTCTCTTGCAACTTGATATTCTTTAGTTGACAGCTTTCGAACGATCATGAAGAGATCTGCTGGATTCATCATTCGGAAGTCAGCTTCCGTTACCAGAATTGGTTTGTCATAGTTGTTATTTCTGATTATTTCATATTCGTAATAGTTGGCCTTCTGGAAGCTTCTCTTTTTAAGACTTCGTACTGATGTGATTGGATCGATTGACCATGTTTCAACTTGAGGTTTGGTGCTTGTATTTAGGAACTTTTGATTCCTATGGTAAGCTTCCAGATCTTTGTTGAATCCTGGGGTTTGAGAGAAATTAAGTGAGTAGACATACTTATCTCCGTTAGGAGTCAGAGGTATGTCCTAGTTGTGTTGAGTTGTAGGAGGAGGATTGTACGTCTTGAAGGGTTTGAAGTCGGAATCGGTCAGTGGTGGAGGAATGAGAGGGTTTGAAAAGATAGTTCTGACAGGGGATCTTCTGAGACCACTTGGTTCAATTTTGTCAAGATCGGACTTAGAGCTGAAATCTTCAGCATGTTGAAGAGCTTGAGTATCGAAAAATTTCGATTTCCTTTCCTTGACTTCTGGGGGGTCTGATTCCTTGATTAGTGAAAACACTAGAATCTCATCTTCTGATGGGGTTTCATCTATTGGATTCTGAATTTTCTTAGGGGAAGAATGATGTGTTTGAACCATTGTTGGAGATTTAGAGGAGGTTTCTTTTGGAGTCAGATTGATGAGAGGATCTTTTGTTAGTTCCTCATTATGAGTTTCATCCTTATCAGCATGTGTGTCTTCTTGAGTTTCACCCTGATCAGCATGGGTGTCTTCTTGCGGAATATCTCTTTCATCTTGATGTTTCTGATTTTGGTCTTTTGTTGTATCCTCCATAGTTTCGTCATTATTTTCTTTGGTGGTCCCACTTGGACCAACAGTAGCATCTATTGCCATATCCTCAGTTTGAGGAATTTCTGATTTATCTGCCTCTCCCCCTACTGGGGCACCTGCATGAACTGAAGGAGGCACAGGTAGGCGGTCCAAGATAGATTCAAGCTTGGCAGTGACATCTTCAATTATCTTTTTCCAGGAATCAGGAAGTGGTGTAGAGACCATTTCCTTGAAATCTTCCATGACTTGAATATTTAGGCTAGTGCAGACTTTGAGTTGCTGAATGGGACCTTCCATCGTTCCGGTGATAGATTGTAGAGTGTGAGTTATGATTTGTAGCAGAAGAGAATAAGTTCTTCTGAGAGAGGTGTTCTCGGCAAGAACTCCACTGAAGTAACCAGATAAGTATTCCAGTGTGGAGTTGAGTTTCTCATTTACTTCGTTAACCATGTCAGGAACTTGCTTTTGACATTTTTCTACTTCTCTGAGCATTGTTTGGGCTGTTTTCATCATGTTGATGGCATCTGATTCCCTGTGAGAGTCAATTTTGGCTAGACCATCGGAGATTACTTTTTCAATTTGATTATCGAGATGCAGAAGAATATCGCGATTCTCAAGAACAATGATTCTTTCTTTTAGAGCAGCAACTTCGTTTACCAGAGCTTCCTGATTTTGTGAAGCTTTGAGATCTGTCAGAAGGCTGGTTAATGCTTCAACTTTCTGATGCAATGCGTCATCTCTGATTGGAGAGTTTACTGATTGTTGGGCTTTGGTGGCAGCTTTATCAGAAGATGAATTGGTGTCACTAAGGTCAATTGAAGGCATTTTGGAGGAGGAAGGGTGGGGTTGATCTACTTCCTGATCAGTACCGAAAACAGAGGGTCCGGCTGGCATGGATTAGGTTTCTGAGAGGACAAGGCGAGAGCCGGATTCAGCTGGTTGCTCAAGGGTGGTGTTTTTCTTTTGTGGATTTTGAGCGATGAATCTGTCCCAAGTGAGGGGAACAATATCTGAAGCACTTTTTGACCAGTCCGTTTCAGTAGTGTCAAAAAGATAGATGGGAGTGTCTACCAGTTTATTGAGAGAGACACTTAGAAAGGAATCTATACGTAGAGTGAGAGCATTGATTCGATAGCGTTCTGATGTGATCGTTTCTGAATCATCGTCTGTAGGTGGACCAAATGCTAAAAGAGTTTGAAGTTCGGAGTTCTTGAGGACGAACTACGTTTTAAGGCGTTCCACTAACACTGCCTGTTCATTAAGTGCAGTCCGAAATCTCCATTTGTCAAATTCGGATGCAATTGCAGGGGGTTGAGAGTGATCTCATATAATGGTTACATACTGATTCTCTTTGTAAGTGTCACCGTCTTTTTCGTGTGCTTTAGGAGGTGAGTTCTGTTTTTCCACCATAATCATGTCTTCCTGAGCAAGGTTATCAAACTCGAGATCCTACCTAGGATCGTTTTTTGTTTTGCAAAATCTAGATCGTAGGATCGGATCGGATCGTAAGATTCTACCAAAAGCACAAAAATGAAGAAATACATATTATACCATAAGTTCATAAGTTACAAAAAAAAAGTTTCAAACATTCAAAATAATTATATATGATTTGAAGCCATGTTCATGAAATGTAAGTTCGATTTTTCAATTTTTAGTCAAAATGTAAGTTAGATTTTTCAGTATTTAGTCAAAATGTAAATTTCAAATAATGTCAAAAAGTTAGACTTGGATCGTATACGAGTCTACGATTCGAGTTTACGAGTCTACGATTTTGGTCCGAGTTTGCTAAAAAACGAGTTTAGTAGAATCGGGATCGTTTTTGGAATCTAGGATTGTAAACTCGTAAGAGTTTACGAGTAAACTTGGGAGTTTGATAACCTTGTTCCTGAGTGTCCTCCGAGTCTGGAGAGTTCTGTCTTTCCTCCAATTTTTCTGACTCGGACTCCTTAGAAGATGGTTCAGACGGCTAACAAGAAGAGGCAAAAGTTAGAATATAGAAGCAGATTCCATAGGTAACAGATACCTGAGATGAACCAAACTTAATGTATCACAGAGATAGTAAAGTTCAGACCAATGTTAATTCTGAGGCTCGATCATCGAAGATTTGTGACTTTCAGTTTGTTAAAACTTTATAGTTTGAACAAAATGACCAAGTGATAAATAATATATATACCTGAGTTAAGGAATAGACATAGTGCTTGGATTTGGCTTATAAGAAAGGTTGATTCCAATTGTTGTTACGAGTTGTGAATAGTTATAGGACAGTGAATTCGGATAAAATCAGAGAGAATTTAAAGAATTAGAGACTAGAGTCAGAATCATTAATAGAGGCTCGGATAATATGAATCAGAGGGTGATTGAGAAGAGAAATGTTTCTGAGTATAAATCAGAAGGTGAATCAGAAAAGAGAGATACGGTTTTGTCTTTTCTTTGTTTCTTTTTGGGAGGTTGCTTTGAAGGTGAGGAGCCGGAAGCCTTCTTTTTAGGTTTCTTCGGGGCCACACCGTCTTTGAAAGAGTGAGGAGGGTATAGAGGTACACCCTGTGTATCAGATAGGTGAAAAAGTACAACGGGCTCTGACGGATCAGCAAGGTTCAGAAGCGAGTCAGGTAATTTTCGGATCTTTCCAAAAATGGAATATGTTTTTGGAGCATAGGGTTTGGCTTCAGGCATTACTAATTTGTTTTCATTGGATCTGGGTGGAGGAATTGTGATCTAAAGGGTTTGATGGATATGGTCGATGCACATGGCCCAAAAACGTGCAGAGTGGATTTTTCCTTTAGGATTCTGAGAGGTGGGTATGTAGGAGAGAAAATCTTCAAATAAGATTTCCGCATGATCGTTTTCATAGCCTGTATAGAGGCTCCAAAGAAGTTCCATGAGGCGTTTGCTTAATTGATTTGTACCGCCCATTTTACCGGTTAAGCACTTAATGATGTAATGAATCAGACATTGCCATAAGGGTGAGATGTGTCCTTTGGACATTTGAAACAATTTTGGCAATTCGTACATGTATCCCATTTTGTATATCATGGATTCAAGTTAGGCATTGGTAGGATGATCAAATGTAGTTTCCTGATATGGGAGATGTAGGGCGTTGGCAAAACCTTTCTTGTTTAAGACGGTTTTGCTGCCGTCGTGTAGAGTGAGAGTATAACCTTTTGGGTGTTTGGTGGCGGTGGAGACTATGTCTTGAAGCACAGAAACTGGAATCGCAGGGGGTGGATCAAAGAATGCTCTGGCAAGCTTGTGTTTGGACAAGATATGAATGATCACTCGTAGATGTTCCTTGTAACTAGAGAGTTTGCGTGAGAGATAGAGGTTGGTGACGGTGACTAAGACAGTATCGTTGTCGCTTTTGGATTGGGACGCCATTGGAGAAGTAGAGTAGGGGTATTGGAAGTTCGAGATTTTTTTTAGGGTTGTAATGTTGAAGATGACGGTGAGAGAGAGTGATGAGAATAGAGGGGAAATATGTAAGGGTGAAAGGTATGAGTGGGAGATATTTAAGAGGGAACGGTTATAACAATTTTGAAAATGTATAAAGAACCGTCGGGTAAGAGAATGAAGGGACGTGTGAACAGTTGTGTCAAAAAAGTGTGTGCTTGGCATTTAATGTTAGGTAATGATGAAAGAGGATGGTCCATTAAAGGACGGACATGTATGGCAGAGAGAATATCCGTTGGAGAAATGCTGATTGTATGGTTTTTAATTATTGGATATTAAATATTTCTCTTATTTAATTTTCATTCTAACATTAAATTTGTCGTGTCGAGGTGTCTATGGTATGGTTTGGTATAAATGTTGTGGTTTTGAGGATGGTCACAAGTAGAGAGCAAAAAAAATTGCGACTGAAGAAAGGGGGGGAAATCTTGTTCAGAAAGTGAGTGGTTCTGAACCAAGTTCCGAACCAAGAGGATTGAGTTTTCTGAAAGCGAATCAATGTTCCTGAATGGTAAAGTGCTGAGTGGAAGTGTAAGTAAACATTCTGATTAGAGTTCTGACAAGAAGAATTCTGAGTCGATGTTCTGATATGACAATCCAAAAGCGATACAGTTTAGCATGTCAGTTGAATGGATATTGCAAGAGTTGTCATTTCTGTTGGTGGGTGTCATGTATTACTGTAGAGACAATAAATGACGCCGACTGGTTAAGCTAATCAGTCAAATAAAGTATCTCATCTCTATATTGATAATCTCTAAGCAATGAGGTGGCAAGATATGGTGAAGAGTGAGTGGCTATAAAAAGGGGTTTGCTGTTAAGTAGAGAAATCACATAATAGAAAATTTGATGATTGGGATGGCAGCAAGACGTCCATTCAATCGTGATGAGAAGGTAGAAGTAAGAATGCAAGATGGAGAGTTTGTTGGAGCTGTGTATGGCGGGGTCATCAAGTCTGTGTGGAATCATCGCTATGAAGTGAAGATGGCAACACTAACTGATGGATCTACTGGTGGTCCCTTGAACGTCCATGTGGATTTCGCATATCTACAGCCAGTTCCTCCTAAGGTGTTGGTGGAGTTTAAGCAATTCGACTTTGTGGAGGTGTGGTATCGTCGAGGATGGTGGCCGGCTGCAATTTCGAGGAAGACTCCATTTAACCAGTTCCATGTGGTTTTGGTGGATGGGACTCGACTGTTTGTTGATGAATCGGAACTGAGAATTCATCAGAGGTATCATCTTGGAGAGACTCCAATGTGGCAGTACTATAAGCTCTGATGGTCGAAGGGGATTGCTGATATTTTGGGAGATTATGTGTCTTGTTAGGTAATATTATGTTTGTGTGTGTATCTAGGGTGGTGTGGATGTTGCTTTCATTTCATTTTGTAATGTGTTGGGTTGTATGAATGAAAGCGTGTTGGTATGTTTAACTAGTTGTTGAAATTGTGAATGAAAAATACTCGGAAATTTAGATTCAGAAAGAGGTATGGGAAAGAAATGTTAGGAAGATTTCTGAGATGGAGAGGTTCAGAGAGGAGAAAGATTTTGTCGTTTCTAGAATAGAGAGAGAAGTGGAGATAGGATTAGGTGAGTATGTGTCAGTTTTAGAAGAAAGAAAAATCTGTATTGAATCAAGAGCGGTTATCCATTACGCCGTCAGAGTCGCCGAACCGTCTAATCAACCGTTTAGACCATGATGTTGATGTGATAGGTGCATTAACTGCCCACTAGGGTCATTATGACCTCTAAGTCATTGATTTAGAGAAGATCAACATGCATGCGAATGGCTTATAAAAAGGGGTGGTTTGGCTAATCGTTAACAATTCATACCGAGAGTAAATTTTATCAAGAGTAATTTATTTTCGAGATGGCTCGTTATTTCTTCAAGTGTCTTGATGAGGTCGAGGTGAAGCTTACCCAAGGTGACTTTGTAGGGGGGTTCTACGAGGGGGTGATTACCAAAACATGGAAGAGGAGGTGTGATGTTCGACTGAGGTGCCTTCCAGATAACACAACTGGTGAGATGATGACTGTGAAGGTGAAGTATGGCTGTCTTCGTCCCATCCCTCCTATGGTGATTGTGGATTACATGGTGGGGGATTATGTGGATGCTTGGGATCGACAGGGTTGGTGGAGTGGTGTTGTTGACAACGTGATTGGAGACGATGTTTATGATGTGGTGCTGTTGACGGATGGTAAGCTCGTTCGTGTGTGTGATTTGTCTGTGAGAATCACGCAAACCTTCACTTACGACAGTCCTCCAAACTGGCAGTATAGAAAACACTAGGGCGACGGGGATGAAGTTTTAGTTGTTTTGAATGTTTTCCCTTTTAGAATCTTAAGTCATAGAATTTTGATCTTTCCTTGATGTAGAAACTGTGACTTAATGGATTGTGACTATGTATCACCTTTTGACTTAATGAATTATGGATGTGTGTTGTCTTTTGTGAATTTGAGTTTTTCTTTAAGATAAACGTTATGATAACCTAATTTTGAGTATGGTCCGACCTTTAGATCTTCTGAGAGTAAAGTAGGTGTAGCAAGATGCAAGTCGGAAGTCTGGTGGTTCTGAGGGATAAGTCAGAAATTGTTTTGACCATAATTTTTCTGAATAGATGATAGTTAGAAACTGAGTATCATTCTCTGAAGAATTCTGAGTCAGGATTTAACATACCTAGTTTGTCCAGAAAGTTGTTGAATTTTGTAGAGTCTAAAGCTTTTGTGAAAACATCAGCAACCTGTTCTTCAGTAGGAATAAAATAGAGCTCAATGTTACCTTGTAAGATCTGATCCTTGATGAAGTGATACCTGAGATCGATGTGCTTCGTCATAGAGTGCTGAATAGGATTATGAGAGATGGCTATAGTGCTCTTAGAGTCACAATAAATGGGAACTTGAAGGAATCGGTAACCATAATCCAGGATTTGAGTTTTCATCCAAAGAACTTGTGAACAGCAGGTAGATGCAGCCACATATTCAGCTTCTGCTGATGATATGGCAACACAGTTTTTTTCTTTGAAGACCAGCTAACTAACCTTCCACCTACAAATTGACAGCCTCCGGAGGTGCTATTCCGATCCAATTTGCATCCGGCATGGTCCGAATCGGTAAATGCTTGTAGTTTAAAGTTGTCTCTGACTGGATACCACAGACCCATTGCCTTTGTTCCTTTGAGATATTTGAAAATTTGCTTGACAGCTGTCAGATGTGACAGTTTAGGAGCTGCTTGATATCTAGCATAAATGCATGTTGAGAACATGATGTCAGGTCTGGTTGCTGTTAAGTATAAGAGTGAACCAATCATTCCTCGATACAACTTGTGATCTATGGGTTCGCCTTCGGGGTCTGCAAAGATTTTATGGTTGGTAAATATCGGAACTTTGGCGGTAGAGCAATTTTCAAAAGAAATTTTCTTCAGAAGTTCATTTGTATATTTTTCCTGATGAATGAAAATTCCTCTTTTGGTTTGCTTGATCTGGAGGCCTAAGAAGAAATTGATTTCTCTGTTCATACTCATGTGGAATTTCTCTGTCATTACTTTTGCAAATTCATCAACCATCGATTGATTCGTTGACCCGAAAATGATATCATGACGTAGACTTGTACGATCATAATGTGATTTTGATGTGATCGGACAAAGAATGTAGGATCAATGACTCCTCTTTTGTATCCGGATGATACCAGAAAGTTTGACAATGTTTCATACCAGGATCTGGGTGATTGTTTTAATCCATATACTACCTTATTCAGACGATACACATGGTTGGGTCGAGATAGATCTTGAAAACCAGGAGGTTGTTGAAGGTAGACCACTTCTTGAAGGTCACCTAGAAGAAATGCACTTTTTACATCCATTTGATGTACAATAATGTTTTTATGTGCGGCATAGGCTAGAAAGATCCGAATGGCTTCTAGTCTTGCTACAGGTGCATATGTCTCATCATAGTCAAGTCCTTCGATCTGATTATACCCTTTTGCCACTAATCTGGCTTTGTTTCTGACTATTGTTCCCATGTCATGTAGTTTGTTTCGGAAGACCCATCTAGTACCTATTACTCTGTGATTTGATGGTCTCGGAACAAGATCCCATACTTTGTTTCTTTTGAATTCTGCTAGTTATTCTTGCATGGATTTGATCCAATCATCGTCATCTAGAGCATCTAAAACTGTTTTTGGCTCAATTGTACTGATGTATGCGGCAAAATGGCATTCATCCTGAATTGATTTCTTTGATCTTTTCTGAACTCCGGAGGATGGATTTCCGATAATTTGATTCAGAGGATGGTTCCGAGTCCATTTATATAGTCTCGGAAGTAGAGCTGGGTCAGAGACAGGAGGAAGAACATCTTAAATGAAGTCGGTGTCTTCAGGAGATATGTTTTGATTTTGTGATTCTTCAGCGGAAGTGTCTTCATCGGCTTCAAACGTGAAGACTGGTGCATTGTTGAATGCAATATCAGAAGAACTGATTAAGGTATCTCCTGATGGAACATCTGCTGACAAAGCATCTCCTGAGGGTTTATGGTCCCCCTCGGATTGAGGTATCCCATCAACAAGAGTAGGGAGAAAGGGATCCCCTTCAGCAGTTGCCGGGAGTGAAGGTTCCTTATGAACCTGATTCGTCTCCCCCTCAAATGTGGAGGCATTATTTGAAGGTTCTGCCTGATTGTCGGATGATATGGATTCTGAATGATTTGATGGTCCTGAGGCTGAAATGATTTGCTGAATTACATCAGGAGAGTGGATAACTTCGGCATCTTTTGCAGTTTCCGGAGGATCAAAGAGTAAGTCGTAGTCTATTTAAACTGTATGAATGGGTTGATGTCCGACTGGAATATCATTTTCCATTACATATAAAATATCTTGATTTTTCTTTCTCCATTGATATTGATCGTCGAATTCTATGTCGAAGCTTTCTTCAATAACTCGAGTTCTCCTGTTTAGAACACGATAAGCAACTGATTTTGGTGAATAACCCATGAATATTGCTTCATCACTTTTGGGTACAAATTTTCCCAAGTGATCTTTTTTATTTTTGATGATGCATCTGCAGCCAAAAATATGGAAAAATTTGACATTGGGTTTTCTCCCATTTAAGATTTCATAAGGTGTCATCTGTAGTCATTTGTTGATGATGGATCGATTGTGAACAAAGCATGCTGTTGCGATGGCTTTTGCCTAAAACGTTAGAGGAAGGTTTGCAAAGGTCAGCATTGATCGAGCAGCTTCCACTAAAGTTCTGTTTCTTCTTTCTACTACACCGTTTTGTTTAGGTGTATATGGTGCTGAGAAGTTTTGCTCTATCCCTATGGATGCTAGAAATTCTTCAATTTGCCCATTTTTGAACTCAGTACCATTGTCACTTCGGATTCTTCTAACAGGTAGTTGCACTTTGAGCTCTACTGAAGTAATGAAATTTCGGAGCTCAAGGAAGGTATCTGATTTTAATCTTAAGAAGAATACCCAGGTAAAACAAGAGTAATCATCCACAAAGGTCCATGTGGAGAAGTTCTAATGGATTTGTGAGGTTTCTTCTTCTGCTTGCCTAATGCACATGTTGCACACAGGTTTTCGTTATCGAATTTCAGAAGTGGTATTCCTCTGACCATTTCTCCAGTGACTAGCTGATTCATATACCGGAAGTTGAGATGGGCTAGTTTCAGATGCCATAACCAGCTGACTTCGGAGTGGGCCTTAGGTAACAAGCACAGTCTTGGTTTTCCTAGAAACATGGAGATATCTAGTGGAAACATGCTGACTTGTCTTGGAGTGGGCATCTATCACGGGCACCCGTCATAATGTAGCTAAATTCATTATCGAATTCTACTCGGAGACCAGTGCTGACTAGTTCACCTACGCTTATGAGATTGTGTTTGAGTCCTAAAACGTAAGCGACCTTCTGGATGGTGAAGTTTCCATTGGTTAGTACACCATAGCCTTTGATGATGCCGTTTGCGTTGTTTCCGAATGTGACGTATCCTCCAAAGCTGACTTCTCGGTAGTCTCTTAGAAACTCCAATCTTCCGGCCATGTGCATTGAGCAGGCACTATCAATAAGCCATTCGTCATCCTGCTCCTCAACATTGAATGCCTGAAAGTTAGATAGTTAGTTTGGGCATCCAACCTTGTTTGGGCCCATTTGTTTTTCTAGACATGTAAGATTTGTTTATGGTTGTTTGGGTTAAGGGAATTTCAGATTTAGAGACATTGATGATTGATTTTGATTCCGAAATGGAAGATTTTAAGACCCATTTCTGAACAAATCTCTTTGTGGGTTTTGGAGAATTAATCTTTGTAGGATGTTTGAGGACCTCTGGTTTGGTAGTAACGGGTGTTTTTAAGTTATGTCTGCAACAATGACAACAGGTGTTATTTTGGTGTCGACTCAAGATCTTCGGAATAATTTGAGAACGATCAGAGTTCGGAATTTTAGTTCCGAAAGAGCTTGAAGATTGCTTGTTACTTCTCGTTACTCCGGAAAATGAAACTTGAGGTTTCGGAAATTGAATATCGGGTCTCTTTGAGATTATTGGATCATTTCGAACTATTTTTGAATTTTTTTATAATTTTGAAAATTCTGAGTTGTAATCTGAGTAGTTGGTATTTTCACGATACTGAAAGGGTTTGATATTTAGAGTCGGAAGTAATCCCTTGTGGATATAATTTCGGGATGTGGATGAAACAGATTTCCAAGTATGACTTGGAGAAATGAGAGTTGAGTTGGCTTTTGGTTTTCTCTGAGTATAGAAACAATTTCGTTGTTCAAATCTTGCATTTGATCGAGGCGATCGAATATCTTTTCGATTTAAGGTTGGTTTTACTCCATTTTTGGTTAGGTTTTGTCTTTTCCCTTTTTGAAATATTTCTCTTGGAGAAGAGTCAGATAAAGAATCATTTGAAGAGTCTGACTCTTCATGATTAACTTTAATTTTTTCGAGCGAGGTTTTCATCAGGTTTGAATTATATGAAAAATTATGTTGTAAGGCATCTAAGTATGACTTGGTATCGAAACATGATGGTTCAGAAGTCACATTAGATGAGTTAACTGCATTAGGATTTCTGATTACAATTTTGTTAAAATCGTTTTTAATGATGATACTATTTGGGCGTTTTCCATTTCGATTTCATCATCAATATTCTCTTTACTTGAATTTTCCAAGTCTTTAAGACATGGATTGAATTCTTCAGTAACACAGTTACTTTGTAGTTTATCTAAGAAAGAGTGTTGTTGAGAGTTTGATGATGGATTATTTGGGACCGAGGTCATGTGTCTAGGCATGAATGGGACCGAATTTATGGACAATTTGCTGCTTTCGGCAGTGTCCTCTTCTGAAAAGTATGAGAAGGAAATTTTGACTCCTTCCTTTGACTCAAAAAGAGCGTTTTCTGATTCATTGGTTGGAGTTTTGGTAAAGTTCTTAGTTGAATCCTTATCGTGTTTATCATCATATTCATTTGACGGGTATTGAAAAATGGGCTTTTTGTTATATATAGGATAATTTTTATTTGTGGGCTTTCTTGCCTATCCCCAATTAAAGGTGTTTTCTGAAGAATTAGTGTTAGCAGGAGATTTGAAAACTTCAGTTGCATGATACAACTGATCTACTAATTTGTTTAGTCTTACATTATCGCTTCGGGCTAAATCCCTTTGCGATGTCAAAAGCTGATTTGAATTTTCTAACAAAGTCCTAGAAGTCTGTTCGATTTTCAAATCAGCAGTAAGTTTATCACAAAATAGTTTTCTATCTTCTAGCCTATTCTTCAACTTTATAACCTCGTCATACCCATCATCCCTTTCTTCCAGTACCCGCTGATATGCAGCTAAGGCATCTGCACATGTGTTAGATTTTCTCTCCAGAGCTGGTTCTAAATTATTAGAGTAAATGTTATGTATTTGAAGCATGCTACGTACCTGTTCAATGATACTCACTCCTCTCTTAGTTTTGTTGTTCACCATAAATGCGTAGTTCCTTGGTATGTAGGAGGATGAGGATTCAGCAGTGTCTTTAGGGTGTTTGGAGTTTGCTAACTTTGGGATTGGAGTTTCTTGGTTTGCTTGCACCATCATGCATTCACCGAACCCTTTTCCTCTTTTTCGCTTGTTCTCAAAGTGCTCGTCTTCATCACCAGAAGACCAGATCTCGACATTTCCGGATGCGACAAATGCTTTGACTTTTTCTTCTTCTTTCACCTTCGAATAATTCCTCGGGGCTCTGTAGTCAGCAGCATAGTGCTATAGTCCTCTGTAGTTGTAACATTTGATTACTTCTGATTCGTTCTTTTCAGGTGTCTGAACTTGATTAGTGCTGACAGCTGGAGCTGCCTTTGGTTTCTCCTTCTGCTGTTCCTCAGGTTTCGGATAGTAACGATTTTGACCAGATTGATGATGTCCTTTCTGATAGTTATTTCTTGGTTGATATCCTGCATTTTGGTTAAGGACGAAAGTTCTTCTTTGGACTAGAGTAGGATGGGATTCTGTTGAACTTCTGACTAATCGTGGCAATCTCGTGTTGGTAAGCAGCTTCTTCAGCTTCGTCATATTCAGAATAACATGATTCAGAGATTTGGTCTGGAGCAGGGAGAGCAAGAGTTGAAGTTTTAGGTTGATTTGATTGCTAAGAAGTTGGAGATGGTTGACATTGTACTGTCAGGGTTTGATAGTATGAAGGATAAGAAATTTGTGGTTGTGAGGGATGGTAAGATGGTACATGAGTTGGTTGTTGAACTTTTTGAGGATTCTCATTTGAGACAATCCAACGTGCAGGAGGATTCGGATTAGTAATTTGTTGAGTTGCTTGCTGATGTTGTACTAGTTGTGGAGGAGTGTTGCCCATAGTTGGATAGTTGTGGTCTGCAATTAAGGCCGTCGGTCCTCCGAGTTGCATTTGCTGTTGAGAGCCCTTTATGTCATGTTCTTGCCTAATGAGATTGTTGTATAGTCGGTACATGTTGAAAGTTTTTAACTTTCCAGAGTCTTGAAGAATCATTTTAACAAGCACCCAGTCTTTTCCAAGTCCTTCAAGAAATCGGAGATTAATTTCCTGATTGGTTTTTTCTGCTCCAAAACTTAGGAGTATAGTGACGATTATTGAGAACCGGGTGAATGCCTGTCTCAGTGATTCTCCGGCAAATGTTGAGAAGTGGGTGTATTCTGAAAGGCTTGACACCAGCTTTTGATCTTTTTCTTCCTCCGTCCCTAAGAACATGTTTTGTAAGAGAACCCAAATCTGTTGGGCTGTTGTACAGTTTTGTATGAGATCAAAGAGTTCCAGAGGGATTCCACATTGGATTTCGGTGAAAGAAATTTGGTCGTTGTCCATTTTCTCAATATCAAGAGGAGTTAATCTTGGTTGAGGAGCACCACCTAGAGCTTCTTCAGCAGTGTCAACTCTAGTGGTGTAGTTAGGAACATGAGGTCCCTCCTCAATAGATCACCACATATCTTTTCCTTTTGTTTTGAGATTGTTGTACATACGAGATGCCCAGCCATTATACTCAGTAGGAATGAGTATAGGAGCTCGATTGGATCCTCCGACACTATTAGCAACATTTAGTGAGTAATTCATCTGCATTTTGAGTAAGAAGGGATGTTTTGAATTGTTTGAGACAAGAAAGAATGTTTTGAGCTATAATAGCATGCAATGATCCACAGAGGATTCTAAGGTTGTTGCTACAGCCAGGGTATTGTGCAAACTAGACACTTAGAATCTTATAGACAGCTATTCTGGCTCTGATACCAATTGTTGCCGCCAAATATTCTAAGTAAATGCAGAAAGTAAGATTACGGAAAGTAAAGTTCCGAAACTGCAAGGTTTCGGATGAGCACAAGTCAGAAGACTTGCGTTGATTTGTGGAATGTAAAGAGTACTTAGAACAGATCAATAGTTCAACAATACATAAAGTAATTAACAGTTAGATAATAAGAAATGTAAAGACAGGGATTTTAGAGATGCAAGAAATATAAAGACTGTAGGAAATGCAGATATGAATTGGAGAGTTGATGGAATGAGAGATTATATTAATAAATGTAAAAGTGTTACACTAAGTCTCTCAAACTCATGAGGACTGAAGATGGACTTGGTCTCCCTTTTATAGGATAAGGGAAGACCTTTGGATAAAGACCTACAGACTGAAGAGGAGACAACACGTCTCTCTTCAGTCAGACAAGAAGGATGAAACTAATATAATAGTACAATGACAGACTAGGGTGGCTTATCTAGTATAAAATAATACTCTAAGTACAACCGACATGCTCCTAAAAGGCCACGCCTGATCTAGTCTAATTATATCCTATATGTTGAAGTGCTTATCCTTTGCCTTATCTTCAAGACGATCTTCAGATCTTCAGTCTTCTTTGTAGAAGTATGATGTTTCCTTTAGGTTGATCATATAGATAATCCGAAATCCTGAGTGGATTTCAGAGTCCTGGCATTTCTGTATCAGAGTATCTTGAGAATATGTTCTTAGTCGATCTTGAATGGTCTTCTGTGTTAGTTTGGAATATAGACTCCCGAACTCTGTCTTCTAATAAGTATACCTTCTGATCTTGATATATGTTGGAGTTCCGAAATCTATGACTGGATATCGGATGTTCATAAGATTATCATAACATAGCTTATCCGAGATGTTAGTTAAAGCATATGGAAATATCAGACACATGACATAACCATTTGTTCATTACTTAAAGCATTCAAACAAAAGTACTTATCTAACATTCCATAAAAATAAAGAGTTTTGACATTCAAATCCAACACATCAAACTACGAGTTGGTCAACGATCTGACTTTAGCACTAACAGTGTGTTAAATGCATGAATAGTAATATCTTGAATATTGATGCACCCAAAGTGTTTGGATTCAGGAATTGTGTCCTCTATGATTGTTAACATAAATCTTATAAGAATCATTTCAACCAAAGGTCCAGTTGGACAGGACTTTAGAATCATTTGACTTAGAGTCACATGATGAATTGAGTTCTTAATAAAACATATGTGGCAAGAAAATGAATCACAAAAAGATCCAGTTGGACAGGACTTTGGAATCATTTGACTTAGAGTCAGATGATGATTAAGTTCTTTATACAACACATGTGGCAAGAAATGAATAACCCAAAGATCCAGAGGATAGGATTTTGGAATCAGTTGACTTAGAGTCAAGTGATGGATGCAAGTCTTGAATAAGGTAACAAAGTCATAAGTTTACATAGAGATGTAAAAGACATTAAGATTAGGAGCAACGAACACATCAGTTACTGTATATTGCTCGAATCTTCGAAAAAAACATAATTAGTTATACTTCGCAATATTTGTCATTCAGTATGACGAATATGGCTTCGCTTATCAGAATAAGCGATTGAATTGAAACTTTGAACGGGTCAAGGACTTCAAAAGAACTATAAAATCCACAAACTTGAGTGTCATCATAAACTGAGAAATGATTCACAGTTTATTCTCTTCCAAGAACATTAATGGCTATAATGTGTTTTAGGAAAGATAATGGAGCTTTAATCGAAATAATTCGATTCTCGATGCATGAGTTACATCGTTAATTGGTTTCCGATGAATTGAATACTAAACCAGTCAAACCATATAAACCATATTCCGACCACATCCTAAGACTAAGTAGCTCCTGTAGACACTATCTGAAATGTAAAGCTGGGATTGTCCCACTTGCACAAAGAAAGTCTACGGTCTTGTAGTGTTTGTCTGAACCTCATGACTAGCCTGAACCTGATCAGCAATATCGTTTCATTGGCTATCCTGCTGTACCTGTAAAAGAAGAGCTCTTTTAGAAAGAACTCATGCTCTAAGGAAACAGTGGGAGTTGGGACATTCCTAAATGAGTTCAGGATTAGCCAAGTGAAAAAACCTTTGGTCACCACTAGGCTTGGAATAGAAATCAGATTTTTGTTTTAAAACTGACATAATCTCCCCTTGACCAGTAGTATTGATCACCATCATAAGTAGTTATGATCGGGGAAACATGCCGATTGGTGGTAAAACACTGTAGTTGGTACGGATTAACAATCTGACTAATTTGAAGCATTGGTGAGCCTGGTTGCTGCCAAACAAGAGAACCTTAGGGCGAGACACAGTCTATGTGAAAATTTGAATGATTCTTACACCTGGTCTAAAAAAGACAGTGGGAGTAATTGAATCATCAAAAGAAAGCAACATGGACAGAAACATACCTTTAGAACATCTGGTTGGGTGAGATGATACTTAGAGTCAAGTAATTGATTCCGGGAGAAGCACTCTCAATAGAAGATGAAATCCGAAAGGATACTACATGGCACATTGTAAGTCGTTAGTAGAGCGTGTGTGGATCATTGACACACTAATAAGGACTCACAAAGAGTGTCCCAATACAAAGGTACATGGGCCCGGGATTATCCCACGGGCATCTCGCAAGAAAGGATATTCAGATTCTCAAAATATGCCAAAGGATTGGATTTTGAGAAAGGGCTGAAAGATTTCCATTAAGATGTGAGAAAGGTTTGGATTCTCAAAATGTGCCAAAAGTTCTGGATTTTGTGAATAGTCCATAACCGTGTCAAAGCCAGTGGGAGTGTCGCTGTTATCTACTATCTCCATATATGGGTTACATACTGTTTCTAGGAAACGTCTCTTTTCATTACAAAGTGTAATGACTTGGTGTTAAGAGACGGATCGCTATGAAAGACTTAATAGAGATACGACATACTCAGGTGGTTGTGAACATCTATGAGATAGATCAAGACTCTGCCAATATGATCTTGATGAGATTCAAGATGCATAGCCCAAGGAAAGGAGTTTTCTATCATTGTAAAGTATGATGATTTGGCATGAAAGATATAAAGAGGGTGCAACATACTCACATAATCCATAGACATCTATCAGATAAATATTATCATCAGTATAGACCTAGTCATAGTAAGCATGATCTTGGTAAGATTCAAGATGCATGAGAAAAAGTCTCCGAAAGGAAAGAGTTATTAAAAGTCGTGACACAGGGATTATAAGTAATATCAAGATTCCAAAAGGGTTTGGAATAAGATTAGATCGGATTCCACGAGCTTCTTGGATCGATCAGGAGTGTCATGAACATGTCCTGATAACTTAATGCTTAAAGCATAGTAAGTCAGATTCAGGATATGACCTGGCTGGGAATACTAAATGGATTTCGAACAGACATGAGAAATCATTGGGACATGATTAGGGTGAATGTTAATAGTAATTTGAAAAGAGTTTCAAATAAGTAAAAGGACTTGATGGTTAAAGAATTTCGTTGGTATTCCGATGGAGCGCGTGTGGGTCACCGACACATCATAACACCTCGAAACAGTCTTAGGGTGCAGTCATGTGGACTAAAGATCCCGAGAACCATGGAAAGTCACAGTACTCGTCACCATAATGGAGTTGTAAATGAGAATGACAATATGGCTACTTTGAGATATCATCGGAAGAATGTCTGATTGGATAAAGTGTATCAATGTATGACATTTGGATACATAGGAAGAGTGAAAGGTCATATAGACATAGATATAGAACATGAATTAAAAGTTTAAAAGAAATCTAGAAACCGATAATAGTTTTATGAAGGATCTGACTTGGTGATAACCTCGTGGAGACTTGGTAATAAGTAGGAGTAGCTACCAATCAGATCTTATGTTTCATTTTTTCATGTTTCACTTCCTAAATAATTTGATTATTCAAAGGTCCACAGTCGCTCGTACTTTTAGGGAGTACGTATGAATGAAGACTGTCGTGAATTGGTTTGTAGATTGTCTAAGGAGTTAGATATTGCAGTAAGACTGCTGCAACGTTCATGAGTACTTGGAAATAGAGATTTGAGTATTGGATAAACCCACGCTCAATAGATTGCTTCATGGATTACATCACAAGCAATGTTGAGACGATAACATCTTATGATCTTGAGGCGGAGACATATGAGTTGAAATTTGCGAGTCGGTTGTGCATTGATAATACGTAAACGCATCAGTAACTCGATGTTATAAAACGTATTGTTGTGTGCGATTTGGATAAGTAAAAGACAAAAGCATATGAGTCGAAGCTGTTGAAAATACGATAAGTGATCTCCACGAATGAGGTTTTTAACCCGATTAATGTGTGACAGATATGTATTTTATCTATAATATGCGGAATAAATAAGAGTTGCGGAATAAAATAAAACGGTAAATCTAAACTAGACAGTATTTAAATAGACAGAAAGCGGTAAATAAAGTAAATGTTAGAAGTTAGAGGTTAGATGTAATAAACGCCATTATCAACGATAAAGTGTTTTTACAATAAATAAAAAGGTTAGAAGTTAGAAGTTAGAAGTTAGATGTCTCGGTTAAATACAGTCCACATATGTTTTCGTTGTCTTGGTTCAATTTGTATGTCTTGGAATTTAGTACAATTGATTTATAACAGTTTAAATAAATCAATAACGGATTAGGTAAATTATTGGAATTATAATATCAAAAGAACTTATCGATAGCAAATGAAGATGGCGATTCTCTTTGACGCGTCGATTCTTGTTCTTTGCTCGGCTTTTCTTGTTGAATGGTATTTCTTTGGTTTTGTGTTGGTTTGGACGTGGGTTTGCTTGAGTGTGTGTATTGTAGTTGTATTGGTGTTGTATGGGTTTGGTGTCGGGAGGAGGTTTTGTTTCTTGCGGTTATATGGTTTGGTTCTTGTTGACAAGTTTGGAAATTTGAGTGTCTTGAGGTGTTTGGTCGTGGATTTCTCTGAATGTGTATAAGTATGGTGTGGTTCTTCAATGTTGTTGTATGTGTTGTTAAGAATGGCAAGAGATTAGCTTCTTATTTATAGTTGCTGAACACAGGCGTCGCGTCGCGACCAGAGGGTCCGTCGCGTCGCGAAGGTGCGTGACCGTGTTGCTTTTGGTCGGCCACCGGTCTGGCTAGTGCGTTTGTTGGTAGTCTCGCGAACAAGAAGTAGGTGGTGTCGCGTTGGAGCCTTCGCGTCGCGACCATGCTTGCCGTCGTGTCGCGATCGCTGTAGAGTTTTGGTCTTCTGCCTTGTTTCTCTTCACGTCGCGACCATGGTGTCTGTCGCGTCGTGATTGCTGTAGCAGTGTGATATTTTTGTATTTTGCTCTTTGGTTCGTAGCATTACTTCCTCAGGTTCGGTTGTATTCTCAAAGTTTCTCGGGTCTTGATTCATTCTTGTTTTTGATCTTGAAATCATGCAATCTGAAGTAAACTGATAATATTTGTTAGATAATAACAGTTCATCTTATTTCAGTGATGGTCACATATAAAAATATATTTTTCAACAATTTCCCCCTATGTGATCATTTCTGAAATAAGAACAGATTAAAAGGTTAAGGTTGCAAATTCTTGAAATTTGGATAAAACATTTATAAAACCATATCACTTGTTTTGAAAGAGTGTGACTAGATTTTACTTATGTTTTGAAAAATGTTTGTCAAGAATATTTGTTTCTGAATCAAGGTATCATGTTTAAATATCAAAGGGTTTTTTTGTATATGTACTTTCATGATATTCCTTAAGATTTTATAACATTTATAAGGACGACAAGTGATCTTAATAGATCGATTCAGATGAACTCTTATAGGTATAGCTCACACTTGACTGAGGTGTTTTTGGTTGTTCTGGGTGCAGAACTGGTATATAATCACTAAAGATGAGTGATATCTCTCAGTTTGAAGGTGTTGACTTATGCTTAATGTGGATTTATAGCTATATACTTTAGTCACTTGGTCTTCATATTAGATAATCAATCACATAAGACTGGTTTCGGCATTACTCAGAGGGTTTCTTCATTCATGCCATTGATGTTCACTTTCTCTCCGTCGGGAAATACATGTAGAGGGGTTTAGAAATATTCATAGTGCAGTTTGCAACTAAGAATATTCAATTATGAAGGCTACAGTATCCCGGTAAATCTTCGGTTTTGAGAATCTGTTTGTTTGGAAAGTTTTGAGAGATGTCTGTCTTGATGGATTGTTGTTCTGAATCTTCCTTTTCTTTGGTGAAGTGTTCACCTTTGTCTTTATCTTTTCTTGATTTGTGTGAATACCCATTGTATAAAAGATATCTGATGTGGTTGCCAATTGTGATTTGTTGACAGCATATGTTTGGAGATGACGTTGCACTTTGAGTTTTGATTTCCATGTTTTTTTTTTCTTTTGGATTTCTTGGATATGACTTGTTGTTTCTTCAATTTTCAGACTTGCTATGCAAGATGAAAAATCTTTTCTTGATGTGGCTTGATTGAGGATATGGATAGGTGATATAAGAGACAGTTTGTCTAATATATAAGAAAATGATTGTATCGTCCCTGGTCATTTTGATATCTAAGCAAAAATGAGACTAGCATCACGGTATAAGAGTATAAATCCTATAAGTCATAATGAAAACACCTTTGCTCATAGAAATGAATTCCACTTATCAATTAAAGACAAGGCACAAATTCTCACATGGGTTTGTTTTTCATCTGAATCTCCTGATCTTATGTCCCTTATTAGATAAAATCATTATAATTGAAATAAATTCAAAGGGAATAGGAGAATGTACATAACGAAAATTTTGAGATTTGAACATTCACTTTAATTTAAGAATCAATATGACTGAGAACATTCATCGAGCATAAGTATCTGAAAATTTAGTCAAGAAGATGTTAATCACATGGTTTTATAAAGTCTTTAAAAAGATAAAACTTTATCCTAATTTTTTTTTTGTGATTTTTGATTATTTGAATGTTTTTGGAAAATTTTGGTTATTTGAATGTTTTTGAAAATTTTTGAATTTTCTATTTGGATGAAAGTAAACACTCTTTTGTACAAACAAAAAGTAAGAGATTAGGGATGGATGTTATCTGGATTCAACATTCCTAGACGGCCTAGGAAGTATTGAAACTTGGTTTCGTCTAGAGCCTTAGTAAAGACATCGGCAATTTGATCTTCGGTGTTGATGATGTGTAATTCGATATGACCCTTTTGAATGTTGTCTTTGAGGAAATGATATCGAATGTCGATGTGCTTTATCATGGAATGGTGCACGGGATTGTGAGAAATGGCAATAGCGCTGGTTGAGTCACAAAATATGGGAATTTGTGAGACTTTGTAGCCATAGTCACGTAATTGAGTTTAAATCCACATGACTTGTGAACAGCAGCTTGCGGCGGCTACATATTCAGCTTCTGCGGTTGAAGTTGACACGCATGATTGTTTCTTTGAAGTCCAACTTACCAGTCTGCCTCCTAGAAATTGGCAAGAACCAGATGTGCTTTTCCTGTCTAGTCTGCATCCTCCATAGTCGGAGTCTGTGAAGGCGTTAAGCTGAAAATCAGAGTTAGCTGGATACCAAAGGCCAAGAGATGGAGTTCCTTTAAGATATTTGAAAATTCTTTTCACAGCTATAGCATGAGATTCCATAGGATTGGCTTGGTATCTGGCACAGACACATGTAGAAAACATGATGTCGGGTCTGCTGGCTGTGAGGTATAGGAGTGAACCTATCATTCCTCGATATTTCTTTTGATCAACAGGCTTGCCATTTAAGTCTGCATCTAATTTGTAACCAAGGGCCATTGGGGTTTTTGCTGTATTGGATTTGTCAAGAGAAAAACGAGTTAGAAGATTTTTAACATAATTTTCTTGATTGATGAAAATTCCATCCGATGATTGTTTGACTTGAAGTCCAAGAAAAGTAGTCATTTCTCCTATCATGCTCATCTCAAATTTGCTCTTCATTAAATCTGCAAACTTGATACTCAAGGATTCATCAGTAGAACCGAAAATAATGTCATCGACATATATTTGAACGATTAACAGATGTTTATTAAAAATTTTACGAAAGAGAGTTTGATCAATTGAACCTCTTTTGAATCCTGATTCTTCTAGAAATGTTGACAATGTTGAATACCAGGCTCGAGGTGCTTGTTTTAAGCCATAAACTGCTTTTTGTAGCTTAAAACTGTGATTTGGGAACTGTGGATCTTCAAAACCTGGAGGTTGTTGAATATACACAACGATCAATCTCTCCATGTAAAAATGCACATTTTACATCCATTTGGAATACTTTGAAGTTCTTGTGTGCTGCATATGCTAGAAAGATACGAATGGCTTCGAGTCGTGCAACTGGAGCATAAGTTTCATCGTAGTCGATTCCTTCTTGTTGTGAATAGCCCTTGACGACAAGTCTTGCTTTGTTTCGACAAACTATGCCTTGATCATCAGTTTTGTTTCTGAAAACCCATCTTGAACCTACTACAGTAACATCAGGAGGAGTAGGAACAAGATCCCATACTTGGTTTCTTTCGAATTCAGCTAGTTCTTCTTGCATGGCTTTGACCCAGTCTGGATCTTTGAGAGCTGAATGGATGGTTTTGGGTTCAGTCATGGATAAGAATGCTCCGTATAAACATTCATTTGAGGTAGCGGCTCTTGTTTGAATACCAGAATTGGGATCTCCTATGATTTGTTCTGCAGGATGATTTCTGGTCCATTTGTTTAGACGAGTTTTTTCAGGTATTTCGATTGGTGTTTCTATGTCCTATTGTTCTTCTTGGTCAGGTGATTCTGTTGGGAATAGATTTTGGTTGTTGTCAGATATGTCTTTTTGGATTATAGGGTGAGAATGAGGTAAAGAAGGTTCCCCCATAGATGATGCACTGGGATCATTTTGTACAGGTGGATTGGGAGTGTTCAAAGAGGGATTTAGTGTTTGTAGTTCCCCCTCAACTTGATCTGCATTTTCTTGGTTTGATTGTGAAGTTTCTGCATCGGAGTTTTCTATAGGAATAGTAGAAGATGTTAGGAACTCAGAATTATAAGCGGTTTTGGGTTGTTCAAAAAGTAAATCAAGATCGATTTCTATGTCCGTAGAAGGCATTTGTTGAATCGGGTTTTGAAAAATATTATCAATCATTTTAGAACCAAAATGTTTACGATCCAATTTTCTGACATAAAATTCATCGAAATGAATATCGGTACTTTCTTCAATTACTCTAGTACGTTTGTTCAGTACTCGATAAGCGGCTGAGGTAAAAGAGTAACCAAGGAAAATTCCTTCGTCTGATCTTGATTCAAATTTTGAAAGGTGATCTTTGTTATTCTTTATGATGCATCGACAACCAAAAATATGAAAGAATTTGATGTTTGGGTTTCGGTTGTTAATGACTTCATATGGTGTTTTATGAAGATGTTTATGGATTAGGGAACGATTTTGAGTGTAGCAAGCTGTGGCTATTGCTTCTGCCCAGAAGTATTGTGGTAGATCAGCAAAGATAAGCATTGATCTTGCAGCTTCACACAGAGTTCTGTTCCTTCTTTCAACTACTCCGTTCTGTTGTGGAGTGTAAGGAGCTGACAGGTCGTGTTCAATTCCCTTGTTTCTGAGAAATGAATCTAGAGTTATGTTTTTAAACTCAGATCCATTATCACTTCGGATTCTACGAACAGGTCGTTTGAGCTTTAATTCAATATGTTTGATGAAGTTGATTATTTCTTCAGGTGTTTCTGACTTTAGCCTTAAAAAGCAAACCCAAGTAAAGCGTGAGTAACCATCAATAATAACAAGGATGTATTTCTTCCCTTTTATGCTTTGGGTTTTTGCAGGGCCACAAAGATCAATGTGCAGTAATTCTAGTGGTTCGGATACACTAGATTCAGGAATGCTTTTATGAGAGGTTTTGGACAGTTTTCCTCCTTCACAAGCTGCACAAAGAGTTTCATTATCAAGTTTCAGAAGTGGCAGTCCGCGAACAAGATCTTTTGCAATCAACTTGTTGATGTAGCCGAAATTGAGATGGGAAAGACGACGATGCCACAACCAGCTAATATCAGCTGAAGCTTTGGATAAGAGACAGATATCTGGTTTTCCATAGATAAGGTCCATATCTAGCGGATACATGTTGCCTAGATGATCAGAATTAACTTGAATGGCTTTGGTCTTGGCGTCCATGATTATGCTTCGTTGTTTGGTGAAAAGAACTTCATGATTGTTGTCACAGAGTTGTGATACGCTGATTAGGTTGTGTTTCAGGCCGTCAACATAGGCTACTTTCTTGATGGTGAAGTGACCATTTGTTATGTTTCCATAACCTTTGATTCTTGCAGTCATGTTATTTCCAAAAGTGACATCTTGTTTGGATTCTGTGGGTTTGAAGTCTCGTAGAAAACTCCGGTTTCCTGTCATATGCTTGGAGCAGCCACTATCGATATACCATGTGCCATCCTTGGGCTCTCCAGCACAAAGTGCCTGCAATTAGACAGAAATTTTAGGTACCCAAACCATGGTGGGTCCTGATTTGTTAATGGTTTTTGATAATTTGGAATCATTGTAATATTTGTTGATTGGACGGAATGGTTGAGGTTTAAGTTGATTTATTAGATTTTCCCAAAGTGAGATTTGTTTTTGAAAACCTGTCATTTGAAACGATTTCTGATTTTGTGAAAAGTATCCTATATGTGAAGTTTTGTTTGATAACCTTTATTTGTATCTGGAATTTTGATGACTTTGAGAAACATTATGATGATGGAATGGAATTTGGTGAAATGATGGTTTCTGAAAGTTCCTTGAGAGATTGAAGTTTATCTCTTGAAAGCGATTTTGAATTGGTTTTAGAAACAGTTTTTGTTTTGGATTAAAGGTTTGTTTTTGTGGTACAGAGACTGGTTTCAAAAGTTTCTCTTGAGTTTCTTTGAAAACTTTGGGCTTGCTTTGTTCTTTTGGTTTAAAGACAGCTTGAATGGGTTGTTTATTTGTCTGTTGTTTCTTTGAATACTTTTGTCCCAAACTGTTTTTTCCAATAAAGGTTGAGTTTAAAGAGGGAAAGACTGTTGGAACAGAAGTACTACCATTTTGATGATCAGAATTTTCTCCATTTAAGAAATTTTCAAGTTTGATTGTGCCATCATTCCTTGTTAGTTTAGTAGATCTCAATTGATGAGTTACTGAACTAGCAAAGTCTGATTCAGATTTTACAACTCTTTTGAATGATTTGTTGAAAAAGGTATCATCTGGGCTGCAGTTGATAACTGTTTCATCATCTGAATCGTCCTCATTAGCAGATGAGAAAAAATATGGTTGAGGCGATTTAGAGTTTTCACAAATTGTCCCATTTTTCTTTTCAGTCTCTTCATTTTCAAAAGATTCTCTTCCAATTCCTGGTTTATAATTCGTATCAATTTTGCCAGTTCCTAAGTTGTTTGCTTTAGTGAAAACATCATCACTCAATTTTCTGGCAATATTGATAGAATCCAGTTTTCCTAGAAATCTTTGATTTTCGGATTCAAGAAATTTGATTTGCTTTGAAGAATCATCTAGTTTTAGATTCAAACTAGTGTTTTTGTCAGTTAAATCTTGAATTTTTTGTTTTAACTGAAGGACTTCCTTTTCTAAGGTATCTTGTATTTCAGATGAAATAACAGATTGATTTTTTATTTCTAAGTCCCTTTTTTGTTTTAGAGCTTCATTTAATTGTTCTAGGACGTGATTATTTTCTTCAGATTTTCGTTCAATGTCTCTTTCAAGTTTGTCTCTAGTCCTTGTGGATTCTCCAAATCTGAGTTGCAAGGTTTGTAATTCAGATTTGTAGATATCAGATTTGACTATTGTGTCATGATACAGTCTGAGATCATCTTTTAGACTGTTCTCAATCTTAGTCATGTGGGACTCAAATGGTGTTCTTGAAAGACCGAGATCTGAGATCATAGACCATACCTGATCGATGACATATGAAGCTCTTGTGGTTGGTTCATTGTCAGCCATGAAACAGAAGTTTGACTGAGCTGGTTCAGTATCTGTTTCATCATCAGAAGTTGGCCAGTGTTCTACGCTAGGTTCGTGGAATGCCATCAAAGCTTTTTGCTTTGCTTTCTTTTATTGTTTCTTCAGCTCTTCGGCTTTTTGAGTATAGTAAGCTGAGTCTTTGACCTTGATTTTGGCTCGACAATCTTGGGCATAATGATTTAGTCCTTTGCATTTGTGACAAATGATTACATCATCATCATCGTTATTGTCAGCCTTTTGGCTCTTAACGGGTGGTCTTTCGGATGTTTGAGTTTGTTTCTGTTGAGATGGTTTTGAATGATTTTGCTGAAATCCAGAACTTTGGTTATTATAAGAGTTGTGATTATGTTGAAAACCACGATTCTGAAAGTTTTGTCCAAAAGTGGATCTTTGTTGAAAATTTGGTCTATGATGTGGCAAAAATCTTTCGAGATTAGTGTTTGCTACCAAAGCGCACAATTGTTGGTAATCAGCTTCATTATTTGGATCGGACAAGTCACAAGAATTACTTAAAAAAGCTTGGTTTTGATTTAAATCAATTTGACTTTGATCAAGAAAATGTGTTTGGTTTTGAGAGGATGTTGACAACAAAGCAAGTGGTCCTCCAAAAGAAGTAGACTTGGTGGGTCAATCGAGGATTCATACGATTGTAATTCTCCGTACAGATTGTCCAAAGATTCAGTATGAATTGCTGGATTTCCTTGAATGACGAGTTTGACCATTTTCCAGCTTTCATAAAGGTTGTTTAAAAATTTGAGGTTTATCTCATGCTGTGACTTTTTGATGCCTAAATTATTCATTTTGATGGTAATGAGATTGAACCTGTCATGAGCATCATGGATGGTCTCATGTGAAAACATTTTGAAGTTGTCAAATTCGTTTAAAACAGATGTTTTCTTGTTTCCAATGATTCTCTCATTTCCTTCAAAACGATTTTTCAAAGTTTGCCAAATTTGGTTTGCAGTTAAAAGGATTATATCATTCATTTGGCTTAGAATACTGTGAGGTATTCCAGACACAAGTTCCTTTTTGGCTTGAAGTTCAAGTTTCTTCCTTTCATTCAGTATATCCAAGTTACTCGTAAGAGAGGTCATGTTATCTGGTAGAGATCCGTCTACACATTTCCATACATATTCACTTATAGAGTTGAGATGAAGATTCATACGACCTACCCATGATTTATATTCTACGGGAATAAGAATGGGTGCTCGAGTACCTGAACCTATACTGTTAGCAATAGATACAGAATTTATGTTTGAGTAGTTTGCAGAAGACATTTTTGTTTTTTTGTTAACGAAAATGTGATGTTAAGATGAAATTTTTAAAGAAAAACTTATTGGTGGTTTATAAAAACGCTACACAAAAGTTTTCGACAAAAATTTCAAAGTAAATCACACAAGTAATTTCTAAATGGTTTTTTTTTTATGAACAAGTGATATTAAGATGAAATTTTTAAAAAAAACTTATTGGTGGTTTATAAAAAATGCTACACAAAAGTTTTCGACAAAAATTTCAGATTAAATCACACGAGCTCTGATATCAATTGTTGAAAATACGATAACTGATCTCCATGAATGAGGTTTTTAAGCCGATTACTGTGTGACAGATATGTATTTTATCTATAATATGCGGAATAAATAAGAGTTGCGGAATAAAATAAAACGGTAAATCTAAACTAGACAGTATTTAAATAGACAGAAAGCGGTAAATAAAGTAAATGTTAGAAGTTAGAGGTTAGATGTAATAAACGCCATTATCAACGATAAAGTGTTTTTACAATAAATAAAAAGGTTAGAAGTTAGAAGTTAGAAGTTAGATGTCTCGGTTAAATACAGTCCACATATGTTTTCGTTGTCTTGGTTCAATTTGTATGTCTTGGAATTTAGTACAATTGATTTATAACAGTTTAAATAAATCAATAACGGATTAGGTAAATTATTGGAATTATAATATCAAAAGAACTTATCGATAGCAAATGAAGATGGCGATTCTCTTTGACGTGTCGATTCTTGTTCTTTGCTCGGCTTTTCTTGCTGAATGGTATTTCTTTGGTTTTGTGTTGGTTTGGACGTGGGTTTTCTTGAGTGTGTGTATTGTAGTTGTATTGGTGTTGTATGGGTTTGGTGTCGGGAGGAGGTTTTGTTTCTTGCGGTTATATGGTTTGGTTCTTGTTGACAAGTTTGGAAATTTGAGTGTCTTGAGGTGTTTGGTCGTGGATTTCTCTGAATGTGTATAAGTATGGTGTGGTTCTTCAATGTTGTTGTATGTGTTGTTATGAATGGCAAGAGATTAGCTTCTTATTTATAGTTGCTGAACACAGGCGTCGCGTCGCGACCAGAGGGTCCGTCGCGTCGCGAAGGTGCGTGACCGTGTTGCTTTTGGTCGGCCACTGGTCTGGCTAGTGCGTTTGTTGGTAGTCTCGCGAACAAGAAGTAGGTGGTGTCGCGTTGGAGCCTTCGTGTCACGACCATGCTTGCCGTCGCGTCGCGATCGCTGTAGAGTTTTGGTCTTCTGCCTTGCTTCTCTTCACGTCGCGACCATGGTGTCTGTCGCGTCGTGATTGCTGTAGCAGTGTGACATTTTTGTATTTTGCTCTTTGGTTCGTAGCATTACTTCCTCAGGTTCGGTTGTATTCTCAAAGTTTCTCGGGTCTTGATTCATTCTTGTTTTTGATCTTGAAATCATGCAATCTGAAGTAAACTGATAATATTTGTTAGATAATAACAGTTCATCTTATTTCAGTGATGGTCACATATAAAAATATATTTTTCAACAATTTTTTTTTTCGTTGTCAAGGTTCAATTCGGATGTATTGGATATTTGGTACAGTTGATTTATAACAGTTTAAATAAATCAATAACGACACAGATAATTTCAAAAGAACTTATCGATAGCTGAGGAAGATGGTGTTTTCTTTGAAACGTCGATTCTTGTTCTTTACGGTAGGATGGGGTTTGGTAGTTTTTGGTGTTTGATGAAATGGGTTTTTGTGGTTTAGTTTTCGTGGTGTATTTATTTGGTAGATGGTGTGTAGGTTTTGTAGTTTGGTATTCGGGTTGAGGTTGTTTAGAGGTTTGAAGTTTGGTGTCGGGTAGAGGTTTTGTATGGTGTTGAGTAGAGGTTTTGTTTGGTGTCGGGTAGAGTATGGGTGTAGCGGTTTTGTTTGGTGTTTGTTTGGACGTGGATTTTCTTTGGTAGAAAAGAGTTTTCTAGAGAGTTTTGGCAGATTTTTGCTCTTTGGACGTGGGGTAATCTTGATGTATTGGTGCTTTGAATGGGTATGGTGTGGTGTAAGGTTTTTCTACACTCTAATGGCAAGAGGTGAGCTTCTTATTTATAGTTGCTGAACAAAGGCTTTGCGTCGCGACCAAAGGGTCCGTCGTGTCGCGAGGGTGCGCCCTGGTTCTGCTTTTGGTCGGCCACTGGTTAGTGCGTTGGGTTGGTAGTCTCGCGATTAAAAAGTTGGTGGTGTCGCGTTGGAGCCTTCGCGTCGCGACCATGCAACCCGTCGCGTCGCGATCGCTGTAGCGATCTGGACTTCTGTGTTTGCTCTTCTTCACGTCGCGACCATGGTGTCCGTCGCGTCGTGATTGCTGTGGCAGTGTGATATTTTTGTATTTTGCTCTTTGGTTCGTGGCATTACTTCCTCAGGTTTGGTTGTTTTCTCAAAGTTTCTCGGGTCTTGATTTATTCTTGTTTTTGATCTCGAATTCACGCAACCTGAAATAAACTGATAATATTTGTTAGATAAAAACAGTTCATCTTATTTCAGTGATAGTCACATACAAAAATATATTTTTCAACAATTTCCCCCTATGTGATTATTACTGAAATAAGAACAGATTAAAAGGTAAGGTTGCAAATTCTTGAAATTTGGATAAAACATTTATAAAACCATATCACGTGTTTTGAAAAAGTGTGACTAGATTTTACTTATGTTTTGAAAAATGTTTGTCAAGAATATTTGTTTCTGAATCAAGGTTTCATGTTCAATTATCAAAGGGTTTTTGTATATGTGCTTTCATAAAATTCCTTAAGATTTTATAACATTTATAAAGACGACAAGTGATCTTAATAGGTCGATTCAGATGAACTCTCATAGGTATAACTCACACTTGACTGAGTTTTTTTGGTTGTTCTGGGTACAGAACTGGTGTATAATCACTAAAGATGAGTGATATCTCTCAGTTTGAAGGTGTTGACTTATGCTTAATGTGGATTTATACCTATATACTTTAGTCACTTGGTCTTCATATTAGATAATTAATCACATAAGACTGGTTTCGGCATTATTCAGAGGGTTTCTTCATTCATGCCATTGATGTTCACTCTCTCTCCGTCGGGAAATACATGTAGAGAGGTTTAGAAATATTCATAGTGCTGTTTGCAACTAAGAATATTCAATTATGAAGGCTACAGTATCCCGATAAATCTTCGGTTTTGAGAATCTGTTTGTTTGGAAAGTTTTGAGAGATGTCTGTCTTGATGGATTGTTGTTGTGAATCTTCCTTTTCTATAATATGCAGAATAAATAAGAGTTGCGGAATAAAATAAAACGGTAAATCTAAACTAGACAGTATTTAAATAGACAGAAAGCGGTAAACAAAGTAAATGTTAGAAGTTAGAGGTTAGATGTAATAAACGCCATTATCAACGATAAAGTGTTTTTACAATAAATAAAAAGGTTAGAAGTTAGAAGTTAGAAGTTAGATGTCTTGGTTAAATACAGTCCACATATGTTTTCGTTGTCTTGGTTCAATTTGTATGTCTTGGAATTTAGTACAATTGATTTATAACAGTTTAAATAAATCAATAACGGATTAGGTAAATTATTGGAATTATAATATCAAAAGAACTTATCGATAGCAAATGAAGATGGCGATTCTCTTTGACGCGTCGATTCTTGTTCTTTGCTCGGCTTTTCTTGCTGAATGGTATTTCTTTGGTTTTGTGTTGGTTTGGACGTGGGTTTGCTTGAGTGTGTGTATTGTAGTTGTATTGGTGTTGTATGGGTTTGGTGTCGGGAGGAGGTTTTGTTTCTTGCGGTTATATGGTTTGGTTCTTGTTGACAAGTTTGGAAATTTGAGTGTCTTGAGGTGTTTGGTCATGGATTTCTCTGAATGTGTATAAGTATGGTGTGGTTCTTCAATGTTGTTGTATGTGTTGTTATGAATGGCAAGATATTAGCTTCTTATTTATAGTTGCTGAACACAGGCGTCGCGTCGCGACCAGAGGGTCCGTCGCGTCGCGAAGGTGCGTGACCGTGTTGCTTTTGGTCGGCCACTGGTCTGGCTAGTGCGTTTGTTGGTAGTCTCGCGAACAAGAAGTAGGTGGTGTCGCGTTGGAGCCTTCGCGTCGCGACCATGCTTTCCGTCGCGTCGCGATCGCTGTAGAGTTTTGGTCTTCTGCCTTGCTTCTCTTCACGTCGCGACCATGGTGTCTGTCGCGTCGTGATTGCTGTAGCAGTGTGATATTTTTGTATTTTGCTCTTTGGTTCGTAGCATTACTTCCTCAGGTTCGGTTGTATTCTCAAAGTTTCTCGGGTCTTGATTCATTCTTGTTTTTGATCTTGAAATCATGCAATCTGAAGTAAACTGATAATATTTGTTAGATAATAACAGTTCATCTTATTTCAGTGATGGTCACATATAAAAATATATTTTTCAACAGAAGCTTATTCCTTCCTTGACCCTGATGGGAAACAGATATCTATAGGCCTCTCGATGATTTTGAAGTTGACTAAAGTGCTGGCCAGCCTGGACTAAATTGATGTGTTTAATTAGAAGTCCTAAAGTCATAAGCAGAATCGGAAATCGTGAAACAGAGTATCGGATAGAGATTGATCTCAAACCATGTCTCTGGTCTGAAAATATATTATTGGACGAAGGATCATATGATAACTTATCTATGGACAGAACTGACTAGGTCAGAGTTCGGCAGCAGTTTCTAGGAAGCTGTTGGTTGTTGATTAATCTGAAGATAAAAGAACAATTAAAGTCATAGACTTATCCAAGTGGGAGACTGTTGGATTAGGTGTCTAAGCCATGACTTATAATTTGTATTTATCTTGTTAATTGAAGCAAAGTCCATTTGGGTTGCCCTCATAGCTGGAGGATTGATGTAGGGTTAAGTAGAGAGAAAGGTTGATTTATTAACTGTTTAATAAATCAATAAAAATAAAATAAATAGTTTATTAATATATTAAAGTGATAATATATTAATTAGAAACTATATTAGTTAATTAGAAATTAATCTAGAATTAATTGGATTTAATTTGGTGATTAATTTAATTAATTAAAAGTGCAGGGACTGGTTAGTATTTATTCAATAGTTAAATAACTGGCTGGCCAGTGGCAAGGGGCTAAGTTGGCGAAATTGTGGAGGCCACCTCCATAATTTCGAAACCCTAATTAGGGTTTAGAAGGCTTGGTCCAATGGTCAACAGGCTTGCCCATTAAGGAGGATCCTCTAGGGTTTTGACTGTAACCCTTGGAGGCTATAAAAGGAACCTCCTGGGCACCCCAAAACCTGTGCCATTTATCTATCTCTCTGGAACTTTGCTGTTTTCTCCATTGCTTGGGTGTGACTCCATTTGAGGCAGGATACTTTTGCTGCTAGCTTCAAGAAGAATAATCAAAGGTTGGTTTTTCTTAGTTTTGATCTTTAGAAATTATTGTTGGCCTCTAGGTTTTGTTATATGTTCATTAGAAGAAAAACATAGATCCTCATCTTAGGTTGCATGTGAACTTAGGATTATTTAGTTCATTGATTGCTAAAAACCTTTCAATCATCGGTCTCCTTGCTATCGTCTCCCCTTGTTTCGGAATGACCTCGTCTTCCGAAACACCCTTGATTTTACTCAGTAAGTGGAGAACCGGATGAAGCTTGTTCGTCAGATGATTGCGAACAAAAGGAGTCAGGATTGGATCATTTTCTTCGATTTTCCGATGGAGGAAAGAGTCGATATTGGAAGCACATTCCCGAAGGGCCTTGTTCTGAGAAACAGCAACTGTTAATACCGACGTGGTATGTTTAAGGTCAGCCTTGAGAACTTGCAATTTCGTAGTTTTGGAGGCCAGTTGATCCTTGACCTCGTTCTGCATGGCTAGATCTTTCTTCAGTTGATTCATTTTGGTCTCCAGGGAAGAGACCAATTCCGAATTTTCTTTCTTCAAATCGGATCCAAGAGTAGCAAAAGCCTCGTTTTCAGTCTTCAGAGACTCAGCTAGACCAGTGATAACTTTTTGCATTCTAGTGCTGTTAGAATCGTCGGAGTCTCGGAAATCCTGCATGAATTTAAGAACGTCAGTTTCCAGCCTACCAATTTTTGTGGCAGTGTCCTCCATATGCTTTTCGGATTTCTCTATCAGCGATGAAAAGTCTTTCGTAATTTTGACGTTTTTAGTTATCAACGTCTCCACATGCATGTTATGAGAGTCCAACTGGGACTGCCAGTCGGGAGTGGAGGTGGCCTTGGAGACTTCCAGTAGTTGATCCAGCTTGGATGATAGTTCAGCGAATTGCTCCTTGCAGATTGGAACATTGTCTTTCGGAACATTGAAGCGCACATTAAACGGTGATTCAATGAAGTCAGCCATGTCATCCTGGTCGTCATAGAGCAGGATCTCTTCTTCTTCTTCTTCGAAATGAGGATCTTGGCTAGGTGGTGATGGAATGGTGGTTTGTTTGGGTGATGGAGTAGGAGAATTATGGATAGGAAAGTTGTGAATTGGAGAATTTTGGGGAGTTGGCTTTGGACTAGAGTGTGGAGTTGTTTTCGGAGTAGGGTCATGAGGTGGAGATGGTAGAGGTTGGTTGGTGTCTGCGATGGTGTATCGTCCTTCATTGTCACCCAGATCATCCTGTAAAGGATTTGTGATGTGTTGGTCATCGGAATGTTCGTCTTCTGAATGATGTGACATTACCAATTTCCGAAGCTTCCTTAGGCGCTTGGTAGCCTTTTCTGTGTTGGAAGTTGCACCCTTTCCTTTGCGTTTAACCACCTTTTTTGGGTTTTCGAGTTTATCAAATGCTTCCTGATGCTTTTGGTCAAGAGGACGAATAGCAAATGATGTTTTCTTGCTGTACTCGTCGACACACTTGACATCTTTCGGAACCCGATTTGTCATTGTCATAGATAAGGGGCCTATGAATTCGAAATCTTCTGCCTTGGTGGTGACGAATGTGGCTATTGGTAGGGTCGGAATAACAGCCATGACAGAGTCCGTCATAATGTGAATGTCATGTTTGGAGATAGCCCTCTTCACAACAAGAGACCAGAATCGAGCACAAGAAATTTCTGTATGGCGGAGTTTGTAGTTTATCAACAAATTGACTCCACAGAATTGAGCCATAATCAAGGTTAACATCGTTTTAAAGACCATGGAAGAAGGTGTAGAAAAGCTTACTTGTACTGTCAGTGCCTGTCGTTCTTTCCCAAAAGCTCTTAAACAAGATTGTGAAGAGAGTGTTCCAATGAGGAGGTAAACCTTTCTTTGTAAGCTTCGATAACTGAGTCATGTCACCTTTGTATCCCATCTGATAGAAGAGTTTGCGGAGGGTGACTGGCTGAAGAGACTCAGGATCAATCACATCTTTCGTAACAGGAAACCCTAAAAGTTCCCCAAAACGAGACTTTGAGATTTTGGTTTTCACAGAACCAACTTCAAAAGTAACAATCTCCTCCGTCTTGCTGTAGAATGCTGATGAATAAGCAGCAGAGAGATAAGCAAGAGGGACTGATGCAGATTCAGTCAGGGCTTTGGAGATTCTGGAGAACTTCAGACACTCTATCATGGGGTGAATGGCTTCGCTGTAGTGAGAAGACTTAAGATCGATGATCATGTTCTGATTAGCTTTGATCTTTAACATCAATGTGGATGAGGTATTGTCATTTGCAGAAGAAGAACTGGCCATTGATGAAAGCTTGAGAAAGTATTGCACCAGAGAGAAGATGAGAGCTATAGAGAGGGAAAGTGTGCAGATAAGAGAGAAAATTCGTCAAAATTCTTTTTATATCCTTGGGAATTCAAACAGAGAGAGAGAATCCCAAGGAAATCGTTTCCTTTCCCCAAATATCTCTTAATCATGATGAGGAATCCCTAAAAGTCGCTTTGTCAGGCGCGTGAAAAGCGAGTAATCAGCCGAAAAGAATGGTGACGTTATAACTGACACGCGTTGATGACATCATACAAATTTCAAAAATTCGCGTCTGATAAAACTTTTTCTCCAAGTCATCCAAAAAGAAACCCTTATCACCAAGAAACCAGAGTTATAAAAATCAATAATGATTTTCGTGCAAGAGTGTGCCAAATGAAAAGAAATAAATCAATATAAATATCTTGGAAATCTGTGATGTCGGAATGACATGAAAGCAGATGGATCTCGGGCAACGATCTCCTCCTTCGGAATCAAGAGAGATTCGGAAGTGCTTGTCTGGTTTCCCGTTGAAATATGATCTTATGATTTTTAAGAATCATTGAAAGGCATCTTTTAAATATGTGGTCCTGGTGGGTTGGTTTAGCTTCAAACAAATTCCGAAACTTGATATAAGTTCGAAATCGGAAGAAAGTACTTGTTTGATGTGGGAAGTGTGGAAATCTCAAGAAAAATAAAAACTGGATCTTGTAGGTAGAAATAACATTGGTCTGGTATATTTCATTAAGACCACTCAGAAAATGAAAAGGTTCGAGATTTCGCAATAGAATCCGTCAATTCTAAGAGGGGATATGATTTTTGGGTTTCATTCGGAAATGTGGTAGAAACAATTCTGAAATCATTAACACAGTTATTGTGTAACCATCAGTTTTTAGTGGTATTTCTAAAAACCTTCATAAGGGTTAAAGTTATATGGAAATGAGTTGAATGGAGAATGAATAGATTGGTTAAGAAAGGTTGGTGAGTCTCACAACACATCATGGTGAAAATGTTTTACGATCTTTGACTAGAGTTTCTGAAACCATATATCAAAGTTGGTTTTTATTTCAATAATCATCGGATTTCATAATTGGTACTTAGAAAGTGTAGAGAGAAAATTCCCATCAATTCATGGTTTCATTCGGAAATAAAAAAAATGTTTTTGAGTGTTAAATAAAAAATATATATAAAAGAAATGAAAAGAAAAGATACGTCAGGTTAGAAATGATGAATAGGCCGTGAATGCTGACGTATATATCAGTCATTATGAGGGATCCAATAAATGCTCAGGCGAAAAAGAGGGAAACGTCCAATCAGGTTTCTAATCAGCCGTCTCTGCCACAATGAGATGCAATTATGGCAGCAGAGTTCATAATTTCTCCAAAAAGAAAATTAATCACCATAATTGGGAAGACAAACCGGTATCTTCCTGCCTATAAAAGGAACATTTGTTAGAAGCAAAAACGTACACCTGAGAAGGAATCCAAACAGAATAACAAACTGATGGCTCAGCGTCCCTACAACCGCTACTACAAAGTCGAGGTCAAGATGCACGACGGCGAGTACACTGGCGGTGTATATGGTGGCGTCATCACTGGAGTTTGGAATCACCGGTATGAGGTGAAGATGACCACCCTCTTTGATGGCGAGACAGGTGATCCCTTGACGGTCCACACCAGCTATCCTTACCTGCACCATGTCCCATCAAAGATCTTGGTGGAGTATAAATAGTTCGACCTCGTAGAGGTCTGGCACAGGAGGGGATGGTGGCCGGCGGCGATCTCCCGCACAACCCCACACAACCAGTATCATGTGATGCTGGTTGATGGAACGCGGCTCTTTGTAGATGAGAGTGAGCTGCGAATCCACCAGTCCTTCCACCTTGGTGATCCCCCCATGTGGCATTATTATAAGCTTTAGGAAGTTGATGTATTTTCTCTTTTGATGTTATGTACTTCCTTCCTTTAGATTAATGAAAAGTTGCCATATTTTGCCTTTGGATTCTTTTCTGAACACAAACAAAACAAAACAAAAACAAACAATAAGAAATTTTTTTTGGTATTTTGTTAATGAAATGAACCAAAAAAAACATAAAAGAAAATATTTTTGCTGATTTTATAAATGAAAATAGAAATAAATAATTTAAAAGAAAATTGAAGCAAAAATAATAAAATAAAATAAAATATAAAGTGAAATGAAACAAACTAAGTATACAAAAGGATACACACAGACATTCTGAATCCATTGATTTTCAGTTGTGATTCTGAGGCATTCCGAAATTCGGAATCAGTCGGAATGTTAGGCAAATTTCGGAACGGATTCAGCTTCCATCATTCCAATCCCTTGTAATATTCGATTGAAAGTAGGTTTAGGTAAGGCCTTGGTGAAAATATCTGCTAGTTGATCTGCGGATCGAACAAAATGGATCGCAATGCTACCTTCTTCAACATGATCCCTGATGAAATGGTATCTGAGTGCAATGTGATTTGTTTTTGAATGTTGCACTGGATTATGACAAATCTGAATCGCACTTTCGGAGTCCCAGTAAAGCGGAATATGTTTCATGCTAATTCCATAATCTCTCAGTTGGTTTTGAATCCAAATTATCTGAGAGGTACAGGAAGCAGCTGCAATGTATTCTGCTTCAGCTGTGGAGAGTGAAGCACATGTCTGTTTTCTATACTGCCAGCTCACAAGCTTGCCATCTAGAAGTTGACATCCTCCTGAAGTACTTTTTCGATCTAGTCCACAACCACCAAGATCTGCATCTGATAAGGCTTGTACGAAAAATCCAGATCCGGATGGATACCATAGCCCAAGTGAGGTTGTTCTTTTCTGATATCGGAATATGTTTTTAACAGCAGGAAGATGTGGCTCTCTTGGATTAGCTTAATATCTAGCACAATAACATAGAGCAAACATAATGTCAGGTCGACTAGAAGTAAGGTAGAGAAGTGAACCTATCATTTGTCGTTAAAGACTGATGTCTGCTGCAGGTTTCTCCAAGAAAGGAGTGAGCTTGGTTCCGAAAGCCATCAGAACTTTGACTTTTGAATCTCCCATCATTCCGAACTTCTCCAAGAGGGACTTGGTGTAAGCTTCTTGTTTTATGAATATTCCTTCTAAACTTTGTCTGATGTTGAGGCCTAGGAAGAAGTTGATTTTGCCCATTGAACTCATCTCAAACTTTGTTTCCATCAGTTTTCGGAACCCAGCTGTTAAGCTTGGATGAGTAGATCCGAAAATGATGTCATCAACATAAATTTGAACGATCATGAGATGGTTTCCTTCCTTTTTGCGAAAGAAAGTTGGATCAATTGAGCCTTGCTTAAATTTTGACTGCTTGAGAAAGCGAGTCAACGTTTCGTACCATGCTATTGGAGCGTGCTTCAGACCATAAACTGCCTTGTCCAGAACGTAACAGTGTTCTGGATGCTTGCTGCTGACAAAACCTGGGGGTTGTTCGATATAAACCGTTTCTTCTAGTTCTCCATTCAGAAATGCACACTTGACATCCATTTGGTAGACGTAAAATCCCTTGTGTGTCGCATATACAAGAAAAATCCGAACGGACTCTAATCTTGCAACAGGTGCAAAAGTTTCTTCATAGTCGATTCCTTCTTCTTGGCAATAGCCTTTAACCACCAATCGAGCTTTATTCCGAATAACATTACCTTCTTTGTCGAGTTTATTTCGGAATACCCACTTCATTCCGAGAACAGATGCTTTTTCTGGAGTCGGAACTTATCTCCAGACCTTGTTGTGTTCAAATTCATTTAACTCATCTTGCATGGATTGGACCCAGTCAGCATGATCAAGTGCAACCTTGACCGTTTTGGGTTCTATTTTTGAAATAAACGAATTAAACATGCAAAATTCCATTTTTGAAAATAATGCAGTTTGATTCGCTTTTTGTTGAGCCCTTGTTAAGACACCAGCTGACGTATCTCCAATTATCTGAGATTGTGGATGATCTTTCGTCCATTTTAACATTGGAGGATAGTTTGGATCATACTCAGGATTGATTTCTGCCAAAATTTCTTCTGTTTCCGATTTTACCTCTGATTGAGTGTCATCCCCATTATTTTCATTCTAATTCTCCCCCGGAAGATTGCATGAGATTCGTTATTTGTGACACTTGTATGCTCCCCCTCGAAAACATGAATAGGCTCCTCCTGTACTGTAGATGGTCCCTCCCCCCGGATAGGTGAAGAATTGTTTGTTGGAGATTGTGAGGGTTGGTTTGCAGTAGGTATCAGAATCGGAATTTCTGAGATGGGTGACAAGTCTTCCGAATTTGCAGTCGTAACAGATGATTCTTCTGGAGTACTTTCGGATTCATTTACCGCATTCTCTACAATTTTCAGAAGTTCATCTCCTTGATTATCCGTCGCATGTTTTTCGGATGTTTTCAAAGTTTCAGGTTCATCGAACAGGTTCATGAATTCCTCATACAAGTTCATAAGAGGAATCGTGGTGAGATTTGACTCAGGGAAAATTTCTTTAGATTGCTTTTCAGGATGCTGTGCTCTAGAATTGTACTTGTCATCGAAGGTGAAATAGTAAGTTTCTTCAATTTTCCAAGATCGTTTATTTAGAACACGATAGGCTTTGGAAGTTAAAGAGTAGCCTAGAAAAATTCCGTCATCAGCCTTTTCATCCCACTTGACTCTTTTCTCCTTCGAGTTGAAAATGAAACACTTTGATCCAAAAATATGAAAGAATTTCACATTCAGTTTTCTCTTGTTGAGAATTTCGTAAGGAGTGAGTAGAAATCGCTTATTGATTGTTAAGCGATTCTGAGAGAAACATGTTGTTGTGATGGCATCGGCCCAAAAATACAAAGGAAGTTTCACAAAAGAAAGCATGGTGCGAGCAGCTTCACAGAGAGAGCGATTGCGTCTTTCCACTACTCCATTGTTGAGGAGTATATGGAGCGGAAAAGTTATGAGAAATTCTTTTGCTGACAAGAAAATCATCGAGAACTTGATTTTTGAACTCCGTGCCATTATCACTTCTAATCATCCGAACTTGCTTTCGGAGTAGAACTTCCACTTGCTTAATAAAATTTATCATGTTTACAGCTGCCTCGGATTTCTGTTTGAGAAAGAAGACCCACGTGAAACGAGAGAAATCATCTACCACAAGAAAAATGTACTTGTTGTGAGCTACACTTTCGATTGCAGATGGTCCACAACGATCAATATGCAAAAGTTCCAGAGGTTCAATGATCTTTGTGTTGATTATTGTGGAGTGACTTTTTCTGCTCTGTTTTCCGAGTTCGTAAGCATCACATAGACGATCTTTATCATACTTTAGTAGCGGTAATCCTCGCACCAGATCACCAAGTACGAGCTTGTTAATGTCTCTGAAGTTCATGTGAGACAAGTGTCTGTGCCATAGCCAGCTATCGTCATTTGCAGCTTTAGTGAGCAAGCAGATGGCCGGTTTTCCTTTGATGGGTTTCATATCCAAAGGAAACATTTCCCATTTCTGCTTTGACTTTAGCACTACCTTCTTGGTCTTCTTTTCAATTAATTCTGAACCATCTTCATCGAAAGATACCTTTAGCCCTGTTCCAACCACCAACTGCGAAACGCTGATAAGATTGTGTTGGAGACCTTCCACATATGCCACTTTCCGAATTGAGAGTTCGCCATTAATGATCATGCCATAGCCTTTGATTTCTGCAGTTGCATTATTGCCATAGCGTATTTTCCCTCCATTTCACAGCGAACGATACTCCGTTATCTTCCCTTCTCCCTGTCATGTGACACGAACAGCCACTGTCAATATACCATTCCGGATCATACTGTTCGTCATGCATTACCTGCACAATTTAGAGTGATTTAGTAACCCAAACCAATGTGGGTCCTTGTGTGAATTTCTGGTAAATAGGGAATATGTTAGAATTGTCAACCCAAAATAATTTCTTCTTGGGGGTTGATTTTTCTCATTTTCGATGCAAAATACATTTGTTTTGGTATTTTGCCGAACTTTTTTAGCAAAGCGAGATTTTGATTGAACAAAAGTATTGGAATTCGGAATTGGAGTTGAATGATTTTCCAAACGTTTTGAAGATATGACTGAATGAAAAGCGAATTTTGGTCCTGAGTTAATAGTCTTTTGAGCCTGGTTGAGGTTTGCTTCCTTGAAAATAGGGTTTTGTTGGTGTTCTGGATAAAGTCTGGCTTTGCCCTTTAAATCGTTAGACTTAAGAACAGGATTGAAAGAGTTTTTCTTTGTGGACTCGAATGTTTTGAGAACTTCAACCTTTTTCACAAAATTATGAGTTTTTGGAAAGGTCTGTCTTGTGGATGGAATTTTTGTGGTACCAACTTTTTGAGGAGAATTTGAAGTAGGATTGAAAGAGTTTTTATTTTTCCAAAATTGTTTTCGTTCCTTCAAATTCTTTTTGTATCTAGCATTCATCTATCTCATTTTTGTAATAAGCTCTTCGAGAGACTTATGAATATGAGATACTGAGGTTGAGGATTTTGTTAGTATAGATTTAAAAACACCGGAGGTAGAGTTTGAAATATGATTTGTGCCACTTGTTCTTGGCTGCGAGAATGAATCTTTACGATTCAGAGATCCTGATATGTACTTGCCTCGTGACTACAAGGAGGTCATTTCGGAAAGACCTTTGGTCTCATCTGAATTATCAATTGGTTCTGACCAAAAGAAGGCATCGCAACCATCAGAATTGTGGTTATCAACAAGGACTTTTAGTTTTGAAGTATCTTTTGAGTTTAGTCCTTGTTTGACAAAAACCTGATTTGGAACTGTTTTAATTTTTGGAAAAACTGTTGCTTGTTCATTTAAGGCTTCTGATCCTTTGTTTTCAACAATTCTTACAAAAGTAACTGAATTTTCAGAAATAAGATTTTTCTTAGATTCAGTCTGATCATTCACGAAAACCGAACAGTCAACCTCATCCTCAACTAATATTTCACTCATTTCGCTTTCGTCAAAGTCGGAAACATTCTCAGTATTTAGAGTATCTTCGGAATTCAATTTTGAGCATAATGAATGAAATTTCTATAAGGTGGCAGTTTTAATTTTTTCTTCGTCCTTTTCAGATAAATACTCTTTAACCATGCTTTTATGTTCTTTGGACTGAATGAATGTAATTTTCAATTTTGTAAGACCCGTTCCGCCGAGTCGCGGCCCGGACGAATCCGCGACGCGGCATTAGGAAGAATCTGGAATCGCCAAGGACTTGTACGCGTGGCGTGGCTCGGAAGAACCTGCGGTGCGGTGCGCCGCTAATGTGAAAAACCCTAATTCGGATTTAAACGCCTATATAAAGGGTCCCAGCCCTAGGGTTCGTGTTTTTTGGAGGTTTTCTGGAGTGGAGTCGACTGGTTCCAGCAGAGGCTCTTCGGTTCCAAGGTTTTTAAGGTTTGAAAGAAGAGATATAACGTGGGGAAAGGCTTGTAGTCGATCGAGTGCATTCCTCCGTTTTCCAGAAGCAAGGTATGAGGATCTACCTTCTGATATTTCATTTTATCCCGTCTTATGGTGTATCCTTTGGTTAGTAGTCTTAGAGGACTTGTGACACTTAGGGTTTGGACCAAGGACATGCATGGACTTGCATGTCCATAAGGAAGTGAGCTTAGGGTAGTTTCAGATCCCAGGAAGGGTATAGAGCGAAACCCTTGCCGATGATTGAACTGATTAAGGGCTAATAAGACTTTGATTGATACGAGTCCGCGGCGTGAACAGGCTATGTCGGCGATGCGGGTTCGAGTTAAACTCCGTAAGTGTAATGATAGTCCGCGACGTGTAAGAGAAAGGTCGCGCCACGGCGAGCGGCTGTTTGACCCAAAAGCTTATTTTCGACCAATGTTGGTTACCAAACGTTGGGTCTGACCTTTAGGCAAGTCTATAGGAGTTTGGTCAGTGCTTGACATATTGTGTATGTGGGATTTAGGTGTGTGGGTGAGCTAAGTGGGGATATTAGAGAATATCTACACGGTTACGAATCAGGTGTGTATCATCACCTTACTATATGATGTTGCATGTTAGGCATCTTGTGTGTTATTTATAGTTATATGATTTGCTCTATATCTGTGGTTATTTGTTGTTGGGCTCAATACTGATGTGTGTCCCCTCGTAGCTGTTGTATGGCGAGTTGGACTATTGCCTTGTCCCATAGCTGTTGTATGATGGGCTGGGCCATAACCGGGAACCCATAGCTGTTGTATGATAGGTAGAACCTTTCCGTGTCCATAGCTGTTGTATGATGGACGCCCGTAGCTGTTGTATGGCGGGTAGGGTCGGGTCGTTCTCGAGGACGGGTTGTTTAATATGTGGGCATGTATGATAATTTGTGGACTCACTAAGCTTTAAGCTTACCCGTTGATTTTTCAACATTTCGGGTATTTCAAATGACAAAGGGAAGGGCAAGGCTTGACGGCAGCGCATCGCATACAAGAGATTATTTTAATGAACTATATTAGTATTTTCAAATGTTTCCGCTGTTGGTTTAAGTAATATATTAAACAGTTTTACTTTTTGGAATAAATACTTTATTAGAACTTTGATAATAAACGAATTTTAAAAATTTTGAAATTTGGGGTGTTACAAATTGGTATCAGAGCCTTGGTTTGAGGGATTTGGATGAACTGTATTGGGAATCCAAACTCAAACTTAGGACTGAGGGATTTTGTCAAGAAAATGTTTTTGGAAAATTAAATTAAAGTAAAAGAAGATGCGATGCGAACCGTCAGCCGAGCTCAAGTAAGTTTTGTGATTCCCAATTACCCATGCCAAGTTTGTGTTATGTGATAAAATGTATTGTGCTAGGATGTAAAATAGACTGGATAATATACTCTGTAGACTGTTTTGTGCCTTATGTGCTGCTTTGGAATTTTATGCTACTGTCGTTAGGTTGCTTAGTGAATGCTGGTAGGTTATATACAATTAGGGTAAGATAGCCTAAGAATTCTTGGTCTGGCCTTACTGGCTGTTCCTTGTTTGGTTGTGAGTTTAGGGTAGATCAGTTATTCAAACGTCTATCTTATTCCTGATTGTGTACGGCTATGTGTCCGTGAGGCGACTCGACGACATTAGCAGTAGTTCTCTTAGGCACGTGTGAGATGGAGAGTTAGATCAAAAGATTAGGCACCATGGTGCATGACTACATGAGTCATAGGAAATGGTTTAGTGTGTGTGACATTTTAGGAGGATGATTGACGAACTTGGAACAAGGGCGAATAGGTGTGGAAGGTAGTACCAGGCCAGTATTACCGAAAGCACAGGATTCACTCTTGAGTCAAGAGTAGTCAACCAAAGTCCTAGAAGGTCAAGTAGTTGGGTAGATAGGAGTGACACCGGCATTGATATTAAAACTATTGCGTATTTCAGAATGGCAATCACTCGAAGTAATGGTGGACCAGATGCGGGTACCTCGAGCGGGGGAGGACCGATTGATGAAAATCTCCGCAACCTGATAGCGGAGGAGGTCTCGCGGGAAGTGTTGGCTGCGATATCTCAGTTCTTTGGTACTATTAAGGGCGAGCTATGGGCAATGCTTGAAGAGCGACTGGCTACTCAGGGCACGTCAAGGGCCAGGGATGCAAACTATAAGGACTTTTTGGCTTGTTCGCCTCCGATGTTCGATGGGGGCAGGGATCCGATTGTTAGCATGCGGTGGATTTCCACGGTGGAGGGTGCTTTCCGCACCTGTTCCTGTCCTAAGAACTCCAAGGTAACGTTTGCGGTGAATCTTTTAAGAGAGGGTGTGAAGGATTGGTGGGAGATACGAACAAAATATATCACTCCTGCTCAGTTGGATGCTATTACGTGGCCGCAATTCAAGGACCAGTTGAAACTGGAGTATGTTCCACAAGTGGAAATGGAGCGCTTGGCGCAGGAATACCTGAATCTGACCCACACCACTGAAACGGTGACAGAGATCACCAAAAAGTTTAATGAGCGAGCCCTCTTCTGTCCAGAGTTTGCGGCAACCGAGCGTATGAGAATGACTCGATATTTGGCGATGCTTCGCACAGACATTCGGGAATTTGTGTCTGCTGCTAGGCACCAAACTCTTACTGATATGATCGCGGCCGCTCGGGCCCGAGAGTTGGAATTAGAAACCCAACAAAGGCAGAAGCGTCCGGTGCCTACTCAGACTCAGCAGGCGTCAAAGAAATTTCGAGGGGCAGATCAGGGAAAGCAAGGGCAAAGGAGCCATGGCAAGTGTAGTAGGTGTGGAAGGAATCATGAGGGGCGTTGCTGGGTGTTAATATGCCATAAGTGTGGAAAGGAGGGCCGCTATGCTAAAGATTGCCGTCAGGAGGTCAAGATTTGTTTTAATTGTAATCAGGTAGGCCACTTCAAGGCCCAGTGTCCTTTTCTGACTCGGGGGACGGTCCAAAATCCAGCGCCCACTACTCTCTGAATTACCGATGGTAGGCAGGGGAAAGGGGAAGCCCCTAAGACCAAGGGTCGAGCATTCGTCATGACCACCGAGGAGGCACAGGATGCGCCCGACGTCGTTACAGGTACTCTTTCTTTACTTGCCTCGTGTGTGTGGTGTGTGTACTTAATGTGTTTATTATGCTTTGGTTAGGAACCTCCTTAGTCAACTCTACGCCTACCTTTGTACTATTTGATTCGGGTGCTAGTCATTATTTTGTGTCTGTTGTGCTGGGAAAGGGTTTCGGTATTGCTTTAGGAACTCTTCATCGACCGTTAGAAGTAGAAATTGCGGATGATAAAACCGTGCAAGCGACTAGTGTGTATCGGGTATGTGAAGTAGTGATTCAAGGAATAAAGTTTCCGATCGATCTCAGCCCTATACCGTTGAGTGACTCTAAAGTCATCATCGGTATGGATTGGTTGGGTTAGCATGAATCATGGATTGATTGTAACAACAAGCGGGTGTGGATTCGAACCCCAAGTGGGGGAGAGCTGGTCGTGCAGGGCGAGAGGAAGAATCGAGGTGCAGTTTTCTTTTCAGATGCTAGGGCACGCAGACACTTTCAACATGGAGGTTCGGGATTTGTGGCTTATGTTTTAGATGCTCGAGAAAAGAAGTCACAGCAGAAAGCAGATGATATACTAGTGGTTCGGGATTTTCCTGATGTTTTTCCCGAGGACCTGCCTGGCGTACCACCAGCGAGACAGGTAGAATTTAAGATCGATTTAACTCTCGGTGCGGCTCCGATAGCTAAAGTACCGTATCGTCTTGCGCCTCCAAAGATGCTCGAGTTGTCTATTCAACTTCGGGAACTACTGGATAAAGGATTTATTCGACCAAGTTGCTCACCGTGGGGAGCGCCTATTTTATTTGTCAAGAAGAAGGATGGTTCCAATAGGGTGTGCATAGATTATCGTGAGTTGAACAAACTTACGGTGAAGAATCGATATCCATTACCTCGGATCGACGACTTATTCGATCAACTGCAGGGCGCTTCGTGGCTTTCAAAAATTGATTTGCGGTCAGGATACCATCAAATCCGAGTACGGGAGGAAGACATCCCGAAAACGTCTTTTCGGACGAGGTACGACCACTTCGAGTTTGTAGTGATGCCGTTTGGACTGACCAATGACCCTGCAGCTTTTATGGACTTAATGAACCGGGTGTGTCGACCGATGTTGGATCGGTCGGTTATACTTTTCATTGACGACATCTTACTCTACTCTCGGAGCAGGGAGCAACACGAACAGCATTTAAGGGAAGTATTGGAGACCTTAAGGAAGGAGAAGCTTTATGCAAAATTATCCAAGTGTGAATTTTGGCTGCGGGAGGTCCAGTTTTTGGGTCACATCGTCAACGAGCAAGGAATCATGGTAGACACGGCTAAGATGGAGGCCGTGATGCGGTGGGAGGTTCCGAAGACTAACTCGGAGATTAGAAGTTTCTTGGGTCTGGCTGGTTATTATCGTCGTTTCATCTAAGACTTCTCAAAGGTTGCGGTACCTTTGACTCGACTAACTAAGAAAAACGCTGCTTTTCGTTGGGGTGAGGAGCAGCAGCAGGCTTTTGAGACTTTGCGGCGGAAATTGTGTGAAGTTCTAGTTTTAACCTTGCCTGAAGGCATGGAGGATATGGTAGTTTATTGCGATGCATCTATCTCGGGATTGGGGGCGGTCTTAATGCAACGAGTCAGGGTGATTGCTTACGCCTCGCGACAGTTGAAGCCCCATGAGGCTACCTATCCTACTCATGATTTGGAATTGGGAGCGGTGGTCTTCGCTCTCAAGATTTGGAGACACTATTTGTATGGAGTGAAGTGTACCATTTATACAGACCATAAGAGTTTGAAGTACCTGATGGATCAGGAAAACCTCAATATGAGACAGAGGAGATGGTTAGATGTATTGAAGGACTATGATTGTGAGATACACTATCACCCTGGAAAGGCCAATGTGGTAGCAGACGCGTTAAGTCGTAAGGCTTCAGGTGCACCCCTTCGGGGCGTTTGTCTAAGGATGACAATTGTGACACCGCTGCTTGAGCTGATAAGGAAGGCTCAGGTGGAAGCAAGCAAGAGCGAGAATCAAAAAGGTGAGAGAATCGTGGGTCAGTTGGCAGCTATGGTCAAAGATAGTAGAGATTTGTTAACTTGCCATGAGAGAATTTGGGTACCGAAGCTGGGAGGGGTTCGTCAAACCCTATTGGAGGAGGCACATAAATCCAAGTTCTATATCCACCCTGGAGCAACAAAAATGTATAGGGATTTGCGCAAAATATTATTGGTGGCCAGGCATGAAGAGGGAAGTAGCTTGGTTTGTCGAAAGATGCATGACGTGTCGTAGGGCCAAGGCCGAGCAACAACGGCCTCATGGTATATTGCAGCCTCTTGAGATCCCAGAATGGAAATGGGAGCATATCACAATGGATTTCATCACAAAGTTGCCAAGAACCCTCGGCATATGGACACTATTTGGGTTATCGTGGATAGGTTGACTAAAAGTGCTCATTTCCTCCCCATCCAAGAGACCTTCTCTGCAAAGGAATTGGCTAAGGTCTACGTAGACGAGATTATCTCTCGGCATGGTATACCGGTCTCGGTGATATCCGACCAGGATGTCCGATTTTCGTCTAGGTTTTGGAAGAAGTTTCATGAGGAATTAGGCACTCGCCTTCATTTCAGCACAGCATATCATCCTCAAACGGATGGGCAGAGTGAAAGGACAATTCAAACATTGGAAGATATGCTTAAGGCATGTGTTATAGATTTTGGCGGGATTTGGGATACACCGCCCCTCGTCTTCAAGCTACGGCTACCTGCATGAAAGCCAACCGCAATTCCCATCTCCCTCTAGCTGAGTTTTCCTATAATAACAGTTATCACGCGAGCATTGGCAGGGCTCCCTTTGAAATATTGTATGGAAGGAAATGTCAGACTCCTATTTGCTGGGGCGAGGTTGGCCAGCGGGTATTGGGTAGTACTGAGGTAGTACTCAAGACAACTGAGCTAATTCAGAGTGTTCGGGAGAAATGGTTAACGGCTCAAAGTCGACAGAAAAGTTATGCAGATAGGCGGCGCTCCGATCTCGAGTTTCAAGTTGGGGATTATGTTCTTCTTAAGGTGTCACCTTGGAAGGGAGTTATTCGTTTTAGGAAGCGAGGAAAGCTTGGTCCTAGGTACATTGGACCATACCGAATCATCGCCCGTGTAGGTATGGTAGCTTACCGGTTGGAGCTGCCGAGCAGCTTAGTCAGATTCACGACACGTTCCATGTTTCACAACTCCGGAAGTGCATTACCGAGGAATCTACAATAGTGCCTTTGGAAGATATTCAATTAGACGAACGCCTAAATTACGTGGAACGACCAATTGCCATCATTGAAAGGAAAACAAAGACTTTGCAAAATAAAACAATAGGATTAGTTAAGGTGCAGTGGCAACATCGTAAAGGGTCCGAGTGGACTTGGGAACCGGAGGAAGAAATGCAGAGGCATTACCCAGACTTCTTTCCAGGCGCAGATTTCGGGGACGAAATCTAGTTAAGTAGGGGAGAATTGTAAGACCCGTTCTGCCGAGTCGCGGCCTGGACGAATCTGCGGCGTGGCTTTAGGACGAATCTGGAATCGCGAAGGACTTGTACGCGCGGTGCGGCTCGGAAGAACTTGCGGCGCGGTACGCCGCTAATGTGAAAAACCCTAATTCGGATTTAAACGCCTATATAAAGGGTCCCAGCCCTAGGGTTCTTGTTTTTTGGAAGTTTTCTAGAGTGGAGTCGACTGGTTCCAGCAGAGGCTCTTTGGTTCCAAGGTTTTGAAGGTTTGAAGGAAGAGATACAACGTGGCTTGTAGTCGATCGAGTGCATTCCTCCGTTTTCCAGAAGCAAGGTATGAGGATCTACCTTCTGATGGTGTATCCTTTGGTTAGTATCCTTTGGTTAGTAGTCTTAGAGGACTTGTAACACTTAGGGTTTGGACCAAGGACATGCATGGACTTGCATGTCCATAAGGAAGTGACCTTAGGGTTGTTTCAGATCCCAGGAAGGGTATAGAGCGAAACCCTAGCCGATGACTGAACTGATTAAGGGCTAATAAGACTTTGGATTGATACGAGTCCACGGCGCGGACAGGCTATGTCGGCGACGCGGGTTCAAGTTAAACCCCGTAGGTGTAATGATAGTCCGCGACGCGTAAGAGAAAGGTCGCGCCGCGGCGAGCGGCTGTTTGACCCAAAAGCTTATTTTTGACCAATGTTGGTTACCAAACGTTGGGTCTGACCTTTAGGCAAGTCTATAGGAGTTTGGTCAGTGCTTGACATGTTGTGTATGTGGGATTTAGGTGTGTGGACGAGCTAAGTGGGGATATCAGAGAATATCTACACGGTTACGAATCAGGTGAGTATCCTTACCTTACTATATGATGTTGCATGTTAGGCATCTTGTGTGTTATTTACAGTTATATGATTTGCTCTATATCTATGGTTATTTGTTGTTGGGCTCAGTACTGATGCGTGTCCCCTCGTAGCTGTTGTATGGCGAGTTGGACTATTGCCTTGTCCCATAGCGGTTGTATGATGGGCTGGGCCATAACCGGGAACCCATAGCTGTTTTATGATGGGTAGAACCTTCCCGTGTCCATAGCTGTTGTATGATGGACGCCCGGAGCTGTTGTATGGCGGGCAGGGTCGGGTCGTTCTCGAGGACAGGTTGTTTAATATGTGGGCATGTATGGTAATTTGTGGACTCACTAAGCTTTAAGCTTACCCGTTGATTTTACAACATTTCAGGTATTTCAAATGACAAAGGGAAGGGCAAGGCTTGACGGCAGCGCATCGCATACAAGAGATTATTTTAATGAACTATATTAGTATTTTCAAATGTTTCCGCTGTTGGTTTAAGTAATATATTAAACAGTTTTACTTTTTGGAATAAATACTTTATTAGAACTTTGATAATAAACGAATTTTAAAAATTTTGAAATTTGGGGTGTTACAAATTTTGTCAAGTCCGATACGATAGGCTTCCGAAACATCATCAGATGAAACAATGGTTTCACATTTATAACATTCAGCATCAATTTTGATCCTCTTTCAATTCAAGAAAGGGCAAAATCATTTTGTGCAGACCCCTGCCTATATCACAATCTAGGTGTAATTGAGTAATATTGTTGTAAAGACGTTTCACAATCAAACAAAAAATGTTTCTTTGTTTAATAAGCAACAAATGATCTCTTTGAACATAAATAACAGCATCCCTAACTCTAATGAACTCTATATCCAACACATCGATTTTCATTCACCTCTCCTCATTCTTAAGCGATATCCTGCTCAATTGATCATTTAGGTTAGAATTACTAAGTCGTGTTTGTCTTAGACTATCATTGAAACTAGAGATAGTGAACCTTAGATCATCTAATTCTTTATCATAACTAGAAGAGCAAATATTTAAAGATTTTAGGATTGAGTGTACCTTGTTGACGACAGCCTCACATTCTTCAACCTATTCCGAAACAGGTTTCGCAGCGAAGCAACTCGTTGATGTTTGGCACCCATCTGTGGAGTACCCCTTGAATTCGGAGCTGTCACCCTTCACCATAAGACATCGACCGTGCATTGGCTTTCTTACCTCGTCATCATCAGAATCCATTGACCAAACCTCAACGGCACCGTACTTACTGTCCTCCTGCACCACAAAAGCTGACTTGGCCGGTGGAAGCATCATCTTTCTTTAACTCTGCAATCTTCTTCGCGTAGTATGCTTCATCCTTCACTTGCTCCTTCTTCTCTATCTGCTTTCAGAGCAAGCAATCTTTTATGAAGTGGTTATTGCCTTTACAATAGTGGCAGTCATAACCAGAGTCACCAACCAGCTTCTTCTCATCGTCAGATTTTGGCTTCCTTTGAACATCCTCCTTTGGTTTATCGGAACTGAAGCTTCCCTATCGGCTTCTATTTTTGAACTTAGAGAATTTTTTCTTGAACAATTTCTTAGGATGGGACACCAGAAGAGCTTTGTCCTCCCTTGTCAACTCTTCATCGGAAAGGTCAGACTCCGAATCATCATCATTTGCTTTCTTTCCCTTCGCAACAAGAGCAAGGGAACCTAGACTTGTAGTCGTTTTCACTTCAGAGGTAATCTCTTTCTCATGAGATTTGAGAATACCCATCACTTTTGCTAAAGTGTAAGTTTTGAACTGCTCGTGTGCCTTTATTGTTGAAACAATAGACTTCTATTCGGATCGGAGACTATTCAAGAATGTGGCCTTTTGCTCAATACCCGTTCTAGCAATTTTGTACTTTAACAGCCTACTAAGAAGATGATTGTAACGATTAAAAACTTGAGTCAAGGTTTCATTTGGAGCTTGTTCAAAAGATCCGAATTCGGATAGAATAGTGGTTTGAACAGAGTGCTCAAGATCGGCATCTCCAGAGTATAATTCTTGTAGTCTGTCCCATATTTCCTTTGCAGTTTCACACGAACTGACCAATTAGAGTGTATCTGATTGAAGTGTAAATCGAATGATTCGGAAGGCTTTAATGTTGCACATTAGTTTGTCTTTTTCGTCTTGAGGGATGTTGGTGTGAGCGACAAGAAGATCATTGTAGTCTTTCAAGGTTTTGATAACCTTCCTTGTGCCAGTGTGAGCGAATGTGTCAACCGTGTTAGCCTACCAGATTGTTGATCCATGTTCTTCGATACCAAGAACATAATCTTCAAAGTGCAGTGCCCAGACCTCATAGTCATTAGTAAATAAGATCGGGATTCTTGTTGTAGAACCGATGCTGCTGGACAAGTTGAAAGATTGAGAGTGTGAATAGTCGTGAGCCATGTGATGTTGTTAAAGAAGTGAATCAGATGTGTATATATGAATCGAGTAAGGGTTTGAACAAACGATCTAGGTCTGATATCTAGAATCGATCAAAACGATTAAGACGATCAAAACTAGATCTATGAATAAAAGCTTGAAACCTCGACAGAAGATATATGTATGAAGTACACAATCTCTTGCTCTGATACCAATTGTTAGAACAAAGTTAAAGGATCTAGATTCAAAGATGCGGAATATAAACAATTAACAAGAACACAATATGAAGAACTGATGTCGAATGATTGATTAAGCAACTCAAGAACAATTCAGAGAGAACTATTCTGTATGAATGCCGTGAATACGAGTTACAAAAGTTAACCCTAATTAGGGTACGTGCATGCCTTATATACTAAAACTAATTATGGAATGGATAGGCACACCCATAAATGTACGCTAAACAAAAGGCTTAATTAAAGCATACACAATTGACTCAATCTAATATCAAATTAATGATTCAACAGTTTCGAAATTAAGGATGTGCCCACCTTAATTTCGCCAACTGCATTACCACCTGGCCAGTGATCACTCAACTATTGAGCAATTACAAAACTAGTCCCTGCACCTTTAATTAATTAAATTAATCACCAAATTAAATCTAATTAATTCTAGATTAATTTCTAATTAATTAATACAGTTTCTAATTAATATATTATCACTTTAATATATTAATAAATTATTTATTTTATTTCTATTGATTTATTAAATATTTAATAAATCAATCTTTCTCTCTACTGAACTTTCTACCAAACCTCTAGCTATGAGGGCAACCCAACTGGACTTTGCTTCAATTAATAAGATAAATACAAATTGTAGTCATGGCTTAGACACCTAATCCGACAATCATCCAATCTGATTATATTATTCTTAATTCATAGTTGCTCCCATAATTATGAGCGACTATGGCCGATTTAAAATAACAGTTTATTCATGGATAAACATGCTAAAATAGAACACAAAAACATTAATACAAAAGAGATATCTCATACATCAAAATAGATTACATGTCATTGCTATATAGTTCAATATATCTAGATATTAATAAAGTATATATTTAGATCCAATCACTAGAAAGTCGAAGTCCAATTCCTTTTGAATTATTTTGAAACTTTTTTTGAGAAAGGGGTTTCGTGAATGGATCCGCTAGATTATCATATGTATCATTCTTTTTAATGCGTATATTTCCCGATTCCAATTCCTAACAAATGAAGTTGTATCTCTGTTGAATGAGTCTAGAGCTCTTGGTAACCATTGTGTCTCTTGTGATAGCAATGGCACCAGTGTTGTCACAAAACCTCTCAATGGTATTCTTGATGTTTGGGAGAACCTCTAGATCACCGATGAACTTTTTCATCAAATCAACTTCTTGAGTTGCTTCTGAAGCAACAATATACTCAGATTTTGTTGTAGATAGTGTGGCCACTTCTTGCTTTGAACTTTTCCATACAATGACCCCTTTATTCAGGGACAATATGTATCCCGACTGTGATCGAGAATCATCTCAATTAGTGTTGAAGCTAGGATCGATGGATTATCTCCTTTGATTCTGGTTGATGCAACCTTGTAGAGGATGAACATGACCCACAATAGAATCCCTCTAATGACTTGTTGGAAATATGTCCAGGTCATCAAATGTGGTGATATTTCTAATAATAGCAGGGTCCCATTTGGGTTGCCCTCACGGCGCAGTAAAAAGAATCAGTAGTAGAAATAATAGAGGAATGAACAATTTATTAATTAAATGAGAAATTAGTTAATCAGAAACTGGATCAATGATTAATTGATAAATTAATTGTGAAATTAATTTATAAGATTTCATTTAGGGAATGGATTGTTATTAATTAATAGATTAAATAATGGAACAAGTCCAGGGGGTGCGGCCACCAAAAGGCTCCTAAGTTTGAAACCCTAGGAGCCATGCAGTATAAATAGAGGCGTTGGGGGTGCAACCATATGACATCCAAATCCCCTGGAGGTGCCGTCAACTCCAAGGAACCCTCCCCCTCTCCCTCTTTGTCGATTTCCAGTAAACCTCCAGGGTTCTCTAGATCAATTTCTTCACTCGAAGAAGTTTATGTCTACTTGTTCTTCTGGTGATCTTGGGTGTGAATCAATAGAAGGATTCTAGTTTGGATCCTTAACATCCAACCACAAGGTATGATCAGTTTTCTTATATTGTTGGTGCAACTGTTATGAACTTGTGATATTGTTACGAACATGTTATGATCTTGCTCAATTTTTGGGGATTTAATCTGTTTTGCATCCTCATTAGATTAAAAACTTTAATATGATTTCTTTTGCTTGCTGAAATTTTTGATAACCATAGGTTTATGCTAGAAAATCATGAAAAATTGCATGTTATGAATTTTACCTGATCTGTGTTCTTCATAATCTGTGCATCGAAATTTTGAAGGGTTTAGAAACCCTCCATAGGGTTTTGGTGGCTAGGGTTTCACAAACCCTTGCTTGCCTTGCAAGTTTCCTAACTTGCATAGTTGGCTTATTTGCTAGTTGCCTTAAACTGCTCCTTTTTAATTTAAGTTGATTTAATTAATTATTAAAGATGTTTGAATGAAATTAATTATTATAAACATGAATTTTAAATTGTTTAAAATTTTACCCTTAATATATTTAGAATAGTATCTATATATTATTAACACTTAAATTAAAACAAGAACATTTGTCAAACCATGACTAGGCTCATCCACTTAAAATGTGTTTGATGGTTTGAAGGAGGATTCTTATGAATCCTAATGAGGTAGGTTTTTAAATGACATGTATTGTCTACTCCCTCACCGCCTGTCATGTTTTTCATAGTGGAGTTGCCGAAAGGCTTTGATAGGGTAATGTTTATCAGCTAAAAGGTATTTAACTTAGAAGTATTAAAACAAAAATACCATTTTAATTATAATAAAATGTGAATCATATTCACGTCAGTATAGGTCATAGTTGAAAATGATGTGGCACTCGTGATTCTTAAGCGTATCGTAAGCCGAGGATCACGCGGTTTTTGCATGGTGTGTTCACCATCTGATCCATGATCCACGACATCCCTGTAATGGATCTGAGATAAGCATAACCGAGATTAACATGTCTTTGACCTCGGTCAATGAATCTCACAGACCTAGGAATTTCATAGAGACTAAAATTGATAAATGTATATCTACCTTATTAACCATTATGGTGTGATAACAGCATCCCTCTTCACATCATAATTGGGAGATTTTGGGTCCTAACCTTGATAAATAATAATTGGGTAATTATTTAAAAGGATTAAAATTAAACTAATAAATTCTGATTTCGTATATATCTGAAGCTAGTGTGAATTCTCCTCCTTCTCCTCCATAACCCATCTATGAAAGCTTTTGAAAGTATCTGCTGGATATAGATAAGCTCACTAGTCTTTACTATCCAGAACGGCTTTGCACTTGTAAACTGGTTCTAAGGTTCGAAGGCAAGCCATATCTGATTGAGTGTCCACTCCCCATTTTAGCTAGGCATGGCATCACACAGTAGCTTCGTGATGAGTATGGCTTCTTGATTGATGAGTCTGAGGAAGTTCGTAGCCTCATGATGTTGACCATTAAACCAGATATCCGCAGGGATTTCGATATTCCAGGTCGTTATGAGTTAGCACAACTGGTTGAGGAAAGATTCCGAGAGCCAGTTGAGGAAGAACAAAATAGTATCTTCAAGGAACTTGAAGGATGTAAGCTAGAAGAAGCAAGTAGCATCGGTCCACATTTAATCAAGATTGAGGGATACATTAGGGAATTGTGCAAACTTGGTCACCCTATTGATCGGTAGTAGAGCGCTAACATCATTCTCGACTAGCTGACCAGCAGTACGATCTGTTCATTCAGATGTACGGAAAGGGAAACCAATATAATAAGACTATCATGGAGATGCATTCCATGTTGACTCTATACTAGTCGTTCATAAAGATGTATAGTTCCACTGATTCAGCTACTTCCGCATTGAGTCCGGTGATGAGACATATCAAGAAACGGTCGATGTAAACTGTTGGACCAGTTCTGAGATGTCTCAAACTGGGAAGTCACTGGGTGGGATACAGTCACAGAAAGATTGGAAGATGCTCCAAAGCCAACCCGTTTGGTAACTATGGTATATCGAAAACTTAAAATTTCCAATCCTTAATTCATTGATACGGGATGCGTTTCTTACATTTGCACTATATGGAGGGACTCAGTAGGATGCAGGACACTATTGCATAGGAGTATATTCAGATCGGATCGGGTTCACAGGCTTGTGCAGTTTTGATGTTTAGTTAGATATTTGATTATGTTGTTAGCTATTAGTTGCATATGGCATTGTTTTCAAATCTTACATTGTTCAAGGATATTTTCAGATTTAATAAAAGTATTGACGTTTTCTTTCATAAAACGATTGTTTCATTTTATCCTTGTAATGTTGTATGAATGTGTTGATACCATAAATAGTAATAATTTAAATGTTGATATATATTGTGTTTGTATGATTGTTGAAATAAGATTTATAAAAGAATTAAATCAACCATAGGTCAATGTGGATAGGACTTTTGAATCACTTGACTTAGAGTCATGTGATGAATGGAATTCTTAATTAAATTTGATTGAAACAAGAATTGCATCACCCAAAGATCCAATGGACAGAATTTTTGAATCATTTGACTTAGAGTCAGATGATGAATGCATATCTTGATTAAATTAACAAAGTCTAAATTTACATAGAGATGTAAAAGATATCGAGGTAATGAGGCAGCAGTCACAATTAGTTCTCATGAACTGCCCAGATCTGCCAATAAACACAATTAGTCGTACTTCATAATATTGGCTAATCAGTTTAGCAAATATAACTTCTTTTATCAAAATAAACGCTAGTTAGAAGCTTTGAATTGTTCAAAAATTCCAAGTGAAGTATAAGATCAACAAAGTTGAAATCTGAGTAAATAAGGAACTGAGAAAATGTTTGACAGTCTTCTTCCAAAGAGCATGGAATTGTTATAGTGTCTCTTGAAGGGAGAAATCGAACATTGTTTGAAATGGTTCGATCCTCGATGTATCGGATACACTTCCATTTAGTTTCGACAGATATTCTGACCAGTTAGACCATAAAAGTATATACAAATTTAAAACCACATCTTAGACTAAGTATGTTGCGCAGACACTATCTGAAGTGTGAAGCAGGGTTCATCCCTTACTTGTGCACAAAAGGTCTAGGGTCATGCAGCGTTCATGCGAACCTCATAACTAGTCTGAACCTGATCAGTAGTGTCGTTCCATTGGTCATCCTGCAAGTACCTTGGATACTTGTCTTACAAGTCACTCGAGAACAAATGTTTGTATCTCAAAAGAATAGTTTTTCTTTGGAAAGAGCTCATATTCTAAGGAACCAGTGGGAGTAAGAGTAATTCTGAAAGGATTCAAAAATTAATCGATGAAGAAACACCTTTAGTCAACACTAGAATTTAACCAAGGATCAGACTCATGTTAAAAGAAAAATTGACACACTCTTCTCTTCACAAGTTTAGTAGTATTGGTCAACTTCATGACGTATTATGGTCTCATATTACTAAAAGGTGACACACTGATAAGTGGTAAAACACTGAGTTGGTATGGATAAGTAATCCAACTACATGGAAGCATTGGTGAGCCCAGTTACTACCAAATAAGAGAATATACAAAAGGCCAGACTTAGTGTATGTATTAATTTGACTGATGTTACACCTGGCCTAGAAACCAGTGGGAGTAATGGAATCATAAAAAGAAAGCAACATAGATAGAAATGTACTCACATTCAAAGCAAGACTGGCTAAGTAGAGTAATGCTCAGACTCAAGAAATGAATTCTGAGAAAAGCACTCTCATCAAAAGCTGAGAATAAGTCTGTAAAGATATTGTTTGCTGTAACTGCACTTTCTGAGTCATAGCAAGATTGGATGATCTGAACCGCTTTCCTTGAATGGAAAACATAGGAGTTGTGTGTAAGGCTCAACCAAGTGGTTTTGAACATGTCGACATATCTAAACAGAAAAGTACATAGCTCAAAAGATTCACTTAGAGAATCTGACGAGCACCTTGCGAGACGGTATCTTTGCAAAATGTGCCAAGTGTTTGGATTTTTCAAAAGCATCATATAATTATGTCAAGGCTAGTGGTTGTATTATTGTAATCTGCCTATCAACGTATGTCCTTAACATACTGCTTATAGGAAACAATTTCTTATTGTTACAAAGTGTAATGACTTGGCTTTAAGAAATGATTCGCTATAAAAGGACAAAAGGAGATACAATATACGCACGTGGTACAAGCATCTATAAGATAGATAAGAGCGTCTAAAGAGACTTAGCCAATTTTAAGTATGATCTTGAAGAAATTCTAGATGCATGACTTCGAGAAAGGGTTTTTCCAAAGTTATGACACCAGATTAATAATTAATCCTCCGGCACTAGAGAAGCTCGAAAATATATGAGTCGAATCCCATGAGCTTCTGCTATTGGATCGATCATAAGTATCATGAAATTATCCTGATAACTTAGGTGCTGGAGCATAATAGGTTAGATTTAGAACACAACCTGGAAAACGTCACTGGACGGACTCTTGAAGCTCACATGAGAAATCATAGAGTTATGTTTGGGGTGAATGTAATAATAATTTGAAAAGAGTTTCAAATATGATATTATTAGCATCAACTGATGGTATTAAAAGACTTCATGGTTGAATAGTTTCATCAGTATCTTGACGGTTGTCCTCAACATCTTGAACTCCTTGAAATCTTCTGTCGTTTGCAGAAGAAGAGTCTGCCATTGATGAAAGCTTGAGAAAGTATTGCACTAGAGAGAAGATGAGAGCTTTGGAGAGGGAAAGTGTGCAGAGAAGAGAGAGAATTCGTCAAATTTTTTTTTATATCCTTGGGAATTCAAACGGAGAGAGAATCCCAAAGAAATCGTTTCCGTTCCCCAAATATCTCTTAATCATGATGAGGAGTCCCCAAAAGTCGCTTTGTCAGGCGCGTGAAAAGCGAGTAATCGGCCGAAAAGAATGGTGACGTTATAACTGACACGCGTTGATGACGTCATATAAATTTCAAAAAATTCGTGCCTGATAAATCTTTTTCTCCAAGTCATCCAAAAAGAAACCCTTATCACCAGGAAACCAGAGTTATAAAAATCAATATTGATTTTTGTGCAAGAGTGTGCCAAATGAGAAGAAACAAGTCAAAATAAATATCTGGGAAATCTGTGATGTCGGAATGACATGAAAGTAGATGGATCCCGGGCAACGATCTCTTCCTTCGGAATCAAGAGAGATTCGGAAGTGCTTGTGTGGTTTCCCGTTGAATTACGATCATATGATTTTTAAGAATCATTGAAAGGCATCTTTTAAACATATAGTCCTGTTGGGTTGGTTTAGCTTGATATAAGTCCGAAATCGGAAGAAAGTACTTGCTTGACCAGTGTAGTCATTAATAACAAGTAGGGTTGGATATTTTGAGGTGATGAGGGAAGTGTGGAAATCTCAAGAAAAATAAAAACCGGATCTTATGGGTAGAAATAACCTTGGTCTGGTATATTTCAATAAGACCACTCAGAAAATGAAAAGTTTTGAGATTTCGTAATAGAATCCGTCAATTCTAAGAGGGCATATGATTTTTGGGTTTCATTCAGAAATGTGGTAGAAACAATTCCGAAATCATTAACACGGTTATTGTGTAACCATTAGTTTTCAGTGGTACTTCTAAAAACCTTCATAAGGGTTACAGTTATATGGAAATGAGTTGAATAGAGAATGGATAGATTGGTTAAGAAAGGTTGGTGAGTCTCACAGCACATCATGCTGAAAATGATTTGCAATCTTTGACTAGAGTTTCTGAAACCATATATCGAAATTGGTTTTTATTTCAATGATCATTGGATTTCATAATTGGTCCTTAGAAAGTGCAGAGAGAAAGGTCCCATCAATTCAAGGTGTCATTCGGAAACAATAATAAAAAAATGTTTTTGAGTTTTTAAAAAAATATATAAAAGAAATGAAAAGAAAAGATACGTCAGGTTAGAGATGATGAATCGGCCGTAAATGCTGGCGTAGATATCAGTCATTATGAGGGATCCATTTAATGCTCAGGCGGAAAAGAGGGAAACGTCCAATCAGGTATCTAATCAGCCGTCTCTGCCACAATGAGGTGCAATTATGGCAGCAGAGATCATAATTGCTCCAAAAAGTATATTAATCACTATAATTGGGAAGACAAACCGGTATCTTCCTGCCTATAAAAGGAACATTCTTTCGAAGCAAAAACGTACACCTGAGAAGTGATCCAAACAGAAGAACAGACTGATGGCTCAGCGTCCTTACAACCGCTACGACAAAGTCGAGCTCATGATGCAGGACGGCGAGTACACTGGCGGTGTATATGGTGGCGTCATCACTGGAGTTTGGAATCACCGGTATGAGGTGAAGATGACCACCCTCTTTGATGGCGAGACTGGTGGTCCATTGACGGTCCACACTAGCTATCCCTACCTGCAGCCTGTCCCACCAAAGATGTTGGTGGAATATAAATAGTTTAACCTCGTGGAGGTCTGGCACAGGAGGGGATGGTGGCCGGCGGCGATCTCCGCACAACCCCAAACAACCAGTATCATGTGATGCTGGTTGATGGAACGCGGCTCTTCGTATATGAGAGTGAGCTGCGAATCCACCAGTCCTTCCACCTTGGTGATCCCCCAATGTGACACTATTATAAGCTTTAGGAAGTTGATGTATTTCCTCTTTTGATATTTTGTACTTCCTTCCTTTAGATTAATGAAAAGTTGCCATCTTTTGCCTTTGGATTCTTTTCTAAACACAAACAAAACAAAACAAAAACAAACAACAAAAAAAAACTTTTTGGTATTTTAATAATGAAACGAGCCAAAAACAAAAAAAAATATTTTTGTTGATTTTATAAATGAAAATAGAAATAAATACTATAAAATAAAATTGAAGCAAAAAAAATAAATAAATAAAATAAAATATAAAGTGAAATGAAACAAACTAAGTATACACAAGGATACACACAGTCATTATGAATCCATTGATATTCAGTTGTGATTCCGAGGCATTCCGAAATTCAGAATCAGTCAGAATGTTTGTCAGATTTCGAAACGGATTCAGTTTCCATCATTCCAAGCCCTTGTAATATTCGATTGAAAATAGGTTCAGGTAAGGCCTTGGTGAAAATATCTGCTAGTTGATCTACTGAGCGAACAAAATGGATTTCAATGTTACCATCTTCAACATGATCCTTGATGAAATGGTATCTGAGTGCAATCTGCTTCGTCTTTGGATGTTGCACTGGATCGTGGCAAATCTGTATCGCACTTTCGGAGCTACAGTAGAGCTACAGTAAAGTGGAATACGTTTCATGCTAATTCCATAATCTCTCAGTTGGTTTTGAATCCAAATTATCTGAGAGGTACAAGAAGTAGCTACAATGTATTCTGCTTCAACTATGGAGAGTGAAACACATGTCTGTTTTCTAGACTGCCAGCTCACAAGCTTCCCATCCAGAAGTTGACATCCTCCTAAAGTGGAATACGTTTCATGCTAGTTCCATAATCTCTAAGTTGGTTTTAAATCCAAATTATCTGAGAGGTACAGGAAGCAGCTGCAATGTATTCTGCTTCAACTGTGGAGAGTGAAACACATGTCTGTTTTCTAGACTGCCAGCTCACAAGCTTGCCATCTGAGAAGGGTTGTACGAAAAATCCAGATCCTGATGGATACCATAGCCCAAGTGAGGTTGTTCTCTTCAGATATCAGATAACGTTTTTAACAGCAGTAAGATGTGGCTCTCTTGGATTAGGTTGATATCTAGCACAATAACATATAGCCAACATATTGTCAGGTCGACTAGAAGTAAGGTAGAGAAGTGAACCTATCATTTGTCGATAAAAGTGATGTCTGCTGAGGGTTTCTCCAAAGAAGGAGTGAGCTTGGTTCCGAAAGCCATCGGAACTTTGACTTTTGAATCTCCCATCATTCCGAACTTCTCCAAGAGGGACTTGGTGTAAGCTTCTTGATTTATGAATATTCCTTCTGAACTTTGTCTGATGTTGAGGCCTAGGAAGAAGTTGATTTTACCCATTGAACTAATCTCAAACATTGTTTCCATCATTTTTCGGAACTCAGCTGTTAAGGTTGGATGAGTAGATCCGAAAATGATGTCATCAACATAAATTTGAACCATCATGAGATGGTAGCCTTGCTTTTTACGAAAGAAGGTTGGATCAACTGAGCCTTGCTTAAATTTTGACTGCTTGAGAAAGCGAGTCAACGTTTGTTACCATGCTCTTGGAGCTTGCTTCAGACCATAAACTGCCTTGTCCAGAACGTAACACTGATCTGGATGCTTGCTGCTGACAAAACCTGGGGGTTGTTCTACATAAACCATTTCTTCTAATTCTCCGTTCAGAAATGCACACTTGACATCCATTTGGTAGACGTAAAAACCCTTGTATCTGGCATTCATCTGTCTCCTTTTTGCAATAAGCTCTTTGGGAGACTTATGAATATGAGATACTGAGGTTGAGGATTTTGTTGGTATAGATTTAAAAACACTGGAGGTAGAGTTCGGAATATGCTTTGTGCCACTTGTTCCTGGCTGCGAGAATGAATCTTTGCTATTCAGAGATCCTGATATGTACTTGCCTCATGACGTCCAGGAGGTCATTTCGGAAAGACCTTTGGTCTCATCTAAGTTATCAATTGGTTATGACCAAAAGAAGGCATCGCAACCATCAAAATTGTCGTTAGCAATAAGGACTTTTAGTTCTGAAGTATCTTTTGAGTTTAGGCCTTGTTTGACAAAAACCTGATTTGGAACTGTTCTAATTTTTTGAAAAACTGTTGCTTGTTCATTTAAGGCTTGTGATCCTTTGTTTTCAACAATTCTTGCAAAAGTAACTAAATTTTCAGAAATAAGATTTTTCTTAGATTCAGTCTAATCATTCACGAAAACCGAACAGTCAACCTCATCCTCAACTGATATTTCACTCATTTCGCTTTCGTCAAAGTCAGAAACATTCTCAGTATTGAGAGTATATTCGGAATTCAATTTTGAGCATAATGAATGAAATTTCTGTAAGGTGGCAGTTTTAATTTCTTCTTTGTCATTTTTAGATAAATACTCTTTAACCATGCTTTTATGTTCTTTGGACTGAATGTAATTTTCAATTTTGTCAAGTCCGATACGATACGCTTCCGAAACATCAATAGATGAAACAATGGTTTCACATATATAACATTCAGCATCAATTTCATCCTATTTTAATTCAAGAAAGGGCAAAATCATTTTGTGTAGACCCCTGCCTATATCACAATCAAGGTGTAATTAAGTAATATTGTTGTAAATACATTTTGCAATCAAACCAAAATGTTTCTCTGTTTAATAAGCATCAAATTATCTCTTTGAACACAAATAACGTCATCCCTAGCTCTAATTAACTCTAACTCTAACGCATCGATTTTCATTCGCCTCTCCCCATTCTTAAGTGATATCCTGCTCAATTGATCATTTAGGTTAGAATTACTAAGTCGTGTTCGTTTTAGACTATCACTAAAACTACATATAGTAAACATTAGATCATCTAATTCTTTATCATAACTAGAAGAGCAAATATTTAAAGATTATAGGATAGAGTATACTTGTTGACGACAGCCTCACATTCTTCAACCTGTTCAGAAACAGGTTTCGCTGCGAAGCAACTCGCTGACGTTTGGCACCCATCTGTGGAGTACCCCCTGAATTTGGAGCTGTCACCCTTCACCACAAGACATCGACCCTGCGTTGGCTTTCTTACCTCGTCATCATCAGAATCTGTTGACCATACCTCAACGGCACCGTACTACAAAAGCTGACTTGGCGGTTAAAGCATCATCTTTCTTTTAAGTCTGCAATCTTCTTTGCGTAGTATGCTTCATCCTTCACTTGCTCCTTCTTCCCTATCTGCTTTCGGAGCAAGCAGTCTTTTATGAAGTGGTTCTTGCCTTTACAATAGTGGCAGTCATAACTAGAGTCACCAACCAGCTTCTTCTCATCATCAGATTTTTGCTTCCTTTGAACATCCTCCTTTGGTTTATCGGAACTGAAACTTCCCTGTCGGCTTCTATTTTTGAATTTAGAGAAGTTTTTCTTGAAGAATTTCTTAGGATTGGACACCATAAGAGATTTGTCCTCCCTTGTCAACTCTTCATCGGAAAGGTCAGACTCTGAATCATCATCATTTGCTTTTTTTCGCTTCACAACAAGAGCAAGGAAACCCCAGACTTGTAGTCATTTTCACTTCAGAGGTAATCTCTTTCTCATGATATTTGAGAATACCCATCACTTTCGCTAAAGTGTAAGTTTTGAACTGCTCGTGTGCATTTATTGTTGAAAAATAGACTTCCATTCGGATCGAAGACTATTCAAGAATGTGACCTTTTGCTCAATAACCGTTCTAGCAATTTTATACTTTAACAGCCTGCTAAGAAGATGATTGTACGGATTAAAAACTTGAGTCAAGGTTTCATCTGGACCTTGTTCAGAAGAACCGAATTCGGAGAGAAGAGTGGTTTGAACAGAGTGCTCAAGATCGGCATCTCCAGAGTATAATTCTTGTAGTCTGTCCCATATTTCCTTCGCAGTTTCACATGAACTGACCAATCGGAGTGTATTTGATTAAAGTGCAAATCGAATGATTCGAAAGGCTTTAATGTTGCAAATTAGTTTGTCTTTTTCGTCTTGAGGGATGTTGGTGTGAGCGACAAGAAGATCATTGTAGTCTTTCAAGGTTTTGATAACCTTTCTTGTGCCAGTGTGAGCGAATGTGTCAACCTTGATAGCCTGCCAGATTGTTGATCCATGTTCTTCGATACCAAGAACATAATCTTCAAAGTGCAGTTCCCAGACCTCATAATCATTAGTAAATAAGATCAGGATTCTTGTTGTAGAACCGATGCTGCTGGACAAATTGAAAGATTGAGAGTGTGAATCGTCATGAGCCATGTGATCTTGTTAAAGATGTGAATCAGATGTGTATATATGAATCGAGTAAAGGTTTAAACAAACGATCAAGGTCTGATATCTAAAAATCGATCAAAACGATTAAGACGATCAAAACCAGATCTATGAATAAAAGCTTCAAACCTCGACAGAAGATATATGTATGAAGTACACAATCTGCTACTCTGATACCAATTGTAAAAACCAAGTTAAAGGATCTAGATTCAAAGATGCGGAATATAAACAATTAACAAGAACACAATATGAAGAACTCATGTCGATGATTGATTAAGCAACTCAAGAACAATTCAGAGAGAATTATTCTGTATGAGTGTCGTGAATACGAGTTACAAAAGTTAACCCTAATTAGGGTACGTGCATGCTTTATATACTAAAACTAATTATGGAATGGACAGGCCCACCCATAAATGTACGCTAAACAAAAGGCTTAATTAAAGCATGCGCAATTGACTCAATCTAATTAATGATTCAACAGATACCAACGAAAGAATGTCCGATCAGATTATCTTTAATGATGTTGACACAAGACAATATGAAGGTCATTTTAGGTACATAGACAAAATGAAGGTCATTTTGGGTATATAGACAAATAAAATCTTAATTATAAGTTTAAAAGAACCTAGAAACATATAACAGTATTAGAATATATCTGATTTGGTGATTATCTTTTGGAGACTTGGTAATAAGTTGAGTCTCTACCAGTTAGATCCTTCTAACACTGTGTTTCACTTTAGCATGTTTAGAACCCGCTTCCTGAGTGATTAACTTAATCAAACTTCCACAGTCGGTCGTACTCTTGGAAGCAAGTAGTGGTTTAAGACTGTCATGAGTATCAGTAGATTTTTTATATTGTTGGTGCAACTGGTATCAACTTATGACCTTGTTCTAAACATGTTATGATCTTGCTCAGTTTTTTGGGGATTTTATTTGTTTTTTCTTTCGTTGCCTGTATGATTAGTGTTAATATGTAAAAGTCCTAAGTTGATGACCTTTGACATTATTCCAACACTGTTTGTCTTTCTGGGTCATGAGGGAAACCTAGAAGGACTCTGCCATTATTATGAACATTACCACTAGTTGATGACCTTAGACATTATTCCAACACTAAGAACATGTCATTAGTCCTTCTCAAGTACTTAAGGATGTTCGTTACAACCATACAATGTTTTTCGCTAGGATTAGCTTGATATCGACTAGTCATACTTAATACATAAAGTACATCCAGCCTTGCACATGTCATTGCACATATAATTGAGCCTACTGCTAAAGCATACGGTATGCGACCAATTCTTTTTATCTCATTATCTGAATTAGGATAGTCTGTATTAGAAATAATGGTGCCAGGAAGTATAGTACACTTCCTCGTTTTGAGTATTCCATTGAAAAGCGTTTTACGACTTTATCAATGTACGAACTCCGACTCAATCCAATGAGTCGTTGGGATCTATATCAATAGATCCTAATACAGAGTATATATGCCGCATCTGTAACACCCCGATCGTTGATACACTTTGAGAAGTGTAATATTTTATAAAAATGTTACGGAACAAAATGTCAACTTTTAAAAACTTTTCTCATGACGTCGAGTCATGTTTTAAAATTTCGGTCCCAACAAAGACATTTAAGTTTTGAGAATTTTTAAACGACTTCGGGGGTTACAACCTCATATCAAACTAGACCATAGCACAAGTGAGAATGTTTTGAAAATGTGCATTGATCTAGTCTCTATTTAATTTATTTTTCAATAAGTTAATAAACTAATCATTCCCCTTTGTATTTTCTGACTCTATTTGTTTTTCTGGTCATGAGGGCAACCCAGAAGGACTCTGTCATTATTAGAAATATTACCACGAGTTGATGACCTTGGACATTATTCCAACAGTCTCCCACTTGGACAAGTTGTCAACTTGTGTGGTCTCAATATTATCTGACAATTAGCAGAGTGTGTCATACAATGCAACTGCCGAACTCTGATCAAAGAAAAGAGACGACCCTTATATAAGTGATCATTTATTTCTCTGTTCTACAAGATATCATAATGAACCTATGTCATGGATAAGGTTAAGCCCAAAATTTCAAGATTTTGTCTCCCTATAGAGATTTATGATGACTTTGTCAGATTACTGATCGAACACATCAATCTAGTCTAGGTTTCGCCAAACACTTAATGTCAGCATCAAATCATCGAGGGGCCCAACATATCGCTTTGCCTTGTTAGGGCAGAAGGAACAGATAAACTCTGACTACATATTCCATGTTTATTTCATCATATTAGACATGGACATACCCTATATAACTACCAGTTCCAGACAACATTGAGTAGACCAGTGCATAACAGAATCATAGAGCAGATCCTCATGCATCTCGATTTAAAGAATAAAAGATATTATCATCCTAGATTACTTGTGACTCAATCAATGACGTAATCTCTAGGTGCGGGTTGTTCCAATTCTTAAATCTCTATTAATACTCATGAGAGCTAGTTGCAATCACCATGCTATATCTAATCTCTATAAAAAATCTACCAACACTCCAGTATTAAATCACCACTTGCTTCCAAGAGTACGACCGACTGTGGAAGTTTGAGTAAATTAATACTCGGGAAGTGGGTTCTAAACATGCTAAAGTGAAAAACAGTATTAATGTAAATGAAAATGGCAGCCCAGCTCTTTATTAATTCTCCATTAATAATACACCAAGCCAGATACAATTATCTACTGCTATATGTTTCAGTTATCAAACTAATAACTAAAATACTTATGTCATATTACTTACAAACTTAACACCTATGGATCCTAGTATGACCTTCATGCTTGGTCTGCGTCAAAGTTTTCATGAAACGATCAGTCAGACACTCTTCTGATGAGTCCCTATTCACTATGATGTCTCAAATTGATCTCTAAACATACCAGCAATCCATGAGTATATTCTCTAACTTCTCATAGTCTTTGGGTCCCTTAGGCAAGGTGATTGCACCCTCGGTAAGAAGATTTCAAGGAGATTATTGATGTTGAGGATAACACCAAAATTACCAATAAAACCTTTCAACCATGTAGTCTCCTACATAACATCACTAGCCATTATATACTTGAACTTGTATTGATTTCAACTTGGAAAATTTCCATGTTATTATTCCTCTTTTAACAGGAACACCTATCCTGATTGTAACCAAGAGTCATCTCCGGCATCACTAGGAACCAGTTACTCTTAGCTCTTCCTTTTCCTCCATAAACCAAGAACATATTTCTTGTTTTCCTTAGATACTCCAAGAATGTCATTCATTGCTGTCTAATGACTTTTGGCAGGATTGACCCGAAATCAACTCACTATGTTCCAAGCATACAGGATATCATGTGAAGTACATGTCATGGCATATATGATTGTTCCTATACTAAAAGCATATGGGACTCGACTCATTTTGTCCAGTTCTTATCTTAGTACTAGGATGTTGATTCTTCAATCAATTTCATGCCATGGGTGGAAACCCTTGCCTTAGAGTCATGCATATCAAATTTCTTCAAAATCATACTAAAAATGTACTTTGGCTAAGTCCTTTTCTAGACGTTATTATCTATCTCTATAGATCCTTATACCACGTATGTGTATTGTATCTCCTTAGTTCTTTATAGTGGAACATTTCCAAGCCAAGTCATTACCCTTTGAAACTTGGAAAATGGTTTCATATAATTATTATGACATTGACAAACATCATTAGGCATAATATAATAATACTCCCACTAGCTATGACATAAATACGAGACTTATCTATGCTTCATGAAAATCCAAACTCTTTGGCATTTAATGATTTCAAAGATTCTAGGTGCGAGGTGCTTGTTTGATTCCACAAATGAATCTTTCAAGCTTTGTACACTCTATTTGGATATTTGGCATGTTCAAAACCCTACCGTTGTGCCATACGCACAACCCCTTTGTTTTCCATTTATGGAAAGCGTTTCTAACATTCACTTTTCCATGTCTCACAGGGTGCAGAAGTGCCAAAGAATATCCCAATAGATTCTTTCTCAGCTATTGATAAGAGTGCCTTTCTCAGAGTCAATTTATTGAGTCTGAAAATAGCCATACTCAACCAGTCTTGCTTTGAATATGTGTACATTCCAATCCATGTTGTTCTTTTATTGAAGAACCACTTTATCCCACTGGTGTTAGGCAAGTGTAAGATCAATCAAATTAAAAATATGGACTGAATCTCGCTTTCAATATCCTCTTTTATATGACAGCCACTGGGCTCACCAATGCTTCCATGTAGTTGGATGACTCATCCTTACCAACTAGTGTTTTACCACTAATTAGTATGTTACTTTCAGTAATATGAAAAAACATAAAACTCATGGGAGTGACTAACTCTACTAGACTTGCGAAGAGGTAGAGATATGTCAGTTTCATCAACAGGACACTCATCCTTTGGTTGAGTGCTAGTGTTAACTAAAGGTTCTTTCATTGGTTGACTCTTGAATATCTTCAAGATCAATCTTACTCCTACTCGCTTCTTTGGATATGAGCTCTTTCCAAAGGAAGACTCTTCTATGAGACAGAAACACTTTGTTCTCGAACGACTTGTAAAAATAGTATCTAAAGGACTTGCGGGGATAGCCAATGAAATGACACTTTCCTAATTTGGGTTCAAGCTTGTCATGAGCTTCATGATGAACAAAGACTTCATAACCCCATATTTTCTATGTACTATTGAAGGATGAACCCTACTTCACATTACATAGAATGTCTTTGGAACCTACTTATTTTGTATGAGTTTTAAGATGCAGGTAGTGAAAGGTTTTCTAGCAATCTATGAAATAAAATCCTAAGTTCACATGCAACCTAGAACTAGGATCTATGTTTTTCTATCAATGAACATATAACAAAACCTAGAAGGCCAATAATAATTTTCTAAAGAATTAAATGAGAAAAAACCAACCTTTGATTTTAATCCAGAAGCCAGCAGCACAAGTGTCCTGCCTCAAATGGTGTCACACCCAAGCATAGGAGGAGAAAACAGAATTCCAGAGAGACAGTGTAGAAGGTGGCGCAGAAAAGGAGCCTCCAGGGGCTTCTATTTATAGCCTCCAGGTGGTGACAGTGGAAAGCCTAGAGAAGCCCCTTAATGGACAAGCCTGTTACCCATTTGGACAAGCCTCTAAAACCCTAACTAGGGTTTCGAAATCAAGGGTTTGGCCACCCTTAATTTCGCCAAATTCACTACCACTTGGCCATAAATCACTCAACTATTGAGTAATTACAAAATTAGTCCCTGCACCTTTAATTAATTAAATTAATCACTAAATTAAATCCAATTAATTCTATATTAATCTTTAATTAATTAATATAGTTTCTAATTAATATATTATCACTTTAATATATTAATAAACTATTTATTTTATTTCTATTGATTTATTAAACATTTAATAAATCAACCTTTCTCTCTACTGAACTCTGTATCAAACCTCTAGCTATGAGGGCAACCCGAATGGACTTTGCTTCAATTAATGTGATAAATACAATTTATAAGTCATGGCTTAGACACCTAATCCAACAGTCTCCCACTTGGATAAGTCTATGACTTTAATTGTCTATTTATCATCAGATTAAACCGCAACCTGCAGCTTCCTAGAAACTGCTACCGAACTCTGACCTAGTCAGTTCTGTCCATAGATAAGTGATCATATGATCCTCCGTCCAATAAGATATTTTCAGAAATGACACATGGATTGAGATCGATCTGTGTCCGATACTCGATTTCCCGATTTCCGATTCTGCATATGACTTAAGACTTAGTTGAACACATCAACTCAGTCTTGGATGGCCAGCACTTTAGTCAACTTCAAAATCATCGAGAGGCCAACAGATATCTGTTTCTCGTCAAGGTCGAGGGACGAATAAGATTCGACTCATATGCTAATATCTTTTACCGAACAAATCACCCACAACAGCACGTTTTATAACATCGAGTTACCGATGCGTTTTCGTACTATCAATGAACAACCGCCTTGCAAATTATAACTCATATCTCTCCACTTTATGATCATAAGATATTATCGTCTCAACATCGCTCGTTATGTAATCCATGAAGCAATCTATTGAGCACGGGTTTATCTCATACTAAAATCTCCATTTCTAAGTACTCATGAATGTTGCAGCAATTTTATTGTTATGTCTAACTCCTTAGACAATCTACAACCTAATTCATGACAGTCTTGATTCAATACTTACTTTCCAAAGTATGAGCGACTGTGGACCTTTAGAAAAATCAAATTATTAAGGAAGTAAAACATGCAAAAGCGAAACATAAAATCTGACTGGCAGCAACTTCTGCTTATTACCAAGTCTCCATGAGGTAATCACCAAGTCGGATCTATCATAAACTATTATCGGTTTCTTACTTTCTATTAAACTTTCAATTTAATTTTATATATATGTCTATATTAAATGTTCTTCACTCTTTCCATGTATCCAAAATGTTATACATCGATACATATTATTGTAGATAACTCGATCGGACACTTTTCCGACGATATCTTAATATGTCATTTACTCCTTACTCCTAACTCCATTCCGGGACCGGTGGTGTGAGCTGTGACTTCTCATGGTTCTCGGGATCAGTAGTCCAGATGACTGCACCCTAAGATTATTTCGAGAGGTTATGATGTGTCGGTGAACCACACGCGCTCCATCAGAACACTAACGAAACTCTTCAACCATGAAGTCCTTAACCACCATGTATTGATAATAAAAATTTCAGAAATCTTTATCCAAAATATTATTATATTCACCCTAATCATTTCTCAATGATTTCTCACGCGTGCTTAACTAATCCTTTCAGTACTCCAAGCCAGGTTGTGTCCTGAGTCTAACTTACTATGCTCCAGGCATTAACTCATCAGGACAAGTCCATGACACTTCTGATCGATCCAAGAAGCTCGCCGGATCAGATCTATTCCTTTTTGAATCTTTTCAGAACCTAATGGTTATATATAATCCTCGTGTCACGACATTCGGAAACGATTTCCTTTTAGAGACTCTTTCTCATGCATCTTGAATCTCATCAAGATCATGCTTACACTGGCTAGGTCTATACTGACGATTTCATCTATCTGATAGATGTCTGTGAACTACGTGAGTGTATGTACCTTCTTGATATCTCTCATGCTAAGTCATTACACTTTGCAATGATAGAAACTCCTTTCCTGAGTTTATGCATCTTGAATCTCATCAAGATCATATTGGCAGAGGTTTCATCTATCTAGTAGATGTTTGCAACCACTTGAGTACGCCATATCCCTATTGAGTGTTTCATAGCGAATCATCTCTTAATCCCAAGTCATTACACTTTGCAATGATAAGAGATGTTTCCTAGAACCAGTATGTAACCGACATACAGTGATAGGTAGATAATAACGATGCTCCCACTGGCTTTGACATGGTTATAGGACTGTTTTAGACTATTCACAAATCCAAACGTTTTGGCATATTTAGAGAATTCCAAAATTCAAACCTTCTGACATATTCCTAGGAATCTTTCAGACTATTCCCAAAATCCAAACCTTTTGGCATACTTTGAGAATTCGAATATCTTTTCTTGCGAGATTCCCGTGGGATGAATCACGGGCCCCTGTACCTTCTGCATTCGCATGCTCTTTGTGAGTCCCTATTAGTGTGTCGGTAAACCACACACGCTCCACTAACGACTCACACTGTGCCACACAGTATCCGTTCGGATTTCATCTTCTATTTAGAGTGTTTCTCTCAGAATCAATTTCTTGACTCCGATTATCGACTCACTCAACCAGATGTTTGATAATTACAATTTCTATGTTGCCTTCTTTTGATGATTCAATTACTCCCACTGTTTTTATTTAGACCAGGTGTAAAATCAACCAAACCGTCACATAGATTGTTTCTCGCCCTAAGGTTCTCTTATTTGGCAGCAACCGGGCTCACCAATGCTTCCAAGTAGGTGGTTTATATATCTGTACCAACTTTAGTGTTTTACCACTAACTGGTGTGTCACCCAGATCATAACATCTTATGACGGTGACCAACTCTACTGTTGAGCGAAGAGAAAGGTATGTCAGGTTTAACAGGAATCTAATTCCTGGTCAAGGCCCAGTGATGACTAAGGTTCTTTCGCTTGGCTAATCCCTGAACTCCTTCAGGAATATTCTTGCACCCACTGTTTTCTTAGAATATGAGCTCTTTCTAAAAGGACTCTTCTTTCAATGGAAAATCGGGATGGCCAAGGAAACGACATTGTTGATTAGCATTAGGCATGTTATGAGGTTCATACGAACACTACATAACCCTGGACTTTCCATGTACAAGTAGGGTCAAACCCTGCTTTACATATCAGACGGTGTCTGTGCAACCTATTTAGTCTAAGATGTGCTCTGCATATGCTTTTATGGTCTGACTGGTTTAATATCTAAATATTAATGAAAACTAATTGGAGGTGTATCTCATACATTAAGGATCGAACCATTTCCACCAATGCCCCATTATCTTCCCTAAGATACATTATAACTATTAATGTTCCTGGAAGAGGATGAACTGTGAAACCCATTTCTCAGTTTATGTTATTACTCAGACTCTGTTGATCTTATACTTCCTTTGAATTCCTTGAACCGTTCAAGGTTTTAATCAATCGCTTATTCTGATAAGCGAAGCCATATTTGCCATACTAATTGGCAAATACTATGAAGTATAACTAATTGTGTTTTCATTGAAGATTCGAGCAATACACAATAACTAATGTGTCCATCGCTCACAATCTTTATGTCTTTTACATCTCTATGTAAATTGATGTCTTTGTTAACTTGTTCAAGATATACATTCATCACATGACTCTAAGTCAGTTGATTCCAAAATCCTGTCCATTGGATCTTGGGTGATGCATTTCTTGTAACTTCTGATTTTAATAAGAAATCAATTCATCATATGACTTTAAGTCAAATGATTCCAAAGTCCTGTCCAACTGGACCTTTGGTTGAAATGATCCCTATAAAAATTTACTTTAACAATCATAAGGAACACAATTAATAAGTCCAATCCCATTGGATGTATCAACATTCAAGTTATTACCATTCATGCTATTGACATGGTCATACAACAATTCGAGGCTAATTAAAACAACCATGTATTGAAATGAAAACACCATTTTGTAAAATTAAAATGTCCTCGAATAATGTACTACATGATGACCAATGTCATACACAACTAATAGGCTAATAACAAGATTATATTATCTAACTAAACTCTAGATTTTCCCGAGGTCCAGATCCAATTTGAATGTGCTCCTGTGCAACAAGGTCCTGCATCCTACTGAGTCCATGCATACAGAGCAATGTGAGGAACACATCCTGTATCAAGGAATTCAGGATCAGGGATTCTGGGTTTTAAGATATGTCTGAGTCGCCAAACTATTTGACTTTTGAGCATTATTCCAATCTTCTATGACTGTGTCCCACCCTGTGGATTCCCAGTTTGAGACATCAAAGAACCGGTCCAGACGATCTGGATCGTTTCTTGATCTGTTTCATATTACTGGGCTCAATCCGGAAGTAGTCGGATCAATGGAACTATGCTTCTCTATGAACGACTCTTACAGAGTCAACATCGAATGCATTTCCACGATTGCCTTATCCTGGAACTATGTTTCACTATGTATGACTCATATAGGGTTAACATTGAATACATTTCCATGACAGTCTTATGCTGGTTCCCTTTCTTGTTCATCAGCGCTTAACTTCCGGCAGAAAGGGGTGACCAATTTTATGCAATTCGCCTATGTATTCCTCAATCTCAAGAACATGCGAACTGACGCTACTTCCTTCTTTTAGCTTGTACACTTCAAGCTCTTTGAAGATCCCAGTTCGTTCTATTCACCCGGTTCAAGGAATGTTTCCTCAACCTGCTGTGCTAACTCATTCGACCAGGAATTCTAAATCCCTGCGGAACTCGGGGTCAATGGTCAACAGTATGAAGTAACGAACTTTCTCAGGTTCAAAAGGTCATGCTCATCACAAACTGCAGTGTGATGCAATGCTTCGGGGAGCGGACACTCAATCAGGTATGCCAGCAAAACTAAGAACTATTCTCTATTTACTGAGCCAGACCACATAGATCAGGCCAGTCAGCCTTCCTACAAAGTTTCTATTTATAACAGGTACTTTCTTAAGCTCTCAGAAATGGGTGAGGGAGGAGAGGGAGGAGAATAGAGACTTTCTTAGACATCTTATAAAATTTGAATTTAGTAGTTTAATTGATCCTAAATAATTACCCAATTTATTATTTAATTAGGCTAGGACCCAAAATACCCCAACTATGTTGTGAAGAGGGATGCCGTAATCACAACACAGTGGTCATTAAGGTAGATAACATTTATCAATTTCAGTCTTATGAAATTCCTAGATCTGTGAGATTCATTGAACTGTTCAATAGCATGTTTAATCTTGGATATGCCCCATTGTTTGTGACTGGGATGCCGAGGATCACAAACCGGGTGTGAATAACCATGCAAGTTAGCTTGGTACTCTCGAAGTCAATTACCATCTCTAATTGACGTGCCGGTTAACCACACACGCTCCGTCAACAATGATAAGATCGAGAAACACATTGCCACTCTTTATGAACCCCAATTCGTGTGCCGGTAACCGACACACGCTCCACCAATGTTTCATAAAGTGCAATGTGCAACTTCATGGATTAGCATCAATTCACATTTTTTCTTAAAGTAACTAGATTGGGATTTTATTAATGGTTCTAGTACTTTCAATTACAACATTATACTTTTAATGAGAATTAAGCGGTCCTATCAAACCCGTTCGGCTAACGACACTCGACTGACCAGGAGAGCGGTGGGTGAGAGTGTACACCCATTTGACTACCATTTTATAGGCAGTCTCCTTATACCCTCTTTATAGGACAATTTTGTGAATGAGGCCTACTAACGGTAAGACTGACCAATTTGTCTTATACAAATAATATTAACTTTTAATTATACTATGTATAAGATGTATTTTAACCTTTTAAAATATTTAGGTTTATTCTTTTAATTTTCGAAAATTAAACTTTTTAATTTAAAATCAAATTTAAACCTTTAAATAATTTAATTTGTCTTTTAATTAAACAATTAATTAAATCAATTAAATCTAGATAGGCATCACAAATTAATCAAATTAATTTAATCCTATCCTTATCCTCTAATTTTCAAAAAACATGTAATGGGATAAAGGGTTTAAGTTATTCAATAGATAACAGTTACCAAAAATAACAACCTACTTTCCACTATCATGCAAATCGCCAAAAATAAGGGGTGGAGGCTAGCGTTTTTCAAAACCCTAGCCACAAATTCGTAAATGGCCTCCTAAGGGTCAAAAAATTTTGCAAAAATAAACCCTAAGGCACAAAGCATTTATAGCAGTTCACAAGAAAAACAGCCAAGGCTCTGATAGCACTAAAAGGTTTTCTAGCAATCTATGAACTAAAATCGTAAGTTCACATGCAACATAGAACAAGGATCTATGTTTTTCTATCAATGAACATATAACAAAACCTAGAAGGCCAATAATAATTTTCTAAAGAATTAAATGAGAAAAAACCAACCTTTGATTTTTATCCAGAAGCCAGCAACACAAGTGTCCTGCCTCAAATGGTGTCACACCCAAGCATAGGAGGAGAAAACAGAATTCTAGAGAGACAGGGTAGAAGGTGGTGCAGAAAAGGAGCCTCTAGGGGCTTCTATTTATAGCCTCCAGGTGGTGACAGTGGAAACCCTAGAGGAGCCCCTTAATGGACAAGCCTGTTACCCATTTGGACAAGCCTCTAAAACCCTAACTAGGGTTTCGAAATCAAGGGTTTGGCCACCCTTAATTTCGCCAACTTCACCACCACTTGGCCATTAATCACTCAACTATTGAGTAATTACAAAATTTGTCCCTGCACCTTTAATTAATTAAATTAATCACTAAATTAAATCCAATTAATTCTAGATTAATTTCTAATTAATTAATATAGTTTCTAATTAATATATTATCACTTTAATATATTAATAAACTATTTATTTTATTTCTATTGATTTATTAAACATTTAACAAATCAACCTTTCTCTCTACTGAACTCTGTATCAAACCTCTAGCTATGAGGGCAACCCAAATGGACTTTGCTTCAATTAATATGATAAATACAATTTATAAGTCATGGCTTAGACACCTAATCCAACAGGTTGTTGTTTATAGGGTATAACCCTTTTGAAACTAATTTGGAAGTGTAGCTCGACACATCATGGATCGAACTATTTCAAACAGTGTTCGATTTCTCCATTCAGACACATGATAACACAACAGTGTTCTGGAAGGAGATAATTGTGAAATCATTTCACAATTCCTAAGATATTCGTAGAGTACAATACTAAAATATTATAGCCCAGTTGATTCTTTTCTAATTTGTTTCGAAGTCCTTTGAACACTTCAAAGTTTCTAACTTGTATTTTATTGCATAAAGACATCCATATTTACTGAAATCATCAATAAACATAACGAAGTATCGGTCATCATGTCTTGTGGCTGATTTGAACGATCCACAAACATATATGTGGATTAGTTTGAACAAATCCTTTCTCTATTTCATAGTGTCCTGTGAATGACATTCTTGTCATTTTCCTAGTAAGCAAGATTTGTATGCATTATCTTGACTCTAAGTCAAATGATTCCAAGTCTTGTCCATTTGGAGCTTGGTGATACAATTATTGTTTAATGGACAAGGTAACAATACTACAAACATGATTTACCCAACACACTTTTGGATGAATCAACATTTAAGATTATATAATTACTACTATTAAAAAACACATTCATATATGCCATTGTAAGGATAAATTTTGAAATAAAACAACCATGCTTATAAAGAAAAATCACCATTTTTATTATAAAAAGAAAAGGTACAACAATTATCCTTTAAAAATGCATAATATTAAGCAATCTCTTGTGCCAATAATGGCGAGTAGTAAAAACTAATAATCTAACTAAACACCACTAATTAGCTTGAGCTTGTAATCCCCGATCCTTGTAACAGTAGCAACGCTTCTTATCACATGATCAGATCAAGCTCTTATGCTTCAACTTCTTACTTTCATGTAGTCCTAACATACAATGCAGTTGTGAGGTAAAACATCCTGTATCAAGGATTAAAGAACGAGAAGTTGATATACTATGGAGTTTAGTTATACATGTTGTTTCAAATTTCTTGACACGGATCTTCTTCAGATCCTTCACGTATATTGGGCAACTATGTTTCCAATATCCCTTCAGCTGGCAATAAAACATATGGTTTTATTCAGGTTACTGGTGGGTGCTATGTCAGAATCAACTTTTCTCTTAAAGCCTTGGTCAGACGTCCAACCTTAGCCCTTCCCTTTCCTTTGGGATGAGAAACTTTCTTCTTCACAATGTCACCATGATGAATGGCCAATACAGGGGTGGTGGAATCTGAGCTACGGTGTTGCTTTAAACTATTCTCAGCAAATTTAAGGAAACTATGCAGCTCAATCAAGGTCATGTCTAGATGGTTATTGTTATAGTTCAAAATGAACTCATGATATGAACCAGGAAGCGAGTGAAGCACCACATCCGTCGCTAACTCCTTTGGAATACGAACACCAATATATTCCAATATGTCTATGTACGGTTTCATCGTATGAATATGCGTACATACAGACGTTCCTTCTTCTAGTTTATATGCTTTAAAGATTTAAAGATCCCGATTCGTTTCCGCCTTTGCTTTTACCCCAACACTCTGGAAACAATTTTTGAGTTCGAAGTACATGTTAGGGAACGTCAGGCTATCGATCTCACTAGATCAGGATTGCAAATAACATATGAGCAGAGGCTCTGATACCACTGTTGGGATTCAATCACATAAACACATAACACGTGCAGCGAATGACTAACAAGATCAAATCATAGAAATTCCATGAACAGAGTTCAAGATCATGCAGTTCATTTCAATTATAGCTACCTCAAAAATAAACAAAATATATCTCAATAGATTGTATCCTTCTTTGATTCTGGTTGATGCAACCTTGTAGAGGATGAACAGGACCCATAGTAGAATCCCTCTAATGACTCATACCCAGGAACTCTAGAAAACTAGATAGATCAGAACTTCCACTTGGGAAGGAGGAAAAAATCTAAAATCCTAGAGAGGGATGAGATTTCGTCAAAGGGAGAGGGAGAAGAGTGGTTGGCGGCTCAATGAGAGGCCAGGGATGCCTAAAGGTTGAACCCAAGCCCTCTACTTATAATGCAAGGCTCCTAGGGTTTCAAACTTAGGAGCCTTTTGGCGGCTGCACCCCCTGGACTTGTTTCCATTGATTAAACCATTAATCAATTACAATACAATCTTTTTAATTGATTCTAAATTAATTCTAGATTAATTTATCAATTAATTTATTGATCTAGTTTCTAATTAATTTGTTTCTAAATAAGTTAATAAACTAATCATTCCCTTTTGTATTTCATGACTCTGTTTCTTTATCTGGGTCATGAAGGCAACCCAGAAGGAGTCTGCCATTATTAGAAATATTACCACTAGTTGATGACCTTGGACATTATTCCAAAACTAAGAACATGTCATTAGTCCTTCTCAAATACTTAACGATGTTCTTTACAACCATCCAATGTTTTTGCTAGAATTAGCTTGATATCGTTAATCATACTCAGTGCATAAGCTACATCTGCCTTGTGCATGTCATGACACACATAAATGAGCCTACTGTTGAAGCATACGGTATGCGACTCATTCTTTTGATCTCATTATCTGAACTAGGACAGACTGTATTAGAAAGAATGGCTCAGGGAGTGTAGGTACACTTCATCGTTTTGAGTGTTCCATTGAAATGTGTTTTACGACTTTATCAATATACGAACTCTAACTCAATCCAATGAGTCGTTGGGATCTATCACTATTGATCTTAATACAGAGTATGTAAGCCGCATATGTAACACCCCGATCTTTGATACACTTTGAGAAGTGTAATATTTTATAAAAATATTATGGAACAAAATGTCAACTTTTAAAAACTTTTCTCATGATGTCGAGTCATGTCTTAAAATTTCGGTCCTAACAAACATATTTAAGTTTTGAGAATGTTTAAACGACTTCGAGGGTTACAACCTCATATCAAACTATACCATAAAAAGCAAGTTAGGGTCACAAACCATTACATCAACCAGAATTCGCTCCATCTAAAATCTCAATATGCTCGGGTTATGTACTTGCTTCTATTCCTCGTGTCTAGAACTTGGGATACATGGCATCAAAACAAAATACCTAAGACGAAAACATCTCGTGAGCTACATGGGTTTTAGACTCAAAGCATTTGTAACATAACTAATTCGTTTTCAAAACTTTTATTATCATATCATATACGACACTTGCTATCAAAACCTATATGGTCAATTCGTATAATCACACTCGCTGTCAAAACCTTTGTAATAAAACATATAACGAACTTTTTCTTTTAAAGCATTTCATAACAAATCAAGTTATAATGTTTCTATCATAAAACTTTCATTCTCATTTCATTAACTTTGACTAGTATTGTAGCATACTTTTATACTTCGGGCCTTAATCACTCTTAGTGATACCCCAAGTTTGTACTAAGGTAGTACAAACATATCTAACCACCTCAACATCTTATCACATGCTATGACTGGTATCTTAAGATGCTTAATTTTTATACTCAGGGCTTGAATCATTCTTTTTGATTTCCCCAATCTATACTAGAACGAAAAGAATGCAATCAGTCCATTTTAGCATCTTTCCATATTTAGGATATCTACTTTGCGAAGGGCTGGTGCTGCCCCAGTAGATTCCTCGGTATTCCCCTTGTGGGAACATCATAACCCGGCATAACATTTTTCATTCTTTCACATTACTTTCCATTACAATACATTACTTGCATCAAATACTAGTCATTCGTAAATATAATATCTCTAGCCATCAAATCATTCATTCATAATCATCATAAGGCTAAACGACAAAACATTCTTTCATTCATATCGTGGGCTTGAAGCCAAAACATTCTTTCATAAATTTCTTGTGCTAATGTCAAAACACTCTTTCATAAATATCATAGGCATAATGCCAAAACATTCGTTCATACATATGATGGGCTTGATGCCAAATCATACTTTCATATCATAGTAGGCTTAATGCCAAATCATATTTTTAAAAACATATTTGGCTTAATGCCAAATCTTACTTTCAAAACATATTTTGGCTTAATGCCAAATCATACTTTCATAACATATTCATAACTTTCATAAGCATGACATAGGTAGTAAAGCTTCCATATAGATTCACATCTGAAAGTAACATATAACTTCATATATAAATTGCCATGTACCCCATAGTGGTAAAATGCCACATGTACTCACCTTAGTAGCTAGGTATGCCTAGCTACACTAATCTACCCATCTCTTGTACTAGTCCACATGATTCTAGTCTTCCGTTACTTCCACGCGTCCTTCAATATTTATTAATTTAATAGGAGATTAGAACTTATTAGACAACTAAGCATATAATAATTGTCTAATCAATCTTGAACTACTTCTAGTCATTATCTAGTTCCATTCCAATGTCCAAGTGTGATTCTTAAAGTACAATCCCAATTTTGGACATTTTTACCCTTTTGTCCCATTTTGACCAAAAATGGTATTTTCGGGTTCTTCACGGTTTTTTCAACAACTTTCTAAATTTTTACATCTTTATAAGCTTATCTTAATTGTTAGATGTTAAAACATTTATCACTTTACCAATTTATGTCATTTTGACAAACTTTAATCAATTAAAGTTTCTAAAAATAGAAACCATTTGAAAACATATTGTTGAGAATAATTTGTGTTGAAGTGATTATCCCCATCCAAAGACCTTAATGACTACGAAGACAGAGCCCGAAGCCTGAAGCTCCGAAGGATTTACTCTGGAGGATCCGAAGGCTTACAAGCAACAAACCTTATCCACTACATGCGTGCTATGCAGACTATGTGTTGCACAATACTGCTGTCTCATTGGATAGTACTCTTTCAGAATATTCTGAATACCTTTAATGTACTATTGGTATCACTGATCACGTATAAATATCAGTGATACCATCTGTATCGAGTGTGCATGTGATTCACCCCTATTGTAAAACCCTAAAGCAATATCAAAGCATTAGGCACATGTTCTATTCTATTCTTGTGTTCTTATTTATATTCATTATCATTGTGCGTGTGTTGATTATATTGTTGAATCATCTCTTCGTAATACTTGTTAATATCTAGTCTTTGATTGAATTTCATATCTAACACGTGGTATCAGAGCAGGTCAGCTCGCAAACCAGTCCATAGGGTTTCGTTATTGTTCTACAGTTCTAGATCTGGATCGATTCCTAGATCTAGGTTCTGCAGTTGTAATTGACATCTACTACCTGTTCTTCTGAAAAGATCCAGTTGAAATCTCAATCAAAATGACTGATTCAACAGCCACATATGCAAACATGCTGAACTATGCCAATCTCATTGGCTCTTCCACCACAGCCCCTGTTCTTGTTCCAACCTATTATGACTATTGGTCAGATCGTATGAAATATTATTTGGAAGGATTGGATGAAGAAAAGGATGTATGGAGATCTGTTAGAGATGGACCTCATACAGACATTGATGGTCGATTTGTTATAGAAGATGGAGAGGATGCCGAAGTACTTACTACTGCTGACTTGAAGAAGATCATAAATAATAAAAGGGCCATGAGAGAACTAAGAAGTGGACTTGGTCCAGATGTTCGACCTCACATTTCTGGTGCAAAATCCGCCAAGGAGATTTGGGATCGCCTAGCAGTTAGATTGGCTGGTGATAACACTCTTCAATCAAGTGTAGTTCAAGAAGTACCGGTAGATTTTGGAAATTTCAAACAACAAGAGAATGAGTCTTTGGAACAAGCTTATGAGCGTTATAGCAAGATGATTTACACTCTAGAGAAATATGGTGAGACCCGAAGTCAGCAGGAGATCAATATCAAGTTTTTGTACATTCTGATGCTAGAATGCCGACCTATCATGTTAATGATCAAATCCTATGAAAAGATCAATACTTATTCGCTAGCTGCTTTGTACAATCTCATCAAATCTCATGAGCTGGATATTTGTGGAAGAAGAAGTGAGAATGCATGACCATTAGATCTAGTCTCTAATGTTGCAGAAGAAGAAACTATAGATGAGCCTGATGGCTATATGGTGAATGATAATGGAGAAACGGTTGCATTGTATGCGGCAAACAACCGAAGGTTCAAAAAGCCATTTGGGAACAAATATGACTCCTCTAAACCATTTGTGAAAACTTTTATCAAACCCTCTTACACAGCAAAACCCAAACCTGAGATCTACACACCGAAGAGGAAAACACCAAATCTTCAACTCCGGAGACTTATGAAACGAAGCCTTCGGAAGCCCCCAAAGAAAAATATGAAGAAAAGAAGATTGCTGGTGAGTCTGGGTATGATTTCAATTACTATCATGGTAAAAATGATATTGCAAAGGACTGCATGCTTCACAAAAGAAACGAAAAGCAACCCCAAGTTAAGGATGAAAGCTACTATGCGAGAAAACTTGAAGAGGCAAGAGATAAGACTAAAGACCTTGCTCTGATTGCTTCGAAAGAAAACATGGGAACATACCAAGTGTGGTCTCTGTACTCTGATGACGATGAAGTACGGAAGCCAACTCATAGTGCTTTCATAGCCTATGATGCTGGTAAGAGCTTCTAGAAAGGTGCTTCTGAGGAGAAAGAAGATGATGATGAAGAGGGATACGAAGGCTTGGAGATGAAGGATACAAAGGCTGCAGGAGTTCCGAAGATCTGGATTGATGACTCTTCGGATAATGATGAAGAATTTTGTCTGATGGTCAAGGACTCTCGCCTAACAATTCCTGAACAGGTGTCAAAACTCCTTTCATCTTTTAAAATTCCTGCATCTAAATATTCTACCGATATTGCTGAAATAACACGTGATTGCTCTGTGATGAATAAAATGTTGATTGATGCTAAAAATAGGCTGAATATCAGTGATCAGGAGGTTCTTCAGTTGAGGGGGAGAGTAGAAGGTTTGAAGCTATCCCTAGAAAAGTCCAACTTAAGAATCACAGTGTTAGAGGAGAGTAAGAAGAAATATTTAAATAATGGCGATGTAATCTTAAAACAGCATAACATTTTTTGTGAAACTGCGAAGAGGTTGTACTCACATATCGCTCGTATCTATCACTCTGTTGATGTTTGCAATGTCCAGCACAAACAAATTTTTGCCTTTTATATAGTTAGATTTAAAGGATATAGATAATATTTCTTATGAATGTGAATCTATTGTTTCTAGATCAGAAGTTCCTAACACTTTGTATAAGCAATGCTTAGTCTCCGTAGAAAAATACTTGAATGCTAATGATCTATTGAAAATGTTGCCAGATGAAATTTCAAATCTAAAGAAATCTATTCCTCAAATTGAAAATGTATCTGTAGTTGTTGTTGAAACTGAAACTGAATCTGACAGTGATTTGGATATGGAGGAAATTGATTGCTCCTCTTTGGTTATGATAAAACCTTCCTCTACATCTGAATCACCCTCTGAAGATATCTCACAACTATCTTCGGGTGACAAAGGCAAAACCAAAATTGATTGTGAAACTGAAACAACAATTGTTTTGAACAAAAACAAAGAAATTCTGAAAACTGAGACTCAAGTTTCAGATGAATGTGTCTCTTATAAAGATTATCTTAAAGACAGTTCAAAAAATTAGAACAAGTAGCATTTGTCTATCCGACGGTTTCATATTTCAAAATTTCAATATTTGTAAAACCTGGTGGTTCACTCTTGATTGATAATGATTTGGTAAAGCTTGTTGATGAAGATAATTCCACTGAGGAAGGATTCTTTTCATCTTTCAAACTCATTGGAAATAATTTGAATGAACAATGGAAGTGAAAATTAATGTGAGAAAAAAAGATTTATATGGTCACAACATTTACAATTGTTTATGTTATGAGCAGAACCAAATTCCAGAACAATTAAAACATCTTTTAAACGATAAAGTTGCAAACCCTTCGGAAAGAAATTACAAACAGATTCAGATTGTGCCTGAAACTGTGAAACCAAAGATGGATGTTTTTTCAAATGTTGGAATCAAATGAATGCGTACCTCTTGCAAAGTCCATCGAAAATGAAACTTCAAAATCTAAAAACAAAATTGCTAAACTGATGGCTCAAAAACTCATGATTTTGAAGAATCCTCAAAATGAAGCATCCATATCAAAATCAAAACCAGCTGTTGTGATTTCCAAACCAAAATCCAAACCAACAGTTGCAACTTCTAAAAAGAAACAACCCATGAATCTTGCAAAAAGAAAACAAAACTTCGTACCAACAAAACCTGCAGATACGAAGGCTTTAACGTCTGGATCAAAACCCATTGTTACGAAGGTCTCAATTTCAAAACCCACCTTCGTACCTACAAATCTAAATTTTCCAAATCCTAAGTATCAAAAACAATCAAAGAAAACTTTTCAAAAGGAAATAATTTGATAGACACATTTCATGTATGGCTAGACAAATATCTGAACTTGTTTAAAGATAAAAATCTTTCATTGAATGATTTCAAACTAATACGAAGAGTACTTGTGTACTTCTATGCTATGTAGTTCTTTGTCGAGGAAATCTACAATTGAAAAATCTAAACCAAATTGGAAAAGGGATGACTGGAAAGAAAATCTTACTCTAAAATCAAAATCTTCAAAGTCATCATGTTCTTCAAAAACAACCAAAACAAAGAAAACCTCAAAAACAAATAATTCAAACTCATCCAAACAAGTTTGGGTTCCGAAGGTTTCCAACATTTCAACTTCTTCAGACTCATCAATACTTACAAAAAGCTCTTCGAATTCATTTTCTGGTTCATCTTGTTCTTCGCATGAAACTTCTGACAACATGATAAACCTTACTGCTAATGAAATAACTAAAGAAGCAGTTGAAAAATTGATTCAAGAATCCTTTACTTACCCTGAGAACCCAAGATTGATTGGGTACCAACTTCTTATTGATTGATTACAGGTTATGTCTAATGAGCAGTATGATGTTAAATGGTATATGGATAGTGGCTGCTCAAGACATATTGTTAGGTCATTTATTTTATTGAGTCAATTACGTATGTAATTTAGCCTTTAGATTAGCTGATCATTAAATGGGTGGGCCTGTCCATTCCATAATTAGCGTAGGCTATATAAGGCATGCACGTACCCTAATTAGGGTTAACGTTTGTTTTGTAATCTCGTGCACGACTCTCACACAGAATAGTTCTCTCTGAATTGTTCTTGTGAGTTTTTCAATAAAATCATTCAGCCATTGTTATTCATTTTGATCTTGTTATTTGTTATTCCGCATTTGAATCTTCCGATCTACTATTTAATATTCTAACAATTGGTATCAGAGCAGGAGACAGTGTAATCGATACACCATTCTTCTGTCGAGTTCATAAAAGTTTGAACACATATCTGTTCTTGATAGTCTTAATCATCTTAATAATCGATTTTATATTTCATATCTAGATCTATTGTTTTCTTTTTCAACTCGATCCATATCTTATACATCTGATTCATTATCTTTTTACGTAAAAACAAGATCAAATGGCTCAAGAAGATCCACATTCTCTATCTTTCAATCTGTCCAGCAGTATTGGATCCACCACTAGGATCCCGATTCTCTTCACAAGCGTTTATGAAGTCTGGGCTCTGCACTTTGAAGACTATGTTCTTGGAATAGAATAACATGGATAAACTATTTGGCATGCTATGACAGTAGAAACATTCGCTCATACAGATTCCAGGAAAGTCATCAAAACCCTAAGCGAGTACAATGCTCTTCTACACAGTCATACAGACACACCTCTGGATGAGAATAACAAGTTAATGAGCAACATTAAAGCTTTCAGGATAATTCGATTTGCTCTACCCCAAGATACGCTTAGACTTGTCAGTTCCTGCGAAACAGCCAAAGAATCCTAGGAAAGGCTGAAGGAACTTTATTCGGGTGATACAGATCTTGAGCACTCTATTCAAACCACCTTGCTTTCAGAGTTTGGATCCTTCGTTCAAAATTCCGATGAAACGCTAGTTCAGATGTTCAACCTCTTCAATCATCTCTTAAGCAGGATGCTAAAATACAAGCTTACTCGCAGCGTTATTAAACAACAGGTCATAGTCTTGAATGGCCTCCGAACTTAGTGGAAATCTGTTGTGTCCACTATCAAAGCTGATGAGCAGTTTAAGAGCTACACACTGGCGAAACTGGTGGGCATTATTAAATCCCACAAAAATGGGGTCACTGCAGAAGCGAAAACCACTTCCAGTATGGGTTCACATGCTCTTATCGCGAAGGGAAAGAAGGCTACGGAGGATGATTCCGAATCGGATTTCTCAGATGAAGAGCTGACAAGAGAAGAAAAGGCTCTCATGGTTTCTAACCTGAAAAAGTTCTTCAAGAAGAACTTCTCTAAGTTCAAAAATCATTGTAAACAATGGAACTTCAGTTTCGAGAAGCCCAAACAGGATGGTTTTAAGAAGCAGAAGTCAGAAGAAGAGAAAAATATGGTCGGCAATTCTGGTTATGATTGCCATTAGTGTACAGGCAAGAACTACTTTGCTAAAAATTGCTTGCTCCGAAAGTAAAATAAGAAGAAGTAGCAAGTCAAAGAAGAAGCCTATTATGCCCAGAAGATTGAAGATCTGATGAAGAAAGATGCTTCAAATACATTGCCAGCTTTTGTGGTGCAGGAAGATGATGAAGATGGTGTCGTTGAGGTCTGGTCAACGGATTCTGAAGACGAGGAACTAAGGAAGCCATCACATGGTCGTTGCTCCACGGTGAAGGAGGATTTTTCAGAACAGAGAGGATATTCTACCGACGGATGCCAGAAGTCAGGAAGTTGTTTTGCTGCGAAATGAGGAGAGGAGGATAAGAATCAAGGAGTTGGAGTTAGAGTTGGTTAGGGCAAGAGAAGATATTATTTACGTAAAGAGAGACAATTTTACACTTGTTTAACAAAGAAATATTTTCTTTCTGAGTGCTAAACGTCTTTATAACAATATTACCCAACTGCATATTGACTGTAATATAGGCAGGAGTTTGCACAAAATGATTTTGCCCTTTCTCGAATTGAAAGAGGACGAAATTGATACTGATTGTTATAAGTGCGAAACAATCGTCTCATCTGACAAAGTGTCGGAATCGTATGGTGTCGGACTTGAGAAAATAGAAAACTACATTCAGTCCAAAGAACATAAGAGCATGTTGAAAGAATTTTTAACAGAAAATGATAAGATTGAAATCAAATCAGCCACTTTACAAAACTATCATTCATTATGCAAGAAATTAAACTCAGAAAATGCTCTCAATACTGAGAATGTTTCCGAGTTTGATGAAAGCGAGATGAGTGAAATTTTCGTAGAGGATGAAATTGAAAGCTCTGTTTTTTTTTAATGAATAAACTGAATCTAAGAAACATCTTATTTTTGAAAACTCAGTCGAATTTGTTCGAATTGTCGAAAATAATGGTTCAAAATTTTTAAATGAACCAGCAACAGTTTTTCCGAAAGTTAAAACTATTCCAAACCAAGTTTTCGTAAAAAAAAGATTGAACACAAAACACACATCAGGACTCAAAGTCCTTGTAGATTCTGATAATGCTGATGGCTGTGATGCCTTCTTTTGGTCCGAACCGATGGATAACGCAGACGAAACGAAAAGTCTTTCCGAAATGACTTCATGGAAGTCACGGGGAAAATGCATCTCGGAACCATTGAATCATGTAGATTCATTCTCTCAGCTAGGAACAAGTGGCACAAAACCAATTCCAAATGATCTACCTTCGATTCACAATAAAATGCCAACAAAGATTTCAAATCAAGTACCTAGGATTCCTAAGTCTCCCGAAGAGCTTATCGCTAGAAGGCAACAGATGAATGCTCGATATAAAAAGAATCTAAAAGAAAGAAAGAAATTCTGGAGAAACAAAAATGCAAAAACCTTTGTTAATTCTAAATTTAATTCTGCTCAAAAAGCTGGTACTTCTCCAATTCCGAAATTGAAACAAAACTCCAACAAAAGACAAAATTTTCAAAAACCACACACTTTTCCAACAGCATTTGAAAAATCAAAATCACTTGAACCGACAAAAACAAATATTTTTAAACCTGTCATCAAATCTAATGATTTGAAGGGCAAAGCCAAACTTGATCCTGAACCAAAACCAATTTTTAAAGAGGCAAAAGTTCAAAAAGATTTTCATCCAAAACCGATTCCAAAATCGAGTTCCTCCATTCAAACAAAATCACATCCTGTTGAGAAAAATCAGTATACACACAAAACAAAAGTGTTTCGGTTCAAAAACAGAAAGAATCAACTCACGAAAAAGAAATCATTTTGGGTTGACAAATCAAATATCTTTCATGTTTCCAAGAAATTCTCACATGGACCCACACTGGTTTGGGTTCCTAAATATCTCTAAACTGTGCAGGTGATGCATGACGAACAGTATGACTCGGAATAGTATATTGACAGCAGCTGTTCGCGTCACATGACAGGAAGAAGAGAATATTTGAGAGCATACCGTTTACTACGAAATGGTGGAATAGTTCGGTATGGCAACAACGCGACGGGTGAAATCAAAGGCTACGGAATGTTCACAAATGGTGAATTTTCAATTCGAAAAGTAGCATATGTGGAAGGCTTACAGCACAACCTTATCAATGGCTAGCAACTTGTGGTGGGATATGGTATTAAAGTATCCTTTGATAAAGATGGTTTTGAAATCATAGAAAAAAAGACTAAGACTATTGTTCTAATGTCCAAAAGAAAGGGCGAGAGGTTCCCACTGAACATGAAACCAATCAAAGGAAAGCCTTCGATATGCTTGCTCACAAGAGCTATGAATGATGACTGTTGGCTATGGAACAGACGTCTTTCACACATGAATTTCAGAGACATAAACAAACTTGTACTTGGTGATCTGGTGCGACGATTGCCGCTACTAAAGTACGACAAACACCATCTCTGTGATGCTTGCAAACTCAGAAAACAAAGCAGAAAGAATCACTCCACTATCATCAACACAAAGATCGTATAACCCCTTGAACTTTTGCATATTGATATTTGTGGTCCTTCTACAATCGAAATTCTAGCTCACAACAAATACATTTTGGCTGTAGTTGATGATTTTTCTCGTTTTACGTGGGTTTTCTTTCTTAAACAGAAATCCAAGACAGCACAGACCATGATTCACTTCATCAAACAGTTTGAGCTGCTACTCCGAAAGCCAGTTCGGAAGATTCGAAGTGACAACGACACAAAATTCAAGAATCAAGTGCTTGAAGAATTTCTTGTGAACAAAGGGATTTCTCACAATTTCTCTGCTCCCTACACGCCACAACAAAATGGGGTGGTGGAACAACGAAATCGCTCTCTTTGCGAAGCAACTCGCACAATGCTCTCATTCGCAAGACTTCCATTGTATTTCTAGGCTGGTGCTATCGCCGCCGCTTGCTTCACTCAAAATTGCTCAACAATTAACAAGCGATTCTTACTCACTCCTTATGAGATTCTTAACAAAAGAAAACCAAATGTGAAATTCTTTCACGTTTTCGGTTCGAAATGCTTCATATTTAACTCTAAGGCGAAAAGTCAAGTGGGATGAAAAAGCCGATGAAGGAATCTTTCTGGGTTATTCCTTGACATCGAAAGCGTACAGGGTTCTCAACAAACGATCTCGCAAAATAAAAAAAACGTATTATGTCACTTTCGATAACAAATACGTGACACAGACTAAGAACAAAGAAAGTCAGTCCGTAGAGATCTTTCCCACGTCGAATCAAACAACGATTCCTCTCATGAACTTATATGAGGAATTTATGAACTTGTTCGATGAACTAGAAACTGCCAAATCCTCCGAATCAAATGCCAAAGACAATCAGGAGGATGAACTACTCAAGATAGTAGAAGATGCAGCTACTGAGGCTGAAAGAACTCTGGAACTAGAAGAACCAACTCCCACTACAGCGGATCTGATCCCCACTCAAACTCTGAATGCACCAGAACCTGAAATCTCCTACACCAAGGGGAGGATACAACACCAATCCAGGGGGAGAGCAGTGCACCAATTCAAGGGGAGAACACTCGAACATTTGAAGGGGAGGGTCCATTAAATACTGATGGATCACATGCAAACTTCCAGGGGAGAATGAAAATAATGATGATGATACTCAATCTGAAGCTAAGTAAGAAATTGAGGAAGTTTTTGCAGAAATCAATCCGAAATATGATCCAAACTATCCTCTGATGGTGAAATGGACACCAGATCACCCACGATCTCAGGTAATTGCAGAAACGTCAGCAGGAGTTCTCACAAGGGCACAACAAAAAGCGAAGCAAACTGCATTATTTTCGAAAGTGGATTTTTGCATGTTTAATTCGTTCATCTCAAAGATCAAACCCAAAACGGTTATGATTGCTCTTGATCATGCTGACTAGGTCCAAGTGATGCAATATGAACTCAATGAGTTTGCACGCACCAAGATCTGGATACTAGTTCCGACTCCATAAAATGCATTCGTTCTCAGAATGAAGTGGGTATTTCGAAACAAATTGGATAAAGAAGGAAACGTCATTCGGAATAACGCACGCTTAGTAGTCAACGAATACTGTCAAGATGAAGGAATCGACTACTAAGAGACCTTCGCAACCATTGCAAGATTGGAATCCGTTCGAATCTTTCTTGCCTATGCAGCTCACAAAGGTTTTGACGTTTACCAAATGGATGTGAAGTGTGCTTTTCTAAACGGAGAATTGGAAGAAATCGTGTATGTCGAGCAACCTCCGGGTTTTGTAAATAACAAGCATTCGAATCAATGCCACGTTCTGGATAAGGCGGTATATGGTCTGAAGCAAGCTCCCAGAGCATGGAACGAAACATTGACTCGCTTTCTTAAGCAGTCGAAATTCAAGCAAGGTTCTGTTGATCTAAATTTCTTTCGTAAAAAGGAAGGGAACCATCTTATGATCGTTCATATTTATGTTGATGACATTATTTTCGGATCTACTCATCCAAGCCTAACCGCTGAGTTCTGATAATTGATGGAAACTAAATTTGAAATGAGTTCGATGGGAAAAATCAACTTCTTCCTTGGCCTGAACATCAGACAAAGCTCCGAAAGGATATTCATCAATCAAGAAGCCTATACAGAATCTCTTCTAGAGAAATTCGGAATGGTGGGCGACTCGAAAGTTAAAGTACCAATGGCATTCATGTTGGATTAAGGTGTCTATGCCATAACTTTAATTGATACATATTTTTGAATTGATGGCTGCACAGTCCTTTTGGGTTACCCTCATAACCTGGTAGAGGACAAGGTTGCATATAGAGAGAAAGACTGATATATTATGGGGATAATATATTAATTAGAAAAGAGGAATAAATGATTTATTAATATATTATGAGAATAATATATTAATTAGGAATCATATTATTTAGTTAATGATTGATCAGAAATTAATTAGAATTCATATTAGGATTAATTTGATTAATTAAAAGTATAGGGGTTGAATTGTAATTGTTAAATAGTTGAGCAATAGGCAATTTCTTGGGTGTGAGCCTTATCATATCAGGATCTTAAATAAGGCAGTTATACTCCTTATTTCTTATCACCTTGACACTACAAATAGAGGACCTCCCCACCCCATATTCCACGCCATTCTAAGGGTTCTGTAACCCTTCTCTCTTGTTCTCTTCCTTGCCAATTTCTTGGGTGTGAGCCATTAGAGGCACGACACTTGTGGTTCTTGCTTCCAAGATATCTAAGGATCAAAAGGTTAGTTTTCTTGTGAAATTTATTTTGATTCTTGTATTGTTCATAATTATAGGTTCAATAGATGAAAACATAGATCCTTTAGGGTGCATGTGAACTAAAGTAACTTTTGTTCATAGTTTTCTTAAAACCCAACAGTGGTATCAGAGCTAGATCTGTTTTTTCTATTAAACTGTTATAATAGTTGAACTGTTAAAATGATTTAATGAAATTAAACCCTTGGTCTCAAGGAATAGAAATTGTGGCTAGGGTTTTGAAAAACCCTAGCCTCCACCCTTAAAATTTCGACATATGCTAGGGTTTTTGAGAAAACCCTAGCCTCCACCCTAATTGGCGAAAATAAGGAGGTGTCACTTTATGGTTTCTTCATTTTTGGTAATTGTGATTATCTAATAAATGGAAACTCTTGACCCTTATTTTAGATAACGTGGTGGGCAAGATTAGGATTAAATTAAATTGTTTAATTAGGTAATCCTCATGTGATTTAATTAATTTAATTAATAGCCAATTAAAAGATATACATTAAATCACTTAGGTTTAAATTTTAAATTTTAATTTAAATAGTTTAAATTTTTAAAATTTAAAAAAGACGAAACCTAAATATTTTAAATGTTTAAAATACACCTTATACATATTATTATTAAATGTTAATAACTATATGTATAAGGTTAAGTCAGTCAAATCTCTAGTATGCCTCATTCAGAAAACTGGTCTCTAAGGGGGGTATAAGGAAACTGTCTATAAAATGGCGGTTGAATGGGTGTCCACTCTCACCCACCGCTCCCTTGATCAGTGGACTGTCGTTAGCAGAACGGATTTGATGGGACAAAGCTAATCTCATTAAAACTATAATGCTATTAGTGACAAAAGTACTAGAACATTTTAAAACCCAAACTCTAGCTACTTAGGAAAATGTGAAAAGTATGCTAATCCATGAAGTTACACATTACACTTTGTTGGTCGTTAGTGGAGCATGGGTGGTTAACCGGCACACTAATCGAGACTCATAAAGAGTGGTGATGGGTATCTCATGTTTTTGTCATTGTTGATGGAGCTGTGTGGATAACCGGCACATCAATCGAGATGATAAGTGACATTGAGATTACCGAGTAACTTGCATGGTTATTTCACATATTGTTTGTGATCCTCGGCATCACAGTCACAAATATAACAGCATAATCAAAGATTAAACATGCCATTGACCCCGGTCAATGAATCTCACAGATCTACTAATTTCATTGGAACTGAAATTGATAATAGTATATCTACCTTAATGGCCATCATGTTGTGATTACGGCGTCCCTCTTCACACCATGTTGGGGCATTTTGGGTCCTAGCCTTGTTAAATAATCTTGGGTAATTATTTATAAGGATAAAAGTTTAACTAATATATTTTGATTTTATAGATGTCTGAAGATAGTGTCATCTCTCCTCCTCCTCCTCCTACACCCATTCCTGAGAGCTTCAAGAAATTCTTGCTAAATATGAATAAACTGACTGGACTTAACTACGTGGATTGGATCCTCCAATGGAGATTGGTTATGAGATACGTAAATAAGGAATACATCATCGACTTCCCACTTGCCTCCTTACCTAAGCATGGTGTCACTCAAGAGTTGATTTGTAACATCCCAAAATTTTAGGGTAAATTTAAAAAATTTTAAACGAAAACTTCAATACAAGAAAAGCCACTTAATTAATTTTCATAAAAATTCCATAACTTATAAGTTTAATGAAAACACCCCAGGATTTACAGAAGTTAACGAAATCTCAATATAGCGGAATATTAATTCAAAAACAGTCCTCCAATGAAGCAGCATAGTGTATACACGTCACGCCTTGCCATCCATGGTACCTGATGTACCTGAAACAGTAGTTTATATAGGGAAAGGGTAAGCACGGAGCTTAGTGAGTTCCTCAAAATACCATACGATCCATCACATAACATACAACACATCATAGCCATTCATATGTCTGTGAGACTCGCGGGCTATCCCTGTTCCGCTGAAGACTCACGGGCAGTTCCCGTTCTGTCTTATCGCTCGCAGGCTTTTCCCGTTCCGTCTAATGACTTGCAGGCTATTCCCGTTCCGCCTATTGGCTCGCGGGCTATCCCGTTCCGTCCACAAACAATCATTATCATAGCAATAATTCATACAATTATCATAACAGGTAAGATCACCTTAGTCTAACATATCTTCCTTCCTACGCATGCAATATCACCTATAGTATAGTGAGAAGACTCACCTGATTATAGTTGACTATATCGTTTATCTTTCTCGGCTTTGTATTTCCTTCAACTTTAACTGTTAACATAATAAGAAATCTATCATTTCTTAATCCTTAACTATATTATAGTCGCATCATTAAACCCTTCAATAATTCCAATATGATACTCCATGATTTATCAAGTAAAGAACGGCCAGGTAGAAGATTAGATGGGGTGGCAGGATCCTTTCAGCATTTTAGCCTTTCGGAAAATCCAACAACCAGATCCCAAGTAATCGGCCTAGTCACCGTCCTCGTAAGTAAATCAATCGGTATTATATTCGGAAATTACGAATTGTTATAATAACGACATTTTAAGGTTTTTGTTTACTATTGTTAGAAATTAGTATAATATAACATATGTTATACTTATTAAATATTCTACTTCTTAACACAAAAACTATTTTACAATACCTAATTAAGCTATAGAAAAGTTTGTAGTTACCTTATGACCAGTCGTCGGAACCTATAACTTCTTCGCTAGGCTTTTGAGCTTCCTTCCGCTCATTTCTTACACTCTAGTGCTTAGAAACCTCTATATATTGGATTGAGATTTGTTGGTGTGGTTTATGAGATGTTTTGGGGGGTATTTATACTTGAATTCTTGAATAAAAAATGGCATGACACTTTTGACAAAAGATTTTAATAATATAATTTTGTTGAAATCAAAGGCCTTCTAGAATCAGTCTGTTCAAGACTGGTTTAGCCGATCTTAAACCCATTAAATTCACGTTTTTATTTGATATTCAGAAAATTCATCTCAATACCTTTCCAGGGATGTATTTTACGTATTTATACGATTTTTCTATGATTTATTATGAATTTTTGAAAACAGACTATCTAATCTGTCAATTCCGAACTAATCAGTAAAGATTGCATTTTTTACCATAGATAATCTCATTTTCAAGCTTACTATTATTTTTGGTAATTGTACTAGACTCAATTTGTAAACTTTGTGCATTGGTTTGAGGTCCAAACAATTTTCCTAGAATTAATTATGATTTTTCTAAAAACGACACAAAATGCTGATTTTATATGAAATTGTAACTAAAGTTTTTCTTAACTTTATAACTACCAAAAATCATATAATTCCTAACACTCTTATTTTAAGTATATGTTATAATCAGGATACGGGTCTTACAAGTCTCCCCCACTTATTTGGATTTCGTCCCGAAATCCGTATTCTCGAACGCCTCTATGTATTTCCCATCGAGTCCTTATGTTCTTCAAAAATCCTCCTCATCTTATTGTCGAACCTTTACAAGGTTTCATTATCTTTCCCTTCAACTTTCACATGTCTCTGTAATAATGCTTAAGGTCCTATTATTCTCATTCACTCCATACTTCTTTTCTTCTAGTTACTCTAGATGTAAAACTCTAACTGTTTCTCACAGTCCCACACATCAACTTGACCGGCTACTTTCTACAGTACATATTTAGTACTTTCTAATCTTCATGTATACATAGTTAACCTAGTTAACTTGCAACACCTAATTTTTAACACTATTTCGTATTTATATGAATTCTCATATTTCAACACACATTTGTCTCAATTCAATATTTTCTTTTAAATACTTTTTGGCTAAATAATTCTATATTTGTAAAATCTCCAAAAAATTTTGTTTCACCGAAAAATATAAAATTTACATCATCTTTCGTAAGTTCTTTTTTTTTTTTTGAAGTACTGAACACTCTTTAAACTATTTCCATTATATGGAGACATAAAATTTTGTTTTATTTCAAGAGTCTCTTTATTATCTCGTTCTCACCAGAGTCAAGCAGGGAATTTTGAAAAAATGTCACTTGGGGTAGTGAAAAGTCGCATCTACTGTAGTTAGTTTGAATTTCGGTAATTAAAACGTGAGGTGTCCTTTCAGTTCCGTGTGACCTTTCGGTTCCAGCTGCAAGATACTATATATACAGGTATGTAGTATCATTCATTTCCACATTCATTTTCAGTCTCGTCCTCTCTTATCACTAGTTTGTTCATAAACAAACTCATATTTAAAGCCGAGTCATGGAAAACAGATCTTCAATGGGCGATCTGTCGAACCCTGGACCTGGTTTTCCGCAAGGAGAGGGTACTTCAAACCAAGAATTCTTAATAGAGTTCGGTGACTTAACATTCTAGACATTTATCATCCATATTTTGTTTATATTTCTAATGTTTTGTTTGATTCTGAATTATGTTACAGTCTTCCAGATATACTACCAATAGAGCAACTCCACGGTGAGCCGGAAATTTTTCCCGAGTTGAACATTAACTCAGAAGATCCGGTGCATGCATCATTAGACTTTACACTTGATCAGACTCCATACCTTCTACCAGGTTAAATTCTTTAAATGATTGCTTCTATGAATATTCAATTTTGTTTATCATCTGACAGTTGTTATTCGTAGACCCATTTGTGGATGATCTATCTGACTACAATCCATTCATCGACGTACCCTCAACGAGTAGTGAGATTACCCCCATGAATCAAGGATTCATGGCTGACATTCAGAATGAAAGTCAATTACAAACAACTCATAACATCAATATTGAAATGAATCCCGAACTTGGGGTTGGTTTTCAATATCAAAATCACCTTCAGGTGATTTAGAGGAATCTAGAAGGATTTCAAAATCCTGGGTCCATGATTGAAAACCTACAATTACCACCAATAGAAGTTACTGATTTTAATGAATCAATGTCCATCTTTGGTTCAGAAAATCAGGATCATGTTCAAATGATCCCGAATAATAATAGTACATTTGAACTCAATCCTTCGATTCCGATAACCACAGTAGCTGGCAGTAGAAGAGGTTTCAGACATTCATTAAGTAGAGAAATAATAGCTGAACACTTTAACGAACCAATTGAGAAGGCTGCGAAAGAACTCAACATTGGATCGACACAGTTAAAAAAACGCTGTAGAGATTTAGGTATCGAACATTGGCCCCAACGACAACTTAAGAGTCTGCAAACTCTTATTGATCGTGTTGAGGTAAAGAATTACATTTTTGTTTTGTTTTTTTTTTAATTCCTTTATATCATAATGTTATTATTACTAAAGTTGTTTGTGCCACAGGAATTTGGTAACGAGTTTAGTGGAGCAGCAGGATTATCGAAAGATTTAATACCCAACCTAAAAAGGGAGAAAGAAGCAATAATTGAAGGGTCACAATCGGGTCTAACATACGGCACAAAGAAGCTAATACAAGCTGCTCATAAGGTTGTATTTAGGAAAAGAAAAATTCAGGAAAAGGGGGAAACTTCATCAAGAACTCATACACAGCAGCAATCTCCGCCATCTAATTCTGGTATGAGTAGTATTAACCCTGGTTTACTCGAGCCTGCGAGTGAGGATAATTTTGGAGGCTTTGTAGGTGACCTAGCCTGGTTTCCTCCTTCTTATAGCTATCCCCAACTGGTTCCGAATTGGGAACCTTCCACATCACTTCCCTACTTACACACTCCCCAAACGAGTCGATTTTTAGCCCATAATCATGGGATTACGGGTTCCAACCCTATTGAGACCCCATACCTTGGAGCTCCTCCTCCAATAACCGGAAGCATACCCCTTCCAAATCCTCAAGAAGGTACAAGTCAACGTAATGATGACAAAGAGTGGAGTGTAGAAGATCTTTTCTCTGATTCTCCAGTTTAGGTTAGTAGTTCTGTAAACTTTTCTTAATGTATTAATATAAAGTTATAGTAATGAATTAAATATATCAATGTGTTACTATAATTTTAATGATTTCATCGATTCTATACAATCTTCATGTTGTTCCCTTAATTTTGTATTCCTTCCCCACTTGGACTAAAGTCCAAGTCTGTTTCTTCGATTTATAACTATTATTTTTTTACGAGCCCTTACTCTCAAACAAAAACCAAGCCCATTCTGCTCAGCCAACAACTTGCATCAGGGGCAAACACCATCTCAATAAACACGTTTCGATAATGTAGAGACGTTTACATCAACCACCATATGTTACTCTATCGTCAGTTACCTCAATCACGAGCGAGTGATCCAGACTCTCAACCCACACGACTTGATCAATCACTCAAGCAAGATCAATACAAGGGTAGGTTGCCCCACTATTACACAGCACCAGGCATGTACAGAGTCGACTCAAAAATACCCGCTATCATCTCAGGCGCCGCTTGCACCTCTTTGACCGTGAGTTGGAAAACTCACCCTTGCATCCTTTAGTCCCTGTCTGACTTGTGTGCCCATTAGTTGCATGAAAAATAGCTAGCACAATAGCATTTTGACATTCTCCCTTTCAACAGTCTTTAAGCTCAGTAATCAACTTAAGCATGATCGGTCCAACCAAACTGGTATGATCACATCTTAATTGTTCCTACTGAACCTCACAATCAATATTCAACAATCGAATGGATAAAGGTTTACCACATTATACTAGTATTTAAGTCAACTATGCTAGACACTCACATACTCAGCTCCTCGGATCCTTCGTAACGAACTCCGACTCAAACGCGGATCCTGTGCTTTCGATAGTAGGAGCTCTACTACTACCTTCCACACCTATCCATGTTCGTTCCAAGACCCGTCTCGAAATATCCAATTCGCTTATCACCGATAATTTTAACACATATGCCCTTACAAGGCATATGTCAACCCTTCTAGGAATACTTGGAATCCCACCCCCACCCTGCTATTCTAACTAAGACAGAACTTCCTCCAGTGATGACAGATTGTTTCGCGAACGTAGTTGTATACAATATTGAACTAAACAGTCTTTCAAATAAGAGAATATTCCCTAAGGCAACAACCAAACAAGGAACATGCAATAAGGTCAACTCACACATTCTATGACTATTCAGTCCATATTGTATACAACTTAGTGGAAATCTATAAGCAACCTATCGGCACTAGCATACAGTTCTATTAGCAAATAGCAGATAATAATACAACAATGTGTGATCTCTACCAGGCATTTCAGCAAACATATACCATATGTTTTTTTTTTAATATCCACAATATTAAATACTTAACCCTTTTCTCATAGTGGCGTCGGCTGGCGGTACACACTGTGTCTTCAGTTCACCCTTCATAAAACATATTTCTTTCGTAAAAATGTTTTAAGAAAACTCTTAAGCCTCAACTTGAGTCCAGAACTCACTAAGTGAGCCTGATTCTCTCAAGCTGTGCTCTGATACCAACTTGTAACATCCCAAAATTTTAGGGTAAATTTAAAAAATTTTAAACGAAAACTTCAATACAAGAAAAGCCACTTAATTAATTTTCATAAAAATTCCATAACTTATAAGTTTAATGAAAACACCCCAGGATTTACAGAAGTTAACGAAATCTCAATATAGCGGAATATTAATTCAAAAACAGTCCTCCAATGAAGCAGCATAGTGTATACACGTCACGCCTTGCCATCCATGGTACCTGATGTACCTGAAACAGTAGTTTATATAGGGAAAGGGTAAGCACGGAGCTTAGTGAGTTCCTCAAAATACCATACGATCCATCACATAACATACAACACATCATAGCCATTCATATGTCTGTGAGACTCGCGGGCTATCCCTGTTCCGCTGAAGACTCACGGGCAGTTCCCGTTCTGTCTTATCGCTCGCAGGCTTTTCCCGTTCCGTCTAATGACTTGCAGGCTATTCCCGTTCCGCCTATTGGCTCGCGGGCTATCCCGTTCCGTCCACAAACAATCATTATCATACCAATAATTCATACAATTATCATAACAGGTAAGATCACCTTAGTCTAACATATCTTCCTTCCTACGCATGCAATATCACCTATAGTATAGTGAGAAGACTCACCTGATTATAGTTGACTATATCGTTTATCTTTCTCGGCTTTGTATTTCCTTCAACTTTAACTGTTAACATAATAAGAAATCTATCATTTCTTAATCCTTAACTATATTATAGTCGCATCATTAAACCCTTCAATAATTCCAATATGATACTCCATGATTTATCAAGTAAAGAACGGCCAGGTAGAAGATTAGATGGGGTGGCAGGATCCTTTCAGCATTTTAGCCTTTCGGAAAATCCAACAACCAGATCCCAAGTAATCGGCCTAGTCACCGTCCTCGTAAGTAAATCAATCGGTATTATATTCGGAAATTACGAATTGTTATAATAACGACATTTTAAGGTTTTTGTTTACTATTGTTAGAAATTAGTATAATATAACATATGTTATACTTATTAAATATTCTACTTCTTAACACAAAAACTATTTTACAATACCTAATTAAGCTATAGAAAAGTTTGTAGTTACCTTATGACCAGTCGTCGGAACCTATAACTTCTTCGCTAGGCTTTTGAGCTTCCTTCCGCTCATTTCTTACACTCTAGTGCTTAGAAACCTCTATATATTGGATTGAGATTTGTTGGTGTGGTTTATGAGATGTTTTGGGGGGTATTTATACTTGAATTCTTGAATAAAAAATGGCATGACACTTTTGACAAAAGATTTTAATAATATAATTTTGTTGAAATCAAAGGCCTTCTAGAATCAGTCTGTTCAAGACTGGTTTAGCCAATCTTAAACCCATTAAATTCACGTTTTTATTTGATATTCAGAAAATTCATCTCAATACCTTTCCAGGGATGTATTTTACGTATTTATACGATTTTTCTATGATTTATTATGAATTTTTGAAAACAGACTATCTAATTTGTCAATTCCGAACTAATCAGTAAAGATTGCATTTTTTACCATAGATAATCTCATTTTCAAGCTTACTATTATTTTTGGTAATTGTACTAGACTCAATTTGTAAACTTTGTGCATTGGTTTGAGGTCCAAACCATTTTCCTAGAATTAATTATGATTTTTCTAAAAACGACACAAAATGCTGATTTTATATGAAATTGTAACTAAAGTTTTTCTTAACTTTATAACTACCAAAAATCATATAATTCCTAACACTCTTATTTTAAGTATATGTTATAATCAGGATACGGGTCTTACATGATTGACCACCATAACTCCTGATTGATGAGGACAAAGAGGTTCGTCTTCTCATACTTTTTAACCATTGACCCCGCCATCCGCAGGGATTTTGAATTCCCGGGGCTACATGAGTTAATACAACTGGTTGAGGAAAGGTTCCATGAACCAGTTAGGCAGGAAAAGCTTAGGATCTACGAAAAACTTGGTGAGACCAGGCTGAGAAAGGGACACAATGTTAGTGCACAGTTTCTCAAGATTGAAGGATACTTGGAAGAGCTGTACAAGCTTGGTCACCCTATCAGGTAAGAAGCAAGCGTCAATGGTTTGCTCGTATCTCTGACCGAGGAGAACAAACAGTTCGTACAGATATATACAGGGAAAGGGACCTACACAAGACCTTCATGGAAATGCATTCAATGTTGACTCTGTATGAGTCACTCATGGAGGTGCATAGCTCGGGATTGAGTCTAGCTCTGAAGCACATCAGGAATCCATCCAGACAGGTCCTAAGATGTCTTAAGCTTCGAATCCACAAGGTGGGATACAGTCACAGGATAATTGGAAAACGCTCCAAAGCCAACCAGTTTGCAACTCAGGTATATCTAAAAACTCAAAACTCCTAATCCTTAATTCCTTGATACAAGATGTGACAGTCACATTTGCTTTGCATGTAGGGTCTTAGTAGGACGCATGACATTGTCGCATGGGAGCACGTTCAGATTGGATCTCGGGCTGGTGCAGTTTTGAATTTTAGTTAGATATTTTGAGATTGTTATTAGATAGTATGATATTGGTTTTCACATAATGCATTGTTTGAGGATATTTTTGATTTAACAAAAGTTATTTTCTCTTAAAACATGATTGTTTAAATTATCCTTGAAATGTTGTGTGAATAATAATTTGAATGTTGATTGGATTTATGAATTGTGTTTGTATGATTGTTAAATGAGTTTTATAAGAATAACCCCAACCAAAGATCCAATGGACAGGATTTTGGAATCAATTAGCTTGGAGTCATTTGATGAAGTTAGTTCTTGATAAAATTGGTTATTACAAGAAATGAATCACCCAAGGGTCCGATGGGCAGGATCTTGGAATAATTTGACTTAGAGTTAAATGATGAATTCATATCTTGAACAATTAACAAATTCATAAAATTTACATAAGAATGTATAAGAAGATTGTGAGCAAAGAACACAATGGTTATTGATAAATTGCTCAATGCACAAATTAGCTATACTTCCAAATATTTGCCATTCAGAATGACAAATACAACTTCACTTATCAAAACAAGTGAATAGTTGAAACCTTGAACTGTTCAAGGACTTCAAAGGAAGTCTAAGATCAACAAAAACCTGAGTAAAACATAACTGTTAAATTGTTTCACAGTTCATACTCTTCCAAGAACATTAAAGGGTTATAATGTTTCGTAGGGAAGATTGAGCATTGATCGAAACGGTTTGATCCTTGATGTATTAAATACACTTCCAATAAGTTTTCTGATAAGTTAACATTCAACCAGTCAGTCCATAAAACCATATTATAACCACATCTTAGACTAAGTAGCTTGCACAGACACCGTCTAAAGTGTAAAGTTGGGTTCACCCCACTTATACACAGAAAGGGTTCAGGGTCATGGAGCGTTCGTCCGAACCTCATAGCATGACTGAACTTGATCAGTAGTGTCATTTCATTGGCCCTCCCGCCTGTGCCTGTGAATGACCAGTCCTTTTAGAAAGAACTCAAATTCTAAGGAGAGAGTGGGAGCTGGAGTAATCCTGAAAGAGTTTAGGGATTAGGAAAGTGAAAGAACCTTTAGTTATCACTAAGACTTGACCAGGAATCAGATTCCGTGTTAAACCTGACATATTCTTCTCTTTGCAAACTAGTAGTGTTAGTCACCATCATAAGAAATTATGATTTGGGTGACATAACGATTAGTGGTAAAACACTAATATTGGTACGGATTCGTAATCCGACTGCTTGGAAGCATTGGTGAGCCCGGTTGCTACCAAATAAGAGAAATTAAGAGCAAGACTCGGTCTATGTGACGATTTGACTGATTTTACACCTGGCTAAAAGCCAGTGGGAGTAATTGAATCATCAAAAGAAAGGAACATAGTTAGAAATGTACCAACATTCTAAACAAGCATGGTTGAGTGATGCAATACTCATAGTCATGTGATTCGCCTATAGAGAGACGCTCTCAAAACGAACTAAAACAAATCTAAAGAGATATTGTTTGCTATTGCTAGCAAGATCGGATGGTTTGAACCACTTTCCAGAAATGGAAAACCATAGGGGTTGTGTGTAAGACACAACCAATAGGGTTTAGAACATGCCGATGCAAAAGATACATAGCCTCGAAGGTCTTCGGACGGGCACCTCGCATGGAAGGATATTCGGATTCTCAAATATGCCAAAAGTTTGGATTTGGTGAATAGTCCGAAAGAGTCCTATGATTATGTCAGAAGTTCTAGACTTTGTATTCTCAAAGTATGCCAAAAATGTTTAGGTTTTGTGAATAGTCTAAAAGAGTTCCAAAACTATGTCAAAGCTAGTGGGAGTATCATTAAGATCTGTCCTTCAATGTATCTCGGTACATACTATTCTTGGAAATATCTCTTATCATTACAAAGTGTAATGACTCGACATGAGAGATGATTTTCTATGAATGACCTGAAGGAGATTTGATAATGTACTCAAGTGGTTACCAGTATCTATCATATAGATATAGTCATCAGTATTGACCATGCCAGTGTGTAAGAATGATCTTGATAAGATTCAAGATACGAGATTTTCTGGAAATCATGACACCAGGATTAGGAATTTTGAAAGGGTTCAGAATAGAACTAATATCAAATTCAATGAGCTACCGCGAATTGAATCGATCACGTGTGTCATGAAATGGTCCTGATAACTTGACACTAGGAGTATAGCAAGTTGGATTTAGGATACCACCTGGCCTAGGATACTGAACTGGACAGATAAACACAAACATGAGAAATCATGCTATAACAGGAGGAATATAATAATAATTTGAAATAAGTTGCAAATGTGATATTATTAATATATATGACACTATGAGACTTCATGGTTGGAAGGTTTCGATTGGGATAATGATTGAGCGCATGTGGTTCACCGGCACATCAGTTGTCGCCTTAAAATCTTCCTGACACCGTAGGGTGCAGTCCACTGGACTAAAGATCCCGATAACCATGAGAAGTCACAAGACACTACACCATTCGAAAATGGTGATAGGAGAGAAAAACCAAAATGGAACATTGAGATATCATCGGAAATATATTCGATGAGATTATCTGCAATGATGTGTAACGACGCGGGACATTTTGTATACATAGAACGAGTAAGGTCATTTTGGGTATATATATAGACATATAAATATCTGAATTGAAAATTTAACTAAACTTAGAAACAAATAATTATATATATATATATATATATATATATATATATATATATATATATATATATATATATATATATATATATATATATATATATATATATATATATATATATATATATATATATATATATATATATATATATATATATATATCTACACTATACTATAAACCATATATAAATTACAACCACCTTATGCACAATTGTCTTAATTTTTAAGATAGTAGCACTACCTAATGCACATCTTAATGCAAACATGATATTACTATTTAAGCACGGGTCTTTTGCAACTTGAACAGCAATGTAATCAAATGGATTGCTAGCTGTACATGACACTTTACATCACAAAAAGTATCTTTTAATCATGATATAAAAGTATCTTTTAATCAGGAGATATATCATGACCATTGCTTTATTTTAAAACAATCTAGACCCTTAATTATTTAGTGATCTTTGCCAACAAATTTCAACCAATAAAATTAATCTTTGAAGATATAAATAAAGACCCTCTCACTTAGTTGTCTTCACACCTTATCTCATCTCTCTCTCCACCTCTGTAAATGATTTTGATGCCCCCCATCAAAACCAGTAATTCTTGACTGGTCTGGATAAACTTCATGGAATGACATCTTTATGTTGACGCATTTTGTGAAACTTGTACATAGATTCATCTCCAAACTACTTCTTCATTAATCCTTTTCTGTCACAAATATCAATCATTTAGCTTATTATCATGTAATTGTAAACAAAATGTATTTGAATTTTGCAATCTGATATTCTAGCATTTGTGATTTATAAAGTGATTTGTGCTCTTAAAATGTATTAAAGTATTCATATTTATAATGTCAATATAATTAAGTATTCATATTTATAATGCTTAAATTCGGCCATCGTTACTACCTGATTTTTTTAATGTCAATAGGGTTTAATTATATTTTATTTGTATGGCCGACAAAAATTGTAATTGTGGAATAGTCAGATGATTGAGTGTAATATATTCAAATAGGTGAGAATTTAAAAAAGGAATCACTTTCCTTTGAAAAAAATACCATTTAAATTCATTGAAGATAATCACTTTGAGGTAATATATTTTAGTACGATTTTTAATTGTGGTTCATAACATTTGTGTCAAATACTATGATTTATCTGTCAACAAAATGAGAATCACTTTCCTTTGAAAAAATACCATTTAAATTCATTGAAGATAATCACTTTGAGGTAATATATTTTAGTACGATTATTAATTGTGGTTCATAACACTTGTGTCAAATAATATGATTTATCTGTCAACAAAATGAGATCTCTATAATGGAACATATTACAATCGGCAAATAATAGCATACATTGAATGTTTCTTTAGAACCAATAAAACAACTATATTTGAATAGTATACTTGGTAGTATAAATAGACCATCAATGTAAGGAAGAAAATGCATCTCATATCAACTCTTTCACAAGTGATATAAACTCTCTCTACTCTCTCCAAGCTCTCAAGCTTTCTTTCTTTCTTCATCTATATTCTAGTTTTTAGTTTGTTCATAATTGTCCTGGTAACGCTGAATTTATAACACGTTATCAGCACGAGGCTCTAACGAAGGCGATTAAAAGACACATCGATCTTAATCTAGATATGTAATTTCATCAAAACTAGAATCTTAATTAATAATAATAATAATAACAACGACAATGAAAAAAAAACAACATTTTATTCTCGAAGTTATGACTACTAACAAATTTCTTTTCTTATTTATCCTTGACGTTATAACTACTAACAAATTTCTTTTCTTATTTATCCTTGACGTTATGGCTACTAACGAAGTTCATTTCTTATTCTAACTTTACTTATGCTTTATTAACATTTATTATTGCAAACTAACTTTTGTTATCGCATACTAATTTTTATTTATGCAACTAACATTTATGTATGTATACTAACGTTTATTTATGCAAACTAACGTTTATTTACTGCAACTAACATTTATTTATGCAAACTAACATTTATTTACGCATACTAACATTTATTTATGTATACTAACGCTTATTTATATAAACTAACGTTTATTTACGCAAACTAACATTTATTTATGTATACTAACTATTATTCATGCTCTGACATCTATTTATATATACTAACATTTATTTATGCGCAACCGATTAAATATAAAATTTTAAGTTTTAAAATAAAAGGAATTTGAGAAGATTCATCTATTTAATTATGTTTGTAACTATAATAGAAATAGTAAAACCCATCACCACCTTTAAACGACAAATTTAATGTGTTTTATTTTTATTAGGAACTACAATATGTCAAACATTGCAAAGCTTGAATTTACCGCTCTTGAAGTCAGCGGAAAGAACTACATGCCTTGGACTATAGATGTTACGATGCATCTTGAGTCCATGGATTTATCTGAAACTATAAAAGAAAAAAATAAGTGCACGTCGCAAGATAAAGCACGTGCAATAATTTTCCTTCGCAAACATATCGATGAAATGTTGAGGTATGAATACCTCAATACCACCGATCCTAGCACTCTTTGGGAAAAGCTTAAAGGAAAGATTTGACCACCAAAAGGAAGTTATACTTCCAAGTGCTAGGGCTGAGTGGTTATCGTTGAGGCTTCAAGACTTTAAAAAGGTACATGACTATAATTCCGCATTATTTCGGATATGTTCACAACTAAAATTTTGTGGGAAAGAGGTTTCTGATGCTTCAATGTTGGAGAAAACTCTCTCCACATTCCATGCATCAAATATGACATTGCAACAACAATATCGTATGCAAAAGCTCAAAAAATATTCTGAGCTTAATACACTTCTCCTTGTTGCTGAACAAAATAAGGAAATATTAATAAAGAACCACCAGTCCCGTCCAACAGGTTCAGTAGCACTTCCTGAAGCAAATGCTACTATCATTTATGAACCTAGAAATAATTCGTATAGACGAGGACGTGGTCGTGGTCGTGGACGAGGACGAGGCCGTGGTCGTGGTCGAGACCATTTTAACCAAAACCAAAATTTTGGGTGCGGTTATACTCAGGGTCGTGGACGCGGTCATCCTTATAACCGTGGGAGTGGTCAAAGAAACAATAATCAACACACTCCACAAGGAAATAATGTCCAACCACAAGAAAAAAGAAATGATGTCGGAACATCACAGAACCCCGGAGGTTCTTGTTATAGATGTGGTAGCACAGGTCATTGGTCAAGGACCTGTCGTACAAATCCCCATCTTTATAAACTTTACCAAGATTCCATTAAAGGAAAGGGGAAAGAAGTCAACCTCATCGATGGTGTTGATCTAGGAAACATTGAACTAAACACTCTTGACTGTTGCAATGATTTGGACATCCTAGAAAACTAGTTTCCTTTTGTAACATGTTTTTAATTTTTTATTCTAATATTTTTCTTTCTTAATGAAGTTTTTTCGAGTCACTTTTATTAAAATTGTGTTCATAACTCATCATTTATTTTTCTTATATGAAGTTCAAAATGAGTTCAACTGGAGCACAAAACCAAGAAAATATTGGCGAACTCTTAATAATTGATTGTGGTACCACACACACCATCTTGAAAAAAAAGAAATATTTTTCCTCACTAAAACCCGTAAAAGGGCACATAAATACAATATCAGGTCTGTAGACTTGATTGTAGGAGCAGGAAATGCTTGTTTCATGTTACCTAATGGTACGAAGTTTGTAATCAGTAATGCGTTATTTTCCCCAAAGTCAAACATAAATTTATTGGTTTTTAATGATATATATCTTAACAGATATGACACATTCACCAAAAAATAGGAAACAAGAAATATATGTTTATAATAAATGAAAACCATATATTGGAGAAATTACCACAATTTGATTCTGGTTTACATTTTACATATATAAATATAGTTGAGTCAAATTTGGTGGTTAAAGAAAAATTTTGTGATCCTAAAATATTAGTTTGTGGCATGACAGGCTGGGCCATCCAGGATTAACAATGATGCGTCGAATAATTGAAAATACATTTGGGCATCCATTGAAGAACCAGAAGTTCCCTCTAATAGGTAATAAGAACCCGTGTATTTCTTGTTCCCTTGGGAAATTAATTACAAGACCTTCACCAATGAAAGTTGAAAGGGAATCGCCTAGATTTCTAGAAAGAATTCAAGGAGACATATGTGGACCAATTCATCCACCTTCTGGACCATTTAAATACTTTATGGTCTTATAAGATGCATCAACTAGATGGTCTCATGTTTGCCTATTATCAACTCGTAACATGGCATTCACAAAATTCCTAACTCAGATTATTAAACTGAGAGCATATTTTCCTGATTATAACATCAATAAAGTGAGACTTGATAATGCAAGTGAGTTTACGTCTCAAGTATTTAATGATTATTGTATGTCTATAAGAATTACTGTTGAGCATCCAGTTGCACATGTACACACTCAAAATGGTTTAGCAGAATCACTGATTAAACGTCTCCAATTAATAGCTAGACCATTAATAATGAGAACAAAACTTCCTGTTTCCATATGGGGTCATGCAATTTTACATGCTGCATCACTGATTCGTATGAGAGCAAGTACATATCATACACATTCTCCCCTTCAACTTGTTTCTGGAAAAGAACCAGATATATCCCACCTTAAAATTTTTGGAAGTGCAGTATATGTTCCTATTGCTCCACCACAACGTTCAAAAATGGGTCCTCAAAGGAGGTTGGGAATATATGTTGGTTTTGAAACAAATTCAATAATAAGATATCTTGAACCTTTGACATGTGATATGTTTACAACACGTCTTGCTGATTGCCATTTCAATGAAGAATATTTCCCAATGCTTGGGGGAGAAAAGAAAACCCAAGAAAAGAATGTTTCATGGTATGAACCTTCTTTATCATATCTTGATCCTCGCACACGAGAATGTGAGATGGGTGTTAAAAAAATAATACATTTGCAAGAAGTTGCAAATCAATTACCTGATGCATTTACTGATACAAAAAGGGTTAATAAATCATATATACCTGTTGTTAATGCTACGGCTGGAATTGAAATCCCAGATAGACAATGTGATGAAAAAGTAACTCAAGAATCCAAACCACGCCTGAAGCGTGGAAGGCCATTTGGTTCTAAGGATGCAAATCCTAGAAAAAGAAGAGGAATGGAAAATATGTTTAAGCATAATGAAAGTATTCATGAAGAAACACAAAATAACATTACTTCCCCAGTTGAGGAAATAAATGATAAGGAGATTGAAATTAATTATGGTCATATAAAAATAGTATGGAGCCAATATGAATTAGAATATATAATATTTTCTTATTCAGTTTCATGCAATATTATCAATGAGGATCCAGAACCACAATCTGTCATTGAATGCCAAAATAGGCAGGATTGGGGTAAATGGAAAGAGGCCATGCAAGCTGAATTAACGTCTCTCAATAACAGAAAGGTTTTTGGACCTATTATACTCACACCTGGAGTTGTGAAACCATTGGGATACAGATATATTTTTATACAAAAAAGAAATGAGAAAAATGAAATTGTGAGATACAAAGCCAGGCTCGTTGCTCAGGGTTTTTCTCAAAGGCCGGGAATCGATTATGAAGAAACATATTCTCCTGTTATGGATGCAATCACTTTCAGATATTTAATCAGTCTAGCAGTTTCTGAAAATTTAGATATGCATCTTATGGATGTTGTTACTGCTTACTTATATGGATCACTTGATAGTGATATATATATATATATATATATATATATATATATATATATATATATATATATATATATATATATATATATATATATATATATATATATATATATATATATATGAAAATCCCTGAAGGATTTAAAATGCCAGAAGCATTAAGTGCAAAACCCAAACAAATGTATTCTATCAAACTGCAAAGATCATTGTATGCATTAAAGCAATCTGGACGTATGTGGTACAATCGTCTAAGCAATTACTTAGTAAGCAAAGGCTATAAAAACAATACTACTTGTCTGTGTGTATTTATTAAGAAAACAACATCTGGATATGTGATTATCGCCGTCTATGTTGATGATCTGAACATTATTCGGACGAATAAAGAAATCCTTGAAGTGATTGAATTTTTAAAGAAAGAATTTGAAATGAAAGACCTTGGGAAAACCAAATATTGTCTTGGTTTACAGATTGAGCATATGCCAAATGGGATTCTTGTCCATCAATCGAACTATACAGAAAGGGTCTTGAAACGTTTTAATATGGATAAAGCCAAACCTTTAAGATCTCCAATGATTGTTAGATCACTAAATATTGACAAAGATCCATATCGCCCTTGTGAGAAAAATGAAGAAATTCTTGGCCCAGAAGTACCATATCTTAATGCAATTGGAGCTCTTATGTATCTTACTAACTGTACTAGACCTGACATTTCTTTTGCAGTAAATCTATTACCAAGATTTAGTTCATCTCCAACAAAAAGACACTGGAATGGAATCAAGCACATATTACGATACCTTCGCGGAACTACTGATTTTGGTTTATTTTTTACTAATAGTTCAAAACAAGGTTTGATTGGTTATGCAGATGCAGGTTACTTGTCTGATCCTCATAATGCTAGATCTCAAACTGTATATGTATTCATGAATGGATGAACTGCAATATCTTGGCGATCGCAAAAGCAAATACTCGTCGCCACATCTTCAAATCATGCAGAAGTAATTGCTCTAAATGAAGCTAGTAGAGAATGTACATGGTTAAGATCGGTGACACAACTTATATTGACTTCTTGTGGAATAGATAAAGATAAATATCCAACCTTAATCTATGAAGATAATGCAGCATGTGTTGCTCAAACGAAAGAAGGGTACATCAAAAGCGACAGGACAAAACATATTCCTCCAAAGTTTTTTGAATACACTCAAGAGCGTATAATGAATCAACATATTGAACTAAAATATATTCAATCTAGCAACAATGCAGCAGATCTTTTACCAAAGGCACTTCCTACCAAGATCTTTACAAAACATGTTCATGGTATTGGAATGAGACATCTACACAATACATAATGGTCATTCGATATCTAAATGAGGGGGAGTCAACTAGACACTGCACTCTTTTTCCCTTCGCTAAAGTTTTTTCACTGGGTTTTCTTTAGCAAGGTTTTTAATGAGGCAGTACTTCAAAGTTGAACTCTGATGTAGAATGATGTCATTCAAGGGGGAGTGTTACAAGTAATTGGTGAATGGCAACATTATGTCATCACTTTGTCATCACTTTGCATTTACCAATTAAACAACTATATTTGAATAGTAGACTTGGTAGTATAAATAGACCATCAATGTAAGGAAGAAAATGCATCTTATATAAACTCTTTCACAAGTGATATAAACTCTCTCTACTCTCTCCAAGCTCTCAAGCTTTCTTTCTTTCTTTATCTATATTCTAGTTTTTAGTTTCTTCATAATTGTCGTGGTAACGCTGAATTTATAACATATATACACACACACACACACACACACATATATATATATATATATATATATATATATATATATATATATATATATATATATATATATATATATATATATATATATATATATATATATATATATATGTTATTGATAAATCTGATATGGTGATTGCCTCGTGGAGACTTGGTAATCAGTAGGAGTAGCTACCTATCAGAATTAATGTTTCAATTTGCATGTTTTACTTCCCGAATAATTGGATTATTAAAAAATCCACAATCGTTCATGCTTTCGGAAGTGAGTAGTGAATTAAGACTATCATGAATTGGATTGTAGACTGTCTAAAGAGTTATACATAGTAATAGTATTGCTGCAACATTCATGAGTACTCAGAAATGGAGATTTGAGTATTGGATCGACCCACGCTCAGAGAATTACTTCATGGATTATATCGAGAGTAATTATGAGACGATAATATCCTATGATCCTGAAACCAAGACATATGATTTGAAATTTACAAGCCGGTTGCCTATTGATAATAAGTAAACGCATTGGTAACTCGATGTTATAAAACGTATTGTTGTGCGTGATTTGATAAGTAAAATACACAAGCATATGAGTCGAAGTTTATTCGTTCCTTTTGCCCTAATGGGAAAAGCGATATCTGTGGGCCCCTCGGTGATTTGATGTTGACTCAGTGCTGGCCAGCTAGGACTAATTGATGTGTTCAATTAGAGGTCCTGTGTCATTACAAATCATAGAACCGGTAAACATATTATCAGACTGAGATTGATTCTAATCCATTTCTCAAGTCTGAATGATATCTTGAAAGAACGCAGGATTATATGATCACTTATCTTAGGACACATAACTGACTGGGTCAGAGTTCGGCAGTAGCTCTAGGAAGCTACAATTTGCTGATCGATTCAGAAACATAATGTATTATAGTTATTGACTTATCCAAGTGGGAGACTGTTGGATTAAGGTGTATAAGCCATAAATTTAATTGATACATATGTTTGAATTGATGGTAGCACATTCCTTTTGGGTTGCCCTCATAACCTGGTAGAGGACAAGATTGCATATAGAGAGAAAGATTGATATATTATGGGGATACTATATTAATTAGAAAAGAGGAATAAATGATTTATTAATATATTATGAGAATAATATATTAATTAGGAATCATATTATTTAATTAATGATTGATCAGAAATTAATTAGAATTGATTTTGGGATTAATTGGATTAATTAAAAGTACAGGGGCTGAATTATAATTGTTCAATAGTTGAGCAATAGACAATTAGGGTTACCCATATGGGTTTGGACGAAATCAAGGCCTAAGGCCTTGTGGATTTCGAAACCCTAAAGGTTTTTATGGCAGTGATAAGCAGATCCTTTTATCTGATAAAAGCCTTATCATATCAGGATCTTAAATAAGGCAGTTATACTCCTTATTACTTATCACCTTGAGACTATAAATAGAGGACCTCCCCACCCCATATTCCACGCCATTCTAAGGGTTCTCCAACCCTTCTCTCTTGCTCTCTTCCTTGCCCAGTTCTTGTGTGTGAGCCATTAGAGGCACGCCACTTATGGGGCTTGTGTTAATTCGGATTTGACGTGTGCGGAATAATAATAACGTGAAGATCGAAACAAATATCTAAAGTGCCGAATGATTAATATTCAAATATTATCAAAAATGTGAGAGTGTACAAGGTTATTGCATAAAGCATAAACACCTCACATTGTGAGCTCTACCTAACAAATGCCATAAACATGACTATATATAGGTAAGAGCTACAACTAGGGCAAGGTCCATCATAATGGGTCATCTAAGCCTGCTAAACATCATTACATGTAGGGCTTTGTACCCCAACAGTCTCCCCCTCAATGGTTGGAATGGATGATGTGGCGTAAAACGACAAATGGGCACTAGCGGAACCGAAGATGATGACCACACGGGATGTAGAGGCGAATCTGATATCCTCATATACTTGAAAACTCCCCCTCAACGTGTCATCGGTCTTCATAAAATGTGATCGTGAAATAACCCGCTAGATATGAGAATGTGCTCAAATGGAAATTTATAAAAACTCCCCCTCGATTTGAGCATATTCGTCAATGCTCAAAAATTCGGCAATTTCTTTTTAACAATATGAATTATGGAATCCAAAAAGTTCTTGCGTTCTTGTTCTTCTTTGTTTTGTTCACCATTCACCAAAAAAAAATTGTTTTTCGATTTTTGATTTTGTTTAGAATGGGGGTCTAAAATTTTACAAATGGGGGTTCGGTTTTTGTTTAAAAATATGGGTTCGGATGGGTTTTTGGTTTTGGGTTTAAATGTTAGATTCGGGCTTGATTGGGTTAAATGGGTTTAATGATTTGTATTGGGTTCAGATAGATTTGGGCTAAAAGGATTTTAGAGTATTGATGGGCTGATTTGGCTTGGGCTGGGATCCGAAGAGGTTGGGCTGATGGGTTTGAGATAAGATCCGAAGGGCATTACGTTTGACTACAAAGTCAAACACAATTCACGTACATCATCTCGTTCCATCCGTGTTCCACTGTTCAATCGTCTTCTCTGAATCTTTCTATAACCCCTTCAGCTTTATCGATCCAGTCACACAACCTGATGGCATCAGACCACCGAAGGCAATAACCCAACAACGCCTTCTGCTTCTTCTTTCTCTCTCTTCGATTTCATCTGTGCCATCTTCTTTTCATCCGATTGCAAACCCAGAAGTGATAATTTACTTCATAATCCGGCGAAGGCAACTATTCCCCTTTGGAATCTTCACTTCACCGATCATCACTTCCGAAGGCATCCACCTCTTCGGCGTCGTCTTTTTCTTTCCGAACGACAACCACCGAAGGCAACTGTTCCGATTTCATATTTTATCTTCGAATCCATCCATCCCTTCGCAGCGAAGCCTGTCGACGTCTCCATCTGTTTTTCCATTTTACCCATCGAAGGTAATCAACACGCATCACCAGGATTCTTTGGGCAATCCGATTCACAAAAGAACCAAAGACAATAGCCTAAAAAATCCACTCACTCAACATGAATTCTGTCAATATGCCATCGACAGATCACCTTGGATTCTGATTCATTTTTTTATCGTTTTTCAAGCCACCGAAGTCACCAAGTTTACCGATTGGATAATCACATACCCATATTATGTGAACTACCCGACTTCACCATCAATTCATCTTCTTCACCTCTAATTTTGTTCGATTCCACATACCCTCATCTGTCTATTCTAATTACCATCCACAACCAATGAAACCCACAACCCCCTTCGATGTCACATTGACGGAAACAAACTCACAAACACATTTTCCAAACAAAATTGCATCATTGAAGATCTGGGGAAGTTACGTCAAAGCATTACCGTCAAGGTTGAGGAAAAATATTGAATACCTAAGAACATCACACCTCTCCCACAATTTTCTAGAAACAAGTCTAAAATCAGGTAGACTGTGTTCATTCTCGGCATCGTTGTTCACGTTAATGCCATTGAATTAGATATCGTTGCTTTGAAGATTTCAGAAGCTCAAACTCTTTTCAATCAGGTTAATCCTCAAAATTAATGTCTAAGACCATTACGCCAAATATATGTCCGTTAAGAACAATAGCACCATTCGATTTTTCCAATCAGGTGGGTTTTCGAGTGTTTCAAAACAAGAGTCGATTACTCATCCTCTACAATCGATTGATGAATCAGAGTCAAATTGTGATCACAAAATTGTTATTGGGTAATAAATTTCAAATATAGATCTCAGTTTGGGTTTTCTATTTGTATCCTCGATGACCCACCGATATTTTCAGAAACAACAACACCGAATCGATTTATGTTTTCTAAACACGGTTACTGACTCTGAACGAGATTCATGTATGGTATGATAAACAGGTTCATCAGATACCAATGACAGGAATCAAACAGAAAAACAAATGGGGAAATAGGAGAAACGATGAGTAATGGAGATCCAGATCTGATTGACGAACACAATAAACACGTGAATCTGTATAGGTGTAAATGAATATAAAGGGATAAATGAATAGAATAATGAATGAACAATATCCCAATATATGAACAATAATCGGGTAGCAGATTCAACTTGATACGAATAATGAACAGTATTTTTGATTAACAAATGAATAGATTGGGTTCAATGATTTGGACAATGAATAGTGAATGAATAAGCATGATGTAAAATGAATATCCAACAATCAAGATGAACAATAAAAGAAAGGATGAGCTAACTCTTTTATGAACAGTAGAATCTTGATGATGAACAATAACATGAACACTATGATGAACACCAAGAACAAACAAGATGAACAATATCCCAAAAAGATAAATGAATCCAAAAACTCATGAGAGACTCACCAACAATCCTTGAAACTTGAAACAATCTTCAAAAACTGTCAAATCGAGATCGTTCCCTTGAAATAATCGCTAGATCTTCAAGGTACGAAAAGGTATTTGGGAATCGACTTGAATCATTGGTAAGAAAACAGACTTCAAAGTGAGGTTAAGGCTATTTTACAATTTGAAGCCTTGTTTGCTTCCTATATCCTTAACATAATGTCTATTCGTAACCACCCTTCGGAACTTGACTCGCTTCAACTTTAAATTAATCATGTAGCCTCAAAACTACACAGGATAACTCAAGTGTTCCGAAATTTTCCTCAAAAATTGTACCAACATTGTCTGATAAGCAAATTTAAATCTCTTTTCATTAATGATACAAAATTGAACTACAAGAAGATCTTCACCCTCAAGGATTGTTTAAAATGAAAACAAAAGACACCAAAGAAAGAAACTAAATGGTGATGTTTTATGTCTTCGGATTAAAAAAATCCAAAATAGAAAACAAAAAGAAAATTAGAAAACAACTGTCAAAAGAAACAAAGACAAACAAAGACAAAAAGATAAACAAGGGAATGCAAAAGCAAGAAAAATCAGCATTCAAAGACTTATTCTTCTGTTTTAAATAACGATACAAGGAACTCCTATAACATAGTCGAGTACTTTGTAGAGAATATGAACATTTCAAGTAGTCTATCTTAAATGATAAAGTTGGAGTGGTGTACGAAGCTCAAAGGCTTGTCATCAGAGTCTAGTATCCAAACACTTCAACTGATGAAAGGGAATAAATTTTTCAAAAGAATCTTCAAAACAATCCAATTTCTAAAACACTTCTGATGCTCAATTCATGAATGAAAATTTCTTTAAATTTCAAATGCAAAGGATGTTATCGTTATTATATTTGAAAATTTTGAAGCACAACTCAAAACATGTTTCCAAATGTGAAATCAAGGTAGTGATGGGGTGATTAGACTTATATATTCTTGCTTGATATTGAATCAAACAACCTTCAAAATGAAAAATGGACTTCCAACATGATTCGAATGATTCTGAACATTAACTTGTTAAATCTTCTTTTCATAATATTCATGGAAGTTAAGGATAAATGTTATATTGCATCAGTCAAAAGAAAAACCAAAAATTCATAGAAAAACAAAGTGAAAACAAACGGGCTTCGGTATATTGACTAACACTTTACAATCACATGTCAACCACCGAAGTGAAAACAACACTCTTCGGAATCAATCGTAACCTGATGATTTCACTCTGATGTGGATTTACAACAGTTTCAATTTTCTTCAAAGAACCGAAGTCAAATTATTACTAAGTTAAATTTCACATTTATGATTATCTCAGAGATAAACATTCTTTTGAATTTAATAACCGTTGTTGTCCGTTGTTAAACAGCTGTCATGGAGATAATCGTGGCCAATCCTAACAATAAGATCGTGTGAAGATGGCGGTTCAATTACAAATAATGATGACTGACAGCCGTACGGTTACGTCTTGCAGAGAAAGTGGAACGGCTTGGTGCTGAATTGTCACAATATTAGTGGATCATATCCCATGCGCATTAAATGGCCTTGGGACCACCAATACTATATATACCTCACGACCCAACTGTTCATCTCTTTACGCGAACATTACTCTGGAATTTCCTCTACAAAAATACTCTCAAAAACCTAACTTTATCCGTCTTCTTCAACTCTTCATCAATGGCTGAAACTTCATCTCAGACAACAGAAGCAATATCCATCCCCATTCTCAAAAACCAGTCAGCTAATCTGGTTCTCCGCAATGATCTGAAACTTTACCTTGAACCAATCGATGCCGTCGTCGAATGTTTGAAAAGGTCAGTTCTAGGGTATGCTTTAACCTGCACTCCTTCTATACATGCGACTCTGGTTCACAGGGGGTACTACACGTCAAACATTCTATTTGACTCCAACAACCAAGTCGAATCTGTATTTTATGAGGCCATTGACGCCAAGGGCAAAATCAAGAAAGTTCAACTGACCAAGGAGAAGTTTGCTGAAGCTCTCCATCTTCCAGTCTACAGTTCGAAAGAAATGGTGGTCCCTTCTGCCGACCAACTGGTCGCCATGTTCAATGAAATGGGGTATGAACCCCTGCTTGAAAAGATCAGTTTGTTCAAGAAAAACCAGCTTCCCGATCTTTGGAGGTACTTCTTCAGTATCTTCCTTAGATGTCTTTCCGGAAGAACCTCAGGCTTGGATTCGGCAAGCGTTGCCTTCTAAGGCCTTCTCTACGGAATCTACTACGATGTTAAAGTAGATTTTGCATCAATCCTCTGGGCCGATTTCTGCTCCCACATCAACCACAGCATGAAGGGGACAAAAATTGCAAACGCTAGATTCTGGGCGATTGTTGTACATGCCCACTATCAACAATCAAGTTATGTTCCTGACCTATATCTCTCTGAGATGAAATTCACTCTGCTATTCCAACCCTGGATGAAGTACCAGCGGTCTTCTGTGCTCAAATTCCAGGTCATGCTCTCCAAAGTCCCCACCGATTGCAATGAGCTAAATGCCTACAGGAAAACTCTTGTTATTCCATATCCTGTTAGGGATCTTACACAATAAGAAACCCACGTTACTACAAAGGCCCAAACTAGAGCCAAGGGCAAAAAGAAAGTGGCTGGTGGACCTAGTGGTCCGAAGAAGGGAGAAAAGAAGAGAAAAGCTTCGGAGCAGTCCACTCCCGAGAAGAAACAATTGAAGAGATCCCGAAAACTGGCTGTCAAGGATGAGTCTTCGGAGTCCGAGAAACATACCTCCGAAGCCATCCCAGAAGCAGAAGAGGAAGAACATCAATCCTCACCCATCCATAAAACCAGACCACCAACTTCTCCACATACCACAATGCCACCACCACCACCAAAAACAACCCGACCACCAACACCTCCTCATATAATTCCTCCTCCTCCCACAACAGCACAACAAACTACAACAATTCATACTACTTCATCCGAAGTACCACCACCTCCACCACCAAAATCATCATCCACCACTGTACCACCCATTTCATCCTCTTCCGACACCTTCTTAAATATTCCCTCATCTGGTTTGGATACATCAGTACCTGATTTTCTATTCCAAGATGACTTTGACTTTGAAACCGCCACACTCACCAAACCCCCATCCACGGAAGAAACCATGGCTATATTCCACATGGCACCAATTGCCATCGAAGATGCTGATGAAGAAAGTCTGGATGACACAGACTTTATCTTGGGGAAACAGTACAAGATTTCTCAACCGCAAACTGGATGCCCTGCGGCTGTCCAACACTGGCTTTGATACCACAAAGAAGCCCGAAGCTAGTGTTGAGGACCTGATAGGTGAGGTTCAAAAATCCTTGACCAGGAAAATAGAAGAGTTGGTCAAGGATTCTGAACAACGCGTTCTGGAGAAACAAATGGAACTTCAAAGAGTGGTTGAAGGAAAGCTCAAGACTGCTGTTGAGCAGATTGATGAGAAGCACCAGCTCCTTAAGGAGCAAAACGACAAGAAAATGGAGGAGCTGGTGAGGAAATTGGAGTTATCCAACTCCGAAGTGACCAAGGAGCTACATGATCTTCGTAGCTCAACTGAGTCCTTCAACTCCCAGTACTAGACAGGGTTTTCGAAACACCTGTCTGATGCCCACAAACGTGTGGAAGAGCTCACTGCGGAATTGTCATCTTCCACAGTCACCACTTTTGCCAAAGAGCTCCGAACCACCAACCAGACCATCATTACAAACATGGTCAATAAGTTGAAAAATGCTCTTCAGCCGATGATCAATGTCTCCCTAAAAATAGAGAAGTCTCAGGCTGAGCAAGGGAGACCCTAACAAATTGCTCAAGAGAACACCATGTTCATCCTTCACAAGGGGGAGAATCAGAAGCCACAGGGTCTCAAGCTCTCGAGACTCCAACCTCCGAAGCTCTCAAGTCTACAACTACCAAATCCCAAACAACTTCTCAATCCACCATGCTGGGCAGACCACCCTTTATCCCTCAAATTCCCTCCAAGGCTGGCCCCACATTTGGAACCACAATGACAACCGAAGTTGGTGGTTCCAGTTCTCAGCCTTTGAGGAAAGAAATCAGGATTGCTCCACACATGGATCAAGTTAATCATGAAAGGGAAGAGGAGTACAGGAAGATCCTCGAAATAAACAGAATTACCATTGACAACCAGACATGGACTGAGGATCTGATCAAGACCATCGGTTTTACTGACTTCCATGTAAACAATAGGCTTCCACTCAAGAGCCTTGATACAAAGAACAGTAAAGACCAGCAACTCGATCTCCCGTACAATCCGAAGACCTTTTCCTTTCTACAATTTGAAAGGCATGTTCCTAAGGAGAAGGAGAAGATAACCGAAAGGAGAATTGCATTCCATACAAAGTATATTCAAGCTCCGGCTTATGTATGGAGTGCAAAAAAGATAGTCAAAATAATCTCCATCAAGAAAGGAGAGGAGTATGTGGGTTTTCCGAACCTAAACTTTTTCGGGCTTCGAGGTGCCAATGAAGAAGAGTCAAGGTTCACAATTGCTGACTTCCCAATTATGAATCCTTCGGACTTCATATCTCTTCTTGACATCCTCAAGTTCTCAGGTGGAAATGAGTGCGAAGACATGGGGGTCTTTGCAATGGCTAAAACTCACATCTCCTCCTTCTTCAGAAACTATCTTCAAAGAGTAGCCCGTTTTGATATTGTAGTGGCTGAACTCTTTGGACAATCCCTTGCACCCCCACCAACCACAATAGAAAATTTTGAACATCTGAAGGCTAGGCAGATTGTTGATAAGCCCTGGGGTGTGGTTTTTAAAGGATTGTCCCATGACAATGAAACCATGGTGACCAAATTCTTTGATATTGACTTCATGGGTCGCTTCCCTACGGAGTCTATCAAAGAAGTTCTTGCTCTGGTTAACAACTGCTTTGTGAACACCTGGCAAGAGAAGAAGAATTGAGAGAACGCCTCAACTGGTGGTTGACAGTGAGGTACACTTTAAAGCAGGCGTTCATAAAGCACATCCGGCAACAAAGATAGGCTTCGGATGCACTTCACACAAAGGGGGAGATTGTTGAGACTATTTGTGATAAAGTGCTCAACTATCCAAAGTCATTCTGCCTGAAGCCCCGAAGTAATAAACAAATAGAAGACACCAAAGTCTGAAGACTCTGAAGTGCTACGTATGGAGGATCCGAAGACTTTCCAGACTGTACTGTCTTTTGTGTGCATGCGTATAGTACAATACGCGGTGCATGAATCTATCATCCTATTGGCTAGTACACTGATTGGATATTCTCTGTAAACGTTGTACTATCCGTATCACTGATTCAGTATAAATATCAGTGATACCTTATCGTGTAGAATGTGAGATTACGAGATAGTAAAAACCACAACATAGAAAACCCTATTGTAAAACCATATCTTATAATCAAGCATTTGGCACAAGTTATCAATTTCACATTGTTCATTTAACTCTTATATGTTATTCTTATGTGATTGATTATGTTATTGATATAACCTTAGTCTTAATTCATCTATCAACTGATTTCAACACCCAACAGCTTGATTCCACGAGATCTAAGGATCAAAAGGTTAGTTTTCTTGTGAAATTTATTTTGATTCTTATATTGTTCATAATTATAGGTTCAATAGATGAAAGCATAGATCCTTTAAGGTGCATGTGAACTTAAGTAATTTTTGTTCATAGTTTGCTTAAAACCCAACAATTCGGAACCAAGCTTACTCCTTCTTTAGACAAACCAATAGCAGACATCACACTTTATCGACAAATGATTGGTTCGCTTCTCTACCTTACTTCTAGTCAACCTGATATCATGTTTTCTATTTGTTAATGTGCTAGGTACTAAGCTAATCCAAGATATCCACACATGAGTGCAGTAAAGAACATTTTTCGATATCTGAAACGAACAACGTCACTTGGGTTATGGTATCCATCAGGATCAGATTTCTTTGTACATGCTTTATCAGATGCAGATCTTAGTGGATGTGGACTTGATCGGAAGAGTACTTCAGGAGGATGTCAACTTCTGAATGGCAAGCTTGTGAGCTGGCAATCCAGAAAACAGATGTGTGTCTCGCTTTCAACCGCCGAAACCAAATATATCGTAGCAGCATCTTGTACATCTCAGATCATCTGGATTCAAAATCACCTGAGAGACTATGTGATCAACATGAAGTGAATTCCTCTGTACTGCGATTCCGATAGTGCAATTCAGATCTCTCACAACCCAGTGCAACATTCCAAGACAAAGCATATTGCCCTTCGTTACCATTTCATTAAAGATCATGCCGAATATGACAATATTGAAGTACACTTTGTTCGTTCGGCAGACCAGCTAGCCGATATCTTCACCAAAGCCTTACCTGAACCTACTTTCAATCGCATTCTACAAGGGCTAGGAATGATAGAGGCCAATTCCAAAATCTACTTAATGATCGGAATTCATCAAATATATTCCAAAAGGTTCCGAGACTCGGAACGACTCCGAATTGTTAGGTTATTTATTTTGATTAAGTTAATTATGCATGTAATGTTGCCTTTAAATTAGCCGATCAATAAATGGGTGGGCCTGTCCATTCCATAATTAGTTTAGACTATATAAGGCATGCATGTACCCTAATTAGGGTTAACGTTTTTGTAATCTCGTTCATGCCCCTCACACAGAATAGTTCTCTCTGAATTGTTCTTGAGAGTTGCAATAGAATCATTCGGCTATTATTCTTCATATTTTGATCTTGTTATTCATTCTGCATATTTGAATCTTTCGATCCAATGTTTTTATTCTCACAATTGGTAATAGAGCAGGAGACTGTGTAATCGATATACCATTCTTGTATCGAGTTCATAAAAGTTTGAACACAGATATGTTCTTGATAGTCTTAATCGTTTTAATCGATTTTAGACGTCAGATCCCGATCTATTGTTTACCTTTTCGATTCGATCTACATTTTACACGTCTGATTCACGTAAAAACAAGATCTAATGGCGCATGAAGATCCTCATTCACTATCTTTCAATCTGTCCAGCAGTATTGGATCCATAACTAGGATCTTGATTCTCTTTACAAGTGATTATGAAGTCTGGGCTCTGCATTTTGAAGATTATGTTCTAGGGAGAGAAGAACATGGAGCCACAATATGGCACGCCATAACTGAAGAAACATTCGCTCATACGACTTCAAGGAAAGTCATCAAAACCCTAGGCGACTACAATGCTCTTCTACTCAGTCATGCAGATACACCTCTGGATGAGAAGAATAAGTTGATGTGCAACATCAAAGCCTTCAGGATAATCCATTTTACACTTCCCCCGGACACACTCAGACTCGTTAGCTCCAATGAAACATCCAAGGAAATCTAGGACAGGCTGAAGGAACTTTATTTCGGTGACACAGATCTTGAGCACTTGGTTCAAATTACCCTACTTTCTGAGTTTGGAGCCTTCACTCAAAATTTCGACGAAAACCTAGTTCGGACGTTTAACCGATACAACCATCTCTTGAGCCAAATGCTCAAATACAAGCTTGCTCGTAGTATCATTGAGAAAAACGTTACATTCCTAAATGGCCTCCGATCTGAATGGAAGGCAGTTGTGTCAACTATCGAAGCTCATGAGCAGTTCAAGAGTTACACACTGGCAAAACTGGTGGGCATTCTGAAATCCCACGAAAAATAGATTACTGCATAAGCGAAAGCCACCTCTAGTATGGGTTCTCTTGCTCTTATCGCGAAGGGAAAAAAAGGCTACGGAGGATAATTCTGAACCGGAATTCTCAGATGAACAGCTGACAAGAGAAGAAAAAGCTTCATGGTTTCTAACCCGAAAAGTTCTTCAAGAAGAACTTTTCTAAGTTCAAAAATCGTGGTAAACAAGGGAACTTCAATTCGGAGAAGCCCAAAGAAGATGGTTTTAAGAAGCAGAAGTCTGAAGATGAACAGAAGCTGGTTGGCGATTCTGGTTATGATTGCCATTATTGTAAAGGAAAGAACGACTTTGCAAAAGACTGCTTGCTCCGAAAGCAGAAAGAGAAGAAGGAGCAAGTCAAAGATGAAACTTACTACGCCGAAAAGATCGGAGATCTGAAAAAGAAGGACGCTTCAAATGCAAAGCCAATTTTCGTGGTTAAGGAAGATGATGAAGATGGTGCTGTTGAGGTCTGCTCAACGGATTCAGAAGACGAGGAAGTGAGGAAGCCTACGCATGGTCGATGCTTCATGGAGACGGAGGATGTTTCGGAGCAAAGATGGTACTCTATTGATGGGTGCCAGACGTCAGCGAGTTGTTTCGCTGCGAAACCTGTTTCGGAACAGGTAAAGGAATGCGAAGCTGTCGTGAATAAGGTACGCTCTATTCTTAAATCTTTTAATATTTGCTCCTCTACTTACGATATGGAATTAGATGATTTAAGATTTACCGTTTCGAATTTTAGTGACAGTTTAAAACGAACACGCCTAAGCAATTCTAATCTAAATGATCAATTGAACAGGGTGACACTTAAGAATGAGGAGAGGAGAATGAAAATTGACGCATTGGAGTTAGAGTTGGTTAGGGCAAGAGATGATATTATTTAAGTTAAGAGAGACAATTTTATTCTTGTTAGAAAATGAAACATTTTCTATTTGATTGCTAAGCATCTTTATAATAATATTACTCAGCTGCATATTGACTGTGATATAGGCAGGGGTCTGCATAAAATGATTTTGCCCTTTCTCAAATTGAAAATGACGAAATTGATGCTGATTGTTATAAGTGCGAAACAATTGTCTCATCTGACGAAGTGTCAGAATCTTATCAAATCGGACTTGAGAAAACTGAAAACTACATTCAGTCCAAAGAACATAAGAGCATGTTGAAAGAATTTTTAACAGAAAATGATATTGAAATCAAATCAGCTACTTTACAAAACTATGATTTATTATGCAAGAAATTAAACACAGAAAATGTTCTTAATACTGAGAATGTTTCCGAGTTTGACGAAAGCGAGATGAGCGAAATTTCTGTAGAGGATGAAGTTGACTGCTCTGTTTTTCTAAATGAACAAACTGAATCTAAGAAACATCTTATTTATTAAAACTCAGTTGAATTTGTTTGAATTGTCGAAAATAATGGTTTAAAATTTTTAAATGAGCAAGCAACCGTTTTTCCAAAAGTTAAAACTGTTCCAAACCAAGTTTCCGTAAAAACAAGACTGAACACAAAAGACACATCACAACTCAAAAGACCTTGTAGATAACGATAATGCTGATGGTTGTGACGCTTTCTTCTAGTCCGAACCTATCGAGAATGCAAACGAAACGAAAGGTCTTTCCGAAATGACCTCATGGAAGTCTCGAGGAAAATATATCTCAGGATTATTAAATCGTGTGGATTCATTCTCTCAGCCAGGAACAAGTGGCACAAAACCAATTCAGAATGATGCTTCTATGGTTCATAATAAAATGCCAACCAAGATTTCAAACTCAGTACCCCGTATTCATAAGTCTCCTGAAGAGCTTATTGCTAGAAGGAGACAGATGAATGCTCGGTATCAAAAGAATTTAAAAGAAAGGAAACAATTCTGGAGAAACAAAAAGGCTAAAATTTTTGTTAATTCTGACTTGAATTCTACCCAAAAAGTTAGTACTCCTTAGATTTCGAAACCGAAACAACCCTCCAACACAAGACAAATTTTTCAAAAACCACACACCTTTCCGAAAACATTTGAAAAATCAAAATCACCTGAAGCAGCAAAAACAAATATTTTCAGACCTGTGATCAGATTAAATGACATGAAGGGCAAAGCCAAGCTTCATCCTGAACCAAAACCAAAATTTAAAGAGGCCCGACTCACAAAAGTTCGAAAAGATTTTCATCAAAAACCAATTACTAAATGAAATTCTTCTTTTCAAACAAAATCACAACTTGTTGAGAAAAATCGGTATATAAACAAAACAAAAGTGTTTTGGTTCGAAAACGGGAAGAATCAACTCGTAAAAAGGAAATCATTTTGGGTTGACAAATCAAATATCTTTCCTGTTTCCAAGAAAGTCTCACATGGACCCACATTGGTTTGGTTTCCTAAATCTCTCTAAATTGTGTAGGTGATGCATGACGGACAATATGACTTGGAATGGTATATTGACAGCGGCTATTCGCATCACATGATATGGAGAAGGGAAGACTTAAGAGAATACCGTTCGCTATGAAATGGAGGAAGAGTTTGGTATGGCAAAAATGTGACGGGTGAATTCAAAGGCTACGGAATGATTACGAGTGGTGAAGTCTCAATTCAGAAAGTAGCGTATGTGGAAGGCTTACAACACAACCTCATCAGTGTCTCGTAACTGGTGGTAGGATCTGGTCTCAAGGTGTCATTTGATGAAGATGGTTCTGAAATAATAGAAAAGAAGACTAAGATGATCGTTCTAAAGTCCAAACGAAAAGGCGAGATGTTCCCATTGAAGGAAATCCTTCGATTTGCTTACTGGCAAAAGATGCCAATGACGACAGTTGGCTATGGCACAGACGTCTTTCGCACATGAACTTCAGAGACATAAACAAGCTTGTACTTGGTGATTTGGTGCAAGGATTGCCGCTGCTGAAGTACGACAAAGATCATCTGTGTGACGCATGCGAACTCTGAAAACAAAGCAGAAAGAGTCATTCCACAATCGTCAAAGATTGACGAACCCCTTGAACTGTTACATATAGATCTTTGTGGTCCATATGCAATCGTAAGTGTAGCTCACAACAAGTACATTTTAGTTGTAGTTGATAATTTTTCTCGTTTTACGTGGGTTTTCTTTCTTCAACAGAAATCCGAGGCGACTCGAAACATAATCAACTTCATCAAGCAAGCTGAATTGCTGCTCCGAAAGCCCGTTCGGAAGATTCGAAGTGACAACGGCACAGAATTCAAGAATCAAGTGCTTGAAGAATTTCTTGTGAACAAAGGGATTGCTCATATCTTTTCTTCTCCTTACACTCCACATCAAAATGGAGTGGTGGAACGACGAAAGCGCTCCCTTTGTGAAGCAGCTCGCACAATGCTCTTATTCGCAAAACTTCCGTTATATTTTTGGGCTGATGCTATCGCCATCGCTTGCTTTACTCAAAACCATTCAACGATCAACAAGCGATTCTTACTCACTCCTTATGAGATTCTGAACAAAAGAAAACCAAATGTGAAATGCTTTCATGTTTTCAGTTCGAAATGCTTCATATTCAACTCTAAGGAGAAAAGAGTCAAGTGGGATGAAAAAGCAAATGAATGAATTTTTCTGGGTTACTCCATGACATCAAAAGCCTATCACGTTCTGAACAAACGATCTCAGAAAATAGAAGAAACGTATTATGTCACCTTCGATGACAAATACACGTCAAGGGCTCAGAACAAAGAAAGTCAGTCGGCAGAGATCTTTCCCGAATCAAATCAAACAACGATTCCTCTCATGAACCTATATGAGAAATTTATGAACTTGTTTGATGAACCGAAAACTGTTAAATCCTCTGAATCAAATGCCAAAGACAATCAGGAGGATGAACTGCTCAAGATAGTAGAAGATGAAGCAACAGAGGCTGAAGGAACCCCGGAACCAGTAGAACCCATTCCCACTACAGTAGAATCAACTCCCACTCAAACTCCGATTCTACCAGAAACTGAAATCTCCCACACTCAAGAAGACTCTTACGATTCTCATGTCCAAGGGGAGAGTTTCGCACCTGTCCAGGGGGAGGGTTCCACTCCAGTTCAGGAGGAGATTATTCCTACTTTTGAGGGGGAGAATCCGATTAACAATGACGAATCTTATGCAAACTTCCACGGGGAGAATGAGAATGAAAATAATGATGACGATATTCAATCCAAAGCTCAGTCAGAAATTGAGGAAGGTTTTGCATAAATCAATCCAGAGTATGATCCAAATTATCCTCCGATGGTGAAATAGACAAGAGATCATCCACGATCTCAGGTAATTGGATAAACGTCAGCAGGAGTTTTGACAAGTGCACAACAAAAAGCGAAGCAAACTGTATTATATCCAAAAGGGGAATTTTGCATGTTTAATTTTTTCATCTCAAAGATCGAACCCAAAACGGTTAATGTTGCTCTTGATCATGATGACTGGGTCCAAGCGATGCAGGATGAATTAAATGAATTTGAACGAAACAAGGTATGGAGGTTAGTTCCAACTCCAAAAAATGCATCGGTTCTCGGAATGAAGTGGGTGTTTCGTAACAAATTGGACAAAGAAGTAAACATCATTCGGAACAAAGCACGTTTAGTGGTCAAATGATACTATCAAGATGAAGGGATCGACTACGAGGAGACTTTTGCACCCATTGCAAGCTTGGAATCCGTTTGGATCTTTCTTGCCTATTTAGCTCATAAAGGATTCGATGTTTATGAAATGGATGTGAAGTGTGCCTTTCTGAACGGTGAATTCGAAGAAACTGTGTATGTCGAGCAACCTCCTGGTTTCGTAAACAACAAGCATCCGAATCACTGCTACGTTCTAGATAAGGCGGTATATGGCTTGAAGCAAGCTCCCATAGCATGGAACGAAACATTGACTCGTTTTCTCAAGCAGTCAAAATTCAAGCAAGGTTTCGTTGATGCACCCTTCTTTTGCAAAAAGGAAGGCAACCATCTTATGATAGTTCAGATTTATGTTGATGATATTATTTTCAGATCCACTCATCCAAGCGTAACCGCCGAGTTCCAAAAATTAATGGAAACTAAATTTGAAACGAGTTTGATGGAAAAATCAACTTCTTCCTTGGTCTGAACATCAAACAAAGCTCCGAATGGATATTCATCAATCAAGAAGCCTATACAAAATCTCTTCTAGAGAAATTCAGAATGTTATGTGACTCAAAAGTTAAAGTCCCAATGGCTTTCGGAACCAAACTTACCCCTTCTTTGGACAAGCCAGCTGCAGACATCACAATTTATCGACAAATGATCGGTTCATTTCTTTACCTTACATCTAATCTACCCGATATCATGTTTGCTATTTGTTATTGTGCTAGGTATCAAGCTAATCCAAGAGAACCTCACATTATTGCTGTGAAGAACATTTTTCCGATACCTGAAACGAACAACATCACTTGGGTTATGGTATCCATCGGGATCAGGTTTCTTTGTGCAAGCCTTTTCAGACTGTAGGTCCACAATACTCTCTAGATCACAATGATATCAATCAAGACAATAAGAACACCGGGAGATTAATCTTCAATGCACACTATATTGAATAGTCTAGTACATAAGATTGTGGTTGCCAAGAACACAATGAATTCTCTCTCTACTTAGCACCAATTTCGAGGACAACCAACCACACTAAAGGAGACACTTTTTTCCTTAAATACTCTAAGCCTAAAACCCTAGAAGACCTAGGCCCATGGACCGAGAAACAAGCCCACAGAGGGGCGTCGACCACAATGACCAAACCGAACAACCATAGGTTGTTTGGTTCACACCAAATAACCCAAATAAGCCGATAACTTCTATCTTTTAAAATTTTAGTCCCTATAAATAAAAGGTTAAACCAACTAAATTAATTCCTAACAATCTCCCCCTTGGTTTAATGCTTTCATTTATCTTCAGGCTTCTCTTGGATATTAGTTGAACACTGCAAAGAAATTTTCAACAAACTCCCCCTCAAATTGACGATCTCCTCCTTAGCAGGAAAACCTTCGACTCGCCTAGGTCCTTGTGCGGTCAAAAATAAGAAAATACCTAACACACACTAGTATAGTGGTAGTCAGGGTCGATCCACAGGAGTTACATGGTCGAGACAGGTGATAGATTACCAACTGCAGTGTCACGCTACAGTCAGAGGATCTAGTTCCTAACTTTTGCCAAACAATCCCAAAAATCATAAATTCCAATCATTCCAAACAAGCATTAACTAACCTAAAGTCCAAACCAACAACTAATCCTAATTAGTTATTGAAATCAGAATTGAAATTCAAAACAATCAAGATCAAACCAAACATCAAACACAATCCAAACATCCGAAAACTCATTCAAAAGTATAAACACCGAAAAACTGAGCAATTAACATAAACCAAATGATTTCTATTAACAAACTCAAATTCCACAGGTCCAAACAGTAACCCAAATATCCAAAACATAAACTAAGACTAAGTATTAATGGTTGTCACACCCAAAGACACTAGCCAAATTCTACTAACTATTAAACTAATTGAAAATTAAAGACAAAAACATAAAAATACCAAATGATGGTTGCTGAAGCTAAAACTCGGAGTCAAAGAGCATTGGGAGTCTATTTTACACCAGGTCTTCGCTAATTTTTTCGACCTAAGACCCTCTATTTATAGTTGCAAAAATCACGAGGCCGCGCCGCGCATAAGTGAATTTCGTGGCTCGCGTAGGGCGTTATCCCCGTTTTATCGGCATTTGAATTTTCTCCACCGCCTCATCACCGCGTCGCGCCTTTGTGAATCCCACGGTGCGCGTGCGAATTCGCCTGATATTGCCTTGATCTTTAAACTTCCTTCAAATTGTATGCTTTTGGTCCCTGTTTTCATTATTTCTTTCCATACAAGTGCTGGCACGAAAAGTGAGAGTACCACGATATATATGATATAAATTCATTAAGAATAGGGCTCAACAACGACTAAAATATTTGATATTACTAGGCGTTTTCAAACACCCCACACTTGTGCCTTGCTTGTCCCCAAGGAATGGAGTTTTTAACAGATTTTAACTAAGACTCAAACAATTTTTGACTGTGTTTAATTTCAAAGCTTATTGTATTATGAGTTAGAGTGAAATAGTTCGTGAAAACATAATCAGAATGTTCATTGGAATTCATGGCTTTCTAGAGAGCCCTTGATTACAAATTTTCTGTCCACAAGATGTGTACGTACTCATTCAGATTCTAAAGGCCATTAAAGAATTGTCCATGACTTTCGATGTTGTCCGTGTAACGAGCTTTCAAAAATACCATCTCAGACCAGACGATCTTAGGTGGTAAGGTGCGTAAGGTCCACCCATTTTAGACCTACCGGATCGAACAACAAAGGCCACAGATTGACAATTCCTTCCTAAATCCCAAACTTAAAACGGTCCAATCTTCTAAACTCATGAAACTCAACTTATTTGACTAAACTAATAGCATGATCACAACTAAATAGTATTTCTCGAAAAATACCAATGCTATAAACAATCATAAACTATTCGTTTCAAAATTACAATCAATTAAAATTTTGAAAAAGTTGCTAAAATTTTTGAAAATTGGTCTTTTCCGCAAAAAATTCAAAAACACTTTTTCGACCGTCCACACCCCACACTTAAAATCGTACAACGTCCCCGTTGTACAAAAATTATTCAAAACAAGGGAGAAAGAGTTACCCCTTTTGACGGTAGATCGCTTGATTGGTACTCAGTGTCACAGGTACAAAATTCACACAAAAAGGTCCTCGATTCAGCATTCTGGAGTTGTAGCGCAACAGTAAACACGCCAGTGGTCAAAACAACTCCTCCAATTTGGTATCACATGCATAACTCACAAAAAGATTAAATGCTAACAAAACAAGCAAAATGCTTAAGGAAAAATGTTCAACAAATTAAATTTATGTGTTGCGGATGGCCGTGGCGCGTGATTGAAGAACGCGCGTCGCGGTAATTACGATGGTCGAAATTACCGTCAAATGGGAAATGACCGCGTAGCGCCCTATAAGGGTGCCACGGCGCGGTAATTACAGCATATTCAAGTAATTTCAAGAGCTCATAAAAGATAATCAACACAAATTTTCCTAAAAAAGTTTACTTTTATTTCATGCCATTCCATCTAAAACAATTGATCCTAACAATTATCAACATTTACTAAAAAATCAAATCTAATTCAAAAACTAAACTAAATGACCTAAAAAATGCAGAAAATTAATTAAACCACCCTTAGTTATGCGCGGTATCGTCCTCGGGGCCTTCCTCTTCATCTTCCGCATCTTCTTCCATGGGCTCTTATTCTTCCTCCTCGAGCGGTGGTTGGGGTCGGATTTTGCACCCCGTTGATGAAGTTGATCATGCATTCGGACAACCATAATAGTTGCGTTTGTGTGTTCCTTGTCCGTTGATCCACTTCATTCATTGCCAATGATTGAACTATGTGTTATCTTCCGTGGGTGAGTGAGGCTTTCCGGAGTGCTTTTACCTCATCGGCTAGATACCGGGATTCCATTGTAGCAGGGGCGAGACCGTGAGGTAGGCTGACAGTGACCCTCAACTTTTTCTTCGATGTAGATGGCTCTGACCGTAGTACCATAAAAGGTATAACCTTCAACTCGCGAGTAGCGTGCTCGGACAATAACCCATATGAGTGCGCCAGACGTGTCACGAAATGCCCGCCTCCCAATGCGATATACTGCAAGGGGGCATCCGTCAGTTGCTTGAAATAGTCGGCGACCATATACGGAATGTTGCAGGTTTCGAGCATTCTAGTTACTGCCCACATTAAATACAACTCCTGGGGTAGCACCCTTTCCTCGTCAACACGAGGCCACAGTATCATCGCGATGAGTCGATGTAACATCTGGTGTGCCGGAAGGTGCATAAAGCTCTCCCGAATAGTGTTCTCATGATACCGTGCGGACGAGATCATGCTCCAAAAGTCCCCGGGTGAAAATGAGTCGCTCATGGTGCAACTTGCCCATATATGGAAGGTCCTAAAAGCTGGTGCCTCCGAGTCCTCTTCAGTATACAAACTGATGCGATACCCGAACACCCTTAGGCTACAGCTTCGATCATGATTCCCTAGACGAAATTGCACCGTATCCGGCGAGTCCATTCCAGTGTATGCCTTCTCAAAGTGGTAGCTCGAGAGAAATTGCAAGAGGACTTCATGATACACAGGCTCGGTCATATGGAAAGCGTTTTCGAGAGCCCGACACGTATATGTTAACGCCCCTTCTTCATAGCCTCCTTGGACTAGCCAATCCTGTATGTGCTCCGAGATCCCAGACTCCCTGGTCAACTCCCAGTTGACCGTGCGTGACGGGAGGACCCGCTTGTGTCGGTAAATGCCCCGCCGATTATAGAATTGATTATAACGAACTCGTTTACGCCTTTGGCTAGTGAGTTCCAATTGAGTGATTCAGAACTGCCGGTAGAAGACATGCTGCCTGCAAAGTGCATAAAAATGTGCAATTAGGGAACTGATCTTCGTTCGCCACGGCGCGGACAAGATAGACCGCGACGCGCCATAAGAACATCCATATCCCGCGTCGCTGACTGTAACAATCCACGGCGCAGCGTACGAATTCAAACCAGAATCAATGATTACATCTATTTTAGGCCAATAAACTTGATTCTAAACATTGGGTTTTGTGAGATGCAGTAGTCTAAACCTAATTCCAACATCAATTTTTACCGATATCTACTACATTACGATTTATAGAGGATTTTCCATAGTTCAAGACTTTCAAAGAAAAGGGAAGAGAAGAGTGAACTTACTTGATTCTGTTGAAAGTAATGCGAAGATGAAGTTGAATGAATTGCGCGAATGATTGATCACAGTAAAGAATCTGATGAATTACGCCAGTTGAACTATATACAAGTGTGAGGGTTTTGGAGTTGATTTCAAACTCTATTTTTGTGATTATCTCTAATTTCAAATTAAGATAAGGCCACGGCGCGGGAAGCTTCTGTCCGCGTCGCGTATAAAAATCTGATCTTATTAATAATCGCGAAAACTAAACACGCGCGGCGCGGACCCTAAGATCCCGCGTCGCGGTGTTGCAAAATTACCAAAATGACCCCACACTTGCTCTTTTCTTACCATGACCAATTGAGTGTAATTAATTAATTATTAAGGAAAATGCAATTATACAGATGACGATCGGTTTGCCTCCCGACAAGCGCTAAGTTTAACGTCTTCAGCCGGACGTACACTTACCTGACCTATTGAGTATACACGGGAACAACCATCACGAACTCCACTGTCTCCACTTACAATTTCTGAAGCGTGCCCGCAATGACATATGGTTTGAGCCTATGTCCATTGACTTTAAATGGTTGTCCACCTTTCAAATCCTGTATTTCCAGTGCACCATAGTCTGTGACACTAACCACTTCGTAAGGGCCATTCCACTTGCTCCTCAGTTTCCCGGGAAACACCTTCAATCCCGAGTTGTACAGCCATACTTCTTTCCCTACTTCAAAAGTTTTCAATCGGAGCTTGGCATCATGATACCGTTTCATTTTCGACTTGTATGTGGCCGCGTTTTCATATGCTTCGTCTCGTAGCTCCTCCAACTCAGACAACTGTAATTTCCGTTCTTTTCCCGCTTCCGTGTAGTCCATATTAACTTGTTTGATTGCCCATAAGGCACGGTTGGCAAGCTCTACCGGCAGATGACAGCCTTTCCCATAAACCAACCGATATGGAGTAGTTTTGATCGGTGTCTTATAAGCGGTTCGGTATGCCCATAGTGCATCATCCAACCACAGTGACCAATCTTTCTTGTCTGTTTTTACTGTCTTTTGAAGAATTTATTTTATCTGCCTATTGGACACTTCCACTTGGCCGCTCGTCTGAGGATTATAAGGTGTTGCAATCCGATGATTCACCCCGTAGTGCTTTAGCAGCCTTCCAAATTTAAAATTCTTGAAATGTGACCCTCCGTCACTTATGATCACTCGTGGAACTCCATGTGAAAATATTTTTTTTGACGAATTTACACACCACATGGTGGTCATTCGTGCGGGTTGCCTCTGCCTCGATCCATTTAGACACATAATCTACTGCTACCAAACTGTAGACATCACCGTGTGACGTGGGAAATGGACCCATAAAGTCTATTCCCCAGACATCGAAGATGTCTACTACCAAGATTGGGTTTAAGGGCATTTGATCCCTTTTCGATATGTTTCCTAGTTGTTGGCAGTTGGCCAGTATAGTCCAGATTCTAGAACCTTATATCCTGTCTTTTTACCGCTGAAATGCCCTCCACATGCTGATGCATGGCAGTGTTCCAACACCTCCTCAATTTCACTATCAGGCACACACCGACGAATTATTTGATCCTCTCCTACCTTGAAAAGGCCAGGGTCATCCCAAATAAATCTCTTTGCATATGTGCAGAACTGCTTTTGCCTTTGTTTAGTCCAATGTTTTGGTATTGCTCCCGTGGCCAGAAAATTCACATAGTTCGCATACCAGGGAGCTCCAGTAAGCTCCAGCAGCTGCTCATCTGGGAACGAATAATTCCAGCTTCCAATCCTTCTGCTGGTAGTCGAGAAAGATGATCTGCCACTACATTCTCTACTCCCTTCTTGTCCTTGATTTCCACATAAAACTCTTGCAACAGAAGTATTGACACGCCTAGGTCGTCGTGCGGTCAAAAATAAGAGAAAACCTAACACACACACACTAGCACAGTGGTAGTCAGGGTCGATCCGCAGGAGCTACGTGGTCAGATCAGATGACAGATTACCAACTATAGTGTCACGCTATAGTCGGAGGACTTAGTTTCTAAACTTTTGACTACTAAACTCAGAAAACCCAAACTGAACAATCTCAAAATACGCATAGACTAAGCTAAGCTTCAAAACAAACCTAGTTACTTTCTGAAATCAGAAGTACATCTCTAATTCAGAAGTAAACAAAGGCATCCAAACAAACCAAACACAAACCAAAGCAAGGCATACACTAAACCAATAACTAAAATCCAACAGGATAGTCACTGGCTAAAGCTCAAACCTCAAAAGCTAACCTAACTGGCTACTGAAATCAGCAAAGGAAAACAGTCCAACAAGGTCAAAACAAACATCAAACACAATCCAAACAAACACAATCAATAGCAATCATCAAAACACCGAAAAACCAAGATTACTTGTAACCAAATGATTTTCATTAACCAAAAGGAATTCCACAGGTACAAACAGTAACCAAATGATTCAGAAAGATAAACTAAAGCCTAATATCAGTGGTTGTCACTCCCAAAGATACTAGCTAACAATTACTAACTAATACTAAAATGAAATTAAATTCTAAAACATAGAAATACCAAATATGAAGTTGCTAATGCTTAATCACGGAGTCAAAGAGCCTTCAGGTCAATTTTCCACTGGGTCTTTGCTAGGGTTTTCGGCTGGAAATGCCCCTATTTATAGTTGCAAATTTCCCGCAGCAGCGCCGCGCAATTAAGAAAACCGCGGCGCGCGTACTAATCTTCTCCCGTTTTATCGGCATTTGAATTTGTTCCACCGCCTTAGATCCGCGTCGCGCCTTCTTGATTTCCGCGGCACGCGTACGTATTTTCCTGATTTTTATCTTCTTCTCTAACTTTCTCCAATTTGCACGCTTTTGGTCCCTGTTTTCATTATTTTCTTCCAAACAAGTACTGGCACAAAAAGTGAGAATACCACGATATATATGATATAATTTCACTAAGAATAGGGCTCAACAACGACTAAAATATGTAATATCACTAGACGTTGTCAAACACCCCACACTTGTGCCTTGCTTGTCCCCAAGCAAGAGAGTTTTTAACAAATTATAACTATGACTCAAACAATTTTTTGAGTGTGTTCAGTTTCAAAGCTTATTGTTCCCAGAGTTAGATGAAAAAGTTTGTGAAAACCTAATTAGAATGTTCTTTGGAATTCATGGCTTTCCAGAGAACCCTTGATTACAAACTTTCTGTCCACAATGAAGTGTACTTACTCATTCAGATTCTAAATGCCATTAAAGAATTGTCCATGACTTTCGATGTTGTCCATGTAACGAGCTTTCGAAAATACCATCCCAGACCAGACGATCTTAGGTGGTAAGGTGCATAAATGCCTCTTCGAGGCCACCCTTTTCGGACCTACCGGCTCGAACAACAAAGGCCACAGATTGACATTTCCTTCCTAAATTCCAATCTTAAAACACTCTAATCGTCTAACTCCTAAAACTCAACTTGTTTGACTAACTAATAGCATGATCACAACTAATTATTATATCTTGAAAGATACGACTGCTATCACAATCACAAACCATTCATTTCAAAATTACAATTTATTATAATTTTTGAAAAAGTTGCTAAAAATTTGAAAATTGGACATTTCTGCAAAAATTTCAAAAAACTACTCTTTCGACCGTCCACACCCCACACTTAAAATCGTACAACGTCCCCGTTGTACAAAAATTATTATTTAGAACAAGGGAGAAAGAGTTACCCCTTTGGACGGTAGACTGCTTGGTACTCAGTATCACAGGTACAAATTCGAACAAAAAGTCCTTGATTTCGCATTCTGGAGTTGTGGCGCAACAGTGAACACGCCGGTGGTCAAGACAAGTGGAGGGGGGCACGGTGACACCACACATGTCTTAGAAAACTCCTTCCCAATTGGTATAGCATGCATAACTCAACAAGACATTAAAAGCAAACAGATACATAAAATATAAACAAACAAAAGATAGATATGTGTCATAGATACAGTACATATATCCCAAAAATGAAAGAGAAAAAGGAAAATACATCAACTGCCACCTAGTGGCCTGGAAGGTCCAGCCTCATGATCATGGGCTCTGGCTTGAAATGGTCGGGGGCGCTGACCCTGCTGGGTAGCTAGATCCAAAAGTACCTCCCCAATCCACTCCAACTGGTCCTCCATCCTGGCAACCCTGGCTGCCAATCGATGGATGGTCGCTGGGTCCTCATGCTACTGTGGCTGTGGAGCTGGCTCTGCTGGTGGAGGCTGCCTCCTGCGTCTCCTGCCAGGCTGGGCGTACGCTGGCTGGGGGTCCTGGGGTGCCTCGGTCACTGCCCTCACGAACTGTCCCGGGCGCTGCTGCTGAATCAGCCCCATGCTCTCCAATGCTCGCGCTGTAGTGCGAGATGGAGGTAAAGCGGTCAAGGTGGCGACAGTGCGGGCAGTGAGGATCCGGTATGATCGGGCCAAGCGGGTGATGAAGTACCCGCGGGCCAATGGACTGCTGGCGGAGGCACCTGTCGAACGGGTGGATAGGGCAGCTGCTAGGGTGAAGGGGAGGTGAAAAAACCTGGAGGGGTCGAGGAGAACCCAGAGGAATGTCATGTCCTCGCCGGACACCTTCTCGCCACCCTCCCGCTGCTTGATGGAGGTGGAGACGATGCGGTGCATGAGATGGTGCAGTGGGTCGCGGAGGTGGCTCTCCCGAGAGGTCCCTACCTCGTAGAAGATGTTAGACAATGGTGCCCAAACCTCCATGTTGGCAGCCCGCTCAGGCTACCCCTGGATGCACGCGTCCATGAACTGTGCAAAGTGGCGGTGCTGATGATCCACCTCGGTGTAGATACCGGTGCGCCTCCCAAACTCCCGAAGGCTGCACTCCCTCTGTACTCCCCCGAACCTGAACCGTATCAACCTCACCCGCAGGTCTGTCGCCCTCGTTGCGTACTCAATAGTGGAAAGGAACTCCAGTAGAAGCTCCATGTATACAACGTCCTCCTCTGTGGCCATGAGCCTATCCCAGCCCCGGCAGGTAAATGAAGCGTCCCCATGGGTCCAGGTGCGGTGTAAAAATGGCTCTATCTCGCCCCAGAGCTCGGTACCCCTGAGAATGTCCCGATCAATAATCGTGGTCTAGTCTGAACGTCATCTGCAAAAACGAATTTTTTTTTTGCAAAATAAGTCCTTTTCTTCCCCACCGCACCTTCTAGTCTGAACCTAGTTACTTTCTGAAATCAGAAGTACATCTCTAATTCAGAAGTAAGCAAAGGCATCCAAACAAACCAAACACAAACCAAAGCAAGGCATACACTAAACCAATAACTAAAATCCAACAGGATAGTCACCGGCTAAAGCTCAAACCTCAAAAGCTAACCTAATTGGCTACTGAAATCAGCAAAGGAAAATAGTCCAACAAGGTCAAAACAAACATCCAACACAATCCAAACAAACACAATCAATAGCAATCATCAAAACACCGAAAAACCAAGATTACTTGTAACCAAATGATTTTCACTAACCAAAACGAATTCCACAGGTACAAACAGTAACCAAATGATTCAAAAACATAAACTAAAGCCTAATATCAGTGGTTGTCACTCCCAAAGATACTAGCTAACAATTACTAACTAATACTAAAATGAAATTAAATTCTAAAACATAGAAATACCAAATATGAAGTTGCTAATGCTTAATCACGGAGTCAAAGAGCCTTCAGGTCGATTTTCCACCAGGTATTTGCTAGGGTTTTCGGCTGGAAATGCCTCTATTTATAGTTGCAAATTTCCCGCAGCCGCGTCGCGCAATTAAGAAAACCGCGACGCGCATACTAATCTTCTCCCGTTTTATCGGCATTTGAATTTGTTCCACCGCCTTAGATCCGCGCCGTGCCTTCTTGATTTACGCGGCGCGCGTACGTATTTTCCTGATTTTTATCTTCTTCTCTAAGTCTCTCCAATTTGCACGCTTTTGGTCCCTGTTTTCATTATTTTCTTCCTAACAAGTACTGGCACGAAAAGTGAGAATACCACGATTTATATGATATAATTTTACTAAGAATAGGGCTCAACAACGACTAAAATATGTAATATCACTAGGCGTTGTCAAGTATCCATCTGATCAATCTTGGTTTAGACTTCTTTTTCGCAAGCAAATGTCGAACAGCACTGTGGTCAGTGTAAACTTCCACCTTGGATCCCCAAATATATTATCGGAACTTGTCTAGCGCAAATACTACGGCGAGTAACTCTCTTTCGGTAGTTGTATAATTTAGTTGAGCTTCAGAAAAAGTTTTACTAGCATAGCAAATAACTACTGGTTTCAAGTCAACCCTTTGGCCTAATACTGCACCAGCAGCATAGTCGCTAGCATCACACATTATTTCAAAAGGTTGAGTCCAATCAGGCGGTTTCAGAATAGGAGCCTCGACCAACTTATTCTTGAGGATATTGAATGATTTTACACATTCTTCATCAAAAATAAATGGCATGTCATTCAAAAGAAGACCGCAAACAGGTTTAGAAATAGTACTAAAGTCCTTGATAAATCTACGATAAAAACCAACATGACCTAAGAAATATCTAACCCCCTTCACTGATGTTGGGGGTGGAAATGTGGAGATAACTTTGACTTTAGCACGATCTACTTCGAACCCTCTCTCAGAGACTACGTCACCTAGCACTATTCCTTCTCTAACCATGAAGTGGCTTTTCTCCCAGGAGAGCACTAAATTCGATTCTACGCATCACTCCAACACTTTTTCTAATTGACTCAAGCATGTCTCGAATGTCGATCCAAAGATTGAGAAGTCGTCCATAAAAATTTCTAATGCATCACCAATCATATCAGAAAATATTGCCATCATGCATCGTTGAAATGTAGCAGGAGCATTACACAACCCAAATGGCATTCTGCGAAATGCAAAAGTACCATAGGGACAAGTTAATGTTGTCTTTGCCTGATCCTCTGGGTGAATTGCAATTTGGTTATACCCAGAATAACCATCCGAAAAGCAATAATATTTCTATCCAGCCAGCGTTTCCATGATCTGATCGATGAATGGTAATGGAAAGTGGTCCTTAGATGTAGCGGCATTGATTTTCCGGTAATCGATACATACTCTCCATCCAGTTACACGTCTTGTGGATACTTTGTCACCATCTTTAGTATCCACAACAGTTATTCCATATTTCTTTGGCACTGTCTGTGTCGGTGACACGCCTTGGTCGTTATGCGGTCAAAAATAAAGAAACCTAACACACACACTAGTACAGTGGTAGTCAGGGTCGATACGCAGGAGCTTCGTGGTTAGATCAGATGACAGATTACCAACTAGTAGTGTCACGCTACAGTCGGAGGACCTGGTTCCTAAGTTCTCAACTACTCCAAAAACAATTATCAACCAAAGTCAAGCTAAGCCTAAGCTAACTCAACTCAAACTAACCTAGTCACTTTCTAAAATCAGAAGTACATCTCTGAATCAGAAGCAAACAAAGGCATCCAAACCAAACAAAGCATAACCTATCTAATAACTAGGGTTCTGCCTGAACAGCTACTAGCTAAGGTTCAATGCCCAAAACTAACCTAATTGGCTACTGATTTCAGCAAAGGAAAACAGTTCCAAACAAGGTCAAAACAAGATCCAAACACAATTCAATAATCAAAACACAAACAAACATCCAAAACACCGAAACACCAATAATACTTGTAATCAAATGATTCTCATTCATCAAACTCAGATCCAAACATAAAAACAGTAACTAAATGTTACTAAAACAGAAACCTAAGCTTGGTATCAATGGTTGTCACTTCCAAAGATACAAACCAAAGCTTACAACTATCTAACTAATTGAAAATAAAATCCAAAACATAAAAATACCAATTGGGAACTTGCTGGAACGAATTCTTGGAGTCAAAGAGCTTCAAGGTCGATTTTACACCCGGTCTTTGCTAGGGTTTTCGGCTGGAAATGCCAGTATTTATAGTTGCAATTTTCCCGAGGCCGCGTCGTGCTTCTATGGATTCCACAGCGGGTTTACTTATCAGATCCCGTTTTTTCGTCGTTTGAATGTGTTCCACTGCCTTAAGCCCGCGTCGCGCGTTTCATAGATCCGCGGCGCGTGTACGTGTTTCCTTGATTTTTCATTCTTTCCAAACTTCTTCCTTTTGCACGTGTTTAGTCCCTGTTTCCATTCTTTTCTTCTAAGCAAGTCTTGGCATGAAAAGTGAGAATACCAACATATATCTGATATAATTTCATCAAGAATAGGGCTTAACAACGCATAAAATACTTGATATCACTAGGCATTGTCAAACACCCCATACTTGTGCCTTGCTTGTCCCCAAGCAAGAGAGTTTTTTTAACAAATTATAATAAAGACTCAAACAATTTTTGACTGTGTTCAGTTTCAAAACTTATTGCTCGATGAGTTATAGTGGAATAGTTCGCAAAAACATAATTGACTTGTTCTTTGGAATTCATGGCTTTCTAGAGAACCCTTGATTACAAATTTTCTGTCCACAATGAAGTGTACTTACTCATTTCGATTCTAAAGGCCATTAAGGAATTGTCCATGACTTTTGATGTTGTTCGTGTAGCGAGCTTTCGGAAATACCATCCTAGACCAGACGATCTTAGGTGGTAAGGTGCATAAGGCCCACCCATTTTAGACCTACCGGCTCGAACAACAAAGGCCACAGATTGACATCTCCTTCCTAAATTCCAATCCTAAAACAGGTCAATCTTCTAAAACTCGTAAAACTCAACTTATTTGACTAACTAATAGCATGATCACAACTAAACAGTATTTCTTGAAAAATACCAATGCTATCACAATCACAATCACAAACTATTTGTTTCAAAATTGCAATTTATTAAAAATTTTGAAAAAGTTGCTAAAAATTTTTAAAATTGGTTTTTTCTACAAAAATTTTTCAAAAATACTCTTTCGACCGTCCACACCCCACACTTAAAACCGTACAACGTCCCCGTTGTACAAAAATTATTTTTCAGCATAAGGGAGAAAGAGTTACCCCTGTTGGACGATAGATTGCTTGGTGCTCAGTATCACACGTATAATTGCGAACAAACGGATCCTTGATTTCATATTTCGGAGTTTTAGCGCTACAGTGAACACGCCGGTGGTCGAGACAAGTGGAGGGGGCACGGTGACCCCACACTTGTCTAGGACAACTCCTCCCCATTTGGTATATCATGCATAACTCAACAAACAAATTAAAAGCAAACAAGACAAATAAAATATAAACAAAATACAGATAGTGGTGTCATAAGTTTTGTACATATATCCCAAAAAATAAAAAGAAAGAAAAAGTACATCAATCATCACCAGGTGGCCTGGAGGGTCCAGCCTCATGATCGTGAGACCTGGCTGGGAATGGTCAGGGGTGTCGTCCCTGCTGAGTGGCCAGATCAAGAAGTACCTCCCCGATCCATGCCAACTGGTCCTCGATCTGAGCGATTCTGACCTCCAGCCAGTGGATGGCGGATGGGTCATCCTGCTGGGGCTGCGGCTGTGGTGCTGGCTCGACGGGTACCTCCCGCCTCGGTCGTCTCTGGCCCGGCTGAGCATATGCGGGCTGAGGTGCCTGAGGAGGCTCTGTAGGTGCCCGAATGAACTGCCCCGGCCACTGCTGCTCGATAAGCCGCCTCCTCTCTAGAGTGCGCGCCGTAGTGCGAGACGGAGGCAAAGCGGTCAAAGAAGCAGCCACGGCAGCAGTGAGGATCCCGTATGAGCGGGCCAGGCGGGTAATGAAATACCCCCGGGCCAGTGGACTGCTGGCAGAAGCTCCTGTCGAGTGGGTGGAGAGGGAGACTGCGAGGGCATATGGAAGGTGGAGGAATCTGGAGGGATCCAGGAGAACCCAGAAGTAGGTCATGTCGTCGCCTGACACCTTCTCGCCCCCCTCCCGCTGCATAATGGAGGTGGAGACGATACGGTGCATGAGGCGGTGGAGTGGGTCTCGAAGCTGGCTCTCCCTGGAGGTCCCCGCCTCATAAATGACGTTGGACAGTAGTGCCCAAACCGCCATATTGGCATCCCTGTCCGGCTGCCCCTGGATACACGCCCCAAAGAACTGGGTGAAGTGGCGATGTTGGAGGTCCGCTGGAGTATATAAGCCGACCCTCCTCCCGAACTCGCGGAGGTTGCACTCCCTCTGTGCACCTCCCAATCGAAATCGTACGATCCTGGACCACGGGTCTGACGCCCGAGGTGCAAAGTGGATAGTAGAAAGGAACTCCAGGAGGAGCTCCGTGTAGACCACATCCTCGTCGGTGGCCATGATCCTGTCCCAGCCACGGCAGGTGAATGACGCCTCCCCGTTGACCCATGTGCGGTGGAGGAATGGCTCGATCGCTCCCCAGAGCCCAGCGGCTCTCAGTATGTCTCTATCAATGACTGTCGCCTCGAGGACCCAGCGACTGGTCAGTGCGTCTCTCCGCGAGATGTACTCCGCGGAGCTAGCGAGTTCCTCGGGGAACTGGAGGAAAGGGTGATCTAACCTGAACATCATCTGCAAAAAGACACATAGCCACAAAGAAAGAAAGAAATTTTTTTTTCAAAATTAGTCCTTTTCTTCCCTACAGCACCGCGGCGCGGCTCAAGATACAAGCGCGTCGAGGCGAGCGGCTTTTGCAAAACCCCGATCTAAACTCGCGATTTAACCTGCTAAAACTCAATCCAATCATACCACAAGGTAGCCTAAGTGCCGATTAACTCATCTAGGGTCTCTATTTGGCAAAACAAACACCCTATGAGTTAGCATTGGCGATTCTATGTTTTGAACTTTTCTGGACAAATCACTAAAATTAACTACCTAATTGCTAGTTTTAACAACTAATAGATAGTTAAAAGAGTGTACCTTGGTAGTAGAAACAGAATGAGCAAGAAAAAATGTGAGAGAAATTTTGTCGATCAGAGCTCCGAGTCGTGTGAGGGTTGGTTGAGGCGCGGCTTACCATAATATAGGAGAAAACTGACTGATCATTTCCCGCGTCGTGCATTTTAACTTTACGCGTCGCGCGTGTCACCAAATCAACCCCTGCGCATGGGGTTGGTTTACGACCCCGCGTCGCGTAATTCAAAAACCTGCGGCGCGGTCTTCAAAATTTTAAAAACTTTTCACACGACCCCACACTTGCTTTAGACCACTAATACCTGCAAAAGATTGATGTATTTTCCTAATTAATCCTAAGAGATATAAAACCTACCCTATGACACGATGGGTTGCCTCCCAACAAGCGCTAAGTTTAATGTCTTCAGCCAGACGTAATATTCTTATGCCTATTCTTCTTCTTCTTGAACCCTTGATGACATCTGCTTGAATCCTGTCACGAAGTTGTTGGCCATCATTGATATGAGAGATGTGAGTTGAGTCATTCGATCGCTCACACCGCTAATCCGCTGTTGCTGAGATTCCGGGAGCTTAAAAACTTTTGCTTCTCGTTCTCTTGATTCCTTCTCATACTGCTGGTGTCTTGCCTCCATCATTTCCATCATGTCCAGCAGCTGCTCCTTATCGATAGTGGACAACGGGTGGTCCTTGGTTTCCTTTAAAACTTCTTTTTTTCCTCCTTCTCCCGTACGTGTCCAAATTTTTTCTTTACTCTTAATCCCAGGCTTCATTAATATCCTTCTGTCCACTTGCTTGCCATTCCCTTCTGAAGGTAATGATACAGGATTTCCGAACATGTTCAGTCTTCTTTTCCTTGTCCCAAAGAAGATGTCCATGTCCCCTGTCTTGCAATCAATCACCGCACCAGCAGTAGCCAAGAATGGGCGTCCTAGAATGTGTGCAGGCGCGTCGTCCAAGCTTTCATATTCCATCACTAAGAAATCCACAGGATAGAAGAAGTCCCCAACCTTGACTATGACATTCGTCAGTTTTCCCCGAGATACCTTTGTTGATTGGTCAGCCAGATGCAATACAACTTCTGCTGGCTCTATTTCTTCATTCTTGTAATTATCGTACAGATACCCTGGCAGTATATTAACACTTGCTCCCAAATCTAACAAGGTGTTCCGAATGACCACATCTCCTACAGTAGTAGTGATCAACGGTGATCCAGTATCCTTTTCCTTTTTGGGCAGTGTCCCCAATAATGCCTCACTTGCTTTCACAGTCAACCTCACAGAATCTGGTGTGGGCACTTTACTCTTCCCATTTCTTTCACATATTTCCTGAAGAATTCTGGTATCCTCAGGAGCGTCCTTAAGCTCATCCCACAGAGGCTGTTTCATCAAAGGCCCCATTGGTTTGGGTGCTTCCTTCTTGTTCTTCCCTTTCTTATCCTTCTTTTTCTGCTTGATTCCTGCTACTATCGATTGCTCCTCTTCCTGGACCAATTTGTCTATTTCTGGTTGAGTTTCCTTCTCAACAGGAATTCCTTCTTCCGTACCTTCCTTACTTCCTAAAACTTTCTCTCCTTTCTCCAATTTCACTTCACTTCCTACTTCAAACAAATCTTCCAAAGTGACTTTTCGCCATCCAGATTCGATAGTGTTAACTTGCTCTTTTCCTGGTCGCTGATTATGGGTTGGATTGACCTCTCTAGCACTTGGTAATTTTCCACTATCCCTCTTTTGTTGATCCTCAGCCATTTGTCCAATTTGTCGTTCCATGTTTGCAATGGCTTTCGCATTTGCTTGAGACTGTTGCTGCGTAGCAGTGACCATCTCGTACATCTTAGCTATCATCTCTTCTTAAGTTCCCGGGGCGTTGTTGGTAACATTATTGGGCCCCCTGTTGTTGTTATTGCTATTATTCCCATTTTTATTTCCGTTATTATTGTTGGTTGCAGGCTGATATGTTCTAGGCTGATTGGTCGATTGACCTTGGTAATTGTTTTGCCTAAAATTCTGCTGCTGTCCTTGATTATATGGCCTGTAGGGTCGTCCATCATTATGCTGGCCTTGACCCTGGCCATAAACTTGATTTGCTTCCTGAGTTTTAGGTCCTCCTTGACCTCCTTGTGATGGATTCTGCGGTCCATTCTGCAGCTTTGACATGAGCCAACTTCTTATTTAATTCACTGATTTCCTTCTTTACTTCTTTTTTCTAGTCAGCATCGGCACCCACTGCTGCTGCCTTACCTACAGTTTTTCTGGTAGAAAAATTCGCCTTGGAACCATTGCTTAATTGCTCCAAGAACTGCCAAGCTTCCTCTGGGTCCTGCCACATAAATGTCCCACTTGATGAGGCATTTATCATGGCCTGATGCGTCTCACTGACTCCTTCAAAGAATAACTTAACCAACTCCCACCTAGGAATTTCGTGATGCGGGCAGGATCGTAACAACTCCTTCAACCTGTCAAAAGCTTCGTGGAAAGCTTCTCCCGGATTTTTTTGGAAGTCCTGAATAACCCTTCTAATTTTAGTTGTCTTGCTTGCTAGATAAAATTCCTGCAGGAACTTGGCCTTGAGCTGATCCCATGTGGTAATGTTGTTTGATGGTAAAGATGTAAACCAATATTTGGCCTTATCTTTGAGAGTGAATGGGAATAGTCTAAACCTGAAAATGTTCCGATTAGTGTTCCTAGGGTTATTAGCATTGGCAATCGCTAAAAATTCATATAGATGATTATATGGATCGTCTTGCTTATACCCTCTAAACTCTGGCAATATTCCTAACAACTGAGGTCTTATTTCTACTTGAGAATCAATGTTATCAGGAATGTAAATTGGCGATGAATCATCATATTCCCGTGGCTGGAAATGTGATGCAACCGATTACCTTCTCGGTTGTGCAAAATGTAAAGGTTGAGCAGGATTACCGTAAAGATGATCGTTATATCCCTGCTGACCTGGTGGTTGTTGATACTGTGGTGCTCTTCTGGGAGGTCCCTGACCTCGGTTCCACGGTTGCTGTGGTGCTGGTGGCACCCATCCCTCATCTTCCTCGTCATACCTCTCCTCTGTCTCTGGATAATGATATTGTGACTGAGGAGGTTGTTGGTATTGTATAGGTTGTGTAGGTTGGAAAGTGGGTTGAGGTTTAAAAAGAACTGGTTGTGGTTGAGAAAATGGTTGAGAGGTTGGTGTCTGCTGTCTAGAGACTGGGGTGCCATCACAGTACGACTCTCCCCAAGACATTGCAGAGGTAAATGGATTGGTAGATTGTGGTTGTGAAACGGGTGTAAATGGTGGTATAGATGGCGGAGTGCATGATAGTATGGGTGCAGGGGCTGAAACTGCACCACCAGAAGCACTCGTGCTCCCGAACTGAAACTCTGACAGTGGGGGAATAAAAAACATCCCCGTTGCCTCACCTGATGGTTCATGGGCAACACTTACTGGACTACTACTAACTTGACTAAAACTCATGATATTTAAATGCCTACGAGCACGGATTTTGCACGCAGTACGCTCAATCTCAGGATCAAAATGCAATGGGGATAATTGCTCACCCCTGCGGGTACGCATGCACTAGTGCAACACGCCCACAAAAACAAAAACCAAAAACAAAAACTAACCAAATGAAATTTACAAAAACAAGAAACAAGTTCCTACTAATCACCTAATCTAAGCTCACAGCTCCCCGACAACGACGCCAAAATTTGACACGCCTTGGTCGTTATGCGGTCAAAAATAATGAAACCTAACACACACACTAGTACAGTGGTAGCCAGGGTCGATCTGCAGGAGCTTCGTGGTTAGACCAGATGATAGATTACCAACTAGTAGTGTCACGCTACAGTCGGAGGACCTGGTTCCTAAGTTCTCAACTACTCCAAAAACAATTAACAACCAAAGTCAAGCTAAGCCTAAGCTAACTCAACTCAAACTAACCTAGTCACTTTCTGAAATCAGAAGTACATCTCTGAATCAGAAGCAAACAAAGGCATCCAAACCAAACAAAGCATAACCTATCTAATAACTAGGGTTCTGACTGAACAGCTACTAGCTAAGGTTCAATGCCCAAAACTAACCTAATTGGCTACTGATTTCAGCAAAGGAAAACAGTTCCAAACAAGGTCAAAACAAGATCCAAACACAATTCAATAATCAAAACACAAACAAACATCCAAAACACCGAAATACCAATAATACTTGTAACCAAATGAGTCTCATTCATCAAACTCAGATCCAAACATAAAAATAGTAACTAAATGTTACTAAAACAGAAACCTAAGCTTGGTATCAATGGTTGTCACTCCCAAAGATACAAACCAAAGCTTACAACTATCTAACTAATTGAAAATAAAATCTAAAACATAAAAATACCATTTGGGAACTTGCTGGAATGAATTCTTGGAGTCAAAGAGCTTCAAGGTCGATTTTACACCCGGTCTTTGCTAGGGTTTTCGGCTGGAAATGCCTCTATTTATAGTTGCAAATTTTCCGAGGCCGTGCCGCGCTTCTATGGATTCCGAGGCGCGCGTACTTATCAGATCCCGTTTTTTCGTCGTTTGAATGTGTTCCACCGCCTTAAGCCCGCGTCACGCGTTTCATAGATCCGCGGCGCGCGTACGTGTTTCCTTGATTTTTCATTCTTTCCAAACATCTTCCTTTTGCACGCTTTTAGTCCCTGTTTCCATTCTTTTCTTCTAAACAAGTCCTGGCACGAAAAGTTAGAATACCAACATATATCTAATATAATTTCATCAAGAATAGGGCTCAACAACGCCTAAAATACTTGATATCACTAGGCGTTGTCAGTCGGACTGACCCATTCACTATCAGAGATCGGATATATGATCCCTGCATCCAACCATTTTAGAACTTCTTTCATTACAACTTCCTTCATATTTGGATTCAATCTTCTCTGCGTGTCTCTGGCAGGTTTAGCTCCTTCTTCTGTGATGATTCGGTGCATACATGTGGTCAGACTAATTCCTTTTAAATCTGCGATTGTCCAACCAATAGCCTCCTTGTGCTTGGACAATACCTTGAGCAATTCCTTTTCTTGTTCCTCTGTCAAGTTTGCTGCTAAAATCACTGGCAAAGTATCCTTTTCCCCTAGAAATGCATACTTTAGATAGCTGGTAATGGTTTCAATTACAGCTTCGGTGGTTCCTGCAATGATGGTTTTAACGTCTTTGGAATCTCTGTCGGTTGCTTCTCTATGTGTGCGCATTCTTCAGACTTCAAACTTTTCTCTCCTTCTGCTCCTCTTGCTGTTCCTCATATTCAGCATTCCCTTCTTCTTGAACATCCATCACCTCTTGTTGTAACACCTCAGGTGTGTACTGCTGCACTAATTTATCTATAATATCTACCTGATAACACTCCTCATCTTCCATGGTACTTCCCTTGGCTTCGAAAATGTTGATCTTGGTTTGTTGATGTATAAAGGATATCCCCATCTCTCCTGTGCGACCGTCGATGTTTGCATTGGCCGTGGCCAAGAAAGGTCGCCCTAAGATGATTGTCGGTTGTTCTCCATTGGCAGCCTGACGAGTGTCTAAAACTAGAAAATCTGTTAGGTAATAGAATTCCTCCACTTTGATGATGACATCAGATAACATCCCCCTGGGGATCTTTGTAGACTTATCAGCAAGCTGCAGAATTACATCTGTAGGTCTCATGGTGCCAAACTCATATTTGTCAAATAATTGCCCCGGTAAAATATTCACACTCGTGCCTAAATCTAACAGAGCTCTCTTAATGTGCACATCACATAAATCGACAGAGATGAGAGGAACCCCAGGATCCTTCATCTTGGGAGGCAATGCATCCATTAAAATAGAACTTACATTCTCAGGCAAGCAAATCCTTTTAAGCAAATGGGACAAAATATGCTTTTTGTGGATGCACATATCCTTGAGAAACTTTGCATAAGCAGGGACTTCCTTAATAAGCTTAACTAATGGAATGTTAACCTTGATCTGACTAAACAGTTCCCACATATCTTCCGCCTGCGGTCCCTGACACGACTAGGTCGTCGTACGATCAAAAATAAGAGAAAACCTAACACACACACACTAGCACAGTGGTAGTCAGGGTCGATCCGCAGGAGCTACGTGGTCAGATCTGATGACAGATTACCAACTATAGTGTCACGCTATAGTCAGAGGACTTAGTTTCTAAACTTTTGGCTATTAAACCCAAACTGAACTATCTCGAAATAAGCATAGACTAAGCTAAGCTTCAAACCAAACCTAGTTACTTTCTGAAATCAGAAGTGCATCTCTAATTCAGAAGTAAGCAAAGGTATCCAAACAAACCAAACACAAACCAAAACAAGGCATAAACTAAACCAATAACTAAGATCCAATGGGAGAGTCACTGGCTAAAGTTCAAACCTAGAAAGCTAGCCTAATTGGTCACTGAAATCAGTAAAGGAAAACAGTCCAACAAGGTCAAAACAAACATCCAAACATACTCCAAACAAGCACAATCAATAACAATCATCAAAACACCGAAAAACCAAGATTACTTGTAACCAAATGATTTTCATTAACCAAACGAATTCCACAGGTACAAACAGTAACCAAATGATTCAAAAACATAAACCAAAGCCTAATATCAGTGGTTGTCAATCCCAAAGATACTAGCTAACAATTACTAACTATCTAGCTAAATGAAAAAAAATTCTAAAACATAAAAATACCAATTGAGAGGTTGCTGATGCTTAATCACGGAGTCAAAGAGCCTTCAGGTCGATTTTCCACCCGGTCTTTGCTAGGGTTTTCGGCTGGAAATGCCTCTATTTATAGTTGCAAATTTCCCGCAGCCGCGCCGCGCAATTAAGAAAACCGCGGCGCGCGTACTAATATTCTCCCGTTTTATCGGCATTTGAATTTGTTCCACCGCCTTAGATCCGCGTCGCGCCTTCTTGATTTCCGCGGCGCGCGTACGTATTTTCCTGATTTTGCCTTCTTCTTCAAACTTTCTCCAATTTGCACCCTTTTTGGTCCCTGTTTTCATTATTTTCTTCCAAACAAGTACTTGCACGAAACGTGAGAATACCACGAAATATATGATATAATTTCACTAAGAATAGGGCTCAACAACCACTAAAATATGTAATATCACTAGGCATTGTCAAACACCCCACACTTGTGCCTTGCTTGTCCCTAAGCAAGAGAGTTTTTAATAAATTCTAACTAAGACTCAAACAATTTTTGACTGTGTTTAGTTTCAAAGCTTATTGCGTTATGAGTTAGAGTGAAATAGTTCGCGATAACCTAATTAGAATGTTCTTTGGAATTCATGGCTTTCTAGAGAACCCTTGATTACAAACTTTTTGTCCACAATGAAGTGTACTTACTCATTCAGATTCTAAAGGCCATTAAGGAATTGTCCATGACTTTCGATGTTGTCCGTGTAACGAGCTTTCGAAAATACCATCCCAGACCAGACGATCTTCGGTGGTAAGGTGCATAAATGCCTCTTCGAGGCCACCCTTTTCGGACCTACCGGCTCGAGCAACAAAGGCTACAAATTGACATTTCCTTCCTAAATTTCAATCCTAAAACATTCCAATCGTCTACCTCCTAAAACTCAACTTGTTTGACTAACTAATAGCATGATCACAATTAAATAATATCTCTTGAAAGATACCAGTGCTATCACAATCACGAACCATTCGTTTCAAAATTACAATTTAGTAAAAAATTTGAAAAAGTTGCTAAAAATTTGAAAATTGGTCATTTCTGCAAAAATTTCAACAAACTACTCTTTCGACCGTCCACACCCCACACTCAAAACCGTACAACGTCCCCGTTGTACATAAAAATATTTTAAAACAAGGGAGAAAGAGTTACCCCTTTGGACGGTAGACTGCTTGGTTGGTACTCGGTATCACAGGTACAAATTCGAACAAAAAGTCCTTGATTTCGCATTCTGGAGTTGTGGTGCAACAGTGAACACGCCGGTGGTCAAGACAAGTGGAGAGGGCACGGTGACCCCACACATGTCTAAGACAACTCTTTCCCAATTTGGTATAACATGCATAACTCAACAAGACATTAAACACAAACATAACAAATAAAATATAAACAAACAAAAGATAGAGATGTGTCATAGATTCAGTATATATATCCCAAAAATATAAAAAGAAAAAGAAAAAATACATCAACTGCCATCTGGTGGCCTGGAAGATCCTGCCTCATGATCATGGGCTCTGGCTGGGAATGGTCAGGGGCGCTGACCCTGCTGGGTAGCTAGGTCCAAAAGTACCTCCCCGATCCACTCTAGCTGGTCCTCCATCCTGGCAACCCTGGCTGCCAATCGGTAGATGACCGCTGGGACCTCCTGCGGCTGTGGCTGTGGCTGTGGCTCTGCTGGTGGAGGCTGCCTCCTGCGTCTCCTGCCAGGCTGGGCGTATGCTGGCTGGGGGTCCTGGGGTGCCTCGGTCTCTGCCCTCACGAAGTGTCCCGGGCGCTGCTGCTGAATCAGCCCCATGCTCTCCAATGCTCGCGCCGTAGTGCGAGATGGAGGTAAAGCGGTCAAGGTGGCGACATTGCGGGCGGTGAGGATCCGGTATGATTGGGCCAGGCGGGTGATGAAGTATCCCCGGCCCAGAGGACTGCTGGCAGAGGCACCAGTCGAACGGGTGGATAAGGAAACAGCTAGGGCGTAGGGAAGGTGAAGAAACCTGGAGGGGTCGAGGAGAACCCAGAGGAATGTCATGTCCTCCCCGGACACCCTCTCGCCCCCCTCCCGCTGCATGATGGAGGTGGAGACGATGCGGTGCATTAGGAGGTGGAGTGGGTCGCGGAGGTGGCTCTCCCGAGAGGTCCCTGTGACACGCCTAGGTCGTCGTGCGGTCAAAAATAAAGAAAACCTAACACACACACTAGCACAGTGGTAGTCAGGGTCGATCCACAGGAGCTTCGTGGTTAGACCATATGACAGATTACCAACTAGTAGTGTCACGCTAGAGTCAGAGGACTTATAGTTTCTAAATACCAAAAGCAATGATCAATCAAACCCAAGCCAAACAAAGCTAAACTCAACTTAAACAAACCTAGTTACTTTTTGAAATCAGAAGTGCATCTCTGAATTAGAAGCAAACAAAGGCATCCAAAACATCCAAACCAAACATGGCATAAACTAACCAATAACCAAGGTTCTGACTGAACAGTTACTAGTTAAATTCAAAGCCTAAAACTAACCTAGTTGGCCACTGAAATCAGCAAATGAAAACAGTCCCAAACCAGGTCACAACACATCCAAACACAATTCAAACAATCAAAAACCAAAACAAGCATAAAAGCACCGAAAAACCAATCTTGCTTATAACCAAATGCTTCTCATTAATCAAACTCAATTCCAAACATCCAAACGGTAACCAAATGTTGCTAAAACAGAAACTAAAGCTCAATATCAGTGGGTGTCACTCCCAAAGATACTAGCCAATGCTTAATACTATCTAACTAATTGAAAATAAAATCTAAAACATAAAAATACCAATTGAGAAGTTTCTGGAACGAAATCTAGGAGTCAAAGAGCTTCAAGGTCGATTTTACACCGGTCTTTGCTAGGGTTTTCGGCTGGAAATGCCTCTATTTATAGTTGCAATTTTCCTGCAGCCGCGCCGCGCGAATGAGAAACCCACGGCGCGCGTCCTAATCTTTTCCCGTTTCTTCGACATTTGAATGTGTTACACCGCCTCAAGCCCGCATCGCGCATTTAAGAAACCCGCGGCGCGCGTACGTATTTTCTTGATTTTTTCATTCTTTTCCAAACTTCTTCCTTTTGCACGCTTTTAGTCCCTGTTTTCATTCTTTTCTTCCAAACAAGTCCTGGCACGAAAAGTGAGAATGCCAAGATATATCTGATATGATTTCATCAAGAACAGGGCTTAACAACGCCTAAAATACTTGATATCACTAGGCATTGTCAAACACCCCACACTTGTGCCTTGCTTGTCCCCAAGCAAGAGAGTTTTTAACAAATTCTAACTAAGACTCAAACAATTTTTGACTGTGTTCAGTTTCAAAGCTTATTGCCCTATGAGTTAGAGTGGAATAGTTCGCGAAAACATAATTGAATTGTTCTTTGGAATTCATGGCTTTCTAAAGAACCCTTGATTACAAATTTTATGTCCACAATGAAGTGTACTTACTCATTCAGATTCTAAAGGCCATTAAGGAATGTCCATGACTTTCGATGCTGTCCGTGTAACGAGCTTTCGAAAATACCATCCCAAACTAGACGATCTTAGGTGGTAAGGTGCATAAATGCCTCTTCGAGGGCACCCTTTTCGGACCTACCGACTCGAACAACAAGGGCCACAGATTGACATTTCCTTCCTAAACTCCAATCTTAAAACAACTCAATCTTCTAAACTCATAAAACTCAACTTATTTGGCTAACTAATAGCATGATCACAACTATATACTATTCTTTGAAAAATACTAGTGCTATCACAATCACAAACCATTCGTTTCAAAATTGCAATTTATTAAAAATTTTGAAAAATATTGCTAAAAATTTGAAAATTGATCATTTCTTCAAAAATTTCAAAAATTACTCTTTCAACCGTCCACACCCCACACTTAAAACCGTAGAACGTCCCCGTTGTACAAAAATTATATTTAAAACAAGGGAGAAAGAGTTACTCCTTTTGGACGATAGATTGCTTGGTGCTCAGTATCACAGGTATAATTGCGAACAAACGGATCCTTTATCTCGTATTCCGGAGTTGTTGCGCTACAGTGAACATGCCGGTGGTCAAGACAAGTAGAGGTGGCACGGTGACCCCACACTTGTCTGAGACAACTCCCTCCCATTTGGTATAACATGCATGACTCAACAAACAAATTAAAAGCAAACATAATATAAACAAGAAAAGATAGTATGTCATAAGTTTCGTATATATATTCCAAAATAAAAAGAAAGAAAAAAGTACATCAATCGTCATCATGGCGGGTCCCGGATGGACCTGCCCCATCATCATCTCTAGAATGGTGAGGTGGAATTTCATCAAAATGCATCCGGAGCATGATCATCCTTTGAGTCTCTGCCATCCACCGATCATGTGCCTCCCGGGCAGACGTGGCTGTGGTGCTGGCTCAGCAGGTGCCTCCCGCCTCTGTCGTCTCCGGCCCGGATGGGCATATGCTGGCTGGGGGTCCTGGCGTGGCTCTGTCGGTGCCCGGATGAACCGGCCCGGGCGTTGCTGCTCTATCAGCCTCATCTTCTCCAGAGCTCGCGCCGTAGTGCGAGATGAAGGTAAGGCGGTCAAGGAGGCGGCAACAGGGGCAGTAAGGATCCCATATGAACGGGCCAGGCGGGTAATGAAATACCCCCGGGCCAGTAGACTGCTGGCGGAAGCACCCGTCGAGTGGGTGGATAAGGCAACTGCAAGGGCGACTGGGAGGTGGAGGAATCTGGAGGGGTCAAGGAGAACCCAGAGATAGGTCATGTCATCGCCGGACACCTTCTCGCCCCCTCCCGCTGCATAATGGAGGTGGAGACGATACGGTGCATGAGGCGGTGGAGTGAGTCACGGAGCTGACACTCCCTGGAGGTCCCCGCCTCGTAGATGACATTGGACAGCGGTGCCCAGACCTCCATGTTGGCAGCCCGCTCCGGCTGCCCCTGGATACAAGCCCCGAAAAACTGAGTAAAATGGCGGTGCTGGAGGTCTGCCGTGGTATATAGACCGACTCGCCTCCCGAACTCCCGGAGGTTGCACTCCCTCTGTGCACCTCCCAAATGAAATCATGTGATCCTGGAACGTGGGTCTGACGCCCGAGGTGCAAAGTGGATAGTGGATAGAAACTCCAATAGTAGCTCGGTGTAGACGACGTCCTCTTCGGTGGCCATGATCCTGTCCCAGCCCCGTCATGTGAATGACGCCTCCTCATGAGTGCAGGTGTGATGTAAGAATGGATCGATCGCACCCCAGAGCCCGTCGTACCTCAAGATATCCCTGTCAATGACTGTCGCCTCGAGAACTCGGCGACCAGTCAGTGCGTCTCTCCGTGAAATATACTCTGCTGAGCTGGCAGGTCCCTCTGGGAACTGAAGGAAAGGATGATCTAATCTGAGCATCATCTGCAAAAAGACACATAGCCACAAAAAGAATTTTTTTTGCATTTTAGTCCTTCTTCCCCACCGCACCGCGGCACGGCCCAAGAGCAAGGGCGCATCGCGGCGAGCGGCTGTTTGCAAACCCCGAATCAAAACTCGCATTTTAACCTGTTTAAACTCGATCCAATCACACCACAAGGTAGCCTAAGTGCCGACTAACTCATCTAGGGTCTCTATTTGGCAAAACAAACACCCTATGAATAGCGTACCTTGATAGCAGAAACAAAATGAGGTAATAGGTAGTTAGAATAGCGTACCTTGATAGCAGAAACAAAATGAGCAAGAAAAATTGCAAGAAAAATTCGTCGATCAGAGCTCCGAGTCGTGTGATGTGTGTGTTGAGTCGCAGCTTACCTTAATATAGGAGAAAAACCGACTGATCATTTCCCGCGTCGCGCGTTTGCACTTTACGCATCGCGCGTGTCACCAAATCAACCCCTGCGCATCGGGTTGGTTTCCGACCCCGCGTCCCGCAATGAAGAAATCCGCGGCGTGGTCATTCAAAATTTCAAAACCTTTCACACGACCCCACACTTGCCTTAGACCACTAGTACCTGCAAAGATTGATATATTTTCCTAATTAATTCTAAAAAATATAAAACCTAACCTATGACACGATGGGTTGCCTCCCAACAAGTGCTAAGTTTAACGTTTTCACCCAGACGTGCTATTCCTATGCCTATTCTTCTTCTTCTTGGACTCGATGACACCTGTTTGAATCCTGGCACGAAGTTATTGGCCATCATTGACATGAGAGATGTAAGTTGAGTCATTCGATCACTCACACCGCTAATCCACTGTTGTTGAGATTCCAGGAGCTTAAAAACTTTTGCCTCTCGTTCTCTTGATTCCTTCTCATACTGCTGGTGTCACATCCGCCTAAAATGGATTCGGGTCAACCCAACCCAATTGGAAATTTAATAAACCCTACTCGAGATTTCTTGACGCTAATAGGATCAAAACCCTTACACTACGATATAAATTGACGTTAATAACAATCTAGCATAGTATAACGTTATAACTATAATCAAATTAAATTATGATATCATATTAAAATCAAATCAAAATATGATGCTCTAATTAAATTAAAAAAATCAAAATTGAATGCTATAATTAAACTTCAAATCAAAGTAGATTGTTATAATCAAATAATAACCTATTTTTTTATAAAACTCTATTTTTATAAACACTACATTAAATTTTATAAAACTCTGAAAATGCTTGTGTTAGTGGGGAATTATGAAGACCACCAAAAGTAAAAGTTTCTCCCATTGTCTCCCACTCACACCTCCCATCATCTTTCCTTTCATTTTTCTCCCAACACATTATTCTCATCACCACTCAAACCATATCTATTCTTTCTCTCACTCTCAATCTCGAAATTCCTCCTAGAAATCTTCATATTTCAGCCAAGAACACTCCAATATACTCAAATCTTCATCCCTCTTAAAGCATTCATCAAAGTCTCAAATTCATGAATGAAACAAATTAAATCCACCAAACTATCTAAAACTCATTTTATGCATAAACCTGATTTTTCTCAGGATCCCATCAATAAAATAAGAAGTTCTGGAAATTTTCAGAAAATAACTTATTTTTATTGAATTACTATAATTATTGCAATAAATAGGGCAATAATTCACATAAAATACTTTTTGCAGTCAATAAATTCTGGGAAAAGTTTGGAACAACCCATATATTGAGTAAAGTGGATTTATAAAGCTTCATGCATTTATATTACTGTTTGATGCTTATTTTGTATTTTATTTTGTTGTAGATAAATAAATTGCAAAATATAGTTATGTATGTTAAAAACTAGATTATATATTTTTCACACCTTATTAACATTTTAAATACTCCATGACAAAATTTACAGATTTGTGTAAGAATGTTTGCTTATTTTTCCTGATTTAATGATTATTTAATGGTTTAAATTGATAATAAATATCTACACATGTCCAAAAATTATAAAACCTTATCAGAATATCATATATAACATGTTAATCATAAATAAAAAGTCTAATGAATTTCTCTTAATATTTTCCTATTATTTATGATTTTATTGTTTAGTTAATAATGAAAAACATAAGAAATACTTCCCCTAGTCCAAAATATCCAACATATTTACAGTAGGCTCAATATAATGTTAGAAAACTATGGTTAATTGTCCTGAATTTTTGGGAATCATTTATTATTTTTCCTGAATTTTGTTGTGGTTTAATTATTAAAATACTAAATAAATACTAAAGCAGTTAAGAAAAATATGAAACTTTTACAGTAATTACTATTTTATGAAATAATGATTTTCGGATAATTTAATAATGTTTCATTACTGTTTAATATTTAAAACTATTTTCCTAAATATCTAAGCATGTAAAAATGCATTTTTAATGATTATTTCATATAAATAATTGTTTATAATGTATAAAATCTGTAAATACTTATAATTTGACTAGTTATTAATTTAATAAGAAATTATTAAAATCTTGCCTACAGTGAAAATATAAATTAATTAAGCAAAGTAATTAATTCAATTTAAAATTCATTTAACATATGAATACATTAATATTCAAAACAAAATTTGGATTATTGTTAATTCATCTAATATAAGAATATGTGTCTAATTATTTTTATTAATATTATATTCCCGTTTATCGATTCCTAAGCCAAAACTATAAATTATATTAGGTTCTACGACATTTTGACTCGAGCCGTCTATCGTACAACACGCGCATTCCTTATTGGAATAATGTGAGTAATCTACCCCATATTTTATAATTTTCAATACTTTTGGGGTGTATAATGTGGTTTTAATATGTTCCAACTTTATTTTGTTATTTTTTCACCATTGAGACATTGTTGGGACATTTATATGTGAATCATTATTTGTATAATTATTGTTTGTTTACGCTACATGTACTTGTAGTGCATTACCAATTTTAGTCTAATCTTCATGACTATGCCCGTATTCTTGAGGTATGTTATGGACAATAATAGCGCTATTGGGTTGACCACCCCGCCTTGGGACGCTAAGGTGATTGATTGCACGTGGTTGAGTGTGTATGATGATTAGATGCTCCATCCTATATATATGTATATATAGGGTGAGGACTTATTGTTGTTGTTATCATTTGTTAATCAATTTTTGATTTATAAACTGTTATCTCAATAACACTTGCTTGCCAACTTCAAAAGAAAACAAATTTCAAATTATTTAAACTCACAATTTTCTTTAATAAAACTACATTACTCACCAACTCTCGTAGTTGACCTGTTTTTACCCATGATGCAGATTTGAAGAATGAAGTTGATGAAAAGTAGGGTGTACCTTAGAAACCCACAAGACTATTTAAATTTGATGTAATAAATGTTGTTGTATTTTGATTTGTATTTGTATGTTGTGGATCTTGTTTGCATACTTAGTACTTAATGGAATCTAATCATATTATAACATAGTTGTCATGAGACTTTGAACAATATATCACGCCTTGATCGATTCCGCCAAGGATCGGGGTGTGACAGATTGGTATCAGAGCCCTTGACTATAAGGAATTAGGTTAATTGCCTTGACCTAGTCTATAGCCTCTAGGGTCCTCTCGTATGCTAGTTTATAAAATGCACACACAACTTCATGCAATTCGCACTTAGAAAATCCTAGGAATACATTTGTGTGCTAATTGCTCCCTTATGTGCTTACGTATTATTCCCGACACTTTTATGTGTGCATACACTTGTGAATTTTCTCCTATTTCTCTTAAAATCACACACATACTCAAATGGTTTCAAAATAAAATTTTATATACATATATTCCTTAGAGCTCATAGGAAATTAAAAGTCATCCACTCTAGTTGGGTAGGATCAAAGTAATGGACGCGTAGTAACTGGAAGGGGGAGGTGCCGGTAGCCCGAAAGTCCTGACTAGATAAGCATTCGTATACATCCTAATCAACCGAGGGACCATTTTGCTTACCTGGGGACCAAAGGCGAGAGTTCTCAAACCTATAGGCCAAAGCGCGTCATTCACATTACTTTTGAGCCATCAAACTACCCGACCTTATCAAACGTATCTGAAAGGATACACTCCAAAATGACCAACTCATTGGACTATTAAGTTCCCTAATGGGCCTTGAAGTGGGAAAAACATGTGAAAACTTAGTATTGTGGGGGCCCACGCAATTGCTACATGCTTCACATTTAGTACCCATGGAAAGCCCAAAAGGTGCCCGACACTCCTAACCATGGCCCAACAAGTGTTTTACAATCATTTTACCCAACAATGTCTACAAACTTAATTTCCATAATCAATTTACAAATAACTCACAAGTCCATATGCATGTATCTCATAGATGGCATTACGACCCCCATACGCTGCTCGTAACAACCGAAGGCTAGCCGCCCTTATCGCTAAGGAGGTAGCAAATGTCATCCCAACAATTGCAACCCATCTTCAAGCTCTTCAGCCGCAAGCTCCAACAACCACTCATCGTTGCTCGTTTAAACACTTTCGTAGCTGTAATCCGCCTTACTTCAAAGGCATCGATGGTGCCACCGCACTCCTCACATGGGTCGAAGAAATGGAGAGTACTTTCATCCATAGCGAGTGCCCTAAGGACCTGATGGTCCGTCATGCTACAGGGTGCCTCCAAGGTCATGCTCTCACATGGTGGAACCTAGAAAAACGGACAAAAGGAGAGGCTGTTTCATTGGGAATGACCTGGCCAAAACTAAAGGAATGCATGAGGGAGAAGTTCTGCCCTGACAGCGAATTACAAACTCTCGAGGATGAATTTTGGAATCTGAAACAGGTGGGTGGCGATAATGCGACCTATACCAATAGATTCCATGATCTCCCGAGACTCCTACCTCACATGGTTCAACCTATGAAAACTGCAATACGCCGCTACATCAAAGGGTTACCGCGCCAGATCCGTGATTCGGTGACCAGCAGCAGGCCATCTACTCTGGAATCCGCTATTGAAATAGCAGGTCAACTCAACGAGGATAATATGAACGATGGTGTCCTCCCACGCAAGGGTTCAAAGATGACAACTGAAAAGCCGACCCCTGAGACTCCCCTAATTGTCAAGTCCGAGTCCTCACACCGACACGACAAAAAGAAGAGGAAAAGCCATCACCACAACCACGCTGTTATTACCCCTGCTGCTCCTATCACCCAAGTCACCCAACCAAACAAAAAGCCGTATACCGGACCTTATCCCCTCTGTAAGCATTGTAACTATCACCATATGTCCACCAGCCCGTGTCGCCTTTGTACGACTTGTGGTCGCTATGGCCACTTGGCGGACACATGCCGTGCACCAAAAACTCAGCAACCATTCGCTCTACCCTCAAATCAGCAAACACAAACCCGGTATCCAACTGGAACATGCTTCAACTGTGGTGACCCCACCCATTTCAGAAACGCGTGTCCTAGGCTTGTCAATATCATTAACACTCAAGCCCAGGCAAATCCAACAATGCAGGATCCTGCTCCCAAAGGCCGAGCATTTGTCATTACCGCAACCCAAGCACAGACCGATAACAAGGTCGTAAATGGTATGTTTCTCATAAATGATTGCTACGCGTCAGTACTTTTTGATTCAGGTGCCGATAAAAGTTTTGTGTCTTTGGAATTTGAACCCATACTTCACACACCTCGCACGATTCTTGATGAACACTTTACCGTAGAAGTCGCCAATGGAAAATACATTCACTCAATGCAGTCATCCAAGATTGCACTTTCGATTTTTGCGGTCAAAAATTTTCCGTCAATTTAGTTCCTATGGAACTTGATAGCTTCGACATCATCATGGGAATGGATTGGCTATCCCAAAACCATGCTTAAATAGTATGTTACGAGAAGTTTATTCGTATTCCTCTTGCCGACGGTCAAAGTCTTCGTATTTATGGCGAGACTCGTTTAAAAAAGCTTAGTCTTATGTCATGTACTCAAGCTCGATCATATCTACGTAAAGAATACATGGCTTTCTTAGCCCATGTGGTGGAAACAAAGGTCAAAGAAAAGAAGATCGATGTTATTCCGATTGTACGAGACTTTCCCGACATCTTTCCTGATGACGTATCTGGACTCCCTCCAGTACGTGAGCTAGAGTTCCGCATCGATCTCGTTCCTGAGCTGCTCCCATTTCCAAGTCTCCATATCGGTTGGCTCCAACCGAGATGCAAGAATTGGTAAGTCAGCTCCAAGAATTAATCGATATGGGATTTATCCGCCCTAGTACTTCAACTTGGGGAGCCCCGGTTCTCTTCATCAAAAAGACAGATGGTTAGTTTCGTATGTGTATCGATTATCGGGAGTTAAATAAATTGACCATCAAGAACCGATATCCGTTACCTCGGATCGACGACCTTTTGGATCAGCTTCAAGGAGCTTCATGCTTCTCAAAAATTGACCTCCGCTCGGGTTATCACCAACTTCGAGTACGGGAAGAAGACATCCCCAAAGCCGCTTTCCGAACCCGCTATGGTCATTACGAGTTCACCGTTATGCCTTTTGGCCTAACGAATGCCCCTGCCGCATTCATGGACTTGATGAATCGGGTATTTAAACCTTATCTCGACCGTTTTGTTATCGTCTTTATTGATGACATCCTCATTTACTCCAAGACAAAGGCAGACCATGCAAGACACCTTCGTCTAACTATCCAAACATTGTAAGGAAATCAGCTCTATGCCAAATTTTCGAAATGCGAGTTTTGGTTAAATGAGGTACAATTCCTCGGTCATATTGTAAGTGACAAGGGTATTTTAGTCGATCCCGCAAAAGTTGAAGCAGTCAAGAATTGGAAAGCCCCACGTACCCCAAGGAAATTCGGTCATTCCTCGGTTTAGCCGGCTATTACCGGCGTTTCATTTCAAATTTCTCAAATATCGCTTTACCGCTTACTTTTCTCACTTGCAAGGGTACGCCATTTGATTGGGGACCCAAGCAGGAAGACACTTTCCAAACCCTTAAACAAAGATTGTGGGACGCTCCGATTCTTACACTCCCTGAAGGATCCGAAGATTTCGTGGTATACTGCGATGCCTCCAATCTCGGTCTAGGTTGTGTTTTGATCCAAAGAGGAAAGGTTATAGCTTACGCATCACGACAACTCAAAATCCACGAAAGGAATTATACGACTCATGATTTAGAGCTTGGTGCTGTGGTTTTCGCTCTTAAAATTTGGAGACATTACCTTTACGGCACTAAATGCGTAATTTTCACCGACCACAAGAGCTTGCAACATATTCTTAATCAAAAGGAACTCAATATGAGACAAACACGATGGGTCGAACTCCTAAATGATTACGAGTGTGAAATACGCTATCATCCGGGCAACGCAAACGTCGTAGCCGACGCGTTAAGCCGAAAAGAACATGCAAAGCATTTCATCTAATATGTTCTCCTATCTCAGCGACCGAATTCGAGGAGGCCAACACTCGGCAATTACCGAAAATGACATGCCCACGGGAATTGATGGGGAGTTGGAAAGTAAATCTGATGGTATTTTCTATTATCAAGATCGCATCTTGATCCCAGATCGTGACAATCTTCGTACATTCCTGATGGAAGAAATCCATAAAACTCGATATTCCATTCATCCTGGCATTGACAAGATGTATCATGGCTTGAGAACCAATTATTGGTGGTCGGGAATGAAAAAGGATATTGCTTTATTCGTGGCCAAATGTCTTACATGTTCCAGGGTCAAAGCAGAACATCAACGACCCTCTGGACTATTGGTCCAACCGGTAATCCCCGAGTGGAAATGGGAAGCGATCGCCATGGATTTCGTAACCAAACTTCCTCGTACCACCAAGGGACATGACAGTATTTGGGTAATCATTGACCGTTTGACCAAATCCGCTCATTTCCTTCCCATCCGTGAACATTTCAAGGTCGAACAACTTGCTCGGATTTACATCGACGAGATAGTTAGTCGGCATGGCATCCCTCTCAGCATCATTTCAGATCGTGATGGGAGAATTCTCTCTCAGTTTTGGCAATCACTTCAAGCAGCCATGGGAACCCGCCTCGATCTCAGTACCGCCTATGATCCTCAAACCGATGGTCAATCTGAGAGGACAATTTAAACACTCGAAGATATGTTGAGGGCGTGCGTCTTAGATTTCGGAGGAAACTGGGACTCTCATTTACCGTTGGTGGAATTCTCCTATAATAACAATTATCATTCTAGCATCAAGATGCCACCATTTGAGGCATTGTATGGCCGTAAATGCCGATCTCCTATTTGCTGGCATGAAATTGGCGAGTCCCACGTGATTCGCGCAACAGTGGATTCTCCAATCATTGGTCCTGAGCTTATCCAGGAAACAACCAACAAAATCACTCAGATTCGCAATAACCTTCTCGCAGCTCGTAGCCGACAAAAGAGTTACACCGACAAGCGACGCAAACCCCTTGAATTTACCGTGGGTGACATGGTCATGTTAAAAGTGTCCCCATGGAAAGGTGTGGTTCGATTTAGACGCAAGGGTAAATTGGCACCACGCTATGTAGGCCCGTTCAAATTCCTGAAAAGGATCGGACCAGTAGCCTACGAGTTGGATATACCAATAGAGCTTAATAAAGTTCACCCAGTATTTCATATAGCCCACCTCAAGAAGTGTTTAGCAGACGAGAACCTTCATGTTCCTCTCGAGGATATCCAAATCGACGAGACAATGCAATTTATCGAGAAACCCTTGGAAATTGCCTACCGAAAGGAAAAGCAACTCAAAAGAAGTCGCATTCCCATGGTCAAGGTCAGGTGGCAGTCAGCACGTGGACCCGAGTACACATGGGAGCATTAGGATCAAATGCGTACCAAATACCCGCAACTTTTCTCTTAAGGTACTCTCTTCTTAAATTTCGGGACGAAATTTCCTAAAGTAGGGGAGACTGTGACATCCGCCTAAAATGATTAGATGCTCCATCCTATATATATGTATATATAGGGTGAGGACTTATTGTTGTTGTTATCATTTGTTAATCAATTTTTGATTTATAAACTGTTATCTCAATAACACTTGCTTGCCAACTTCAAAAGAAAACAAATTTCAAATTATTCAAACTCACAATTTTCTTTAATAAAACTAGATTACTCACCAACTCTCATAGTTGACCTGTTTTTACCCATGATGCAGATTTGAAGAATGAAGTTGATGAAAAGTAGGGTGTACCTTAGAAACCCACAAGACTATTTAAATTTGATGTAATAAATGTTGTTGTATTTTGATTTGTATTTGTATGTTGTGGATCTTGTTTGCATACTTAGTACTTAATTGAATCTAATCATATTATAACATAGTTGTCATGAGACTTTGAACAATATATCACGCCTTGATCGATTCCGCCAAGGATCGGGGTGTGACAGCTGGTGTCTTGCCTCCATCATTTCCATCATGTCCAGCAGCTGCTCCTTATCAATAGTTTACAACAGGTGGTCCTTAGTTTCCTTTAAAACTTCTTCCTTCCCCCCTTCTCCCGTACGTGTCCATATTTTTCCTATACTCTTAATCCCAGGCTCCATTAACATCCTTCTGTCCACTTGCTTGTCATCATCTTCTGAAGGTAATGATACAGGGTTTCCAAACATGTTCAGTCTTCTTTTCCTTGTCCCAAAAGAGATGTCCATATCCCCTGTCTTGCAATCGATCACAGCGCCGGCAGTAGCCAAGAACGGGCGTCCTAAAATGAGTGCAGGCGCGTCATACAAGCTTTCATACTCCATGGCTAGGAAATCTACAGGATAGAAGAAGTCCCCAACCTTGACTATGACATTAGTCAGTTTTCCCCGAGATACTTTGTTGATTTGTCAGCCAGCTGCAATACAACTTTTGCTGGCTCTATTTCTTCATTCTTGTACTTATCGTACAGGTACCCTGGCAGTATATTTACACTTGCTCCCAAGTCCAACAAGGTGTTCCGAATGACCACATCTCCTACAGTAGTAGTGAGCAATGGTGATCCAGGATCCTTTTCCTTTTTGGGCAGTGTCCCCAACAATGCCTCACTTGCTTTAACAGTCAACCTCACAGTATCTTGTGTGGGCACTTTATTCTTCCCATTCCTTTCACACATTTCCTGAAGAATTCTGGTATCCTCAGGAGCATCCTTTAGTTTATCCCATAGAGGTTGGTTTACCAAAGGCCCTATTGGTTTGGGTGCTTCCTGTTTCTTCTTCCCTTTCTTATCCTTCTTTTTCTGCTTGATTCCTGCTACCGTCGACTGCTCCTTTTCCTGGACCTCTTTGTCTACTTCTGGTTGAGTTTCCTTCTCAACAGAAATTCCTTTTTCCTTACCTTCCTCAACTTCTAAAACTTTTTCTCCATTCTCCAGTTCCACTTCACTTCCTACTTGAAACATATCTTCCAAAGTAACTTTTCGCCATTCAGACTCGACAGTGTTAACGTGCTCTTTTCCTGATCGTTGATTATGGGTTGGATTAACCTCCGTGGCACTTGGCAATTTCCCACCGTCCCTCTTTTGCTGATCCTCGGCCATTTGTCCAATTTGTCGTTCCATGTTTGCGATGGCTTTCGCATTTGCTTGAGACTGTTGCTGCGTAGCACTGAACATTTCATACATCTTGGGAATCATCTCTTCTTGAGTCCCTATGGCATTGTTAGCGGCATTATTGGGCCCCCTGTTGTTATTGCTGACATTCCCATTTGTGTTGTTTGCAAGCTGATATGTTCTGGGCTGATTGGTCGATTGACCTTGGTAATTGTTTTGCCTAAAATTCTGCTGCTGTCCTTGATTATATGGCCTGTAGGGTCGTCCATTATTATGCTGGCCTTGACCCTGGCCATAAAAACTTGGTTCGCCTCCTGAGTTTTAGGCCCTCCTTGACCTCCTTATGATGGACTCTGCGGTCCATTCTGCAGCGTTGACATGAGCCTGTCAAACTTCTTAGTTAGTTCACTAATTTCCTTCTTTACTTCCTTTTTCCAGTCAGCATCAGCTCCCACTGCTGCTGCCGTACCTACAGTCTTCCTGGTGGAAAAATTTGCTTTGGAGCCATTGCTCAATTGCTCTAACAACTGCCAAGCTTCCTCTGGATCTTGCCACATAAATGTCCCGCTTGACGAGGCATTTATCATTGCCTGATGTGTTTCACTGACTCCTTCGAAAAACAACTTTACTAACTGCCATTTAGGAATCTCATGATGTGGGCAGGATCGTAACAATTCCTTCAACCTATCAAAAGCTTCCTGGAAATCTTCTCCTGGTTTCTGCTGGAAGTCCTGAATGACCCTCCTGATCTCCGTTGTTGTACTTGCTGGATAAAATTCTTGTAGGAACTTGGCCTTGAGCTGATCCCATGTGGTAATGCTGTTTGGCGGTAAAGACGTAAACCAATATTTGGCTTTGTCTTTGAGAGTGAATGGGAATAGTCTAAGCCTGAAGATGTTCCTATTAGTGTTCCTAGGGTTATTAGCATTGGCAATCGCTAAAAATTCATATAGATGATTGTATGGATCGTCTTGCTTATATCCCCTAAACTCTGGCAATATTCCTAATAACTGAGGTCTTATTTCTACTTGAGAATCAATGTTATCAGGAATATAAATTGGCGACGAATCATCATATTCCAGTGGCTAGAAATGTGATGCAACCGATTGCCTTCTCGGTTGTGCAAAATGTAAAGGTTGAGCAAGGTTACCGTAAAGATGATCGTTATATCCCTGCTGACCTTGTGGTGGTGGATACTATGGTGCTCTTCTCAGAGGTCCTCGACCTCGGGTCCTGGGTTGCTGTGGTGCTGGTGGCACCCATCCCTCGTCTTCTTCATCATATATTTCCTCTTCCTCTGGATACTGGTACTGTGGTTGAGGAGGTTGTTGGTATAGTTGTGGTTGAGTAGGTTGGAATGTGGGTTGAGGTTTAAAGAGAACTGCTTATGGTTGAGAAAATGGTTGAGAGGTTGGTGTCTGCTGTCTAGAAACTGGGGTGCCTTCACGTGTCGGCTCTCCCCAAGACATTGTATTGGTAAATGGATTCGTAGATTGTGGTTGTGAAACGGGTGTAAATGGTGGCACAGATGGCGGAGTGCATGATGGTATGGGTGCAGGGGCTGAAACTGCACCACCAGAAGCACTCGTGCTCCTAAACTGAAACTCTGACAGTGGGGGAATAGAAAACATCCCCGTTGCCTCACCTGATTGTTCCTGGGCAACACTTACTGGACTACTACTAAGTTGACTAAAACTCATGATATTCAAACGCCTACGAGCACGGATTTTGCACGCAGTACGCTCAATCTTAGGATCAAAATGCAATGGGGATAATTACTCACCCCTACGGGTACGCATGCACTAGTGCAACACGCCCACAAAACAAAAAGACCAAAAAGACTAACCAGATGAAATTCCAAGAAAATCAAGAAACTAGAATTCCTAATAATCACCTAATCTAAGCTCACAGCTCCCCGGCAACGGCGCCAAAATTTGACACGCCTAGGTCGTCGTGCGGTCAAAAATAAAGAAAACCTAACACACACACTAGCACAGTGGTAGTCAGGGTCGATCCGCAAGAGCTTCGTGGTTAGACCAGATGACAGATTACCAACTAGTAGTGTCACGCTACAGTCGGAGGACTTATAGTGTCTAAATACCAAAAGCAATGATCAATTAAACCCAAGCCAAGCAAAGCTAAACTCGACTTAAACAAACCTAGTTACTTTCTGAAATCAGAAGTGCATCTCTGAATCAGAAGCAAACAAAGGCATCCAAAACATCCAAACCAAACAAGGCATAAACTAACCAATAACCAAGGTTCTGACTGAACAGTTACTAGTTAAATTCAAAGCCTAAAACTAACCTAGTTGGCCACTGAAATCAGCAAAGGAAAACAGTCCCAAACAAGGTCACAACACATCCAAACACAATTCAAACAATCAAAAACCAAAACAAGCATAAAAACACCGAAAAACCAATCTTGCTTATAACCAAATGCTTCTCATTAATCAAACTCAATTCCAAACATCCAAACAGTAACCAAATGTTGCTAAAACAGAAACTAAAGCTCAATATCAGTGGGTGTCACTCCCAAAGATACTAGCCAATGCTTAATACTATCTAACTAATTGAAAGTAAAATCTAAAACATAAAAATACCAATGGAGAAGTTTCTGGAACGAAATCTTGGAGTCAAAGAGCTTCAAGGTCGATTTTACACCCGGTCTTTGCTAGGGCTTTCGGCTGGAAATGCCTCTATTTATAGTTGCAATTTTCCCGCAGCCGAGCCGCGCGAATGGGAAACCCGCGGCGCGCGTCCTAATCTTTTCCCGTTTCTTCGGCATTTGAATGTGTTACACCGCCTCAAGCCCGCGTCGCGCATTTAAGAAACCCGTGGCGCGCGTACGTATTTTCTTGATTTTTTATTCTTTTCCAAACTTCTTCCTTTTGCACGCTTTTAGTCTCTGTTTTCATTCTTTTCTTCCAAACAAGTCCTGGCACGAAAAATGAGAATACCAAGATATATCTGACATAATTTCATCAAGAACAGGGCTCAACAACGCCTAAAATACTTGATATTACTAGGCGTTGTCACCCTGCCTCGTAGAAGATGTTGGACAAGGGTGCCTAAACCTCCATATTGGCAGCCCGCTCAGGCTGCCCCTGGATGCATGCGTCCATGAACTGTGTAAAATGGCGGTGCTGCTGATCCGCCTCGGTGTAAATACCAGTACGCCTCCCAAACACCCGAAGGCTGCACTCTCTATGCACGCCCCCAACCTAAACCGTATCAATCTCGCCCGCGGGTCTGTCGCCCTCGGTGTGTACTCAATCGTCGAAAGGAACTCCAAGAGGAGCTCCGTGTACACAACATCCTCATCGGTGGCCATGAGCCTGTCCCAGCCCCGGCAAGTAAAAGAAGCGTCCCCATGGGTCCAGGTGCGGTGTAGAAACCGCTCTATCTCGCCCGAAAGCCCGGCATCTCCGAGGATGGCCCTGTCAATAATGGTCGCCTCAAGAACCCGGCGACCCGTCAAAGCATCTCTCCGTGATCGGTACTCAACAGAGGTCGCTGGCCCCTCTGGAAACTGGATAAAGTCGTGGTCTAGTCTGAACATGATCTGCACAAACGAATTTTTTTTTTGCAAAATAAGTCCTTTTCTTCTCCACCACACCGCGGCGCGGCGCGGCGAGCGGCTGTTTCCAAAATCCAAACTCAAGTCGAGTTTTAACCTGTTTAAACTCAATCCAAATACACCACAAGGTAGCCTAAGTGTCGACTAACTCATCTAGGGTCTCTATTTGGCGAAATAAACACCCTATGAGTCAGCATTGGCGATTTCTAAGTTTTGAACTTTTTGAATAAATCACTCAAATTAACTACCTAATCACTAGTTTAAACGAGTAATAGCTAGTTAGAATGACGTACCGTAGTAGTGGGAAGGAAATGAGCAAGAAAAAACGCGAGAAATTTTTGTTGATCAGAGCTCCGAGTCGTGGTGTGTGTAAATAGTGTCGCGGCTTACCTTAATATGGAGGAAAACAGACCGATCGATTCCCGCATCACGCAAATGCACAACCCGCGGTGCGCGCGTCACCAAATCAACCCCTACGCATCGGGTTGGTTTACGATCCCGCGTCGCGCCATTGAGAAAAACCGCGGCGCGGTCATTAAAAATTCCAAATTCTTCACAGGACCCCACACTTGCCTTGGACCACTAGTACCTGCAATTAATGATAAGATTTTTCCTAATTATTTCTAAGAAATACAAAACCTAACCTATAACACGATGGGTTGCCTCCCAACAAGCGCTAAGTTTAACGTCTTCAGCCAGACGTGGAACTCCTAGTCCTATTCTTCCTCTTCTCGAACTTCTGAAGACATCTGCTTGAACCCAGATATGAAATTGTGGGCCATCATCGACATTAGGGATGTGAGTTGGGTCATCCTATCACTCACTCCACTAATCCATTGTTGCTGTGATTCCAGAAGCTTGAAGACTTTTGCTTCCCTTTCTCTTGATTCTTTCTCATATTGCTGGTGTCTTGCTTCTAGCATCTCCATCATATCCAGCAACTACTCCTTATCAACAGTGGCCAACGGGTGATTCTTTGTTTCTTTTAAAATCTCTTCCTTTCCTCCTTCCCCCGTTCGCGTCCATATTTTTCCTTTGTTCCTAATCCCTGGCTCCATTAGCACACTTTTGTCCAGTTGCTTGTCATCATCCTCTGAAGGTAAGGATACAGGGTTTCAGAACATATTCAGCCTTCTTTTCCTCGTCCCAAAGGAGATGTCCATATCCCCCGTCTTGCAGTCAATCACAGCGCCGACCGTAGCTAGAAATGGGCGCCCTAAAATGAGCGCAGGCGCTTCATCCAAACTTTCATACTCAATAACTAGGAAATCTACAGGATAGAAGAAGTCCCCAACCTTGACTATGACATTAGTCAATTTTCCCCGAGATACCTTTGTTGACTGGTCAGCCAGCTGCAATACAACTTTTGCTGGCTCTATTTCTTCATTCTTGTACTTATCATACAAGTACCCTGGCAGCACATTTACACTCGCTCCCAAGTCCAGCAAAGTGTTCCGAATGACCACATCTCCTACAGTAGTAGTGATCAATGGTGATCCAGGATCCTTCTCCTTTTTGGGCAGTGTCCCCAACAGAGCCTCACTTGCCTTAACCGTCAATCTCACAGTGTCCGGTGTGGGAATCTTACTTTTTCCATTTCTTTCACACATTTCCTGGAGAATTCTTGTATCTTCAGGGGCGTCCTTAAGTTCATCCCACAGAGGTTGGTTCATCAATAGCCCTATTGGTTTAGATGCTTCCTGTTTCTTCTTCCCTTTCTTATCTTTCTTTTCTGCTTAATTCCTGCTACTGTCGACTGCTTTTCTTCCTGGACCTCCTTGTCCACCTTTGGTTGAGTTCCCTCCTCAACGGGAATTTCTTTTTACTTACCTTCCTCTTTAATATCCTTAGTCTCCTCCTTTTCTTGGATCTTTTCTTCTTTCTCATGCTCTGCTTCGCTTACTGAATCTAATAAGTCCTCCCAAGTGACCTTTCTCCATTCAGTCTCAACAGTGTTTACGTTCTCCTTCCCAGCTCGCTGATTATGGGTTGGATTAACCTCCATAGCACTTGGCAACTTTCCATTGTCCCTTTTTCGCCGATCCTCGGCCATTTGTCCAATTTGCCTTTCTATGTTTGCGATAGCTTTTGCGTTGGCTTGGGACTGCTGCTGAGTAACACCGAACATTTCATACATTTTTGCTACCAAGTCTTCTTGAGTTCCTGGGGCATTGTTGACAGCAGTGTTGGGGCCCCCTATTACTATTATTGCTACCACTCCCACTCGCATTTCCGTTATTGCTTGCGGGCTGGTATGACCTAGGCTGATTAGACGATTGACCTTGGTAGCTATTCTGCCTCTGGTTGTTGAAGTTCAGTTGCTGCCCTTGACTATATGGTCTGTAGGGTCGTCCATTGTTGTACTGACCTTGACCCTGGCCATGAACTTGGTTTGCCTCCTGCACTTTCGGTCCTCCTTGACCTCCTTGTGATTGACCCTGAGGTCTGTTTTGTAGCGTTGACATGAGCCTGTCAAACTTCTTATTTAATTCACTTATCTCCTTTTTTACCTCCTTCTTCCAACCAGCATCAGCTCCCACTGCTGCTGCTGTGCCTACAGTCTTTCTCGTAGAAAAATTTGCTTTGGAGCCATTGCTTAATTGCTCCAAGAACTGCCAAGCCTCTTCTGGGTCTTGCCACATAAATGTCCCGCTTGACGAGGCATTTATCATAGCTTGATGTGTTTCACTGACTCCTTCAAAGAACAACTTCACTAACTGCCATTTGGGAACCTCATGATGCGGGCAGGATCTCAATAATTCCTTCAACTGATCAAATGCTTCGTGAAAAGCTACTCCTGCTTTTTGCTGGAAGTCTTGAATAACCCTCCGAATCTCCGTTGTCTTGCTTGCCGGATAGAATTCTTGTAGGAACTTGGCCTTGAGCTGGTCCCACGCGGTGATGCTGTTTGATGATAAAGAAGTAAACCAGTATTTTGGCTTTGTCTTTAAGAGTGAATGGGAATAGCCTAAACCTAAAGATGTTCCTATTAGTATTCCTTGGCAATCACTATAAATTCATATAAATGATTGTACGAGTCATCCTGCTTGTACCCCTAAACTCCGATAATATCCCTAACAAATGAGGCCTTATTTCTACTTGAGATTCAATATTGTCAGGAATATAAATTGGCGATGAGTCATCATATTCCCGTGGCTGGAAATGTGATGCAACTGATTGCCTTCTCGGTTGTGCAAAATATAAAGGTTGGGCAAGATTACCGTAAAGATGATCGTTATATTCTTGTTGACCTTGTGGTGGTTGATACTGTTGTGCTCTTCTCAGAGGTCCTCGGCCTCGGTTCCTGGGTTGCTGTGGTGCTGGTGGCACCAATCCTTCATCTTCCTCATCATATCTCTCCTCTGTCTCTGGATACTGATACTATAGCTGAGGAGGTTGTTGGTATTGTGTAGGTTGGATGGTTTGAGGTTTAAATAGTACTGGTTGTGGTTGAGAAGTTGGTGTCTGCTGTCTAGAAACTGGGGTGCCATCACGGGTCGGCTCTCCCCAAGACATTGCAGAGGTGAATGGATTGGTGGATTGTGGTTGTGATACTAGTGGAAATGGTGGAATCGATGGCGGAGTGCATGATGGTATGGGTGCAGTGGCTGAAACTGCACCACCAGAAGCACTCATGCTCCCAAATTGAAACTCCAAAACTGGGGGAATAGAAGACATCCCCGTTGCCCCACTCAAAGGTGCCTAGGCAACACTCACTGTACTACTGCTGACATGACTAAAACTCACTGTATTCAAACGCCTACGTGCACAGATGTTGCGTGCAGTTCGCTCAATCTCTGAGTCAAAATGCAAAGGGGATAATTGCTCACCCCTACGGGTACGCATGCACTGATGCAACACGCCCGAAAAATCAAAAACCAAAGAAAGACTATCCAAATGAAACTCAAAGAAAATCAAGAAACAAAAGTTCCTACTAATCACCTAATCTAAGCTCACAGCTACCCGGCAACGGCGCCAAAATTTGACAAGCCTAGGTCGTCGTGCGGTCAAAAATAAGAGAAAACCGAACACACACACTAGCACAATGGTAGTCAGGGTCGATCCGCAGGAGCTACGTGGTCAAATCAGATGACAGATTACCAACTATAGTGTCACGCTATAGTCGGAGGACTTAGTTTCTAAACTTTTGCTATTAAACCCAAACTGAACAATCTCAAAATAAGCATAGACTAAGCTAAGCTTCAAACCAAACCTAGTTACTTTCTGAGATCAGAAGTGCATCTCTAATTCAGAAGTAAGCAAAGGTATCCAAACAAACCAAACACAAACCAAAACAAGGCATAAACAAAACCAATAACTAAGATCCAATGGGACAGTCACTGGCTAAAGTTCAAACCTAGAAGGCTAACCTAATTGGTCACTGAAATCAGCAAAGGAAAACAGTCCAACAAGGTCAAAACAAACATCCAAACATACTCGAAACAAGCACAATCAATAACAATCATTAAAACACCGAAAAACCAAGATTACTTGTAAACAAATGATTTTCATTAACCAAACGAATTCCACAGGTACAAACAGTAACCAAATGATTCAAAAGCATAAACCAAAGCCTAATATCAGTGGTTGTCACTCCCAAAGATACTAGCTAACAATTACTAACTATCTAGCTAAATGAAAATAAATTCTAAAACATAAAAATACCATTGAGAGGTTGATGATGCTTAATCACGGAGTCAAAGAGCCTTCAGGTCGATTTTCCACCGGGTCTTTGCTAGGGTTTTCGGCTGGAAATGCCTCTATTTATAGTTGCAAATTTCCAGCAGCCGCGCCGCGCAATTAAGAAAACCGCGGTGCGCGTACTAATCTTCTCCCATTTTATCGGCATTTGAATTTGTTCCACCGCCTCAAAGCCGCATCGCGCCTTCTTGATTTCCGCGGCGCGCGTACGTATTTTCCTGATTTTGCCTTCTTCTTCAAACTTTCTCCAATTTGCACGCTTTTGGTCCCTGTTTTGATTATTTTCTTCCAAACAAGTACTGGCATGAAAAGTGAGAATACCACGAAATATATGATATAATTTCACTAAGAATAGGGCTCAACAACGACTAAAATATGTAATATCACTAGGCGTTGTCAGTCCCTTCTTCCCATATGGTCTCTTCTCCGGCTTTTCCAAAGCCGTAGGGAAAGGACTATCAGAATTTAAAAGAAACAATGTCTGGGATCTTGTTCAGAGACCATCAAATCACAGAGTCATAGGTACTAGATGGGTCTTCCGAAACAAACTTGATGACATGGGCACAGTAGTTAGAAACAAAGCCAGATTAGTGGCAAAAGGGTACAGTCAGATCGAAGGACTTGACTATGATGAAACATATGCCCCTGTAGCTAGACTAGAAGCCATTCGGATCTTTCTAGCCTATGCTGCACATAAAAACATCATTGTACGTCAAATGGATGTAAAAAGTGCATTTCTTCAAGGTGATCTTCAAGAAACATTTTATCTTCAACAACCTCCTGGTTTCGAAGATCTATCTCGGCCCAATCATGTGTATCGTCTGAATAAGGCTGTATATGGTCTAAAACAATCACCCAGAGCTTGGTATGAAACATTATCAACCTTTTTAGTATCATCAGGATACAGAAGAGGAATCATTGATCCTACATTCTTTGTTCGATCACATCAAAATCACGTCATGATCGTACAAGTATATGTAGATGATATTATCTTCGGATCAACAAATAAAGCAATGGTTGATGAATTTGCAAAAGTGATGACAGAAAAATTTCACATGAGCATGAACAAAGAAATAAATTTCTTCCTAGGTCTTCAAATCAAACAAACCAAAAGAGGAATCTTCATTCATCAAGAAAAATATACAAATGAACTTCTGAAGAAATTTTCCCTTGAAAACTGTTCTACTGCCAAAGTTCCGATATCCATCAATCATAAAATCTTTGCAAACCCCGAAGGCGAGCCCGTAGATCATAAGTTGTATCGAGGGATGATAGGTTCACTCTTGTACTTAACCGCAAGTAGACCCAACATCATGTTTTCAACTTGCCTGTGTGCCAGATGTCAAGCAGCTCCGAAAATGTCACATCTAACTGCCGTAAAGCAAATATTTAAATATCTCAAAGGTACTAAGGCAATGGGCCTATGGTATCCAATTGGGGACAACTTTAAACTCCAAGCATTCACCGATTCGGACCACGTCGGATGCAAATTGGATCGGAAAAGCACTTTCGGAGGCTGTCAATTTCTAGGTGGAAGATTAGTCAGCTGGTCCTCAAAGAAACAAAACTGTGTCGCCTTGTCATCAGCAGAAGCAGAATATGTGGCTGCATCTATCTGCTGCTCACAAGTTCTCTGGATGAAGACTCAACTCAGGGATTATGGCTACCGATTTCTTCAGGTTCCTATCTACTGTGACTTCAAGAGTGCCATAGCTATCTCTCATAATCATATTCAGCACTCTATAACGAAGCACATCGATCTTAGATATCATTTCATCAAGGATCAGATCTTAGAAGGTAACATCGAACTCTACTTCATTCTTACTGATGAACAAGTTGCTGATGTCTTCACAAAACCCTTAGATTCCACTAAATTCAATAATTTTCTGGACAAATTGGGTATGTTAAATCCAGACTCTGATTTCTTCAGAGAATGATATTCAGTTTCTGACTATTATTTACTCAGCAAAAAGTTCCGAAAAATCTCTGACAATTCCCTCAGTACCATAAGACTTCCGACTACTCTCATTGTCACAACCTCTATAGTCTCAGAAGATCTCTCTCAATATAATCACAGTAACGTTGTCACATATTTCATTTAAGGATTACCAACACACACATAAAAGAAAAACATATTTTCATTAAGACTAAAAGAGCTTACAAGATCTGAATCCATTAAGTCGTAAACAAAAACATCTCAAAAGCTACGACTTAAGATTCTAATACAGGAAACAGTAAAAAACATCAAAAGCAAAAAGATTACTACTTCATCCCCCCTCCCACCTTAGTGCTTGTTGTATTGCCACTTTGGAGGACTGCCATATGTAAAGTTTTGTGTGATTCGCACAGACAAATCACACACGCGCACAGTCTTCCCATCCAGCAGCACAACATCATACACATCATCGCCGATCACATTGTTGACGACACCACTCCACCATCCTTGTCGATCCCATGCATCGACGTAATCCCCAACCTTGTATTCCACGATCACCATAGGTGGAATGGGACGAAGAACACCATACCTGACCTTCACGATCATCATCTTCCCAGTTGTATTGTCCGGTAAACACCTAAGCTGAAAAACCCTTTTTATAATCAACCAACATTAGTGGTTAAACATTTAGCCGAAAAACCCTTTTTATAATCAACCAGCATGCCCATTCACCTTCTTTAATTCAATTAATTAGAGGTCATAATGACCCTAGTGGGCAGTTAATGCACCTGTCACATCAGCATCATGGCCTAAAACGGTTGATTAGACGGTTCGGCAACTTTGACGGTGTAATGGATAAACCGCTCTTGCTCCCATACAGATTGCTTTCATTTTCCCAGAACTGACATAAACTCACCTAACCCTATCTCTTTCTATCTCTATCTTTCTCTCCTCTAGAAATGACAAAAACTATTCTCTTCTCTGAATCCTTTCATCTCTGAATTCTCCTTAAACACATTCTGAATGTAAAGTTCTGAAGTTTAATTCCCAAATACAATCAAAATAAAAACGCCACAACTTGATTTCATTCATAACACCCAAAACATTACAAAATACAATGAAAGCAATATTCACACAATCTTAGACACACAAGACAGCATAATATCCGACAACAAGTCACAAAATCTAGCAATAGAACAACAGACATAATCAATCATCAGAGCTTATAGTACCGCCACATCGGAGTCTCCCTAAGATGGTACCTTTGATGAATTCTCAGTTCCGACTCATCAACAAACAGACGAGTCCCATCCACCAACACCACATGGAACTGATTGAATGACGTCTTCCTCGAAATGGCAGCTGGCCACCACCCTCGACGATACCACACCTCCACAAAATCAAATTGCTTAAACTCCACCAAAACCTTAGGAGGAACAGGTTGCAGATATGCAAAATCCACATGCACATTCAAAGGACCACCAGTGGATCCATCTGTCAATGTTGTCATCTTTACCTCATAACGATGATTCCACACAGATTTGATCACACCACCATAAACAGCACCCGCGAACTCACCATCTTGCATTCTAACCTCCACCTTCTCATCACGGTTAAATGGACATCTTGAAGCCATATTAGTCCTCAAATCTTCTCTTGTGTAATTTCTAAGTTTCACAGCAAACCCCCTTTTATTACCACTTCCCACCTTTACCACTTCATGACACCTCATCGGTTCGAGATCAGTAATATAGAGATGCGCTACATGATTTGACTGCTTATCTTAAACAGTCTGCACCATTGTTTATCTCTACAGAAATGACATGACAACTCCTAAGTTATCCATTAAACTGCTACACTCAGAAAGCAGGTTCTGAGGTTTTCTCTCCAATCTACAATCAGAACTTCCACACTTATATCACTTCTGATTAGTAGAACTCAGAAATACTACCTTTTTCTCCGAACCTTCAAATTCAGAACTCCACTCTCACTCTCCGACTTAACCTTTCTGACTCCTTACAATATCTCAGAACCCCTTTATTACTAACCTCACTCAGAAATTCCTCTCGGAATACAGTCTAAAATTTTCTCACTACCTCAGAAAACCCAATCCTACTGATTTGTAATTCGAGTCAGAATCACTCACCTTTCTGAACAGGTCAGAACCACCACAGTTACACCAATCCGTACCTTAGACACCTCACCTCGACATATTTAATGTGAGAATGTAAATTAAATACGAAAAACATTTAATATCCAATAATTAAAAACCACACGATCAATATTTCTCCATCGGATATTCTCTCTGTCACACATGTCTGTCCTTTAATGGACCATCCTTTTTCATCATTTCTTAGCATTAAATGCCAAGCACACACTTTCCTAACATAACTGTTCACACGTCCCTTCATTCTCTTACCCGACAGTTTCTTACACAATTTCAAAATTGTTATAACTGTTCCATCTTCTTCTAGTCTCAGCCACTCTTTCATCTCTTCCATATTTCCCTCTCTATCATTATAACCATCTCTCGTCGTTGTCTCCAATCTCTCAACCCTAGATATCTAAAACTTTCATTACTCTTCATCTCTCACATCATAGCTCTTCAATGGCTTCAGAATCAAAGAGCGACAACGACACAATCCTTGTTGCCCTCTCCAATCTCTACCTTTCAGAAGATCTCAAGGTTTACAAACAACATCTACGCGTCCTCATTCGCATACTATCAAGACACAAACTGGTTAGAGCTTTCTTCCATCCACCCCCTGCTACACCGATCTCCTTACTTCAAGATATTGTCTCCTCCGCCACCAAATGTCCCACCGGTTACACCATAACTCTACAAGACGGTTAAAACTTCATCCTCGACAAGAAAATATTTGCTCCAGCATTGCATCTTTCATACTATGAATCCACCTTTGACCAACCAACCGATGGTGATCTCAAATCCATGATCTACAATATGGGGTACATGTATAATTTGCCAAAACTGTTTCACATGTCTAAGGGACACATCTCACCCTTATGGCAATGTCTAATCCACTACATCATTAAGTGCTTAACTGGCAAAATGGGCGGTACAGACCAGTTAAACAAACGTCTCATGGGTCTTCTTTGGAGCCTCTACTCCGGTCATGAAATTGATCATGCAGCGATCCTTTTTGACGACTTCCTTTCCTACATACCCACCTCCCTGAAACCAATAGGTCAAATTCACTCAGCACGTTTTTGGGCTATGCGTATCGAGCACATCTATCAGACTCTTCAGATCCCAATCCCTACACCCAGATCAGAAGAAGACAAATTGGTCATGCCCAAAGCCAAACCTTATACTGCAAAAACAGATTCCATATTTGGCAAAATTCGTAGACTGCCTGCAGCCCTTCTGAAATTGGCCGATCAGACAGAACCTGCTGTGTCTTTTCACATCACTTCTACAAAAGGAGTACCCGATTATCCACCTCACTCTCTCAAACAATGTGAGGCCCCCAAGAAACTCAAAAAGAAAGCTTTCGAGTCCTCCCCATCCAAACAACCACCTAAAAAGAAGCAATGAAAAGTCAAAACGATATCTCTTTCATTACTTCTTTCTAATTTTCATAAGTATCTTAATTCTGAATCACCTCTTTCTAATTTTCAGAAGTATCTTACTTCTGAACCCCCGCCTTCTGATTTTCAAAAGTATCTTACTTCTGAACCCCCTCCTTCTGATTTTCAAAAGTATCTTACTTCTGAATCCTCTCTTTCTGTTTTTCAGAAGTCTCTCGCTTCTAAATCCCTTTTCTCTACTCTCTCAGAAGTCTCTTACTTCTAAATCCTCTTTTCAACTATTAACAAAGTTTTTTTATTTTCGACCACCTTCTGATTCCTGATCTCCGAAATATAAAATTTCTGATCTTTCCTCTCTAATATTTTTCAACTAATCTCCAACATTCCTGATTTACAACTGTGCTCACTTACAAACAACAATTGGTTACCTTGTTTTAACTTCACAGTCTTAAACAAAATGGAACTCATCAATCTATAATATTGTGTATTCAAATCACTTTAGATTCAAACATCACCTTTTAGATTGATTTCCCTCAGGTATGTGTTACATATGGCATACGTGTCACCCATCTAACTTGTGTTCTCTCTTGTTAGACATCTGAACCATTTTCAAAAGATTCCTCGTCAGAACATTTGGAGGAAAGACAGAACTCTCCAGACTCGGAAGAAACTCAAGAAGATTTATTTATTGAGGAAAAACAGAACACACCTCCACATTCTAAAAAGAAAGAACCAATCACCCAAGAGGACCCCAAAATTACTCTTATCCCAGATCTCACACAACCTCCACCTGATGCATTCGAATTTGACAAATGGAAATTCCAAACCGCAGTTCAAGAACAAAAGTCATTAGTTGATCGTCTCCAACAATAATTTGAGCATAAGCAAAAGGAACTTCAAACTCTTTTTACGTTTGGTCCACCATCCGACAATGACTCAGAACATGTCAAATCCGAGAGAAAGCGAATCAATGCCCTCTGTCTCCAGACTGATTCCTTTCTGCACTCCTCACTCGACAAACTGGTAGACACCCCCTTCTACCTCTTTGATACTACTAAAACCAACTGGTCAAAGATTGCCTCAGCATTCGTCCCTCTTACTTGGGACAAATTTCATGCTCAAGATATTCAGAAGAAGACCATGCAGAAGCATACAATCGAACAACCCACTGAGTCCAACTCCAGGGTGATTATCTCCGAGACTCATTCAATGCCTATCGGTACCTCCCTCTTCTGTGCTGATCAAGAGGTCGATAAACCCTCTTCATCCCAAATGCATCTGGTCGACCTCAGTGATACTAACTCATCCTCCGTTAAAGCTGCCACACAAATTCCTCCTCAATCAGTTACCTCCTTTCTCAAGGATGATTCTCTCCATCAGAAGGGTGACGCCTTAACCACCCTCCTGACTGAATTAAAATCCTCACAAAATCAGGAAGCTCTGACGAAAGAACTCACCTCACTTAAAGATCGAGTAGCTGCACTAGAGAAAAAGGACAGAGACATCCTTCTACATTGCGACAGTCAAGCTGAAAAGATCATCCATGATGGGATCACAACCATTGATGCTCAACGTGAATCTGATGCGGCAAACATGATGAAAACAGCTCAAAAGATTCTTGACGAAGTTGAAAAATGTCAAAAGCAAATTCCTGAACTCGTCAACATCGTGCAAACCAAGCTCACCGCCTCAATGGACCATATGGCCAAGTACTTCAATGGGGTCCTGGCCGAGAATTCCTCCCTCAGAAGAACTAATGCCCTCCTTCTTCAGATGGTTACACACACTTTGCAAAACATCACCGGCACCATGGAAGGTCCTATTGAGAAAATCAAACTTTGCACAAAATTAAACATCGAGGCTATGGAGGATCTCCAAACAATGTATGCTACACCACTTCCTAATTGTATCAAGAAGGAAGTTGACAATGTCTCTACCAAACTTGACTCCATTTTGGCCCGCCTAAATGTGCCCCCTTCAGTTCCTGCAGGTGCCCCAGGAGGGGGAAAGGCGGATGATAAAGAAGAGACTCTTCAAACCACTGACATGATAATAGATACCACTGCTGGTCCAAGTGGAACAAAAGACCAAGGAGACACTCAGCAAGAAGACACAAATGCTGATAAGGAAGGAACTCAAGAAGAAACGCACATTAATGAGGATGAAACTCATAATAAGAAATCAAAAAACGATCGTCCTATCAATCCTCCTCCGAAATCACCTCCTCCGAAATCTCCTCCAACGAAATCCCCACCTCCAAAATCTCCTTCCAAATCTCTCACACTTCTCCTCCGAAAAATCAAAATCCAATGAATGAAGATCAGTCAGAAGACAATGAAATCTTCGTATACTCACCTATCAAGGAATCTGATCCCCAGAGGTCAAGGAAAAGAAATCGAAGTTCTTCGACTCGCAAGCTCTTGAACATGCTAAAGATTTTAGTACCGAGTCAGATCCTGATCCAAACCAAGATGATACAACTGGCCCCAATCCAATTGGTCCCAGCAGATCCATTTTTTCAAACATCCTCATGTTCCGATCATTGACCGATTTTGACTTCAAACCCTTCAAGTCATACAACCATCCCCCTACGTCCAACCACAACTGGGACATACCGTTGACTCCAAATGGTGAGAAGTACCATTTCACTCTCAATTTCACAACAGAACCAGGAGCCAACAAAGAACTAGCAGCTTACTACAAAAATCAGCAATTCTTCAAGTCATGGACCAAACCACAAGTCGACACATGGTCAAACGAAGTTATAACATCAGTTCGAAGTGTCAAAAGAAGAAAGTTTCAGAAATCAGATTCTTTGAATATGAGCTGATCAGAAACAACGACTATGACAAAAGGACTCTAATAACTGAAGCTGACTTCCGACAAATGAACCCAGCTGACATCTTCACAATCGTGGTAAAGTTGTCCTACAAAGAGAAACAAGATGCCAGAGAAGCCTATGTTGTAGCCAGAAGATTTCTACATACCATCGTAGAAGAATTCTGCTTCAATGATGCAGAAATGTACAAACTCATCAAGAATCATCCAAATAAGCATTTCATACACAAACCTAATTTATCTATGCCAGACAATAGAGATAACTAGAAAAGAGGTGCCACCTCCGATCCAGTACTTGGATTGGTATACAAGAATCTTGCAGAAAAAGGATCCTACCTTTTTCTTCGTGCTGATCAAATCAGAAGAGTCTCTAATGGAATGCTGAAGGAGTACATCAAGGCTGTGTAGAAATCATCCTCATCAGACCCTGAAGCTAAGAAAGAAATGCTTCTCAGACTGCAATGGCTACTGGAGGTCAGAAGATTCTAGGGATATGCTGCAAGATAAGGTGTGAATGACAAAGTTTGAAGATGCTGAATCAAACTCCTCGGCTGGTCACCGAAGGGGGAATTGTTAGTGCTGAAAGTCAAATCGTTGACCAACTCGTAGTTTGATATGTTAGGATTGTAATGTCAAACATCTTATTTTGATGGAATGCTATTACTATTATATGAATGTTTTAATGAATGAATGCATGGTTACATTTGTGTATGTTGTATACTCATAACTAATATCTCAGATAAGTTGTGTTTTGATAACATTGTAATCATCCGAAATCCAGCCTTGGATTTCAGAACTCCAAAGAATCTCAAGATCAGAAAATACTTCATTCAGAATAAAGAGTTCGAGAGATCACACTCCGAATTAACTCAGAAGATCAGGACATACATAACCTTATTTCCAAGATACTCTGATTCAGAACTGCCAGGACTCCGAAATCCACTCAGGCTTTCGGACTATTAATATCAACAAATCCAAGGAAATATAATACTTAACCATTAAACAAGAAGACTGAAGATCTAAAGAACATCTGATGATAAGGCAAAGGATAAGCACTCCAACATATAGGATATGATTAGACTAGATCAGGCGTGGCTCCCTAGAAGCATGTCTGTTGTACTTAGAGCATTATTTTATTATAGACAAGCCACCCTAGTCTGACATTGTATTATTATATTAGCTTCACCCTTCCTTATCTGTCTGAAGAGAGAAGTGTTGTCTCCTCTTCAGTCCATAGGTTATTATCTGAAAGTCCTCCCTTAGTCTATAAAAGGGAGACCAATTCCATCTTCAGTCCTCATGAGTTTGAGAGACTTTATGTAACACTTTTACACTTATCAATACAATCTCTCATTCCATCAACTCTTGTGTTCTTATCTGCATTTCTTACTGTCCTTACCTTTCTAGAACTCTTAACTTTCAGTCTTTACTTTTCCAAGTCATATAACTATTAATCCTTATTATTTATTGTTGAGCTATTAAGATCTGTTCTAAGTATTAATTCTTCATTATAATTCCGCATCCATATCAAGTCTTCGGAATTGTCCATCTCAAGTCTTCGGACTTGTCCATCTCCGAAACTTCCATGATTCGGACCTTTACTTTCTGCAATCTTCATTTCCGCAATTACTTAGAATATTTGGCGACAACAATTGACTATTAGACATACCAATCGGCTAGACTTTCGAATTGTCATCAGTGTATGGTTTATTACACTGAATCATCCAACTCTTGAATTAGAAGCTTTGTATGTAAGAAAGGTTGTTGATGCCTCACATCTACTACTTGTGTTGCAGCAAAGATCATTAACATAGAGTGTCGAAATATCGTCATTAACATACTTGTGTTGCAGCAAAGATCATTAACTCTCGACTTTGAGTGGTTTCTAGAAGTTGGTGCTACACAAGAAAAACCTTAGATTGGTTAAGAAGCGGTTGTCAGTGTTTCATACTCATTGGGGGTGTACCAATGAGGATCACAAACACTTAAAAATTACCTCAGCAGTGAGTGGTATTTCTCGGTGCGTCGTCGGTAGGTAATACTGTTTTTAGATTTTTAAAAAAATTTAAGGAAAGATATGAAAATTATAAAAACTCTAAAATATTTTTGTCTTTTTAAGTTTTGTAATTTTTTGTTTTGTTTTTCTTGATACCAATAATTGTAGTTACCTATAATTTCTGATTCCACTTGTTATAATTTTGAAAGAAAATACATGAAAGTAAAACATATTCTTGGATTTTCTTGAAAGGAAATATATGAAAATTTTAAAAATATGAAAATATTTTTGTATTTTTAAATTTTATGATGTTTGTTTTGTTTTCGAAAGGTCTCAAAGAAACCTTGGACTAAGTTAAATTTTTTGTTTTTCTTCTCCCCCTAAATTTGTGCATGGGAAGAATAGCAGAAATAAAACATGAACAAATTTACCTAAACAAAAATAAAGTAGAAATATTTACATAACTGATTTAATAATCAGTGAAACGTATCATTTTCAGCATTTAGACAAGCACAATGAATCGAGCTTTTGCAACAGGTTTGGTAAATAAGTCCGACACATTATTATCAGTATGGACTTTTTCCAAGTGAATCAATTTTCGCTCGAAGCAATCTCTGATAAAATGAATTTTAATATCAATGTGCTTAGTCTTAGAATGCTGGACCGGGTTTTTCAAAATTTAGATAGCAGCCTCATTGTCACAGAAGATTGGAGTATCAAGAAAGTTCATACCATAGTCAAGCAGTTGATGCTGCATCCAAATGACCTGAGAACAACAAGCCGAGGCAGCAACATACTCAGCTTCTGCTGTAGACGTTGACAGGTCTGTTGCTTTCTGCATTGCCATGAGATCAGCCTGTCTCCTAGAAACTGACATCCAACACTAGTGGACTTTCTTTCAATTTCACACCCTCCATAGTTGCTATCTGAAAAAGCATAAAGATCAAATTCATGGTTCTTTGGATACCAGAGACCAAATTTTGGTCTCCCTTTAAGGTATCTAAAGATCTGTTTGACAGCATCAATATGAGAAGGTTTAGGATTAGTCTGATAGCGACCACACTAGCAAATCGCAAAAACGATATCCGGTCTGCTAGCAGTCAGGTACATCAGCGAACCAATCATCGAACGATAGTAAGTTTGATCAACAGATTGGTCATCTGAGTTTGAAGATAGCAGAGGTCACTCAGCGATTGTAGTGTTAGCCTCTTTCGCATCCTTGAAACTGAACTTTGCAAGAGTATCCTCCACATACTTCACTTGATGAAGCAGGATACCCGTTGAACTTTTCTTAACTTGCAACCCGAGAAACATCGTCATCTCGAACCTTTTCTTCATCACCAACTCAAATTCCTTGCACAAAACATCGCATGTTGAACCAAAGATGATGTCATCCACATAGATCTGGACAACAATTTGATCATCATTCTGGCGCTTGATGAACAAAGTCTGATCAATACTGCTGCGAGTGTAACCGTGCTTCAACAAATGTTCCGTCAAGGTAGCATACCAAGCACGAGGAGCTTGATGCAGACCATAAAGGGCTTTATCAATCTTGTAGACATGATTTGGAAACTTAGAGTTGACGAAACCAGGAGGTTGATCAACATAAATTTCATCTTTCACCTCACCGTACAAGAAAGCCGTCTTGACGTCCATTTGGTAGACAGTAAAGTTCATATATGAAGCATAAGCAAGGAAGATCCGAATCGCTTCAAGTCACGCCACAGGAGCATAAACTTCCGTGTAATAAAGTCATTCTATCTGTCTGAAGCCTCGAACCACCAGGCGTGCCTTGTTTCTCACAATCACTCTAGAATCATCTTGCTTGTTGCGAAACACCCATCTTGTATCCAAGGCCTTTTTACCTTCGGGTAGTTCTACCGGTTGCTAGACAATCAACTTATCAAACTGGTTAGCTCTTCATGCATTGCATCCATCCAACTTGGTTCATTGAGTGCCATCTCTACGTTCTTCGGCTCAATTTGAGAAATGAATCACGAATAGAGACACTCGTTGACTTGACCACTTTGGCTTCTGGTTAAAACACCATCATCCAGAGGGCCGATAACATTGTCAATTAGATGGTCCCGTTGAATTCTTGAAGGAACCTCATTGGAGCGAAGCAGTAGAGACCGGAAGATTGGTTATATTTTCAACCCTATCTGAGCCCGAAGCACCTCTATCAGAATCTCTGAAGTCATGGGAGATACTTGCAATGTACTCATCAGGAATTCTTTCAGGAAAGAGAGAATCCATGAGAGTAGAGTCAAAAAGATCAACAGGATCAGGTTGAATAACATCTTCAGGGGTAGTTGTTCAGCAACTAGAGTATTGCCAACAACTTGGGATGAGACATCAGGAGCATCTTCAGTTATAGAAGCAGATACATGAGATGCACCGTCATCATGAACAGGATCTTCAAGAATGACTGACGGAGTGATAAGATTAGGAACAATCTCTTCAGCATGCTTTCTGCAAGTTCTATTGGGGCCTGGTTGTGTGCCTAAAACAACATCAGAAAGCACATAGAAAGGTTTAAACAGTTCAGCATAATCAAACAACCAGTCAGGTCCAACACGGGTATCAGTTGGATTCTCTTCTAGCCAACGAACATCAAATGATTCCACGATTTGCTTTGTCCCCTTATTGTACACTGGATACGCGGTTTTATTTGCATATCCAATGAAGTAGCAATCATCCGCCTTGGAGTTGAACTTCGGAGTAGCTTCAAGATGAAGAAGAGTGGAAGGGTTGCCAAAGGTACGGAAATGTGAAACATTTGGCTTGCGACCATAAAGAATCTCGTAAGGTGTCTTCATTTGAGGTTTGTTGATGATGACCTGATTCTGAACATAGCAGGTTGTGTTGATGGCTTCAGCCAAGAAAATCACCGGCAGTTTAGAATTGCACAACATGGTACGTGCAACATCAATAAGAGTTCTATTCCGTCGCTCAGCAACACCATTCTGTTGCGGAGTACGAGCAACACTATACCGACGCAGGATACCTTTATCTGCACAAAACTTGTTTAGAACTGCATTCTTGAATTTCGTTCCATTGTCGCATCTGATGGCTTTCAGCTTCTGATTCGTCTGATTTTCAATAAGCTTGATGAATCTAATGACCAGATCTGCAGTTTCAATTTTGTTCTTTAAGAAGAAACCCATCTAAAACGTGAGTAATCATCAATAATAACTAAATGGTAAGAACTGTGATTGAGACTGAGAACATTAACCAGGCCAAATAGATCCATATGAATCAGCTGAAGAATCGAATCAATGGAATTGATCTACTTGGGCTTATATGACTTTCTGTGATGTTTTCCTTGAGCACAGGCAACACATTTTGCGAATGTAATTAAGTCCTTGATTGGAAGTCCTGCAACCATGTTGTTCTTTGCAAGACAATTCAGGTTCTTTGCGGTGGCATGACCAAGACGTTTGTGCCACAACATAGCGCTTTGTTCTGCAGCTCTTGAGAATAAGCAGGTGACATTTTCGCGAGTGTTGTGATTCATGGCCATGATGTAAGCATTGCTTTTTCGTTCCGATCGAACAAGAATCCACTCCCCTGGAATGACAACGCCAGGATTGAGAATCAGACATTCCTTCTTTGTGAAGTGAGTTGAAAAACCCTTATCACATATTTGAGAAATGCTCAGCAGACTGTGCTTGAGCTCAGGTACAAAATTCATGTTCTCATACTTTAACACACCATTCGACACCGTCCCTCTTTGCGTGATCATCCCTTTTTCACCTCCCGCGAAGCAAACACATACCCCGTTGAATTTCTCAATGTCGTGTAGTTGAGACATGTTGCCTGTCATGTGCATAGAACAGCCACTATCAACATACCTAGGTTTGCTGATATTCCTCTGTAAATGTTCCTGCACAAGTTGCGGGATCAATTAGATTTAGGGACCCAGTTAACAGATTCAAAGCTCATGTCATGATTATCAATTAATGGTGAGACATTTGAAAATGTTTTAACACTGTCTTTGGGAACCCATTTAATATTTGGCTTAAAACGTTTATCTTTTGACCAAATTGGAATATCATCATTTGAAGTAGAATCAGAACTACTAGAAGTTGATTCTTGAAATGACTTGGGTCTTACAAAAGTTGGTAAGACATAGTTACTTCTAGAAGCAGTTCGATTCCAGAAATTTGTGTTATTTTGATTTCTTTTTCTAGAACGTGACCTTGAGGGTTTTCTCTTATGAGATTTCCCTTTTGGTACATTATGCCAAAAGTTTTCATTTTGAGAAGCATATATGTGTCGGGGACAATTTTTGTCAATATGACCGACAATTCCACAGTTAAAACAAGTCTGTCTTTTTAAAGGTACATTAGAATTTTGTCCAGGTCTAGATTTTAGCAAATTATTTCCACACACACATGCAAGCAACAAATTTATCAAAGAAATTCTTCTTCCTAGCAATTTTTGTTAGTTCTATATGCCTAAGGATGATCATAAAATGATATTGCTAATAATATATGATCCTATAGGGTCACACCAAAACAAGTTTGATACCAATTATATCATTTTGATGTTGGATTATGATTCATAATCAAATGATAAAATGCCTGCAAGTTAATTTGGAAGAATTATTGTTTAGTGAAATAATAATTGTTTCAAGACTAAATTCATATGAGATGAATAAATATGAGAGTTTAATATACTTATATCATTTATTTAGTAAATGATATACACATAATAAGTCCATGGATTTATATTTTTTTATATATTTATATACATGCTCCACATTATACTAAAGGTTTTATGTATGTATATGTATTTATATAATTATGGAATTATATATATATACATAAATATGAACATGTAAATATATGAATATGAAAAATATAAATGCCATATATATATATATATATATATATATATATATATATATATATATATATATATATATATATATATATATATATATATATATATATATATATATATATATATATATATACTAGCTGCGTACCCGCGCAATGCGGCGGTGGCAAATAGTTTCATTTCGGCATAGGTTGCAGATGGGAGGGGGAGTTGGAGAATACGAGAATGATTACTTTCTTTTCGGGCGATTGAAACAACCAACTGAAAAAACTCGTTTTTTTGGCAACCAACTACTAAACATAGCCAACTTTTTAGCAACCAACTATGAAGCAACTATGCTTTTTAGAAACCAACTTTGAAAGAACCAAGTTTAGAGAACCAACTTTAGCGATGTTCTAAAACAATTGCATAAATGGTCTTTATATGCAGATTTTTTTCTGTTAAAACTGCAATGACCATAAAAATTTCAGCAACCACCTTAATTTTATATTTTTTTTGCATAATTGTTATTTATATGCAGATACAGATGTTAGCTACCAACTTAAAAAAATATTGCAGAACTGATCGTTGCATCCAGATTTTAGCAACCATCTTATATGCATATTTTAAAAAGCAACCTAAAAGTCTTTACGTTACCAAAACGAACTTAAAAACCATTGCACTACAATTTAAAAACCTTTATAATACAAACATTTAGTGCAAACCCCTTACGTTGCAAAGATGAACTTAAAACACCTTACACTACATTAAAGGACTGAAAAGCCCATACAATACATAATCAGACTAAAAAGGCCTCACAATACAAACTTGACAGAAATTACAACGTTTTAAGCAAATATAAACATATAGACAGCTAGGTAAACAATATAGATATAAGAACATATATTCCACCACATTTCTAAAACTTGTTGCTTACCATAGACTGGAAGTCAAAGTGGATCCCTTGGTTGTCTGCTAGATAATCGAAGAACAATTTTTTGTCGGATAATTTTTGGAATGTTGTATCCGGTTGTCTGCTAGATAATCAATTGAGTGATGTTACTGCATACTAATAATAAAATTAACCTTAATAATTGTCCCGATTAACAAGTTAAGCTATATGACAACGCGTAAGACAACAGCCAGGTCAATTTTTTTACCATGTAGGATAAGAATTAATTTAAATGCCACATATTGTAGATACACAGCTATTGAAGGTAGTAACACTGTTTTGGGTTTATTAAAAAGGTAAAAAATTAATAGTTGTGTTTTACTGAACATAAATATTAAGCAAGGGTTTTTCTGCATGCTATTTAATAAAGGGTTGTGTTTTATGTATTCAAGCCTCCAATTTCAGTTTTAGGGGATAAAGATCATCTAAAAACACATAATAACATACAGTTAAACACACACAGACAAATAGATTTGAACATAAACATACACAAATAAAGGGGAAGGTTTAGAAAGATACCTCAGCTGCAAAGATTGAAAGATGCAAGCGTAATAAATGGTTCATATCTATTTGAAAACAGAGAAAAAGTTACAGTATAAAACCTAACTATGGCAAAAAAAAATCAAGACTTCATTAACTGCATATCATGTGATTACATCCCATGTGATCAAATCAAGCACCAATAACAGTAACAATACACATAAAATGCCTAGAAAATAAAAAACTGTAATCACCTTCAAAACCCGTATGAAAGAGTTGGGTGTGAATGCCTTCTTGTTCCAAATAAATGACAAACTTTGGTCCATTAGTATAGCTGATTTTTGCAACTTTGGTCCCAAAAATATAGTCATTACTTGGAACAGGGGACAAAATGTAAGAAAACCTCAAATAGGGACAAAATTCGCAAAAGAAACTTTTTGGGACTAAAACTGCAAAAAATCAGGTATTGTGATACATATGTTAAATAAACTGTCACACAAAAGCTGAAACAACAAAATTACACTCAAAATTATTAGTTTTGTTAGTTCGTTTGTAGTATTTAACCCAGAAGCATCAACACAGTCACATACCTCTGTAGCTTGGAACATTTAACTTGAAATAATTTGCCAATTCGAAATCCAGCCATGCAATTAATTAGAATGCCAAATTTATCGAGATGCTTGAATTTCTCCAATAAAACATCATTTATTAAACCTGAAAGTAGGACACTATATTATATCAATGATTGAAAGTAGGATGCTATATTAGACTAATAAATGAAAGTACGCTGCTATAAATGAAGGTATGATGCTATATTAGACCAGTAAATGAAAGTACGCTGCTACGAACCAGATAAATCTGAAACAGTTCATGTACCAAACGATGAAAATGAAACAATTAAACATGTTTATCAATTAGCATAAACCTGAAAGAATATGAAGCTTTTATTGCTCTCTTTTAGCAATGTACAGTCAATTATTTCTTTTTTCGGAACATAACGCATGCACACAAACTCACTGAAAAATAGACACTCACACACAAAACCACTAAAAAGCCATGTCTATACCTCTACTATGCAAAGATCACAAATTAACAAAATGGGATTGTATTACCCAAAAAATAAAACAAGTACCACATAAAAAATTACATTTTGTTATGTTTTAAAATAGGGTTTAGTGCAAAAATCGTAATACACCTTTATTTACCATTCGAATATAAATAAAAGTACATTCCAGAAAAAACTTCAATAATAGTTAATAGCTTGACAGAAACTCATGTTAATTTGGGTCTAATTCAGTTCGAATAGAAATTAAAATTAGGAATCGGGTAACTTCATAGAGGTGAGTTCTAAATCCAATCAGGTCATGAGGTGAGTTCTAATTCGAAGTTAATGAAAAAAATTAACATTAAATTTTACAAATTCAATATACCAAAGAGCCGTCTCATACATTCTCAGACCAATGACTATTGTGATGTGGCGGTGCAACCAGTTTACCTGCAATATTAAGCAGACCAATATATTGGAGTTTTTTAAGGTATCAATCAGACCCTGCAAGGCCCATCTTCATGTGTTGAAAACTCGACTCATATCTAAAGAAAGACATCACAAGTCACAACCATCACATGGGATGGATTTGTACCACAAGTTTCATGTAAAATATCAAAATGAATCATAACCCAAGCTTTAAAAAATGAAAATTGAATGTATACGAACCTTTAAAATGCTTACTTCAGGCGTCGTTTCATCTAAATTAAGTGCTAGAAGAGAGTAATTAGAACTATGACATCGATCAAGCCAGATACAGAGTCTTCAATATATTGTATTTTTTTAAGGTATCAATCAAAACCTGCAAGACCCACTGCAATTGAGAGAAGAATTGACTGTAAGTATCAAAACCCATTGCAGAACAATTACATAACAAATCATAAACTATTACAGTCAAACAAATTACAGAACCATTATATCACCAACAATTTTACCTGTACAATTTCTAGCTTTTTATATCACCACCAAAGATAAATTCCTAAATGTATCAAAACCAAGAATACCAAAGATGTGTAACAAAGTCCGTGTAATCAATCCAGGTAACCTGTCCACAAATAGGCATTAAACTGTATACAACATTGGTTCCCATCAGGTAGATATTTATAGAAAAACGAAAACAATACGCATTAAATTTAGCCATAAACACATACAAACATACTGAATCAGAAACGTCAATGTTTAAAAAAAAACTAACAAAAAATCAAATAGAAATACCCAAGCATCGAAGTCTACAAACCCAGCACAAATCTTTGGATTACAACTAAATGCCAAAGATGTGGATATGTTTCTGTTTGTTTTGTAGAATAATTTCAGTTGAATTTAAAAAATCCAGTTGATCGCTGCAGTTAACCCAAGGATTTCTAAATCCAAATATTGCTGTAGTTAACCCACCACCGACTGCCACCGGCTCACTTCACCGGACAAGCCGCCTCCCTCCTTCTCTGTCTCTTCTCTCGCACGACCTCAAGCAACAATCGACCTCCACCCAATGTGTCGGTAACCGGTCCGCTGCCCTCCCGTCACCGCTCGAAACCACCGGACTCACCCACCCCCTATGCTCTCTCTCTCTATCTCTCGATCTCACATCTACGCACACCCACAACCGGCATGCAACAGAAAAAACGAGTGAAAGAGGAACATGTAAAGCCACATACCTCTCGATTGTCTTTTTAGATGGGTCTCCTATGGTTTGATGATTCAAGCCCGTTGGTACCGTTTGGTGGTTCAACGATCTCGGCAGCGTTTGGTTTGACTCAAGCTTATGTGAGATGAAGGGTTTTCGAGTTGCATTTCTTGGTCAATTAGATCTAATTAGAGAAGGCTTTTTTGGGGAGAATTTGAAAACAAGAGAGATGAAGGTGATGAATCTGTGAGGTTGTTGATGGTAGTTGTACGACGGAGAGCTTTGGAACTCGATTGACGGTGGTGAGAGTAGCAATTGGAAGCGATGAAGAAGGCGGAGGGTAGGGTTAGATAGAGGATCGAGAATTTGGAGAGAGTGAGACAGAGAGAGAGATGTGATTTAAGGGTGATGCGGAGATATCCAACAAGGTTTTCAGTCAAGCGTGATTTAAGGGGATGGGGAAATATTCGGTCTTCAGTCAAGCGCAACAACCAAGGAGGACATTTTAAAAGATTTCAAAACGAATTTGAAACCTTTACCCGCTTAGTCAGATGTTATCCTTTTTTTTAAACAGCGGCTGAAATCCAAAGCATTGGAAGGTTGTACATAGTCTTAATTTTAAGACTCTTGTGCTTTAGAAGGTTGTAATTTATATATGGTTTATAGTATAGTATAGATATATATATATATATATATATATATATATATATATATATATATATATATATATATATATTGGTATATATATGTATTTTATATGGATAATGTGGTGGAATTAATTTTATAAGATGAAAGTTTATAAATTATAAACTTTGAAATCTATAAGCTTAAAATTAATTAAATAAAAGATGGAATCTTCTTTTTCCTCCACCCCATGGACGTCCCACACACCCCAAGGTGGGTGTGTAGATATGCCTAGACAATGCATGGAATATTTCCTTGGTTTCCCAAGTGTTGACCATGTTTTTGGTGAAGTTGGTGCACATAAAATGATGGCATGCATGCTATTCTTTGGTTTTTCTTTTGAGTCCGACTCTTGCACCTTTTTCACATATTTTAGTTGATTTTCTAAGTCCAAAAACTCTCTCAAAACTCTCCAACTCTTGGCAAAAATCAGTTTTTACATCAAGCATTGGAAGAGTTGGATTTTACAAGCATAAGGACTAGCATCCTTGTTTTTGTTCAACTTGTGGGTGGATCAACTTTAGAGGGAACCTCATTTGGTTTCTTGCCATCAACTTTCATCCAACTAAGCTCAAGATCATAAGGTATAGTCTTGAACGTTTGCAATGTTTGTTTTTTTATTTTATCTCTACATGCATGTAGCATGATCCTCTTGGAATGGAATTCGTGTTCATATTTTATGCTTCCGTTGCAACTTCAAGTTTTTGAAACCTATGAAATGAACATGGATTCCAACAGTTTTTAAAACAGAATCACAAGAAATTTTAGAATCCACAGGAGTCTTAGTGTCAAAATTAACATCATCACAAAAATCATAAGAATTAGTCTTCAAACAAGTTTTAATAGAATTAAAAGCAGGCGAGTCTTCAACTTCCTCAATCTTTGTTTTTAATTTATCTACACATGAGATAGAAACATCAGTATTTTTCATTTCAGAACTCTCAGAGGTGCCAGATGTATTCGGTTAAATGATATTTGACATAAAACAATCTTCAGATTCTTCAGTGTTTGGTGATGGAGTAAAATTATTATTGTATGGAGGAGGAACAGCACTATACCCAAGACCTTCACCGTGTATGTTTGACCAAACAATTTGTTTTTCAAGAATAGTTTCAACTACTTCACTAGATACATATACCTTTTTAAAGGTTGATTCAACTTTTTCAAATCTTGATTTTAATGTATTTAGTTCAGCAGTTAAACTAGCAATATCCTCATTGGCAAACCTAAGGTGACATCTAGTTGTGCTAAGTTCGTCTTGTATTTCCAAATAGTAAGAAGTTTTGGCATCTAAGGCTTCTTGAAGGGGTCTTAATTTTATTTTGTGTTTATGAACAAGGTTTTTCAGTTTCTAGAATTTCTCTAACTAGGTTTTCATTCAGTTCACGATATCTAGTAATTATATCAATCCAAGACTGAGAAGAGCAAGAAACATCACTAACCTCATCATCAGAAGGAGTAGTAGAGACCATGAAAGCGAACTGCAAATCCATCATCTCTCCTTCAGCTGCATCCACAACCATCTCTCCTTCAATATGGGCCAGGTGAGCTCTACCCTCTCTATTCAGGTTCAGGTCCTGCAACTAATCTTGCCAGGTAAACTGCTGAGCCACCATTGCCCTTTCAGCATTCTGAGGATGAGCAACTTCACGGTTTGCTCCAACTGGTACCATGGTTCTTTCTAGATTCTCCATTCTTGGTTTGGTACACTCACGAGCAAAATGACCGAGCTCGTTGCAGTTGAAACATCGAAGATTTGCCTTTCTAAAACTCACATTCCTCTCACCATTGTTGTTCACCCAACTGTTTCTACCGGTTCTCTGAGTGAATTTCTTGGCCCTATGCACCGCCATAGCAATGTGCCAAGAAATGTCCATTTCCTCCAAGTCATCTAGATTGATTTAGTCAAGGTCTCAAGCAGTCATAGGATGAAATAGTTCACCAGCAACTAAGGCATTCTAACAATTCAGAAGACCAGCCATCAAACCAAGATTCTCTTCAGCACCTTGAGGAAGAGATTGAGCAGTAGTTGGGGTCTTGACAGAAGAAGCAGCAACAGGTGGAGCTTGAAGTGCCACAGAAGATGAACCACGTTGAAACTGAGATTGTACATTAGCAGTGGCTTGACCAGTAGCTTGAACAGAGAAAGCATTGTTGGTTGAAGTACCAATATTAGCTGACTGGTACGAGCTAACATGATTCATTTCCCTCTGTTTGTCATCCATGTCACAAGATTTTATAATAGCCATAATCTCAGAAAGTGAGAGTCTGGCTAAGTCTTTAGTCTTCTTTATGACAGCCACATTCATGTCCCAGCTTCTAGGAAGAGAGTTGAGAAGCTTCTTGTTTACATCAATCTTTGGAAATGTGATTCCAGTAGTAGATATTTCAGTATGTAGAGCGATGAAACGTTGTAACTTGGCCTCCAGAGATTCTCCAAGAATATGATTTAACATATTTAACCTTTGGCCAAGCATATCTTGCATGCTTTGCTTCATGTCCTCATTTCCTTCATAGATATCGATCAAAGCATCCCACAAATATTTGGCATTTGTATATTCACGGAAGCCCTGAGCAATCTCGGGTGAAAGTGCCATGGAAAGTGTAGCAAGTGATCTTTGATCAGGTTCCACTTTCTCAAAATCCAAGTCAGAATACTCTTCAAAGGTTTATCAGACACAACCTCGCCTCTGGTCACAGTGATTCTGACTCATGGACGCTGGAAACATTTCCACAGCTTGACATCTTTCATTTTAATGTACTGTTGAAATCGATATTTCCATTCGGTGAAACCTTCGGCTCTGATTAAACGAGGAATATGGGTAACGGTACTCATAACGGAATCGAGATCCTGGTTAACGTTTGAAATAGCGGGATCCATCGGAAATGATTTTTGAAAATGCTTCAAAAAATTTAAATCACAAAAAAATTAAAATCGCAAAAATTGAATGCGATTTGACCGAACAACTTGCTAAAGGCACCGAACTACAGCAAAAACCGATTAACTTGGGGCAAAAAATGATTCAGGGGAACAAATGGCTTGACCGAGCAACTAGTTTCATCGGGCAATGTAATACACATCGAACAATTTATTGAACCGAACAACAAGTAGAACCGAGCAACAACTTGACCGATCAACCACGAGACTGATTAATACGCACCGAACAAAGGTCAAACCGAATAACTAACACCACCGAGCAACAAGTGAACAATGGAACTACCGAACAACTAATACAAAAACTAGAAACCCTAAAACACCGATCAACAGACAAATGGACCAACCGAACAATGCTCTAAATGGACCGAACAACACACAAAACCCTAGATTCTGTCGTCGCCACCGAACAAACCTTCAGAAACCCTAATCCTCGCACCGCCGCCGAACAACCTTTAGGTAAACCCTAGCCGACGCCGAGTAACCTCCAAAGATTAACCGAGCAACTCCAAATCTCGCAAAAACAGTTCTGAGACCCACTTTCGGATCAAAAACGGGATTTTTGATGAAATTTGCTTGAAGATCTTCAATAATCACGAAGAACACAAGCTCATAAACACCAAAAACAATCAAATATCGACCAAACACGGATAAACTCTCAAAAACTTCAAAAATCTTCAAAACAAGCTCTGATACCAATTGTAGGTCCACAATACTCTTTAGATCACAATGATATCAATCAAAACAATAAGAACACAAGGAGATTAATCTTCAATGCACACTATATTGAATAGTCTAGTACATAAGATTGTGGTTGCCAGGAACACAATGAATTCTCTCTCTACTTAGCACCAATTTCGAGGACAACCAACCACACTAAAGGAGGCACTTTTTGCCTTAAATACTCTAAGCCTAAAACCCTAGAAGACCTAGGCCCATGGACCGATAAACAAGCCCATAGAGGGGCGTCGACCACAATGACCAAACCGAACAATCATAGGTTGTTCGGTTCACACCAAATAACCGAAATAAGCCCATAACTTTTATCTTTTACAATTTTGGTCCCTATAAATAAAAGATTAAACCAACTAAATTAATTCCTAACACGGACGCAGATCTTGGTGGATGTGGACTTGATCGGAAGAGCACCTCTGGAGGATGTCAACTTCTGGATGGCAAGCTTGTAAGCTGGCAATCTAGGAAACAGACTTGTGTTTCGTTTTCGACAGTTGAAGCTGAATACATCGCAGTTGCATCATGCACATCTCAGATCATCTGGATTCAAAACCAACTGAGAGATTATGGGATCAACATGAAGCGTATCCCACTTTACTGCGACTCCGAGAGTGCAATTAGGATGTCTCACAACCCAGTGCAACACTCCAAGACAAAGCATATTGCCCTTCGTTATCAATTTATTAAAGATCATGTTGAGGATGGCAACATTGAAGTGCAATGTGTTCGTTCTACAGACCAGGTAGTCGATATCTTTACCAAGGCTTTACCTAAACCTACTTTCAATCGCATTCTACAAGGGCTTGGAATGATAGAGGCTAAATCAGTTCCGAAATCTACTTAATGGTCGGATGTCACTGATCGTATTCCGAAAGGTTCCGAGACTCGGAACGACTTGGAATCGTAACAAGTGCATAATGATCACGAAACTGCTCTTTAAATCCTTTTTGTATATTTATTTTTATTTTTCAAATTTCATTTCATTTTAAAATATAAAAAATAACAAAAATATTTTATGTTTTATTATTTTTTGAAGTCCAAAGTTTTTTTTATTTTATTTTATTTTATCAAAAACTCCAAAAATATTTTAAATTATTTTGTGTTTAGTTATCATTTATTTTTCTTTTGTTATCTATTTCTCGTTCCATAGGTAGGTCAAAGTCAAAGCAAAAGAAAGCATTTTTCATTCATAAGGAAGAAATTACAAACTAAAGATGAAAATACATATTCTTCTTACAACTTGTAATACTGCCACATTGGAGGGTTACCCAGATGGTTCATCTGATGGATTCGTAGCTCGTTTTCGTCCATGAAAAGCCGCGTTCCATTCACCAACATCATGTGAAACTGGTTGTGTGTAGTCGTCCTTGCGATCGCCGCTGGCCACCATCCACGCTGGTACCACACCTCTATAAGGTCGAACTACTTAAATTCCACCAAAACTTTTGGTGGAACCGGTTACAGTGCTGCAAACCTCACATGAACCACTAGGCGTCTGCCAGTCTCTCCGTTTGTGAGGGAGGTCAATCGGACCTCGTACCTAGTGACCACACTCTGATGATCATGCCACCATATAAACCTCCAGCGAACTCACCTTCTAAAAGCTTGACTTCAACCTTGTCCCAACGATTGAATGGACAGTCAACCATTTTTCTTATACCTTGCTGAGATTTTTTTTCTTGTGTGCTTTGAACCTTTCACTCTCTTTTTGCCTTTTATAGGCAGGTGAAGACCGATTGAACTTCCCAATTATGGCGACGTTTAATTTCTTTGCAGTAATTATGGTTATGGCAGGTTTTTAATACCCTCATTAAAGCTAAATCGTGTCAGAGATATTCGATTAGACGGGTTTTTGAAAGGATTTCTGCAATCTATGAACTAATAATCCTAAGTTCACATGCAACCTAGAAAAGGATCTATGTGTTTCTATCTTTGAACATGTAACAAAACCCTAATGGCCAATGATAAATTTCTAAAGAAGTAAATAAGAAAAACCAACCTTTGATTTTAATCTTGAAGCCAGTAGTACAAGTGTCCTGCCTCAAATGAGATCACACCCAAGAGCAAGAGGAAGAGAACAGAATTCCAGAGAGACTTCAGGAAAGTGGCACAGGAATTAGGGTTCCCTGCACTTTTAATTAATTAAATTAATAACTAAATTAAATCCAATTAATTTTAGATTAATTTCTAATTAATTAATATGGTTTCTAACTAATATATTATCACTTTAATATATTAATAAACTATTTATTTTATTTCTATTGATTTATTAAACATTTAATAAATCAACCTTTATATCTTTCATGCCAAGTCAGCACACTTTGCAATGATAGGAAATTCCTTTCTTGGGTTTGTGCATCTTGAATCTAATCAAGATCACATTGGCAGGGTTTTGATCTATCTAATAGATGTTTGCAACCACTTGAGTATGTTGTATCTCTTTCAAGTCTTTCATAGCTAAGCATCTCTTATTGTCAACTCATTACACTTTGTAATGATAAGAGACGTTTCCTAGAAACAGTATGTAACCGACATACAGTGATAGGTAGATAACAATGATACTCCCACTGGCTTTGACATGGTTATCTAACTCTTTCGTACTATTCATGTAACGCCAAGACATTTTTATTATATAATTATAATAAAAGGGCAAAATGGTCATTTTACCTTGGAAGGGTAAATTGGTCTTTTGGACAGAAAAGTAATTAGTTTGAAATAATATTTTGAGTTTTGGACTCAAAATGTTATAAAAATGGATTTTTGGTCGTTTTACCACAAAAGGGTAATTTGGTCATTTGACCATGTGAAGGACCAAATATGAGAAATATTGTTATTTGTGGCAAATGTATAAATAATGAAAGTTTTATTGTAATAAAACTTGTTTATTGTGGCAAAAGTTCAAGAAAATGAACTTTGGGACTAAATTGCAATTTTTGGAGGTATAAATAGTTGGAAATTTCTCCCCACATGTGCAGATTTTGAGAGGTTACGGGAGAGGGTTTTCTCTCTACAAATTCTGTAAAAGTTGAAGAAATCCTTGAAGGTTTAAGTTGCAATTCGGATCATAGCATTGGAATTGAAGAATTTGAGGCTTTGGAAGTAAGTATTCCAAGTTCTTATTGGTTTGTTCTTGATGAGTTTTGTAGCAACTCAAAACTGCATTTGCAGTGATGATTATGTGTTTAAATTGATGTAATACTTCCATTAAGTCATGCTAATAAGGACTTAATTCAAGAAAATGGAAGTAGGTTGTTATTTTTGATGAATTTGAAGTTTTGGGGTTTTAGAATTAAGAACCCTAATTCTTCATTTTGATTGATTTAGTTGTTTTGAATGGTTGAAAACCTTGTTAAAGTATAAGGTTTTAGCCTAGGAACAAACCCCAAACGATTAAGTCGAGTATTAAGGGCTTAAAATGAGAAAATGGGATTTTGTAGCTTGAAAATCGGAGTTTCTGGTCTGCTGATCAGCACTCGCGACGCGACCAGCATGGTCGTCGCGACGTCGCAACTCGAAGGGCATGACCTTCGCGACTCGAGGAGCATGGTCCTCGCGACTCGAGAAGCATGGTCTTCGCGACGCGACCATAGGGTCCGTCGCGACGCGAGCCCTGGGCAGAAACTAAATTGTTTTCTGTGAATTTTCCAAGTTTGATTCTTGTGCTAGGCTTGTCCGATTGACCTGAAATTTTAAACATAGGTTTAATATGTTGTAAAACTTCATGGAAAATTATCGGAATACGAATACGACCTCCCGAAAGTACTGTAGTAAAATACGCGTATTTCGGGAAGTGTATTAAATTATATAACAATGGTTATTGATTGGAAATACTTGGAAATGGTTCCCAATTGAATTGTATAGGACTCTTGTGTAGTAGAGTCAACTAAAATGGTTATTAACCTATTATCATTTGGTATATAAATGAATAAATAGGTACGGGATAAATGGTTGTGGTGCACGCAAAGGCAATAAACAACCGGGATTTAAATGCAGCTAGCATCCAGGTGAGTAATCTCACTGATATCATATGTGATATATGATGATTGTATTGTTACAGGTTGAAACGGCTTCGAGGGACGAAAATGACAAGTGTAAAAATAAAATGAAATGACAAGACCGGAACCAGCCGTGAGTCAATAAAATGAAATGACAAGACCGGAACCAGCCGTGAGTCAATAAAATGAAATGACAAGACCGGAACCAGCCGTGAGTCTAGGCAACAGCGGGCTAACCCGTGAGCCATGGTTTACTTTGATGAGCCAAAATTATATAGACAACAGCGGGCTAACCCGTGAGTCTAGGCAACAGCGGGCTAACCCGTGAGCCACGGCAACAGCGGGCTAACCCGTGAGCCATATCTAACCGGTGCAGCCTATATGGCTATGATATTGTTACAGGTACATGGTGCGGCCTTTTGGCTATGACATCGGGTTATTAAACCCAGCTGGTGCGGCCTGCTGGCTATGAATTATATATTGATATTGTTTTGGTGCAGCTTACATAGCTATGACACAGGGTGCGGCTTATATAGCCATGACATATGATGCAGTCCATTGTGACTAAGAGATATGGGACAGAAATTGTTGTATATGATTACGTGTGCAAATAACTGACGTGGCTTGATAATTGCAGGTTATCATGTTATAGTCTGTAAGACTATAATTTAGGATGTGAAATCCTAAGAGATATTTGGCCAGCCAGTAAGGCTAGGAGTTTGGATTCGATGTGCAGACAAATACATGATTGTATTTTATACGTGTTATTTGCAGGAATGATTACTCACTGAGCTTTGTAGCTCATACCGTTTATTACTGTCCCTGCAGGTTAGCATGATACTGGTATAGGACAAGATAGAGTCCGTGACTTTGAAGTGGGACTCATAGATGCTGTCAGTAGCAGCCCGGTTTTAAAGGAGTTATGGTATTTTATACTCTCCTTGATACACTTGTACCCGTTTTTATTAAAATATACCCCTTATTATGGTTTTATGTATTGAAACCTGTGTTTTAAATGAAAAATTTTTCAGGGGTGTTTTTGTTTTAAAAGCCGGGTGTTACAATTCAGACAATCCAAACCTTTGGCACATTTTGAGAATCCGTAGTCCAAACCTTTATGACATATTAATGGAAATCTTTCAGGCTATTTACAAAATCCAAACTTTCGGTCATATTTTGAGAATCCGAATATACTTTCTTGTGAGGCGCCCGTGGGAAGAATCTCGGGCCTATGTACCTTTGTATTGGCATGCTCTTTCTGAGTCCCTATTAGTGTGCCAGTAATCCACACGCAACTCACAATGTGCCATGCAGTATCCTTTCGAATTTAATCTTCTATTGAGAGTGCTTCTCCCGGAATCAATTACATGACTCTGAGTATCGTCTCACTCAACCAGATGTTCTGAAAATACATTTCTATCCATGCTGCTTTCTTTTGATGATTCAATTACTCCTACTGGTTTTTAGACCTGGAGTAAAATCAATCAAATTTCCACATACACTGTGTCTAGCCCTAACGTTCTCTTATTTGGCAGCAACGGGGCTCACCAATGCTTCCAAGTAGTCGGATTGCTAATCCGTACCAACTTTAGTGTTTTACGACTAATCGGTATGTCACCTAGATCATAACACCTTATGACGGTGATCAATACTACTGGTTAAGAGAAGAGTATGTCAGGTTAAACAGAAATCTGATTTCTGCTCCAAGCCTAGTGATGACTAAAGGTTCTTTAACTAGGCTAATCCTGAAGTCATTCAGGACTGTCCTAACTCCCACTGTTTCCTTATAATATGAGTCCTTTCTAAAAGGGCTCTTCTTTTACAGGTACAACGGGATAGCCAATGAAAACGACATTGCTGATCAGGTTCTGGCTAATCATGAGGTTCGGACGAACACTACATGACCCTGGACTTTCTATGTACAAGTGGGACAATCCCAGCTTTACATTTCAGACAGTATCTGCAAAACCTACTTAGCCTAAGATATGGTTGGAATATGGTTTCTATGGTCTGACTGGTTGAATATTCAATTCATTGGAAACTAATTGAAGATGTATCTCATACATCGAGGATTGAACTATTTCGACCAATGCTCCATCATCTTCCCTAAGACACATTATAACCATTAATGTTCTTGGAAGAGAACAAACTGTGAAACATTTTCTAAGTTTATGATGTTACTCAGGTTCTGTTGATTTTATACTTCCTTTGAAGCCTTGAACTGTTCAAGGTTTCAGTTCAATCGGTTATTCTGATAAGTGAGGCCATATTCGTCATACTAATTGACAAATATCGTGAAGTATAACTAATTGTGTTCTTTTTCGAAGATTCAAGAAATACACAGTAACTGATGTGTCTGTTGCTCATAATCTTAATGTCTTTTACATCTCTATATAAATTTATGGCTTTGTTAATTTTGTTCAAGATATGTAATCATCACCTGACTCTAAGTCAACTGATTCCAAAAGCCTATCATCTGGATCTTTGGGTGATTCATTTCTTGCCACATATGTTTTATTAAGAACTAAATTCGTCATGTGACTATAAGTCAAATGATTCGAAAGTCCTGTCCAACTGGACCTTTGGTTGAATTGATCCTTATAAAATTTACTTTAACAATCATAGAGGACACAATTCTTGAATCCAAACACTTTGGATGTATCAAAATTCAAGTTATTGTCAGTCATGCAATTAACATACTCATACAACATTTCAAGGATAATTTAATTAAACATGTATTAAAAGAAAATCAACATTTTTATAAAACCAAAATATCCTTAAACAATGTACTATATGACAAACAATGTCGCATGCATCTAATGGGCTAATAACATGATCATGATATCTTACTAAACTACAAAATTGCATGAGCTTCAGATCCAATCCGAATTTGCTCCTATGCAACAACATCCTGCATCCTACAGAGTCCATGCATACAGAGCAAATGTGAGATACACATACTGTATCGAGGAATTAAGGATCATGAGTTTTTTAAGTTTTATGATATTCCATGAGTTGCCAAACCGTTCGGCTTCGGAGCATTTTCCAATCTTTATGGGACTGTGTCCCAGGTGTGCTAACTTATCTGACCCCAGGAATTCTAAATTTCTGCAGATCTCGGGCTCATTGATCAATAGCATGAGGCGGCGAACTTCCTTGGACTCAATAGTCAAGGTGTCATGCTCATCATAAACTGCTGTGTGATGCCATGCTTTGGGGAGCGGACACTCAACAAGATGTGGCTTGTCAGCAAAACTGAGAACCATTCTCAGTTTGTGAAGCCATACCACATTGTTCATGCCAGTCAGCCTTATCATATGTAACAGGTGCATTCTGAAACTCTCAGAAATAGGTGAAGTAGGAGAAGGATGAGAATTGACACTTACTTCAAACATCTATAAAATTTGAATTTATTAGTTTAATTTTAATCCTTTTAAATAATTACCCAAATTATAATTTAATAAGGCTAGGATCCAAAATACCCTAACTATGGTGTGAAGAGGGATGCTGTAATCACAACATAATGGTCATTAAGGTAGATAGAACACTTATCAATTTCATCTTAAGAAATTCCTAGATCTGTTGAGATTCATTGAAGTGTTCAATGGCATGTTTAATCTCGGATATGCTCCACTGTTTGTGACTGGGATGCCGAGGATCACAAACTGGATATGAATAACCATGCAAATATGCTCGGTAACCTCAATGTCATTTATTATCTCTAATTGATGTGCCGGTTAACTACACACGCTCCATCAACAATGACAAATCATGAGAAACCCATTACCACTCTTTATGAGCCCCTATTAGTGTGCCGGTTAACCACACATGCTCCACTCGTGTCTCATAAAGTGTAATGTGAAATTTCATAGCATCTTTTCACATTTTTCCTAAAGTAACTAGATTGGGATTTTTAAGAATTGTTCTAGTACTTTCAATTACAGCATTATACTTTTAATGAGAATTAAGCAGTTCCATCAAACCCGTTCGGCTAACAACACTTGACTGACCAGGAGAGCGGTGGGTGAGAGTGTACACCCATTAGACTACCATTTTATAGGCAGTCGCCTTATACCCTCTTTATAGGACAGTTTTGTGAATGAGGCCTACTAACGGTATGGCTAACCAATTTTATCTTATATATAATATTAACTTTTAATAATAATACATATAAGATGTATTTTAAACCTTTTAAAATGTTTCTTGTTTAATCTTTTAATTTTCTAAAATTAACTCTTTAATTTAAAATTAAATTTAAACCTTTAAATGATTTAATTTATCTTTTAATTAAACAATTAATTAAATTAATTAAATCTAGATAGGCATCACAAATTAATCAAATTAATTTAATCCTATCTTAAACACTTAATTTCGAAAAAGGCAAGCAAGTGGGTTTAAGGTTTTCATTTATTAATTAATCAAAATTACCAAAAATAAGAAACCTGCAAAACCCTAGCTACCAAATTTCGCAGATAAGGGGTGGAGGCTAGGGTTTTCAAAACCCTAGCCACCAAAAACGATTTTGGCCTCCCAAAGGGTTTTATTTTCAAAAAACCCTTGATCAAATACAGCAGTTACAGCAATTCAATCAGAAAAACAGCCAAAGCTCTGATACCACTGAAAGGATTTCTGCAATCTATGAACTAATAATCCTAAGTTCACATGCAACCTAGAAAAGGATCTATGTTTTTCTATCTTTGAACATGTAACAAAACCCTAAAGGCCAATGATAACTTTCTAAAGAAATAAATATGAAAAACCAAGCTTCGATTTTAATCTTGAAGCCAGCTGCACAAGTGTCATGCCTCAAATGAGATCACACCCAAGAGAAAGAGGAAGAGAACAGAATTCCAGAGAGACTTCAGGAAAGTGGCGCGGGAATTAGGGTTTCCTACACTTTTAATTAATTAAATTAATCACTAAATTAAATCCAATTAATTCTAGATTAATTTTTAATTAATTAATATAGTTTCTAATTAATATATTATCACTTTAATATATTAATAAACTATTTATTTTATTTCTATTGATTTATTAAACGTTTAGTAAATCAACCTTTCTCTTTACTGAACTCTGTACCGAACCTCTAGCCATGAGGGCAACCCAAATGGTCTTTGCTTCAATTAATAAGATAAACACAAATTATAAGTCATGGCTTAGACACCTAATCCAATAGTTTTCACATCCGCCTGCATAGTGATATTCTCTACACTGTGCATATTCTCTACAGGGTATTTGCCACCTGTGCCAGCGGATTACGGTGCCATAATCATTACATTAATTGACGTTTTTTATTTTCTTTTCTCTGACAAATACAAAAATATTTTTCTCTTCAGAATGCAACTTTGTATTGACGGTGAATCTCTTTGTACATTTTCTTGTACCTTTACATGTAGTCCTATGATTATCGAAATCAAACAAATTTCGATATATGGCTGTAGAAACTCTAGTCAAAGATCGCAAATCATTATCACCATGATGCGCTATGAGACTCTCAACCTTTCCTTACCAATATTTAATTCTCCATCACAATGACTTTCATGTAAACATAACCCTTATGAAGATTCTCAAAATTACACTGAGAGTTGATGGTTAAACAACAACTGTGTTTATGATCTCGAAATTGTTGTCACCACAATTCCGAGTGAAACCCAAAATTCCGAACACCCTTTACGAATTGACGGGTATACTCATGAAATCTCAAATTTTCATTTTTTTTATTGATCTTAATGAAATGTTCTATACCTAAGTCATTTCTTCCTGAAAGATCCAGTTTTTATTTTTAAAAAGATTTCCGAAATCAAACAGTTACTTTTAAACAACACCAAACCTACTTGTTATTAATGACTACACTGGTCAAACAAGTACTTCCTTCCAATTTCGGACTTACGTCAAGTTTCAGAATTTGTTGGAAGGTCAGCCACCCATAAAACCTACATACAAAAGATGCCTTTCACTAGTTCTTAACAACAAAGTGATTGTAATTCAACAGGAAAACATGCAAGCACTTCTGAATCTCTCTTGATTCCGAAGGAAGAGATTGTTGCCCGGGATCCACCTGCTTTCATGTCAATTCCGACATCACAGAATCCCAGATACTTAATTTGATTTATTTCATTTTATTTGGCACCCTCTTGCACAAAAATCAACTTTGATTTTTCTAACTCTGGTTTCTTGGCAAAAGGTTTCTAATGGCATTTTCAGTTCTAAGTGCTGACTCATCATCAAAATGGGTTCCTTGGATACAAAGTTTGAATAGGTGGGCAGTTTTGAATTTGAAATGACGTCATCCACACGCATCCATTTCAACGTGATTATTATTGCTGCTGATTTATCGGTTCACACACACCTGTCATACCGATTTTGGGGGCAACGTCTCATCATGAAGCGAGATTTGGGGAAACCAAAATGACATCTTTGGGATTTTCTCTCTTTGCATTAATTCCCAAAGATATAAAAGGCTTTTGATGGTACATTCTCTCTCCACTATTCACATTCTTCTCTCTCTCTCTCGTGTTCATCTCTCTCAAGCATTCAACAATGGTAACCTTTTCTTCTGCAAATGAACACTCTGCTTCGACACTCATGTTGAACATCAAGCAGAACCAAAACATGATCATTGACCTCAATTCATCCCGCTACAATGAGAATCTTCATCCGATGATCGAGTGTTTGAAGTATTAGAGAATCTCCGAGGCCTTGACGAAATCAGCATCTGTACCACTGGTACATCTTTCTTCTGCTTACTCATCTGCCATCTACAACAAGAAAGACGAGATTGTCACTTTCGAGGTTGCATCTGTCAAAACCCCTATCACAAAATCTCGCTTTGGTAGCTTGCTAGGGTTTACTGAAACTGAGAACCTGGTTAATCCAGAGTCCATTCAACCGGTGGCCCTGCAAAAACTTTTTTACCAGATGGGGTACAAGGGAGAGATCGATCTTTTGTCAAAATACAAGAAATCCGGCTTGCCTCCCTATTGGAATGCTCTCTTCACCATTCTCTTCAAACGTTTTTATGAACGTACTTCAGGAACAGACAGCGCAAGTAAGCCATTCTACACACTACTTTACTGTGTCTATCATGATATTAGCCTCGACTACGGCTCAATTCTGTGGACTCAATTTATCAAGAGCATAAATTACAAGAATCGTCATTCGGAAATTTCTTGTGCTTGTTTTTGGTCGATCGTCGTGCAAAGGGCAATTTCTAAGCACGACATCCACATTATGACAAACTCTGTCATGGCGGGAATTCCAATTTTTCCAACAGGTCCATTTGTTACAACGAATTCGAAAGATTTCGAATTCACTGGTTCTATCCCTTTGGAAATGACGAACAAGGTACCAAGCAATGTCAAGTGTGTCGCAGCCTACTACTTACTGCCAGCATCTGGGCTACGACCTGTCACTCCTAAAGTCCAAGTAGGATTTGATAAAGTTGAAAATCAGAGAAAAAGGGGAAAACGCAAAGGGTAGGGTTCCACTTCCGAGACTGACAAGCCCATCAAGTCTCGAAAGAAGACAAGAAAGCCAAGATCTCTGAGTCCACCTTCGGAACTTGAGGTATCGGAAGGACGGACTCTTTCCGACCCTCTGAAAGGCGCTCAGGGCGAAAACGAAGAAGAAGACGATACCAGAAACATTGGTCAAAAGCCTCCTTCCCCTCCACATGATGCAACCCCAAAATCAACTCCAAAACCAACCCCACAACCTACTCCAAACAACTCTCCATCCCCATCTCGGAAAAACACACCCAAACCCACTCCTCACAACTCCCTTTCACAATCACCCAAAGACACCACCATACCTTCTCCGACCCGTCAATCACCGTCATCAGATGAGGAAGAAAAGTTGTTATATGATGAACAAGATGAAGTAATCTATTTTGTTCACTCGCCCTTCAACGTTCGTCTCAACGTTGATGAGAGTGCTCCGATGACAAATGGGCAGTTTAAATAACTTTCTACGAAACTGGATTAACTTCTCGAATCCTTGAAGCATCCCACCTCTTCCGACTGGTGATCCCAGTTGGCGGCCCACAAGACATCAGTGGAGACCTTGACTGTCGACAACGCCAAAAGTCTTGGAGATCTCCTCACGCTTATCAAAGCTTCAGAAAAGAAGATGACGGAGTCGACTGAATCTATCGAAAAATTAAAATCTGAAGTTTCTGCTTTTGTCAAAGATTTTCGAGTGGCCCATGACACCAACACTACCAAGATGAATAAGGTGATCTCTGGGTTCGAAGAATCTCTAACGGCAGAGAAGGAGGCACTCTCTGTTCTTCGTTCTGATCTAAAGAAGGAGAATTCCGAACTGGCCTCGTCCCTCGATGCAAAAGTGGAACAATTGAAGAAAGATCTGGCCATGGAAAACGAGGTGATGGACCAACTGGCTGCAAAAATGACAAAGCTCAAAGTCCTCAAAGCAGACCTCAAGCATACTTTGGCAATCTTGGCCTCTACCGTGTCTCAGAACAAAGCTCTCTAAGCTTGTGCTTCCGACATTGACTCGTATATACGACGGATAGTAGAGGAGGGCGACCGATCCTCACACCAAATGTCCGTCTTCATCTCACCAATAAGCTACATCCCGTTCTTAATCTCTTAGGCAAACTAAAGGGTGTTTTGGAAGGCGATGCCACTCCGAAACAAGGGGGAGACGAGAACGTGGAAACTCCGTACGATGAAATTTCGAATCCGAACGACGAAATTTTGAATAAAGAAAATCCGTCCAAGCCCTTCTTCTCAAGAATCAGCAAAGTGAAAGAACCAGGGACTAACCAGTCTACTGATGAAACGATGAAGCCTGAATCGGACTGGTACAATCGTATGAAAACTGGTGAATCCGCTGGTCGTTCCTTTGCTCCTTCGAAACGACGAGGTAAAAATAAGATCGGTGATGATGATGTTGATGAAGAAACAGAGCTTTCTGAAACACAATTAAAAGCTAGGGAAGCTAGAGACCATGAGCTTGATGCTTTGCAAAGACTTGCTCGTGAGCTTGATGCCAAGGAAGCAGCTGTTAGGGATGCCGAATTCTTGCTGAAATCTCTTTTTCCTGATTGGTCATTTGATAGAATGGTAGAAGAGGCAATCAAGGAACCTGTAATCAACTGGTTGCAGCCGGTCTACTCTTATGAAACCAGTAATGGAGTAGATTCTCAGTTCGACTTTCCGATCACTCCACAAGCATTTTTGTTCTGAGGCTTTCAAGAGATTGCTAGTACTTATGTTTCTAATTCCGAAGTAAATGACATGCTCTTCAAGTTTTATCTTGACAACTCCAAGCCTCAGTACCTTTCATGGAGTATGAAGAAAATCGTCACACTAACTCCGAAGCTTCCTGAAATTATTGCTCCATTCAAGAATTCTCGATTCTCGGCACAAAGGGGTGATAAAAAGGAACTGGACGAATTCTCGATGGCAGATTTACCTTTCATGAATCCATTTGATTGGATTTCTGTGTTTAATCTTCTGTCAAAGAAACCAGAGAAGCATGAACCCCTCATCAAACACCTCAAAAGAATGATTTCCAGTTACATTTATGAGGTTTCCAAACATGATCTCGAAGTTGCCACTCGTCTGAATTCCAAACCCTTGTATAAAATACAAGATCCACCTTCCACTTTCAGTAAATGAAAGACTGGGAAGATTGATAACAAGCATTGGAATGTGGTATTCAGTTCTAGGGAGGGTGGTACAGTCCTTCGGAAGGTATTTCATTTGACAGATAAGCATCTGTATCGAATTACAGCTTTGGAGCACATTCTTCATATTATCAATCAAAAGTCCGCCTCCAACTCTGATGATGATAAGAAGTGCTTCACAGATATGTTGGAATGGTGTCTGGCCTTCCGAAAGAGGATTCTATTGACGATGCGCAAAGTGTTCGAAGTGGCAGATTTGGAACCAAAGACTGAAGAGTGATAGACTCTTTCGCAATTTTACTCAAAGGGGGAAATTGTTAGGTAATTTATTTTGATTGAGTCAATTGTGCATGTAATGTTGCCTTTAGATTAGCCGATCAATAAATGGGTGGGCCTGTTTATTCCATAATTAGTTTAGACTATATAAGACATGTACGTACCCTAATTAGGGTTAACGTTTTTGTAATCTCGTTCACGCCTCTCACACATAATAGTTCTCTCTTAATTGTTCTTGAGAGTTGCAATACAATCATTCGACTATTATTCTTCATATTTTGGTCTTGTTATTCATTCCGCATATTTGAATCTTTCGATCCACTATTTTATATTCTCATAGGAATTGTAACAAGTGCCTAATGATCTTGGAACTACTCTGTATATCCTTTTGTATATTTGTTTTTATTTTTCATCTTCATTTCTTTTTCAAATATCAAAAATACAAAAATATTTTCTGTTTTATTATTATTATTTTTTAAATTGAAAGTCCAAAGTTTTTTTTTCTTTCTTTTTCTTTCTCTAATTATTGTTTTTTCTAATTCTATATAACCAAAAACTCTAAAAATATTTTAGTTTATTTTGGGTTTAGTTACCATTTTTTTCTTTTGTTATTTTGTTTCTCGTTTCGCACGTTGATCAAAGTCAAAGCAAAAGAAAGCCTTTTTCATTCACCAGGAAGATATTCCAAATCAACAGATGAAATACATATTCTTCCTACACCTTATAGTACTGCCACATGGGAGGGTTACCAAGATGGTACATTTGATGGATTCACAGCTCACTTTCGTCAACGAAAAGCTGCGTTCCATTCACCAACCTCACTTAAAACTGGTTATGTGAGGTCGTCCTTGCGATCACCGCTGGCCACCATCCACGATGGTACCACACCTCTACCAGGTCGAACTGCTTAAACTCCACGAAAACTTTTGGTGGAACTAGTTGCTTAAACTCCACCATGGGTCTGCCAGTCTCTCCGTCTGTTAGGGAGGTCAACTGGACCGCATGCCTATGTGACCAGACACCGATGATTACACCACCAAATATGCGTCCAACAAACTCACGTTCCAAAAACTTGACTTTAACCTTGTCCCAGCGATTGAATGGACGGTCAACCATCTTTCTGTTGTTGGTTGTGTATTTTCTTCTGTGATTTGAACCTCTCATTTCCTTTTCCTTTTATAGGTAGGTTAAGACCGATTGAAATTCCCAATTTTGGAGACGTTTACTTTCTTTGCAGTAATTATGGTTTGACAGGTTTTTAATGCCCTCATTAAAGCTAAATCCTGTCAAAGATCTTCGACTAGACGGGTTTTCACATCCGCCTGCACACTCATACTTTCTGTAGGGTATTTGCCACCTGTACCAGAGATTACGACTCTATAATCATTACAAGGAACTGACGTTTTTTTTCATGTTTTTTCTCTCTTTGAAAAATAAAAAAATATTTTCGTTCTTCATAATGCAACTGTGTATTGACGGAAACCTTCTTTGTATATCTTCTTGTAACAAAAATGTAGTCCTATAATTATCGAAATCAAACCAATTTCGGTATATGGCTACAGCAAATCTAGTCTGTGATCGCAAATTATCATCACCATGATTCATTGTGAGACTCTCAACCTTTCTTTACCAATATTTAATTCTCCATCACACTCATTTCCATGTAAACGTAACCCTTATAAAGATTCTCAGCTTTACCACTGAGAGTTGATGGTTACACAAGAACTGTGTTTATGATATCGGAATTGTTGTCATCACACTTTCGAGTGAAACCCAAAATTTCGAACAACCCTTACGAATTGACGGCTATACTTACGAAATCTCAATTTTCTCATTTTTGAGTGATCTTAATGAAATGTTCTAGACCTAAGTCATTTCTTCCCAAAAGATCCAGTTTTTATTTTTAATGAGATTTCTGAAAACACACAGTTACTTTTAAAAACTTTACCCAACCTACTTGTTATTAATGACTACATTGGTCAAACAAGTACTGTTGGGCTGTTCAGTATCAGCACCAGTTGATCAAGCAACAGCACCATTTGAATCTGATCCTGTCAAAGGGAGGATTACATGGTACTACTGATTGGTTCATCAGAAGTGGATCAGCTGGAGTGTGTTGTTATGTTTATCGTATTTTTGTGTTTATCTAGTTTCCATACTTATCATGTTTATAGTTGGGAGTTCTCTTGAATGTAGGGATACTCTGAATATATGTAGTATAGCCATGTATAAATATTATAGTTAGGGTTCTGTAATCGTTACTTGATTCGTTTAATCAAAAGGATCTCTGTGTGAGATCAACACGTTTTCTGTGTGAAAAACTTTATTGTTCTTGTTTGATCAGTCCTTGTAAACCAACAACTGGTATCACAGTAGGTTTCTGAATCATTCAAGAATGTCTTCTTCTTTTTCCTCTACCTCTAGCAACAAAATCCCTCCTTTCGATGCCAATAACTTTGGCATGTCGAAGAGCAAGGCTCTCATGGTTCTTGAAACCACGGATTATCATATGCCGAATATTCTAAAAAACAGCCCTTATGTTCCCCACTTCACTGTCACCAAGGATGGTGTCCCTGGTGAAAAGAAAGCTACCCCATTCATGAATTCACTGAAGACGCCAAGAGACTTGTCAACCTCGATACTCGAGCTAGAGCTGCTATTGGTAATTCTCTTCCGTATGAGATTTACCATCTGTTCCAAAACTGCATATCTGCCAAAGAGATGTTAAGCACTCTTACTTTCGCCTTCGAAGGCACTGTTGAAGTGAGAGCTGCTCAGGAGAACACTCTCAATCGAAGGTACGAGCATTTCTTTGCCTACAAGAATGAAACTATCGGTCACACCTTCAATTGCTTCAACTATCTGGTAAACGATATGAGAAGATTCAAAATTGTCAAGCTTGACTCTGTCCTTGTTCTCAAGTTTCTTGACTCTCTGGACGATAAATGGGAACATCATGCCGATATCCTCATGAATAGTGAGAAGATTCACACCATGGATCTTCAGAGCTTGTTTGGAAATCTCCATAGTCATGAGGAGATTAAGGCCCAACAGAAAGAGATAATGAGAGATAGTTAACGAGAAAAATCTGCTGCCTTATTTTCGAAGAACCAGGAGGATACTGAGTCTGAAACTGCTGCTGGTGAAGAATCAGATGCTGAAGATGAAGAATTCAAGCATATGGCAGACCTTGCATCACAAGCAATACTGATTGTCAAACAATTCAATCAGTACAAGGACAATAGGAGGAATAGGCCTCAACGTTCCTCAGGTGGGTTTAAACCAAATTTCTCAAACTTCAGGAAGTCCATCAGTGAAAGTCCTAAACCCACAGCTGACAAGAAGAACGATGGCAAGTGCTTCAACTCTGGAAGTACTGAACACTTCGCCAAGGACTGTAATGTGAAGAAAGGCGATTCCAATGATGAGTCCTATTAAGTCAAGTACAAAATACTTGTGGCTTCTCTTAAAAGGCATAATATGGGCTCTAAATTGTTGATTGCTTAAGAGGAGAAAGAGAAGTGGGAAGAAGAAGAAGATTCCTAGTATGATGAGAATCAAAACGTGTGTTTGATGGCTGTTAGCAGTGGATCTGCAGAAGAGTCAAGCAGCAGCACCCGTGCTACTGATGCTAATGCAGCCAAAGATTATGACTCTTCTTCATTGTATCAGGTCAAGGACTTTGTTAACTTATCCATGAATGGAAAAAAAATTAAGGTTTTTGAGTACTTGAGTGTTTGTCTTGAAAACTCCAACTTTAACAGACATCATCTAACTCTTGAAAATGCCAAATTAAAAAATCAAATAAAAAATAAAGTTCTTGACTACTCAAAATTAAAAATTGAATGTCGTGACCTCATCTTGTCTAACAACCTACTTTTTGAGGAAAAACAAGCTGCTGAAACTGAAACTAAAAATATTCAACTGATCATTAAAAATTGGACTCTTTCTCACAAGAGAGTTTCTAAACTCATAAATGATCATATATCTTTTCAGGCCACCAAAATTCTTGGTGGAGATTCTGAATCTGCTGTCAATATTTTAAAAAAGATTAAATATGAACCATCTTTTCCCTCAAAAGAAGAATTGATTGAGGAATTTAAAAACAAATTTGTTCCTTCAGGATTTCAAAAAGAGACTGAACTTATGGAAAAACATTCTTTTGTTAACAAGTAAGGGAATATTAACATTCAAACCAAAATTAGTGCTATTGGTCCTTCCATCAAAGGAACTGAACAGGAAAATGTTTTTGTTAGTACTGAAAATCTCATCAGATTTCAATATCTGATGGTGAATTTCATACCGTCACGAATATTGCCTGTGAAGCTCTTGAGTGTATCATATCTGCCAAAGTGTCTGATGATCTTAAAAAGAATTTTACTCTTTCAAAAGCAATAAATAAATTTAAGTTTTCAAAAACAAAAAAATCTAAACCCATCAGAACCTGTTACTGATGTGGTGATTCATCTCATATGGCTGATCAATGCAATTTTGAGTCAAGATTAGGCAGAAGATAAAACATGGCCACTCGTTGTGATAAATGGATTAAAAAGGAAAACTCCTTGAATTGTATTCCTTCTGAGTGGTACAATATATTCTCTTGTCTCAAACCCATTTCCAAATAGGTTCATTGAAGTTCTCACATGTGCTTTAGTAACTGCGGGGTCATGAAAATATTTGGTATCTTGATAGTGGATGCTCTCGTCATATGACTGGATACAAGTCCTTGTTAGAAGATTTCGTTAAGAAGAATGGCCCAGTGGTTACATATGGTGATAATAGTCAGGGTCAAACTAAAGGCTATGGCACCATTCGTTGTAAACCTATACAATTTTCTAATGTTTCATATGTTAAAGGTCTTAAGCACAATCTCATTTCCATAAGTCAACTGTGTGATGCTGATTACGAAGTCTGCTTTAACAAAAGAGAAGGGAACATCGTTAATGCTGCTAAAGAAGTTGTTCTCTCTGCCAAGCGATGTGATGACATCTACATACTCAACATGTTCTCAGCTGATCACACTCTGAAGAGATGTTTCTTTTCGCGTGCACAATCACACATCAACTAGCTATGGCACAAGCGTATGTCTCATCTGAACTTCAAGAATATAACCAAGATCTCAAAAAACCAACTGGTTCGGGGTCTTCCAAAGATGAATTTTGTCAAAGACAAAGTGTGCTCTGCCTGCAAAAAAGGTAAACAGGTCAAAGCTTCATTCAAATCTAAACAGTCTTCCTCTATTGTATCTCCTTTCAGCTTGATTCATATGGACATTTTTGGACCTGTTCCTGTGGGCTCACTTGCTGGCAAAAAGTATTCACTGGTAATTGTGGATGAATTCTCTCGCTACACCTGGGTCATGTTCCTAAGAAGTAAAAGTGATGCTTCTGTTGAAATCATCTCACTGATAAAGCAATCAGAGGTTCTCTTCACTCTTAAAGTGAAGCAGCTGAGAAGTGATCATGGTACTTAGTTTCGTAATCAAATTCTAGAAACCTTCTGTGAAGAAAAGGGTATTCTCCAAAACTTCTATACGGTGAGAACCCCAGGGCAAAACGGTGTGGCTGAACGAAGAAATCGAACCCTGATTGAAGCTGGTAGAACTATGGTGGTTGATGTTGGTCTCCCTCTGTCATTCTGGGCTGAAACTGTTAACACTGCTTGTTATACACAAAATCGATCTATCATTGTCAAAAGACATGGCAAAACAGCTTATGAAGTTTTGAAAGGTCGATCCCCTGATATCTCTTACTTTCATGCTTTTGGTTGTGCATGTTTTATTTTGAAACAGGGGGAGCAACAGTATACGTTTGAAGCAAAGTCAGATGATGGAATCTTCTTGGGTTATTCTGCAGTCTCCAAAGCATTCAGGATCTTCAATGTGAATAAAAGAAAGGTGATTGAGTCCATCCATGTTCGGTTCGATGAATCATCCTTTCCACATTAGCATGAGGTGCATGAGCATTCAGTCCTTGAAGAGCTTCTTAATCCCATCTCATCAGCTACTCTTGATCGAAGTCATGTTCCCTCTACATTGTCTTCCGCTGATGACCTTGCTACATCTTCTCCTTCTGATGATATATTTCCTCATGAGTCTCATGCCCCTAACGACCCTTCTCCTGAATCATCTTTGACTCCTGAAGCTTCCTCTGATGATATTATGCAAACAAGTAATGCTAAAAGCGAAGAAGTAACTCATTCACAACCTCTTCTAACTGTTAGAGATCACCCCATCACTCAGGTTATTGGAGATGTTACATCAGGAGTTCGAACTAGAAGACAAGTCACTAGAAACTTCTGCCTCTATGTGAACTTTGTTTCAATGGTTGAACCTAAGAAGGTGGACGATGCCCTTCTTGATGCTGATTGGATTAAGGCTATACAGGATGAACTTCATGAATTCGAGAGTCACAATGTTTGGACTCTGGTTCCTCGACCTCAAGGAAAGACAATCATTGGTATACGATGGGTGTTTAGAAACAAATTGGATGAAGATGCTATAGTTATCCGGAACAAGGCTCGCTTGTTAACTCAAGGATTTACTTAGATGGAAGGGCTGGAGTACGATGAAACCTTTGCCCGTGTTGCTTGTTTGGAAGCTATTAGATTGTTCATTGCTTTTGCCTCTTTCATGAAGTTCAAAGTATTTTAGATGGATATAAAGACAGCTTTTCTACATGGTTATCTTCCTCAAGAAGTGTATCTCAGGCAACCTCCCGGTTTCAGCAATGATGCCTTCCCTGACCATGTGTATTGTTTAGACAAAGTTGTTTATGGTCTCAAACAGGCTCCCAGGGCATGGTATGACACTCTGGCATCATATCTCATTGAAAAAAGGGTATCACAGAGGCGCTATCGACAACACTCCCTTCATCAAGAGATCAGGTGATGACATTATCCTTGCTCAGGTCTATGTTGATGACATTATCTTTGGTTCAACCAATGATAAACTGAGTGAAGAGTTTGCTGATGTTATGTCATCAAAGTTTGAAATGACCAAGATGGGTGAGCTGTCCTTCTTCTTGGGCCTTCAAGTCAAGCAGTCTTCTCAAGGAATCTTCATTCGCCAAAGCAAGTATCTTCAGGATATGTTAAAAAAAATTTCTTTCGTTTAATGCAAGCCTGCCAAAACTCCCATGAGTAGTTCAGTGTCCTTATCTACTGATTCTACTGGTGTTGATGTTAATGCCTCATCTTACAGAGGCATGATTGGCTCTCTTCTGTATCTCATAGCCAGTCGTCCTGATATTGTTTTTGCTACCAGCATGTGTGCTCGCTTTCAAGCCAAGCCTAAAGAATCTCATCTCAACGTTGTCAAGAAAATCTTTAACTATCTCAAGCATACACCATACTTGGGTCTCTGGTACCCATGTGAGTCTTCTTTTGACTTAGTTGGTTTTACTGACACAGATTTTGAAGGTTGTTCATTGGATCGTAAAAGTACCTCTGGAGGATGTCAACTATTGGGAAATCGTTTGATCAGTTGGTCTAGCAAGAAACAATCATCAGTTACATGCTCAACTGCTGAAGTTGAGTATATAGCTGCTGGCAGATGTTGTGCCCAAGTGCTATGGATTCAGAATCAACTGATGGACTACGGATTCACTCTGTCAAAGACTCCCATCTGCTATGATAATACAAGTTCTATTCTCATCTCACAAAATCTTGTTCAGCATTCGAAGACCAATCACATCGATATCAGACATCACTTCATCAGAGACATTATTTAGAAAGAGAAGATTGAGCTTCTATACATTTCCACTGAGCATCAACTGGCAGACATTTTCACCAAACCACTCGATGAACAAAAGAAAGATAATATTTTACATTTCTTCATTACATTTTTTTGTTTCACTAACTCTTACTAACGTTTGAAATACTGCCATAACAATGGATTTCCCATCATGTACAGCTGATGGATTCTAAGTTCACTCTCATCTACAAACAGGTGAACCTCCTATGAGATCTTCACCACACACTGCTTCTGGTTTGTTACCCTCAAGACAATCGCTGGCCACCATCCCCTCCTATACCAAACCTCCACCATGTCAAAGGGCTTATACTCCACCAACACTTTCGGTGGTACTGGCTGAAGTGCTCCCCAACCACAAGAAACCCTCATCGGCCTCCCTGTCTCACTGTCTGTGAGAGTAGTCAATCGAAGTTCGTATCGATGCAGCCAGATTCCAACTATCACTCCTCCATATGTTCCCCCTTGGAACTCTCCTTCATCCAACATCTTCACCTCAACCTTATCCCACTGCTTAAATGGACTCTCAGTCATCTCGTGTGCAGTATTTTCTTCATATGTATTAAGTTGTGTGCTTGTATCACTGATCTTTTTTCCTTTTATAGACTCTGGCAGCAATCTCGAAACTTCCGTTTTTGGAGGCGATTCATTTCTCCTGGAGTAATTGCTTGATGTGACAAATTACCTTTTAATCTTCTCAAGGTGATCTTGTCAGAGATTTTTTGATTTGACGGTGATCATTGATCTAGTCTGCAACTCTGACACCTACGTCCCTAGAAGCATGCTGCTGTATGTGTCTAAGTCTCGTTTCTCAGTGGCAAGACCGGCCCTGAGATGTAATAGAGCCACTCACACTCATCAGTGTTCTAGCAAAGTCTATCCACTGATGAGAGATCGCCCTGTCCCACTGATAAAAAAAATTTGGGCTTGAGTATTTTCTTATTTCTTGCTTCAACCAGACCCTGTCCCTCGAAACATGCTGCCGTATATTGAGTCTTGTGTCCTGCTGAGACATTAAGCACTGACCTGCCTCATCAGCTGATCACAGTATCAACTGATGACTGTATTGTCTGGTCCTGTAAAAGATAAAGGGTTTCTTAATTTTCTTGTTGCAATTCATACCAGACTTTGTCCCTAGAAGCTGCTGCTGCATGCATGCCCTGCAAGGCACTCTATTCCTCCATGTGCTAATGCAACGCCGTCAGTACATGAGGCAATGGCTGGTCCGCTTCGCCAAGGGATTGTCTTTGGTCTTCTATCGCTGAGATTAACCGTTTACGCTTCCGCCTTTATCTCTCGTATCTCAGCTGTTGATGATTGCCATCTGTCCCTGACATTTCGACACCATAATCATCATGAGATATCTTCCCGATCTCATTGCCTTCTATCTCGCCCTCTCCCAAAAATATCTCCTCCCTTATATATTCTTTCAAAAATACCTTAAACCCTCTTTCCCATGCAAACAACTCTCCTCATTATCCTTTACACTGTTAAACCCTAAATCACCCTTCTCTCCAGTTACAATGTCTCGATTATTCGAGTTTGTTCCTCCAACAACTCTCAACAAAGCTGAAGCCTCACCTTCTGTAAACGTTCTTGTGCTCTCCACCAATGTTGCTGCTGTTTTTGCTATTCCACCAAGACTCAAGGATCAAGGTTTTGAACAGTTCGTCGATTTTTTGAAAGGGCATCCCTTCAACTTTGCGATATTAGGTATGCCAGAGTTTAAGCAATCTTTGGTTGCTGAATTTTGGTACACATGCGATTTTCTATCTGATTCAAACTCCATCGTTGGTTTAATTAGCAATGGTAAAACACAGGTTTCTCTCACCATCGACACTTTCACACGTTGCCTCCGTCTTCCTTATTCTACTCCGTTCTCCGCTCTTCCGTCTGAAGAAGGAACTAAAATGGTTGTGCAACTTCTGGGATATGATCTAAATCTTGTAGGTAAGAGAGACACAGATAAGACCATCCTACGCCAATAATTTCCTGTAGGATGCAAGTTCTTAACTGGTGCCATTGGATGATGTTTAGGCTACAAGCAAAGTAGTCTGGATCAACTAAACACCTACGAACTTCGTATTCTGTACAGAATGGCCCTTAATAAGAATTTTGATTATGCTCGCCTCATCTTCGGTTAGTTGGTAACCCTTGTGTCATGCAAGACTCGTACGAACTACGTTGCATTTCCAAGATTCTAGGCTCTGGATATAAGCTTGGAATCTCTAGAATATCATTCAGCCGCTATGTTGCCTGCACATTTCCAATCCTGTCCTCCAAGATTTTTTGCCCTTCCGCTCCATCTGCCAATGATGTATCCATGTCGGCTTGTATAAATGGGTGGATAAATTCACCCCATCAGGGTGAATGTCTTCCCAGGACTTCACATCCTATTGTACCCACAGTGGTTCTTGCAAACCCTGAAGAATCGACTGCCTCTAGGTCTGATCCATCTGATCGCCGGGTTTCATCTTCTAGTTCTCAAAGTTCATCTGATGAAGACACCACCCCATCAAAATCCTCCACTAAAGTATCAACCGATGTCTCTTCAAAGTCCTCCTCCAAGGTATCATCTGATTCTTCCTCCGATTCATCAGACATAGAGATTGTGACTATGGTGGTGACTGAGAATGTCGCTCATGAACCTCAAGTCGGTTTATCTGTTCAAATGATTCCCTCCCATATAAGAGGAACTAGGCACGTTCGGTTTTCAACCCTTGAACCTGAACCTGAGCCAGAAACTGAACCTGAAATTCAAGAACAGCCACCAGCATCTACTGCTCCTCCTGTATCCCAACACATCTACTTCTCATCCCCTAACCCTAGACCATCATCTGGTCTTATCCCCTCATCAAGCTCTTCACAGCTGGATGACATTCAGGCCTCCCTCAAGATCTTGATTGAAAACTCTCAATCTCAGTCCTCACGACTTCAACAACTTGAAACTGATGTGGCTTATCTAAAGGAATTGTTCTACTGGTCCTTGGTCAACGTAATGCCTGAAAACGCAACTGCTGCTGACTTACCACCTTCTCCTCCACCAGGTCCCGAAGGTACTGATCATCTTTACATGCCTCCACCATCAGCCCCACCACCTCCACCACCACCATCACCACCACCACCACCACCTCCTCCTCCTTCTGATGATGCCAAAAAGGGGAAGAACTTGTCTGGTACTCAAGATCCTCTTCCTGAAGGGGATATCATTTCTGTGTTGATCAGTAGAGACATTGTTCTCTCTCAAGTTGAGGGGGAGCAGGCAGAAAATGCTCCATCACAATAAGGTCCCTCTCCTATTGCCCCGCTTCAGCTCTCCATAATTTCTTCTGTTGAGGGGGGCAAGGGCCCAAAGAAATTTCTGAGGCTGAGGAGGAAGCAAATGTTGAGGGGGAGCCAGAGGTTGCATACGCCTCTAACATTGATGACGAAGAAGGCTTTTTTGATATGCCTTATCATGTTGCTCCTATTATTATACTGTATCCAGGACAACCTTTTCCTGTTGAAAATCCAAGTTCATCTGCTCCTGAGGCCTACTCTATTCCAAATACTGATCACCTATCAATTGACTTATCTGATGATGATGTTCCTTTGGTGTTTAAAAGAAAACGCACTACCGAGTCCTCCTCTACACCAGAATCATCGAAACGTCAGAAGAGATCTCCTCAGGTGCTAAAGTTAGCTGAGGAATGGTGCATCTGTTCAAAGGATGTCAAAGTTGCTCAACAGCTGGTCCGAGAAGAAGGAGGGATGAACCAGTAGCAGGATCTTATGAGTCTCTTTGACTCCATGACCATGGAATAGAAAAAGATTGCCAGTCGTGCTGAAAGTGCAAATAGAAGTATTGATCTTGCAAAGTTTACTCGTGTCTTTGCAAGAAGGTACTTAGTACTTCCGATTGTTAAGGTGGGCTATTCTATGAAAAAAGGAGAAAATATTCTACTTTTGCATCTCTAAAGGAAAGATAAAAAGGTACTTGTTCCTGAACAAGTATTCATAAACGAGGTTGCGAAGTTTGGATTTTCTAAATGGGAGGAAATGCTTCAAGTCACACAGAAGCATAAGGGCCTGTATGCTCAAGAGCTTTGTGGTGCTCTTAAATGATGGATAGATAAGGCTTATAGTCTTGATCTTGTTCCAGCCTCTACTCGTCCTGACAAGAATCATCCTTCTTGTCCTAGAAAAAGAAGAAGAAAAACTCTGTTGAGTCATCATCTGGCTCCTTATGGGACCAAGGACTTTAATAATGTTCCTCCTTTTGGTGCTTCTGCTAAAGCTTTCACACTGATCAGAACTCCAGTCCATGGGATGTTCTATGAAGATGCTGATGGAAAAAAGTTTTTCATGTGTACTGCTAATCTGAAGAAAGCTTCTACTAAACATATTTTTCATCTTCGTCTTGATTGCTTTAAGGTCAAGTCAGCTGAAGGGTTTCACATGTTGATATCTCACGAGCTGGGGAAAAGAGAGCCTCAGCTTCATGTTCCTGAATATAAACGGATCAAACCGGAGATCCTCACCGAGGTTGAGTTCGTTGCTTCACTTGGCCAATCCTCCTTCAATTGAAGAAGTTTTGACATCAACAGATTCGGGGAGATTGTTGAGCTGTTCAGTATCAGCACCAGCTGATCAGGCAACATCACCATTTGAATATGATGCTGTCAAAGGGAGGATTACACGCTGCTACTGATTGGTTCATCAGAAGTGTATCAGCTAGAGCGTGTTGTTATGTTTATCGTATTTTTGTGTTTATCTTGTTGAAAATACGATAACTGATCTCCACGAATGAGGTTTTTAACCCGATTACTATGTGACAGATATGTATTTTATCTATAATATGCGGAATAAATAAGAGTTGCGGAATAAAATAAAACGGTAAATCTAAACTAGACAGTATTTAAATAGACAGAAAGCGGTAAATAAAGTAAATGTTAGAAGTTAGAGGTTAGATGTAATAAACGCCATTATCAACGATAAAGTGTTTTTACAATAAATAAAAAGGTTAGAAGTTAGATGTCTCGGAAAAATACAGTCCACATATGTTTTCGTTGTCTTGGTTCAATTTGTATGTCTTGGAATTTAGTACAATTGATTTATAACAGTTTAAATAAATCAATAACGGATCAGGTAAATTATTGGAATTATAATATCAAAAGAACTTATCGATAGCAAATGAAGATGACGATTCTCTTTGACGCGTCGATTCTTGTTCTTTGCTCGGCTTTTCTTGCTGAATGGTATTTCTTTGGTTTTGTGTTGGTTTGGACGTGGGTTTGCTTGAGTGTGTGTATTGTAGTTGTATTGGTGTTGTATGGGTTTGGTGTCGGGAGGAGGTTTTGTTTCTTGCGGTTATATGGTTTGGTTCTTGTTGACAAGTTTGGAAATTTGAGTGTCTTGAGGTGTTTGGTCGTGGATTTCTCTGAATGTGTATAAGTATGGTGTGATTCTTCAATGTTGTTGTATGTGTTGTAATGAATGGCAAGAGATTAGCTTCTTATTTATAGTTGTTGAACAGAGGCGTCGCGTCGCGACCAGAGAGTCCGTCGCGTCGCGAAGGTGCGTGACCGTGTTGCTTTTGGTCGGCCACTGGTCTGGCTAGTGCGTTTGTTGGTAGTCTCGCGAACAAGAAGTAGGTGCTGTCGCGTTGGAGCCTTCGCGTCGCGACCATGCTTGCCGTCGCGTCGCGATCGCTGTAGAGTTTTGGTCTTCTGCCTTGCTTCTCTTCACGTCGCGACCATGGTGTCTGTCGCGTCGTGATTGCTGTAGCAGTGTGATATTTTTGTATTTTGCTCTTTGGTTCGTAGCATTACTTCCTCAGGTTTGGTTGTATTCTCAAAGTTTCTCGGGTCTTGATTCATTCTTGTTTTTGATCTTGAAATCATGCAATCTGAAGTAAACTGATAATATTTGTTAGATAATAACAGTTCATCTTATTTCAGTGATGGTCACATATAAAAATATATTTTTCAACAATTTCCCCCTATGTGATCATTTCTGAAATAAGAACAGATTAAAAGGTTAAGGTTGCAAATTCTTGAAATTTGGATAAAACATTTATAAAACCATATCACTTGTTTTGAAAGAGTGTGACTAGATTTTACTTATGTTTTGAAAAATGTTTGTCAAGAATATTTGTTTCTGAATCAAGGTATCATGTTTAAATATCAAAGGGTTTTTTGTATATGTACTTTCATGATATTCCTTAAGATTTTATAACATTTATAAGGACGACAAGTGATCTTAATAGGTCGATTCAGATGAACTCTTATAGGTATAACTCACACTTGACTGAGGTGTTTTTGGTTGTTCTGGGTGCAGAACTGGTATATAATCACTAAAGATGAGTGATATCTCTCAGTTTGAAGGTGTTGACTTATGCTTAATGTGGATTTATACCTATATACTTTAGTCACTTGGTCTTCATATTAGATAATCAATCACATAAGACTGATTTCGGCATTACTCAGAGGGTTTCTTCATTCATGCCATTGATGTTCACTCTCTCTCCATCGGGAAATACATGTAGAGGGGTTTAGAAATATTCATAGTGCAGTTTGCAACTAAGAATATTCAATTATGAAGGCTACAGTATCCCGGTAAATCTTCGGTTTTGAGAATCTGTTTGTTTGGAAAGTTTTGAGAGATGTCTGTCTTGATGGATTGTTGTTGTGAATCTTCCTTTTCTTTGGTGAAGTGTTCACCTTTGTCTTTATCTTTTCATTATTTGTGTGAATACACATTGTATAAAAGATATCTGATGTGGTTGCCAATTGTGATTTGTTGACAGCATATGTTTGGAGATGACTTTGCACTTTGAGTTTTGATTTCCATGTTTTTTTTTTTTTTTTTGGATATGACTTGTTGTTTCTTCAATTTTCAGACTTGCTATGCAAGATGAAAAATCTTTTCTTGATGTGGCTTGATTGAGGATAGGGATAGGTGATATAAAAGACAGTTTGTCTAATATATAAGAAAATGATTGTATCGTCCCTGGTCATTTTGATATCTAAGCAAAAATGAGACTAGCATCACGGTATAAGAGTATAAATCCTATAAGTCATAATGAAAACACCTTTGCTCACAGAAATGAATTCCACTTATCAGTTAAAGACGAGGCACAAATTTTCACATGGGTTTGTTTTTCATCTGAATCTCCTGATCTTATGTCTCTTATTAGATAAAATCGTTATAATTGAAATAAATTCAAAGGGAATAGGAGAATGTACATAACGAAAATTTTGAGATTTGAACCTTCACTTTAATTTAAGAATCAATATGACTGAGAACATTCATCGAGCATAAGTATCTGAAAATTTAGTCAAGAAGATGTTAATCACATGGTTTTATAAAGTCTTTAAAAAGATAAAACTTTATCCTAATTTTTTTGTGATTTTTGATTATTTGAATGTTTTTGGAAAATTTTGGTTATTTGAATGTTTTTGAAAATTTTTGAATTTTCTATTTGGATGAAAGTAAACACTCTTTTGTACAAACAAAAAGTAAGAGATTAGGGATGGATGTTATCTGGATTCAACATTCCTAGACGGCCTAGGAAGTATTGAAACTTGGTTACGTCTAGAGCCTTAGTAAAGACATCGGCAATTTGATCTTCGGTGTTGATGAAGTGTAATTCGATATGACCCTTTTGAATGTTGTCTTTGAGGAAATGATATCGAATGTCGATGTGCTTTGTCATGGAATGGTGCACGGGATTGTGAGAAATGGCAATTGCGCTGGTTGAGTCACAAAATATGGGAATTTGTGAGACTTTGTAGCCATAGTCACGTAATTGAGTTTGCATCCACATGACTTGTGAACAGCAGCTTGCGGCGGCTACATATTCAGCTTCTGCGGTTGAAGTTGACACACATGATTGTTTCTTTGAAGTCCAAATTACCAGTCTGCCTCCTAGAAATTGGCAAGAACCAGATGTGCTTTTCCTGTCTAGTCTGCATCCTCCATAGTCAGAGTCTGTGAAGGCGTTAAGCTGAAAATCAGAGTTAGCTGGATACCAAAGGCCAAGAGATGGAGTTCCTTTAAGATATTTGAAAATTCTTTTCACAGCTATAGCATGAGATTCCATAGAATTGGCTTGGTATCAGGCACAGACACATGTAGAAAACATGATGTCGGGTCTGCTGGCTGTGAGGTATAGGAGTGAACCTATCATTCCTCGATATTTCTTTTGATCAACAGGCTTGCCATTTAAGTCTGCATCTAATTTGTAACAAAGGGCCATTGGGGTTTTTGCTGTATTGGATTTGTCAAGAGAAAAACGAGTTAGAAGATTTTTAACATAATTTTCTTGATTGATGAAAATTCCATCTGATGATTGTTTGACTTGAAGTCCAAGAAAAGTAGTCATTTCTCCTATCATGCTCATCTCAAATTTGCTCTTCATTAAATCTGCAAACTTGATACTCAAGGATTCATCAGTAGAACCGAAAATAATGTCATCGACATATATTTGAACGATTAACAGATGTTTATTAAAAATTTTACGAAAGAGAGTTTGATCAATTGAACCTCTTTTGAATCCTGATTCTTCTAGAAATGTTGACAATGTTGAATACCAGGCTCGAGGTGCTTGTTTTAAGCCATACACTGCTTTTTGTAGCTTAAAACTGTGATTTGGGAACTGTGGATCTTCAAAACCTGGAGGTTGTTGAATATACACATCACGATCAATCTCTCCATGTAAAAATGCACATTTTACATCCATTTGGAATACTTTGTAGTCGATTCCTTCTTGTTGTAAATAGCCCTTGACGACAAGTCTTGCTTTGTTTCGACAAAATATGCCTTGATCATCAGTTTTGTTTCTGAAAACCCATCTTGAACCTACTACAGTAACATCGGGAGGAGTAGGAACAAGATCCCATACTTGGTTTCTTTCGAATTCAGCTAGTTCTTCTTGCATGGCTTTGACCCAGTCTGGATCTTTGAGAGCTGAATGGATGGTTTTGGGTTCAGTCATGGATAAGAATGCTCCGTATAAACATTCATTTGAGGTAGCGGCTCTTGTTTGAATACTAGAATTGGGATCTCCTATGATTTGTTCTGCAGGATGATTTCTGGTCCATTTGTTTAGATGAGTTTTTTCAGGTATTTCGATTGGTGTTTCTATGTCCCATTGTTCTTCTTGGTCAGGTGATTCTGTTGGGAATAGATTTTGGTTGTTGTTAGATATGTCTTTTTGGATTATAGGGTGAGAATGAGGTAAAGAAGGTTCCCCCATAGATGATGCACTGGGATCATTTTGTACAGGTGGATTGGGAGTGTTCAAAGAGGGATTTAGTGTTGGTAGTTCCCCCTCAACTTGATCTGCATTTTCTTGGTTTGATTGTGAAGTTTCTGCATCGGAGTTTCGTGTAGGAATAGTAGAAGATGTTAGGAACTCAGAATTATAAGCGATTTTGGGTTGTTCAAAAAGTAAATCAAGATCGATTTCTATGTCCGTAGAAGGCATTTGTTGAATCGGGTTTTGAAAAATATTATCAATCATTTTAGAACCAAAATGTTTACGATCCAATTTTCTGACATAAAATTCATCGAAATGAATATCGGTACTTTCTTCAATTACTCTAGTACGTTTGTTCAGTACTCGATAAGCGGCTGAGGTAAAAGAGTAACCAAGGAAAATTCCTTCGTCTGATCTTGATTCAAATTTTGAAAGGTGATCTTTGTTATTCTTTATGAAGCATCGACAACCAAAAATATGAAAGAATTTGATGTTTGGTTTTCGGTTGTTAATGACTTCATATGGTGTTTTATGAAGATGTTTATGGATTAGGGAACGATTTTGAGTGTAGCAAGCTGTGGCTATTGCTTCTGCCCAGAAGTATTGTGGTAGATCAGCAAAGATAAGCATTGATCTTGCAGCTTCACACAGAGTTCTGTTCCTTCTTTCAACTACTCCGTTCTGTTGTGGAGTGTAAGGAGCTGACAGGTCGTGTTCAATTCCCTTGTTTCTGAGAAATGAATCTAGAGTTATGTTTTTAAACTCAAATCCATTATCACTTCGGATTCTACGAACAGGTCGTTTGAGCTTTAATTCAATCTGTTTGATGAAGTTGATTATTTCTTCAGGTGCTTCTGACTTTAGCCTTAAAAAGAAAACCCAAGTAAAGCGTGAGTAACCATCAATAATAACAAGGATGTATTTCTTCCCTTTTATGCTTTGGATTTTTGCAGGGCCACAAAGATCAATGTGCAGTAATTCTAGTGGTTCGGATACACTAGATTCAGGAATGCTTTTATGAGAGGTTTTGGACAGTTTTCCTCCTTCACAAGCTGCACAAAGAGTTTCATTATCAAGTTTCAGAAGTGGCAGTCCGCGAACAAGATCATTTGCAATCAACTTGTTGATGTAGCCGAAATTGAGATGGGAAAGACGACGATGCCACAACCAGCTAATATCAGCTGAAGCTTTGGATAAGAGACAGATATCTGGTTTTCCATAGATAAGGTCCATATCTAGCGGATACATGTTGCCTAGACGATCAGAATTAACTTGAATGGCTTTGGTCTTGGCGTCCATGATTATGCTTCGTTGTTTGGTGAAAAGAACTTCATGATTGTTGTCACAGAGTTGTGATACGCTGATTAGGTTGTGTTTCTGGCCGTCAACATAGGCTACTTTCTTGATGGTGAAGTGACCATTTGTTATGTTTCCATAACCTTTGATTCTTGCAGTCATGTTATTTCCAAAAGTGACATCTTGTTTGGATTCTGTGGGTTTGAAGTCTCGTAGAAAACTCTGGTTTCCTGTCATATGCTTGGAGCAGCCACTATCGATATACCATGTGCCATCCTTGGGCTCTCCAGCACAAAGTGCCTGCAATTAGACAGAAATTTTAGGTACCCAAACCATGGTGGGTCCTGATTTGTTAATGGTTTTTGATAATTTGGAATCATTGTAATATTTGTTGATTGGACGGAATGGTTGAGGTTTAAGTTGATTTATTAGATTTTCCCAAAGTGAGATTTGTTTTTGAAAACCTGTTATTTGAAACGATTTCTGATTTTGTGAAAAGTATCCTATATGTGAAGTTTTGTTTGATAACCTTTCTTTGTATCTGGAATTTTGATGATTTTGAGAAACATTATGATGATGGAATGGAATTTGGTGAAATGATGGTTTCTGAAAGTTCCTTGAGAGATTGAAGTTTATCTCTTGAAAGCGATTTTGAATTGGTTTTAGAAACAGTTTTTGTTTTGGATTAAAGGTTTGTTTTTGTGGTACAGAGACTGGTTTCAAAGGTTTCTCTTGAGTTTCTTTGAAAACTTTGGGCTTGCTTTGTTCTTTTGGTTTAAAGACAGCTTGAATGGGTTGTTTATTTGTCTGTTGTTTCTTTGAATACTTTTGTCCCAGACTGTTTTTTCCAATAAAGGTTGAGTTTAAAGAGGGAAAGACTGTTGGAACAGAAGTACTACCATTTTGATGATCAGAATTTTCTCCATTTAAGAAATTTTCAAGTTTGATTGTGCCATCAATCCTTGTTAGTTTAGTAGATCTCAATTGATGAGTTACTGAACTAGCAGAGTCTGATTCAGATTTTACAACTCTTTTGAATGATTTGTTGAAAAAGGTATCATCTGGGCTGCAGTTGATAACTGTTTCATCATCTGAATCGTCCTCATTAGCAGATGAGAAAAAATCTGGTTGAGGCGATTTAGAGTTTTCACAAATTGTCCCATTTTTCTTTTCAGTCTCTTCATTTTCAAAAGATTCTCTTCCAATTCCTGGTTTATAATTCGTATCAATTTTGCCAGTTCCTAAGTTGTTTGCTTTAGTGAAAACATCATCACTCAATTTTCTGGCAATATTGATAGAATCCAGTTTTCCTAGAAATCTTTGATTTTCGGATTCAAGAAATTTGATTTGCTTTGAAGAATCATCTAGTTTTAGATTCAAACTAGTGTTTTTGTCAGTTAAATCTTGAATTTTTTGTTTTAACTGAAGGACTTCCTTTTCTAAGGTATCTTTTATTTCAGATGAAATAATAGATTGATTTTTTATTTCTAAGTCCCTTTTTTGTTTTAGAGCTTCATTTAATTGTTCTAGGACGTGATTATTTTCTTCAGATTTTCGTTCAATGTCTCTTTCAAGTTTGTCTCTAGTCCTTGTGGATTCTCCAAATCTGAGTTGCAAGGTTTGTAATTCAGATTTGTAGATATCAGATTTGACTATTGTGTCATGATACAGTCTGAGATCAGCTTTTAGACTGTTCTCAATCTTAGTCATGTGGGACTCAAATGGTGTTCTTGAAAGACCGAGATCTGAGATCATAGACCATACCTGATCGATGACATATGGAGCTCTTGTGGTTGGTTCATTGTCAGCCATGAAACAGAAGTTTGACTGAGCTGGTTCAGTATCTGTTTCATCATCAGAAGTTGGCCAGTGTTCTACGCTAGGTTCGTAGAATGCCATCAAAGCTTTCTGCTTTGCTTTCTTTTCTTGTTTCTTCAGCTCTTCGGCTTTTTGAGCATAGTAAGCTGAGTCTTTGACCTTGATTTTGGCTCGACAATCTCGGGCATAATGATTTAGTCCTTTGCATTTGTGACAAATGATTACATCATCATCATCATCGTTATTGTCAGCCTTTTGGCTCTTAACGGGTGGTTTTTCGGATGTTTGAGTTTGTTTCTGTTGAGATGGTTTTGAATGATTTTGCTGAAATCCAGAACTTTGGTTATTATAAGAGTTGTGATTATTTTGAAAACCACGATTCTGAAAGTTTTGTCCAAAAGTGGATCTTTGTTGAAAATTTGGTCTATGATGTGGCAAAAATCTTTCGAGATTAGTGTTTGCTACCAAAGCGCACAATTGTTGGTAATCAGCTTCATTATTTGGATCGGACAAGTCACAAGAATTACTTAAAAAAGCTTGGTTTTGATTTAAATCAATTTGACTTTGATCAAGAAAATGTGTTTGGTTTTGAGAGGATGTTGACAACAAAGCAAGTGGTCCTCCAAAAGAAGTAGACGTTGGTGGGTCAATCGAGGATTCATACGATTGTAATTCTCCGTACAGATTGTACAAAGATTCAGTATGAATTGCTGGATTTCCCTGAATGATGAGTTTGACCATTTTCCAGCTTTCATAAAGGTTGTTTAAAAATTTGAGGTTTATCTCATGCTGTGACTTTTTGATGCCTAAATTATTCATTTTGATGGTAATGAGATTGAACCTGTCATGAGCATCATGGATGGTCTCATGTGAAAACATTTTGAAGTTGTCAAATTCGTTTAAAACAGATGTTTTCTTGTTTCCAATGATTCTCTCATTTCCTTCAAAACGATTTTTCAAAGTTTGCCAAATTTGGTTTGCAGTTAAAAGGATTATATCATTCATTTGGCTTAGAATACTGTGAGGTATTCCCGACACAAGCTCCTTTTTGGCTTGAAGTTCAAGTTTCTTCCTTTCATTCAGTATATCCAAGTTACTCGTAAGAGAGGTCATGTTATCTGGTAGAGATCCGTCTACACATTTCCACACATCTTCACTTATAGAGTTGAGATGAAGATTCATACGACCTACCCATGATTTATATTCTTCGGGAATAAGAATGGGTGCTCGAGTACCTGAACCTATACTGTTAGCAATAGATACAGAATTTATGTTTGAGTAGTTTGCGGAAGACATTTTTGTTTTTTTTTTTTGTTAACGAAAATGTGATGTTAAAATGAAATTTTTAAAGAAAAACTTATTGGTGGTTTATAAAAACGCTACACAAAAGTTTTCGACAAAAATTTCAAAGTAAATCACACAAGTAATTTCTAAATGGTTTTTTTTTTTTTTTTGATGAACAAGTGATATTAAGATGAAATTTTTAAAGAAAACTTATTGGTGGTTTATAAAAAACGCTACACAAAAGTTTTCGACAAAAATTTCAGATTAAATCACACGAGCTCTGATACCAATTGTTGAAAATACGATAACTGATCTCCACGAATGAGGTTTTTAACCCGATTACTGTGTGACAGATATGTATTTTATCTATAATATGCGGAATAAATAAGAGTTGCGGAATAAAATAAAACGGTAAATCTAAACTAGACAGTATTTAAATAGACAGAAAGCGGTAAATAAAGTAAATGTTAGAAGTTAGAGGTTAGATGTAATAAACGCCATTATCAACGATAAAGTGTTTTTACAATAAATAAAAAGGTTAGAAGTTAGAAGTTAGAAGTTAGATGTCTCGGTTAAATACAGTCCACATTTGTTTTCGTTGTCTTGGTTCAATTTGTATGTCTTGGAATTTAGTACAATTGATTTATAACAGTTTAAATAAATCAATAACGGATCAGGTAAATTATTGGAATTATAATATCAAAAGAACTTATCGATAGCAAATGAAGATGGCGATTCTCTTTGACGCGTCGATTCTTGTTCTTTGCTCGGCTTTTCTTGCTGAATGGTATTTCTTTGGTTTTGTGTTGGTTTGGACGTGGGTTTGCTTGAGTGTGTGTATTGTAGTTGTATTGGTGTTGTATGGGTTTGGTGTCGGGAGGAGGTTTTGTTTCTTGCGGTTATATGGTTTGGTTCTTGTTGACAAGTTTGGAAATTTGAGTGTCTTGAGGTGTTTGGTCGTGGATTTCTCTGAATGTGTATAAGTATGGTGTGGTTCTTCAATGTTGTTGTATGTGTTGTAATGAATGGCAAGAGATTAGCTTCTTATTTATAGTTGCTGAACAGAGGCGTCACGTCGCGACCAGAGGGTCCGTCGCGTCGCGAAGGTGCGTGACCGTGTTGCTTTTGGTCTGCCACTGGTCTGGCTAGTGCGTTTGTTGGTAGTCTCGCGAACAAGAAGTAGGTGCTGTCGCGTTGGAGCCTTCGCGTCGCGACCATGCTTGCCGTCGCGTCGCGATCGCTGTAGAGTTTTGGTCTTCTGCCTTGCTTCTCTTCACGTCGCGACCATGGTGTCTGTCGCGTCGTGATTGCTGTAGCAGTGTGATATTTTTGTATTTTGCTCTTTGGTTCGTAGCATTACTTCCTCAGGTTTGGTTGTATTCTCAAAGTTTCTCGGGTCTTGATTCATTCTTGTTTTTGATCTTGAAATCATGCAATCTGAAGTAAACTGATAATATTTGTTAGATAATAACAGTTCATCTTATTTCAGTGATGGTCACATATAAAAATATATTTTTCAACATATCTATTTTTCATACTTATCATGTTTATAGTTGGGAGTTCTCTTGAATGTAGGGATACTCCGAATATACGTAGTATAGCCATGTATAAATATTATAGTTAGGGTTCTGTAATCGTTACTTGATTAGTTTAATCAAAAGGATCTCTATGTGAGATCAACATGTTTTCTGTGTGAAAAACTTTCTTGTTCTTGTTTGATCGATCCTTGTAAACCAACAAGTACTTCCTTCCGATTTCGGACTTATGTTAAGTTTCGGAATTTGTTGGGACCTCAGACACCCATGAAACCTACATTCAAAAGATGCCTTTCACTGGTTCTTAACAACCAAGTGATCGTACTTCAACGAGAAACCATGCAAGCACTTCCCAATCTCTCTTGATTCCAAAGGAAGAGATCGTTGCCCGGGATCCATCTGCTTTCATGTCTATTCCGACATCACCGAATCCCAGAAATTTAATTTGTTCTATTTCTTTTTCTTTGGCACACTCTTGCACAAAAATCATTTTGATTTTTCTAACTCTTTTTTTGCTACGAAAGGTCTCATTTGGCATTTTTTAGATCATTAAAATGCTGACTAATTCTCATTGGAGGTTTCTTGGCGACAAATTTGAATAGGCTCAAATATTTGAATTTCAGATGACGTCATCCACGCATATCCGTTTCAACGTCATTATTACTTTAGCGAACTTATCGGTTCTCACGTGCCTGACAAGCCGATTTTGGGGGCAACGTCTCATCATGAGGCGAGATTTGGGGAAACAGAAACCATAATCTTGGGATTTTGTCTCCTCCCATTAATTCCCAAACATATAAAGATGGTTTAACGGTTCATTATCTCTTTTCACCATCCTCATACGTCTTCTCAGCAAACCCTAATTCTTTCGTGTTCATCTCTCTCAAGCTTCAACAATGATGGAATCCTCTTCTCACAATGAACACTCTGCTTCGACTATCATGCTGCATGTCAAGCAGAACCAGAACATGATCATTGACATCGATTCTTCTTGCTATAACGAGATTCTTCATCCGATGATCCAGTGCTTGAAATATTAGCAGATTTCTGTGGCCCTGACAAGGTATGAATTTGTTCCCCTGGTTCATCTATCTTCTGCTTATACCATTGCTAAATACAACAAGCAAGATAAGGTCATTCACTTTGAAGTGGCTTCACACAAGGCCTCTGTTTCAAAATCCCGTTTTTGCAAGCTACTAGGGTTCATAGAGACAGAAAACTTGGTTGATCCTGATTCGATTCCACCAGTGGTTTTACAAAAACTCTTTTTCCAAACGGTCTATCAAGGGGAGATCGATCTTTTATCAAAATTCAAAAAGAAATCTCTTCCTTCTTACTAGAATGCCCTCTTCACCATTCTTTTTAAGAGTTTTTCGGAGCGAGTAACAGGGACGGACAGTGCGAGCAGACTGTTCTACACCATAATGTATGGAGTCTACTACGATCAAAACCTCGTCTTCTCAGCAAACCCTAATTCTTCCAAGACTCTTGACTCTCTGAGATATCTTGTGCTCGCTTCTGGTCTATTGTGGTTAATCGGGCACTCACTCAGAACAAAGTTCACATCATGACAGATTCTACAATGGCTGTCATTCCCACACTTTCCACAGGTACCTTGCTATCACTGGATTTGAAATCTTTCGAATTCATCGGCTCGCTTTCTGAAGAAACGTTGGCTAAAGTGCCCGTCGGTGTTGAATGTGTTGATGCCTACCGCTTGTTACCTCCTTCTGGAATTCGCTTTATTCCACCAAACGTTAAGGAGGGTTTCGATATACTGGAAAAACCAAAGAAAGGGGGCAAACAAAAATTGAAAGGCTCGACTTCTGAAACAGTCAAGCCTACCAACTCCCGAAAGAAGCCCAGAAAAGTAGTTTGGACTCCACCTTCGGAAGATGAAGAATCGGAAGGACGGATTTTGTCCGATCCTCCGAAAGGCAATCAGGGAAATAACGAAGAAGAAGAAGATGCAGGCAACAATGGTCAGAAACCCCCTCCTCCTCCACCTAATCCCTCTCCGAAGCCTTCGCCTAAATTCACTCCCAAAAATTCTCCTTCCCCCTCTTTGAATAACTCACCTAAACAAGCACCTAAAAACACCCCTCACTCGTCACCAAAGAACACTACCCAACCTTCTTCGAACCATCAAAACCCTCCATCCGACGAAGAAGAAATATTGTTCTACGATGAACAGGATGAAATAACCGGGTTCGTTGACTCTCCCTTCAACGTTCGTTTCAATGTTGATGATGACAGTGCCCGATGACGAAGGGGCAGTTCAAAGAACTATCTGCGAAATTGGATTCGCTTCTCGAATCCTCAAAGGCTCCCACCTCTTCCGACTGGAAATCCCAGTTAGAGGCCCATAAGACATCAGTGGAGACCTTGATAGGCGACAACACCAAAGTTTTTGAAGATCTTCTTAAGCTTCTGGAAGCTTCCAAAAAGAAGATGGCACCTGCGACTGAAACTGTCACAAAACTACAATCAGAAGTCCTCATGTTTGTCAAAGACTTCCGAGAGACCCATGACACCAACACTGCCAAGATGAATAAGGTGATTTCTGGGTTCGGCGATTCTCTAAAGGCAGAAAAGGAGGCACTCTCTGTTCTTTCTTCTGATCTGAAGAAGGAGAATTTCGATCTTACTTCCTCTCTCGATGCAAAAGTGGATCAATTGCAAAAGGATCCTGCCATGGAAAATGAGATCATGGACAAACTTGCTACAAAGGAGACAAAGCTCAAAGTTCATAAGGCCAACCTCAAGCACACTTCAGCGAACCTGGCCTCTGCCTTGTCTCAGAATAAAGCTATCTGAGGCTGTGCTTCTGACATTGATTCGTACTTACAACGAATAGTGGAGACAGTGATCCGATCCTCACCCCAAATGTCCGCCTTCATATCACCAATAAACTTCATCCCGTTCTACTCCTGTTAAGCAAAATCAATGGTGTTTTGGAAGCAATGCCACTCTGAAACATGGGGAGACGAGAACGTGCAAACTCCGAACGAGAATGTGGAAACTTCAAACGTGTCCAAGCCAAATCTGACCAAGCCAATATTTTCAAAAGTCACTAACGTGAATGAACCAAAGACTAACCCATCTGCTGATGAGACGAACCAGAAAAAGAACACTAACTGGTTTGCTAGTGTAACTAGTTATACTGCTGGTCCGTCGAAACGACGAGATAAAAAGATCGGTGATGATGATGTTGAAGAAGAACCAGAGCTTACCAATGCAGAAAAGTCAGCTAAGGAAGCTAGAGACAAAGCGCTTGATGATTTGCATAGGCTGGCTCATAAGCTGGATGCTAAGGAACCAGCGGCCAGGGATGTTGAACTCTTGGTAAAAACTCGAAAGTCCCTTTTCCTGGTTGGTACTTCAAGAGGATGGTAAGGGAAGCGATCAAAGAGCCTGTAGAAAATTGGTTGCAGCCTATCTGCTCATACGATACCAGTAACGAAGTGGAGTCTCAGCTCGATTTTCTGATCACACCTCGAGCGTTTCTGTTCTGATGCTTTGAAGAAATTGCAGACGTTTCTCTTAACAACCCTGAGGTGAATGATAAGCTTTTCAACTTTTATCTTGACTATTCCAAGCCTCAGCATTTGACATGGAGTCCAAAGAAAATCATTGGGCTGACTCCTAGGCTTCCTTAAATATTTTATCCCTTTAAGAATGCTCGGTTCTTGGCACTCAAGGGCGATAAGAAGGAACCAAATGGATTTTTGATGGCAGATTTGCCTTTCTTGAATCCGTTTGATTGGATCTCCATGTTTACCCTTTTGTCAAAGAAATCTGAGAAGCATGCACCCCTCATTGCATATCTCAAAAGAATGATTGCGAGTTATATTCTTGAGGTTGCGAAACTTGATCTCGAAATAGCATCACATCTGAATACCAGTCCTTTATATAAAGTTTAGGCTCCCCCTTCCAACATCAGCAAACGGAAGATTAGAAAGATAAACAACAAGAATTCGAATGTGATCTATTGTTCCAGGGAGGGTGGTACTGTCTACAGGAAGGTGTTCTATTTGGCGGATAAACATTTGTATCGAACTTCAGCTTTGGAGCACATACTTCGTATTGTACAACATAACGCCTCCAATTCAGTTGGTGACAAGAAGTGCTTCACTGATATGCTAAACTGGTACTTATCTTTCTGAAATAGGCTTCTGCTGACAATGCCGAAAGTGTTTGAGAGGGAGGATTCAGAAACAAAGCCTGAAGAGTGATAGTACTCTTTCGCAATTTGACTCAAAGGGGGAGATTGTTAGGTCATTTATTTTGTTGAGTCAATTGCATATGTAATTTAGCCTTTAGATTAGCTGATCATTAAATGGGTAGGTCTGTCCATCCCATAATTAGCGTAGGCTATATAAGGCATGCACGTACCCTAATTAGGGTTAACGTTTGTTTTGTAATCTCGTTCACTGCTCTCAGAAAGAATAGTTCTCTCTGAATTGTTCTTGAAAGGTTTTCAATACAATCATTCAGCCATTGTTATTCATTTTGATCTTGTTATTTGTTATTGTGCATTTGAATCTTTCGATCTACTGTTTAATATTCTAACACATATGAAATGCATTCTGGTGATAGTGGATGACTACTCAAGATTCACACGGGTATTATTCTTAAGGAATAAATCAGATGCAGCAGAGGAAATCATAAACTTCATCAAAAACATGGAAGTAATGCTTAACAAAAAAGTCTGAACAGTGCACAGTGATAACGGTTCGGAATTCAAAAATCAAACTCTTGATGGGTTTTTGAAAAAGAAGGGGATTACTCACAATTTCTCAGCACCATATACTCCACAACAAAATGGTCTTGTTGAACAACGTTATCGATCTTTATGTGAAGCAGCTAGAACAATGCTCAATTTTGCCAATTTGGCCATGTACTTCTGGGCCGAAGCCATTTCTACAGCATGCTTTACACATAACAGATCCTACATCCACAAGCGATTTCACATCACACAATACGAAGTTCTCAACCGAAGAAACCCAAACGTCAAGTTTCTTCACATCTTCGGTTGTAGGTGTTTTATACAAAACCTGAAAGATCACTTGACAAAGTTCAATGACAAGTCAGATGAGGGAATATTTCTTGGATATTCACAAAATTCAAATGCTTACAAAGTCACGAACAAAAGGACACAGAAGATTGAAGAAACCTTCAACCTTTCATTCGATGACTACTATATCAAGAAATATCAACATCCCTTCCCAATGTCATGTATTTTTCCAAAACCTGCTGTAGATGTATTGCCAATACTAACCTTTGATGAAGACTTCAAACTCCTTTTTGATCCACTTGCAAGAGCTGTGGATTCCGAAGCAAAAGCACCGGATAATAATGTGTTTGAACTTTCCAAGCTCACAGATGGCCCCAAAGACTCACTCACAAGCAGTATTCAAAGACCCTCTTTGGTTGAGGGTAAGCCTTCCAATAGATCCGCAGGTCGATCTGGTTTCGAGGGGGAGCACAATAATCCAAGTCTCAAAAACCCTTCGCATGAAATTTCACATATCATGTCCATATATCCTTTTGTCCAGGAGGAGCTAGAAGCTTCAACGCCAAATTCATCGGATCATGGAAGAACAAACTGTCCAACTGCTGCTGTCGAGGGGGAGCAATTTCTTAACTCTTCTTCTACTTCATCAAACACTAATTATCCTAAAACAAACGTCACAAACTCTAATATCGAAAAACATTTAATAACTGATGATTTACCATCCAATTTGGGATATCCTTCAGAGACTAAAGAAATCAATGCCGAAGGTCCTCCTAAATTTGATCCAAATTTTCCACCTGTAGAAAAATGGACGAAAAATCATCCTCAATCACTTGTCATCGGTAATGTTCATGATAAAGTCTTGACACGTGCACAACTTCATCAAAAATAACAAGATTTAAACAAAATTTCAGAGTTGTGCATGTTCAATGTTTTTATCTCAAAAATTGAACCAAATAACGTTAAAGATGCATTTGATCACCTAGACTGGATTGAGTCAATGCAGATGGAATTAGAAGAATTTGAAAGAAACAAAGTTTGGAGACTTATTCCAAAACTTGAAAATGATTCAATCGTGGGTCTTAAATGGGTTTATAGAAACAACCTTGATACCGAAGGTAATGTGGTCAGAAACAAAGTAAGGTTGGTTGTTAAAGGTTACTATCAACATGAGGGATTGACTACGAAGAGACCTTCGCTCCTGTTGCCAGACTCGAATCCGTTCGGATATTTTTAGCTTATGCGACACACAAAAACTTTGATATCTATCAAATGGATGTCAAATGTGCCTTTTTGAATGGGGATCTCGAGGAAACGGTCTATGTTGAACAACCAACAGGCTTTGTTAATAAATAAAATCCTAACCATTGCTATGTCTTGAATAAGGCGGTTTATGGTTTAAAATAGGCTCCTAGAGCTTGGGATGAGACCTTGACTAAATCTTTAAAATTTTAAACAAGGTTTAGTGGATCCAACACTCTTTTGAAAGAAAGTTGGATCACATTTGATGTTAGTCCAAATTTATGTGGATGACATAATCTTCGGATCCACTGATTCAACTTTAACCAAAGAATTTGAAATTTTAATGAAAAGAAAATTCCAGATGAGTATGATGGGGAAAATTAATTTTTTCCTTGGATTACAAGTCAAACAATCAAAAGAGGGGATTTTCTTTAATCAACAAAAATACACCAAAAGCTTACTTGAATGATTCGAAATGACAAACAGTTCCAATGCGAAGGTTCCAATGTCGCAGGTACCTGACGTCGCAGAGGTCGTCATATGGTCAAAAATAAAAGAAAACCTAACACTCACTAGTATAGCGGAGTCAGGGTCGATCCACAGGAGCTTCGTGGTTAGACTAGATGAGAGATTACCAACTAATAGTGTCACAGCTATAGTCGGAGGATCTAGTTTCTAACTTACTATCTCAATATCAAACAAGCAATGCTCAAACACTCAAACCAAGCTTAGCTAAGCTCAAATGACCTAGTTACTTTCTGAACTCAGAAGTACATCTCTGACTCAGAAGCAATTGAAGGCATTCAAACTAGCAAAACCAAGCAAACATAAGCTAGCTAATAACTAAAAAGTTCTATGGAACAGTCAATAACCAAAGCTTAATGCCTAACCCTAACCAAGTTAGCTACTGTTTTCAGCAAAGGAAAATAGTCCCAACCAAGGCGCAAACAAAATCCAAACACAAACCCACAATCAAAACACAAACTAGCATTCACAATACCGAAAAACCAATATTAAACGTAACCGAATGATTTTATTCATTCAAACCAATATCCAAACATCAAATCAGTAACCAAACACTAATAAAAACAGAAACCTAAGCTTGGTATCAATGGTTGTCACACCCAAAGATATAAACCAAAGCTTACAAATGTTTAACTAAAATGAAAATAAAATCTAAAACATGAAAATACCAAATTAGAGCTTCTGAAATGAAAACCTCGAGTCAAAGAGCTTCAAGGTCGATTTTACACCTGGGTCTTTGCTAGGGTTTTCGGCTGGAAATGCCTCTATTTATAGTTGCAAAATTCCCATGCCCGCGCCGCGCAGAAGAGAAATCCGCGGCGCGCGTACTTATCCGTTCCCCGTTTTTTCGTCTTTTGAATGTGTTCCACCGCCTTAAGCCCGCGTCGCGCAGAAAAGAAATCAGCGGCGTGCGTACGAGTTTTCTTGATTTTTCATTCTTTCCAAACTTCTTTTCTTTTGTACACTTTTAGTCCCTGTTTCCGCTCTTTTTCTCCAAACAAGTCCTGGCATGAAAAGTGAGAATACCCAAACATATTTGATATAATTTTATCAAGAACAGGGCTCAACAACGCCTAAAATACTTAATATCACTAGGCGTTGTCAAACACCCCACACTTGTGCCTTGCTTGTCCCCAAGCAAGAGAGTTTTTAACAAATTATAATAAAGAATCAAACAGTTTTTGACTGTGTTTAGTTTCAAAGCTTATTGTCCCCAGAGTTAGAGTGGAATAGTTCGCGAAAACATAATTGAGTTGTTCCTTGGAATTCATGGCTTTCTAGAGAACCCTTGATTACAAACTTTCCGTCCACAATGAAGTGTACGTACTCATTCAGATTCTAAAGGCCATTAAGGAATTGTCCATGACTTTCGATGTTGTCCGTGTAACGAGCTTTCAGAAATACCATCCCAGACCAGACGTTCTTAGGTGGTAAGGTGCGTAAGGTCCACCCATTTTAGACCTACCGGCTCGAACAACAAAGGCCACAGATTGACAGTTCCTTCCTAAATTCCAATCCTAAAACATCTCGATCTTCTAAACTCATAAAACTCAACTTATTTGACTAACTAATAGCATGATCACAAATAAACAGTATTTCTTGAAAAATACTAATGCTATCACAATCACAAACCATTCATTTCAAAATTGCAATTTATTAAAATTTTTGAAAAAGTTGCTAAAATTTTTGAAAAGTTGATCATTTTCCGCAAAAATTTCAAAAATTCTCTTTCGACCATCCACACCCCACACTTAAAACCGTACAATGTCCCCGTTGTACAAAATTATTTCAAATCAAGGGAGAAAGAGTTACCCCTTTTTGGATGATAGACTGCTCGGTGGTCAATATCATAGGTATAATTACGTACAGAAGGATCCACGATTTCATATGCTGGAGTTGTAGCACTACAGTAAGACACGCCGGTGGTCGAGACAAGTGGAGGGGGCACGGTGACCCCACACTTGTCTGAGACAACTCCTTCTCGATTTGGTATATCATGCACAACTTAACAAACAAATTAAAACAAACATGACAAACAAAATATGAACAAATAATTATACAAATAGAAATGTCATAAGTTTATACATATATCCCAAAAATATAAAGAAAAAGAAAAGAAAAACTAGAAAAATACATCAGTCACTGCCAGGCGGCCTGGAGGATCCGGCCTCATGGTCGTGGGACCTGGCTGGGAATGGTCGGGGGTGTCTGCCCTGTGCTGATGCGGTCTGGATAAGTACCTCCCCGATCCACTCGAGCTGGTCCAAGACTATCGTGAGCTGACCCTCAATCCGCGTGACTCTGGCATCCAACTGGCGGAGGGCTGATGGGTCGACCTGCTCTGTCTGCGGCTGTGCCGGCTCTGGTGCTGCTGGCTCTGGTCTCCGGCATCTCCTGCCGGGCTGGGCGTATGCAGGCTGCGGTGCCTGAGGAGGCTCGTTCGGTGCCCGGATGTACTGCCCCGGGCGCTGCAGCTCAATGAGCCGCATCCTCTCCAAGGTGCGTGCTGTAGTGCGCGATGGAGGAAGAGCGGTCAGGGAAGCTGCCACGTGGGCAGTAAGAATACCATATGAGCGGGCCAGGCGGGTAATGAAGTACCCCCTGGCGAGCGGGCTGCTGGAGGAGGCGCCGGTCGAGTGGGTGGAGAGAGGGATCGCAAGGGCGTAGGGGAGATGGAGGAATCGGGACGGGTCGAGGAGGATCCACAAATACGTCATATCATCGCCCGACACCTTCTCGCCCCCCTCCCGATGCATGATGGAGGTGGAGACGATCCGGTGCATGAGGCGATGAAGTGGGTCGCGGAGGTGTCTCTCCCTCGAAGTCCCCGACTCGTACATAACATTGGACAGCGGTGTCCAAATCTCCATGTTGGGAGCCCGCTCCGGCTCCCCCTGAATGCACGACCCGAAGAACCGGGTGAAGTAACGGTGCTGGAGGTCCTGCTCGGGGTAGATGCCTGCGCGCCTCCCGAACTCCCGGAGGTTGCACTCCCTGTGCACACCTCCCAAACGGAAACGTAGCAGCCTGGAGCGCGGATCCCCCGCCCGCGGTGCGAACTGGACGGTGGAGATGAACTCCAGTAGTAGCTCTGTATAGACCACGTCCTCATCCGTGGCCATGATCCTGCCCCAACCTCGGCAGGTGAACGATGCCTCCTCGTGGGTCCAGGTGCGATGCAAAAACGGCTCGATCGCACCCCAGAGCCCTGCATCCCTCAAAATGTCCCGATCTATAACCGTCGCCTCGAGGACCCGGCGACTGGTCAATGCATCCCGCCGCGAAATGTACTCCACTGAACTGTCACGCTCTGCGGGGAACTGGAGGAAGGGGTGGTCCAATCTGAACATCATCTGCAAAAGAAAATAGAGCCACAAAACAAAATTTTTTTGCAAAATCAGTCCCTTTTCTTCCCAACCGCACCGCGGCGCGGCCCAAGAGCAAGGGCGCGGCGCGGCGTACGGCTGTTTCAAAACCCCGATCCAAACTTGCGATTTAACCTGCTAAAACTCAATCCAATCATACCACAAGGTAACCTAGATGCCGACTAGCTCATTTAGGGTATCCATTTGGCAAAACAAACACCCTATGAACTAGCATTAGCGATTCTAAGTTTTTGAACTTTTTGAAACAAAACACTAAAATTAACTACCTAATCACTAGTTTAAACAACTAATAGATAGTTAAAAGAGTGTACCTTGGTAGTAGAAACAAAATGAGCAAGAAAAATTGCAAGAAAAATTTGATCACCAGAGCTCCGAGTCGTGTGAATGGCGTTGTGAGCCGCGGCTTACTGTATAAAGGGGAAAACTAACCGATCATTTCCCGCGGCGCGCATTTCCCTTTTCCGCGGCGCCCGTGTCGCCAAATCAACCCCAGCGCGTCGAGTTGAGTTCCGACCCCGCGTTGCGCAATACAAAAATCCACGGCGCGGTCTTGAAAATTTCAAAAACTTTTCACACGACCCCACACTTGCTTTAAGCCACTAATACCTGCAAAAGAATTGATATATTTTCCAAATTAATCCTAAGAAATATAAAACCTACCTATGACACGATGGGTTGCCTCCCAACAAGCGCTAAGTTTAACGTCTTCAGCCAGACGTGGCACTCCTTCTACATCTACGGTGGATAGTACGCCTTCTTCCTTTGCTGATTTTCAGTCACCACCGTCCCTTTGCTGACCCACTGCTCCTCAAACTTTCCTGGGTCGAATGGCTTGCCGGTCCTTCTGCTGCTGCTCGGTCGCTGCTTTCTGATTAACTCCCGTGAATGCTTGGAGGTAGCTTTGAACCTCCAAGCTCGGTCTTTTCTTCTGCATCTCTTCAGGGTCAAAGGCTTGACGTGAAGCGTGCCCAGTGCCGCTTCCAGTAGTTGTTCCACACCTCGTTTGCTAATGTCTCGCATGCTATCTTTAGGTTGCAATTTTGGCTTGCAGTACCAATAAAAATTTTCCAATCGAATAGGATCGGAGGGCAACATGTCAAGATGCTTCCATATGTCCTCATAGATGGTATTGATCACATCTAATCTTCCATTCATGAATGGATCATGAGTGGTGATAAAATCATGTTTATAATTTTCAAAAATCAATTCTTCAGCATCAACTTCTTGATCCTCGTCCAACAGGTGGATCGGAACCAAGAGTGAACGACTTGTTTGATCTGATGGTGGTACAAAGTCACCCATCATCGGATCCTTACTTTCAAATTTCTCAAAATTTTCAAAAATTACAGGGTCGGGGGTAATATTGTCATCTACACCCCCTTCCCCAAAAACATCAACAACTTCAAAAATTTCAGGAATTGTTGGGTTGGAATCTGTAGTGTCACTTACAGTCCCCTCTACAACATCCTCATCAACCAAATTTTCTGGTGATGGTATGGATTCACCCAACACCAGATCAACATTATCGATACTTTCAAAAACATCAAAAACTTCAAAGGTTGCTGAGTCAAAAGTAGCATTGTCACCTACAACCTCTTCGTCAACAACCGTTTCGACCATCTCAATGGTCTCTCGACCTTCCCAAGGTGTATGCCCTTCCATCACACGTTCAGGGGATGCAAGTTCACACACAGTGTCACTGGTATAAAAATCACTCGCCTCAGGTTCTGGCGAGGGTGATGAACATTTCCAATTTTCCTCTAACCTATCTAAAGAAGCTTGCACATTTTCAAGAGCTTCAGCCTGGTCCTTCTGCTCGTGGTAGTTGTTATACATGAGTACCCAAAGTTGGGCCCAAGTTGCAGAATTTTCAGGTTGAGATGGTTCCCCGGTCCGCCATCCATTGTCATCGGATGATCCATTGTAGTAATCATCCTCGTAATAGGTGTCGGACGGATTTTCATAACACTCAAAATACTGATCCGGATATATGTAATCGCCCATTATGAAGACGCACACATACCAAGAATCACAGAACAAAAATCAACATCAAAAATTAGAAACTAAGTCCTACAAATCACCTAATCTAAGCTCACAGCTCCCCGGCAACGGCGCCAAAATTTGACGTGCACGCAGAGGTCGTCATGCGGTCAAAAATAAAAGAAAACCTAACACTCACTAGTATAGCGGAGTCAGGGTCGATCCACAGGAGCTTCGTGGTTAGACTAGATGAGAGATTACCAACTAATAGTGTCACAGCTATAGTCGGAGGATCTAGTTTCTATCTTACTATCTCAATATCAAACAAGCAATGCTCAAACACTCAAACCAAGCTTAGCTAAGCTCAAATGACCTAGTTACTTTCTGAACTCAGAAGTACATCTCTGACTCAGAAGCAATTGAAGGCATTCAAACTAGCAAAACCAAGCAAACATAAGCTAGCTAATAACTAAAAAGTTCTATGGAACAGTCAATAACCAAAACTTAATGCCTAACCCTAACCAAGTTAGCTACTGTTTTCAGCAAAGGAAAATAGTCCCAACCGAGGCGCAAACAAAATCCAAACACAAACCCACAATCAAAACACAAACTAGCATTCACAATACCGAAAAACCAATATTAAACGTAACCGAATGATTTTATTCATTCAAACCAATATCCAAACATCAAATCAGTAACCAAACACTAATAAAAACAGAAACCTAAGCTTGGTATCAATGGTTGTCACACCCAAAGATATAAACCAAAGCTTACAAATGTTTAACTAAAATGAAAATAAAATCTAAAACATGAAAATACCAAATGAGAGCTTCTGAAATGAAAACCTCGAGTCAAAGAGCTTCAAGGTCGATTTTACACCTGTGTCTTTGCTAGGGTTTTCGGCTGGAAATGCCTCTATTTATAGTTGCAAATTTCCCATGCCCGCGCCGCGCAGAAGAGAAATCCGCGGCGCGCGTACTTATCCGTTCCCCGTTTTTTCGTCTTTTGAATGTGTTCCACCGCCTTAAGCCCGCGTCGCGCAGAAGAGAAATCCGCGGTGTGCGTACGAGTTTTCTTGATTTTTCATTCTTTCCAAACTTCTTTTCTTTTGTACACTTTTAGTCCCTGTTTCCGCTCTTTTTCTCCAAACAAGTCCTGGCACGAAAAGTGAGAATACCCAGACATATTTGATATAATTTTATCAAGAACAGGGCTCAACAAAGCCTAAAATACTTAATATCACTAGGCGTTGTCAGTACCCGGCTGAATCCTTTGTTGGATAAACCGAATGATGATCTTTAAAACTACATAAGCATGATTGGATCGTTACTTTACCTTACAGCCAGTCGTCCTGACATAATGTTCGCTGTGTGCAATTATGCACGATATCAATCCGATCCACGTGAACCACACTTGGCTGTGGTCAAAACAATCTTTCGTTATCTTCACAACACACCTGCGTATGGTATTTGGTATCTAGCAAACTCAGGGTTCTATATACAAGCTTATTCAGATTCAGACTTGGGTGGATGTTCAATTGATCGCAAAAGCACTTCTGGTGGTTGCGAATTTCTTGATGGAAAGCTCATCAGTTGGCAGTCAAAGAAACAAACATGCGTATCAATATCCACAGCCAAAGCCGAATATGTAGCGGCTGCTGCTTGCACTTTGCAGATAATATGGATTCAGAGTCAATTAAAAGATTATGCCATCAACATGTGAAAAAACCCATTGTTCTGTGATTCCCAAAGTGCCATTCGGATATGTCATAATCCTATTCAACATTCCAAGACGAAGCATATAGCTCTTCGCTATCACTTCATCAAAAGTCACGTTGAGGAGGGGAATATAGAAGTGCACTTTGTTCATACCACAGAACAGTTGGCATATATATTCACAAAAGCATTAAACGAAGAATCATTCACACGAATTGTTCGAGGACTTGGCATGATTGATGGATCCACTCTTACCTGATTAATCAGATTTTCATTTTCTTTCTCTTTCCTTATCCTTTTTCAGCTTCAAAATAAAAATGTTTGTTGCTACAAACCTTTCCAAACATTCGGAACCCTTTACAGCAGCAATCCAAATCAATAAAATATAATGAATGTCAAAACTCTAAGAAACAACAATTGTCTTCGTATCATAAAAAGATAAAATTTCAATCAAGGTCTTCTTTTTCTAAAAATAAATGGTGTGCAAAACAAAGTTCTTACGAAGGTCCAAGATCAAAATTTCAAAATGCATGACAAAATTTGAACTTCTTTCTTGAAAAATCTGATTAAAGGACAAAACCTTGATTTTATATTATGATAATCATACATTATTGCACTAAAAGGTATTTGGGAATCGAATTGCAACAAATGTAACAAAACAGACTTCGGAGTGACGTTAAGGCTATTTTACAAACCGGAGATTTATGTGATTTCAATATTTTACTAAGCTCCCTGTTGAACTCAACTCGCCTTATCAATTCACTGATCAAGAAGTTAAAATGCTTCTCAGGATGAACATATGCTCCGAAGTTTTCTTCATAAGTGAAACCTGCATTGACTAATAAGAAAATTTAAAACTCCTTTTTCTTTTGTTTCTAAATTGAGCTATATGAAGTTTTCAAAACAGATTGCACAAATTTTAAAAGCACCATCAAAAGAAGTGTATGGTGAAATTTTCAAAATATCTATATTCGGACAAGAAAATCCAAAATTAGCAAAACAAGTTTCATCAAAGAAAATAGCAAAATCAGAAGTGTCAAAAGATTGAAAGACAACAACAAAAGCAAAAGATAATACGAAGGAGTGCAAAGAACAAGATAAAAACTCGCACTGAAAGGCATACTTCTCTTTCTTAAATGAAAATACAAGGAGCTCCTATAACATAGTCAAGTACCTTCTAGAGAGTATGAACATCTCAAGTAGTCTGTCTTAAGTGACATTTTTGAGGTGGAGTATGGATCCCAAAGGCTTGTCATCAGGGCCAAACATCTTGACTGATGAAATGTAATAGATTTTTCAAACCATTTTCAAGTTCAATCCACAACTTCAACTTATCTTCTGATGCTCAATTCAAAAGTAAAAATGTTTTCAATTTTAACATAGTGAATGTTAACATCATTCGCAAGAAATATTTGAAGCTTTCAAGAAAACATCAAACATAACTACAAAATGCGAAATTGAGTTTAACATAGGGTGGTTAGACTTAGCCATTCCTTGACTGATGATAGGTCATACATGCTTCAGACTGAAAAACAAGACTTCCAGCATGATCCGAATGCTTCTGAATATTAAAACGACAAATCTTGTTTTCATAAAGTTCAAAGAAGAAAAGGTCAAATTCAACAAGCATTTATAAAGAAAAATCATTTTTGAACATGTGTAATGGTCTTTGGAGTGTTTATGAATTCCTTCACAAAAACTCTTTTATCCGAAGGATACTCAAACTCTTCGGAATGTCTGTTACATTCATTCACTTTTTAGCATGTGAAGGTCCAAACAATCCAGATAATTATCTTTATTAATCCGAAGACAGTTCACATTCAATGTTTTGGGCATTCATGATAACAACAAAGACAAACATTCTTTGAATTGATTGACCGTTAAGGAGACATACCCATGTCTCAGAATATCTCGCAAATCATAACAAAAAGATTTGACAGTTGCATTTCCACTTTTTCATATTCATGATGACTGACCCAAGGACGGTTCCGTTTTTGCAGGGTTAGTGGAACATTAGAATGCTGAGGTGGCGTACTCTTAGTGGACCCTTTCAACACGCGCATTAAATGGCATTGGGACCACAATCAATATAAATATCTCTCACCTCGTCTGTTCAATTCTTTACGCGATCAAACTATTCAAACTTCCTCTGCAAAAACTCTCTCAAACCCTAACTGTTCATCGTCTTCTTCGATCAACAATCAACTACAATGGCAACTGCTGGTGAAGGATCATCCTACAGCCCTGAAGGTGTCTCAATCCCTGTTCTCAAAAACCAATATGCTAACTTCTTCCTTCGCCCAGACACTAAGCTTTACCCAAAACCTAACGATGCTCTGATTGAATGTTTAAAACATTCAATCCTGAGTCATGCTCTTACTGCTACTCCGTCTGTACCGGCTAAACTAGTGCATAGGGCACACTACACCTCTCTAGCCACCTTTAAAGCTGATAACACACTTGAATCTGTCACCTACGAGGTTCTGAATGCTGATAACACCACAAAACATGTTCAACTGATGAAATCACGATTTTCCAAAGCTCTAAACCTCACAATCATCAAAAAACCCATTAACCCCTCTCCTGGGCAGATTGTGGATATGCTGAATGCCATGGAATATGATCCTGAACTCTTTCGCATTGGAAGCTTCAAGAAGAAGCATCTTCCCGACCTATGGAAATTCTTCTTAGGAATTTTCCTAAGGTGCCTGTCTGGAAGAACCTCCGGTCTTGACTCTGCTAGTCATACATTCATGGGGCTAATCTATGGAATCTACTATGACGTCCAGGTAGCTTTCACTACAATTCTCTAGAATGATTTTTGTTTACATATCAATCATCCCTCGAAGGGATTTGAGATATCAAATGCTAGATGTTGGGCAACCATTTTCCATGAATACTATCAGCAAACACATTTATGAGCCATCCCATGCTGGCATGAAGTACTCATACATCTCGATACCATCAATTGATGAGAATGCTTCAGGGTTCTGTGCCCAAATTCCCCACGAGATGTTTGCGAAAGTGCCTCTTGAAAAATGATGTGGTCGATGCCTATCGATCCACCCTTATCATGCCTTATCCCGTTCGTCCAACTGCACAAGAAGTACCAACCAGAAATCCCACAAAGTCAAAGGGAAAGAAGAAGGTTACTGGAGGACTAAGTGGTCTGAAGGTTGTAAACAAAAGAAAAGCTTCGGAACAAACTCCTGTTAAAAGAACCCAACCCAAAGGAACAAAGAAACAAGTGGTTGAGGAATCTTCGGACTCAAGCAAAACCCTATCCAAAGATATCCATGGCGAAGAAGAAGAACAACAACAATTCTCTCCCATCCATGATAACAGACCACCTTCTCCACCACCAACCACTGCTCCTCCAATCTCCACCATTTTCACCGAACCTTTAACAACATCAATCCCACTCACCACTACAATTCAAACTACATCTTCAGATGTTCCTGTCATCTCCTCTTCAGCTGAAATGCCTATAACCTCCGAAGCCATCATCACCACTTCAGATCCCATGCTCAATATCCCTGCCTCTAGTGTAAATACCTCTTTACCAGAATTTAATCTGTCTGAAGGCTTCGGACTCTCATCACTACTGCAAACACCTCCTACTTCAGAAGCCTTATTTTAAGCCTTTCACATGGCTCCATTAACTGTGGAAGAAACAGATGATGAACTACACGATGGATATCTTATGCTAATCAAACAGTATAAGACTTTCAATGCGAAGCTTGATATCCTCCTTCAGTCTCAAACTGGTTTTGATCCAACCAAATCAACGAAGGGGGATATGTCAGGCAAATTAGAAGAAGCGAAGAAGACCCTAACTGAAGCAATTGACAACTCAATCAAAAAGTCAAAAAAACGGATAATGGATCAGCAGGTCAGGATCCAAAATGTTCTTGAGCAAAAACTACAAACGGCTGTTAATGAAGTGGACTCCAAGCACCAGTTGCTTAAGGAGGAAAACGTAAAGAAGATGAAGGAATTAGTTGAGAAATTCGAGTCCTCTAATTCTGAATTAATGAAGGCTCTACACGACCTTCAGAGAGTACCAAGTTTGAAAAAAAACTTGATGACGCCAACGCCAAGATTGAAGAACTAACACGGCTCAGTCTTGGAACACTCAGTACAGTACCAAGTCGGAAAAACAACTTGATGACGCCAATGCCAAGATTGAAGAACTAACAGCTGCACAATCAGCTTCGAAGGTTATAAAGTTTGCTGATGAACTTCAGAAGACAAATTCTGCTCTGACTGAAGATCTAGTCACCAAACTCAAAACAGCTCTTCAACAACTTATAAACTTTGATGATTGCATGACCAGAACTCAAGTTGCCCAAGCTAGACTAAATGTGATTGCTCAACCTGATCCTTCGGCTCATCCTTCACAAGGGGGAGAAGTCAGGTCTAGTGCCATTTTGCATGCGATCACAAACTCCGAAGCCAAAACATCAAAAACAACAACAACAGCAATAACAACCACAGTAACCACTTATATTGCCACTTCTCTCGAACCACCACCATTCCCAACCTCTTCGGGTCCCACATACTCAACAATCATGACTACCACCATGGGATTATCTGAAGCTAGTGGTTCAAGTTCTAAGTCCGAAGAAAAGGAAGGAACTAAGAGCTTGATTGCTCCACACATGGAGCAAGTCCACAAAGCAAGAAGTGAAGATTACATGAAAATGTTGAAGATCAATGCCTTCGCATTAGAAAATGGGAAGTGGACTGTTGAATCAATTCAAGCATTTGGATTTTTAGATCTTAATGTCTTCAATAGACTACCACTCCGAAGCTTTGAAATAAACACAACAGTCGATCTTCAACTCGACATCCCTTACAATCCAAAAACCTTCTCCTTTCTTTAGTTTATCCGAACCCTCACTAATGATCAGCAACACACCTTCTGAAAAAAGAAAATAGCATTTCATGCTATGTTCATTCAGAATCAGAAGACCGTGCAGAGCTCAAAAAGAATCGTGAAACTCATTTCCATTAAAGAAGCTGAAGTATTTGAAGATCTTCAGAACTATGACAAGGATATCGTAACAAAATTTTTTGAAGTAGACTACAAGGGTCTTTACCCTTCGGCCTTGATAACCAACATGATAACCGCCGTAAACTCTTTCCCAGCCAACTCTTACGAAGAGAAAAAGAAATTTATGGAACACATGGTTTGGTGGATGGCGGTAAGGCATGCTTTGAAACAGGCCTTCAAGAAGTATCTGGCACAATAGGCTTCAGATGCACTTCACACAAAGGGGGAGATTGTTGAGAATAGTTTGTGCTGAAGTGATTATCCCCATCTAAAGACCTTAATGACTACGAAGACAGAGCCCGAAGCCTGAAGCTCCGAAAGATTTACTCTAGAGGACCCAAAGGCTTACAAGCAACAAACCTTATCCACTACACGCGTGCTGTGCAGAGTACGTGTTGCACAGTACTGCTCTCTCATTGGATAGTACTCTTTTAGAATATTTTGAATATCTTTATTGTACTATTGGTATCACTGATCACGTATAAATATCAGTGATACCATTTGTGTCGAGTGTGCGTGTGATTCATCCCCATTGTAAAACCCTAAAGCAATATCAAAGCATTTGGCACCTGTTCTATTCAATTCTTGTGTTCTTATTTATATTCATTATCATTGTGTGTGTGTTGATTATATTGTTGAATCATCTCTTCTTAATACTTGTTAATATCTAGTATTTGATTGAATTTCATATCTAACACATATTATTTCCAATCTACATAACTCCAAAACATTTCTATTACTTCATATATGTCATTCTAATTAACTTTAATGTTCACTTGAACACCACCTTTATATATACTAAAGTCATCCCGAAATGTTGGAATTTACAATTCGTATTTCGATTTACAAACTTTTTGTCTCTCTTTTCATTTTGGCAATGGAATTATCAATTCCATCCCAACTCTAACAAGTATTAACAAATTCAAATTTTGTTACACTACAACACTTTCTCATTCATAAGAAAAAGACTTTAATTGGTATTTCACAATCTCATATTAAACTTTTAAGCCAATTTTATATATTTTTTAATAGCTCGCTTGCTTACCTTTCAATAACACGCTAAAATAACAATTACCATTCTTTTAACTAGCACTTGAACTCTGTACACGTAAAACCTTTAAGTCACAACACAATGTTATTTCATGGTTTAAGCTTTGCATCTAGTCCAGTTTTCATGTCGGAACATTATAATATAGTGCCAAATTCCAGAATTTCAACTTTGAATCTTACCAATTTTTCTTTCCATATAATATGACTTGAATCTTGGAGTTTAGTAACTGAACATAACATATAATCACAAACCCCAAGTCAAAATGCCAAATTCATAACTAGCTTGTGTTCTTGAACTCACAACATGACTAAATCAGAAAATAAAATGTCAAATCCAACATGCACTGTTAGATTTCAAGCTTAGTAGATAGGGTTCCAGAAATCAAGATTTTACCTTTGAATTTTATAGCCAAAATCTTAAACTAACATGTGTTCTTGATCATATCATTGGAAATCAGACATGTAGGAGCCCCTTATCAGAAACCATGTCTCAAACTCGACATGCCTCACAAATTTCTACGAATTTCAGAAAATTCTTAGACGAGTCACCAAGACTTTACCATAAATCTGGTGTATAACAAAAATTTTGAAGGTTTAAGGCTGAAAACGGACTGAAGGACGTCACCCCCAGCCACCGATCATCGTCGAAACTCACCACTACCGCCAGCGATGGTCCTTTTTCATAACAGATGTGACAGTGAGAAGGGGTTGTTGCCCTGCCGGTTTCCTTCTCCTCTCGACCCCTCTGTCTTGGAATTGTTGTCTTCTTCAGCTAGCTGCACCGTCGCTGCTCGGAAATCGTTTTTCCGCCACTCAATTTTGTTAGCGGCTCAATGCCGCCATCGATCTCCACCTAACAGCAGAAAACGTCTGTTGTTGCTGCTCTCATTCACTTTTGCTCGAATCCTACTATCTCACGTTCTTTTTCTTGACCTCTGATTCATGCACACATACATAATCTGTGTGTATGTTGTGTGTGTGTGTGTTTTTTTCTCCTTCCATAAGTCTCTCGATCTTTGATAGTGTTATTTTGTTTGCATGCTAGTGTTAATCGCGAAAAGAAATCATATCAGATGGATATACGCGTACACAGTAATACCCCCAAACCATGTTCTAATTTAGATGGGTTTTACTATGAAAAATTCTCAAAAAGCCCCTGAACTCCTTGCCTTAGAAAAATTCAGCTTTTTTTTTCCTATTTTTCATGCTTTTCACTTGGTCATAACTTTCTTGTATGATATTCGAATTTTACAAAATTTATGCCTTAAGAAAGGTGGAAATGAGCTTTACAACTTCTTCCTACTGACTTAAGTCTGAATTCATTATGATTATCTGTTATAGGTCCTTGAACATGTCCCTTTCGCCATTTTTGTCACTATTGGCCATTTCGAAACCTTCATAACTTCTTCGTTACAACTCCAAATGGCCTGAATCGTTTTCCTATATTTTTATTATCTTAAATATTATCAAAGTCTCTTTGATGACTTTTTCTCAATTCCTCTTAGATTTTGAGATATTAATTTTTAAAGATTATTAAATTAAATTTTCACTTAGTCCTTTATTCCTCCTTTGGCCCTTAGGTCCTTAAGATCAAATTCTAAATGGAATAATATCTCATAGTGACTTATTAAAAGGTCTTAATCCATACATTTCGATATTATTAACCCTTTTAACCTTTTCGACCATCCATAACGCGTTTAAGTGTCAAATTTATATCTTATAAACATAAAAAAATTGGTTCTCACAACATCCCCTAGATCTTTCATTTGAAAGGACTTGTTTAGATAAGCCTTAGTCTATTTAATGTTGGGATATCTTTCCCAATCAACGATATGTCATCTACATCCAAAAAAAGGTATGAATTCATAATTCATCTTGTTTAGTTGATGCAATTGCTATGAACACATGATACTGATTATGAACTTTGATTGTTGTTTGGATAATTTGCTTGCTTATATGATTTGATCTTGTTTTGTCTTCTGCTGCATGAATGTGTTGGGTGTTGAAATCGATCAAGTAGTAAGCAATAACAAGTATAATGATGAACTGATTCTAGTTAAGCAATGAAAACACACACAAATATGAAGAACAGTTAAGAACACAATAAGGATGGATAAAGAGTGCTGAATGCTTTGATTAACATATTTAGGGTTTTAAAATGGGTGGATCAAAGTCACACTCGACACGAAAGGGTATCACCGATAATTATACTTGATCGGTGATACGCATAGTACAAATTGTTACAGAGAATATCCTATCAGTGTACTAGCCAATAGGAATGAAGATTCATGAACCACGTAGTCTGTCATCACGTGTGCACCAAAACTTGTTACATTTGTCAAGTCTTTGGATCCTCTGGGATACACCCTTTGGAGTCTTCAGACTTCGGGGTCTTCTATCAAAACATCCAGGCTTCGGGGTCAAGTAGAGGTCTTCGGATAGGCATGCACTTCAGCACAAATATTCTCAACAATCTCCCATTTGTGTGAAGTGCAACCGAAGTCTAAATCCTGAAGTTTCTCTTGTAAGCCCTCTTCAAGGTTTTTCTCATAGCAAGCCACCAGTTCATGTGATCCATAAACTTCTTCTTTTTCTTGTATAAGTTGATATGGCAGGAATTCACATGTGGAATCATACTGGTGATAAAGGATGAGGGATTGCGGCCAAGGTAGTCAATTTGAAAGAACTTAATCATGACTTCGGTTTCGTTTCGAAGTCCTTTGAAGACTACGTTATATGGTTCATCTAGTATCTCCCCATTCTTGAACTTGCTGATGTTCCGAACTAAGACTGGAGGAGTGCTTAGTGGCTGTTTGTAGTAAAAGCACAACCCCATGTCATTCTTTGCAAACTGCAGTAAAAAATTGTTCAGAAATCCCTTGATATGATTTTTGGCAGCGTTGAAAACGATCATGGACTCCCAACATTACAAGGAAAGTTTCTCATGATATCCAAGAGTTCAACGAAGTCGTTTGGATTCATTATTGGGAAGTCAGCGACTGTGAACCTGGAGTCCTCCTCATCCGAACCACAAATAATGAAGAATTCGTAGTTCGTGAAGTTCTCAAACGTTTTAGCTTCTTGGATTGTGATGAGTTTCTTGATATTTTTGGAACTCCATACTACGTTCTGATTTTAAATGAACAAAACATGGAAGTTGATTTTGTTCTTCTAGTAGGTTACCCTTTGTTCGTTTGAGATTGATTGAACGAACTGGAGAAAGGAGAAGGTCTTCGGATTGAAAGGAATATCAAGTTGTTGGTCATCGGAGTTGTTTGTGTCAAAACTCCGAAGTGGTAGTCTGTTGAACACATCCAAGTCTTGAAATCAGAAGGTAGTAATTGCTTCTGTTGTCCATTTGCCATCATTCAAGGCAAAGGCATTAATTTTCAGCATCAAGGCATAATCCTCACAACGAGCCTTGTAAACCTTCTCCATGTATGGGGCGATCAAACTTTCAACAGGCTTTTTTGTTGATCCCCCAGCTTCCAAAGATCCCATTGTTGTTGTGGTTATGGTTGAGAAAGTAGGACCACAAGTTGTCAAAAACAGAGGTGTTCCCAGACTTGTAGCAACATAGGTGGTTGAAGTTAAGGTTGATGTGGCTTCGGAGGCTGTCACCAGAACTTCTCCCCCTTGTGAAGCATGAGCCACATGCTGAGCAGGAATAAGTCTTGAGGGTGGTCTGGCGATCCTATCAGCAAAGTTGATGAGAGGCTGTAATACAGTTCTCAACCTAGTGACCATGTCCTGGGTAAGAACTGCATTTGTCTTCTGGAGTTCATCAGCGAACTTTGTGATGTCTGATGCAGTATGGGCGGCAGTAACCTCTTCGATTTTGGTTCTTGCCTCATCAAGTTGTTTTTCGAACTTGGGGCCCTGCTGGATGGATTGGGTTTCCGTCTGAAGGTCTTGCAGAGCCTTCAGGACTTCGGAGTTCGAAGACTCCACTTTTTCAACGAAGATTTTCATCTTCTTTTCAGTTTCCTCCATCAGTTGCTTGTTTTTCGTATCCACCTCTACAACAGCAGACTGGATTTTCATTTCCAGGGTTGATTGGATTTTTTCTTGTTGATCCATGAGTCTCTTTTCAAGTTGCTTCATAGAGTTGCCAAGTTCATCAGACAAATTGAACTGCAACTCTAGATTTCTTCAGAAAGATCTCCCACAGTGGGTTTCGTGAGATCAAATCCAGTTTGAGCTTGGATAAGATAATCAAGCTTGGAGTTGAGGGTCTTATACTGTTTTATGAGCATAAGATCCCCATCTTGTAATTCTTCATCAGAACCACCTTCAGCAACAAGAGGGGCCAAATGAAAAGACTCAAAAAATGATGCTGAAGTGGGATTTTGTTGTGGATGTGATTGGTGTAGGTCGAAGTCTGGTAATCAGAAGTCAAAACCAGAGGAAGAGATGTTTAATAGAGGTTCAAAAGATGTAATAATTGGTTCATATGTTAAAGGGGCTGAGATTGTAGGGTTTTCCATGTAGGACGTAATGGGTTCGGAGGTTTGAGTGGTTGAAATAGGAGGTGTATCTGTGGAGGTGGGATTAGGAGGTGCATCCGAAGATGTGGTATGGATGGTAGATGTTACTATAGCAGAGGTTGGTGGTACATCAGATGAGGATGTATGAATTGTTGAGGTTTGTTCTGATGTAATGGTAGAGGTGAAAGGAGCAGTTGTTGGAGATGGTGGAGGTGGAATAGTGTTATGTGGTGGAGTTGGTGGTCTAGTGTCTTTTATTGGGGAGGACTGCTGTTCTTCTTCCTCTTCTTCTTCTTGAACATTTTCAGTTGGAATCCTGCTTGACTCCGAAGACTCATCCACCACAAGCAATTTCCTTGTCCTTCTTGGTTGCTTTCTTTTAGGAGTGGTTTGTTCCGAAGCCTTCATCTTTCTTGCAGGCTTCAGACTACTAGGACCTCCAGTTGCCTTTCTTTTTGTTTTGGGTTTAACAGGGAGTTTTGATGGTGCTGCTTGTGTGATTTCTCGAACAGGGTAAGGCATTGTGAAAGTAGACCGGTAGATGTTGACCTCATCACAATCCATTTATGCCAATCTTAACATCTCTAGTGGAATTTGTGCAGAAAACTAACAAAGTTTTCATCTAATGGAGGAACTGTAATGTAAGTGTACCTCATTTCAGTGAGTGCAGGATCATAAACAAAATTTGTCTTCAGATTGTGCTCGTGAACGACCATAGCCCAGAATCGGGCGTTTGAGATCTCCGTACCCTTTGTTAAATGATTAATGTGCGAACAGAAATCATCCCACAAGATTGATACAAAGTCCACCTTCACATCATAGTATATCCTGTAGAGAAGACTCGGAAATGTTTGACTTACAGAGTCTTGGACAGATGTTCTTCCTGAAAGACATCGCAGGAAGATCCCAAAGAAGAATCTCCATAGATTGGGAAGGTGTTTCTTCTTGAACAAACTAATGCTCACCATTTGGGGCTCGTAACCCATCGCATTGAACATGTCCACCAATTGTTCAGCATATGGGAAAACAATTTCTTTAGAATCACAGACTAGAAGACGTAGGGCTTCTGCAAACTTTGTCTTGGTTAGTTGCACCTTCTTGGTTTTTCCATTGGAATCGATTGCTTCATAGAACACCGATTTGACGTTGTTGTTGGTGTCAAACAGAGCATTGGATGTGTAGTGAGCTCTGTGAACCAAGGTAGCAGGGATAGAGGGTGTATAGGTCAGGGCGTGACCAAGAATCGATTGTTTCATGCATGCGACAACAACAACAATAGGTTGTGGGTAGAGTTTGAGGTCAGTGCGAACAGACAGGTTTGAAGACTGATTCTTAAGCACTTGAATTAACATCACCTCTGTGTTCTAGGAAGATCCTTCAGTCGCCATTGTTAATTGAATGAAGAAGATGAAGTGAGATTAGGGTTCAGAGAGGATTTTTGTAGAGGAATTTTTAGAGTTTTGATCGCATAAAGAGGTGGAATGAAGAGGCGGGGGTTATTTATAGTATTCATGGTCCCTAGGCCATTTAATGCCCGTTTGAAAGAGGTCCACTTATAAAATGCCACCTCAGCCAATATACGCTCCACTATTTCGTCAAAAAGCGGAAACGTCCTTTTGTCAATCATGATTGTTCAAATTTGAACCGCCATATTGCCCACGATCTTTTTTTATGATTTTCCAAGATTTCCTGAGTGACAGTTGTACATTACTGTTTATTAAATTCAAATGAATGTTTGTCTCTGTGGTTATCATAAATGTGAAAATCATTTGAACATTTAATTGACTTCGGACCAACAAGGACAATTGTAATAGTTATCGGTATCCTTCGGAGTTTAAAAATTGATCAAGTGTTATGAAATGTTCCGAAGGGTATTGATAATACTTTGGATAAGAAGTTTTATTGAGTAGTGTTATCAGGACTCTGAAGTCATTTGTTTTTATTGAATTTTTTTTTTACTTTTAATGATGCATTATGACTTTTAACCTTAGCTTCCCTGAATATTATGAAATGAAGATTTAACATGTTAATATTCAGAATCATTCGAATCATGTTGGAAGTCCGTTTTTCATTCTGAAGCCTGTTTGATTGAACATCATTCATAAGATGTATAAGTCTAACCACCCCAAGTTGAACTTAATTTCGCATTTTGCAAGAAGGTTTGATTTGTTTTATGTTTCAAAAATTTTCATACCAAATGATGGTGACATTCACTACATTGAAATTAGAAAAGTTTCACTTTTGAATTGAACATCAGAATATTTTGTGAAGATTTTGATTGACTTTGAAGAACCTTTTGAAAAATTTATCCCATTTCATCAGTTGAGGTGTTTGGATATTATTCTCTGATGACAAGCCTTTGAGCTTCGTACACCACCCCAACATTACCATTTAAGATAGATTACTTGAGATGTTCATATTTTCTACATGGTACTCGACTATGTTATAGGAGTTCTTTGTATTGTCATTTAAGACAGAAGAATAAGCCTTTGAGTGCTTATTTATCTTTATTTTTGCACTCTCTTGATTATCTTTTCACTTGTTTGTTGTCTTTGATTCTTTTTACATTTTGATTTTTTTTCTTTTTGGGTTTTTCAAATTTTTATTTTTGAAACTTATCTTTAATTTTTGAGTTTCATATCTGAAGAGTCAAAATTTCACCATGTGATGACTTTTTATGGTGCTTTTGTATTGTTTGTACAATCCTTTGTGTTTGAAAAGCTTCATGTAGTTCAATTTTGAAACAAGAGTGAAGAAAGTTTTAAATTTTCTTATTAGTCTATGTCGGTATCACTTTTGAAGAAAACTTCGGAACATGTGATTTATCCTGAGTATTGTAAGAACCACTTGATTAATTTGATAATGAAGCGAGTTAAGTTCAATAGGGAGCTTAGGTATGAACACTATGTTAAGGATATTAGAATCAAACAAGACTTCGTATTGTAAACAACATTAACCTCACTCCGAAGTCTGTTTTCTTACCAATGTTTCAAAGCGATTCCCAAATACCTTTTAGTGCAATAAGGTATTATTATCAGAATCTAAAATCAAAGTTTTGTCCTTTAATCAGTTAATTCATGAAAGAATGTCGAACTTAGTCATTTATGCAAGAAATTTGAGAATTTAAAGATTTTGCAATTTGTTCTTTTCTAGTTTTTGGTGTTCCCATTGAAGCAAACACTTTGAGTGAGAATTCTTATCCTTGTGATGCAAAGGAAAAAAGGTGTTTCAAAGAATTTGAATTTTATGAAATTTTATTGACTAAAAAGTCTGTTCCGAGGGGCTCCGAAACGTTAAAGGACTTCGGAGTGTTGCGGAACAGCATAAAGTTTGTGCCGATGGTCTCCGAAGCGTTGAAGGGCTTCGGAGTGCTGCGGAACAGCATAAAGTTTTTTCCGATGGGCTCCGAAGCGTTGAAGGGCTTCAGAGTGCTGCGGAACGGCATAAAATTTTATTTTGCAATTGAAAATACTATGGAAAGGAAAAGCAAATCTGAGGTTTATGGTAAAGTGGATCCATCAATCATTCCAAGTCCTCGAATGATTCGTGTGAATGCTTCTTCATTCAAAGCTTTTGTTAAGATATCTGACAGCTGTTCGGTTGTGTGAACAAAGTGCACTTCTATATTCCCCTCCTCAACATGACTTTTGATACAGTGATAGCGAAGAGCTATATGATTCGTCTTGGAATGTTGAACAGGATTGTGACATATCCGAATAGCACTTTGTGAGTCACAGAACAAGGGTATCTTTCTCATGTTGATGGCATAGTCTTTTAATTGGCTTTGAATCCAGATGATCTGCGAAGTGCAAGCTGCAGCTGCTACATACTCTGCTTCAGCTGTGGAAATTGATACACAAGTTTGCTTCTTGGATTGCCAGCTGATTAGCTTTCCATCAAGAAATTGACAACCCCCCGAAGTGCTTTTGCGATCAATGGAGCATCCACCCAAGTCTGAGTCTGAGTAAGCTTATATGTAGAAGCATGAGTTTGCTGGATACCATAAACCATATGCAGGAGTGTTGTGAAGATAATGAAAAATTGTTATAATTGTAACCAGATGCGGTTCGCGTGGATCACCTTGATATCTTGCACAATTGCAAACTGCGAAAATGATATTTGCTCGACTGGCTGTGATATAAAGCAATGATCCAATCATGCTTTGGTACGTCTGGATGTCAGTATTCGGTTTGTCTAATGATGGATTTAACATTGTACCTACAGGTAACGGAACTTTCGCTTTGCAGCAGTTAGTCATTCCGAAGCGTTCAAGTAAACTCTTCATATACTTTTGTTGATTCATGAAAATCCCCTCCTTAGATTGTTTGATTTGTAATCCAAGAAAGAAGTTAATCTTTCCCATAATACTCATCTGAAATTTGCTTTTCATTAGCTTTTCAAAATCTTTTGTAAGGTTTGGATCAGTGGATCCGAAGATAATGTCATCCACATAAATTTGGACTAACATCAAGTGAGACTCAACTTTCTTTCTAAAAAGTGTTGGATCCACTGAACCTTGTTTGAAGTTTGACTCTTTTAAAAATTTTGTCAAGGTTTCATACCAAGCCCTAGGAGCTTGTTTTAAACCATAGACAGTTTTGTCTAACACATAGCAATGGTTTGAATTATCTTTGTCTACGAAGCTAGGTGGTTGTTCAACAAATACGGTTTCCTCGAGATCACCATTCAGGAATGCACATTTGACATCCATCTGATAGACATCAAAGTTTTTGTATGCAGCATAAGCTAAAAAGATCCAAACTGATTCGAGTCTGGCAACAGGAGCAAATGTCTCTTCGTAGTCAATCACCTCCTGTTGACAATAACATTTGACAACCAGCCTTGCTTTGTTCCGAACCACATTGCCTTCGGTCTCAAGTTTATTTCTATATACCCATTTGAGACCAACAATCAAAGCATTTGCAGGTTTTGGAATTAGCCTCCAAACTTTGTTTCTTTCAAACTCTTCTAATTCCAATTGCATAGCTTCAATCCAGTCAGGGTGATCAAATGCATCATTAACGTTCTTAGGTTCAACCTTTGAGATAAACACATTGAACATGCACAACTCTGAAGTTTTCCTTAAATCAAGTTGTTTTTGGTGTAGTTGTGCACGAGTCAAGACTTTATCTTGAACATTACCGATGACAAGTGATAGAGGATGATTTTTCGTCCACTTATCCAAATGAGGAAATTTTGGATCAAATTCAGGTGGTCCTTCAGAATCAATATCCTCAATGTCTAAAGGATATCCCGAAGTGGTTGGAAAATTATCCGTTATTAAATGATTGTTTGAATTTGTGACATTTGTTTGAGGTGTGTGCAATTGTGAAGAAGAGTTTAGAGTTTGCTCCCCCTCGACTGCAGTTGGGGTAGAGGTTGTGGTGCCGTTATCCGAAGTGACTGGTGTTGTTGTATTCGGAGTAGGAATCTCTGGCTCCCCCTGGACTAATGGGTATAGGGACATGATGTGAGAGATTTCATGTGGGGGCATGTTAAGATTTGTGTTGTTTTGCTCCCCCTCGAAACCAGAATTCCCTTCACTTCTGTTGGATGGCTCCCCCTCAGCCGAAGATGGTCTTTGTACACTTCTTGGTGAAGAGTCTTCGGGGCCATCTGTGAGCTTGGACAGTTCGGACACATTATTATCTGGTGCCCTGGCTTTGGAGTCCATAGCCCTCACAGGAGGATCAAAGAGAAGAGTGAAGTCAGTGTTAAAAGAAGTGATTGGTAATGCATCAACAGCTGGCTTTGGAAAGATAGATGACATTGGGAATGGATCCAAGGATTTCTTGATATAATAGTCATCAAACGAAAGGTTGAAGGTTTCTTCAATTTTTCGTGTCCTCTTGTTCATGACTCTATATGCCTTTGAATCTTGTGAATAACCAATAAAAATCCCTTCTTCTGATTTATCATTAAATTTAATCAAGTGATCTTTTAGGTTCAAAATAAAACACCTACAACTGAAGATATGAAGAAACTTGACATTGGGTTTTCTTCGATTGAGTACTTCGTATGGTGTAATGTGAAATCTTCTGTGGATGTATGATGTGTTTTGTGTGAAGCAAGTTGTAGAGATGGCTTCGGCCCAAAAGTACATGGGCAAGTTTGCAAAATTAAGCATGGTTCTAGCTACCTCACATAAAGAACGATTTTTTCTTTCCACAACACCGTTTTGTTGAGAAGTATATGGTGCTGAGAAGTTGTGACTATTCGCCTTTGTCTTCAGAAATCCATCAAGTGTTTGATTTTTGAACTCCGAACCGTTGTCACTGTGTATGGTTCGGACTTTCTTGTTGAGCATTACTTCCATTTTCCTTATGAAATTAATGATTTCGTCAGCTGCATCAGACTTGTTTCTTAAGAATAAGACCCAAGTGATCCTTGAATAGTCATCAGTAATCACAAGAATGTACTTCTTCTTCCCAATTGATTCAACTGCAGATGGACCACAAAGATCCATGTAAAGAATTGAAAGTGGTTCGGTGATTTTTGGGTTGATCACAGTTGGAGGCCTTTGTTTTTTTTGCTTGCCATGTTCACAAGCAGAACAAAGTGAGTCATTATCAAATTTGAGAGCAGGCATTCCACGAACCAAATCCATAGCCACTAACTTGTATAAGTCTTTGAAGTTTAGGTGAGCAAGTCCTCGGTGCCATAACCAGCTGACATCTGAATTCGCTTTGGATAAAAGACATAATGATTGACCACCTATCACTGGCTTTAGATTCAAGGGAAAATTTGATCCCTTTCTTTCTGATTTCAACAAGACTTCGTTTCTTGCTTCTTTCGTGATGACACACCCTTGGTTGTTGAATGTGACTGCATTTCCAGTTCCAACCACCAGTTGAAAGATACTCACAAGATTGTGCTTTAAACCTTCAACAAACGCCACTCTGTTGATTGTAAATTGGCAATTTGTAATTTTGCCATAACCCCGAATTGGACATGTTTCGTTGTTACCGAAGGGAACATTCCCTGCATCATTCAAAGTTCTATAATCCCTGAGATACTCCCTCTTCCCAGTCATATGTCTTGAGCAACCACTATCCATATACCATTTTGCATCATACTGCTCATTTGACATAACCTGCAATCAATCAAGGAGAAGTTGGTACCCAATCAATCTTGGGTCCTCAGGGTAAGCAAAGGATTCTTGAATCCACTTTTTTACGGCCTCTTCGGATATTTCATTTGCATTTAGATTAATCATGTTCTTAGAAGTCTCATGTGATGAGCAAGATGAGCCAGAAAATGATTCCGAAGTGCGTTTTGTTAAAATTGATGAGTCCGAAGTGATTGAAATACATGAGGACTTCGGAACCCACATTTTTTGGATGATTTTGACTTCGAGGTTTTTGTTGTTTTCTTGGTACTTAAAATTTTTGAACTTTTTGATGACTTTGAAGATTTTGATTTTGGAATTAAGTTTTCATTCAAGTCATCCCTCTTCCATTTTTTTTTTTGAATTTTCAATTGTAGATTTCCTTGATATTGAACTACATAGCATAGAAGTACATAGGTACTCTTCGTATGCGAGTTTGAAATCATTTAATGAAAGATTTTTATCTTTAAACATATCTAATTTTTTGTCTAGCCATTGGTGGAAAGTATCTATCAGATTTGTTCCTTTTGAAAAGGTTATCTTTGAAGGTTTTTGAAACTTCGGATTTGGAAAGTTTGGTTTTGTGGGTATGAAGGATGGTTTTGAAAGTTGATTTTTATCATTTGAATCATTTGTATCCAATGTTTTTGTTCCAGAAATGGAAGCCTTCGTAATGGTTGGTTTGAAACTATGAAGGGTGTTTTTCTTTTAACAATGTTTGATATTTGTTTGGCATTCAAATTCGCAGCAATTGGTTTTTGGGTTGGTTTTGTAATCACAATTGCTGGTTTTGTTTTGGAGGTTGATGCAAGGTTTTGAACTTGTGGTCTTTTCAGAATTTGAGGTTTTTGCACCGAAGGTTTGGAAATAACAATCTTGGGTTTGGTAACAGCATTTTCAAAGGATTGTGTAAAAGGTACACTTTCACAAGATTCCATTAACTGAAATACATCCATCTTCAGAGTCATGGGTTTCTCCATAACTTGAATTTGTTTGTAATTTCTATTAGTGTAAATGTGATTATCATTTTTAACATTCAAAAGATGAGTCATATTTTTGGGAATCTTTTCCTTTTCATAACAAAGACGACTGTAAATGTTATGGTCGTATAAATCCTGTTTTCGCACATTTATTTTAACTTCAAGTTTTTCATTCATGTCACTTTCAATCATTTTTTATGATGAGAAGAATCCTTCCTCAGTAACTGTGGAATTATCCTCCTCAAGAAGTTTTTCCAAATCATTATCAATTAAAGGTAAACCCCCAGGTTTCACAAAAATAGAGTTCTTGAAATAAGAAACCTTCAGATAGATACATGCAACATGAACTAGTCTTTTTGAATTGTCTTTGAGATATTTATCATAAGAGACACATTCATCAGAAACTTGCAATTTTGATATAAAAACATCCTTGTTTTTATTTGGAGTTTTGGACAAATCATTTGCACAATCAATTTTTGTTTTGCCTTTATCATCCGAAGACAGTTGTGAGATGCCTTCAGAGTGTGATGCAGATGCAGAGGAAGATTTAATCATAGACAAGGAAGAACAATCAATTTCCTCCATATCCGAATCACTTTCTGATTCACTTTCGGAGTCAGTTTTCACAATTACTTCTGATTTGTTTTCAACAATAGGAATCTTTTTCTGCAATATGTGTATTTCATTTGGAAGCATTTTCAACATGTTTTCAGCAGTTAAATGTTTTTCTATACATATCAAGCCATGTTTATTTGAAGGATTGGTGGCTTCGGACCCAGATACTATGGGTTCACATTCATAGGAGATACTGTCAACATTTTTAAGCTTAAACTCAAGAAAAGACTATAGTTGTCTATGTTAAACATTGCAAACATCAGCAGAGTGATAAATATGAGTAATATGAGCATACAAACGTCTAGCAGTCTCACAGAAGATATTACGTTGTCTCAAAATTACATCATGATTATTCAAATGTTTCTCTCTATTCTCCTCTAGCAGTGAGATTCTTAAATTGGACTTTTCTAGGGATAGCTTCAAAGTTTCTACTCTCCCCCTCAAGTTGAGAATCTCCTGCTCACTGATTTTCTCCCTATTTTTTGCATCAACAAGCAGTTTATGCATCACAGAACAATGACGAGTTATTTCAGCAATAATAGGAGTAGATTTAGATACAGGAATATTAAAAGATAGGAGAAGTTTGGATACTTGTTTAGGGATGGTCAAACGTGTATCATTAGCCATTAAGCAGACTTCTTCATCTACATCCGAAGATTCGTCACTCCAACCCTTCGAAATGCCTGCAACCATCATTTCCTTCATCTCCGAACTCTCATATCCAAGACCAGCAGTTCCTTCATATCCCATTTCCTCTTCATCTTCAATTTCCTCAGAAGTGACATTCAGAAAGCACTTACCATCATCATAGCCCATGAAAGCACTATGAGTTGGCTTTCTTACTTCTTCATCTTCGGAGTCGGATGACCAAACTTGATATGTGCCTGAGTTGTCATCCGTAGCCATTAGAGCTAGGTCTTTGGTCTTCTCTCTTACCTCCTCCATTTTCCTTGCATAATACGCTTCATCCTTCACTTGCTGTTTCTTCTCATTCTGTTTTCGTAACATGCAATCTTTTGCAAAATGATTCTTGTCATAACAGTAATTGCAATCATACCCCGAATCATCAGAGAATTTCTTATCTTCAGTTTTCTCCGTTGGTGTCTCCGAAGTCTTTGTTTCAGATGGCTTCGGAGTTGAAGATTTTGAGTTTTCCTCCATCGGTGTGTAAATTTCTGGTTTGGGTTTTGAATTGAAATTGGGTTTGTTGAAGTTCTTCACAAAGGGTTTTCCTGAGTTGTTTTTTATGAATGGTTTCTTGAATCTTCGATTGTTTGCAACGTATAGAGCAATAGTTTCTCCATTTTTGCCAACCACGTAACCAGCAAGATCTTCATCACTGTCTTCTTCTTCATCTTTTGAAACAAGGGCTAGAGATCCAGCATTTTCACTCCTTCTACCAACAATATCAGGTTCATGTGATTTGATCAAATTATACAGAGCAGCTAACTTGTACTTTTCAATGTTCTCATACGATTTGACCATTAACATGATGGGTCTCCATTCCTTACGAAGACTGTAGAGAAACTTGATGTTGATTTCCTGTTGACTTCTAGTTTCTCCATACTTATCCAAGGTATAGATCATGTTACTGAGACGTTCATAGCATTGTTCAAGAGTTTCATTCTCTTCTTGTTTAAAGTTTCCAAAATCGACTAAGATTTCCTGAACTTTGCTAGTTTGAAGAATCTTGTCACCAGCAAACAAGTAGCAAGGTTATCCCACATTTCCTTAGCAGATTTAGCATCAGCTATGTGATGACTTACATCAGGACCTAGTCCACTTCTTAGTTCACACATAGCTCTTTCATCATTCTCTATTTTCTTCAGATCTGCTGCATTCAGAACTTTAGCTTCTTCTCCATCTGGAACCACAAAACGACCTTTGATGTCGGTATGAGGACCTTCAGTTACAGATCTCCACAGATCTTTGTCAAGCCCAATCAGATAGTCCTTCATTCTTCCAAACCAATAGTCATAGTAAGAAGTTACTAGAACAGGTGCTTTAGTTGCAGATCCGATCAGATTTGCATAGTTGAGCATGTTAGCATAAGTAGCAGTACAATCAGTCATTTTGAACGAGTTTCACTGGATCGTTTCATAAAAACGAGTAGTAGAGACAGTTATCATTTGCGGAAAGCTAGATATGAGAAACAATTCAGATCTCGAAGTGTAACTAAGAAAAGATGCTCTAAAAACAAGTTTCAAGCTGTCCTGCTCTGATACCACGTGTTGGGTGTTGAAATCGATCAAGTAGTAAGCAATAACAAGTATAATGACGAATTGATTCTAGTTAAGCAATGAAAACACACACAAATATGAAGAACAGTTAAGAACACAATAAGAATGGATAAAGAGTGTCGAATGCTTTGATTAACAGATTTAGGATTTTACAATAGGTGGATCAAAGTCACACTCGACACGGAAGGGTATCACCGATATTTATACTTGATCAGTGATACGCATAGTACAAATTGTTACAGAGAATATCCTATCAGTGTACTAGCCAATAGGAGTGAAGATTCATGCACCATGTAGTCTGTCATCACGCGTGCACCAAAAGTTGTTACAGTTGTTAAGTCTTCGGATCCTCTAGGATACACCCTTTGGAGTCTTCAGACTTCGGGGTCTTCTATCAAAACATCCAGGCTTCGGGGTCAAGTACAGGTCTTCGGATAGGCATGCACTTCAGCACAAATATTCTCAACAAAATGTTCTTGTTAACATAATTGAATCCCAACAACATTGACGATAATCCTTCATGGAAAACTTTCATATTGATTTCTATCAAGATATTGTCAACATATATACAAATATTAAAACTTTAACATTCATCTTAATATATCTCCATAGATTTTACATTCCAATAATGTATTTTTATCATTCCTAAGTCTTTCATTTTAGAAATACTTTCTGAGTTAAGGCGAAATGTCCTTGCATAGTCGGGATGCAATTTATTATGTTTAAGTATGTCTTCTTCATACAATATTACGAATATCACTATGGTCCCACTAGTTCTTAGTAAACACAAATGTTTATCATCATTATGTTGTAAAACATACTTTGTGTTTTCACAATAAAATGTTAATTCTAGTCTTGAGATGTTTGCCTTATATCCAAAATGGATCTTAATGTTTATACACATTGTTACGATATCTTGGATTAATAAAACCTCCAGGATAAACTATATAGACATCTTCAAGAAAGTGTCAATTAAGGAAAGCGGTTTTCTTGAAATCCATTTGCCTTATCTTATAATCACATTATGAGGTAATGGAAAATATCCTTGTAGATCTAATCATAACCACTTGAGAAAAGGGTTAGTCATATTCAATGACATGAGTATGAGAATAGCCTTTTACAACAATTCTTGCTAAAAGTGTATAGATTTCGATGTTTTTCTTTCAAAAAGAACCACTTAATCCTTGTAGTCTCACCATAGGAAGGAAGATTAATCAAGCCCATGCTTGATTATCACACATGGGTAGCATCTCATGTTCATGGCTCAAAGTCATTTATCATATTCAAAATCTGGCATAACATTTTAGTAGTTGATAGATTTATAATAAACTATCAATAAAACTCATCAATGAGAGATTCCATAATTCTCATGTTATAGATGATTTCTACCATACATGCGAACAATTTTTTTTTTTTGAATAACTATTATTCATGTTCAACAATTTCTTGTTAAAACTAGTGCTAACTTTTGCTACATCAGGCTATGGTTCTTGAACTACTTCAAGTTCCATGTGCCTCACACTTGGTTTGTCATTAGAAACTTTCTTTCTAATAACCCAACTTTTAAAGGAATAAGAGAACGTATTCTAAGCGGGCTTGTGTAATCTAAAACTCTTTTAGAATATCCTACCAATATGTACTTAGTAGATTTAGAAGCTTTAATCTTACATAGGCTTCCAAATACATTAAAAAAATGTTTCATCTATTTCTTAGTTGGAGTTTGTATTCGAAATACAATTAATACTGATATGGATACAATCCCAAAAGGATAAAGGCAGATAATTTCTACCAAATAGAAAGTAAACCATATCCAATAAGGTTTAGATTATCCTTTATAATCATCAAACTTCTGATTTGATTCTCAACTTCTCATTTGAAAACTTCTAAATGTTTCACTTTGTCATATAAAGCACAACGACTATAGTTGTTAATGATGTTGATGAGGTATCTCATGCAGAATGTAGACATTCATTAATAAGGAGACTATACATCATGGTGTATAGTTCCTTAAAAATTATTTTCTCTACTATTTTGTGAAAATATAATTAGTATTCTTTTATAAATAAGATTCACATATGTCAAATAAAACATCTTTATTTGCCTTCAAAAACTATTTCTTGATGTTGGAATATGTGTATTATATTTATAACAAAGATAACAATGTCATAGATAATTTGATTCAAATCATATTTGAGTCAAAAGGGGTTTTCTTATAGAACTTATAATTTATAAAACCATTGATATTTACTTTGTTATTCTAGTATGAGATCTAGTTCTCAAAATAAGAATAATCATTTTGGAATATGAATGTGATCGTTATGAAAAACGATTAAGTAAATAATCAATTAACTGAGACATAAATTTAGAAAGGCTAAATTCAAAACATATATTGTTCAAAACAAACATTGTTTTACAATACTAGTCTTTTATGATCAAATCATAAACGATAATCTTCAAAAGTAATGTTCCACTCGCTTGTTCTCAACTTCTCACTTTTCTAGAATGTTTGGAAACGTTTACAAAATTAGATTAACATAAAGTATCAAATACTTGAATGTTATTAGGAAAGTATAAGTTCTATCTTATAGTTACATGAATTACTGGTCTGACCAATATTTTTCAGATAAGAGGGGCAGTTCCTCTTCCAGTGTCCTGTTTCTTAACAATGGAAACAATATCCATCTTTATTGGCCCTTTTTTATTTCTTGGGATTAAAGGTTTCCTTTCCTTGAACAATGGATCTTGTTGAATAATGTTTTTATGTTTTTATGTGACCATCACTGAAATAAGTCGAAATGTTTTTTAACAAATATTATCAGTATTTCAGGTTGCATGGATTCAAGATTGAACGAGATAAAAAGAAAATATTCTTAAAATGCAAAAATGTCACCCAGCTACAGCAATCACGACGCGACAGAAGCCATGGTCGCGACGTGAAGAAAAACAAAACACAGAAGTCCAGATTGCCACAGTGCTCGCGACGCGACGGGATGCATGGTCGCGACGCGAAGAGCCAAATGCGACTATACCAACCTCTTGATCGCGAGACGACCAAAAACGACACTTTCAGCTACGAGTCTTCGCGACGCGACCAAAAACAACGCGACCAAAAGGAATCGCGACGCGAAGCCCAGTGAACACGACACCACCAACTTTTCAATCGCGAGACTACCAACACAACGCACTAACCAGTGGCCGACCAAAAGCAACCCGACAGCGCACCCTCGCGACGCGACAGAAGCCCTTGTCGCGACGCGAACGCTGTATTTCAGCAACTATAAATAAGAAGCTCACCTCTTGCCATTTAAAGTGCAGTGCAAAAATACCCATTCAAGCACCAATACATCAAGATTGCCCCACGTCCAAAGAGCAAAATAAACCTGCCAAAACTCTCTAGAAAACTCTTTTCAACCAAAGAAAATCCACGTCCAAACAAACACCAAACAAAACCGCCAAACCCATACTCTACCCGACACCATACAAAACCTCTACCCAACACCAAACAAAACCTCTACCCAACACCATACAAAACCTCTACCCGACACCAAACTTCAAACCTCTAAACAACCTCAACCCGAATACCAAACTACAAATCCTACACACCCTCTACCAAATACATACACCACGAAAACTAAACCACAAAAACCCCGTGCATCTCAATTAAACCGACTCCAAAAACCCATTTCACCAAACACCAAAAACTACCAAACTTCATCCTACCGTAAAGAACAAGAATCGACGCTTCAAAGAAAACACCATCTTCCTCAGCTATCGATAAGTTCTTTTGAAATTATTTGTGTCGTTATTGATTTATTTAAACTGTTATAAATCAACTGTACCAAATATCCAATACATCCGAATTGAACCTTGACAACGAAAACATATGTGGACTGTATTTAACAAAGACATCTAACTTCTAACTTCTAACTTCTAACCTTTTTATTTATTGTAAAAACACTTTATCGTTGATAATGGCGTTTATTACATCTAACCACTAACTTCTAACATTTACTTTATTTACCGCTTTCTGTCCATTTAAATACTGTCTAGTTTAGATTTACCGTTTTATTTTATTCCGCAACTCTTATTTATTCCGCATATTATAGATAAAATACATATCTATCACACAGTAACCGGCTTAAAAACCCTTATTCGTGGAGATCGGTAATCGTATTCTTCAACAATTGGTATCAGAGCTTGTGTGATTTACTTTGAAATTTTTGTCGAGAACTTTTGTGTAGCGTTTTTATAAACCACCAATAAGTTTTCTTTAAAAATTTCATCTTAATATCACTTGTTCAAAAAAAAAATTAAAAAAAAAACAACCCAAAAATGTCTTCCACAACCTACTCAAGAGCTCCATATGTCATCGATCAGGTATGGTCTATGATCTCAGAAATCGGTCTTTCAAGAACACCATTTGAGTCCCACATGACTAAGATTGAGAACAGTTTGAAAGCTGATCTCAAACTATATCATGACACAATAGTCAAATCTGATATCTGCAAATCTGAATTACAAACCTTGCAACTCAGATTTGGAGAATCAACAAAGACTAGAGACAAACTTGAAAGAGACGTCGAACGAAAATCAGAAGAATATAATCACGTCTTAGATCAACTAAATGAAGCTCTAAAACAAAAAAAGGACTTAGAAATAAAAAATCAATCTGTTTTTCCATCTGAAATAAAAGATGCCTTAGAAATAGAAGTCCTTCAGTTAAAACTAAAAATTCAAGATTTAACTGACATAAACTCTAGTTTGATTCTGAAATTAGATGATTTTTCAAAACAAATCAAACTTCTTGAATCCGAAAATCAAAGATTTCAAGGAAAACTGGATTCTATCAATCTTGCTAGAAAGCTAAGTGATGATATTTTCATCAAAGCAACATCCTTAGGATCTGGCAAAATCGATACAAATTACAGACCTGGATTAGGAAGAGAATCCTTCGAAATCGAACAAACCAAACAAGAAACCAGGACTAACAGTGAAAACTCTGAATCTCCTCTAACAGATCTATCCACATCTGTTAATGAGGAAAATTCAGACGACGAAACAGTTATCAACTGTAACCCAGATGATACTGATTTCACTGTTTCCAAAAGATCTTTCACTAATAGGTCTTCAACCCACCAAATCCAAATTACCAACCAAAACTCCTTTTACAAGAAAGGCAGTACCTCTAAATCAATTGCTCTTCAAAAGGAACAAGGCAAACCCAAAATTTTCAAACAAACCCAAAAGAAACCTTTGAAACCAGTCTCTGTGCCACAAAAACAAACCTTTAATCCAAAACAAAAACCTTTTCAAAAACCAATTCAAAATCGCTTTCAAGAGAAAAACTTCAATTTCTCAAAGAACTTTCAGAATCCATCATTTCACCAAATTCCACTCTATCATCATAATGTTTTTCAAAACCATCCAAATCCCAGACATAAAGAAAGGTTATCAAACAGATCTTCACATATAGGATACCTTTCACAAAATCAAAGACCATTTCAACTTACAGGTTTTCAAAAACAAATCTTAAATTGGGAAAATCTGATAAGTCAAATCAAGCCTCAACCACTTCGTCCAATTAACAGAAACCATAATAATTTCAAATCACCGAAAACCATTAACAAATCAGGACCCACCATGGTTTGGGTACCTAAACTTTCTGTCTAATTGCAGGCACTTTGTGCTGGAGAGCCCAAGGATGATACATGGTATATCGATAGTGGCCGTTCCAAGCATATGACAACAAACCATAGCCTTCTACAAGACTTCAGACCCACACTACCTCCGATGCAGAAACTTCACAATCAAACCAAAATGATGCGGATCCAGTCGAGGGGGAACCACCAAAACAAGAACCCTTCTAAAACAATCCCAATCTACCTATCCAAAATGATCCCAGTGCATCATTTATGGGGGAACTCTCGTTACCCCATTCTCACCCCCAAACCAAAATTTTCAAAAAATCACAAAAAAAAAATTAGAATAAAGTTTTATCTTTTAAAGTCCTTATAAAACCATGTGATTAACATCTTCTTGACTAAATTTTCAGATACTTATGCTCGATGAATGTACTCAGTCATATTGATTCTTAAATTAAAGTGAAGGTTCAAATCTCAAAATTTTCGTTATGAACATTCTCCTATTCCCTTTGAATTTATTTCAATTATAACGATTTTATCTATTAAGGGACATAAGATCAGGAGATTCAGATGAAAACCAAACCCATGTGAGAATTTGTGCCTCGTCTTCAACTGCCAAGTGAAATTCATTTCTGTGAGCAAAGGTGTTTTCATTATGACTTATAGGATTTATACTCTTATACCGTGATGCTAGTCTCATTTTTGCTTAGATATCAAAATGACCAGGGACGATACAATCATTTTCTTATATATTAGACAAACTGTCTTTTATATCACCTATCCCTATCCTCAATCAAGCCACATCAAGAAAAGATTTATCATCTTGCATAGCAAGTCTGACAATTGAAGAAACGACAAAGTCGTATCCAAGAAAACCAGAAGAAAACTCAAAATCTCAAAACGCAAAGTCATCTCCAACAAATGCTGTCAACAAATTACAATTGGCAACCACATCAGATATCCTGTCACAAATCAAGAAAAGATAAAGACAAAAGTGAACACTTCACCAAAGAAAATGAAGATTTACAAACAACAATCCATCAAGACAGACATCTCTCAAAATTTTCCAAACAAACAGATTCTCAAATGCTTTATAAATATTACTGTTAAAACCAAATATTTACCGGGATACTGTAGCCTTCATAATTGAATATTCTTAGTTGCAAACTGCACTATGAATATTTCTAAACCCCTCTACACGTATTTCCCGACGGAGAGAGAGTGAACATCAATGGCATGAATGAAGAAACCCTCTGAGTAATGCCGAAACCAGTCTTATGTGATTGATTATCTAATATGAAGACCAAGTGACTAAAGTATATAGGTATAAATCTACATTAAGCATAAGTCAACACCTTCAAACTGAGAGATATCACTCATCTTTAGTGATTATACACCAGTTCTGCACCCAGAACAACCACAAACATCTCAGTCAAGTGTGAGCTATACCTATGAGCATTCATCTGAATCGACCTATTAAGATCACTTGTCGTCTTTATAAATGTTATAAAATCTTAAGGAATATTATGAAAGTACATATACAAAAACCCTTTGATTATTGAACATGAAACTTTGATTCAGAAACAAATATTCTTGACAAACTTTTTTCAAAACATAAGTAAAATCTAGTCACATTTTTCAAAACAAGTGATATGGTTTTATAAATGTCTTATCCAAATTTCAAGAATTTTCAATCAAACATTTTTCTCCTCATTTCATTAATGATCACATAGGGGGAAATTGTTGAATAATGTTTTTATGTTTTTATGTGACCATCACTGAAATAAGTCGAAATGTTTTTTAACAAATATTATCAGTATTTCAGGTTGCATGGATTCAAGATTGAACGAGATAAAAAGAAAATATTCTTAAAATGCAAAAATGTCACCCAGCTACAGCAATCACGACGCGACAGAAGCCATGGTCGCGACGTGAAGAAAAACAAAACACAGAAGTCCAGATTGCCACAGTGCTCGCGACGCGACGGGATGCATGGTCGCGACGCGAAAAGCCAAATGCGACTATACCAACCTCTTGATCGCGAGACGACCAAAAACGACACTTTCAGCTACGAGTCTTCGCGACGCGACCAAAAGCAACGCGACCAAAAGGAATCGCGACGCGAAGCCCAGTGAACGCGACACCACCAACTTTTCAATCGCGAGACTACCAACACAACGCACTAACCAGTGGCCGACCAAAACCAACCCGACAGCGCACCCTCGCGACGCGACGGAAGCCCTTGTCGCGACGCGAACGCTGTATTTCAGCAACTATAAAATAAGAAGCTCACCTCTTGCCATTTAAAGTGCAGTGCAAAAATACCCATTCAAGCACCAATACATCAAGATTGCCCCACGTCCAAAGAGCAAAATAAACCTGCCAAAACTCTCTAGAAAACTCTTTTCAACCAAAGAAAATCCACGTCCAAACTAACACCAAACAAAACCGCCACACCCATACTCTACCCGACACCATACAAAACCTCTACCCAACACCAAACAAAACCTCTACCCAACACCATACAAAACCTCTACCCGACACCAAACTTCAAACCTCTAAACAACCTCAACCCGAATACCAAACTACAAAACCTACACACCCTCTACCAAATACATACACCACGAAAACTAAACCACAAAAACCCAGTGCATCTCAATTAAACCGACTCCAAAAACCCATTTCACCAAACACCAAAAACTACCAAACTTCATCCTACCGTAAAGAACAAGAATCGACGCTTCAAAGAAAACACCATCTTCCTCAGCTATCGATAAGTTCTTTTGAAATTATTTGTGTCGTTATTGATTTATTTAAACTGTTATAAATCAACTGTACCAAATATCCAATACATCCGAATTGAACCTTGACAACAAAAACATATGTGGACTGTATTTAACAAAGACATCTAACTTCTAACTTCTAACTTCTAACCTTTTTATTTATTGTAAAAACACTTTATCGTTGATAATGGCGTTTATTACATCTAACCACTAACTTCTAACATTTACTTTATTTACCGCTTTCTGTCCATTTAAATACTTTCTAGTTTAGATTTACCGTTTTATTTTATTCCGCAACTCTTATTTATTCCGCATATTATAGATAAAATACATATCTATCACACAGTAACCGGCTTAAAAACCCTTATTCGTGGAGATCGGTAATCGTATTCTTCAACAGATCTTTTAGAGCTCACATTGTGACTCTCTTCATCCTTGCATTCTCCTAATGTTTCAACCCGTTTGAACCAAGTTCTACAGTTCTGAAGGTACATATGTTTAACATGACAAAACATCTCATACGTGTGGCAACTGTCAAATTAGGTCAATGAAAGTCAACGCAAGTCAACCGAAGTGTATGTAGGTCAGTATGTTGAAATGTAAATTTCATAACCTCTACGATATAATATTAAATATTATAGTACTACTTGCGCTAATCCAAATTAATTATACGAACAAACGCAATTAAGTTAGATTTTTTTGCTATAAATGAAAAGAAAAAAAAATTACATCGTGAATAGTGTCCGACGTGAACAGTAACTCTACGTGAATAGTGTTCAGTAAAAAAAATTTTCAAAGTCTTCTTCAAAAAGGGTGGGAAGACATTGAATTTTGTATTTTTCATTTTTTATATAATTTTATTAAAGTGGGCCCCACTTAATTATTTATTCATATTTATATATTTTGCCCCCAAAGTATTCGTATTTTCATTTCGAACACTACGTATTCAATACGTATTGTTAAGTTTATCAAAAATATTATGATTTTTTATAAAACGAAAAATTTACCGTCAAAACCGTATCGTCGATACGAACAACCTGACGCCAAAATTTAATATTATTGATATCAGTTTTATATTTAATATTTTCTTTTTCTTTAAAATGAAATTGTATTTACATTTAAACCCTATATTTTCATTAAACATACAATTAATACCCTTACGTTATTTCGTTAAAGCTTTTTAGTTAAAAAGTTGATATTATTAAACTACGATTTTTGTAGATTATAGCTTTATAAACAAAAATCATTCTTTTTTTATATAAAAACTATTAATCTATTTAAAGAGTATTTTAAGGGTATGTTTTGTCATAAACAATTTCTCATAATCAAACCAGACCAATACAAACTATATATACATATCGAGAGAGTTGTAGAGATATAGCTTGAAAATATAGTAGAAAGATAGAAAAAGAGGGTTCGTGTTAGAAGCAGGAAGAGTCGGGCGATCTAACAACAATTGGTGATAAGATCATTATCGATATTAAGGTGAGTTCATACCCATTCTTTTTATATTTATTCAAGTTTTTAAGGGAGAGAATACAAGTTATACTATAAAAATAGCTATTTATACTCATTTGTAACAGTAGTAAACAAAATGTAAATTTTGTAAACATCATTATGACAACAATTCAATTATAGTTCCAAAATATAATATCGAATGATCTACTTACGAGAGTGGTGCCTAGGCCGATCATTTGGGCTAGGTTGCTGGATTTCCGAAAGGCTTATACGCTGAAAGGGTCCTGCCTCCTCATTTGATCTTCTACCTGCCCGTTCTTTATTTGATAGTCATGAAATATTATATTTGAATTAATAAAGAGTATAACCAAGTTATTACACCACTATTATGGAAAATATCTTAAAAGATGTTGTTTATAACCATTTAAATAAGTTATTTCACATATATTCGTAAATATATGCTTTTCACGACAAGAATACTAAAAATAAACTATTATAGGAATAGTTTGTGGTTACAAATGTTACTATAACCGTTAGAACAAATGTTACTATAACCGTTAGACCGACGGGTCTGAGGTGACAAATGTCATAACAGTCCGACGCCTGAAGAACGTCGAAGCAGGCCTACATGGTCACAATATGGTTATAGGGTGTCTCGCATGGGAAATCAACCATATAAATTTTTTACGTGGAAATATACACTTTTACTGGCTTTATACTACAAACTGCGTACACATTTTAGTCTTTGGGTTTTAAAACTACAATAACGTTAATGAAAATACCGTTTTTCTTGGTACATATACTATTGATTTTCACAAAGGAATTATTAAATTTCTCACTACAAAAATCTTATGAACTCACCAACGTAATGTTGACACTTGCAAAATTACTTGTATTCTCAGGTAACAATTAGTCAGGTCTGACTACCTCTTTTGGGATGGGACGCGATGACGTCTCTTTTATTTATTTCGTTATTATTTTGTAATCGGGTTGAAACAATATCATTTGAATAATGTAACTTTCCAATTTCAATGTAAGATGGTTGTTTATTTACTTATGTTTCAATGTATGCAATGATTGTGATACTATGTTCCGTTCCACCCTCAGACGTTTCCGCCATCGTGGTTTGGGGGTGTGACAGATTGGTATCTGAGCATTGTTTATAGTGAACTAAGTATACCAATTCATTGAAGATATACAACTATAAATACAATGGGACTAAAACTCTCTAAAACACTTCATACAAAGGATACTTTTAAAATACAATGATATTTTTATAAAGTATAAGTATGAGTACATACATACCAGAACAGTGTCATAACCAGAACCAAATAATAGTAATAAGATGAGTTGAACACTACGAGTAGACCTAAGTAGTTATTTAATCATACCTAGGATAGATAGAGCCTGATCAACTGTATTGGTCCAAGGTGTGACTAACAGGTACTTAGGGATAGTCGTAGTGAACAACAAGTCTAAAACTTACCAAGAATTGTATACAAAGAAACTCTAAAACATAATATAAAGCTAAAAATACTATAGGAGTATTTTTTTACAACTAGACACTTTATGTACCTCTTAGACCCCTATCCTCGCCCAGTCGACATGACATTTTGATAAGACCTGACCAATAACTATTATCGAAAACCTACCCTCATTCAATCTTGAATCCCTATGGCAGAAATATGCCACCCAGAACAAGAAACAGTAGACGCACCGGGATAGAAACTCCAGAAGCACCATTAATGGATTCCGCCACCTTCCAGGACGCTGTGACTGCAGCTGTAGCAGCTGCCGTTGCTCAAATAAATCGAAACGGTACCAATGGAAGTGGAAGTAGGAACGGTACAAATGATTCAACAAACGGAGAAAACCCGAACCACCAACGAATATGTACTTACAAGGATTTCCAAGACTGTAAACCCATAGCTTTCAGTGGGGACGACGGGGTTATTGCCCTGACTAGGTGGTTCGAAAAGACAGAATCGGTGTTCGACATCTCTGCTTGTCCTGAAGAATTTAAAGTTAAGTACGCTGCCTGTACTTTCTCAAACAGGGCCTTATCATAGTGGACAGACCACGTAAAAACAAAGACGCTCACTGTAGCCAACTCCATGAGTTGGGAAGAGTTGAAGACAATGCTGCTGAAGGAGTATTGTCCTAGGAGTGAGGTTCAAAAGCTGGAGCAGGAACTATGGAATCTCACAATGAAAGATTCAGATATAACCACCTACACTGACGGGTTTAACGACCTGGCAGTTCTATGTCCGTCGATGGTCACACCGAAGTACAAGAAAGTGGAACGATACATTTGGGGACTATCACCCCAAATCCAGGGGTATGTCGAAGCTGCAGAGCCCACTACGTATGACAGAGCCAAGCGGTTGGCACAGAGATTAGTCGATAATGGTGTCCGCCAGGGCACTATGACGCTTAAAACAGAGAAATCGAGAGGAGGAGACCACAAAAGAAAGCCCTGGAACAGAGGAAGAAGCCAGCTAAACCAAGAAAATGCCAAAAGACAACATATTGGGGCGGTCCATGCCGCCACTATCCCTGCTGCCCCAGCATCAACAAAGCAATATGTTGGGACCTTACCCAAATGTAACAAGTGCAACTTCCATCATCATGGGGCTTGTAGGGAAATGCAATGTACAAGCTGTGGCAAGAAAGGGCACACGTCACGATACTGCAGAATGCCAGCTCCACAAACAACCCAAGCCTCTAATGCTGGGATGAGCCAAGCTTGTTACGGTTGTGGAGAAACGGGGCATTTCAAGCGGGATTGCCCGAAAACAAAGACTGTTGGAAGAAATGGAAGGGTCCTGGCTATGGGACGCGCGGAAGCAGTGGAGGATCCCACCGTAGTTACCGGTACGTTCCTCGTCAATAATTCATATGCTTGTATACTATTCGATAGCGGTGCGGAAAGGAGTTTTGTAAGCCACGAGTTTAAATACTTACTAAAACAAAAATCACAACCACTCAATGAAACATTTACTGTAGAAATGGCCAATGGCAAAACAGAAAGCACCAACGACATATACATAGGCTTCACACTTAATCTGGACAATCACTCCTTCCAAATCAACTTAATGCCTGTTAGAATAAGAAACTTTGACGTGATTGTTGGTATGGATTGGCTAATTCCCCATCATGCCGACATCATGTGCTATGAACGAGGAATCCGACTTCACTTACCAGATGACAAGACCCTTGTCGTCTACGGCAATAAACCCAGCACCAGTCTCTGAATCGTGTCTGCATCAAAGCCTGAAAATACCTATATAAAAGATATAATGCCTTCCTAGCCCACGTTGTTGACAAGAAGAAAGAAGTAAAGAGCATCAAAGAGATTCCTGAAGTCTGCGACTTTTCCGACGTATTCCCAAAAGACCTCCCGGGAGTGCCGCCCGCACGACAAGTCGAATTCAGAATCGATTTGATTCCTGGAGCCACCCCGGTAGAAAAAGCGCCATATCAATTAGCCCCGTCAGAAATGCAAGAATTATCCAGCCAACTGAACGAACTGCTAAGTAAAGGGTTCATCAGGCCGAGTTTCTCTCCTTGGGGAGCACCGGTCTTGTTCGTAAAGAAGAAGGATGGGTCATTTCGTATGTGCATTGATTATCGAGAGTTGAACAAGCTCACTATCAAGAACCGATATCCATTACCCCGAACTGATGACATTTTTGACCAACTTCAAGGATCGAGTTACTTCTCTAAAATTGATCTAAGGTCGGGGTATCACCAACTGAGAGTTCAAGAAAAATATGTTCCTAAGACGGCATTTAGAACTCGTTACGGCCATTACGAGTTTGTTGTGATGCCCTTCGGATTAACTAATGCGCTTGCTGTATTCATGGACTTAATGAACCGCGTATGCCGACCTTACTTAGATAAATTCGTGATAGTATTCATCGACGACATACTAATCTATTCACGAAGTAAGGAGGAACATAGTCAACATCTACGACAAGTTTTGGAGACGCTAAGGGCGGAGAAGTTGTATGCAAAGTTTTTCAAAATGCGAATTTTGGATTCGGAAGGTGGAATTTCTAGGCCACGTAGTCAGCAAGGAAGGAATACATGTGGATCCCTCCAAAATCAAAGCCATTGAAAACAGGGATGCACCAAGAACACCGACAGAAATCCGCCAATTTTTGGGCCTTGCTGGCTATTATCGAATATTCATACAGAACTTTTCTAAGATCGCAAAGCCACTTACTGCCCTGACACAGAAAGGTGTAACATTCAATTGGGAAGATGAACAAGACGCCGCCTTCCATACTCTAAAGAAAGCTTTATGCAGTGCTCCTATTCTGTCCCTTCCAGAAGGAACATAAGACTTTGTGGTCTACTGCGATGCATCGAATCAGGGTCTGGGTTGCGTGCTCATGCAAAGAGGAAAAGTCATTGCCTACGCTTCGAGACAACTTAAAACCCACGAGGTCAACTAGACCACGCATGACCTCGAGTTGGGGGCAGTGGTATTTGCATTAAATATCTGGAGACACTACCTTTACGGCACAAAATGTACGATCTTCACTGACCATAAGAGTCTTCAGCATATTCTCAACCAAAAAGAGCTCAACATGAGACAGCGACGGTGGGTAGAGCTGCTAAGTGATTACGAATGTGAAATTCGTTATCACCCATGAAAGGCCAACGTAGTGGCAGATGCCCTTAGTCGAAAGGAGTACTCGGGTCATCAAGTAAAGTCAATGACAATAACAATCCATTCCCATTTATCCACTCAGATCAAGGAGGCGCAGCTAGAAGCCTTAAAACCTGAGAACATCGCAAGTGAAGCCTTGCGAGGTATGGATAAAAACCTGGAAGTCAAGGATGACGGAGCACGTTATCTCATTAATCGAATCTGGACACAAAGATTCGGCGGATATAGAGACCTGGCTTACAAAACCAGGTACTCCGTTCATCCTGGGTCTGATAAGATGTATCTGGATCTCAAGAAATTATATTGGTGGCCAAATATGAAAGCAGAAATTGCTACTTATGTGAGCAAGTGTTTGACTTGCGCCAAGGTCAAGGTGGAATATCAAAAGCCCTCGGGTTTATTACAACAACCAAAGATACCTGAGTGGAAGTGGGAGCGGATAACTATGGACTTTATAACCAAGTTACCCAAGACAACTGGTGGGCTAGACACCATACGGGTAATCGTTGATAGGTTAACTAAGTCCGCTCACTTCCTGCCAATCAAGGAAACCGACGATATGACGAAACTTACAAGGACATACATCAAAGAAATAGTACGATTGCATGGCGCGCCAGTTTCTATTATCTCAGACAGGGATAGTCGGTTTACGTCATGATTTTGGCAATCATTGCAAGAAGCATTGGGAACCAGACTCGACATGAGTACAGCGTACCATCCACAGATGGACGGGCAAAGTGAAAGAACTATTCAGACGTTGGAAGACATGTTGAGGGCTTGTGTGATAGACTTTAGTAAGGCGTGGGACACCCACTTACCACTTGTTGAATTTTCATACAACAATCGTTATCACAATAGCATTAAAGCTGCTCCAATTGAAGCCCTCTATGGGCGCAAGTGCAGATCCCCTTTATGCTGGGCTGAGGTGGGTGATACTCAGTTAGCTAGAGGACAAGTGCCTAGCAGCACTCTCACCGGTCCTGAGATCATACGGGAAACGACAGAGAAAATCGTCCAGATTCGTGAACGACTAAAAGCATCTCGAGACCGACAAAATAACTATGCAGATAAACGACGCAAGCCCTTGGAATTTCAGGTTGGCGACCGCGTATTGTTGAAGGTCTCACCATGGAAGGGAATGATACGTTTTGGAAAACGTGAGAAACTAAATCCAATGTACATTGGGCCCTTTGAGATCCTTGCCAGGATCAGCCCGGTAGCTTACAAACTTCGGTTACCACAGGAACTCAGCAACGTGCACCCCACTTTCCACGTGTCCAACCTAAAGAAGTGTCTGTCCGATGAGACTCTTGTCATTCCACTTGACGAGATTGAGGTGGACGAGAACCTCCATTTCATTGAAGAACCCTTGGAGATCATGGACAGAGAAATCAAAAGGACGAAACAAAGCCGCATACCGATAGTGAAGGTCCGCTGGAGCGCCAAGCGTGGACCAGAATTTACCTGGGAACGTGAAGACCAGATGAAACAAAAATACCCACATCTATTCCCAAACCCTTGAAAATCTACTCAAAGTGCTAAATTTCGGGACGAAATTCCTTCTAACGGGTAGATGATGTGGCAACTGTCAAATTAGGTCAATGAAAGTCAACGCAAGTCAACCGAAGCGTACGTAGGTCAGTATGTTGAAATGTAAATTTCATAACCTCTACGATATAATATTAAATATTATAGTACTACTTGCGCTAATCCAAATTAATTATACGAACAAACGCAATTAAGTTAGATTTTTTTGGTATAAATGAAAAAAAAAATTTATATCGTGAACAGTGTCCAACGTGAACAGTAACTCGACGTGAATAGTGTTCAGTAAAAAAATTCAATGTCTTCTTCAAAAAGGGTGGGAAGACTTTGAAATTTGTATTTTTCATTTTTTATATAATTTTATTAAAGTGGGCCCCACTTAATTATTTATTTATATTTACATATTTTACCCCCAAATAATTCGTATTTTCATTTCGAATACTACGTATTCAATACGTATTGTTAAGTTTATCAAAAATATTATGATTTTTTATAAAACGAAAAATTTACTGTCAAAACCGTATCATCGATACGAACAACCTGACGTCAAAATTTAATATTATTGATATCAATTTTATATTTAATATTTTCTTTTTCTTTAAAAGGAAATTGTATTTACATTTAAACCCTATATTTTCATTAAACATACAATTAATACCCTTACGTTATTTCGTTAAAGCTTTTTAGTTAAAAAGTTGATATTATTAAACTACGATTTTTGTAGATTATAGTTTTATAAACAAAAATCGTTCTTTTTTATATAAAAACTATTAATCTATTTAAAGAGTATTTTAAGGGTATGTTTTGTCATAAACAATTTCTAAAAGCTATAAAAGTCAAATACCTGTATCTTGAGGGCTGCTATACGAAAATAAATCTACTATAAATAGGACTCAAATTTTCATAATCAAACCACACCAATACAAGCTATATACACATATCGAGAGAGTTGTAGAGATATAGCTTGAAAATATAGTAGAAAGATAGAAAAAGAGGGTTCGAGTTAGAAGCAGAAAGAGTCGGGCGATCTAACAACAATTGGTGATAAGATCATCATCGACATTAAGGTGAGTTCATACCCCTTCTTTTTATATTTATTCAAGTTTTTAAGGGAGAGAATACAAGTTATACTATAAAAATAGCTATTTATACTCATTTGTAACAGTAGTAAACAAAATGTAAATTTTGTAAACATCATTATGACAACAATTCAATTATAGTTCCAAAATATAAATATCGAATGATCTACTTACGAGAGTGGTGTCTAGAATACTAAAAATAAACTATTATAGGAATACTAAATAAGTTATTTCGCATATATTCGTAAATATATGCTTTTCACGACAAGAATACTAAAAATAAACTATTATAGGAATAGTTTGTGGTTACAAATGTTACTATAACCGTTAGAACAAGATAATTTATTATATTCAAATATATAATTATTATACATTACTATATTATCATGGGAAAAATGATAATGGGCAAATACAAGGGTTTTCATATACAAACTTTACGTAAACAAGTTGATTGATACATACATTTTTGTGAGACGGGTCTTCACAGTGCTTATTTAAGTACATACTGTAAGTCCTGAAATTTATAACCAGAGTCTCGGTAAGAGAATGTGATATTTGTGTATAGATCTATATGGGATTGACAACCCCGCACCTGAGCTGCTAGCTACAGCTAGACCGACGGGTCTGAGGTGACAAATGTCATAACAGTCCGACGCCTGAAGAACGTCGAAGCAGGCCTACATGGTAACAGTATGGTTATAGGGCGTCTCGCATGGGAAATCAACCATATAAATTGTTTACATGGAAATATACACTTTTACTGGCTTTATACTACAAACTGCGTACACATTTTAGTCTTTGGGTTTTAAAACTACAATAACGTTAAAGAAAATACCGTTTTACTTGGTACATATACTATTGATTTTCACAAAGGAATTATTAAATTTCTCACTACAAAAATCTTATGAACTCACCAACGTAATGTTGACACTTGCAAAATTACTGGTATTCTCAGGTAACAATTAGTCAGGTCTGACTACCTCTTTTGGGATGGGACGCGATGACGTCTCTTTTATTTATTTCGTTATTATTTTGTAATCGGGTTGAAACAATATCATTTGAATAATGTAACTTTCCAATTTCAATGTAAGATGGTTGTTTATTTACTTATGTTTCAATGTATGCAATGGTTGTGATACTATGTTCCGTTCCACCCTCAGACGTTTCCGCCATCGTGGTTTGGGGGTGTGACAATATGCTTCTAAGTTTCTCAATACTTTCTCAAAGTCAGGAAGAACTGTTCCCAGTATGATCTCATATACATCTTTAGCATCACAATGATGCTTCCAGCAGGAATCATGTTCAGATCGTTTGAAAAGTGCAGGTTGTTTAGGAATAGCACATTTAATGATATACAATTTCTGATCCTTTTCGAGAACAATTCTCAAGGTACAAAGCCATTCTTTGAAATTATATCCTTCGAATGATATTGTCTCTTGCATATCAGCAAGTAAAAGATAATGCATAGTGATGAGTTTGGCTTTATTCATCTACAAAATTTTAACATAATTCTACGTATTTTCAATATTCAGTCTTTAAAAATTAATACATTTTATTTTTTTAAAACATTAATTTATTAAGTCTACGATCCAAGTTATGAAACAAGTAAATGGTTGGGGTGACCTTTATCCCATCCACTTAATCCAACTCGGTAGGTAGCGATTACCAATTACATCAAATGTAATTCCTAGATTATGGGATCCTAAACAACGATTTTTTAACTTGCCATGCTTGATCCCATCTATGCCTCAAGTCTCTCATGCCTGGGTGACCTTTATCACATAAGTGTCTTGATCAAATCATCCAACTCAAAAATCTTGTGAACTATACTTTACCAATGGTTAGGTGACCTTTTTTCCATTAGCGAATATAAAACACTTTGGCCATCATAGGACAATGCAAATAGACAAAGTGACCCAAGAATCTACAACCATTTCACAAAATGATATGCAAGTGATTTTGTAAGAGGATTGCATAGATTTGAAGTTTAAGAAAAGGTTTTTATATATGTTTTACAAATATAATTATAAAAAACATGGTCTCATAAATATTGCTTTGCATCCAACAATTCATGTACCCTTTAATATCACTTATATAAGGTTCTTTAGTTTCCAAATAAACCTTCATTTATGAACGTTAGGCTGCGATCAATTATAAATTAATATCTCATATTTAAAGTTTGTCGGTAGAGAGCTTTAAGAACCGATTGTTGTCTTCTAATAAAACTTCCTTTTATTAGTTAAGACTTGGAGTTTTGATAAGTTTTAAAATCATTATTTTAAATCTTTATTTCATAATCAAAATCTTATGATCTCATGAATTTGTAGAATAAAACTTATTTTATTTTATGAACTCATTGTATGTATCGTATGTCTAAAATATCATATTTTGATAAACCAAAACCAAATTCTGATAATTATGCTCTAAAACATAATATTAACACAAAACTTTAAACTAATATCTCATATTAAGTTTGGACGTAAAAAATAATACCTAGTATAATAGTTTGAAGTTATAACGCTATAAAACGATTTTTAGTCATTTTAATAAAACTTCTTTTCATTACAAAAGACATGGAGTTTAGATTTAGTTTAAACACATTTTAAACTATTTTTAAATATTTTATAGTTGACTATTAAAAGTTTTACCTTTGAGAAACATTTTCAAGAAAAACTCAATTTTAAACGTTTTAAAACGTTTTTAATAAAAACTCATTTGTAAACGTCTTACGTTACATTTTAAATATTTATTTCTCAAACTCCAAGTTATGTTATTTTATGATAAAATATTATTTAACATGTAGAAACGATTTTCAAACATAAAACATAACATAGAATTAAATATCACAAGCATGCATCAAAAAGTGTATAAATCAAGTCATTTTCTAGAATAATTTTTGTGAGTCATCATAAGAATTACTAAGTCATTCCTAAAGGACTAAATGGACACTTCAAAAGGGTTTTCAAGCTCCCACTTGCCAAGACAACTCTTGCTTGCAAAAGAACATCAAGGCACCATGTGTGTTGGAGTGATGACACTTAAACCATTAAGAATACAATTAAGCCCAAAACCAAGAGTAGAAGCTCACGGTTGGGATTATAGTCTTAAGTGGTTAAGACATAGCAAATCTTCCAAAAATGCTCATTTCTTCATCTTGTTACATTTGGTAAAGTGAATAAATCTAGTCTAACTAATTTATTACATACAAAATGAAAAATACCTATTTATCTATTACATCTTATGAATAAATAAATATCAACCAAACACAACACAATGGTCCTAATGACTTGATTATATACAACATCATCATATGAAATATACAAACAAACAGTTTTTTTTAAGGCAACTTTATACAACCAAATGCATTGAAAAATTGGTTGCATAAAAAATAACAATTATAAAAACTACGAGTTGCCAAAGAAAATATATTTGGTGATTTCTTTGCCAAATAAAATACCAAGCATATTTTCCAAAACCAAAGATTATCAAACATTAAAATAAACATTTTTAACATGTAAAAGAGGCTCTGATACTACTGATGAGTTTTGATAAGCTAAAAACAATCATTTTGCATAAAACAATTTTAAGCGGCAAATGAAAGCGGTTTTAAAATAACTATTATTTTAAGATGATTTTAACAAAACAACCAAGAGGATCTAATTATATAATATAGAAAGATTATTAAAAACCATAGGATGAAAAGAAAACAACATTTGAAGACTTTGATCCCACTTGGTTTTGTTAGAAATCAATGTTCATGTAATGGTTTTCAAAAACCTTTGAGTTGCAACGGAAGCATAAAATCATGAACACGAATTTCACTTCCAAGAGGATCATGCTATATGCATGTAAAGATAAACATGAAAACCACCATAGTAAAAATTCAAGATCATAACCTTTGTTCTTAAGGTTGATATGGACGACTTGGAAGATGGCTAGGAACCAAAATAGACTCCCTCTACAGTTGATCCACCAACAAGCTTGGCAACACTAAGAAGATGCTAGTCTTAACTTGCAAAATATCACCCTATTGCTCCTTGACATGGAACCCGAATTTCACTAGGAGAAAGGGAGTTATATGAGTGTGTTCTTACAATTAGAACCAACAATGATCTGTATGTTATCATGCATAAATTTTTCCAAGTCAAGCACTAAAAACAAATGCACACATACCACTCTTTTAAGAGCTCTAGGTTCACAAAACCCATAGTCAAAGTTGGGAACTCAATGGAATATGTCTAATGCATGTAGGAACATGCCAACACCACTTCCTTGGGGAGTGGTGGACGAGATTCTTCCCTTGGGAAGATAAAAACTATAAGTTTTATTATTTATAACATATTTGTTCCAAACTTTTATAAATAATAAACTTCCAATTTCCAATTTAACCCCTTTATTTATTCACATATATATAAACTTATAACTAACATATATACTTATATATATGTTTATATATATATATATATATATATATATATATATATATATATATATATATATATATATATATATATATATATATATATATATATATATATTCATAAAATATAAATATTTATACATTTATACATACATGTGAAATTTATTTTAACACTTAAAATAAGAAAAGGGTTAAATACTTATCATTTAAACCATCTAACAATTAAATGATATAAATGATCATATACACACTCAAATTAATTCATCTCACATGAATTAATATTAGAATAATTATTATTTTCCATAAAATAATAATTCTCAAAACAAATTGCAAGTATTAAATCATTTGATAATAAATCAAATTCATTATATCAAACGATCAAATTAGTGTCTAACTTGTTATTGGTGTGACCCTATAGGATCATATGTTATTTGCAATATCATTTTCTGATCATCCTTGGGCATATAGAACTAACAATCTCCCACTTGCACAAGGTTGCATCATAGAATGATACCGATAGTGGTGAACGTCTAGCAACATTTCACTGCCCCTAATACCATACGACGAAGTGCCATTCAACAACATCCAATTCTTCAAGGCTCAAGGCTCTAATTGATGTACCAAGTTATGTATCAGTTATCTCTTTGTCGCAGAAATCATGTTAAACATGAGACCTGGATACACAATCATCCTCATTTATGTTCAACTTTTGATAAGGCGCCTTAGATGTCTATCTCTCAACAAATAAGAGGAACAAATGCCTTCTTGATTACATACGCCTCTCATGTAGTTCACACTATACCTGATAATGGCCTTAATAGCTACCTATTATTTCAAGAACAGCGTTTAACCACATCTAAGCATAGTACTCCCCACACTTGAGTCCCAAATATGCATCTCAGGTCTAAGGATATCAAGATACTAACTTTATTCAAGAATTACTTATGACAACGATCCATGAAGTATTCTTGAAGCGGGTCAAGTCCAATACTTGTTCACTAACAAGTACCTATGAATTTGGTTGCAACACTTTGCTACTTTTACCCATAAAAGTCAACAATCCAATTCATATTAGTTTTACTTCATAGTTGCTCCCACAACTATGATCGACTATGGACATTTAGAATAATTATATTATTCATGGATTAAACATGCTAATATAGAACACAACATTTATTAAATAAAAGAATCATATCAAATATGTATTATTTTAGTTTTAATAATTGATGTTTACTATGTTCCAAATAACCAAATACTAAATCCAAATCAAATCCCATTTACTAGAATAACGAAGTCCTAGACCTCAAGCATGATGCTTCATGCTTAACTTACATAAGGGACTTCAAGAATGGGTCTGTCAAACTTTGATTTGTGTGAATTTTGTGAATACATCTTTCTCTTTCTCTTAACCTTATTCTGAATAGAGTTAAATTTTAAAGAGTAAATGCTTGGTGTATTGTATGTGTCTTAGGGTTATATTTGGCTCAAATAAAATCCCTATGACACAAAAGATTTCTAGGTAATCCTAAATGGCAGGGATTAGCCTATTTAATTAAACAATCTATTCATCCAAGCATTTCAACGTTTAGTTTCTAAAACTAAATCTATTCATACTTTGTATAATTTTATCCCATCACGCTTCGATTGGAATTCCTTCCAAAACCTAGTATTTCATTAATAATGAAGACTTGCCCAACCATGGTTGAGAACGATCTCAACCTTTTGAAGTTATTTTAGTATAACATCTTATGTTATGATAAGTTCCATATTCCCATAGATAATGTAACATTCCATGATGTTATTTGAAGTTATCTTATGACTTCTTTTGCATATTATATGATATTTTGATACTCTATATGACATGTTCGAGCCAATGCGTGTATACATATGTATGATGGGTTTTAATTGCATAAGCAAATGTAATTCTATCTTATATGCATATAGCTCAGCCTTTATATAATATTGGTACATTGTCAATATGATAGCATATTATATTTACAAGAATGTACTTTAGATTCTACTATCTCGAACATTTCAAGATTATATCAATAAATGCAACTTGCCTTACTTTTATAAGTCAACTATATATCTACATAGATATCATATTCCAAGAATATGAGTAATACTCTCCCACTAGCCCTTACGTGATCATAAAGAGGAGACTTCCAAAGTCCCACAAATACATTCCAAAACAAGTATGTTTATTACATACTAAACTAGGAATCTTATTGTCCTTATAATAACTTTTATGTGAACATTAAAAATACTTCCAATAAATTGCCTTGAATATATATTCCAAGAATAAGTATGTCTTTCACATATTAAACTAGGAATAATAATATCCTCCCACTTGCTTCTATGTTAACACAAGTTTCTTTATTTTTTATTAAATCAAAATATTTGATCAAAGTACAAGCTAATTGAGATGCTAACTATAATCCATGAATAGATTTCACCTTAGTGTTTGCAGTTTTTAAACCACTTTGTTAGATACATAATCTGACTTACCATTATTGTAATTTGACCATTTCATCGGAACTTTAGGTATCATTGCTCATTGGTCATGAAAAAGGTAAATTTCCCTTTTTGGTTCCAAAATCTTACAAACGTATGGCGTTTTAATAAGCACTTGATCAAATAATTGATGACACTTTTGCTACATGGTATAGAAAACCATTTGTCAGATTCAGAATCTAATCTAGCAATTTTGTGTCCTATCAACATTTGATCAATCTCAATCAGTTATGTTCAATAATCTTTTGTCAATAACTTGCATCAATATTACATAGAGTTTTGTGACACTTGAACTTTCAACTTTCACAAAGCTCCCACTAAGCTCGACAAGTAGAAACATCTTTCTAAAGGTCTTGGCTTCTTCAGATAATAAACATTTTATTGTTAGTAGGATTATAGAGTTGACATCCTGAACAGATTTAGGATATTCTACAAATGTTCAATGAAGTAAACTTTGAAGTTTTATATCCTACTTAAACTTCAGTGTACCTTTAAATAAGACAAGTATGAAACAACTTTCATATGAGTTATTTTAAGGCATCTTGTTTACTAGTCTTACTGTCCTTACATATTGTATGTATGACAGTAAGTGAGGCATAGTTCAATAACTATTTGGGAAGTATATAACCATATATCATAGCTACAAATGTATCCAATAGGATTCATTTCCTTTTCTTAGACACAATGCTATCTTATTGCACAACCCATCGAATGAGTAGTGAGACAGTCTCACAATTACGAAGATAATATAAGAATTTCTTCTTATTGTGAAGGTTTTTATTGGTTCTAATAGTGTTGATTCTACAACTTCACTTTGGGACAATCTTACTTGAGTTGTCCTGTTTTAAAACATGTGGTATTGCCAATGACTAATGGTTAGGTGATCTTTATCCCATAGAGATGGCGCAACCACCTTGCCAAAATAAGATGATTCAAGCGGTTAGGTGATCTTTATCCCGCAAGGATCATACAAACAATGACAAGTGTTTTTAATAGGATAGTATAAACTAAGTTTTACGAAACACAACTACAACAATTAAATCATTAGTAAAGGTAATATAGTATTTATCATCATATATTGACATACTTTTGTAAAGATAACATACAACACAATGTATCTTTCGTGACAATACTTTCTCTATTTCTATACAATTATAGAAAAGAGTACAACCTTTTCATATAAACGAGATTTGCATATATCAAATCAAACACTCTCATTTGCCCTCAAAATACCACATATTTGAGGTTGGTATATGCAATTGATGTTTACATGACTTAGTTGAATATGTCTTAAAGAGACTTGATTCAAATCACATTTGATTCTAATGATGATTATAGTATGTATATATATAGAACCAATTTTTTGAGGTTAATGAGACTTGCTTCATTGTTCCACTAAAAGACACAGTGCAACAAGTCATTTTCGTATATGAATATAATCGTCTTATAACACGATCAAGCAAACTCATTTTTATCAAAATATGCAATTGAATGATGGTACATTTAGTCAAACTAAAATTAAAACATACATTGTTCATAACAATTATTGTTTTACAAAACAAGAACTTATGTTCTAAACATAAACTCAATTTCCAAGACTCGCAACTCTTGCTTGATCTTAGGGAATTTTCTTGGTCATCTTCACTTGCTAACCTCTCCTTGTTCATGTTGGTTTTTTTTAATGAACTTGTTGAGGTCGAATCTCTTTGGACAATTCGGTCTCCAGTGTCCGACTGTCTTACATATATCACATATGACTTGTATAGGAGTGTCTCTTTCATAGTCCACTAGCATCCGATGCAAGTCATCTATGGAAATCTTAGAGAGATTAATCTCTCTTAGAAATAGGAAACCATTGAAGAAAGGTGTCAATGACTTGAGGATGAGGCTCATTGCTATGAAACGAGCCTTTTACCATTTCATACGTCGAGGGTAAGTAGCGCTGTAACTCCATGCTTAGGCTAGGACTCATGTTTTCCAAAATATAAGTTGCTACCATAAAAGAATCATCATAATGTTTCTTCCAAGCGTAATGGTCTATGGATTGGTCGATAGGGGGTTCTTTGGGAATTTGTTGATTTATTACATATAGTAATCCATCTCTTCTAAGTACATTCTTCAAGGCACGTTGCCAAAAAGACATGTTATAGAAGTTTAACATGAGCCCAAAGTAATCCCAAATGCGAGGTCGGTTGTATAGGTTTATTGGGTTTTCCGCCATCTACAAGAATTAACAAAATCCATTTAGTATCTTAATTCTCTAATAACTAATACCCTTTATGTTTCCAAAACATTAATTATTAAAGGCTAGAATCCAAGTTGTAATACAAGCAAACGGTTAGATGACCTTTATCCCATCTACTTAATTCAATGAGGTAGGTAATGTTTACCAATTATATCCTATATAACTTCTAGTATTATGGGATCTTTTAAACAACATTTGTTTGGTTGGCATGTTTGATCCCATCTATGCCTCGTGTTTCTAATGCTTAGGTGACCTTTATCACAAAAGATACCCGAACAAATCATCCTACTTAAAACGACATGTAGAATTGACAAACACTAACGGTTAGGTGACCTTTATCCCATCAATGTTGCAAAACTACCTCTAGTATCACAAGAAAAATCCAAATGGTTAGGTGACATTTATCCTACAAGGGTGTACAAGTGATACGTGAGTGTCTTTTAAAAGGATGGCATAGATTTGTATTTCGTAAAAGGGATTTGTATGTTTTACAATTCTAGTTTTTGAAAAACATATGGTATCATGTAGATTGCATGCATTCAATGAACATGGTACCATTTTTAGAAAATCTTATTTCTTATCAATTGGTTCCTTAAGTTATAAAATCTTCATTTTATTAACTCTTTGTTTGTGGTCAAAATTGCAACTTAATCTTCTATATTAAGTTTGGGTTTGAGCACATACATGAGAACCAATTTTAATCCCTAAATAATTACCAATATTACTTAGGTTTTTGGAGTTTGTGTATATGTATAAACTATCCATTTTTATTCATTTGATCATTTTTCAAATACTTGGCATTTATAGGTTTTAAGACAAAACAAATTTTAGTAAAACCAATTTGTTTAGCACATCTTATGTTCTATATGTCAATTTGAAAAATACAAACTCCTTGATGATTTTGTTTTATTATCTAAGTTGTCTAGCATGCAAAAATATTATTTTCATCCAAACACAAAATAATAAAACCATACAATCATCACAAGCATGCATGGGTGCATAAACACAAGCCAACTATTTGATATTTCATGTGAGCCATACATGAAATATCAAGTCCATTCATAGGGACAAAATAGGACCAAAAACTCAACCAAATGATTTTCGATTAAGCTATAAATTTTCCAATCTTCTTATATCATCAAATTACATTTGAACCACCCTTCCTTGACCCCATGGCATGAGCTATGAATTTTTTATTGTGCTCCAAACAGATCCGGCAGCAGTAGCCAAAACAGGAGGCTTTGGAGCTTTCTTGACTTCATTCTTGATGATAATGATGCACATACTTGCCAAAACTACTTGAATATACTAGATATTATAGTTAGTAACAAGTATGGCATCAAAACATCAAGATATGAATTTATTTTGGGCCCCAAAACAGATTCGAAATCCACAGCAGCATGGCAGGAAAATCAGGAGGTTTTGAGACCTTTTTTTTCATTCCTTTCTTGGTCATATTGATGCTAACACTTGCCAAAACTTTAATTTTATGTTAAATATCAAAGTTAATAACAAGTATAGCACCAAAATAACAATGAATAAATTTATTTGGTGCCCCAACAGTGGTCCGAAAATATACAGCTCACGGCAGAATTTTCTGTTGCTATTTTGGTGTTGCTTCTCTTGGTTCTTTCTCTTGCTCCTTCTCTTGTTACATTTTGTGGAGGATATAAAAGAATACAAATATTATAATACTTACAAAATGAATAAAATAAGTAAATAACTAATTATTATTACAAACCATTTGAATAAAATAATAGATTTCAACCAAATCGAATTTAAACACAAAACATGCAACACATGGTCCTTGGCTTGTTTATGCACCATTTTATCACATAAAATCATAAGAAAATCAACACTTTGTTTTTCTAAGGCAACAATTATGTAACAAAACGCATGCAAACATAATTTTTAGTTGGTTACATAAAATCATAAGAAAATATATATATGCATGTTGCCAAAGAAGCCATGCATGAACATTGCATTCAAGAAGATGAACATTCATGGCTTTCAAAAACCAAGTTTATCCAAATAAACTTATTATCTAAACATGCAATATAGTTATGGCTCTGATACCAATTTTAGGAAATCAATTTTCATGTAATAGTTTTCAAAAACCTTTGAGTTGCAACGGAAGCATAAAATCATGAACACGAATTTCACTTCCAAGAGGATCATGCTATATGCATGTAAAGATAAACATGAAAACAACCATAGTAAAAGTTCAAGATCATAACCTTTGTTCTTAAGGTTGATATGGACGACTTGGAAGATGGCTAGGAACCAGAATAGACTCCCTCTATAGTTGATCCACCAACAAGCTTGGCAACACTAAGAAGATGCTAGTCTTAACTTGCAAAATATCATCCTATTGCTCCTTGAAGTGGAATTCGAATTTTACTAGGAGAAAGGGAGTTATATGAATGTCTTCTTACAAGTAGAACCAACAATGATCTGTATGTTATCATGCATAAATTTTTCCAAGTCAAGCACTAAAAACAAATGCACACATACCACTCTTTTAAGAGCTCTAGGTTCACAAAACCCATAGTCAAAGTTGGGAACTCAATGGAATATGTCTAAAGCATGTAGGAACATGCCAACACCACTTCCTTGGGGGAGTGGTGGACGAGATTCTTCGCTTGGGAAGAGAAAAATCTATAAGTTTTATTATTTATAACATATTTGTTCCAAACCTTTATAAATAATAAACTTCCAATTTCCAATTTAACCCCTTTATTTATTCGCATATATATAAACTTATAACTAACATATATACTTATATGTTTATATAAATATATATATTCTATTATGTATTAATGTGTATATATATATATATATATATATATATATATATATATATATATATATATATATATATATATATATATATATATATATATATATATATATATTCAAAAAATATAAATATTTATACATTTATACATACATGTGAAATTTATTTTAACATTTCAAATAAGAAAAGGGTTAAATACTTATCATTTAGACCATCTAACAATTAAATGATATAAATGATCATATACACACTCAAATTAATTCATCTCACATGAATTAAAATTTAGAATAATTATTATTTTCCATAAAATAATAATTCTCAAAACAAATTGCAAGTATTAAATCATTTGATAATAAATCAAATTCATTATATCAAACGATCAAATTAGTGTCTAACTTGTTATTGGTGTGACCCTATAGGATCATATGTTATTAGCAATATCATTTTATGATCATCCTTGGGCATATAGAACTAACAGGTTTTGGGGAGTTGATGAAGATGGCAAGAGAACCCAAAGGAGAGTTCCTCTATAATGTATCAATAAACAAGAGTAAGGCACTAGGAATGTTGGTTCCCTTTTATATATGTAACTTCTTAAGCCTTTAAGTGCTTAACACAATTAAGCATTAAAGGAGAGCACTTCTACATCACTTATACTTGCAAAAGGCTTCAAAAGACATGTAAGAAATGGGGAGAGGATGAGGAGGACGAATTTTTGTCTTGGAATGAGGCAAAACTAGTTAGTTTTTTGGTCTTACACTTTTTTGTATACCCACATATAAGATCTATGACCCATACCTCTAATAATCATCAATTGATGGCATGTAAGAAGCATGGGTTATGTAAGAAGGAGGTTGGCAAACAACCTCTCCATCCCTTTGACTAATTGGCCAACAAGAGAGAGAAATAATATAGTTTCTCAAACTAGATGTACTCATGTAACTAGAAAGTTAAGTGGAAACCAAAGTGTCCAAAAACATATACATGAATTATTAAATCATACTATATGATATAATAACTAGTTTTTACTCTCTTGATTTATTATTTTCATAAAATAATAATTATATCTTGATTAAATACAAGAATTGATTGTTTATTAATAATCATATTAATAATAAATATTCAATATGTGCCAACTTGCTTAAAGTGTGACCCTATAGGATCATATGTTATTGGCAAACGTCATTATAAAATGATTCTTGAGCATGTAGATCCAACAAAGTATGCACCAAATATGTAATCCTCTAGGTAGAGAGATTTTTGGAGTTGGAAATGTTCTACAATGTTGAGTGATAGCTAGGCTAGAATATTCTCTTTGTATTTAGGAATATTTTCTTCTATAAATAGATAGGGATGTGGTGATTTGTATGTGTGCACCAAATATGTAGTCATTGTAGTTTGGAGAGAGAAAGTGCTAGGAACTTCTCCCTAGCACATGTGTTCTTCATGTGTATCATTTTATCTCTTTCTATTTATGATTATCGTATTACTCATCTTATGTTCTTCAGTTTTTATACTGATTATCTTTGAGATATTTATTATTCTGCACTTTGCTAGCCACCACGAGTCCTAACAAGAGTGGCTCAAAAAGCTCTCACATGTCTTTGTTCTTCATTATCAGAAAGCTCTCACATGTCTTTGTTCTTCATTATCATGTTTTATAAACTTCGTATCTATGAACTTATCGGGTTACTCGTCTTTATTTTTATTAATTAGAATATCAGTTAAACTTCGAGATATTATTATTCCTCACATATGGATCGTCAATTGGGTTCCAACAACTAAATATAATGTATCCTATTTTGTCTTGTCGTGCTCACTGGTTGGATATTATGTATATTAGCATTTTATCACTGTATTTGTATCCCTCATCATTTCCAAGCATTTAAAGGGAGATTGTTGGACCAAGAAATGCTTTACAACGCTGAGTGATGGCTAGGTTAAATATTCTATATACATTAGGAAAGATACCCTTCTCTCTTTTAAATATAGAAGGAAATGGTCATCTGTTTAGTGTGTGCCAAATACGTGGTCCCCTAGGTAAAGAGAGTGGATGGGAAATCTCTCTCATGCATTTATGCTTGAGAGTCATAGTATATACTCTTTCTATCTATGTGAGCCTTGGAAATATTATATCGGTTAAACTTTAAGACATCACCATATTGTATACTCTTTCTAGCTATGATATTATCAAAGTAACTCTACGATTCTTTCAATGGAGTTTTTATTATCTTTATCAGTGTATATTTGAACAACCCTGTAGTAGAATGAACCGACTATAGATGACTAGAAAGTATTTGATTTACTTTCCTTCTCGTGTTTTATCAAGACCCTTCACACATATAGAGGAGCATGTAAAGTCTTAATATCCAAGATTCTCTTGCCAGATTTATTTATCTTTAAACTTTATTGAATTGTTGATAAAAATGGAAGGAGGTCTTATGAGGATCCAACACCTACGAACTTGCACTAAAAAAGTTCATGTTACCATTCATCAATTTCAACTTATATAAAGTAGATATTTGGTTCTTTTATTTCTTTTGAAGCTTTTCAAGAATTCAAATACTAAATGCTTCACATATGTAACACCATATTCCTTTTTGGTAGGTCTTTAAGTTTTAATCTTTATGTTATTAAAATTGGTTGTGTGATTAAATGACTTAAAGGGTATTTTAACCATTTGTCAAATGTGTAAAGTTAGTTGAAATCTTCTTTACATAGAAGTGAAGGTTGAATTGAGTTGAAGTGTGATTAGAAGTACTTTGGGAATGTTTTTAACCATGAGATGGTAACATCATTTGAAAGTATGTTGTTATTTTGATGTTTGAGTTGAGTTATGCGAGTTCAAGCTGAGTGGTCAGAGTTTAAGCTGAGTAGAAGAATCCCTAGAGTTGACCAATAACGATGTTATCTAAATGTTAGCGATGTTAATTGTCGCAGATCTCAAAAGCTATAAGTCAGTTTGAGGGTCATTTGGGGGAAATAAAACAAAGATATCTTCGTCTAAAAACCCTAGAGTGCCCCAGGAACTTCTAGATATCAAATTGGAAGCCTAGAGCTTGAGGATTTGAATATTAAGGAGGTATCTTGCATCTAACAGGTATGAATTCATGTTCTTGCTTCAAATTAAGAGTTTGATTAGCTTGGAAAGGCTAGGTTGCAGTGGTAACCCACCTTCAACTAACAAGGTTGTAGTAATTAATTCTTGAATTGAGTATGTAAAAGGGTTTCTAATCCTAAACCCTAAGCATGATGATCAAGTTGCATGCAATAGTTATATGGATCCAAGGTACTTACACATGTATGGTCTGTGTGTGTGTGTGTCTCTCTCTCTATATATATATATATATATAAATATATATATATGTGTGTGTGTGTGTGTTTGTGTGTGTGTGTGTGGGTGGTATGGTGTAGGTGCTGAAAGTGAATAGAATACACTTGAATCTACCGACTACACTAACTTAAATTGTGAAAATCTAGGTGAGTAATCCTTACTGTATCTCTTGTGATATGAGTTGATAAAGTCTTTATGACTTGGAGTTCTTTCACATGAGCCTTAATGGCTTAGAGATTATGTAGGTCTTAGTGGCCGAGAGATTGGGTTTAATCGCCCAATATATGTTGTAGGGACCTATTGGCCTTAGTGGCCGAGAGATTGGGTTTAATCACCCAATATATGTGGTTAGAGCCTTTGTGATTCACATAGAGGGGGTGATCGTGAGGCTTTATGTCTCAAGACCGTGGGGGTTGAGGATGGAAAGGGATTAAAGAATAGAGATCATGAAGAGAGGTAGAGCTGTGTTGTTATAAGATAAATTGTTCTCTTTTCTTTTTGTGTTGATATATGTATTTGATTACTCATTGAGCTATGTAGCTCATTGTGTGTGTATGTGTGTCTGTGTGATGACCCTACATGTAAGTGTGACCCTGTTAAAGGGACAGAAGTAGCCCATGGTTAGGAGGCTTGAAGCATATAGAAGAGGACTGTAGCAGCCCAACTTTGGGGAGTTTTGTTATGTTTTTGTACTCCCATGATACACTTGTGTACCTCTTATATGTAACTTATACACCAATACTATGTTTTGCTTTAATAAACTATGTTTGAAAAGTGAAATTTTTTGAGTGTATTTGTTCTATGAGTCGAGTGTTACAACACATCAAAGAAGCTCATGCTAATTTCATAAAATTTTAACTAAGGTTAGTATTATACCTTCCGATTCTGTTTAATTGAAGAAATAACCACCACCACCATCTTCGGCCTCCCAAGCCACCACTAGATCCACCTCGTCGCCATATCATCATCCACGACAAAGTGTTGATGCTGATGTGACATCAGCAACGTTTCTGACAACAGCATCCCTTGCTGCTTCATTTACTCTGTTGTTTTCGTAGTTTATCAATGTTTCCCTTTCTCGCAAACTCTATCTCTCTAAATCTTTCGCATGATTGAGATTTCTTATTTCCTCTCTTTGTATATCACGATCGAAATGAAGACCACAAGTTTATGCATGTGGTTTTTCTTCCCTTCCCCTTATTTTCGTTTTTCTAGCCAACGTATCACACACCAGCATACATATGGTATGTAATTATGATTTTTTGTTCCATGTATTAATGAAACTATAGACATAATTAAAGTTTAATTCTCTTTTTCAAGTTATCGTTGAATCTAAAAATTATTATAAAATACCAATATTAATACTTTATCCATTCAATACATCTTAATTCATTAATTGGTTAACAGTGTCGGTGCTGCTCTGCCACCAGCAACGTTTATGAGAACAGCATCCCTTGCTGCTTCGTTTACTCTGCTCTATCACGGTCGAACTCAAGACCACAAGTTTATGCATGTGGTTTTTCTTCCCTTCCCCTTATTATATTTTTTCTAGCCAACACATCACACACAAGCATACATAAGGTATGTAATTATGATTTTTTTGTTCCCTATATTAATGAAACTATAGACCTAATTAAAGTTTAATTCTCTTTTTCTAGTTTTCAGTGAATCCAAAAATTATCATAAAATACCAATATTAATACTTTATCCATTGAATACATCTTCTATTCATTAACTAGTCAACACTTTATTTTTCAAATTAAACAAAGTCCCTTCATAGGTAATGGGGCTTTTGCTCTTCTGTTTTAACATAATTAAAGTGAGATAAAGCTTGTCTTGAGTCCAATAACCATTTATCCAATAAATTATACCAACAATGAGCCCCAATACATTTTTCAAACTTTTTCGTAATCGCCCGGTCATTGTTCATTATAACCAATTATAGTAATTTGGGATGCTACAAATACCTTCCCCTTAACTGGATTTCGTCCTTAGAAACACTAAAACATGAATAATCTCGTTTCTAAAATATACATACCTAAACAAGCAATTTTGATTTTTCCTTAAGAACCTTTTTTAGTGTTTGGGATTGCTTATTTAAGTTGATAAGAGCCTTTGGGGAAAAGCGCTTATTAGGTTATGACTTTTTAAAATGGAGTTTTTAAAAAAGTGTTTGGATTAGGTTATGTGGTGGCAAGAAGTTATAGTTTGATAAGTTGATTTAAAAAAACTGTTTGGATTAGCTTATATGTGTAAAATTACTAAAAATTGACTTTTATAAGCTACAACTTGATAAGTTGTTTCCAAAAAGTAAATAATTTACTAGCTCCTTACTTCTTAAAAATGACTTTTATAAGTTATTTAAAAATGAGTTTTCATTTTGACTTATATCTTTCACAAACACTTTTCTTACTTATTGACTTTTCAAAAAGCCAATAAGTCAATCAGTTATTCCCCACCACAATCCCAAACACCCCCTAATTTCTTATCCCCTATCCCATGATCATTAGGAGGTTTCATCAGAAGTCTTGAAGTTCTCCAAACTTCATTTATCATAACACGTTTGACTTTTAAAAGTCAACACATGTTCTAAACACCCTTTTCTAGTTCCATGGTCATATTATACTTGTGTATGTTTACTAATATCCCATTGTTGCCCCTTATCATTAGTCTTCATGTCCATTGGTATTTCTTCCTTTTGAAATAAAAGTAGGCTAATTTTCTTAATAAGGTCCATAGTTTTTTTGCAATTCCATTTGACCATTGATGGTATATCATATGGATACATATAGCTTCCCACCAGCACGCCAGCGGCATGACTCGCCAGCATTCAGATAGACAGCCAGCCGCCAGAGGCCTGGATGGACCTTATCCGACTCGACAGTCGCTAAATGGCTGATTACCACATGTACCAATGTTAGAACAGCACGTCACCCTGTAACGGTCATCGTGCGAACCATTTAGACACGAACGAATCAGGTGGTCCCCTAGCTACCACCTGACCAGATGAATGAACCAATCACAGTCAGCGCCAGTTGATCGACCAATAAGGAAAAGATCCGCTACCAACTGACAAGTGCTCCCCTTGCAGGTATAACGGTATATGATGATCACGCCCTTGGTGAGATCATCATCGTATACTCACATTTACTCTCACTTTTTCCATACTCTCTCCATACTTTCCGACCACCGTACTAATTTGACCGTAGGAGCGCCCTCCCGGGACCGCCTCCCGGAGTGCGTCTGACCCTGTCTCTCTATTGTTGTGAACTCAGGTCAAGGATTCGAGCGTCCAGAAGATCATTACGAAACTAGAGTTTGCATCATTGGCGCCATCCGTTTATGTGACGACGCAAAGAACTACGATCTCTCAACCTTGAATGGCGACACCATCCGGAAGTCAACAGGGCGACGCCCAGCGAAGCCCCATACTACCCATGCCGTCCTTAGGAGCGGTGACACCTCCAACTCCGGTGACTGCACCCCAAGTGGTTACGACAGCATCGCCCATCACAACCGTTTCATCATGGCAGACCCCGATGCCAACCCTGTTGACACCGTCGCTACATTATGTTAACCCTTTCCTCCACATAGGGCCAACGGTATATGATGATCACGCCCTTGGTGAGATCATCATCGTATACTCACATTTACTCTCACTTTTTCCATACTCTCTCCATACTTTCCGACCACCGTACTAATTTGACCGTAGGAGCGCCCTCCCGGGACCGCCTCCCGGAGTGCGTCTGACCCTGTCTCTCTATTGTTGTGAACTCAGGTCAAGGATTCGAGCGTCCAGAAGATCATTACGAAACTAGAGTTTGCGTCATTGGCGCCATCCGTTTATGTGACGACGCAAAGAACTACGATCTCTCAACCTTGAATGGCGACACCATCCGGAAGTCAACAGGGCGACGCCCAGCGAAGCCCCATACTACCCACGCCGTCCTTAGGAGCGGTGACACCTCCAACTCCGGTGACTGCACCCCAAGTGGTTACGACAGCATCGCCCATCACAACCGTTTCATCATGGCAGACCCCGATGCCAACCCTGTTGACATCGTCGCTACATTATGTTAACCCTTTCCTCCACATAGGGCCAACAGCAACACAACCGCCATTTCCACCTCCACTAGTCACCCTAACAACGGTGGGAACACCAACATCAGTCCCGGTCCCGGCAAGTTTCTTACCACTGTTTGCCACAGGAACACCGTCAACCCCAACTCCGACACCCACTGTACCATAAAATTTCTTTGTAAGCGCCCCCATCCCTCCAACTCAATTCACCCCACCACCATTTTACGTTAACAGTTACTCTACTGCCCCAATAATGAACCCACCCCACATGACACCACAATACCCATTTGTGCCATTCTACCAATCGTTCCGACCCCAAACATTGAACCCAATTCCGACAATCACTGCACCATGCTCTCCTTTTGTCAAAGAGCTCCTGGATTATGAGATCCCAAGTACCGCCAAACTCCCAACGTTGAAGGTATACAATGGAACCACATGCCCGGACAGCCACAATGACACTTATGAATGGCACATGACCTCGCTGAAGTTAGATTAACGCTTCTGGTGTACGTACTTCCCGACAACGCTGGACGGAAACGCGGGTGCATGGTTCAAAAGCTTAGCACCAAACAGCATATACAATTTCGAACAGTTGAAGCAATTGTTTCTCACAAATTTTATGTAACTACGCAAATATAGGGGTGATAACCACGCTATAATGGGCTGCAAACAGCGAGAGGGCGAGTCTGTGAAAGATTATTTCAGGCGATTTAACAAAGCTACACTAAACGTACCGGGACAAGACGACCGCATGGTAACGGACGTACCGGGACAGGCTTGTTACCTGGACCGTTATCCTGGAAATTCCTAGGACGACCTCCGCAAACCCGGCACGAGCTGAAGGAACGAGTCGAAAGGTTCCTTAGACAGGAAGAAGGTACAGCGGAGAAACAACAGTATCTCAAGGCAACAATCGACGGCCAACACAAGCGACACGACCGTTATCACTCTCACAGCCGACTCCAGGACCATCTCGGTCTCCCTCCAAGAGGGGGAAAACCTCCACAACGATTTAATCCTCTCTATCTGGAAGAACCTCGGAATAGACAGGCAGACATCTACGTGGTTAAAGAATCTACCACGAGTAAAGCGCTAGACGGTAGACAACGATATTGCGAATATCATAAGAGCAGGGCTCATGACACCATCGATTGTGCCATGCTGAAGAAAGAAATGGAAGAGAAAAAATTGAAAGGTAACTTGGTGGAAACAGCAAAAAGATTACGAGAACAATTTGAAGCAGAAAGAAAAGTCGAAAGAGGAAGAAAGGACGATAAGGCCGGTGGAAAGACCCTCGAGATTCTAGCTATTTGGGCTAGTCAGAAGCGACCTGACCGCCTCGACGGAGAACGCACACATCATGATGTCGGCCCCTTAAACTTAAGTTTTTCAATTAATGATCCGAGACCTGAAAGCTGGCAAGGAGATAACCCTCTGGTACTAACCGGGTATGTTCAAAATATCAAAATCCATAGAGTATACGTAGATAGCGGAAGTGCTGCCGACATCATACACGAACATTGTTTTAGCTTACTGCCACAAGTCATCAAGGAAGAACTGAAACCCTCTAGAGGACGACTCGTAGGATTCACTGGTCACAACATATGGCCAATCGGGACCATCTCCCTGCCATTCACGCTGAAGAGTTTCGATGGAAAACTCCACAAGACGTCACTCATTGAATTTGTAGTTGTAAGAGCACCTTCAGAACATAATATGATTTTAGGAAGGCCAGGGCTACTAAAGTTTGGGGCGGTACCATCCACGGTGCATGGCCTCCTGAAGTTCAGAACACCGAACGGGGTAGCTTGCGTCCTAGCCGCGAGCCCCCAGACTCTAAGCTGCTGTCAAGTCATGCAACCAAAATATATTATCAGACCAGTCAAGAAGACCAGGACGAAAAGATCAGACGATAAAGAGATCATTAACCAAGATTACCCCGAGCAACCGATTCGCATCGGCACCGGTTTGCCCACAATTACGAGAAAGAAAGTGATTATTCTCCTTAAACAATATAAACATGTGTTTGCATGGGAGCCCGCATATATGGTAGGAGTAGACAGAGAAGTAATAGAGCACAGTTTAAACGTTATGACAGGAAGTAATACAATCAAGCAAAAACAGCGGGGCCAAGCGGGTGAGCGAAACATGGCAATTAATGCAGAAGTGACCAAATTAGTTGCAGCGGGAATACTAAGGGAAGCCATTTTCCCTGACTGGATTGCCAATCTGGTAATGGTCAAGAAGAGTGACTGAAGTTGGAGGATGTGTATAGACTACACAGACCTAAACAAAGCCTGTCCCAAGGATTGTTATCCCCTGCCAGAGATAGATCAAAAGGTTGAATCACTTCAAGGTTTTCGGTGGAAATGCTTCCTAGATGCATATAAGGGTTATCACCAAATACAAATGAAAAAAGAGGACGAAGAGAAAACGGCATTCTACACTGATCGAGGAACATTCTGCTACCGGAAAATGCCTTTTGGACTGAAGAATGCAGGCACAACATACCAGCGATTGGTAGACCAATTATTCCGCAATCAAATTGGGCGAAACATCGAAGTCTACGTCGATGATATGGTGATCAAAAGCTTGGAAGAAACCACATTGATAACAGACATAGAGGAGACACTAAAAACATTAGAACAGGCTAAGATGAAACTGAACCCCGCGAAATGTGTATTTGGCGTGGAGGAAGGTCATTTCTTGGGATATTACGTGACAAACCATGGCATACTCCCCAATCCTGCTTAGGTACAAGATGCCCTCGAAACCAAGCCTCCAGCCACATTGAAAGACATGCAGACATTGAATGGAAAGTTAACAGCATTAGGGCGTTTCATTGCAAAATCAGCAGAAAAAGCCCTGCCACTCTTTAACACGCTAAAAGGATAAGTCAACAAGGAACGATTCAGGTGGGAAACGGCAGCTGACGAAGCTTGGCAAAATCTTAAGCAAGCACTGAGCAACTTACCTACGCTGGCTAGCCCTATTCCAGGAGAAACATTATCCATGTATTTGTCAGCGTCGCATGAAGCCATTTCAGCGGTATTAGTAGTGGAAAGAAGTAATATACAATTCCCAGTATATTTCATCAGCCGAGCACTCCAAGGCCCGGAAATCAATTACCCAATGCTCGAAAAACTGGTCCTAACACTCGTATACGCTGCCAGACGTCTCCGCCGATACTTCCAAGCACACCAAGTCGAAGTACTCACCAGCCAGCCGCTCAAGCAAATCCTCCTAAAACCAGAAAACTCTGTAAGACTAGCTAAATGGGCCATAGAGCTAGGAGAACATGCCATCACTTACCGACCCCGCATGGTCATCAAGGCTCAAGCGTTAGCAGACTTCTTAATTGAAGTCCCCGACCAACCAGCCACAGAAACATCGACTGCCATTCATTCTCCCGCCAGGGAGTAGCTATCCGAATGGACTCTGTTTACTGACGGAGCAGCTGGAAAAGAAGGGTCAGGAGCTAGCTTGATTTTGAAAAGTCCTCAGGGCGAAGAGATCACATACGCATTACGCTTGACTTCCGAACATCAAATAATGAGGCAGAATATGAAGCCTTGATAGCAGGACTTCGACTAGCAATTGAGAATGGGGCGAAACAAGTGACAGCCTTAAGTGACTCGTTATTGGTGACGAACCAGATAAATGGTCAATATGAAATCAGAGACAAACGAATGCAAAAATACACGGAAGCAGTGAAAAAACTAATAAAATCCTTTGACAACTTCTCAATCAAACAAATTCCCCGGTCAGAGAACAGACGGGCTGATGCCCTAAGTAAGCTAGCCTCAACATCATTCGATCATCTAACCAAAAAGGTGTTGGTCGAGGTACTACATGAAAGCATCATCAAGGAAAAACAGGTCAACGTGACATCAGAAGAACAACCGACCTGGAGTACTCCATTCATGGAATACCTCCAGCATGGGACCCTGCCAGAAGATGATACGGAAGCTCGTAAGATCCGAGTCAAAGCTCCCAACTTTGCAATAATTGAGGGGAATCTTTACAAAAAAGGATACTTGACCCCTTGCTAAAATGTATAACAAAGGAAGAAGGATGTCGTCCGTTAAACGAGATACACTCCGGGCTAGCGGGGGCCCATGAAGAAGCAAGGGCACTAACGGGCAAAATCCTACGAATGGGATTCTACTGGCCCGACATCCATGCCGACGCAATAGAGATAACACGCAGGTGCATAGAATGCCAGACTTTTTCTCCAACACAGAACCTACCCGCAGCCCCTCTAACAAGCATAACAAGCCCATGGCCATTCTTCCAGTGGGGCATAGACATCGTCGGGCCTTTCCCAGAAGCCCCAGGAAGGGTGAAATTCCTAATTGTGGCGGTGGATTACTTCACCAAATGGGTAGAGGCAGAACCAGTAGCTTCCATAACTGGACGTAGCATCATCAAATTCATGTGGAAACATATACTCACTAGGTTTGGCACCCCACGAGTATTAATTAGCGACAACGAGCTACAGTTTTCCGAGAACCCCTTTCGAGGATGGTGTGAGGAAAGACAAATCCGACAGCAGTTCACATCGGTTGCCCATCCACAAGCCAATGGCCAAACGGAAGTAACTAACCGCACCATGGTAAATGGAATCAAGAAAAGACTGGGAAAAGCCAAAGGCAACTGGGTGGAAGAGCTACCAAGCGTTCTTTGGTCCTACCGGGTAACTCCAAGAACCAGCACACAAGAAACACCATTTAGCTTGGTGTACGGATCAGAGGCAATGCTCCCGCCGGAACTTTCCATAACCTCTCTACGGGTCTCCACCTTCAGCACTGAAAAGACGGAGGAGGACCTAAGACACAATTTGGACCTGCTGGAAGAAAGACGCGAACTTGCCAGTGTTAGACAAGCAAAACACAAGTCTAACACAGAAAGATACTATAACAGACGAGTGAAAGGAAGGGCGTTCAAAGTGGGCGACTTGGTATTATCGAAGAATGAAGTCAGCCACGCCCAACCAAGAGGGAAGTTAGGTCCAACTTGGGAAGGCCCGTACAAAGTGGTGGAGGCGCACCGGAATGGAGCGTACGTACTAGAAACCATGGATGGCAACCCGATACCAAGAACATGGAACATTCAGCACCTAAAGGGCTTCCATTTCTAAAAAGATCAACGCAAGGCGATTTGAACAACTAATTGCAACATACTCTCTTTTTTTTCTTTACTGATAAGAAAATGTAATGGATTCAATGTTGCAAAGAATTGAGTTTTGAAAACTCCATAACATGGCACTCTTATTTATATACATCGATAACCGTTGGCTGACCTGATCATCCAGCGAACTTAACACAAATTGGCCGAGCACCACTCGTATTAGGTCACAACTTAATACAAATGGCCGAGCACCATCCATGTTAAGTCGTAACTTAACACAGATTGGCCGAGCACCATCCATATTAAGTCGTAACTTAACACAGATTGGCCGAGCACCATCCATGTTAAGTCATAACTTAACGTAGATTGGCCGAGCACCACTCGTATTAAGTCACAACTTAATACAAATGGCCGAGCACCACCCATGTTAAGTCGCAACTTAACACAAATTGGCCGAGCACCACTAGTATTAAGTTACAACTTAATACAAACGATCGAACACCACTCATGTTAAGTTACAACTTAACACCAATTGGCCGAGCACCACTCGTATTAAGTCACAACTTAATACAAATGGCCGAGCACCACCCATGTTAAGTCGCAACTTAACACAAATTGGCCAAGCACCACTCGTATTAAGTCGCAACTTAATACAAATGGCCGAGCACCATCTATTCCAAGTCACAACTTAACACAACTAGCCAAACGCATTAAAACACACCATAATACAACCAATCAGACACTACTTACGCCAATGCCCATCATTTTCAAACAAGGATAGGTGCAACACAAACAACCAAATACTGTTCTATAAGAAAGCAGTTTACAAAAACAACCAACCAAATAAGACCATAACCTTGTCCAATTACCAAACCAAAAGAGATTATCTAATAAATACCAGTACAACCATATCGAAAGACAAACAAGCAACTTACCCATCGGCCTCCACTTTAAGCAACTCCTTCAAACCATCCACCCCAAGCTCTCCCAAACCCAACAATCCTGCATAATCAAGCGTCACGAATTCTTCCATTGCATCATCAACCTCCCTGGCACACTTAGAGGCTGACCCTCCCTCCCCAGCATCCGAACCCCCAATCTTCAATTCCTGACGCAACCCATGCCTACCCGCTTCCTCACAAGCCACATAACTTGTTCGACAGACACGGTTGATCCCATGCATAAATTCGGGAATCAAAAATATCTTCTCCACAATTCTAGCAGCACCTTCCTCCGCAACCCACTTGAGATCTTTCTCTATTTTCTCCAAGACAACACCCTTTTCCTCCAAAAGACGATCTTTCTCGCACAGTTTAGCTTCCACATTCTCTAATCGAATCATTAACCCCTCGTTATCCTGGTTAAGCATTTCCACCTGCTCCTCCACAGACATCTTCTCAGCAACAAGTATCTCGCATTTGTGGTCAAATTGGCGAGCAGCAGCCTCCAACCGGGCAATTTGACCCTCCAATTCCATGTTCACTTTGCGTAAATGAGCACTTTCGGCCAGAGCATTGCGAGCTTCAAGCTTCAAAGAGTCTTGGAGGGAAGAGGAAGCTGACAAACGTTCTATCCTCTTCGCCGCAGCGGCCAAGTAATAAGCCGATTGTGCAGAAGCAAACCTCAAGGTATTCACAAGGTTATCATTCGAAAAAATTTCCATCTCGGCCTCTGCAGCTGGGGGAAAAGCTTAGAGAGCAAAATCAACAACATTTTCTTGAGGAAACAGGCGGGACCCATTAACAAGCTTCCACTCAGGGACAAACGGCAAAAAGCTTCCACTCAGGGACAAACGGCAAAGAGGAAAAATCAGTAAACACACGAGTATCCAAAGCCGCACCCCCACTATCACCAGCCCTAGAACCGCCCTCGCCACCGGCATTAGCATCAAAACCACCACTCCCATCACCCCCGAAACCTTCCATTCCACCGAAACCGGATAAGACCTTTGGTTCAAAAGATAATTCTTTATCACGATTTCCACCACCAGTACTCTCAGGCTCTGCAGAAACTTTCTTACCACCAGCATTTGTTCCTTCATCATCAGGGATATCTATTATACCAAGGTCATCTTGCTTCAACTTGTTCAACAAATGGCGACGGTTTACCCTTCTGATCAACCTTCTGGAGGATTATCCGACCCTCCCATCGATTCCCATGCCATTTTCCTTTTGTTCGCTAATCGTGCAGAACCCCTTAAAATACCCTCTTTACTGTCCTGCACCGTCTCAGAGGACCCCTCACCATCACCTTTTGATAATTCCCCAACCTTTGCATCCACTAAAGGTACACCCCCAGACATACCTTCCTTAATTTTCTTATCACTCGAACCCTATATCTCCTTAGCCCGTGTAACAATGTCCGGATTACGAAAAGAGAATGAAGCGGCCACTTTGTCAACCAGATCGACTTCTCGATACTTCAGTTCTCCTTTTCCCCACTCCTTAGCAAGAACATCCTCGAAAGACACTTTACATGGGGCATCTGCAAAACAAAAAGGCAAAATAAGAGGAAATCAAAAACAAAAAGTGGAAAAAGGACAATTCATTCTTTTTCGCAGTACGTAAAACTCCTGCATTTTCCCTCGCATACGCCATGCCGTACTCAGGCCTCCACCGGCCAGGATGAATTCCGGAAACTCCTCAGGAACGACCCGGAAACCGTTTCGGGTTTTCACTATTTGCTCTTGATAGGGAAACAATTTAGGAATTTGGTCAGAAGCAGCACCGGTCTGATGATACATCGTGCCAACACGTGAAAGATTAACCCACAACCACTTATCCTGCCAGTTCTTAGGAGAATACTTGGGCTCAGGAATCAGCGTATGAACGGAAGTTCTCCTATAGAAAGCATAATTCTCCCCAGAAGCAGCGAAACGGAAGAAATGCTTAAAAACATAAAAATCGGGCACAATACCTAGGCTGCGACATAAAAGCTCGAAAGCCACTATCTTATTGATAGAGTTTAGTGTCAACTGGTGCAAACCAACGTTGTTACGGCGTAGAACTTCACCCATGAAGTCTGACGTTGGCAGACGATATCCGGCGTCGAAGGTTTTCATATAAACGCCGGTTTTCCCCTCGGGAGGTAGAGAAAACCCTACGTCGGCATTAGGAAGGAGAACTCCATCCTTCGGTTGAAAACCATATCGCTCTACCAGAGGACCATAAACATCGTCAGGAATTTCTTGACGATCGTGTTCCGCCATTCTTAAGATGAAAAGGGGGGAGAAGAGCAATGGAGAGAAGATAGCAGAAGAAAATCAAAAGCAGACAAGAAAGAGTAAGACGAAGAGAAAGAAACCGAGAACCCTAAAAGGATATTAATGAAAAGAAAGGGAGCGGGAAATTGAAAATCGTTCCTAATGATGGAAACGGACAAGTCATATCACTCACGTCAACCATAATAACACCGATTCCCTCGAAAAACGAACCGTCTTTTTCCAATCTTGCTAGTCAAAACTAGACCACGTCATCGCCTTGACTACCAAGATTGGGGGGACTTGATGGTATATCATATGGATACACATAGCTTCCCACCAGCACGCTAGCGGCATGACTCGCCAGCATTCAGACAGACAGCCAGCCGCCAGAGGCCTGGCTGGACCTTATCCGACTCGACAGTCGCTAAATGGCTGATTACCACATGTACCAATGTTAGAACAGCATGTCACCCTGTAACGGTCATCGTGCGAACCATTTAGACAAAAACGAATCAGGTGGTCCCCGAGCTACCACCTGACCAGATGAATGAACCAATCACAGTCAGCGCCAGACGATCGACCAATAAGGAAAAGATCCGCTACCAACTAACAAGTGGTCCCCTCGCAGGTATAACGGTATATGATGATCACGCCCTTGGTGAGATCATCATCGCATACTCACACTTACTCTCACTTTTTCCATACTCTCTCCATACTTTCCGACCACCGTACTAATTTGACCGTCGGAGCGCCCTCCCGGGACCGCCTCCCGGAGTGCGTCTGACCCTGTCTCTCTATTGTTGTGAACTCAGGTCAAGGATTCGAGCGTCCAGAATATCATTACGAAACTAGAGTTTGCATCAACCATCAAATTTCCATTGACCCTATCTTGATGTCGATACGCTCTGTTTAATATTTGAGTTACTTAATTCTTTCCGTGCTTTCCTTAAATGATTATCCATGATATTTGTCATATTCTAATCATAAGCAATAAGATTATGAACTAACATCCTTTCATTTAATCACCTTGAGTTCTATAGAAATAGTACATATTTAATATACGTATATGTTAAGGATATTTGTGATGAAGTGCTGATGTATCCGAAGTTCTATCAGAAGACTTTTTGAAGAAAACCCCCGAATTAATAAACGAATAGAAGACCCCGAAGTCTGAAGACTCCGAAGGGTATCACCTGGAGGATCCGAAAACTTCACAGCTGTCAAACCCTGGTGCACGCGTGGTTACAGACTACGTATTGCATGACCCTATCATTCTATTGGAAAGTACATCTGATAGAATATTCTCTAAAAAGTATTGTACTATACGTATCACTAATTCAGTATAAATATCAGTGATACCATATTGTGTTTAGTGTGTGATAGTAAAACCCCATTGTAAAACCCTAAATTTATAATCAAGCATTCGGCACAAGTTATCCATTTTCACTTAGTTCATCTATTTTGTAACATCCCAAAATTGTAGGGTAAATTTAAAAAATTTTAAACGAAAACTTCAATACAAGAAAAGCCACTTAATTAATTTTCATAAAATTCCATAACTTATAAGTTTAATGAAAACACCCCAGGATTTACAGAAGTTAACGAAATCTCAATATAGCGGAATATTAATTCAAAAACAGTCCTCCAATGAAGCAGCACAGTGTATACACGTCACGCCTTGCCATCCATGGTACCTGATGTACCTGAAACAATAGTTTATATAGGGAAAGGGTAAGCACGAAGCTTAGTGAGTTCCTCAAAATACCATACGATCCATCACATAACATACAACACATCATAACCATTCATATTTCTGTGAGACTCGCGGGCTATCCCTGTTCCGCTGAAGACTCACGGGCAATTCCCGTTCTTGTCTTATCGCTCGCAGGCTTCTCCCGTTCCGTCTAATGACTCGCAGGCTATTCCCGTTCCGCCTATTGGCTCGCGGGCTATCCCGTTCCGTCTAATGACTCGCAGGCTATTCCCGTTCTGCCTATTGGCTCGCGGGCTATCCCGTTCCGTCCACAAACAATCATTATCATAGCAATAATTCATACAATTATCATAACATGTAAGATCACCTTACTCTAACATATCTTCCTTCCTACGCATGCAATATCACCTATAGTATAGTGAGAAGACTCACCTGATTATAGTTGACTATATCGTTTATCTTTCTTGGCTTTGTATTTCCTTCACTTTAACTGTTAACATAATAAGAAATCTATCATTTCTTAATCCTTAACTATATTATAGTCGCATCATTAAACCCTTCAATAATTCCAATATGATACTCCATGATTTATCAAGTAAAGAACGGCCAGGTAGAAGATTAGATGGGGTGGCAGGATCCTTTCAGCATTTTAGCCTTTCGGAAAATCCAACAACCAGATCCCAAGTAATCGGCCTAGTCACCGTCCTCGTAAGTAAATCAATCGGTATTATATTCGGAAATTACGAATTGTTATAATAACGACATTTTAAGGTTTTTGTTTAGTATTGTTAGAAATTAGTATAATATAACATATGTTATACTTATTAAATATTCTACTTCTTAACACAAAAACTATTTTACAATACCTAATTAAGCTATAGAAAAGTTTGTAGTTACCTTATGACCGGTCGTCGGAACCTATAACTTCTTCGCTAGGCTTTTGAGCTTCCTTCCGCTCACTTCTTACACTCTAGTGCTTAGAAACCTCTATATATTGGATTGAGATTTGTTGGTGTGGTTTATGAGATGTTTTGGGGGGTATTTATACTTGAATTCTTGAATAAAAAATGGCATGACACTTTTGACAAAAGATTTTAATAATATAATTTTGTTGAAATTAAAGGCCTTCTAGAATCAGTCTGTTCAAGACTGGTTTAGCCGATCTTAAACCCATTAAATTCACGTTTTTATTTGATATTCAGAAAATTCATCTCTATACCTTTCCAGGGATGTATTTTACGTATTTATACGATTTTTCTATGATTTATTATGAATTTTTGAAAACAGACTATCTAATCTGTCAATTCCGAACTAATCAGTAAAGATTGCATTTTTTACCATAGATAATCTCATTTTCAAGCTTACTATTATTTTTGGTAATTGTACTAGACTCAATTTGTAAACTTTGTGCATTGGTTTGAGGTCCAAACAATTTTCCTAGAATTAATTATGATTTTTCTAAAAACGACACAAAATGCTGATTTTATATGAAATTGTAACTAAAGTTTTTCTTAACTTTATAACTACCAAAAATCATATAATTCTTAACACTCTTATTTTAAGTATATGTTATAATCAGGATACGGGTCTTACAAGTCTCCCCCACTTATTTGGATTTCGTCCCGAAATCCGCATTCTCGAACGCCTCTATGTATTTCCCATCGAGTCCTTATGTTCTTCAAAAATCCTCCTCATCTTATTGTCGAACCTTTACAAGGTTTCATTATCTTTCCCTTCAACTTTCACATGTCTCTGTAATAATGCTTAAGGTCCTATTATTCTCATTCACTCCATACTTCTTTTCTTCTAGATACTCTAGATGTAAAACTCTAACTGTTTCTCACAGTCCCACACATCAACTTGACCGGCTACTTTCTACAGTACATATTTAGTACTTTCTAATCTTCATGTATACATAGTTAACCTAGTTAACTTGCAACACCTAATTTTTAACACTATTTCGTATTTATATGAATTCTCATATTTCAACACACATTTGTCTCAATTCAATATTTTCTTTTAAATACTTTTTGGCTAAATAATTCTATATTTGTAAAATCTCTAAAAAATTTTGTTTCACCGAAAAATATAAAATTTACATCATCTTTCGTAAGTTCTTTTTTTTTCTTTGAAGTACTGAACACTCTTTAAACTATTTCCATTATATGGAGACATAAAATTTTGTTTTATTTCAAGAGTCTCTTTATTATCTCGTTCTCACCAGAGTCAAGCAGGGAATTTTGAAAAAATGTCACTTGGGGTAGTGAAAAGTCGCATCAACTGTAGTTAGTTTGAATTTCGGTAATTAAAACGTGAGGTGTCCTCTCAGTTCCGTGTGACCTTTCGGTTCCAGCTGCAAGATACTATATATACAGGTATGTAGTATCATTCATTTCCACATTCATTTTCAGTCTCGTCCTCTCTTATCACTAGTTTGTTCATAAACGAACTCATATTTAAAGCCGAGTCATGGAAAACAGATCTTCAATGGGCGATCTGTCGAACCCTGGACCTGGTTTTCCACAAGGAGAGGGTACTTCAAACCAAGAATTCTTAATAGAGTTCGGTGACTTAACATTCTAGACATCTATCATCCATATTTTGTTTATATTTCTAATGTTTTGTTTGATTCTGAATTATGTTACAGTCTTCCAGATATACTACCAATAGAGCAACTCCACGGTGAGCCGGAAATTTTTCCCGAGTTGAACATTAACTCAGAAGATCCGGTGCATGCATCATTAGACTTTGCACTTGATCAGACTCCATACCTTCTACCAGGTTAAATTCTTTAAATGATTGCTTCTATGAATATTCAATTTTGTTTATCATCTGACAGTTGTTATTCATAGACCCATTTGTGGATGATCTATCTGACTACAATCCATTCATCGACGTACCCTCAACGAGTAGTGAGATTACCCCCATGAATCAAGGATTCATGGCTGACATTCAGAATGAAAGTCAATTACAAACAACTCATAACATCAATATTGAAATGAATCCCGAACTTGGGGTTGGTTTTCAATATCAAAATCACCTTCAGGTGATTCAGAGGAACCTAGAAGGATTTCAAAATCCTGGTATTTTAGTTGAAAACCAACAATTATTACCGATAGAGGCCACTAATTTTGATGAATCAATGTCCATCTTTGGGTCAAAAAATCAGGATCATGTTCAAATGATCCAGAATGATAACAATACAATTAGATTTGAACCTTCTAGTTCAGAAAACATAGCAGGTGGCAGTGGAAGGGGTTTCAGACATTTATTAAGTAGGGAAATAATAGCTGAACACTTTAACGAACCAATTGAGAAAGCTGCGGAGGAACTCAACATTGGAACGACACAATTAAAAAAACGCTGTAGAGAATTAGGTATCAATCATTGGCCCCAACGACAACTTACGAGTCTGCAAACTCTTATTGATCGTGTTGAGGTAAGGAATTACATTTTTTATATCGTAAAGTTGTAATTACTAAAGTTATTTGTGTCACAGGAATTTGGTTACGAGTTTAGTGGAGCAACAGGATTATCGAAAGATTTAATACCCAACCTAAAAAGAGAGAAAGAAGCAATAATTGAAGGATCACAATCGGGTCTAACAGACGGCACAAAGAAACTGATACAAGCTGCTCATAAGATTGAATATAAGAAAAGAAAATTTCTGGCAAAAGGGGAAACTTCATCCAGAACTCATACACAGCAGCAATCTCTGCCATCTAATTCTGGTATGAGTAGTATTAATCCTGGTTTACTCGAGCCTGTGAGTGAGGGGAATTTTGGAGGCTCTGTAGGTAACCTAGCCTGGTTTCCTCCTTATAGCTACCCCCAACTGGTTCCGAATTGGAACCCTTCCTCATCACTTCCCTACTTACACACTCCCCAAACGAGTCAGTTTTTAGCCCATAATCATGGGGTTACTGGTTCCAACCCTATCGAGACCCCACACCTTGGAGCTCCTCCTCCAATAACTGAATACATACCCCTTCCAAATTCTCAAGAAGGTACAAGTCGACCTACTGATGACAAAGAGTGGAGTGTAGAAGATCTTTTTTCGCTTCCTTCTGATTCTTCAGTTTAGGTTAGTAGTTCTGTAAACTTTTCTTAATGTATTAATATAAAGTTGTAGTAATGAATTAAATATATTGACATGTTACTATAATTTTAATAATTTCATCGATTCAATATAATATTCATGTTGTTCCCTTAATTTCGTATTCCTCCCCCACTTGGACTAAAGTCCAAGTCTGTTTATTCGATTTATAATTTTTTTTTACGAGCCCTTACTCTCTCGAACGAAAAACAAGCCCACTCTGCTCAGCCAACAACTTGCATCGGGGCAAACACTATCTCAATAAACATGTTTCGATAATGTAAAGATGTTTACATCAACCACCATATGTTACTCATCCGCTTGCGACCCTAGTCAACACCTCTATCGTCAGTTACCTCAATCACGAGTGAGTGATCCAAACTCTCAACCCACACGACTCGCTATCATCTCAGGCGCCGCTTGCACCTCTTTGACCGTGAGTTGGAAAACTCACCCTTACATCCTCTAGTCCCTGCATGACTTGTGCGCCCATTAGTTGCATGAAAAATAGCTACCACAATAGCATTTTGGCATTCTCCCTTTCAACAGTCTTTAATCTCAGTAATTAACTTAAGCATGATCGGTCTAACCAAACTGGTATGATCGCATCTTAATTGTTCCTACTGAACCTCACAATCAACATTCAAAAATTGAATGGATAAAAGTTTACCACATTACACTAGCATTTAAGTTAATTATGCCAGAGACTCACATATTCAGCTCCTTGGATCCTTCGTGACGAACTCCCGACTCGAACGTGGATCCTGTGCTTTCGATAGTAGGAGCTCTACTACTACCTTCCACACCTATCCATGTTCGTTCCAAGACCCGTCTCGAAATATCCAATTCGCTTCTTACCGATAATTTTAACACATATGCCCTTACAAGGCATATGTCAACCCTTCTAGGAATACTTGGAATCCCACCCCCACCCTAAGAAATCTATCATTTCTTAATCCTTAACTATATTATAGTCGCATCATTAAACCCTTCAATAATTCCAATATGATACTCCATGATTTATCAAGTAAAGAACGGCCAGGTAGAAGATTAGATGGGGTGGCAGGATCCTTTCAGCATTTTAGCCTTTCGGAAAATCCAACAACCAGATCCCAAGTAATCGGCCTAGTCACCGTCCTCGTAAGTAAATCAATCGGTATTATATTCGGAAATTACGAATTGTTATAATAACGACATTTTAAGGTTTTTGTTTAGTATTGTTAGAAATTAGTATAATATAACATATGTTATACTTATTAAATATTCTACTTCTTAACACAAAAACTATTTTACAATACCTAATTAAGCTATAGAAAAGTTTGTAGTTACCTTATGACCAGTCGTCGGAACCTATAACTTCTTCGCTAGGCTTTTGAGCTTCCTTCCGCTCACTTCTTACACTCTAGTGCTTAGAAACCTCTATATATTGGATTGAGATTTGTTGGTGTGGTTTATGAGATGTTTTGGGGGGTATTTATACTTGAATTCTTGAATAAAAAATGGCATGACACTTTTGACAAAAGATTTTAATAATATAATTTTGTTGAAATTAAAGGCCTTCTAGAATCAGTCTGTTCAAGACTGGTTTAGCCGATCTTAAACCCATTAAATTCACGTTTTTATTTGATATTCAGAAAATTCATCTCTATACCTTTCCAGGGATGTATTTTACGTATTTATACGATTTTTCTATGATTTATTATGAATTTTTGAAAACAGACTATCTAATCTGTCAATTCCGAACTAATCAGTAAAGATTGCATTTTTTACCATAGATAATCTCATTTTCAAGCTTACTATTATTTTTGGTAATTGTACTAGACTCAATTTGTAAACTTTGTGCATTGGTTTGAGGTCCAAACAATTTTCCTAGAATTAATTATGATTTTTCTAAAAACGACACAAAATGCTGATTTTATATGAAATTGTAACTAAAGTTTTTCTTAACTTTATAACTACCAAAAATCATATAATTCTTAACACTCTTATTTTAAGTATATGTTATAATCAGGATACGGGTCTTACATATTTGGTTTACATCGCTCATGCATGATTGTTAAGCTCTTATATAATTGCTAGATCCATAGTCATTATTCAACTCTTAATTGATTTCAACACCCAACAAGTGGTATCAGAGCAGGTCAACTCAAAAACCTGTTAGTAGAACTCTTATTCCATTGCTATGGTTCTAGATTTGAATTGTTTCTCAGATCTAGTCTTCCGCAACTGTTGCAAATCTCTATTGCTCGTTTTACTGCAAAGATCCTGTTGAAATCTATTCAAGATGACTGATTCCACAGCAAATTATGCCAATATGCTCAACTATGCAAACCTCATGGGTTCTGCAACCAAATCCCCTGTTCTTGTAACTTCTTACTATGATTACTGGCTGGAAGAATGAAGGATTATCTTATTGGACTTGATAAAGACTTATGGAGGTTTGTGACAGATGGTCTACATACAGACATTGCTGGTCATTTTGTTGTCCCCGATGGAGAAGAAGCTGTAGTTCTTAATGCAGTAGATATGAAGAAACTTGAAAATGATGAAAGGGCCATGCATGAACTACTAAGTGGTTTGGGTTCTGATGTCAGCCATCATATTGCTGATGCGAAGTCTGCCAAAGAGATGTTGGATAATCTCGAACTTCGTTTTGGAGGGGATAAGATTCTTCACACCAGCAAGGTTCAAGAAATTCTTGCAGACTTCGGGAACTTCAAACAAGAAGAGAATGAGTCTCTCGAAGCAACCTACGAACGTCTCAGCAACATGATTTATACCCTAGACAAGTATGGGGAGACACGAAGCCAACAGGAGATCAACATTAAATTTCTTTATAGTCTTCGCAAAGAATGGAGACCAATCATGCTCATGGTTAAATCCTATGAAAACATTGAGAAGTACAAATTGGCTGCTCTGTACAATCTGCTAAAGTCACATGAACCAGATGTCGTGGGTCGTAGAAGTGAAAATGTTGGATCTGGACCACTTGCCCTTGTTTCAAAAGAAGAAGAAGAAACCAGTGATGATGAAATAGCTGCCTATATGGTTGATGACAATGGTGAAACTGTTGCTCTCTATGTTGCTAACAGTCGAAGGTTCAAGAAACCATTCATTAAAAACAACTCTGGGAAGCCTTTTGTCAAGAACTTCAACAAATCAAACTTCAATTCCAAACCCAGACCAGAAATATTCACTCCGAAGGATGAAACTTTAAAATCTTCAACCCCGAAGCCATCTGAAAACAAGCTTCGGAGTCATTCAAAAAGAAAACCGAAGAGAAAAAGGTCTCCGGTGATTCAGGCTATGACTGCAATTACTGCCATGATAAGAATCATTTTGCTAAAGATTGTATGCTTCGTAAACAAAATGTGAAGAAACCTCAAGTGAAGGATGAAGCTTACTATGCAATGAAGATGGAAGAAGTGAGGAAACAGACAAAAGACCTGGCCTTAATGGTTGCTGATGATCATCAAGGATCTTATCAAGTTTGGTCTTCGGACTCGGAAGATGATGAAGTGAGAAAGCCAACTAATAGTGCTTTCATGGCATATGATGTAGGTAAGACCTTTCTAAAAGGCACTTCTGAGAACATAGATGATGAAGAGAAGCTGGAAGTTGAAACAACTGTTGGTCTTGGTTTCAAGACTTCGGAGATGAATGAGATGGCTGATGCTGTGAATCCGAAAACCTGGTCTGACGACACTTCGGATGATGATAAGGAGATATGTTTGATGGCAAATGACACACGCCTGACCATTCTTGAGCAGGTATCAAAACTTCTCTCAACTTTTAAAATTCCTATTTCTCAATCAACTCCTATCATAAATGAAATAACTCGTGATTGTTCTGTGATGCATAAAATGCTTATTTACGTGAAAAATAGGGAGACACTCAGTGAGCAGGAGATTCTTAGCTTGAGGGGGAGAGTAGAAAGTCTGAAGCTAGCCTTAGAAAAGTCCAACCTAAGAATCTCATTGTTAGAAGAAAATAGAGAAAAACTTTTGAACAATCATGATGTAATTTTGAGACAACGTAATATATTTTGTGAAACTGCAAAACGTTTATATGCTCATATTACACGTATCTATCACTCAGCTGATGTGTGCAATGTTCAACATAGAAAACTATTACCTTTCCGTATAAACATATCTTATGAGTGTGAATCTATAGTATCTGGGTCCGAAGTGACCAACTCTTCGTATAAACATGGTTTGATATCTGTAGAAAAACATCTCACTGCTGATAATTTGTTGAAAATCTTACCACATGAGATCCCAATCTTGAAAAAGGCTGTACCTCAAATTGAAACCAAGGAAAAAGAATTTGTTAATAACATGTCTGTAAAGGATTCTGAAAGCGATTCAGACATGGAGGAAATTGATTGTTCCTCGTTGACATTATTAAAATCATCCTCTGTATCCGAATCACCCTCCGAAGACATCTCACAACTGTCTTCGGTGGACAAAGGAAAAACAAAAGTGGGTTGTGAACCTAAAACTTTTGAAAACAAAGAAATTGTGAAATAAAAATTACAAATCTTAGATGCATGTGTCTCTTATGATCAATATCTTAAGGACAATTCAAAAAGACTAGTTCATGTGGCTTGTATCTATCCAAAGATATCTTATTTCAAAAATGCCATCTTTGTGAAACCTGGTGGATCATCTTTGGTTGAAAATGATTTAGAAAAACTTCTTGAGGAGGATAATTCCATAGTCACTGAGGAAGGATTCTTCTCATCTTCTAAAATGGTTGAAAATGAAATGAATGAAAGAATGGAAGTTAAAGTCAACATAAGAAAACAAGATTTGTATGGCCATAACATCTACAATCGTCTATGTTATGAAAAAGAAAATATTCCTAAAAACATGTCACACCTTTTAAATCACAAAAATGATAATCACATCTACACTAATTGAAACTACAAACAAATTCAAGTTGTGGAAAAACCCTTAGCTCTAAAGATGGATGTTTTTCAATTAATGGAATCATGTGAGGGTGTGCCGTTGTCACAAACCTCAGAAAATGCTGTTTCAAAACCGAAAGTCTCAATTACCAAAGCTTCGGTACAAAAGCCTCAAATTTTGAAAAGACCTCAAATTCTCCAAAAATCAAAACCAGCAATAGTGATTACTAAACCATTCAAAAACCTATTGCTTCGAACTCGAAATCAAAACAAACTTTAAATGTTGTGAAAAGAAAAACTCCCTTCGGAGGTTTGAAACAAAATGAAGCAGTTGCTTCAACTTCTGGAACAAAACCTTTTAACTCAAAGGTTTCAGAAGTCAAAAATCAAAACGAAAACCATCTTTCACACCAACATTCACACCAACAAACCCTAATCCAAAATTCCAAAAACCCACGAAGAAAACATTTTCAAAAGGAAACAAATTGATAGATACATTTCATCAGCGGCTAGACAAAAATTTGGATCTGTTTAAAGATAAGAATCTTTCACTAAACGACTTCAAAATGGCATACGAAGGGTACCTTTGTACCTCTACGTTATGCAGTTCAATCTCAAGGAAGTCAACAATTGAAAAATCAAAACAAAACTGGAAAAGAAATGATTTGAACGAAAATTTTACTGCTAAAACCAAATCCTCAAAAACATCAGTGAGTTCAAAATTTTCAAGTGAAAAGCAAACATCAAAAACCTCAAAGACAAAATCATCCTACCAAAAATGGGTTCCGAAGTCTTCCATTTTGTCAGTCACTTCGGACTCATCTAAATTAACAAAAAGCTTTTCTGAATTTTGCTCAGACTCCTTGGAATCATGTTCATCACATGAGGCTTCGGAGAATCTGATCAACTTAAATGCAAATGAGATATCAGAAGAGGCCGTAGAAAAATGGATTCAAGAATCCTTCACTTACCCTGAGGACCCAAGATTGATTCGGTACCAACTCCTTCTTGATTAATTGCAGGTAATGTCTACTGAGCAGTATGACACTAAGTGGTACATGGATAGTGGCTGCTCAAGACATATGATAGGGAAGAGGGAATATCTTAGAGATTATAGAACATTGGATGATGCTGGAAATGTACGCTTCGGTAACAACGAAACATGTCCAATTCGGGGTTGTGGTAAAATAACAAATGGCCAATTCACAATCAGCCGAGTTGCATTTGTTGAAGGGTTAAAACATAATCTTGTGAGCATATCTCAATTGGTGGTTGGAACGGGCAATGCTGTTACATTCAACAACCAAGGGAGTATAATCACAAAAGAAGAAACAAAAGAAGTCTTGCTGAAATCTGAAAGGAAGGGATCGATGTTTCCCTTGAATCTAAAGCCTGTAACCGGTGGGCAATCTTTGTGTCTTCTCTCAAAATCCAACTCCGATGTCAGCTTGCTATGGCACCAAAGACTTGTTCATCTGAACTTTAAAGATTTAAACAAGTTAGTGGCTATGGATTTGGTTCGTGGAATGCCTGCTCTCAAATTTGATAATGATTCTCTTTGTTCTGCTTGTGAACATGGCAAGCAAACAAAACAAAGGCATCCAACTGTGATCAATCCCAAAATCACCGAACCCCTTTCACTTCTCTACATGGATTTGTGTGGACCATCCGCAGTAGAGTCAATCGGAAAGAAGAAGTACATACTCGTGATAGTTGATGATTATTAAAGGTTTACTTGGGTGTTATTTCTAAGAAACAAATCAGATGCTGCTGAAGAAATCATTAACTTCATAAGGAAAATGGAAGTGATGCGAAACAAGAAAGTCCGAACTGTGCACAGTGACAACGGTTCGGAGTTCAAAAATCAAACTCTTGATGGATTCTTGAAAACAAAAGGGATTAGTCACAACTTCTCAGCACCATATACTCCACAACAAAATGGTGTTGTAGAAAGGAGAAATTGTTCTTTGTGTGAAGCAGCTAGAACTATGCTTAATTTTGCAAATTTGCCCATTCTGGGCCGAAGCCATTTCTACAGCCTGCTTTACTCAAAACAGATCCTACATTCACAAGCGATTTCATATTACACCTTACGAAGTACTCAATCGTAGAAAACCAAATGTCAAATTCCTTCACATCTTCGGTTGTAGGTGTTTCATCTTGAATTTGAAAGATCATTTGACGAAGTTCAATGAAAAATCTGAAGAAGGAATTTTCCTTGGATACTCTCAAGACTCAAAAACTTACAGAGTCATGAACAAGAGAACCCGAAAAATTGAAGAAACCTTCAACCTAAGGTTTGATGATTACTATATCAAGAAGTCTCTGCATCCATTCCCGATGTCAACCATCTTTCCAAAACCTGCTATGGATGCTATACCAATCACTACAATTGATACAGACTTCGCACTTTTGTTCGATCCACCTGTGAGGGCTGTGGACTCCGAGGCCAGGGCACCTGACAACCATGTATCCGAATTGTCCAAACTTACAGATGTACCTGATGATTCTTCCACAAGTAGTGTACAAAGACCGTCATCTGTTGAGGGGGAGCCATCTAACCGAAGTGAAGGAAATGCTAGTGTTGAGGGGGAGCCAACAGTCCTACCTCACCTCCACAGGAAATCTCTAATATCATGACCCTGTATCCAACAGCCTAGGGGGAGCCAGAAATTACCACTCCGAACTCTTCAACACCAATCGCTTCGGATAGAGCAACCACTTCCTCAACACCAACAGCTGTCGAGGGGGAGAACACTCTAAACTCTACTTCACAACTGCACACACCACAATCAAACACAACTAATTCAAACAATCATTTAATTATGGATGATTTCCCTTCCACTTCGGGGTATCCTTCAGACATCGAAGACATTGATTCTGAAGGACCACCTGACTTTGATCCAAATTATCCTCCCTTGGACAAATGGACGAGAAATCATCCACCATCACTTGTCATCGGTAATGTTCGAGATAAATTATTGACTCGTGTACAACTTCACCAAAGGCAATTAAATCTTAACAAAACTTTCGTGTTGTGTATGATCAATGTCTTTATTTCTAAGGTAGAACCTAAGAATGTTAAAGATGCATTTGATCATTCAGACTGGATTGAAGCTATGCAATTGGAATTAGAAGAATTTGAAAGAAACAAAGTTTGGAGGCTTATTCCAAAACCTGCAAATGCTTCAATTGTTGGTCTGAAATGGGTGTATAGAAACAAACTAGACACCGAAGGCAATGTGGTTAAGAACAAAGAAAGACTGGTTGTCAAGGGTTATTGTCAACAGGAGGGGATTAATTACGAAGAAACATTTGCTCCTGTTGCCAGACTCGAATCAGTTCGGATATTTTTAGCTTATGCTGCACATAAAAACTTTGATGTCTATCAAATGGATGTCAAATGTGCCTTTCTGAATGGTGATCTCGAGGAAACCGTTTTTTTTTTTGAACAACCACCTGGCTTTGAAAGTAAAGAACATCCAAACCATTGTTATGTGATAGACAAGGGCGTCTATGGTTTAAAACAAGCTCCAAGAGCTTGGTATGAGACCTTGACAAATTTTTTAAAAGAATCAAGCTATAAATAAGGTTCACTGGATCCAACACTTTTCAGAAAGAAAGTTGGATCTCATTTGATGTTAGTCAAAATCTATGTGGATGACATAATCTTCGGATCCACTGACCCCAATTTATCAAAAGATTTTGAAAAATTAATGAAAATGAAATTTCAAATGAGTATGATGGGAAAGATTAACTTCTTTCTTGGATTACAAATAAAACAATCCATGGAGGGGATATTCATCAATCAACAAAAGTATACGAAGTGTCTGCTTGAACGCTTTGGAATGACTAACTGCTCCAAAGCAAAAGTTCCTTTTCCTGCAGGTACAAGGTTAAATCCTTCATTGGACAAACTAAAGACAGACATACAACAATACCGAAGCATGATTGGATCACTGCTCTATCTCACAGCCAGTCGCCCTAATATCATGTTTGCAGTCTGCAATTGTGCAAGATATCAGGCTGACCCAAGAGAAGCTCACATGGCTGCAGTTAAGACAATCTTTCGATATCTTCATGGCACTCCTGCTTATGGCCTGTGGTATCCAGCAAACTCCGGCTTCTACATACAAGCTTATTCTGACTCAGATCTTGGTGGATGCTCTATTGATCGCAAGAGCACTTCGGGGGGCTGTCAGTTCTTAGATGTAAAACTAATTAGCTGGCAATCCAAGAAGCAAACTTGTGTCTCTATCTCCACAGCAGAAGCAGAATATGTAGCAGCTGCAGCATGTACCTCACAAATCATTTGGATCCAAAGCCAACTATAAGATTATGCCATCAACATGAGAAAAATACCTTTGTTCTGTGACTCCCAAAGTGCAATTCGTATATGCCACAATCCAGTTCAACATTCCAAGATGAAGCATATAGCTCTTCGCTATCACTTCATCAAAAGTCATGTTGAGGAGGGGAATATTGAGGTGCACTTTGTTCACACTACCGAACAACTGGCAGATATCTTCACAAAGGCCCTGAATGAAGAGGCATTCACAAGAATAGTTTGTGGACTTGGAATGATAGATGGATCCACTCTTCAATAAATCTCAGATTTGCTCACTATTACTCTTTTCATCAGTCTGATAATTTGTAAAATCACAACACTCCGCAGTCCTCCGAAGAGTTTCATCGCTTCGGAGCTCATCGGAGTAGAACAAGAAAAATCACTTAGAATTGCACCGCAGCACTCCGAAGTAAAATATCACTTCGAAACTCCGCGGAACAAAAATTTATGTCAAATAAAATCATGAAAATGGAAAATTTCATTTAAACATATTTTGACTTCACTACTTGAGGATAATCATAAAAAGGTTTAAGCATAAGAAAAATCAAAAACAAGAAAAATAAAGGATCTTATACATACACATTATGTTTTGAGAAAAGTTTGATGCACAGTGGCAAAGATTATCCTTACTATCATGAATCAATCAACTAAAGGATAAAACTTTGATTTTAGATTCTGATAATCATGCCTTATTGCACTAAAAGGCATTTGGGAATCGACTTGAAACATTGGTAAGAAAACAAACTTCGAAGTGAGGTCAAGGCTATTTTACAATTTGAAGCCTTGTTTGATTCCAATCTTTAACAAAATGTCTATTTCTAATCACCCTTCTGAACTTGACTCGCTTCAACTTCAAATTAATCATGTAGCCTCAAAACTACACAGGATAACTCAAGTGTTTCGAAGTTTTCTTCAAAAATAGTACCAACATTGTCTGATAAACAAATTTAAATCTCTTTTCATTAATGGTACAAAATTGAACTAAACAAAGATTTTCACACTCAAGGATTGTATAAAAGAAAACCAAAAAGCACCAAGAAAGAAACTAAATGGTGAAGTTTTTGTATCTTCGGATAAGGAAATCCAAAATAGAAAAGATAAAAAGGACAAATTGAAAATTCTCAAAAAGATAAGCAGAAAACAAATTGTCAAAAGAATCAAAGACAACAAACAAAAACAAGATGACAAATAAGAGAATGCAAAAGAAAGATAAATCAGCATTCAAAGGTTTATTCCTCTGTTTTAAATAACAATACAAGGAACTCCTATAACATAGTCGAGTACTTTGTAGATAATATGAACATTTCAAGTAGTCTATCTTAAATGATAAAGTTGGAGTGGTGTACGAAGCTCAAAGGCTTGTCATCAGAGCCTAGTATTCAAACACTTCAATTGATGAAAGGGAATAGATTTTTCAAAAAGGTTCTTCAAGAATGAAAATTTCTTTAAATTTCAAATGCATAGAATGTTACCATTATTGTGTATGAAAAATTTGAAACACAAAAGCACAATTCAAACCATGTTTCAAAATGCGAAATCAAGTTAGTGATGGGGTGATTAGACTTATACATTCATGACTGATATTGAATCAAACAACCTTTGAAATGAAAAATGGACTTCCAACATGATTCGAATGATTCTGAACATTAACTTGTTAAATCATATTTTCATAATATTCTGGGAAGTTAAGGATAAATGTCATATTGCATCACTCAAAAGTAAAACCAAAACTTCAAAGAAAAACCAAAAGAAAACCAATGAACTTCGGTGTCCTAACAGATACTTCACAAACACATGTTATCCACCGAAGTGAAAATAACACCCTTCGGAGTTAATCATAACTTTATGCCTTCACTCCGAAGAGCACTTATAACGGTCATAATTTTCCCCATAGATCCGAAGTCAATTTATTGTTCAAATGATTTCCACATTTATGATAACTCTCAGAGACAAACATTCATTAGAAATAAATTATCGTTTGTTCGTGTACAGCTGTCAATGAGAAATTAAAGGAAAATCTTAACAAAAAGATCTCACAAAAAGGGCGGTTCAAATTTTAAATCATTACAACTGACAGCCGTACGTTTCTCCTTTTTGCAGGGATAGTGGGACGCACAGGTGCTGAGGTGTCCGGTTATTACAGGACCATTTTAATCGTGCATTAAATGACCTAGGACCACGAATACTATATAAACCTCTCACCGTTTCAGTTACTCTCTTTACGCGAACATAACTCTCAAACTCCCTCTGCAAACTTACTCTCAAAGAAACCCTAAACTCCTTTATCTTCTTCCTTTCGTCAACAATGGCAGCTGAAGCTTCATCTCAAACCACTGAAGCCATTTCAATCCCAAACCTCAAGAGCCAGTCCGTTAATCTGGTTCTTCGCAACAATCTACAACTCTACCCTCAACCAATCGATGCCCTAGTTGAATGCTTGAAGAGATCCGTTCTTGGCTATGCCCTAACCTACACTCCTACGATTCCTACAACTGTTGTTCACAGAGCCCACTACACATCGAATGCTCTGTTCCATTCCAACAATCTTGTGAAATCGGTGTTCTATGAGGCCATCGATTCAAATGGATAAACCAAGAAAGTACAGTTAACCAAAGAAAACTTTGTTGATGCCCTCCATCTCCCCATCTACAACTCTAAAGAAATGGTTGTTCCCTCTGCTGAACAACTGGTTGAAATGTTCAATGAGATGAGATACTCAACTCCTCTCGAAAAGATTAGCACATTCAAGAAGAACCAACTACCTGATCTGTGGAGATACTACTTCAGTATCTTCCTTAGATGTTTCTCAGGAAGAACTTCGAGATTGGACTCTGCAAGTGTCTCATTCCAAACCATGCTCTACGGAATCTACTATGACGTCAAGGTAGATTACGCAACCATTCTTTGGACTGATTTCTGTTCGCATATCAATCACAGCTTCAAGGGGACAGAAATTTTTAATGCAAGATTTTGGGCGATTATTGTTCACGCCCATTATCAACAAGCTGGATTTGTTCTTGACGTTTCTCTTCTAGAATTACGATACACTCCCATTGCCATCCCACCGCTGGATGATGAACCAGCACCCTTCTGTGCTCAAATTCCTCAAGTCATGCTTTCCAAAGTGCCAAGGAGTGCAATGAGGTAAACACCTATCGTAACACTCTAGTTATCCCTTACCCCACTCGTGATTTAAGTCAAGAAGCACCCGTCATGGCAAATCCAAAAGGGAAAGGGAAGAGGAAGATAATTGGTGGACCAAGTGGTCCGAAGAAGGCTGAGAAAATGAGAAAGACTTCGGGGCAAACTACTCCGAAGAGAAAGCAACCGAAGAGGAAGAGAAAACTAGCCATTGTGGATGAGTCTTCGGATTCAAAAAGGACTCCATCCATAGTCCAGGAAGAAGAACAAGAAGAACTACATGATCACCAACCTCCATCACCTCCACCAACAACTAGACCACCCCCACTCCTCCAAATACCACTGCTCCACCATCTCCACCTAAAACAACCCAACCACCTACACCACCACATACAACAACATCTCTTCCACCACCACCCACAACAGCTCAACAAACCACCACAATTCACACTACATCATCTGATGTACCTCCACCACCACCAACAACCGCCCCTCTAACATCTGCTGTCCCTTTCTCTGGTATTGATTTTTCATTACCAGAGTTTGATCTGCCTCTATCACCTTCAAAACAAAACCCTACTTCAGCAGCCTTCTTTGAGGCTTTTCATATGGCTCCTTTGGTTGCTGAAGGAATCTCAGATGAAGAACTGCCAGATGAAGCATTTGTATTAATGAAACAGTACAAAATTATGAACTCTAAGCTTGATACTCTGATTCAAGAACAAACTGGCTTCGATCCCACAAAACCAACCTTGGGTGAAATCACCGAAGAGATCGAGTCTCTGGAGGTCACCCTATCCAAAGAAATAAAGGATTCAGTACAGCAGCTCGAGAAGAAACTCATGGATCAATAGAGTAAGATCCAATCTTCCTTTGAACAAAAATTAGAGTCTGCTGTAGCCAATAATGACAAGAAAATCGGGGCCTTTGCTGAAAAGGTTGAACAATCACACTCCAAAGTATTGAAAGCTTTACAAGAACTTCGGAGTGAATCTCAGCAAAGTACCAAGTTTGAAAAACAACTTGATGAGGCTAGAGCAAAGATTGAAGAGCTCACAGCCGCCTAAGCTGCTTCGGACATCTCAAAGTTTACAGAGGAACTCCAAAGAACAAATGCAGTTCTTAACCAAGACATGACCATTCGGTTAAGGACTGTATTACAGCCTCTGATAAACTTTGCAGATAGATTATCTAGACCACAAGGCAGGCCTATAACTGCTCAGCATGTGGGTCATGCTTCACAAGGGGGAGAAAGGCCTAGGTTAACCTCCGGAGCCACAACAACCACTGCTGGTCCTACATTTTCAACCATCACAACAACTGCCATGGGAGCTAGTGGATCAGCTGGAGCTGGAAGCTCGACAGATAGGTCTGTTGAAAGTATAATTGCTCCACACATGGAGGATGTCTACAAGGCCAGACGTGTTGACTACGCCTTGATGATCAAGATGAACAACTTTGCATGTGATGATGGAAAATGGACCGCAGAGGCAATCAAACTCTTTGGATTTCAAGATCATAATGTACCTAACATGCTACCTCTTCGGAGTTTTGAGACAACCGACTCCGAAGATCTTCAGCTTGGCATTCCTTTCAATCCGAAGACCTTCGCTTTTCTCTAATTCGCTCAATCAATAACAAACGAACAGAGGCCAACCTACTGGACCAACAAAATCAACTTCCATGCTATGTTCATTCAACATCAGAGTGTAGTATGGAGCTTGAACAAGATCAAGAGAATCATATCAATCAAGGAGGCAGATACTTATAAGAACTTCAAGAATTATGAGTTTCTTGTTATTCGTGGTGCAGATGAGGTTGAGTCAAGGTTTACGATTGCCGATTTCCCAATCATGAATCCAATGGACTTCATTCAAATTCTAGACCTTCTGCGAAGAATTGATGCAGCTCATGCCGCAATGTCTGTAGTTACGATCAAAAACTACATTTTGGTTTTTCTGAACAACTACAAGCAACCAGTGAAGTTCGCCAAGCACGACATTGAGTTATGTTCCTACTACAAGCAACCACTGAACACTCCTCCTGTTGTAGTTCGGAACATAAGCAGATTCAAGAATGGAGAGATTCTAGATGAACCATACGGTGTAGTCTTCAAAGGACTTCGAAACAAAACCGAAGTCATGATCAAGTTCTTTGAAATAGACTATCTTGGCCTCCATCCCTCCTCTTTTATCTCAGGCATGATTTCTCATGTGAATGCTTGTCATGTTAATTCAGAGGAAAAGAAGAAGAAGTTCATGGATCATATGAACTGGTACTTGGCGGTGAGGAAAACCTTGAAGAGGGCCTACAAAAGAAATTTCCGTGTATAGGCTTCGGATGCACTTCACACAAAGGGGGAGATTGTTGAGGATATTTGTGATGAAGTGCTGATGTATCCGATGTTCTATCAGAAGACTTTTTGAAGAAAAACCCCGAAGTAACAAACGAATAGAAGACCCCGAAGTCTGAAGACTCCGAAGGGTATCACCTGGAGGATCTGAAGACTTCACAGCTGTCAAACCCTAGTGCACGCGTGGTTACAGACTACGTGTTGCATGACCCTATCATTCTATTATAGTACATCTGATAGAATATTCTCTGAAAAGTATTGTACTATGCGTATCACTGATTCAGTATAAATATCAGTGATAGCATACCGTGTTTAGTGTACGATAGTAAAACCCCATTGTAAAGCCCTAAATTTATAATCAAGCATTCGGCACAAGTTATCCATTTTCACTTTGTTCATCTATTTGCTTTACATCACTCATGCATGATTGTTAAACTCTTATATAATTGCTAGATCCATACTCATTATTCAACTGTTAATTGATTTCAACACCCAACAGTATACCATAAAGTTACACTTAATCTTGAACTTTTCTACTATAATATATTTAACACTTCATTAGCTTCACTTGATGGTACATTGTATTCAAGGTGTATCTAAAGTTTCAAAACATAATAGTTTTAGTTCTTATCCTTAAGAAGTCAATTAACTCATAGCAAAGTTATGTAGTTTCAACACGGTCTAGTCTCGTTAGTCAAAATCAAAAACTTTCCAAAGCAACATTCTTTCTTTCTAGAGAATTACCATATCTATAATGTTTTAAGTCTTAATTATTATCCTTAAGAACCCAATTTGAGTCAAACTCAAGTTAGATAATCATTTCCATACAATGACCAATATTACATAATTTTGCATATATGTATATTTTCTTATAAATAACTTAAGTCTACTTTTTATGAGGTTTAATTTTCCATGTTTTATCACACTTGTCTTATTTCATTTCCATTCATGCTCTTTTTGTCAATTCTTGCCATAAGCTCAACTTCCCCATATACGAGTAGGGATTAATTTATTTATCCTTCATCACTAATATATAAGTATTGTAGTCATTATCCATGACTCTTGTAACAATCTATCATTATAAATTCATAATCATTGTTCACAACTTTGTAGATAGTAGCATTTTTAGTCATATATCAATGGCTTACATTTCAATCATTAAAAAAAGAAAAAAATGACCAACCCACCCCCACCCTAACCTCTCTCTTTGTATGTGTGTGTGTGTGTGGGTCTCTCTCTCTCTCATAACTAGTTATACCTCAGATTGAATAAAACCCATCCCACATTTTACACCCACCTGCCAAAAATTATTATCCCGACAAGGCACACGACGTCACAGCCCTATAGAAGATCACACAACGCAATCTTCAATCGTACTATCTCTAATTGATTTAGGTTTCAACTTATAAGGTTTCCTTTACATAAAGATGGTGACTAAAACCCGAGAAATGATTTGCGTGTTTGTTTATGGGAGCTGAAATCCAACATAGATTATGATTCTAACATTCCACAAAAATTATGTTCATCGATTTTTGTTTGCAAGTTTTTTGGTTTCCAAGGTTGTTCATCCATTTCTTCAAACATTCCTCCAATTCCTCCAATCAGGTAATATTCATCTATTTCTTGAGACGAAACGTCGAAGCCATCGAGGAAGAAAAACCGAGATTTGAAAGCAAAACGTTAGTTTCTAAAGTATGTAAATGTGTTTGTGTGTGTCGATTTCCGGAGACCTTGATCTGGTATTTCTTTCCCTCGATTTCTAGGTTTTGTGTTTGTGTTCATGTGTGTTGAACATGTACCTAGATCTTCATCTGATTCGTCATTGTGCGTGTGTTATCAGGAAGAGAGAAAAAGAGAGTGAGTGAGGGGGGGAGAGAGTTGTTCGTCGAATACAAATCTACATATGGGGTTGGTATTTTATTTGTGTTTTTTTTAATTATTGAAATATAAATAATAAATATTAAAATAATCAAGACAAAATAATATTTTCAAGTCATTTCAAAATTATCGGGAATCAAAATCACAATAAACAAACATATTTTGAACCAGTGGTGCTATAAAAAACTTTTTGGACCAAAGTGATAATTATTTACATGTCAGAACCAAATGTGCAGTCTTGTGTTGTCTCCTATTACATAAGATCCGAACTATATAGGCATTCAACTTACATTTCAATTTGAGAAGTAAATAAAGATACATTCTAAAGAGATTCGTCTCTATAGGTTTTAGACTTTTAGTTCCATTTTTTTTAACTATTTTGGTTTTGGTTCGATTGCAACCAAAACAGTCTAACAGCATCAATAGCTCGGGTTTTTTGTCGTTGCAAAGGATCCATTGGTTATGGAAACTTAAGGTAACTAGCATCAATAGCTCGGGTTTTTTGTCATTGCAAAGGATCCATTGATATATGAAAATCCCACACATATGGAATGGTACAAGTGGATAAATGCAATGAATAGAGTCAAAAACCAAACATAATCAGCATCATATGATACTGTTCAAAAACAGTTGAACTCAATTGATATAAAATCAAATCCAAGTATAACCATTTAACTTCTACACACAAAACAAGGGCTCTAAAAGCATTCAAAAATGGACTTTGTATGCGTCAGTTCTTCAGTTGAATTCGTTTTGGCAGTATAAGTAAATCAGTGAGCAGTCCGTGACGCGACAAGTTACTCTAGATACTAAACTGGTAACAGAAATTCAATGGCGTGATATTCACTAAAACTAAATTTACATTCATAAGAATGTGAAAAGGATCGAAGTAACAGTAGGCTTGTAAGTAATTCAAGCAGCCTGTGTCGCAATGGCCTGTTTTCATCGCTTGCTGCCCTTCTAACGAGATGCCTTGCTCATTTTTATTCGGTCAAGGGCCTCAAGGCATCACATACCTTAGAACATTAAGTCATTTACCATCAAATGAAAAACAAAAGTAAATAACATTACTTAAATTGGATATTTCGATTAGAAATCATATAATAATGAAGAAAAAGAATAAGCGATTAGAAATCATATAATAATGAAGAAAAAGAATAAGCAATCAATCTAAGCCGAATTAAAGATGGTGATATAATTGCGTTAATCACAGAAAATATCTGCATAATTATATTATTTGCATCATAGATTGCATTAATTTAGTCAAAAACCGTTGAAAATGAGAAACCAAAACTACATATGTCATATTTCTATGATATTAGTGAAAATCAGCGAAAACAATCGTAGAAACGATGAATAAATAAATAAATAAATAAAATCGTAGTGCATCATAGGCGATTTTTTTTCTTGTTTTTTTTTCAAACATCGTTTACCTCTGTATCTGTTAACTTACTTAAGTTAGTTAAGTTAGTTAGATTGCCACGTGTACTTTCAGTTAGTTTGTTGCATGTTAGTCAGTTTTACTTCTTTTTCATATTAAGCTTGTATATGTTTCTTTTCCTTCTGTAATTCAGTTTTTCAATCAATGAGATACGTATTCATCTCTCTCTCTCAATCTTCCTAACTACGTTCAAACATGGTATCAGAGCACGTTTGCTCCTGATTTTTTCCTCAAATTGATTCTTCGTTCTTCTTTTACTTTCCAAATCATGTCTCAGCCTCAAAACAACACTTTGAATTCTGGAAATTCTGATAATCAAAATTCATCGAATCCTTATTACCTTGGTTCTTCGGACAATCCTGGATCAATTTTGGTATCAAATGTGTTTAGTGGCGTTGGATTCATGGCTTAGAAGCTGTCAATGGATATAGTGTTATCTGCGAAGAACAAATATGGTTTTGTCGATGGATCAATTGTTCGGCTACCAATTACATCTGAAAATTATCCAGCTTGGTTTCGTGTTAATTCCATGGTGATAAGCTGGATCCTCAACTCACTTCAAAAGAATATTGCCGACAGCGTGTTGTTCTTGCAATCTGCACATGAGATCTAGAAGGTATTGAATCAATGATATTCGCAGTCTGATGGAGCATTGATTTATCAGATTCAACAACAGCTCTACTCTATCTCAAAGGATTCTGATGACTTCTCGACATATTTTACCAAGTTATCCAAAATTTGGGATGAATCACGAATCATACAAGATCTACCAGACTGTTCATGTGGAGCTGCTTCTCATTTTGCCAAATTCCTCGAAGATCAGAGACTAATTCAACTTCTTATGGGATTAAATGATTCGTATAATGCAATCAGGGCTCGGATTCTAATGATGAAGCCGTTACCCCCAATTTCGACTGCTTATTCAATCATTGTTCAAGAAGAACGTCAACGAGAAATTACTACTCCTCATTCAATTCTCAGTAATGAATCCGTCGCAATGCAGGTATCTTCTTCTAATGATTCCAAGAAGACTTTGGTTTGTTATCACTGTAAGAAACAAGGTCATATCAAATCGCAATGTTATCGTCTCCATGGATTTCCTGCAAATTTCAAATTCACTAAATCTAAACGTAATGATCCGTCATCATCTACTCAATCCGTTATTTCATCATCATCTCAAAACGTTGTTTCTTCACCTGCTTTCTCCCAAGATCAATTTCAACAGCTTGTTCAGCTTATCAACAATAATTTGATCAGTTCAAACAATTCTTCTCCTATAAGTCAAGTGAATTCTATAATCACTGATGGAGCTATGACGAATGAAGGTAAACCTTTTTCGTTTCATCATTTTGTTGCTAATGTCTATAAGCCATTAGCATTGTTACGAACACACTACTCCTTGATCATTGATTCAGGAGCCACCGATCATATGTATTCTAACAAGGATCTTTTCTTATCTTTTAACAAATTTGATCAGCCTCACTCGATTGGTCTGCCTGATGGACATAACACTCTTGTTTTCTTTTCTGGAGACATTAGGCTTCACGATTCTATTGTCCTACAAAATGTCTTGTACGTTCAATATTTTAGATACAATCTCTTGTCCGTTTCCAAAATCGTCACTCATTCAAACACCTTCGTTGCTTTTACTGACAAAGAGTGTCTTATGCAGGACCCTTTGTTAAAGAGTAAACTCTCACTTGGCATACTTGGCAAACGCATAAACGATTTGTATGTGTTTGATCATCAAGACATTTCGAATAATCTCTCATTTCAATTTGATTTTTCTGCTTTAATGTCTTGTAAACATTCTTCTGTAATGAATACTCTACGATCTTGTAATAAACCTTCTGAATGTATGCTTTGGCATCAAAGGTTTGGGCATTTGCCTTTAGAAAAACTCAAGAGACTATCTCTTTTATCCTCTAATGCTCATGATCATCATGTTGATACTTGTTTAATTTGTTCCAAATCCAAACAACATAAATCTCCTTTCCCAAAAAGTCAAACTACTTCTAATAAGATTTTTGATCTTATTCACATTGATGTTTGGGGTCCCTATAAGCATTCTACCATTGATGGACATCGCTATTTTGTAACCATAGTTGATGATTTCAGCAGATTCACATGGACACATTTGTTATCCAACAAAAGCTATGTTATGTCCATCATTAAAGGTTTTGTTAACCTTGTAAAAACCCAATTTGATACTGTAATCAAAGTTATTAGGAGTGACAATGCCTATGAACTTGGGTCTAGCAAAGAAGGTATCGATTTTTTCACTGAGTCTGGCATTATTCATCAGAAGTCTATTCCTTACAGACCTCAACAAAATGGTCTTGTTGAAAGAAAACACAAACAAATTCTCAAAGTTGCTAGAGCTCTTTTCTTTCAGTCTGGGTTAGGTCATGCTTTTTGGGGAGAATGTATTAAGACTGCTACTCATTTAATTAACTGCATGCCTACTAAACCCCTTGCTTTTGAAACTCCATATGAACTTCTTTATAAACGACCACCTCAACTTTCTTATCTGAAAACATTTGGATGTCTTTGTCATGCTTCTCCTGTTCATCCATCAAATGACAAGTTCATGCCTCGTGCTAATCGGTGTATTTGTTTAGGATACCCGTATGGTCAAAAGGCTTACAAGTTGTTAAATCTTGAAACTAATCAAATTTTCGTTTCACGAGATGTCAAATTTTTTGAAAATGAGTTTCCTTTACATTCTTCCATACCAATTGAGCCTCTTTCTTCTTATATTCCTCATTCTGTTGATGATAATTCTTCCATTGACATTTCTCATCCTCCTCATAATGATATTCCAAATCCTAATCCTTTGGAAATTATCAATCCTCTTCCATCCACCTCTTTACTTAGATCCACCAGTACCTCAAACTTACCTAGACATCTTCATGATATGTTTGTAATCATTCTACCACTCATATGAATGAGTCTCATTGTTTTCATAATATTACAAATTTATGCTTGATTCCTCTTCATCTCTTCCAATTGATATCACTTCGTTTAATTCTGCTTATGCTTTTCACATAGCTTCTCAACCCATTGAGCCAGCTTTCTATAATGAAGCACATGGATGTCCTGAATGGGAACTTGCTATGCAAAACAAATTTAAAGCATTAGATGCAAACCACACATGGGATATCGTGAAGCTTCCTAAAGACAAAAAGCATATATCTTGTCGATGGGTGTACAAGAGCAAAAGACGTTCTGATGGGAGTATTGAACGGTATAAAGCACGTCTCGTCGCCAAAGGATTTACGCAAAAACATGGGATTGATTACCACTAAACTTTTTCCCCAGTCATTAAATTTACTATAGTTCGAGCAATAGTCTCTTTAGCTATGAAAAAAGGCTGGCAAGTTCATCAATTTGATGTGAACAATGCTTTTCTACATGGCGACTTAGACGAAGAAGTCTATATGAAACCACCACCTGGCCTTTCTCTTCCATCCTCTTCTTATGTTTGTCGCTTACGTAAATCTTTATACGGTCTGAAACAAGCTTCACGACAATGGTATGTGAAATTGTCCATTGCTTTGCAGTCGAGAGGTTTCAAGCATTATTTAAATGATCATTCTTTGTTTTTAAAACAAATTGATAATACTATTATCATTGTTGCGATTTACGTTGATGATATTCTAGTTACTGGCGATAATGATGATGAAATTCGTACATTAAAGGAATTTTTAGATGCTTTGGGATACATTCATCTATTCTTGGGAATTGAGTTTAATACAGTTCCTATTGGTATGATTGTTCCTCAACACAAATTCCTTATGGATATGTTACACACTTATTCTTTGACGAATTGTACTGCTGCTTCTTCTCCTTTACCTGCCAATTTGAAATTATTGCCAAAGATGGATAATCCACTAGCTGAACCCACCACTTATCGTCAGTTAGTTGGTAAATTGAACTTTCTATTACACACTCGCCCTGACTTGGCTTTCACAGTTTAGTATCTTAGTCAATTCTGTCAAGTTCCTTGTGAACCACATTACAATGCAGCCATTCACATTTTGAAGTATCTCAAAGGAACTGCTAGTAAAGGACTGTTCTTTAACAACAAGCCTAATTTGCAAATTCAAGCCTACTGTGATAGTGATTGGGCCGCTTGTCCAATCACTAGAAGATCTGTAAGTGGATTTTTCGTTACATTTGGAGGTACTCCTTTATCATGGAAATCCAAAATGCAAGCCACAATTTCCTTGTCGTCTGCAGAAGCCGAGTATCGATCCATGAGACGCATATGTTCTGAACTCGCTTGATTGAGCCGTTTACTTCATGAATTACAAGTGCCAAACGTCACTCCCATTCCTTTGAAGTGTGAAAACCAAGTCGCCATATACATAGCTAAAAATCCTGTTTTCCATGAGCGTACTAAACACATCGAGTTGGACTGCCATTTTGTGCGCGAAAAGCTTCATGAAGGTCTGATCACTCTTTCAGATGTTGACACTAAACATCAATTGGTCTGCCATTTTGGGGTGAGCAGACCTTATATACATTTAGGGGTGAGCAGACCTTATATACATTTAAGGGTGAGCATGGGTCGGTTTTCAAAAATGCATTTTCATTTTTTAAATATTTTACATATAATTTTTGACTAAATTAAATTTTTGGTCAATATGGTTTGCAAAAAAATCATATTTTTTGTCCAATTATTGAAATATTGATGTAGCTGGTCCTTTTGATTTCCAACTCTTGCATCGGAGATCTCTAGGGTTGTTACCCTCTATAATACATATGTTAAGTGCCTATTAAATAACCAAATTATCCTTGTATTTGCGTTTTTTCTTATTTTTTATTTTCCTTATTTTATTATAATATTTATATTAAAAGACCAATCACCGCCACCATCATCAATACCAACACCACCACGTCTCCCCACCACCAGCCACCAATTATTTTCAAATATCAAGGTTGACCAGAAAACCACCCAGTAGCCTGTTGGTGATTTTAGTGTCACCAAGTCATTTTATGTAATTGGAACTAACATGTGAGCTAAGGGGCTAGTTAGTTTGTACTCTAATACATGTTCGGGTAATGTGCGGAGTGCACGCATGTATAAGATCGAATAAGTAGCCGGTACGACGACTGGTCGGGGGTCCGGGGGCAGCGCCCCTGGGCTCGGGGATTCCAAAGGGGCAGCGCCCCTTTGGCGGGGGTCCTAGGGGCAGCGCCCCTAGCGGGGTCCAAGGGGCAGCGCCCCTGGCGGTGGTCCCGGGTTAATATGGTATAATTAACTGATTATCGTTAATTATGGAAACCATCAATGAAACCCTAACCCTAAGGAAATCTTAAGTCGGCCCATGATCCCATAACCCTAATTCGTGGGTTATATAAACGCCTCTCCTAATCAGAAGAGGGACACACGAAAATCATTAGCTCTCAATCGTTCCTCACGAACATAAAACTTCTGGCAATTTGGCTTACGAGTTTGTGCCTAAATTCGTAGGTGTTCCCTTTGGATTATCCTAGACTGGATTTCCTGTAACCCGGGCATAGGGTGGAAATATCAGTTCGGAAAGTGATCACACGATCCATAGGGCAATCCGGATCTTCTCTAAACCTACCCGTATTTCTAACATAGCCATCTTAGATTACCTCTTCTCCGTCAATCGGTTGTCCTCTCCAACCAGTTTCTAGCACTAATAAAGCCCCACTTCGTAAGTCAAATGATATAGAGCATATTTGCCACTTTTTCTTTAGAGAGATGTGAGTTATTTCTTTGCAAAAATAGGCTTAATTTCACATGCGGCAATTCCATCAATATCATGTATAGAGATAAATTGTTTTAAAGCATCACCTGATAAACTTACTTTGGAGGCATGCCAAAACCTTCAAGAACAAATTGAAGTCTCCTACATAATAACGTATTGTTGTAGACGAGATGACTCCAGATGTAAACTTGCTAAGAGTGGAAGGACTAAGTAGGCACCAGGTACATCGGAATCACACAATAAATAAACTATGGTGGTTTTTCAGTGGGTGTAAATGCTCTACGGATTCAATTGAAAGTTGTTCTAAAATTTACCTTTTATATAATTCAACAATAATTTGAATGAAAAGCTACTATATTTCAATGTTTATTTCCTTACGGTTACATTGACTAGTTGGTGGTGTCTGGACATTGCATGCATTTGGTAACCCAAGAGCCTGAGTTTGGTTGATTTAAACACCCAAAAACGAGCCAATACCATTTGTAACAACCAAAATTCTATGAGTAATTATGCTAGCATTTTAGAGATAATGTCAATACGGTAAATTTGACCATAAGGGCAAGTTGGTTATTTTCGACAAAAATTATACAATTTCCGTGTTTCATGGTACGGTTGTGTCATAATATGTGTTTGAACTATGGTGTGTAAGTTTTACGGCTTGAAGCCAAAAATTAGAGAAGTTAGACATTTTAATTGTGCCTGGATGTTTTCTATCAAATTCACACGACTCGTCAGTTAGGGGATTGTTATGGATCCCAAAAGTATATTGACATTGTAAGAGAAGATTTTGAAAGTAGATTTCTAATTAAGGATCGCAACGCGTAGAGCTTAAGTGAGGCGACGCATTTACTGGTAGAATGCGACGCTTTCATATTATTGACGCGACACGTACGTCGCGCAGATTCTACACGACTTAAAGCCCTTAATCAATTCTTTGGTTCATTTCTCACAAACACACTTCAAAAACTCAAGGAGGGGACGATCACATTAGTTCTTGTGAGCCAAAGTTGACAGGAGACTATGTGGATTTCAAGGATTAAGCACTAGTTACTCAATCTTGGAAGGTAACCTCTTAATCTCCTTGATGAAATTGTGCATATGAAACGAAAGGTGTCAAGATCGGAAACCCTAACTTTTGAAATGATGTTATACTTGACGTGTAAGGAAAAGAGGAAGTAAATAGCATCTTTTTAGTCGATTGGTATGAAATAAGTATGGAAGCGTCGATTAGGGTTTTGGTTCACTATATATATTGATGATATACCATAGGCGAGGTACTCGCCAGCTCGCCAGCTTGACAGCTCGCCAGCTTGTCAGCTCGCCAGCTCGTAAGCTCGTCAGCTCGTCAACACGACAGCATGACAGACGTCCAGCCAGCTACTAGGGGACGCGCAACCCGCCTGGCTGGACGACACGCTTTCTAACAACCTCGAATATTCGGGAATCTCACAAACCAATAAGAGAATGACAGCTCTCCTCGCGAGAGCTCAACGTACGATTTACCAACATGGATGATTCGGTTAGTGTACGATCCACTACCTGGTCAGACCAATGCACCAATCACAGACAGGCACAGGAGATCCGCCAATCAGAGATGACCCACGATCCCAACGATCGTGTGGTCCCCCAAAGGTACAACGGTATATGATGATCAACCCCATGGGAGATCATCGTCATACTCACTCTCCTTTTTGTTACCATACTCTCTCTCACTTTTCCGACCACCATACTAACTAGTCCGTCGGAGCACCCTCTCGGGACCGCCTACCGGAGTGTGACTGACCGTTTCTCTCATTGTTGTGAAACCAGGTCTTCGTTCCCGACGACCGACGAACCCGAAGAAGTACCAAATCACATCATTGGCGCCATCCGTTGTGTGACAACGCAAGGATCACACTCTCTGAAAACTGAATGGCTACACCATCGGACAATCAGCAAGGTAACGTCACACCGAGCCCAATCCGACCAATGATGTCCCTAGACGCCGCTACACCACAAACGCCGGTAAATGTACTCAATACAACTTCTTCTGCAACTATCATACCACCATGGCAGTCGCCGATGCCAACTCCCGTAACACCGCCAATGGCATACCTCAATCCCTTTCTTCAAACCTAAACGTCCGTAATCCTACCATTGTTTACACCACAGACAGTTGCACCCACAACAACTGGAACGTTGATGTTTCCTCCTTTGTCCCTTCTTCAGTCAGGAACGTCGACGAACCCTCCCATTTCGATGAATTTTTCCTCATCCATCCCAGCGCCATTAACCACCGGTTTACCTCCGGCCCCTACACCAATACCAACCGACCCCACTAGATATTTACCAGTACCCCAACGCCCCATACCCCATTTGGACCACCGCCATTCTATGGCAACGGTTATACGCCACATTATATGACGCCACAATACCATTTCGTACCGCTTCACCCCCCTTTCCAGCAATATACGCCAGTTCCAATCCCAACGGTAACAACCAGTCGATCCTCTTTTGTCAAAGAATTACTGGATTACGAGATTCCAAGTACAGCCAAGCTACCAACGTTAAAAGTTTATAACGGTACAACATGTCTTGATAGCCATATCGATACTTATGAATGGCATATGACGTCCCTGAAATTAGATCAGCGATTCTGGTGCACGTACTTTCCAACAACTTTGGATGGCAATGCAGGCTCATGGTTCAAGAGTTTGGCACCAAATAGCATCTACAATTTTGAACAGTTGAAACAGCTCTTCCTAACGAACTTTATGCAACTCAAAAAGTATAGAGGCGATAACCACGCCATCATGGGATGTAAACAACGCGAGGGTGAGTCTGTGAAAGATTACTTCAGGCGTTTCAACAAAGCAACACTAGACGTTCCGAGACAAGATGACAGAATGGTCATAGGCGCCTTCACATGGGGTTTGCTCCCAGGACCGTTGTCCAGGAAATTCCTGGGAAAACCACCCCAGACGTGCCACGAACTCAAGGAGCGAGTAGAGCATTTTCTCCGTCAAGAGGAAGGAACTGTGGAGAAACAATCATACCTCAAAGCAACCGCAGATCCATACCATAAACGACATGACCGATACCAGAACCGCGTCCGCCGACCTAATTATACCACCACTTCCATCAGAGGGGGACGACCACCACGGCGGTATAATCCATTCCCTAGAGAAGAACAGCGAAATAGGAATGCAGATGTTTACGTGGTCAAAGAAAACACTGGTAAAGCCCAAGACAATAGACACCAGTACTGTGAATATCACAAAAGTAGGGCTCACGACACAGCAGATTGCGCTATGTTGAAGCGGGAAATGGAGGAAAAACAGCTTAAAGGAAATCTTATGGAAACGGCAAGGAAACTACGGGAACAATACGAAACAGATAGACATATGGGAAGAAACAAGAAGGACGAAAAAGGAGCAGGGCGAGGACTTGAGATACTAGCCATTCGCGTCTGCCACAAACGAAGCTCACGCGCCATCGAGGAAGCCTCGCGCCCCCATCAAAAGATTCTAAACCTGGACTTTTATATAGATGATCCCAGACTAGAAAACTGGCAAGGAGACAACCCCCTAACCATCGTTGGGTATGTCAAGGATATTAAGATTCACAGAGTATATATCGACAGTGGAAGCGCTGCAGACATTATTCACAAGCATTGTTTCAACCTACTCCCTCAGACGATCAAGGATACCCTAATGCCAGCCAAGGGCCGATTGATAGGGTTTACAGGCCACAGCATTTGGCCAATCAGGACGATACACCTCCCTTTCACCCTACAAAGTTTTGATGAAAAGCTCTACAAAACTGTTCTCCTCGAATTCGTTGTGGTAAGGGCACCATCAGAGCACAATATGATATTAGGACGTCCAGGACTCCTAAAATTCGGCACAGTGGCATCTACGGTCCATGGTACACTCAAATTCAAAACATCCGGCAGCATGGCGTGTGTTCTGGCCACAAACCCTCAACAACTAAGATGCTACCAGGTCATGCAGCCTACAAACATTGTCCGCCCGGCTAAGAAAGTAAGATCGGAAGGATCTGTAGACAAGGTAGTTGTTAATCAAGATTACCCTGAGCAGTCCGTCAAAGTAGGCAGCACACTACCTACAGATGTAAGAGACGCAATCGTTTCCCTCCTCCGGCGATACCAGCATGTGTTTGCATGGAAGCCATCTGACATGGTGGGAGTAGAAAGAGGTCTCATAGAGCATAGCTTAAATGTTAAGGCAGGAAGTGGTGCCATTAAGCAAAAAAAGAGAAGCCAAGAAGGCGAACGTAATGCAGCTATCAATGCTGAAGTGTCCAAATTGGTGGCTGCCGGAATTCTACGAGAAACAATTTTCCCCGACTGGATAGCCAACCCAGTGATGGTTAAGAAACACGATGGCAGCTGGCGCATGTGTATAGATTATACAGATTTGAACAAGGCGTGTCCCAAAGATTGCTACCCTCTACCGGAGATCGACCAAAAAGTGGAATCACTCCAGGGGTTCCGGTGGAAGTTTTGCTATAAGAAAATGCAGTTTGGGTTGAAAGAAGACGAAGAAAAAATTGCATTCTACACTAACAGGGGAACATTTTGCTATAAGAAAATGTCGTTTGGTTTGAAAAATGCAGGATCAACCTATCAGCGCCTGGTCGACAGAATGTTTCGCGATCAAATTGGGAGAAATATTGAGGTTTACGTTGATGATATGGTCATCAAGAGTCACGGAACTTTAGCACTGACTGCTGACATCGAAGAAACCTTCAGGACGCTAGAAAAAGCAAAGATGAAATTAAACCCATCAAAGTGCGTCTTCGGGGTGGAGGAAGGCCAGTTCTTTGGATATTATGTAACGAACCAGGGAGTCCTCCCTAACCCGAAAAAACTCCAGGATGCTATTGAAACCAAAACCCCCACTACATTGAAAGAAATGCAAGGTCTCAACGGAAAGTTGACTGCTTCAGGCCGCTTCATAGCCAAATCTGCTGAAAAAGCATTGCCACTCTTTAATACGCTGAAAGGCGAAGTCAGCAAAGAAGGGTTCAGGTGGACACCTGCAGCTGATGAGGCGTGGCAGAAACTCAAGCACACACTCAGTCAATTGCCGACGCTTGTCAGCCCAACCCCAGGGGAAACTCTATTTGTATACTTGTCGGCAGCACAAGAAGCGATCTCAGCGCTTTTAGTGGTGGAAAGGGACACTATACAGTTACCAGTATACTTTGTAAGCCGAGCACTTCAAGTCCCAGAAATCAACTACCCAATATTGGAAAAACTCGTGCTTGCACTTGTATACGCCGCCAGGCGGCTCCGACGATATTTCCAGGCACACCACACCGAAGTTTTCACCAGCCAACCGATAAAGCAAATACTCTTGAAACCAGAAAACTCAGGCCGACTGGAAAAATGGGCAATAGAACTAGGGGAGCATCATATCGAATACCGACCGCGATCAGGTATCAAAGGCCAAGCTCTAGCTGACTTTCTCATTGAAATCCCAGAGCAAATGCAAATGGCAGCGCCAGATAGCGAGCAAAAATCTATAGTTAAGCAACAGTGTGAGTGGGTTCTTTATACTGACGGGGCAGCAAGTAAAGAAGGGTCGGGAGCAGGCCTAATTCTGAAGAGCCCACACGGAGAGGAAATTACATACGCCCTAAGGTTCGATTTCAAAACATCTAATAACGAAGCGGAGTATGAGGCATTGTTAGCAGGTTTAAGACTGGCGATCGAAAACGGGGCAAAGCAAGTCGCAGCTCTGACCGACTCAATGCTTGTTACGAATCAAATTAATGGCCTATACGAAGCCAGAGATAAGCGCATGCAAGGATACATGGATGCAGTCCAAAAGCTAACGAGATCTTTCGACAAATTCTCTATCAAGCAGATCCTGAGATCGGAAAATAGAAGAGCGGATGCCCTGAGTAAACTAGCCTCAACTTCTTTTGATCATCTGACAAAGCATGTGCAGGTTAAAGTTTTGCCGGCACGAAGTATAGACGAAAAACAAATCCGTGACACAACGCGCGAGGAAGCGACATGGATGACGCCTTATATAGAGTACCTCCGATATGGCACACTGCCAGAGGACGACACAAATGCACGAAAGATAAGGATCAAAGCGCCTAACTTCACGATAATCGATGGGACATTGTATAAAAAAGGGTACCTAACTCCGTGGCTAAAATGCATAACTAAAGAAGAAGGACGACGAGTATTGGAGGAAACACACTCAGGACTGGCAGGAGCTCATGAAGGGGCGCGCGCCCTAACCGGTAAAATACTGCGAATGGGGGTCTTCTGGCCAGACATACACCATGACGCGACAGAAATGACACGAACCTGCACCGAATGCCAAACCTTTGCCCCGGTGCAAAACTTTCCTCCCAACACCATGACAAGCATTAGCAGCCCTTAGCCTTTCTATCAATGGGGAATTGACATCGTAGGACCATTCCCGAAAGCCCCTGGGAGGGTGAAATTCCTCGTTGTCGCCATTGATTACTTCACGAAATGGGTGGAAGCTGAGCCACTAGCTTCCATCTCGGGCAGGACCATCATAAAATTCATGTGGAAGAACATATTGACAAGGTTCGGCACACCCAGGGTGCTGATTAGTGACAACGGTTTACAGTTTGCCGAGAATCCGTTCCGAGGTTGGTGTGAAGAAAGAAACATCCGCCAGCAATTCACGTCAGTCGCACACCCGCAAGCAAACAGTCAGACGGAAGTAACTAACCGGACAATTGTCAATGGAATCAAGAAAAGATTAGGCAAAGCTAAAGGTAACTGGGTGGAGGAACTCCCAAGTGTTTTGTGGTCCTACCAAACAACTCCCCGAGTGGGCACGCGAGAAACTCCGTTCAGCTTAACATATGGCACAGAGGCTGTACTTCCCCGAGAGCTAATGATAACATCTCTCAGAACCTCCACCTTCACGCCAGAGAAGGCTGAGGAGGACTTGCGACATAGTCTAGACTTATTAGACGAAAAAAGGGAACTTGCTAACTTGCGACAAGCAGCATACAAATCTAATACGGAGAGGTATTATAACAAACGAGTACAATCCAAAGCTTTTAAAGTGGGAGACTATGTGCTGAGAAGGAATGAAGTCAGTCATGCACAACCAAGAGGCAAGTTAGGGCCGACGTGGGAAGGTCCTTACAAGGTACAAGAGGCACACCGGAATGGGTCCTACGTATTAGAGACTACTGACGGAAAAACACTACCGAGGACGTGGAATGCTTAGCACTTAAGAAAATTCTTCTTCTAAAGATATCGTATTTCAATAATTATGGCCTAAAACTCTTGATGTACATGCCTAATTTTCCAAGGAGCTAGGCTCCCAGGCATTAATATATGTTTTGTCTAAAAGTGTGTTATCTTTTTTCCATCGTACATCTCAAATCGATAACGAGTGGTTTGGACTGATCACCCAACCCACAGACATCAATCGAAATCGAAATCGTGGCCGAGCACCACACCCATTAAGTCGAAACTTAATGTTTGTGGCCGAGCACCACACTAATCGAAATCAAAATCGTGGCCGAGCACCACACCCATTAAGTCGAAACTTAATGTTTGTGGCCGAGCACCACACTAATCGAAATCAAAATTGTGGCCGAGCACCACACCCATTAAGTCGAAACTTAATGTTTGTGGCCGAGCACCACATCAATTGGAATCAAAAATCATAGTCAAATACCACACTCCTCTACAATTATAGCCAAAGCACTACAACAATCAAACCCAAAGTAAGAAACCTGTGGTTGGCCATCATACAAACCAAAATACCATAAACACAAGCGTATCAAGGAAATTATTCTACGCACAATAGGCGAACATCATTCGCCAAGAAAACCGAAACACACAGCAAAAATATCCAACATCAAGCAAAAAAACGACAACACAAAGAAAGTAGAAATAGTCAAACATTGTCCAAAGACGACCATCACCATCTCACCTGCATACAAACAAATCGAATAACAACCAACAAGATCCCTTAATCGTCCACTTCAACCCGCAGTAACTCTTTCAGCTCTCCAACACTAAGTTGACTCAAGCGAAGCAAACCGGCATAATCCAACGTCGCGAACTCTTCCATGGCATCATTTACCTCTCGCGCGTAGCCGGAAGACGAGCTACCCTCCTCAGCATTCGGACCTGCAATATTAAGTTCTTGGCGAAGGGTGCGACGGCCAGCATCTTCACCTGCAATACAGCTAGTTCGCCTGATACGATTCACGCTGTGGATCAACACTGGAATCATGAAGACTTTCTCAACAACCCTAACCATGCCCTCCTCTACAACCCATTTCAAATCCCCCTCCACCTTAGCCAACGCTGCAGCCCCTTCCTCCAACATACAGTCCTTTTCACATGCCTCGGCGTCAAAACTCTCGGTACGAATCATCAGCGTTTCGTTTTCCTCGCTCACCTTATCCAACCTCTCCTGGGTATTAGCAAGCTGCTCCTCCACAAACATTTTCTCAGACATTAGAAGCTCATACTTCAGATCAAACTCGCGAGATGTTTTCTCCAACCTAGACACTTGACTCTTTAACTCCTCTACTGCCCCGCGTAAGCGAGCATTCTCCGTCGCAGCCTTACAGGCTTCTAATTTGAACGACTCCTGTGTTTTAGAAGAGTTGGCTAAATGTTCGATACGTTTAGCAGTAGCCGCAAGATAATAGGCTGACTGAGTCGACGCGAACCTCAGTGTATTCACCAAACCGTCGTGAGTAAAATTCTCCATCTCTGAGTCGGCAGCGGGGGGAAAAGCAAGTAAGGCAAAGTCAATAGCAAACTCTCGTGAGGATAGACGCGAGCCATTCAACAATTTCCAGTCTGGAACGAATGGCAAAGATGAATAATCCTTCCAGACATGAGTCCCCAACGCGTCATCACCTTTCCCCGAGCTAAAATCCCCATCATTATCATCAACTTCAAATCCACCCGCACTACCACCAACAACACCTACAGATTCGACACCAGCAGCAACCTTTGTACCATGACTTTGTGTACCTTCAGACCCAGAAATTTTCACCTCCTCACCAACCTTCTCCTTACCTTTACCTTTATCACCAACAACCCCAGACTCAGGGACCAACTGGGAATTTTTGGGGTATCATCATCCAGAATTTCAATAACCCCAAAGTCATCCTCCTTCAACTGGTTCAACAACCTGCGGCGACTTATGCGCCTGATTAACCGAGTCTCCCTAGGACTCTCCGACCCCTCCACCGTATCACAAACAGCTTTCCTCTTGTTCAACAATTTTGATGCCTCTTCAAGAATACCTTCTTTGCTATCCACAACCAACTCATGAGACTTCTCACGGTCTCCCCTAGACAAACCCTCCACTTTGGCATCGATTAAAGGAACCTCACCGGATTGATCTTTCTCCAACTTTTCTCCCTCCTTAATATTTTAGATACGGGCGACGGTGTCTGGATTGCGGAAAACGAAAGACGGAGGTACCTTGTCGACCAAATCCACTTCACGATATTGGTATTTTTCCTTAGAACTCTTCGAAAGAACCTCTTCAAAGTGAACCTTACGAGGAACACCTACATACAGAGTCAACACATTTCTTTTAAAAAAAGGGGGAAGGGGGAGCATAACAAGATGAACAAAGAAGAACCAAAAAGAAAGAACAAAAACATACCTTTCTGGACAACAAAAAACTCAGGCATTTTACCCCGCATCCTCCAAGCAGTACTCATTCCCCCTCCAGCCAGAATATACTCCGGGAACTCATCAGCAGCTACCTGAAAACTATTCAAAATCTTCACCACCGTTTCTTGGTGAGGATATAGCTTCGGAATCTGATCAGACGTTGTGCCTCGACAGTGATAGATTATCCCCACCCTTGAGGCATTCACCCACAGCCAATGATCTTGCCAGTTTTAGGGGAATACTTGGGCTCGGGCACCAGGGTATGCACAGAAGTCCTCCGATAGAAGGCATAGTTATCCCCAACTGCCGCAAACCTGAAGTAGTGTTTGAAAATGAAAAAATCAGGAGCAATACCCTGCGAACGACACAGCAACTCGAAGGCGACAATCTTGTTCACGGAATTCGGGGTTAACTGATACAAGCCAACATAGTTTCGTCGGAGCACCTCCTCCATGAAATCCGACGTCGGAAGACGATAACCAGCGTCAAAAGTCTTTAGATAAATTCCAGTTTTCCCTTCGGGGGAAGGAGAAGATGGCACCATCAGAAGGAACTAAAACGCCATCTTCAGTCTGGAAACTGTATTTCTCGACAAGAGGCCCGTACAGATCATCAGCGATCTCTTGCTCAGCAATCGCAGCCATTCTTCTTCAGTGAATCGAAAGAAAACGGGCAAAGAGAAAGAAAGAAAAGGTTGAGGACGTAATGAAAGAGAAAAGAAGAAAATCTTAATCGAAGGAACAAGGATAAGGAGCGGGAAACTCGAAAATCGCTAATGATGGAAACTGACACATCATGTCAAAAATAATTACGGACCCACTTAGTAAAAGCGAACCGCCGTTACCTAAAGTCTAGAACGCTAGAGCTAGCACGCGTCTATCTCGACTATTAGACTGGGGGGACTTGATGATATACCATAGGCGACGTACTCGCCAGCTCGCCAGCTCGTCGGCACGACAGCATGACAGACATCCAGGCAGCTACTAGGGGACGCGCGACCCGCCTGCTGTACGACACGCTTTCTAACAACCTCGAATATTTGGGAATCTCACAAACCAATAAGAGAATGACAGCTCTCCTCGCGAGAGCTCAACGTATGATTTACCAACACGGATGATTCGGTTAGTGTACGATCCACTACCTGGTCAGACCAATGCACCAATCACAGACAGGCCCAGGAGATCCGCCAATCAGAGAAGACCCACGATCCCAACGATCGTGTAGTCCCCCAAAGGTACAACGGTATATGATGATCAACCCCATGGGAGATCATCATCGTCATACTCACTCTCCTTTTCGTTACCATACTCTCTCTCACTTTTCCGACCACCGTACTAACTAGACCGTCGGAGCACCCTCCCGGGACTGCCTACCGGAGTGTGACTGACCGTTTCTCTCATTGTTGTGAAACCAAGTCTTCATTCCCGACGACCGACGAACCCGAAGACGTACCAAATCACATCATATATATAGATATATACATATATATATATATATATATATATATATATATATATATATATATATATGTGTTATAGATTCAGCGTTACCACGAAAATTATGAACAAACTAAAAACTAGAATATAGATGAAGAAAGAAAGAAAGCTTGAGAGCTTGGAGAGAGTAGAGAGAGTTTATATCACTTGTGAAAGAGTTGATATGAGATGCATTTTCTTCCTTACATTGATGGTCTATTTATACTACCAAATTTACTATTCAAATATAGTTGTTTAATTGGTAAATGGAAGGTGATGACAAAGTGATTACATAATTATGTCATTCACCAATTACTTGTAACACTCCCCCTTGAATGACATCATTCTACATCAGAGTTCAACTTTGAAGTACTGCCTCATTAAAAACCTTGCTAAAGAAAACCCAATGGGAAAAAACTTTAGCGAAGGGAAAAAGAGTGCAGTGTCTAGTTGACTCCCCCTCATTTAGATATCTAATGACCATTATGTATTGTGCAGATGTCTCATTCCAATACCATGAACATGTTTTCTAAAAATCTTGGTAGGAAGTGCCTTTGTGAAAAGATCTGCTGCATTGTTGCTAGATTGAACATATTTTAGTTCAATCTGTTGATTCTTTATACGCTCTTGAGTGTATTCAAAAAACTTTGGAGGAATATGTTTTGTCCTGTCGCTTTTGATGTACCCTTCTTTCATTTGAGCGACACATGCTGCATTATCTTCATAGATTAAGGTTGGAGATTTATCTTTATCAATTCCACAAGAAGTCAGGATAAGTTGTGTCATCGATCTTAACCATGAACATTCTCTACTAGCTTCATTTAGAGCAATTACTTCTGCATGATTTGAAGATGTGGCGACGAGTGTTTGCTTTTGAGAACGCCAAGATATTGCAGTACCTCCATTCATGAATACATATCCAGTTTGAGATCTAGCTTTATGACGATCAGATAAGTAACCTGCATCTGCATAACCAATCAAGCCTTGTTTTGAACTATTAGGAAAAAATAAACCTAAATCAGTAGTTCCGCGAAGGTATCGTAATATGTGCTTGATTCCATTCCAGTGTCTTTTTGTTGGAGATGAACTAAATCTTGCTAATAGATTTACTGTAAAAGAAATGTCAGGTCTAGTACAATTAGTAAGATACATAAGAGCTCCAATTGCATTAAGATATGGTACTTCTGGACCAAGAATTTCTTCATTTTCCTCACAAGGGCGATATGGATCTTTGTCAATATTTAGTGATCTAACAATCATTGGAGAGCTTAAAGGTTTGGCTTTATCCATATTAAAACGTTTCAATACCCTTTCTGTATAGTTCGATTGATGGACAAGTATCCCATTTGGCATATGCTCAATCTGTAAACCAAGACAATATTTGGTTTTCCCAAGGTCTTTCATTTCAAATTCTTTCTTTAAAAATTCAATCACTTCAAGGATTTCTTTATTCGTCCCAATAATGTTCAGATCATCAACATAGACGGCTATAATCACATATCCAGATGTTGTTTTCTTAATAAATACATACGGACAAATAGTATTGTCTTTATAGCCTTTGCTTATTAAGTAATCACTTAGACGATTGTACCACATACGTCCAGATTGCTTTAACCCATACAATGATCTTTGCAGTTTGATAGAATACATTTGTTTGGGTTTTGCACTTAATGCTTCTGGCATTTTAAATCCTTCGGGGATTTTCATATATATATCACTGTCAAGTGATCCATATAAGTAAGCAGTAACAACATCCATAAGATGCATATCTAAATTTTCAGAAACTGCTAGACTGATTAAATATCTGAAAGTGATTGCATCCATAACAGGAGAATATGTTTCTTCATAATCGATTCCCGGCCTTTGAGAAAAACCCTGAGCAACAAGCCTGGCTTTGTATCTCACAATTTCATTTTTCTCATTTCTTTTTCGTATAAAAATCCATCTGTATCCCAATGGTTTCACAACTCCAGGTGTGAGTATAATAGGTCCAAAAACCTTTCTGTTATTGAGAGACGTTAATTCAGCTTGCATGGCGTCTTTCCATTTACCCCAATCCTGCCTATTTTGGCATTCAATGACAGATTGTGGTTCTGGATCCTCATTGATAATATTGCATGCAACTGAATAAGAAAATATTATATCTTCTAATTCATATTGGCTCCTTACTATTTTTATATGACCATAATTAATTTCAATCTCCTTATCATTTATTTCCTCAACTGGGGAAGTAATGTTATTTTGTGTTTCTTCATGAACACTTTCATTATGCTCAAACATATTTTCCATTCCTCTTCTTTTTCTAGGATTTGCATCCTTAGAACCAAATGGCCTTCCACGCTTCAGGCGTGCTTTGGATTCTTGAGTTGCTTTTTTACCAGATTGTCTATCTGGGAGTTCAATTCGAGCTGGAGCGTTAACAGCAGGTATATATGATTTAGTAACTCTTTTTGTATCAGTAAATGCATCAGGTAATTGATTTGCAACTTCTTGCAAATGTATTATTTTTTGAACACCCATCTCACATTCTTGTGTACGGGGATCAAGATATGATAAAGAAGGTTCATACCATGAAACATTCTTTTCTTGGGTTTTCATTTCTCCCCCAAGCGTTGGGAAATTTCCTTCATTGAAATGGCAATCAGCAAGACGTGCTGTAAACATATCACCTGTCAAAGGTTCAAGATATCTTATTATTGAATTTGTTTCAAAACCAACATATATTCCCAACCTCCTTTGAGGACCCATTTTTGTACGTTGTGGTGGAGCAATAGGAACATATACTGCACTTCCAAAAATTTTAAGGTGGGATATATCTGGTTCTTTTCCAGAAACAAGTTAAAGGGGAGAATGTGTATGATATGCACTTGGTCTCAAACGAATCAGTGATGCAGCATGTAAAATTGCATGACCCCAAATGGAAACAGGAAGTTTTGTTCTCATTATTAATGGTCTAGCTATTAATTGGAGACGTTTAATCAGTGATTCTGCTAAACCATTTTGAGTGTGTACATGTGCAACTGGATGCTCAACAGTAATTCCTATAGACATACAATAATCATTAAATACTTGAGACGTAAACTCACCTGCATTATCAAGTCTCACTTTATTGATGTTATAATCAGGAAAATGTGCTCTCAGTTTAATAATCTGAGTTAGGAATTTTGCGAATGCCATGTTACGAGTTGATAATAGGCAAACATGAGACCATCTAGTTGATGCATCTATTAAGACCATAAAGTATTTAAATGGTCCAGAAGGTGGATGAATTGGACCACATATGTCTCCTTGAATTCTTTCTAGAAATCTAGGTGATTCCCTTTCAACTTTCATTGGTGAAGGTCTTGTAATTAATTTCCCAAGGGAACAAGAAATACACGGGTTCTTATTACCTATTTGAGGGAACTTCTGGTCCTTTAATGGATGCCCAAATGTATTTTCAATTATTCGACGCATCATTGTTAATCCTGGATGGCCCAGCCTGTCATGCCACAAACTAAATATTCTAGGATCACAAAATTTTTCTTTAACCACCAAATTTGACTCAACTATATTTATATATGTAAAATGTAAACCAGAATCAAATTGTGGTAATTTCTCCAATATATGGTTTTCATTTATTATAAACATATATTTCTTGTTTCCTATTGTTTTGGTGAATGTGTCATATCCGTTAAGATATATATCATTAAAACCCAATAAATTTCTATTTGACTTTGGGGAAAATAACGCATTGCTGATTACAAACTTCGTACCATTAGGTAACGTGAAACAAGCATTTCCTACTCCTACGATCAAGTCTACAGGACCTGATATTGTATTTATGTGCCCTTTTACGGGTTTTAGTGTGGAAAAATATTTCTTTGTTTTCAAGATGGTGTGTGTGGTACCACAATCAATTATTAAGAGTTCTCCAAGATTTCCTTGGTTTTGTGCTCCAGTTGAACTCATTTTGAACTTCATATAAGAAAAATAAATGATGAGTTATGAACACAATTTTAATAAAAGTGACTCGAAAAACTTTATTAAAAAAGAAAAACATTACAATGAAAAATTAAAAACATGTTACAAAAGGAAACTAGTTTTCTAGGATGTCTAAATCATTGCAAAAGTCAAGAGTGTTTAGTTCAATGTTTCCTAGATCAACACCATCGATGAGATTGACTTCTTTCCCCTTTCCTTTAATGGAATCTTGGTAAAGTTTACAAAGATGGGGATCTGTACGACAGGTCCTTGACCAATGACCTGTGCTACCACATCTATAACAAGAACCTCCGGGGTTCTGTGATGTTCCGGCATCATTTCTTTTTTCTTGTGGTTGGACATTATTTCCTTGTGGAGTGTGTTGATTATTGTTTCTTTGACCACGCCCACGGTTATAAGGATGACCGCGTCCACGACCTTGAGTATAACCGCGCCCAAAATTTTGGTTTTGGTTAAAATGGTCTCGACCGCGACCACGGCCTCGTCCACGACCACGACCACGACCACGTCCTCGTCCATACGAATTATTTCTAGGTTCATAAGTGATAGTAGCATTTGCTTCAGGAAGTGCTACTGAACCTGTTGGACGAGACTGGTGGTTCTTTATTAATAGTTCATTATTTTGTTCAGCAACAAGGAGAAGTGTATTAAGCTCAGAATATTTTTTGAGCTTTTGCATACGATATTGTTGTTGCAATGTCATATTTGATGCATGGAATGTGGAGAGAGTTTTCTCCAACATCGAAGCATCAGAAACCTCTTCCCCACAAAATTTTAGTTGTGAACATATCCGAAATAATGCGGAATTATAGTCATGTACCTTTTTGAAGTCTTGAAACCTCAATGATAACCACTCAGCCCTAGCACTTGGAAGTATAACTTCCTTTTGGTGGTCAAATCTTTCTTTTAAGCTTTTCCAAAGAGTGCTAGGATCGGTGGTATTGAGGTATTCATACCTCAACATTTCATCGATATGTTTGCGAAGGAAAATTATTGCACGTGCTTTATCTTGCGACGTGCACTTATTTTTTTCTTTTATAGTTTCAGATAAATCCATGGACTCAAGATGCATCGTAACATCTATAGTCCAAGGCATGTAGTTCTTTCCGCTGACTTCAAGAGCGGTAAATTCAAGCTTTGCAATGTTTGACATATTGTAGTTCCTAAGAAAAATAAAACTCATTAAATTTGTCGTTTAAAGGTGGGGATGAGTTTTACTATTTTTATTATAGTTACAAACATAATTAAATAGATGAATCTTCTCAAATTAATTTTATTTTAAAATTTAAAATGTTATTTTTAATCGGTTGCGCATAAATAAACGTTAGTATATATAAATAGATGTCAGAGCATGAATAATAGTTAGTATACATAAATAAATGTTAGTGTGCGTAAATAAACATTAGTTTATATAAATAAGCGTTAGTATACATAAATAAATGTTAGTTTGCATAAATAAATGTTAGTTGCCGTAAATAAACGTTAGTTTGCATAAATAAACATTAGTTGCCGTAAATAAACGTTAGTTTGCATAAATAAACGTTAGTATACATAAATAAATGTTAGTTGCATAAATAAAAATTAGCATGCGATAACAAAAGTTAGTTTGCAATAATAAATGTTAATAAAGCGTAAGTAAAGTTAGAATAAGAAATAAACTTCGTTAGTAGTCATAACGTCAAGGTTAAATAAGAAAAGAAATTTGTTAGTAGTCATAACGTCAAGGATAAATAAGAAAAGAAATTTGGTAGTAGTCATAACTTCGAGAATAAAATGTTGTTTTTTTTTCGTTGTCGTTATTGTTATTATTATTATTAATTAGCATTCTAGTTTTGATGAAATTACATACCTTGATTAAGATCGATGTGTCTTTTAATCGCCTTCGTTAGAGCCTCGTGCTGATAACGTGTTATAGATTCAGCGTTACCACGAAAATTATGAACAAACTAAAAACTAGAATATAGATGAAGAAAGAAAGAAAGCTTGAGAGCTTGGAGAGAGTAGAGAGAGTTTATATCACTTGTGAAAGAGTTGATATGAGATGCATTTTCTTCCTTACATTGATGGTCTATTTATACTACCAAATTTACTATTCAAATATAGTTGTTTAATTGGTAAATGGAAGGTGATGACAAAGTGATTACATAATTATGTCATTCACCAATTACTTGTAACAATATGCATATATATATATATATATATATATATATATATATATATATATATATATATATATATATATATATATATATATATATATATATATATATATATATATATATATATATATATATATATATATATATATATATATATATATATATATGTATATATATATATATATATGTATATATCTATATATATATATATATATATATATATATATATATATATATATATATATATATATATATATATATATATATATATATGTATATATCTATATATATATATATATATATATATATATATATATATATATATATGTATATATATATATATGTATATATATATAGGTAGAATAAAATGAGAATGATTAAAATGTTGAGAACATGAGAATATATCCGGACCCTCCAAATATCAAGATCTATGGCTATTAATAACATGCCAATTATGTAAATTTTAAAAATTATATGATGGAATTGTAACTTTTAAATGAAGATAAGGGTATTGTGGGGATTTCATTTATTTTGATTTCCACAAAATCTGCATAACACGTATTTTAAACCTTTCCTAAAATCTCTCTCTTTCTCTCTCTCTCTCTCTCTCTCCCTCTCTCTCCCCCATATATCTCGACCTCAACAGTAAGCCCTAATTGATTTTCAGAATGCTATGGACGAATTGCATGTCTTCCCCGCCCTAGCGCCACCAGTAGACACCACCCCACACCATCGATTTTTCAACCTCTGTTGGGCTGTTGAACATTAGCGGATCATCAGCATCAGCAGATCAGTTAACAGCTCGTTTTGAATCTGATGATTATCCAAAGGAGGATTATTCGCTGCTACTGATAAAGTTCTCCTTGGCTTAAACATTAGCAGTAGATTGTAATACTTATCATATTTGCATAGTTTATCTAGTTTCCATTGTTATCACATTTATAGTTAGAAGTTCCCTGAATTGTAGGGATACTCCAAATATACGTAGCTTAGTTTTTGTATAAATACATAGCTAGGGTTTCTGTAAAACTTAACTTGTATATTATTAAAAAGGATCTCTGTGTGAGATCAAAGGTTTTTTATGTTGAATCTATTGCCTTATTCTTACTGTTATTCTTGTTTGATCGATCCTTGTATTCCAACAACTGGTATCAGAGAAGTTTCTTTATCATTCAAGAATGTCTTCCTCGTTCTCTTCTACTTCCAGCAACAAGATTCCACGTTTCGATGCCAATAACTTTGGCATGTAGAAAAGCAAAGCCCTTATGGTTCTTGAAACAATGGACTATCACATGCCAGATATTTTGAAAAACGGAACTTACATTCCTCACTTTACCGTCACTAAAGATGGAGTTCCTGGTGAAAAGAAAGCCACTCCTTCTCATGAATTTACTGAAGAAGACAAGCATCTCATTAACCTTGATGCTCGAGCAAGAGTTGCTATTGGTAATTCTCTTCCATATGAGATCTACCATCTGGTTCAAAACTGTCTTACTGCCAAAGAGATGTTGAGTACTCTCACTGTTGCCTTCAAAGGCACTGCTGAAGTGTTAGCTACCCAGGAGAATATTCTACATCGAAAGTACGAACTTTTTTTTGCGTACAAGAATGAAACTATCACCCAGACTTTCAATCGCTTTAATTGTCTGGTTAATGATATGAGAAGATTCAACATTGTCAAAATTGACTCTATCCTTGTCCTCAAATTCCTCGATTCTCTGGACGATAAATGGGAGCATCATGTAGATGTTTTAAAGAACAGTGAAAAAATTCGTACCATGGATCTTGAAAGTTTGTTTGGCAATCTCCACAGTCATGAGGAGATCAAGGCATAGAGGAAAGAGATAATGAGAGATAGTCAGCGTGAAAGATCCACTGCTTTATTCTCAAAGAATCAGGAGAAAACTGACTCTGAGGATGCTACTGATGAAGATTTAGATGCTGAAGATGAAGAATTCAAGCACATGGCAGACCTTGCATCTCAAGTGGCAATGATTGTAAAGCAGTTTAGTCAATACAAGGATAGCAGACGAAATGGAGCTCCATGATCCTCTGGTGGATCGAAACCAAATTTCTCCTCCTTCAGAAAATCCATCAGCGACAGTACTAAATCTACTGGCAAAAAGAGGAATGATGGAAAATGCTTCAACTGTGGAAGCACTGAGCACTTTGCTAAGGAGTGTAATATTAAGAAAGGAGATCCAAAGGATGAGTCATATGAAGTGAAGTACAAGAGACTCGTTGCCTCTCTCAAAAGGCAAAACCTTGGATCCAAAGTGCTGATCGCCGAAGAGGAGAAAGAAAAGTGGGAAGAAGAGGTTGATTCCTCTGATGATGAAAATCAAAATATGTGTCTGATGGCTGTGACCGACGGACCTACTGAAGAGTCAAGAAGCAGTACCAGTTCCACTGATGCTGGGATGGCAAAAGATTGTGACTCATCTATGTATCAGGTCAATGACTTTGTTAATTTATCTTTGAATGGAAAAATTAAAGCTTTTGAGTACTTGCATGTGTGTTTTGAAAACTCCAACTTTAACAGACACCATCTGAATCTTGAAAATGAACAACTGAAAACTCAATTAAAAATTAAAGATCTGGACTATTCCAAGTTAAAAATTGAATGTCGTGACCTTATTTTGTCTAACAAACTTCTTTTATGAGGAAAAACAATATGTTGAAAATAAGACCAAAAACATTCAAATGATCATCAAAAACTAGACTTAATCTCATAAAAGAGTCTCCAAAATGATAAATGATCATATATCTTTTCAGGCCACCAAAATTCTGAAAGGTTTTCTACAACTATGAACTAAAATAACCTAAGTTCACATGCAACCTATGAGGATCTAAGTTTTCTTCTAATTAAACATATAACAAATCCTAAAGGCCCAGAAAAATTAAACTAAAAGAAGAGAATTAGAAAACCAACCTTTTAGTGAATCTTGGAAGCAAAGCAACAGAAACCTCTTGCCTCAAATGCAGTCACACCCTAGCTTGGAGTTGGCTGAAAATCCTTAGAGAAAGAGAGAGAGTATAAATCGCAGAAAGACGGTGGCCAGGAACCCCTATTTATAGGTTCTAAGTGGTTACCAGATAAACCTTACGGATAAACTCTTTTTGAATTCAAATTAAGATAAACCTTTATCTTAATTATTCAAACTATAATTATCTCTTTTATATATATATATATATATATATATATATATATATATATATATATATATATATATATATATATATATATATGTTATAGATTCAGCGTTACCACGAAAATTATGAACAAACTAAAAACTAGAATATAGATGAAGAAAGAAAGAAAGCTTGAGAGCTTCGAGAGAGTAGAGAGAGTTTGTATCACTTGTGAAAGAGTTGATATGAGATGCATTTTCTTCCTTACATTGATGGTCTATTTATACTACCAAATTTACTATTCAAATATAGTTGTTTAATTGGTAAATGGAAGGTGATGACAAAGTGATTACATAATTATGTCATTCACCAATTACTTGTAACACTCCCCTTGAATGACATCATTCTACATCAGAGTTCAACTTTGAAGTACTGCCTCATTAAAAACCTTGCTAAAGAAAACCCAGTGGGAAAAAACTTTAGCGAAGGGAAAAAGAGTGCAGTGTCTAGTTGACTCCCCCTCATTTAGATATCTAATGACCATTATGTATTGTGTAGATGTCTCATTCCAATACCATGAACATGTTTTCTAAAAATCTTGGTAGGAAGTGCCTTTGTGAAAAGATCTGCTGCATTGTTGCTAGATTGAACATATTTTAGTTCAATCTGTTGATTCTTTATACGCTCTTGAGTGTATTCAAAAAACTTTGGAGGAATATGGTTTGTCCTGTCGCTTTTGATGTACCCTTCTTTCATTTGAGCGACACATGCTGCATTATCTTCATATATTAAGGTTGGAGATTTATCTTTATCAATTCCACAAGAAGTTAGGATAAGTTGTGTCATCGATCTTAACCATGTACATTCTCTACTAGCTTCATTTAGAGCAATTACTTCTACATGATTTGAAGATGTGGCGACGAGTGTTTGCTTTTGAAAACGCCAAGATATTGCAGTACCTCCATTCATGAATACATATCCAGTTTCAGATCTAGCTTTATGAGGATCAGACAAGTAACCTGCATCTGCATAACCAATCAAGCCTTGTTTTGAACTATTAGGAAAAAATAAACCTAAATCAGTAGTTCTGCGAAGGTATCGTAATATGTGCTTGATTCCATTCCAGTGTCTTTTTGTTGGAGATGAACTAAATCTTGCTAATAGATTTACTGCAAAAGAAATGCCAGGTCTAGTACAATTAATAAGATACATAAGAGCTCCAATTGCATTAAGATATGGTACTTCTGGACCAAGAATTTCTTCATTTTCCTCACAAGGGCGATATGGATCTTTGTCAATATTTAGTGATCTAACAATCATTGGAGAGCTTAAAGGTTTGGCTTTATCCATATTAAAACGTTTCAATACCCTTTCTGTATAGTTCGATTGATGGACAAGTATCCCATTTGGCATATGCTCAATCTGTAAACCAAGACAATATTTAGTTTTCCCAAGGTCTTTCATTTCAAATTCTTTCTTTAAAAATTCAATCACTTCAAGGATTTCTTTATTCGTCCCAATAATGTTCAGATCATCAACATAGACGGCTATAATCACATATCCAGATGTTGTTTTCTTAATAAATACACACGGACAAATAGTATTGTTTTTATAGCCTTTGCTTATTAAGTAATCACTTAGACGATTGTACCACATACGTCCAGATTGCTTTAACCCATACAATGATCTTTGTAGTTTGATAGAATACATTTGTTTGGGTTTTGCACTTAATGCTTCTGGCATTTTAAATCCTTCGGGGATTTTCATATATATATATCACTGTCAAGTGATCCATATAAGTAAGCAGTAACAACATCCATAAGATGCATATCTAAATTTTCAGAAACTGCTAGACTGATTAAATATCTGAAAGTGATTGCATCCATAACAGGAGAATATGTTTCTTCATAATCGATTCCCGGCCTTTGAGAAAAACCCTGAGCAACAAGCCTGGCTTTGTATCTCACAATTTCATTTTTCTCATTTCTTTTTCGTATAAAAATCCATCTGTATCCCAATGGTTTCACAACTCCAGGTGTGAGTATAATAGGTCCAAAAACCTTTTTGTTATTGAGAGACGTTAATTCAGCTTGCATGGCCTCTTTCCATTTACCCCAATCCTGCCTATTTTGGCATTCAATGACAGATTGTGGTTCTGGATCCTCATTGATAATATTGCATGCAACTGAATAAGAAAATATTATATCTTCTAATTCATATTGGCTCCTTACTATTTTTATATGACCATAATTAATTTCAATCTCCTTATCATTTATTTCCTCAACTGGGGAAGTAATTTTATTTTGTGTTTCTTCATGAACACTTTCATTATGCTCAAACATATTTTCCATTCCTCTTCTTTTTCTAGGATTTGCATCCTTAGAACCAAATGGCCTTCCACGCTTCAGGCGTGCTTTGGATTCTTGAGTTACTTTTTTATCAGATTGTCTATCTGGGAGTTCAATTCGAGATGGAGCGTTAACAGCAGGTATATATGATTTAGTAACTCTTTTTGTATCAGTAAATGCATCAGGTAATTGATTTGCAACTTCTTGCAAATGTATTATTTTTTGAACACCCATCTCACATTCTTGTGTACGGGGATCAAGATATGATAAAGAAGGTTCATACCATGAAACATTCTTTTCTTGGGTTTTCATTTCTCCCCCAAGCGTTGGGAAATTTTCTTCATTGAAATGGCAATCAGCAAGACGTGCTGTAAACATATCACCTGTCAAAGGTTCAAGATATCTTATTATTGAATTTGTTTCAAAACCAACATATATTCCCAACCTCCTTTGAGGACCCATTTTTGTACGTTGTGGTGGAGCAATAGGAACATATACTGCACTTCCAAAAATTTTAAGGTGGGATATATCTGGTTCTTTTCCAGAAACAAGTTGAAGGGGAGAATGTGTATGATATGCACTTGGTCTCAAACGAATCAGTGATGCAGCATGTAAAATTGCATGACCCCAAATGGAAACAGGAAGTTTTGTTCTCATTATTAATGGTCTAGCTATTAATTGGAGACGTTTAATCAGTGATTCTGCTAAACCATTTTGAGTGTGTACATGTGCAACTGGATGCTCAACAGTAATTCCTATAGACATACAATAATCATTAAATACTTGAGACGTAAACTCACCTGCATTATCAAGTCTCACTTTATTGATGTTATAATCAGGAAAATGTGCTCTCAGTTTAATAATCTGAGTTAGGAATTTTGCGAATGCCATGTTACGAGTTGATAATAGGCAAACATGAGACCATCTAGTTGATGCATCTATTAAGACCATAAAGTATTTAAATGGTCCAGAAGGTGGATGAATTGGACCACATATGTCTCCTTGAATTCTTTCTAGAAATCTAGGTGATTCCCTTTCAACTTTCATTGGTGAAGGTCTTGTAATTAATTTCCCAAGGGAACAAGAAATACACGGGTTCTTATTACCTATTTGAGGGAACTTCTGGTCCTTTAATGGATGCCCAAATGTATTTTCAATTATTCGACGCATCATTGTTAATCCTGGATGGCCCAGCCTGTCATGCCACAAACTAAATATTCTAGGATCACAAAATTTTTCTTTAACCACCAAATTTGACTCAACTATATTTATATATGTAAAATGTAAACCAGAATCAAATTGTGGTAATTTCTCCAATATATGGTTTTCATTTATTATAAACATATATTTCTTGTTTCCTATTGTTTTGGTGAATGTGTCATATCCGTTAAGATATATATCATTAAAACCCAATAAATTTCTATTTGACTTTGGGGAAAATAACGCATTGCTGATTACAAACTTCGTACCATTAGGTAACGTGAAACAAGCATTTCCTACTCCTACGATCAAGTCTACAGGACCTGATATTGTATTTATGTGCCTTTTTACGGGTTTTAGTGTGGAAAAATATTTCCTTGGTTTTGTGCTCCAGTTGAACTCATTTTGAACTTCATATAAGAAAAATAAATGATGAGTTATGAACACAATTTTAATAAAAGTGACTCGAAAAACTTTATTAAAAAAAACAAAAACATTACAATGAAAAATTAAAAACATGTTACAAAAGGAAACTAGTTTTCTAGGATGTCTAAATCATTGCAAAAGTCAAGAGTGTTTAGTTCAATGTTTCCTAGATCAACACCATCGATGAGATTGACTTCTTTCCCCTTTCCTTTAATGGAATCTTGGTAAAGTTTACAAAGATGGGGATCTGTACGACAGGTCCTTGACCAATGACCTGTGCTACCACATCTATAACAAGAACCTCCGGGGTTCTGTGATGTTCCGGCATCATTTCTTTTTTCTTGTGGTTGGACATTATTTCCTTGTGGAGTGTGTTGATTATTGTTTCTTTGACCACGCCCACGGTTATAAGGATGACCGCGTCCACGACCTTGAGTATAACCGCGCCCAAAATTTTGGTTTTGGTTAAAATGGTCTCGACCGCGACCACGGCCTCGTCCACGACCACGACCACGACCACGTCCTCGTCCATACGAATTATTTCTAGGTTCATAAGTGATAGTAGCATTTGCTTCAGGAAGTTCTACTGAACCTGTTGGACGGGACTGGTGGTTCTTTATTAATAGTTCATTATTTTGTTCAGCAACAAGGAGAAGTGTATTAAGCTCAGAATATTTTTTGAGCTTTTGCATACGATATTGTTGTTGCAATGTCATATTTGATGCATGGAATGTGGAGAGAGTTTTCTCCAACATCGAAGCATCAGAAACCTCTTCCCCACAAAATTTTAGTTGTGAACATATCCGAAATAATGCGGAATTATAGTCATGTACCTTTTTGAAGTCTTGAAACCTCAACGATAACCACTCAGCCCTAGCACTTGGAAGTATAACTTCCTTTTGGTGGTCAAATCTTTTTTTTAAGCTTTTCCAAAGAGTGCTAGGATCGGTGGTATTGAGGTATTCATACCTCAACATTTCATCGATATGTTTGCGAAGGAAAATTATTGCACGTGCTTTATCTTGCGACGTGCACTTATTTTTTTCTTTTATAGTTTCAGATAAATCCATGGACTCAAGATGCATCGTAACATCTATAGTCCAAGGCATGTAGTTCTTTCCGCAGACTTCAAGAGCGGTAAATTCAAGCTTTGCAATGTTTGACATATTGTAGTTCCTAAGAAAAATAAAACTCATTAAATTTGTCGTTTAAAGGTGGGGATGAGTTTTACTATTTCTATTATAGTTACAAACATAATTAAATAGATGAATCTTCTCAAATTAATTTTATTTTAAAATTTAAAATGTTATTTTTAATCGGTTGCGCATAAATAAACGTTAGTATATATAAATAGATGTCAGAGCATGAATAATAGTTAGTATACATAAATAAATGTTAGTGTGCGTAAATAAATATTAGTTTATATAAATAAGCGTTAGTATACATAAATAAATGTTAGTATGCGTAAATAAATGTTAGTTTGCATAAATAAATGTTTAATTGGTAAATGGAAGGTGATGACAAAGTGATTACATAATTATGTCATTCACCAATTACTTGTAACAATATATATATATATATATATATATATATATATATATATATATATATATATATATATATATATATATATATATATATATATATATATATATATATATATATATATATATATATATATATATATATATATATATATATATATATATATATATATATATATATATATAGATTTCGAAATCTATATATTACTATATATAAATTTCGCTGGCCACTCACTCACTTAAACTGCCACTTACTCAACTATTAAATAATTACAGCTTTAGTCCCTGCACCTTTAATTAATTAATTTAATCACTAAATTAATTCCAATTAATTCCAGATTAATTTCTAATTAATTAATATAGTTTCTAATTAATATATTATCACTTTAATATATTAATAAACCATATATTTAATTTTTATTGATTTATTAATCAGATAATAAATCAATCTTTCTCTCTACCGAACTTTCTACCAAACCTCCAACTATGAGGGCAACCCAAATGGACTATGCTACTATTAATTAAATAAATACTAATTATTGGTCATGGCTTAGACATCTAATCCAACAGTCTCCCACTTGGATAAGTCTATGACTAAAATTACCAATTTAACCTCTAATTAATTAGCAACTGTAGCTTCCTAGAAACCGATGCCGAACTCTGACCAAGTCAGTTCTGTCCAATGATAAGTGATCAGATGATCCTCTGTCCAAAAAAGATATTTTCAGACTCAAGACATGGATTGAAATCAATCCTGGTCTGATTCTCTGTTTCCCGATTTCTGATTTGCATATGACCTTTAAGACTACAAATTGAACATATCAATTTTGTCCTGGTTGGCCAACCCTTTCAGTCAACTTCAAAATCATCGAAAGGCCTACAGATATCTGTTTCCCGACAGGGTCAAGGGACGAATAAGTTTAGACTCATATACTTATGTCATTTACCAGTCAAATTATTCACAACAATACGTTTTATAACACCGTGTTACCGATGCGTTTTCGTATTGTCAATGAACAACCGCTTAATAAAACATAACCCATATGTCTCTACTTAAAGATCAAAAGATATTATCGTCTCAACATTGCTTGTGATGAAATCCATGCAGCAATCCGTTGAGCGTGGGTTTATCCAATACTTAAATCCCTATTTCTAAGTACCCATGAATATTCCAGCAATCTTATTGCTATGTCTAACTCATTAGACAATCTACAAAACTATTCATGACAGTCTTCCTTCATACTTACTCCCTAAATGTATGAGTAACTATGGATATTCGAATAATAATTAAATTACTCAGGAAGTAAACATGTAAAATTGAAACACAATAATAAACAATCAACAAAAGGTAGTATCAAATACTCATCAACAAAAATATATTATTAATTCACCAAAGTCAATTACATTTATATTGCAACAAGTTTCAAATCCTATCTAATTACAAAAACTAATATCATATGTTAATCCTATGCGTCGCGCATGCTGATTGTGCTTAACCCTACTCAGAGCCTTTGTCAAGGGATCTGCAGGATTATCTTCTGAAGATACCATCTTCACTATGAGGTGACCTTCTTCTACCCTATGTCTTATGTAGTGGTACTTTCTGTCGATGTGTCTGGACTTTCCATGATCTCTCGGTTCCTTCGTCAAAGCAACCACTCCATCAATATCGCAGAATTGTTCCATAGGCTCCTGAATACTCGGGACTACTCCAAGGTCACCGATGAAGTTCTTCAGCCAAGCCGCTTCCTTTGCCGCTTCACTCGCTGCGATGTACTCTGATTCGCACATTGAATCAGCCACTGTCTCTTGCTTGGAACTTTTCCAAGTCACTGCTCCCCCATTCAACATGAATACCCAGCCCGACTGAGACCAACCGTTGTCTATATCTGTCTGAAAGTCGGCATCAGTATACCCGTCAACTCTCAAGGTATCACTGCCACCAAGGAATAAAAAAAAGTTCTTCGTCCTTCACAGATACTTGAGTATGTTTTTGACCGCTGTCCGATGTGCCCTACGAGGGTTTCCCTGGTATCGACTGACCATGCTCAAGGCAAAAGCTATGTCGGGACGAGTGCATGTCATGGCGTACATGATCGACCCCACAGCCGAAGCATAAGGTACCCGACTCATGTCCGTAATTTCCTCGTCTGTACTTGGACTCTGAGTCTTATTCAATTTAGCATTACTTTGCATTGGTAGCTCTCCCTTCTTGGAATTTTCCATACTAAATCTTTTCAGTACCTTTTCCAAGTATGTACTCTGACTAAGTCCAATTAGTCTCTTCTTCCTATCTCTCAATATTCTTATCCCGAGAATATAGGCTGCCTCTCCTAGGACTTTCATGGCAAAACACTTCCCGAGCCAAGACTTGACATCTTGCAAAGTCGGAACGTCGTTTCCCATGAGCAGTATGTCATCTACATACAGCATCAGGAAAGTGACTATACTCCCACTAGCTTTGACATATACGCAAGACTCATCCTCGCTCCTAGAGAAACCAAATTCTTTGACTTTCTCATGGAAACAAAGATTCCAGCTGCGAGAAGCTTGTTTTAATCCATAGATAGATTTTTCAAGCTTACACACTTTGTCAGGATACTTTGCATCGACAAAACCCTCTGGCTGATTCATGTAAACATCTTCAGTCAACTTCAGATTAAGGAAAGCGTTTTTGACATCCATCTGCCAAATTTCATAGTCATGAAAAACAGCTATGGCTAGCATAATCCTGATAGACTTTATCTTAGCCACTGGTGAGAAGGTCTCATCATAGTCAATCCCTGGGGTTTGAGTAAAGCCCTTCGCATCCAGTCTTGCTTTGAAAGTGTGTACCTTTCCGTCCATGTCGGTCTTCTTCTTGAAGATCCACTTGCACCCGACTGTCTTTCGACCCGGTACATTGTCAACCAAGTTCCAAACTTGATTGTCATACATGGACTTGATCTCGCTGTCCATTCCTTCTTTCCACTTGGCAGACTCAGGGCGAGCCACTGCTTCCCGGTAGTTAGCAGGTTCATCCAAATTTATCAGTGTCCTATCATTGACAAACGTATCTCCATCCGTAGTAATATGGAATCCATAAAACTCGGGTGGCATGCTAACTCTACTAGAGCGTCTAAGAGGTAAGGATATGTCAGTCGGATCAACAGGAACTTCTTCCTCTTGTTGGTTGCTAGTTTCTCCTAAGGTTGCATTGTCGGGTGACTCTTGAATTTCTTCAAGGTCAATGGTACTCCCACTATCCTCTTTGAATATGAGTTCTCTCTCTCGAAAGACTCCCTGTCTCGCTACAAAGACCACGTCCTCGCTCGGTCTGTAGAACAGGTATCCAAAATACTGTTTGGGATATCCAATGAAGATACATTTCTCGCTTCTCTCTTCGAGTTTATCGTGAGTTCCTCGTCTAACGAAAGCCTCACAACCCCAGACTTTGATATGTGCTAACGAGGGAACTTTCCCCGTCCACATCTCATGAAGTGTTTTACCAACCTTCTTAGTAGGGACAAGATTGAGGATGTGGGCGGCAATCTCTAAGGCATACCCCCAGAAGTGAATGGGAAGTGAAGCTCGACTCATCATGGAACGAACCATGTCCAACAGGGTTCGGTTGCGCCTCTCAGCAACACCGTTCAGCTGTGGTGTCCGAGGAGGCGATAATTGTGAAACTATTCCACATTCCTTTAGATAGTGTAGGAACTCGATAATAAGATACTCTCCGCCTCTGTCGGACCTGAGCATCTTTATCTTCTTGCCCAATTGATTCTCAACTTCATTTTTGAACTCTTTGAACTTTTCAAAGGTGTCTGACTTGTGTTTGATCAAGTAGATATACTCGTATCTACTAAAATCGTCAGTGAAGGTCACGTAGAACCGTGTGCCGTCTTTTATGGTAAATCTGAAGGGACCACACACATCTGTATGTATGATGTCCAAAAGACCTTCACCTCTTTCAAAGGACCCTTTGAAAGGTGATTTTGTCATCTTGCCCAAAAGACAAGATTCGTATACATCATCTGATTTTAGGTCGAATGATTCCAATACTCCATCTTTTGGAGTTGGGCGATACGTTTCTTGTTAATATGCCCAAGACGACAGTGCCACAAGCATGCCTTTTCTACACCACTACAATAATCAATAACGCTTACATTATGACCTAAATTGTCTATACATTGCACAGTTTCATACACACCATCACAAGGTAAAGCAGTAAGTACAGAAATGCCATTTTGAAAAATAGAAATAGAACCATTACTATTATCAAACGAAAACTATAAACCTTGTCTAAACAATGCATGAAATGAAATAATATTCCTTGCCATTTCTGGCGAATAGCAACAATTTAAAAGTTTTAAACAAACACCACTACTGAGCACTAAACTATAAGTCCCGATCTTGGTCACAGGCGACGATCTCATATTCCCCATGATCAGGTTGAGTCTACCGTGCTCCACCTCCCTACTTTCTCTTAGGCCCTGCAAGTCAGACTTTTTTCACCTCCTGTAAAAAATAAACTACATTTTGTTTAGTAAAACCTTTCTTTTTAGCAAAAAACTATAAACCAAGAAGATATGCCCTTCATGACTGCATCCCATTCCCAAAAGTACCTTCAAATCTAATATGCCCTACGCCACATCACCTAATGCTACTAATTTGTTTTTGCAATAGATGCACACAGACCGACATAAATGCATATAACAACAGCAAGACACACAAATACTCCACTGATCTAGGGACTTTAAACATAGCACAAAAGACCCAATTAAGTGAGTTAATCCATCAATATCATATAATGCACACTAACACAGTCATTCAAACAGACGAAATAAAAGACAAACACAGATGTAAAATGACACACAACTTTCCTTAATGTAAACTTGAAATAACTGAACTGTAAAATTAACATTTTACGTGTGACGATATGCAAATCCTGAAATCGATTCAATACAACCCAAATAACAAATAATTTAAGTTATAAACTTCAAACTTTCTAAAACACAATTACATAAATCAAACTTTCTAAAACCCAATTACATAAATACAAAATCGAGGAATTTGATTTGTGACAGATCTCAAAGAACTAAAACCGGAACCATGGTGGGTCTGTCTAGCAGCCGAGGTTTGGTGAGGGAAATCACTGATTTCATTGGCAGAACGGTACCATCTAGAAGTACCACATTGAAAACAAAGATGAAGTCAATACAATGGTTCTGATTTCGTTAGCAAAACGGTTAAAATGTGGTAATGTAGGTCAAATCGGATCAGGGGGAAGGACCACGTTGAAGATAGAGATATACATACCGGAACGTTGAAACCGTGGTGGTGAAGGTGAGATCGGTGGTGTGCGATGGGGCAGATTGCATCGACTGTGGAACGGTGGGTGGTAACCGCAGACGGAGGCACAGATTATGGTCGATGGACAAATTGTGGTTTAGCGATTGCGATGGTTACTGAGAGATAGTAGAGATCGGTGGTGACAGAGGAAGGGAGGAGGAAAATGGGGGTTTTTATCGAGAAATATTGGTGAAGGGGTAAGATGAAATGTTAGATCATTAGCAAAATCGGATGGTTGCAAAGTGACACGTTGGCAATCCAACGTCAGATGATGCAGGTGATCCGCATGAACTATGTTTCTTTCACCGGCTAAAATGAGAATCTGCATAGGTAGGTTGTACTATCTTAAAAATTAAGACAATTGTGCTTAAATGTATTGTAAATTATGTATGTATTATATATGGTGTGTGTATATATATATATATATATATGTATATATATATATATATATATATATATATATATATATATATATACATGTATGTATGTATATATGTATGTATGTATACACACACACTGGATTTTTTTAGAACCCAATCAACCATGTGAACTTGAAAATCTTTTCTGATTGGTTAAATTATATAAGGGAATGATAAATTCAAATTTATTATAAACAATGACAATACATACAAAAAATATAAAAAAAAAATAAAATTCATGATATCTTCATTTTTCAGTTTGTCATTTTTAATTTATTTCATTTGCTTGATAAATTATTCTAAATATGCAAGAAGATTAATAAAAATTAATATAAATATATATTTAAAAAAACATTAAAATAAATACATACACGCATATATGCATATGAACAAATACACATCTATGTATGTGTATATGCAAATACGCACACATGTGTAGATGAACAAATTAATATACATATGCATATGCACACATACGTTTAATTAATACACATATGCAGATACCTTTTTACACATATATTCATATTTAAACAAACATATACCTTTTTACACATATATTCATATTTAAACAAACATATGCACATGTATACACTTTATAGATGTATTCACATATGTTCATATCCACAAATGTGCATGTGTGCATGTACACATACACACACACACACACATATATATATATATATATATATATATATATATATATATATATATATATATATATATATATATATATATATATATATATATATATATATATATATATATATATATATATATATATATATATATATATATATATATATATATATATACATTTATAAGTATATACATATGCATTTAATAATACCTCAATTATTAATAGAGTGAATCTATACATACCACCTCTACTATCTAATCGTACCCTCGTGATTTGATTTTTGTTTTTTGTTGTTTTTTCTTTTGTTTTTTGTCTTTTGTCTATTTTGTTTGTTTATTGTCTTTTTTTTCTTTTATTAATAGTATTATTATTATAATTATTATTACAAAAACAATAACAATAAATTTACCTTTTATAATTTTTACGTTTTAGGAACAATAGACAATAATTTTAAATTAATTACGATACAATGAACGGTGTTTATAATTTTATAAAATTATGTCAAATTATATCAAAATAGTTATATCAAATTTGAACGAATGTCAAATTAATGAATTTAGCTTTTATAATTTTTACGTTTTAGTAACAATAAACAATAGTTTTTTAAAGTAATTATGACACAAAGAACGATGTTTATAATTTTATAAAATTATGTCAAATTATTTCAAAACGGTTATGTCAAATTCGAACGAATGTATAAAAATAACAACAAAAATAATAATAGCATCGCAAAGTTTGATCCAATATTACAACTGCATAATGAATTATCTGGATAACGAACATAAAATTTAGCCAAACATCATACAATGTTTCTCATTCAGCAAAATGTTCTGATCTGTCCGCACGCACAAGCATCGACAAACGGAGATGGTGTATAACTGGGTCGACGGACCAAGAATGACGGTTTCCGGCTAATAATAACATGAATTTGGATTACTTACAAATGGTGTAACCCGAAGGATTTTATAAAAAATAAATTCTACATACAACCACTTGATTTATAAACGGCTGAATAAATTCGAACGAATAAAAAAGAGGCATTAGATTATCAATAAACAGGAACGGTTATAATTTTATAAAAGGTAATAATAATAAATATAATTTAATAATAATAAGAATAATAATAATATAGAAAAAGACAACAAAATACAAAATTTGGATAAAACAGATAAATTAGTCAAATCAGGAGGGTGTATTGATTAAAAAATAATATAACTAAAATTGTTTTTGATTTAATGATATTAAGGAGGGTACAAAATGAAATAAAGTGGTAGCTATAACACAACCATTACTAATAACCCTAGATAGAACAGTTTTTACCAAATTGATACCATATATCGCACCAACAATTAATTAAAAAATCCATTAACGATATAACGAAAATTCAAGCATAATAATCATAAACCAAGACCCCTATATTACCAATAAGGGTGTAAACGAGCCGAGTATTGACGAGCTCGTGGCTCGGCTCGACTAAAATACTTGAGCTCAAAGCTCGACTCGAACTCGACTCGAGCCTTGATTTCAAGCTCGGACTCGGGCTTGTGAAATACTCGACACACTCGAGCTCGGCTCGGCTCGGTTCGACTAAAGTTTAAAAAAATAAAAAATGTAATTTCTTAAATACTCGAATAAGCTCGTGGCTCGGCTCGGCTCGACTAGGGTTAGCCGAGTATTTCAAAAAATATATATATACAAAGGGTAAAAATGAAATTTCCTAAATACTCGAATAAGCTCGCGAGCTTTACGAGCCTTGTATTTTACTACTCGAGCTCGGCTCGACAAGGTACTCGAGTAGCTCGAGCTCGAGCTCGGCTCGCTTAAACTCGAGTCGATCTCGAGTATTTTCCGAGTCGATCTCGAGTAACTCACGAGTTGGCTCGTCTCGTTTACACCCCTAATTACCAATAAATCGTAGTAGATTGATTAAATCAAGCGAGACAAAAATGTTGACTTCTAATATATGCACACAAACCTCCAGTGACCAAATAAAAATTACCAATTACTACCGGTATGGCGTTATCCACCCTTCTCCCTACCATCAAAAAATTAAGTTATAACCATAAATACATATAATGATTTTGTAAACAAAAAAAACATAAAATGGCTAAATCATCCCAATCGAACCTGACTGGTCCTTGTTTAGCTTCATAAGCGCCTTTGCCATGTGACCATTCTTATAGATCGATGGTCACCAAAGTGACAATTGTCATTGTATATGAACTAAAAAATGTATTTAATAAGATAGTATCAATTAGTTAGATTATTAATATAAGTAATAATTCTACAGTTGACGGAAAGATCCTAATCCTCTGATGCAACAAACAATTGACCGAAAGGAGACAACACGACACCCCAGTTTCCCAGCTAACGCCCCACCCCCATAATCCCTAATTTTTTCATCCAGTTGGCTTTACTTACCAGAGGCCATCCAACAACGTTTCGTTGACGAAATTTGAAAGCACAAATCAATAATTGAAAATAAACCATACTATAACGTCCAAAATCCAGTAATAAAATTTTTCGTTTAAAAACAGTTCATATACCTAAAACAGGTTACCAAATAAAACCATCCAAATTAAAAATTGTTGTTCAAACATTAGAAATCGTATTTATCAAAACATTTACAAACATTATCTAGCGGAAGACTTAATTATCAAAACCTCAGATGCGGTACAGTCGCGCCACGTTCCAAGCTCAAGCCAACAAAATACCTGAAAACAGTTAGGGTGAAACAGTAAGCATAAAGTTTAGTGAGTTTCCCAAAATACCACATGATCCATTCCATAACACATAATCACAAAAGGTATCTGGGCTTGTCCCGAAGAACCTGACTCACGGGCTTGCCCCTATCTTGTCCTTTTCTTTGGCTCACAAGCTTGCCTCGATCTTGCCCATCCGTTAACTCACGAGCTTGCCTCGATCTTGCCAATTCGTTGACTCACGAGCTTGCCACGATCTTGTCCATTCTTTGGCTCACGAGCTTGTACTGATCTTGCTCACAAACACGTAAGACACATACATCATATTATTACACAAAGTAATAAAGCTACCTACGCATGCAACATTACACATAGTATAGTGAGAAGACTCGCCTGATCCGCGACCTCAAGCTAGACAGCACTCCACGCGAGTGCCTGCAGATCCCGACAATACGAACCTCCTAACAAGGATAAAATCTACTTAGAACTTCGTAAGTCCCCCCCTACAAGATAACCCTATAAGACCAGTATCCAAAACCCTCAATTTTGACCAAAAGTCAACAGTCAACGGTCAAAGTCAACAAAAATCATCTTAAAATGTTATAAACAAACAAAGAAACATTTAACCAGGCCGACAATGAAGCTGGGCAACCCCAATGACCGCCCAAGGCCCATGTCTCTCCAGGGGGCCCAAAATATTTACGCTATATATATATATATATATATATATATATATATATATATATATATATATATATATATATATATATATATATATATATATAGTACAAGTGTCTTAATGCATAATGTCTTAAAATCTTAAAATTGTACATCTTGTTTATGCATGGTTTATAAATGAAAGATTGGATACCAATTCAAACTCAAAATCCCGGTATATTGAAATTCAAATTTCAAAATTTGAAACTGAAAAGACACCCTATGACCCGACGTCTTCTTTTAACCTACCAGCCTATATTCTTTTTAACCGTGGCTTTCTCTTTATATCTATCTTCCAACATCAGCAGTCAACCATCTCTCATGAATTGAAAAGCTCCCATTAATCGTCCTGTGTTCGCGGTACCCATTTTAATGTCTTCCTCCTCCAGATAGAACACGAACGTCTAAACTCTTGAAATCCATCCTCTATCTCCCTTTCGGCCACAATAGCTTCGACTGCAACCATTACACCGCCTGACTCCACGAATGCAACACCTAGCACCACCGTCACCACCATATCTCTTCAGTATCGCTCCATTTCATCCCTTCTGGTGTGGTTTTAGCGTTACAGATCTCATCCTCTATATGTAAGTTGTTACAGATCTCTTCAGTATCGCTCCATCTCATCCCTTCTGGTGTGATTTTAACGTTACAGATCTCATCCTTTATATGTAACTTGTTACCGATATCTTCAGTATCGCTCTACCTTGACAGGCAGCCATCCAACGATCGCCATATCAAGCAAACCGGACCATCGCTGCCTTCTCCGCCATTACTACAGAGCGTTTGATGATAAGAAATCCTAACTATCGCTCCTTTCTTCACTATACGACCAGTAACCTCACGCCGTACCACCCTAGCGTATTTATATTTACCTCTCTCATCTTCTTCTCTTATATCGTCAATTTCAGAAATTCTAGGGTTCGATTTTGGTTTGCTTCTCTATTAAGGATGTTTAAGAAATGTGAATGGTAAATCGATGCTCTTATCAGGTGTTATTAAATCTTAGGTTTCCTTTTTCTTTATGTTTCTTACGTTTTTATTTTTCTTTCAAACAATAAATGTTTAGGGTTTTATGTATTTTTGAGGATCTCTGTGAACCATTCACACGAAAAGACCAATTTGGAGCTTGACCCAAATCTACGCATATACGATTTAGGTATATTTCAACTTTTTTCTGAGTTAATGTTTTTGTTTATGGATCTATGTGTATATGTCGATATTTTTTTTGTATCTATATGTGTGTTTGTGTGCATTATCTGTCATGACACTAGGGTTGGTTTTAAATCCACCACAGTAGGATACTTATACATTTTGGCAAAATCACTAGTGTTGTACTTGTGATTTTCCCTGTTTTAGTTATATACTTATGTATGTAGTCCTATGAAATCATTATGCCTGTAGAATGCAATTTGTTGCTAAGCTTCTACGGATGCAAACATGACTATATGAAGTATCTTCAGGTTAAAAATATTATGGAAAACAATCATTATTAGCATGAAGACTTTTGAATTGATCATATTATTTCATCTTGCCAGTATTTAAAAAGCAATTATTATAATTCTTTATTCGATTATCACCAATATGCTTTGTTTTTCTTTGTCTTTCTGTAGGTTGCATTTACCATCGGTCAATTGAGGTGACTATGTTTCTTCAACGAGGTTTTATTTCAAGGTTTTATTTTCCTATATTACAGTTATGGTTCAACTTAAGTTGGTTGTCTTACTATTTGAATATCAAAACTTCGTTGCTATTTTGCCGAGTGTAATGATTGATATTAGAAGTGTATACTGGTTCACTTGGCTTTTTTATGTTTCTTGTTGCTACCGCCTTTTGATGTGCAGCAGTTTATTTGGAGATTTGTATAGGTTTGTAAGTTCTTGCCTGAAAAGTGCACTCTTTTGAAGTTTGTTGTCTAAATTGAGACTCTACTAAAAGTTTGCTGCCCAAAGCGTAGTCATAAAAGTTTGTTGCTAAATTTGGTACTCTGGTATTAATTACTGAGGAATTAGTGTTCCATGTCAAATTATCATTTTTACAAGTATTTCTGTTGGTGATCCCAATTGTTCGTAGTATCTTTCAGCAAAGGGGCTGGTGTTAGTTACATTTCTAGCTTTTTTCATGTAAAGTTACGCTTCCTTTCCTATAATCAAGTATTGTGCGGTGTTGGTTGCAATTTTTCTAATTATGTCTAATGATTATGATTTTTTTAAAAGTGGTTCGATTAATTAATTATATTGTCATATGTGTGTTTCTAATGATAGTGTTCTAACAAACTTGTGGATTTTTTGTTATCCTTTTTGGGGGATATTTAAGTAAATAATTATTTTTAGATTTTTGCCATATTTTTTAGAAAACAGAAAAACGATCATGAATTTTCTCAACACTTAGTTAGCTGCAAAATAATTTTTGTAAAAAATATTAAAAAACAAAACATTACAGATTCATCAATGTAAGTAAGAAAAAATGGTTATATTTCTGTGAAAATTTTCATTTATGATCTCACAAAAGATTTCATAAATTACAGATTCATCAAAATCGCCACTTATGATATCATGATAGACTCCACTAATACATCGACGCATCTTAAACCGACAATATCAAGTCGGGATGGTGACATTAAAACGAAAATTATTTTGACCAAAATTTATTGTTTGACATGTATAAAGTTCTTATAGAGTATGTACATAAGCGTTTACAACATACAACTACCAATTAAAAAGATACTAGAGACAATTTGAAAAATAACTCTATCTTAATCTCAATCTTTTACAACAATAATATTATATTCCATGCATTGCATCAGTATATAGTAAGATACCTTTATTTGCAATCAAAACAACAATGTAATTATATTTTTATACAAAAAACCGTAAGGTATTCTAAATTTTAACCGAAGACTAGAACGTACATTATAGTATATTTTCGTAATAATTGATATTTGCCTATACATCATATATTTTTTGAAATATAACATATTTTCAAACAAAAACTAATCCTTGAAACAAAACTATTCACTGAGAGAAAGCTATTCATGCTATCGCCCGCCCGTCGCATTGTGTAGGTTCTCTAATAGCTGTCAAAATTAAAACGTAATTTTATGTTTAATCAAAATTTGAAACGTGTTTTACTTATATCCTAAAACAGTATGCCAAAAGAAGCTAATCGCCATTGAAAACTATTTGTCAAAATGAAACTATTAGTCGCCGCCCCATTGCGCAGGTTCGTTTTTGGCAAATATCAAACTGAACCGCTAACAATTTGTTTTATATATATATATATATATATATATATATATATATATATATATATATATATATATATATATATATATATATATATATATATATATATATATATATAGATATATATACATATATATATATATATATATATTATATATACATATATATACATATATATATATATATATATATATACATATATATATATATATACATATATATATATATATATATATATATATATATATATATATATATATATATATATATATATATATATGTATATATATATATATATATATATATATATGTATATATGTATGTATATATATAATATATATATATATATATATATATATATATATATATATATATATATATCTATATGTATATATATATATTTTTTTTTTGAAAGGCAACTTATACAAAAAGAAAGGACAAAACCCAGCAAGGAGCTAGTGCGCCCCAAACAACGAACACAAACAACAACACCCAACGAAACAAACAACACCTCCTACACGCCGAATTACCCTACGAACAAACGCCCATAACCCAAATAAGACACCAACTAAGAAAAAACTAACAATTCCAAGTACCCTACCAAAATAAACGAACCCCGAAATGAGCACCTAAAAAACCAAGGTTTATTAACACTTGCCCTTTCCACTTCTCCTCGAGAAACCACAAAAGTCTCCCGTTTCCTCCATTTGTTGCAAGATCCCAATGCTAATTAATGAATTTTCTGATATTTCCGATGACGACGCCACTCCGTTGTTCCCAAACACGTCGTTTATTTCCTTCTTCCGCCTCAATTGACTCCTTGTTATCCTTTGGCAATAATAATCCGAATTAACATCTATACGTTTTTTCTTTTCATTAATTATAGCGTTCTTATCCGCTTTTTGCATTATATCACCACCTTCAAGTTTATCTTTTATCGGAGTGTTGTTGTCAAGGAGCATTTTTAATCTCTCCGAGACTCCTTGTAGATTAAAGTTAACGACATTGTCTTTAAGCTCTGTATTTTCCTTGGATTCATACGATTTTTCGTCTTCCGATCTAGC